>JARJEI010000008.1:0-1350979 GCA_029955415.1 Lottia scabra
GGACACAGCTCTGTTTAACTTATTATATGTATTCGATTGCGATTAAAGGGAGACAGCTCTGTTTAACATATTATCAGTATGCGATACCGATTAAAGGGACACAAGTCTGTTTAACTTATTATATGTATTCGATGGCGATTAAAGGGAGACAGCTCTGTTTAACTTATTATCAGTATTTGATCACGATTAAAAGGACACGGCTCTGTTTAACTTATTATCAGTATTTGATCAAGATTAAAGGGACACGGCTCTGTTTAACATATTATCAGTATTTGATGTCGATTAAAGGGAGACAGCTCTGTTTAACATATTATCAGTATTTTATGGTGATTAAAGGGACACAGCTCTGTTTAACTTATTATATGTATTCGATGGCGATTAAAGGGAGACAGCCCTGTTTAACTTATTATAAGTATTTGATGTCGATTAAAGGGAGACAGCTCTGTTTAACATATTATCAGTATTTGATCACGATTAAAGGGACACGGCTCTGTTTAACTTATTATCAGTATTTGATGTCGATTAAAGGGAGACAGCTCTGTTTAACATATTATCAGTATTTTATGGTGATTAAAGGGACACAGCTCTGTTTAACTTATTATATGTATTTGATGTCGATTAAAGGGAGACAGCTCTGTTTAACATATTATCAGTATTTTATGGTGATTAAAGGGACACAGCTCTGTTTAACTTATTATATGTATTTGATGTCGATTAAAGGGAGACAGCTCTGTTTAACATATTATCAGTATTTTATGGTGATTAAAGGGACACTGCTCTGTTTAACATGTTATCAGTATTTGATCACAATTAAAGGGACACGGCTCTGTTTAACATATTATCAGTATTTGATGTCGATTTTAGGGAGACAGCTCTGTTTAACATATTATCAGTATTTATGGTGATTAAAGGGACACGGCTCTGTTTAACATATTATCAGTATTTGATGGCGATTAAAGGGACAGAGCTCTGTTTAACTTATATGTATTTGATGGCGATTAAAGGAAGGGACACAGCTCAGTTTAACTTATTTCCAGTATTTGATGGCAATTAAAGGGACACATCTCTGTTTAACTTATTATAAGTATTTGATGGTGATTACAGGGACGCAGCTCTCTTTAACTTATTATAAGTATTCGATGGCGATTAAAGGGGCACAGCTCTGTTTAACTTATTTCCAGTATTTGATGACAATTAAAGGGACACATCTCTGTTTAACTTATTATAAGTATTTGATGGTGATTACAGGGACACAGCTCTCTTTAACTTATTATAAGTATTTGATGTCGATTAAAGGGACACAGCTCTGTTTAACTTATTATCAGTATTCGATGGCGATTAAAGGGACACATCTGTTTGACTTATTGCCAGTATTTGATTGCGATTAAAGGGACACAGCTTTATCAGTATTCGATGGCAATTAAAGGGACACAGCTGTTTGACTTTTATAAGTATTTGATGGTGATTACAGGGACACAGCTCTGTTTAACTTATCATAAGTATTTGATGTCGATTAAAGGGACACAGCTCTGTTTAACTTATTATCAGTATTCGATGGCGATGAAAGGGACACAGCTGTTTGACTTATTGCCAGTATTTAATAGCGATTAAAGGGACATAGGTCTGTTTAACTTATTTTATGTATTCGATGGCGATTAAATGGACACAGCTCTATTTAACTTATTGCCAACATTTGATTGCGATTAAAGGGACACGGTTCTGTTAAACTTATTTCCAGTATTTGATGGCAATTAAAGGGACACAGCTCTGTTGAACTTATTATAAGTATTTGATGGTGATTAAAGAGACACAGCGCAGATTAACTTATTAATATAGTAAGGGGAAAATGGTAACTTATTAATATATTTAAAGGGGGAAATGAGTCCACTAAGGGGGAAACATAGTGTACTATAGTAAGAGGGAAACATATTTGACTATAGTAAGGGGGAAATATAGTGGGGTAAGGGGGAAAATATAGTGGGGTAAGGGGGAAAACATAGTTGTCTATAATTAGAGGGAAAGCAAAATGAGTGTACTATAGTAAGGGGGAAATATGTAAGGGTGAAATATAGTGTACTATAGTGAGGAGGAAAACATAGTGGGCTATAGTAAGGGGGGAAAATGAGTGAACTAATGTAAGGGGAAAAGATAGTAGAATGCATTATAGTAAGGGGGCAAATGAGTGTACTATAGTACGGGAAAAAACATGGTGTACTATAGTAAGGGGAAAAACATAGTGTACTATAGTAAGGGGAAAAGATAGTAGAATGTACTATAGTCAGGGGGAAAATGAGTGTATTATAGAAAGGGGAAAAGTGTGGGGAAAGTCATAGTGAACTACAGTAAGGCGGAAATAAAGTAAGGAGGAAAATATAGTAGGCTATAGTAAGGGGGAAAATTAGTTTAGTATAGTAAGGGTGAAAACATAGTGGGCTACAGTAAGGGGGAAAACATAGTGGGCTATAGAAAGGGGGAAAATGAGTGTACTATAGCAAGGGGGAAATATAGTGAGCTATAGTAAGGGGATATCTAATAGAGATTAGGGGAAAGAACCCTGTTTCACATATGTTATCATTATTTAATCGTGATTAAAGGGTGAGGGTAGGGTTAGATTTCGGTGGAGGGTAAACAATGGGGAAAAATGTGTGTACTATAGTAAGGGGAGAAATATAGTGAACTATAGTAAGGGGAAAATAAGGGGAAAAATGAATGTACTCTAGTAAGGGGAAATTGAGTGTACTATAGTAAGAGTGAAAAAAACATAGTGGGCTATAGTAAGGGTAAAATGTGTGATTTATAGAAAAGGAGAAAAATGAAAGTACTATAGTAAGTGGGAAAATACAGCATGGGGAAAACATAGTGAACTACAGTTAGGGGGGGGGGGGGTATAGTAGGCAGGAAAAACAGTCGGCTTTAGTAAGAGGGAATTTAGGTAACTAAAATAAGGGGGAAACATAGTAAGCTATAGTAAGGGGGAAAACATAGTAAGCTATTGTATGGGGGAAAACATAGTGTGCTATAATAAGGGAGAAAATGAGTGTACTATAGTTATGGCGAAAACATAGTGGGTTATAGTAAGAGAGAAAATGAGTGTACTATAGTACAGGAGAAAATATATTGGGCTATAGAAAGGGGGAAACATAGTGAACTATAGTAAGGGCGAAAACATAGTGGGCTATAGTAAGGGGGAAGCATAGTGGACTATAGTAAGGGGGAAACATAGTGGACTATAGTAAGGGTGAAAAATGAGTGAACTATAGTAAGGGGAAAACATAGTGGGCTATAGTAAGGGTGAAAAATGAGTGAACTATAGTAAGGGGAAAACATAGTGGGCTATAGTAAGGGTGAAAAATGAGTGTACTATAGTAAGGGTGAAAAATGAGTGTACTATAGTAAGGGCGAAAACATAGTGGGCTATAGTAAGGGGGAAACATAGTGGACTATAGTAAGGGGGAAATGAGTGAACTATAGTAAGGGTGAAAAATGAGTGAACTATAGTAAGGGTGAAAAATGAGTGAACTATAGTAAGGGAGAAAATGAGTGTACTATAGTAAGGAGAAAACATATTGGGCTATAGTAAGGGTGAATAATGAGTGTACTATAGTAAGGAGAAAACATAGTGGGCTATAGTAAGGCAGAAAATGAGTGTACTATTGTAAGGGAGGAAACATAGTGGGCTATAGTAAGCGTGAATAATGAGTGAACTATAGTAAGGGGGAAACATAGTGGGCTATAGTAAGGGGAAATAATGAGTGTACTATTGTAAGGAGAAAATGAGTGAACTATAGTAAGGGGAAAACATAGTGGGCTATAGTAAGGGCGAAAATGAGTGTACTATAGTAAGGGGGAAAATGAGAGTACTATAGTAAGGAGAAAACATATTGGGCTATAGTAAGAGGGAAAACATAGTGGGCTATAGAAAGGGTGAAAAATGAGTGTACTATAGTAAGGGAGAAAATGAGTGTACTATAGTAAGGGAGAAAATGAGTGAACTATAGTAAGGGGGAAACATAGTGGGCTATAGTAAGGGCGAAAATGAGTGTACTATAGTAAGGGCGAAAATGAGTGTACTATAGTAAGGAGAAAACATATTGGGCTATAGTAAGGGTGAATAATGAGTGAACTATAGTAAGGGATAAAACATAGTGGGCTATAGTAAGGGTGAATAATGAGTGTACTATAGTAAGGAGAAAACATAGTGGGCTATAGTAAGGGTGAAAAATGAGTGAACTATAGTAAGGGCGAAAACATAGTGGGCTATAGTAAGGGAGAAAATGAGTGTACTATTGTAAGGGAGGAAACATAGTGGGCTATAGTAAGGGTGAATAATGAGTGAACTATAGTAAGGGGAAAACATAGTGGGCTATAGTAAGGGCGAAAATGAGTGTACTATAGTAAGGGGGAAAATGAGAGTACTATAGTAAGGAGAAAACATAGGCGCTATAGTAAGGCAGAAAATGAGTGTACTATTGTAAGGGAGGAAACATAGTGGGCTATAGTAAGCGTGAATAATGAGTGAACTATAGTAAGGGGAAAACATAGTGGGCTATAGTAAGGGCGAAAATGAGTGTACTATAGTAAGGGGGAAAATGAGAGTACTATAGTAAGGAGAAAACATATTGGGCTATAGTAAGAGGGAAAACATAGTGGGCTATAGAAAGGGTGAAAAATGAGTGTACTATAGTAAGGGAGAAAATGAGTGTACTATAGTAAGGGAGAAAATGAGTGAACTATAGTAAGGGGGAAACATAGTGGGCTATAGTAAGGGCGAAAATGAGTGTACTATAGTAAGGGGGAAAATGAGTGTACTATAGTAAGGAGAAAACATATTGGGCTATAGTAAGGGTGAATAATGAGTGAACTATAGTAAGGGGGAAACATAGTGGGCTATAGTAAGGGTGAAAAATGAGTGTACTATAGTAAGGGCGAAAACATAGTGGGCTATAGTAAGGGGGAAACATAGTGGACTATAGTAAGGGGGAAATGAGTGAACTATAGTAAGGGTGAAAAATGAGTGAACTATAGTAAGGGTGAAAAATGAGTGAACTATAGTAAGGGTGAAAAATGAGTGAACTATAGTAAGGGTGAAAAATGAGTGAACTATAGTAAGGGGAAAACATAGTGGGCTATAGTAAGGGAGAAAATGAGTGTACTATAGTAAGGAGAAAACATATTGGGCTATAGTAAGGGTGAATAATGAGTGTACTATTGTAAGGGAGGAAACATAGTGGGCTATAGTAAGCGTGAATAATGAGTGAACTATAGTAAGGGGGAAACATAGTGGGCTATAGTAAGAGGGAAAACATAGTGGGCTATAGTAAGAGGGAAAACATAGTGGGCTATAGTAAGGGCGAAAATGAGTGTACTATAGTAAGGGGGAAAATGAGAGTACTATAGTAAGGAGAAAACATATTGGGCTATAGTAAGAGGGAAAACATAGTGGGCTATAGTAAGAGGGAAAACATAGTGGGCTATAGTAAGGGCGAAAATGAGTGTACTATAGTAAGGGGGAAAATGAGAGTACTATAGTAAGGAGAAAACATATTGGGCTATAGTAAGAGGGAAAACATAGTGGGCTATAGAAAGGGTGAAAAATGAGTGTACTATAGTAAGGGAGAAAATGAGTGTACTATAGTAAGGGAGAAAATGAGTGAACTATAGTAAGGGGGAAACATAGTGGGCTATAGTAAGGGCGAAAATGAGTGTACTATAGTAAGGGCGAAAATGAGTGTACTATAGTAAGGAGAAAACATATTGGGCTATAGTAAGGGTGAATAATGAGTGAACTATAGTAAGGGATAAAACATAGTGGGCTATAGTAAGGGTGAATAATGAGTGTACTATAGTAAGGAGAAAACATAGTGGGCTATAGTAAGGGTGAAAAATGAGTGAACTATAGTAAGGGCGAAAACATAGTGGGCTATAGTAAGGGAGAAAATGAGTGTACTATTGTAAGGGAGGAAACATAGTGGGCTATAGTAAGGGTGAATAATGAGTGAACTATAGTAAGGGGAAAACATAGTGGGCTATTGTAAGGGCGAAAATGAGTGTACTATAGTAAGGGGGAAAATGAGAGTACTATAGTAAGGAGAAAACATATTGGGCTATAGTAAGAGGGAAAACATAGTGGGCTATAGAAAGGGTGAAAAATGAGTGTACTATAGTAAGGGAGAAAATGAGTGTACTATAGTAAGGGAGAAAATGAGTGTACTATAGTAAGGGAGAAAACATACTGAGCTATAGTAAGGGTGAATAATTAGTGTACTATAGTAAGGAGAAAACATAGTGGGCTATAGTAAGGGAGAAAATGAGTGAACTATAGTAAGGGCGAAAACATAGTGGGCTATAGTAAGGGTGAAAAATGAGTGAACTATAGTAAGGGCGAAAACATAGTGGGCTATAGTAAGGGAGAAAATGAGTGTACTATAGTAAGGGGAAAATGAGTGTATTATAGTAAGGGGAAAATGAGTGTACTATAGTAAGGGAGAAAATGAGTGAACTATAGTAAGGGAGAAAACATACTGAGCTATAGTAAGGGTGAATAATGAGTGAACTATAGTAAGGGGAAAACATAGTGGGCTATAGTAAGGGAGAAAATGAGTGAACTATAGTAAGGGCGAAAACATAGTGGGCTATAGTAAGGGTGAAAAATGAGTGAACTATAGTAAGGGCGAAAACATAGTGGGCTATAGTAAGGGAGAAAATGAGTGTACTATAGTAAGGGGAAAATGAGTGTATTATAGTAAGGGGAAAATGAGTGTACTATAGTAAGGGAGAAAATGAGTGTACTATAGTAAGGGGGAAACATAGTGGGCTATAGTAAGGGGAAAAATGAGTGAACTATAGTAAGGGCGAAAACATATTGGGCTATAGTAAGGGTGAATAATGAGTGAACTATAGTAAGGGGAAAAATGAGTGAACTATAGTAAGGGGAAATATAGTGGGCTATAGTAAGGGGAAAAATGAGTGAACTATAGTAAGGGGAAATATAGTGGGCTATAGTAAGGGGAAAAATGAGTGAACTATAGTAAGGGGAAACATAGTGGGCTATAGTAAGGGGAAAAATGAGTGAACTATAGTAAGGGGAAATATAGTGGGCTATAGTAAGGGAGAAAATGAGTGTACTATAGTAAGGGGGAAAATGAGAGTACTATAGTAAGGAGAAAACATAGTGGGCAATAGTAAGGGTGAAAAATGAGTGAACTATAGTAAGGGCGAAAACATATTGGGCTATAGTAAGGGTGAAAAATGAGTGTACTATAGTAAGGGCGAAAACATAGTGGGCTATAGTAAGGGAGAAAATGATTGTACTATAGTAAGGGGGGAAATGAGAGTACTATAGTAAGGGAGAAAATGAGTGTACTATAGTAAGGGGGAAACATAATGGGCTATAGTAAGGGTGAATACATAGTGGGCTATAGTAAGGGAGAAAATGAGTGTACTATAGTAAGGGGAAAACATAGTGGGCTATAGTAAGGGAGGAAACATAGTGGGCTATAGTAAGGGTGAATAATGAGTGTACTATAGTAAGGGGGAAACATAGTGGGCTATAGTAAGGGTGAATAATGAGTGTACTATAGTAAGGGAGAAAACATAGTGGGCTATAGTAAGGGTGAATAATGAGTGTACTATAGTAAGGGGAAAATGAGTGTACTATAGTAAGGGAGAAAACATAGAGGGCTGTAGTAAGGGTGAATAATGAGTGTACTATAGTAAGGGCGAAAACATAGTGGGCTATAGTAAGGGTGAAAAATAAGTGAACTATTGTAAGGAGATAACATAGTGTACTATAGTAAGGGGGGAAATGAGTGTACTATAGTAAGAGAGAAAATGAGTGTACTATAGTAAGGGGGAAACATAGTGGGCTATAGTAAGGGGGAAACATAGCGGACTATAGTAAGGGGGAAACATAGCGGACTATAGTAAGGGGGAAACATAGTAGGCTATAGTAAGGGGGAAACATAGTGGGCTATAGTAAGGGGGAAACATAGTGGGCTATAGTAAGGGGGAAACATAGTGGACTATAGTAAGGGGGAAACATAGTGGACTATAATAAGGGGGAAACATAGTGGGCTATAGTAAGGGTGAATAATGAGTGTACTATAGTAAGGGGGAAACATAGTGGACTATAATAAGGGGGAAACATAGTGGACTATAGTAAGGGGGAAGCATAGTGGACTATAGTAAAGGGGAAACATATTAGACTATATTAAGGGTGAAATGGGTGTACTATAGTAAGGGGGAAAACATATAGTAAGGGAGAAAATGAGTGTACTATAGTAAGGGGGGAAATGAGAGTACTATAGTAAGGAGAAAACATATTGGGCTATAGTAAGGGTGAATAATGAGTGTACTATAGTAAGGGAGAAAACATATTGGGCTATAGTAAGGGCGAAAATGAGTGTACTATAGTAAGGGGGAAAATGAGAGTACTATAGTAAGGAGAAAACATATTGGGCTATAGTAAGGGGGAAATGTAGTGGGCTAAAGTAAGCTGGAAATATATTGGACTATAGTAAGGGGGAAAACATAGTGTACTATAGTAAGGGGGAAAACATAGTGGACTATAGTAAGGGGGAAAACATAGTGGACTATAGTAAGGGGGAAAACATAGTGGACTATAGTAAGGGGGTAAAAGATAGTGTACTATAGTTAAGGGGGAAACATAGTGTGCTATAGTAAGGGGGGAAACATAGTGTGCTATAGTAAGGGGGGAAACATAGTGGGCTATAGTAAGGGGGAAAACATAGTGGGCTATAGTAAGGGGGGGGGGGAATATAGTGGGCTATAGTAAGGGGGGAAACATAGTGGGCTATAGTAAGGGGGAAAACATAGTGGGCTATAGTAAGGGGAAAAACATAGTGTACTATAGTAAGGGGGGAAACATAGAAGCCTATAGTAAGGGGGGGGGGAACATAGTGGGCTATAGTAAGGGGGGGGGGAAACATAGTGGGCTATAGTAAGGGGGGGAAACATAGTGGGCTATAGTAAGGGGGGGTAACATAGTGGGCTATAGTAAGGAGGGAAACATAGTGGGCTATAGTAAGGGGGGGAAACATAGTGGACTATAGTAAGGGGGAAGCATAGTGGACTATAGTAAGGGGGAAACATATTAGACTATATTAAGGGTGAAATGGGTGTACTATAGTAAGGGGGAAAACATATAGTAAGGGAGAAAATGAGTGTACTATAGTAAGGGGGGAAATGAGAGTACTATAGTAAGGAGAAAACATATTGGGCTATAGTAAGGGTGAAAAATGAGAGTACTATAGTAAGGGAGAAAACATAGTTGGCTATAGTAAGGGTGAATAATGAGTGTACTATAGTAAGGGGGAAATAAGTGTACTATAGTAAAGGTCACATAGTGGGCTATAGTAAGGGCGAAAATGAGTGTACTATAGAAAGGGGGAAAATGAGAGTACTATAGTAAGGAGAAAACATATTGGGCTATAGTAAGGGGGAAATGTAGTGGGCTAAAGTAAGCTGGAAATATATTGGACTATAGTAAGGGGGAAAACATAGTGTACTATAGTAAGGGGGAAAACATAGTGGACTATAGTAAGGGGGAAAACATAGTGGACTATAGTAAGGGGGAAAACATAGTGGACTATAGTAAGGGGGTAAAACATAGTGTACTATAGTAAAGGGGGAAACATAGTGTGCTATAGTAAGGGGGGAAACATAGTGTGCTATAGTAAGGGGGGAAACATAGTGGGCTATAGTAAGGGGGAAAACATAGTGGGCTATAGTAAGGGGGGGGAATATAGTGGGCTATAGTAAGGGGGGAAACATAGTGGGCTATAGTAAGGGGGAAAACATAGTGGGCTATAGTAAGGGGAAAAACATAGTGTACTATAGTAAGGGGGGAAGCATAGAAGCCTATAGTAAGGGGGGGGGGGGAACATAGTGGGCTATAGTAAGGGGGGGAAACATAGTGGGCTATAGTAAGGGGGGGAAACATAGTGGGCTATAGTAAGGGGGTAACATAGTGGGCTATAGTAAGGAGGGAAACATAGTGGGCTATAGTAAGGGGGGGAAACATAGTGGGCTATAGTAAGGGGGAAAACATAGTGTACTATAGTAAGGGGGGAAACATAGTGGGTTATAGTAAGGGGGGGGGAACATAGTGGGCTATGGTAAGGGAGGGAAACATAGTGGGCTATAGTAAGGGGGGGGGGGGGGAACATAGTGGGCTATAGTAAGGGGGAAAACATAGTGTACTATAGTAAGGGGGGAAACATAGTGGGCTATAGTAAGGGGGGAAAACATAGTGGGCTATAGACAGGGGGAACATGAGAAAACTATAGTAAGGAAAAAACATAGTAGGTAGGGTTAGGGTGAAAATGAGTGTGCTATAAGATGGGAGAAAACATAGTGTACTATAGTAAGGGAGAAAACATAGTGTACTATAGTAAGGGGAAAATGAGTGTACTATAGTAAGGTGGAAAATGAGTGTACTATAGTAAGGGGAAAATGAGTGTACTATAGTAAGAGGGAAAATGAGTGTACTATAGTAAGGGGGAAAATGAGTGTACTATAGTAAGAGAGAAAATGAATGTACTATAGCAAGGAGGAAAAAATAGTGGGCTACAGTAAGGGGGAAAACATAGTGGGCTATAGTAAGGGGGAAACATAGCGGACTATAGTAAAAGGGAAAGTGTGTGAACTATAGTAAGGGGAAACATAGTGGACTATAGTAAGAGGAAACATAGTGGGCTATAGTAAGGGTGAAAATGATTTTACTATAGTAAAGGGGAAACATAGTGGGATATAGTAAGTTGGAAAACATAGTGTACTATAGTAAGGGGGGAAACATAGTGGGCTAAAGTAAGGGGGAAAGGAGTGCACTATAGTAAGGGGAAAAAAGTGTATTATAGTAAGGGGGGAAATATAGTGGGCTATAGTAAGGGGGTAAAATGAGTGGACTATAGTAAGGTGGAAAGATAGTGGACTATAGTAAGCGGGGAAATGAGTGCACTATAGTAAGGGAGAAAACATAGTGGGCTATAGTAAGGGGAAATAATGAGTGTACTATAGTAAGGTGGAAAACATAGTGGGCTATAGTAAGGGGGAATAATGAGTGTACTATAGTAAGGTGGAAAACATAGTGGGCTATAGTAAGGTGGAAAACATAGTGGGCTATAGTAAGGTGGAAAACATAGTGGGCTATAGTAAGGTGGAAAACATAGTGGGCTATAGTAAGGTGGAAAACATAGTGGGCTATAGTAAGGGGGAATTTAGTTTACTGAAGTAAGTGGGAAACCATAGTGGGCTATAGTAAGGGGGAAACAATAGTGGGCTATAATAAGGGGGAAAATAGTGAACTATAGTAATGGTGAAAACATGGTAAACTATAGTAAGGGGGAAAATAGTGGGCTATCGTAAAGGGGGGAATATGTAAGAGGGAAATATAGTGGACTATAGTAGTTGGAAAAAATGAGTGTACTATAGTAAGGGGGAAACATAGTGGGCTATAGTGAAGGGGGGAAATGTTTTAGGGGAAAATATAGTGGACTATAGTAGGGTGGATAAAAATTAAGGGTGAAATGGGTATACTATAGTAAGGGGGAAAACATAGTGGGCTATAGTAAGGGGGAAATACTAAAGGGGAAATCACAGTGGTCTATAGTGAGGGGGAAAACATAGTGGGCTATAGTAAGGGGGAAATACTAAAGGGGAAATCACAGTGGTCTATAGTAAGGGGGGAAACAGTGGACTACAGAAGAACTTTACAGCATTTCAGAGATAAGATAACCGGTTTGAAAGTGACAAAAAAAGTATAACCCTACATTGAGAGGACAATACTTCAGAATATTGTTATATGATAAAGATGATAAATGTATAACATTAGAAACATCATTAGAATAAAGATAATTGATGTTAAATGACTCTGGTAAAGGGAGAGAAACTACTCCTGGATTGTAAATAGGAAACTCTGAATGTTTCCATATTTGTCACTTAACGTAATCTGATGTTAGAATAAAACATTTTCAAGATATGAGAACCAAGGTCTACTTTTACTTGGTCTTATCAGTGACGTCATTCTTATCAAAACAAGAAGGCCTCGTTTCTCTTACACAAATATCAAAATGATTTACAATAAAATATATCAATAAGAAATGTTTCATCAATGTTTCAATATGTCCCAATATTGCAATTTATTCAATATTTTCAAATTATCATAGTTTGTATCAAGTTATGATGGAAATGCCAGAAAACCAACAAAACAACAACACAACGAAATCGGATTGAAAGAAGTGCCGTATCACTCTGTGTAGTTGTATGATAAAAGAAGTAAGATGACACCTTTTAAGAGTGACTAAAGTAATAACAAATTATCAACAATAGTACGAACACGCAACAAGTCAACAAATCAACGAAAGTAAGTATATTTAACAAGACAACAAACCAACGAAAGTAAGTATATTTAACAAGACAACAAATCAACGAAAGTAAGTACAATTAACAAGACAACAAATCAACGAAAGTAAGTATATTTATCAAGACAACTAAACAACGAAAGTAAGTATATTTAACAAGACAACTAAACAACGAAAGTAAGTATATTTAACAAGACAACAAATCAACGAAAGTAAGTATATTTAACAAGACAACTAATCAACGAAAGTAAGTATATTTAACAAGACAACTAAACAACGAAAGTAAGTATATTTAACAAGACAACAAATCAACGAAAGTAAGTATATTTAACAAGACAACTAATCAACGAAAGTAAGTATATTTAACAAGACAACAAATCAACGAAAGTAAGTATATTTATCAAGACAACTAAACAACGAAAGTAAGTATATTTAACAAGACAACTAAACAACGAAAGTAAGTATATTTAACAAGACAACAAATCAACGAAAGTAAGTATATTTAACAAGACAACAAATCAACGAAAGTAAGTATATTTAACAAGACAACAAATCAACGAAAGTAAGTATATTTAACAAAACAACTAATCAACGAAAGTAAGTACATTTAACAAATCAACGAAAGTAAGTACCACCAATACTCAAGTGAAGTGAAACCAATAATCAAACATCAAATCTCGAGAGAATATTCTTCACTAAATAACATGCGATAAGAAACATTATCTCTCATAAAACACAAGAAAACTTTATGAGAAGACTGATCAATCTGTTATAATAGGAAGGATGGCTAACTCCACATACCTAGAATTCATTTTATTCAATAATAATAACAATAATAATATCAATAATGGTGAAATAAAGATACTTGGAATCGGAAGTAGAGGAATAAAATCGTGTGAATGATATCAGCGAACCGGAACTAGATTAAAACAAACCGGAAGTATCAGACTATAAACAGGAAGTAACAGAAGATACTATGTTGACAGAACGCTTGTGTTAGTAATTGTAAGTAGTTAGAATTGCGATATAAAACAGACGGTCATGTTTTGAGATTATATTTTGTAATGTTTATCTGGGGACGGGTTGAATAAAGAAGGTAAGTGTTTAAAATATTGTATTTTCTTTTTTCTTTTAATATTATTACGTCTGTATGTATGTTCCTTTATGCTGAAACTAAAGACAAGTTCAAATTGTTTATTGTTTTTATTAGTTTTAGGACTATGACATTTTGTCAGCCATTGTATTTACTTATATTCAAGTATTTTCTACCATTTTCAACTTCTACTTACAAACCAGTTATCTTATAAATAAAAATATAAATCTTATGTTATGTTATCTTAAAGTACACATTCATAACTATTACCATTAACAAGAAATCTAAAATTCACTTGACTATAACTGTACATTTTGTTTTCAAAGTTTTCTTTCATTTACTTTAACAAAGCTTATTGTATGTTTTCTTCTGTAGGTTTGACCGGATGTTTTGATCATGGCGACTACTGAACAATCAACTCAATCATGGATAGATCTGATCGAGAAAACAGACCCATCCCGGGTTGAGAATCTACTGGAGAAAGTCTGTAGAAGAATTCTGAATGAGAGTTATAACGAATCAGATTGGAATTTCTGTAAACCATTCATCAAATCACAAACTGTAGAACTGACACCAACGTCACTTCCGGTTGACGTCATCGCAGATATTGATCCCGTGACTAAATACGTATTACTTGTGCTCTACGTCATCGTAATGAGTTTATCCGTATTTGGTAATTCGCTAGTGTTTTTAACGTTTTTGTTCAACCGACACATGCGTTCAGTGGTGAATATATTTATTGTGTCGTTGGCTTTCAGTGATTTTTTTGTCACTGTAACTTGTATGCCTATAAATCTGGGTGGCATCCTCACAAAATATTGGATTTTTGGTGCAGTTTCTTGTAAAATAGTCCCCTTCATTGACAATCTCACTGTGGCTTCTAGTTCTTTAACTCTATGCTGCATAGCTTTTGACCGATACTATGCCATAGTTCACCCACTGAAAGCCAATGCTGTAAAGTCTCCAAAACGAGCTGGATTACTTATACTTATTGTGTGGATTATCTCCCTTGGATCGAGTATTCCATATGCATTCTGTTTTCAACTATATGAAGTATGTTTAAATCCCAATGGATGTGCCAATAATTCCCGTAAAACAACAGCTCATTTCTGTAAAGGATATAACACTTTTCGAACAGAACAGCTTCAGATCTGGTTAACTCTAGTAGTATTGTTTATTATTCCCTTTGTTTTTATGACAGTAACCTACAGTATTATATGTTATACATTATGGTCTAAACGACCAATAGGAACGTCTGTTTTACGTAGTGAGGACATTCAAACTCGGTATAAAAAGAAAGCGATTAAAATGCTGATATTGGTGGTGATATTATTTGTGAGTTGTTGGGCTCCGTTGATTATATACGAGGTAATAGCCAAACAACGGAATATACTAGCATCAGATAAATCTCTCACTCTCAGATATTATCTACAGTGGTTAGCTTTAAGTGGTGCTTGTTTTAACCCGATAGTGTTTGCGTTTATGAATGAGAGATTTCGGAAGAATTTTCGAACTATTTTATGTTGTAAGAGAAATCAGGTTGCCCCAGTATTAGCGAGAAATACACAACCCATCGTATTGACAACCGAGAACGACCCGAAACAGAAAGATCCGTCTATATCTTGGTCTAGAGAAGAACCAATTTCTACTAGTAGAGTCTAAAGATCAACAAGCACCGAGATCTCTGACATCAGTTCGTTATTCTGTAACTTTACATGTTCGAGACTTTAACATTATGACTTGGCCATGATAGGTTGCCATCTTGCCTGGTATATTGGCAAGGGCATACAACTCTTGTTTAAAAATTGATTTTGATTGGCTGATTTGAAAGTAAGATTTCATCTTAATATTATTTTACCAACTATAGATCTCAATCTTTATAGATATTTTAATATCTACTTTACCAATGGATAGATCTGAGGTTCAGCTGTCTGTATAGTCATCTAAATATTTATCAGCTGATATAGCTCTTAGCAATCTGATTATTTACTTTACCAGCTGATAGAACTCAACTTCAGCTATCAAAATATTTACTTAAACTACCAATAGAATTCAATTCAAGTTATATATTTAGTTGTTTAGATAATAAAGATCCGCTCTAGCAAAACGATCCTGTAATATGCAAAAGAATGACAAAAACTTGAGCAATAATGGTGTACTAGTGGAACATCGAGTGTTTCGAAAGGACAAAGTCATGTCTCTTCCGGGCGGGACACCCACAACTCCTATTTAGATATTTATTATTTTTTTGTGTATTCATATTACCAGCTTATAAAGCTCGATATAAACTAGCCTTATCACCAACAAAATGTTATTAGCATTCTCCTATTCATCTGTTTTTTTAGAGCAGCCGCTGTGGTTGAGACTGGTTGAAGAAATAAAAGTGAAAGAATAATAAGAATTTTAATAAGTACATTAATTCAAGTTAATATAAAATATCAATAACAAACAATATTGAGCAAACGACAAAATTAACATTTTAGCCTTGTGTGTGTATTAACACGTCACGTGACAATAGTATAATGCAGTTATATTATAATCTTTTAACATAATCCAGTAATTCTGATTGGTCATTGTATCTTACTGAAACTACTGGAATAAATAAAACAACTTGGAATGATTTAACTGTCATCAATGGTCTCGCACGCACACCAGTTCCAATTATTCATACCTACACATATAATAGAATCGCCCTTTTCATACCTACACATATAATAGACTCGCCCTTTTCATACCTACACATGTAATAGATTCGGCCTTTTCATACCTACACATGTAATAGCCTTGCCCTTTTCATACCTACACATATAATAGACTCGCCCTTTTCATACCTACTCATACAATAGACTCGCCCTTTTCATACCTACTCATACAATAGACTCGCCCTTTTCATACCAATATGTGAACGTTGATCACAAAAATAATTAAAAACAGCAATATCAGTAGAAATATACAAGTGTTAAATATTTGTTAGAACGATGTTATGTCGGTGGTGAGAATGTGCTGGATTTATGATCCGTTGATCATGTATTTAGGTGTAGAGGTATCACAGTTAGTAAATTAAAACAACTTGGTGAATATCAAATCTTAGCATACATAGAAATATTTGAAAAATTCTTATATCGTCATCCAGCTCTACTCGATATCCTCTGTTTCTTATCATAGATCTCAATCTGTTCTCTGTCACTGCAACATGTGCCTTCCGATATAAACATGTATGGACATAGAAACACAATCTCATTGACTTTCTCAATCAACCATGGGCATTTCTTTCATCTCGACATTCTCACTTTTCGGGGCTACGGTGATGACGGTATGTTTAGTCGGGGTGTGAATTAACTCTTCAATCTGTGTTTCTCCTTCCTTTTCAACTACATCTGTCACGGGAGCTGGAGCTACAGCGTTACCTCCCTTGCTCTTGCTACTATTTCCCGCCTTAGTTTGAGTCTCAGTGGCTGGTTCTTTCTTCGTCTCTTCGTCATCATCGTCGTCATCCGACTCAGGAGCTTCCTCAGCCTTCACCAGAGTCGCCTTCAGACCCTGACAAGGCACCAGTTCGTAGAAGGCCGTTCGGAACTGTTTATTTGTCGCAACGTAAATGATTGGGTTCAAAAGTCCGGCACATTTGGCAAAAAGAGCTGGCATGGTTCCTAAAGCCGGAGCGACACTTCCTTGGCCATAAAAGGCACCGTAAAATGACACGACTGTATACGGCATCCACGCAACCACAAACGTTGCTGAAATGAGAAAATGAGTCATTTACGAAATGTACTGGAAAAATAGTCAGACGTCAAGATTATTTATTAGCCTGCTTTACTCTTGGTACCAAAATTCTTAGTACAAGTTACTTCCCTTGTTATATGAAGTTGTGTTGGGCTACTAATTATACTGTCTATTGACCTGACTCTCTATTGGATCCAACTAGTAAATATATTGTACATGTTTCTTCCAGCACAGTAACTTGTGATAAGGTCTGTCATAGGCTTCGTTAACAAAAACTCGTCAAAAACTAACTGCAATGAATTTTCTGATAGAAAATCATCTATTCTGCGATAAAAACAACATTGAACTGACGAAATAAAAAGAAAATCAGAAAAAAAAATACTCACTGCACATGGCTATAATTGTTTTGAACATTTTTCTTTCGATTCTGAAATTTCGCCGAGCTATTCTACTCTTCATATCCCAAACTTGATTTTTATTGATGGATTTTATCTGAAATAAAGTTAGAAGAAAACAAGATATAAGACATAGTTACTCCTGTTACACCGGGACTATGCGTTATGGAAATTTTGATATACTTCCTTATGTGAATGATTAATTTGTTGCTACCAATATATTTCTGGACTGTTTTTCGTATACTTTTTGTAATTATAATAACGTCTGACAGTGTTAAAAAGGATATTTTGTAATTTAAAAAAAATATTGAAATTTCAAATTGATATTAAAATGTAAATATAATCAATAATTGTTGTATATTAATATTAAAAATGTCAACTGATGAGAACAATTTATAAAAATAATAAAAGATAGAAACAATAATAAATCGTCATAGATATTGATTTTAGTTTGTTTTACAAACTGTATAAAGAGAGTTTTATTTGAAATCAATTAAACAGTCTCAAGGACATCTCCAGTGTATTTGAGGAGGAGTTTTTTTTTAAACAAGAATAGAAAAATGAATGAATAGATTTTTACATTTTTTATCATTTCAAATTGTCCACGTTTTAGTTTGTTGATGGATTCATGCAATCAAGTTTCAAAAAATGGTTTTATACAGATCAGAGTTGATTTATATTTCAGTAGAAAATCTAGTTCAATGTTTTGCCAAAAGGTTACTTTGAATTCCTATTTTCCTTCTGTTTCATTAACTCAAATTAAGTTTTGGTCTATATATGAACAATGGTGAAGGTTACAGTTAGGCTCTGATGACTCGAGGCTTCTATAACTGTTTACATATTATTCAGATATACTTTTTAAACTACAAAATCTGGAGTTATTTTATTTTCCGTAATGTATTGATATAATTAATACATTTAACAAAACTATTTTTACGGAGTTTTTTCCCTTGATTCAGATTTTTTTTATTTTTTATAAAATTAACTACCTTGGAAGTTAATCGACGTTTTGACAGAAATAAGAAACCAATCACCTATTTAAGTTTTATCATTGAGAAGCAGGGTATGCTAACTCTTCTAGTGACCTAATACCACTTTTCATTATATTTACTCATTACTCATAATATGCAAAGTTCATTATCAGCTACCAATGTATTGCCAATGTATTGCTAATTGTTTCGTGGATTTCGAGATTTGTTTAAGGGTTCGGATCGTTCTTGCTTAATTTTTATTGTTTATATCAGTGTTAATATGCTTTTCACAGTTTTTCAAAACAGCTGTTACAACAATACCTAAAAGTACAAAATCATTAAAATTGTTGGGAAACTGCTAAGTGGATCCTCCAGAATATAAAAGTATTACAAAATACATAAATTATGTACATCTGGTTTTCTTGACACCAATTTAGTAAACATCCTCTTACCCTCACCCTTCTACCTTCTATTGAACTATGATAAATTCGTTCTGTTGACGTTTTACAGTAGGGAGCAATAGAACTAAGGGAGGTAATTTTATAGACAATTTTGTATATAAATTTTCAGTCCTACATCCGAATTTAGAATTCAACTAATTCTTAGCGTTTTATGCTTTTGGAATTTATTTATAGCTTTTAAAATCGACTTGAATGGTTTTATCAAGACCATTAAAACTATAGAAAAAACCTTTTTACAATCTCTTTAACTGAAGATAAAAGAAGTTTTCTTACCGTCATATAAACATTAAAATAGGAGAAAAACATGATAGCTAATGGAATAACCAAGCAGGTAATAAATATAGTGAAGATATAACTTGAATACACCGGATTCGAACTCTCCCACACCACACTACATGATATCTTGGCGCCCTCCAGTGTATATTCATTCCATCCAACTAACGGCACAAACGCCCAGAAAAATCCCCCAGCATAGCAGGCTAAAACAGAAATGGCGGCGACTTGGTGTGTAATTTTGGATGCCTGTAAGGGTTTAGCTATAACATAATAACGATCAAATGAAATAGCAGCCAGTAGATACATTGAAGTTTGGCCCAAAAAATACACAGCAAATCCTTCGTAGGTACATCCAATACTTCCAAATAACCATCGACGATAAAAACTAGAAATACCAGATAGCGGTGCTGCAATCGTTGCCATTAAAAAGTCGCAGACGTTCAAACCCAGGATAAACAGATTGGTCGGAGATCGTAGATTTTTATTTTTGAAAAATACTAAAATGGCACATCCATCGAACAAGACAGCAGTTATACAATACATCATCATGACTGTACCAAAGATAGTAAAACTAATCGGTGACATGAGCAACTCCGGGGAACTTTCAGGACTCAACTCGGTTCCAGTATTAAGGTCGGACCAATCCACAGTGGTAACATCTCCTTCTGTTGTCGCCATGTCCACAACAATCCGTCTCCCTCGACTACCAACATGGACACTGAGAAATTTAAACTAAGTTTTATCATCCACATTTATTCCCTGATTAAAGAATGCACTCTGATTTCCGTGAGATTTGCCATTGAGCCGATTAATCCACAAATACATTGACAGGTTTTACAAAATTAACTTCTTATTTTCCATTTTCCTGATTATCTTGAAGAATTTCTTTCCCTGAGTAATGTTTGTCGACTCGAATTGTTGATTTCAATTTGTTGATATGATGCCAGTGATTCGGGTCTACAGGAGAAAGATGAGAAAACTACACGCGATGGAAGAATTTATAGAAAGTGAAATGAGAGTAAATGACGAACAATGATAATACACAGTGTGAATTCCCTAATTAATATTTTTATATTATCACTTTCGTATATTTCTAGTGTCCACTCAGCCAGGAAATATTGATGGTTTTCCACGATTGGCTGAAAGGGTGGACAAATCGACAGAGGACTGGGAATTACTTACCGGTGTAAAGTGTGATATACAAATATATATATATATATACTATAAGTTGAGGAGGTGAATGCGGATTTAATCCCCCATAGTTGTTTATAAACAGTCGGACTTGAATAGCCCAATTTATCCTATGATTTATTCTAACAACTTTTAGGGTTAATATCTCCATTCTTCAAAATAAATTACACTTTTCACTTTTTATTGGACTTCCAGCATCATATCCATCTGTCACTCTGCTAACACAGCAGGAATCTGTTTACAGAAAACAATGAACTTGATGAATACACGTTGATTACTAATATTGATATTTTTCTTACACAATCGGTATTTTTCTGGTAGGTTTAGGGTCTTGAATATTCATGTTCTGCTTTGATCAGAAACAAACCTCAACACCAGTATCAGTACTGCATGGATGAGACCCAGTAGACTGAAACAAACCTCAACTCCAGTATCAATACTACATGGATGAGACCCAGTAGACTCAAACTGAAATATATAACATGTAAATATCATTATCTATAAGAAATATCTGATTTAATTTGACTCTGGTACTGGATGATTTAGAAGGTTAAGTATACCATGTAGTAATTTGTAATAATTAGATCAAGTATATATTATTAGATGTAGATGTCGATACTCTACTAATAATCACTTCCAGTAAATTGACTTTTCCCATAGTTCTCAAAATAGACCGGAAGTTGACAGTGTAACTAGGCAATTTATGATGACATTACTCAACCGGAAACGGAAATATCATCCACAGTATCGAAATAAATTCTTAATTTACATTAAAAATACATTCTGTAGGTCTCGCGTTCAGGAAGTGCCATCAAATCTTTCCATTTAAGTGGATTTACGGTACTGTTTTTACTTACGGATTTTTATTAGGATTAGTTATGTAACTCTTTGAAAGGGATACCTAGTTTTATAATAACCCTTAGCATGTAAACTGGTTGAGGGCAAGGCAAGGCTGTTGTGTCTAATGAATGGAATATGTAAATAATGGAATATCTAACTATGTAATCTTTAATTAATAGAAATTTTGACGTGTATTTAATAAGGTACAACTGATTGATTATGACGAGTTGTTGATTAATATTGAAGTAAGAATCGTGTTAAAGGTGTGAATGTTTGATATCGCCCCGTATAGATATTGGTCTAATAGGATATGAATGGGTGTCACATGACAGGTATATTTGTTTCTATTGAATACGAACAACTTACCCGATAATTACAAACCTTGATTAGATTTACATTCCATATAAACAATGAAACTATTACAGGACATTATTATGTCACTCTTACTGGTACAGTTTCAAGACAGGTCAAAATGCTTCTATTAGTCATTATATTTCCGTTTATTACGACATGGAACAACTCATTAATTTATTAGTTAACTGTTCATAATGTTTATTAAATAAGGTTCATTTGGTCTGATCGTTATTTTCATGATGTTTTTTGGATTTTTATAAACGTATAACTTTTTTGTTAAATCAGAATAACATAGGAATAACATTTCTTTAACATAAATATCTACATCTGAACATAGAAAGTCCCGTTTCTAAATGCTGTAAAAAGTGCAAATGAACGAATATTCAATAAACCAATAGTTTGAATAACAGAATATAATAGGGGTTGTATAAAGTTGGATGCTCAATGTACTGTAAAGTTTCAGATTGACTTTTATTATTCGATTAATGGTATTTAAAGTTAAAAGAGGTGTTTTAATGAGTTACAGTAGAATTTATACTCAATCAAAGTCCCTGACAATATAATACTGAGAAATTATCACTGAACATTGAAAATATAGAACTGAGGTTTACTGGGTTCTCAGATGAATATGTATAATTACCCCCTCTCTCACTATCAATCAGTGTCTAGAGAACCGCCAAAAGACTAAACTGTACTCAATAACTTCCAAATCTTATAAAATCCAACAGGTAATGAGTAAAAATCTGTCTAGTTATCTTTTACTAACTTCCTGGTCTAGAACTTCCGCCCTGATCCCAATACACTGATAACTTTGTATTTTTTCAACATCGAAATCGAGTTCTATGTTTATTTGGTTTAATGTTTATTTGATATAAATGTTGTCGGGTGAAAACATTTTAATTGTTTTTGTTTTTTAATACGAAGCGGATCTCACCCACTCAATAATTTAAATAAATTGAAAAAAAAAAACCAATACAATTATGAACAGATTAAACTGAATGTTTTCATCCTCTGGGAGATTCAGGGTTTCTGTAGATAGATTTCGTTACTCAGTTTATTTGACAATTTAATTCAATTTATTTTTTATCTATCGTCTTGTTTATTTTAATCTTCAATAATTATATCATAATCAATGATAATTTAATCAACCCCCTGACAAAACTCTGAAGTTTTTAATAAAAACAAAGTAGGGTCAACTGTTGTACATGTTGTATGTATATAAATATAGGGTCAACTGTTGTACATGTTGTATGTATATAAATATAGGGTCAACTGTTGTACATGTTGTATGTATATAACTATAGGGTCAACTGTTGTACATGTTGTATGTATATAAATATAGGGTCAACTGTTGTACATGTTGTATGTATATAAATATAGGGTCAACTGTTGTACATGTTGTATGTATATAACTATAGGGTCAACTGTTGTACATGTTGTATGTATATAAATATAGGGTCAACTGTTGTACATGTTGTATGTATATAAATATAGGGTCAACTGTTGTACATGTTGTATGTATATAAATATAGGGTCAACTGTTGTACATGTTGTATGTATATAACTATAGGGTCAACTGTTGTACATGCTGTATGTATATAAATATAGGGTCAACTGTTGTACATGTTGTATGTATATAACTATAGGGTCAACTGTTGTACATGCTGTATGTATATAAATATAGGGTCAACTGTTGTACATGTTGTATGTATATAAATATAGGGTCAACTGTTGTACATGTTGTATGTATATAAATATAGGGTCAACTGTTGTACATGTTGTATGTATATAAATATAGGGTCAACTGTTGTACATGTTGTATGTATATAAATATAGGGTCAACTGTTGTACATGTTGTATGTATATAACTATAGGGTCAACTGTTGTACATGTTGTATGTATATAACTATAGGGTCAACTGTTGTACATGTTGTATGTATATAACTATAGGGTCAACTGTTGTACATGCTGTATGTATATAACTATAGGGTCAACTGCTGTACATGTTGTATGTATATAACTATAGGGTCAACTGCTGTACATGTTGTATGTATATAATATAGGGTCAACTGTTGTACATGTTGTATGTAATATAGATATATACTGGAATTTTTTATGACAATTTCATTTCAGTTGCGATTTTGATAGTTTAAGTGTGTTTTTATTCTTATTTTACACTTGGTATAATTTTTAATTAGAGAAAATTCGACTTTAATTGTGAAATAACTCAAGTGAGAGAAAAGGACACAGTGGTATAAAACTGTTTTATTTTGAAACCGAACAAAGATTTAATCCTAGTGTTTTTATCATCTAGTTACTATTTTCAGTCGAGAGTTGTGCTATATTTAGAAAAAATAAAAATAAGATTTTATCAATGGTATAATTTCAAGTAAACATGATAGTATTTTATAGAAATCAAAGTGAGAAGTTGAGTTAAAGAGGCACAGGCTTCATTTTCGTGGGTCGATTTTTCCAAGTCTCAGAAACGGGGACTTTTTTAGCTCAGCAATTTAGTACTGGTTATCACAACCCACCATTGAAATTTGAGTCTTCAAATCCACGTGCATCCATAATTATTAGCATTTGAAAGTTATAATGCCCTACTACACATTAGCGATACTATGCAATATATAGAAAAGTCATCTATAGAAATAGAAGGAGAAATGTCTAATTTAAGGTAAATTTGAAGGAAATATGCAATTTTCGTACATTTCTAGTGCTTTTGAAGGATACCTAAGTAAATTCAAGACCCAAATCAACCAATAAAAATGAAGACTGGTCCCCTTTAATTCCATCATCTTTTTAAATAAAAAACTATCTCTATCCTTGTGAAAGATAACATAGAAATTACACGAAACCTGCCAAGTTGGTTAATTTCTAGAAAGAAATAAACTCATGTTAAATTCATTAGAATAAAGCTAATATGAAGCCTACAGACTGATTTAGTTTTACATTTCTGATTTACGGTTTCCCACAAAGGAATTAGATATGTTTGATATGAAAACATTTATACAAGCAAGAGATAACTATCAAACAGATTTCACTGAGAGTTTTTCTAAATACATACTGAAATCTGGTAGAGGTGTGAAAGACCTATATAGGGGTGTAGGAGCGGTTATCAGGGCTGATAGAGATGTGAGGGACCTATATAGGGCATATCAGGACGGTTAGCAGTGCTGAGAAATTATCATAAAACTTATCACCTATCACCTATCAAACGTTTTATCTCATGTTAGTTAATTGCTGTTCCATGATCAATACAAGGCAGCACTATCAGATAGAACAATTGAAATTTAATAAACTTAAGAAGTTGACTACCCGAAACATGTTTTCCAAACCAAGATATTAAAGAACATCACTAGCTATATGAACTCGGGTTTTCTGTAGACATTAAGACTGGATGACTCCATACTATCAGAATATTAATTATTAAAAGTTATTAATTACAAGGGAGATAATGAGAGAATTAAGTGGACAATTACCATGGAGTATAAAATCTAGAAATTCTATCAAGAGAACAATGGCAACTCTGTGACACTTAGTATAAGTTTCTCTAATCTCTTTCCCTTGAGTTTCTCTCAAGTCCTCCCTCGTGTCACCGTGTAACTCAACTCACTCAACTCAATATAAAGGTGAAATGCCAGTAACCGGTCGTTAACTCCAAACTAATTATAACAGAATATCCATACATTAAGTTATAATGGTAATGGTTATTTTATTCAAGTTTAAATAGAGAACTACTTTCTGATAATTGTTTCTTTAAATCAAGACATTCCCAAGACGATTAGTGTTTAACATGTTGATGATGTCAACAATTGTACTGAGATGATGAGGTTGCTGTGATATTAATACAATACATAAGATAATGCTAGTGGGAAAATAATGTTACTGGAAAGATAATGATCCGGTTTACTTTGATGATAATTTTACTGAGATGATAATATTACGTTTAAAAAAAGATAATGTTACTAAGAAGATGATTTTACTGAGATGATGATGTTACTGGGAAGATAATGTTGCTGGGAAGATAGTTTTACTGGGAAGATAATGTTACTAAGAAGATAATGTTCTTAGTAATGCTACTAAAATGATAATGTTACTAAAGTGATGATGTTGCTGTGATAAAAACTAAAATTCTACTGGATTACTGGATAATGTTACTGGGCATATAATGTTACTAAGAAGATAATATTACTAAAATGATAATGTTACTAAGAAGATAATGTTATTGAGATGATACTGTTACTAAAATTATATTGTTACTGAGATGATGATGTTGCTAGGATCAAAACTAAAATGCTACTGGATTACTGGATAATGTAACTGGGAAGATAATGTTACTAAGAAGATAATGTTACTTGGAAGATAATGTTATTGGGAAGATAATGTTATTAGGAAGATAATGTTACTGAGAAGATAATGTTATTAGGATGATACTGTTACTAAAATGATATTGTTACTGAGATGATGATGTTGCTAGGATCAAAACTAAAATGCTACTGGATTACTGGATAATGTAACTGGGAAGATAATGTTACTAAGAAGATAATGTTACTTGGAAGATAATGTTATTGGGAAGATAATGTTATTAGGAAGATAATGTTACTGAGAAGATAATGTTATTAGGATGATAATGTTACTAAAATGATATTGTTACTGAGATGATGATGTTGCTGAGATAAAAACTAAAATGCTACTGGATTACTGGATAATGTTACTAGGAAGATAATGTTACCGATATGATAATGTTACTAAGAAGATGATCTTACTGGGATGGTAATATTATTCATATAATAATGTTACTAGGGAGATAATGTTACCGATATGATAATGTTTCTGTGATGATAATGTTACTGTGATGATAATGTTACTGTGATGATAATGTTATTGATATGATAATGTTACTGAGATGAAAATGGTACTGTGATGATAATGTTATTGATATGATAATGTTACTGAGATGATAATGGTACTGTGATGATAATGTTACTGTGATGATAATGTTATTGATATGATAATGTTACTGAGATGATAATGGTACTGTGATGATAATGTTATTGATATGATAATGTTACTGAGATGATAATGGTACTGTGATGATAATGTTACTGAGATGATAATGGTACTGTGATGATAATGTTACTGATATGATAATGTTACTGATATGATAATGTTACTGATATGATAATGTTACAGACATGATAATTTTACTTGATGATATTGATCCAGAGATGATAATTTTACTGATGAAATGTTTTTGAGAATAAATACCTCTATGAGTTCTTTGTGTGAAAAAGTCAGGACAAACTAATATTATAGAAGAACTATAGAATACAAAAGGTGGTAACAGAATGTCTCCTAACACAATCTGAGGTGTTAGATTTCACAGCTATAGTTTTCTCGGCTTGAATAAAAGTATTAAAATATGTCAACTTGTCAGAGAAACGTGGCAAGACACACGTAAAACGTTTAAAAAGTTGTTTATCACAGCTCAGTTGAAGAACCCACTTAAACTTTAATGATTATTGAGTTGGATTCACTGCAGGAAAAATAAACTTGGGGCTTTCAATATTCATCAGCGAACCTAAAAATACTGCTATGTTAAGATTAAAATAACTTATAATATAAACTTTTAATTCTGGAACACGTTTAATTTATTGGACCTTCCTTGAGTAATTTTAATAATTAATATCTTATCACGTCGTTTGTATCCTGTGTTTGTTGAGCGCCACGACATTAAGTGGTGTATTTTCTCAGCGGGCGAAGAAATCGACTTATGGATTAGCGGATTTTAATTGTATTAGCTGCAGACTGTTACCAGGGTTATTTCTGTATGAATGTTGAGTTGGCCGTGGAAGGGATTAACCCTAGCACCAGATATTTCGGTGGTAAATTATAAAAATTTAAGAGAATTAGATTAGAGCACGTCAATGATAAAAATTCAAAAAGAAAATAAATTCTATTGACCAAAATACCAAATTAATTACCGATTGGATAAAGAAACCAAGTACTGACGATCCGATGATATCCTGGAAGGTTAGCACCTATAAATAGTGTTTTATTGAGAATATTATCGTCACCTCGCTCTGACAACCATTTCTACAGCTTGTCCTGATAAAATATTATAGTTCAAATCTGATCTGAATAATAAGAACACACAAAGTGAAACAAGATAGAGAACGGTGGCTTAATTCATATAACATGCTGAATGACATGACAGAAGAAATCTTCTTTCTGAAACATACCCCTTTAATTCCAATGAGTGTTTTATTTTTCACGATTATTATAATTCTCAATATCACCGACATCTGATCTTTCTATTCTAACTTTTTAATCTTATTGTAGAATATAGAATTACAGGAGATATTTTTAGAATAATTCGTTGAATAATATGATGAGAATGGAATATTGAGAAAACAGTCTTTAGATTAGATAAAAATATCTGATGTCTTTACACTGTTATTGTAGCCAGGGTTTCTCTATGAAATGACTCTAATGTCGAGAAATTAAAAAAAAAGAAGGGATAATTGTGTTGAATATCTGATCTGTGTAAAAACTAATGCCTGACGTTGATAAGATATAACCAACAACTTGCTTCAATCGACAAGAGACAATCGATATGTGAACAATCTCAGCTGGCGACAGTTACAGTTGGGTGCTTTTCTTCTACTTTTAGTAAATTTTACCTTGACATCGACCTGGACGCCCGCCCCCTATCGCCCCCTATAAACTCAATAGAAGCAGAAAATGGGACGTAAATCACCATTACATAGACTTCGAACTGAGCTGCCTCAAGCTTTCATTAAAGGTCATAATAGTCAGTCAATTTTCTCGTGTTGATCGTGCCCGTCTTCAATTAGCCCATATAGGTGCAGAAAAGTAGGACGTAAAACTCCATTCATTTCATTTCAGTTCGTGTTGATCGTGAAGAATCTGTTGAGGTACATTGAAATGTCTCTCGATCTGGGTCCATCTGAACGAAGACAATAAGAACTAAATGATCAGGAATTTGAAACTCTCTACCCCACCCACCTCTACCCCCTCCTTCCCCCCTAAAAAAACGACGCTGCCTGAATTTTACATAAACCAGTTCATGTAGGGAAAGTACATTTTGAGACAGTTGGACATAATCTGACCTTTTACTGGAGCTAAGAGAACATTCTTCATCCAATGAAATGATATTTTCTCACGGAAGTCGAGTAACCAGTACTAATGGAAGCTAATCGTTAGTAATCGTTAATAAACGACCAACCAGGGACTGGGGACTGGGGGATATTGCCGGAGTAATTTATTTCATGTATATATATATTAGTCGTATCATAATTAACCCTCTAAACCTCATCCTCATTAAGTTTAAACTAATTATTATCATCATTGACGTCTATTATAATAGGCCACGGGGATTTCATAATTATATCGACCTACTTTATAGCAATAAATTGACGTCTTCATCCTACGTTTCTGTTAAAACTTCACTGAGAGTAATCATTCTGTAATTTACTAAAAACTGTTCACAATTACAGGACAGGATATTTATAAATTGTTTAAAATTAGAAAAATGATTGAAATAATCCACTTTGATCTGTTAAATTACCTTAAAATAGAATATAATCTTATGTTTTAGTCAAATTCTTAAATACAATGATAAGATCTGAACAAACGAAACAATTCAGTTCTTCAAAATCTCACCATAGCATGAAAAAAATATGTAATCCTTAAATTCAAATCACGAGTTTTGAAAAGAATAAGCATGCTCTGCTGAGGAGGGTCTGAATCATACAATTTAATCATTCATCATAACCTCAATTCACAGATAATCTTGAATTTACATTCACGCATTCAAGAATTTAAAATGAAGTTAATTCACTTGACTTGCAAATTTTATTCAATTTTAAGAATTAAAATCTGAGATTACTTCGCCCTGAAAGTACTGTGGTGTACTGAAGGTGTTTGGAGTGGAGTCTGAACCACTTTCAGTGCAACAGAGTTCCTACAGAACGAAGCAATGTCGAGATTTTGTTTTAAGAAATATCGTTCCAATAATTCAAATTGGACATCAACAAGATAATTTCCTAGTAGGTTTATGACTCTGATGTTTTTAAGAAATAAAAGTTGTTTTATAACCAGGAAGTTATAAATGATGTTAGAATGGAGATAATTTTATATTTCTTATTTTTATATTTCTGATATTTTTATTTCTGACCATCAATCTCCTATTAAACCATTTCCTGTATTTCTGATAAAATCTAATTTATCACGTTCACGTTGTTGGTCAGGCGGTTTCTAAAAGTCGTAGGTGTATTCTCAATCTTTTCAGAGGAGGAAGTTTTTTCTTCGAGAAAGTAGCCTGTGCACACGTCAACAGTTAAAATGTATGAAAACGTAACCAGTGAATATCATTGAATATCATTGATATCGAAATCTCGTCGATCTGTATACCTGGTCTACCATATTCAAACAAAAAATTTAAGAAAGTAAACTCCAGCTTTTATTATGTTACAATCTGGATTATGACACAGCTTTCTGATTCTTTGATTATAACCTTGAAATCTGAACATAACTTTATCAGTTCAGTAGCTTTTTACTATCATAAAACCCTAATTAATTATATTTCTACATCATATAGGAGGTAAAACTCCGCTCTTCTTCTCTATTCCTCTAACCCGGTAAAACTCCATTCTTTTTCTCTATTCCTCTAACCCGGTAAAACTCCATTCTTTTTCTCTATTCCTCTAACCCGGTAAAACTCCATTCTTTTTCTCTATTCCTCTAACCCGGTAAAACTCCATTCTTTTTCTCTATTCCTCTAACCCGGTAAAACTCCATTCTTTTTCTCTATTCCTCTAACCCGGTAAAACTCCATTCTTTTTCTCTATTCCTCTAACCCGGTAAAACTCCATTCTTTTTCTCTATTCCTCTAACCCGGTAAAACTCCATTCTTTTTCTCTATTCCTCTAACCCGGTAAAACTCCATTCTTTTTCTCTATTCCTCTAACCCGGTAAAACTCCATTCTTTTTCTCTATTCCTCTAACCCGGTAAAACTCCATTCTTTTTCTCTATTCCTCTAACCCGGTAAAACTCCATTCTTTTTCTCTATTCCTCTAACCCGGTAAAACTCCATTCTTTTTCTCTATTCCTCTAACCCGGTAAAACTCCATTCTTTTTCTCTATTCCTCTAACCCGGTAAAACTCCGCTCTTCTTCTCTATTCCTCTAACCCGGTAAAACTCCATTCTTTTTCTCTATTCCTCTAACCCGGTAAAACTCCGCTCTTCTTCTCTATTCCTCTAACCCGGTAAAACTCCATTCTTTTTCTCTATTCCTCTAACCCGGTAAAACTCCATTCTTTTTCTCTATTCCTCTAACCCGGTAAAACTCCATTCTTTTTCTCTATTCCTCTAACCCGGTAAAACTCCATTCTTTTTCTCTATTCCTCTAACCCGGTAAAACTCCATTCTTTTTCTCTATTCCTCTAACCCGGTAAAACTCCATTCTTTTTCTCTATTCCTCTAACCCGGTAAAACTCCATTCTTTTTCTCTATTCCTCTAACCCGGTAAAACTCCATTCTTTTTCTCTATTCCTCTAACCCGGTAAAACTCCATTCTTTTTCTCTATTCCTCTAACCCGGTAAAACTCCATTCTTTTTCTCTATTCCTCTAACCCGGTAAAACTCCATTCTTTTTCTCTATTCCTCTAACCCGGTAAAACTCCATTCTTTTTCTCTATTCCTCTAACCCGGTAAAACTCCATTCTTTTTCTCTATTCCTCTAACCCGGTAAAACTCCATTCTTTTTCTCTATTCCTCTAACCCGGTAAAACTCCATTCTTTTTCTCTATTCCTCTAACCCGGTAAAACTCCATTCTTTTTCTCTATTCCTCTAACCCGGTAAAACTCCATTCTTTTTCTCTATTCCTCTAACCCGGTAAAACTCCATTCTTTTTCTCTATTCCTCTAACCCGGTAAAACTCCATTCTTTTTCTCTATTCCTCTAACCCGGTAAAACTCCATTCTTTTTCTCTATTCCTCTAACCCGGTAAAACTCCATTCTTTTTCTCTATTCCTCTAACCCGGTAAAACTCCATTCTTTTTCTCTATTCCTCTAACCCGGTAAAACTCCGCTCTTCTTCTCTATTCCTCTAACCCGGTAAAACTCCATTCTTTTTCTCTATTCCTCTAACCCGGTAAAACTCCATTCTTTTTCTCTATTCCTCTAACCCGGTAAAACTCCATTCTTTTTCTCTATTCCTCTAACCCGGTAAAACTCCATTCTTTTTCTCTATTCCTCTAACCCGGTAAAACTCCATTCTTTTTCTCTATTCCTCTAACCCGGTAAAACTCCATTCTTTTTCTCTATTCCTCTAACCCGGTAAAACTCCATTCTTTTTCTCTATTCCTCTAACCCGGTAAAACAATCTCAATCTAAATTTAGTTTCTATAGTAATATCACCAAGATTAAACTATACTCAGTCTCGACTACAATCACCTAGTTCCGGACAGAGATATATTTAACAAGAAAAAGGTTTTATTGAGGCTGATATTATCTTTCCTAGTGACATGTTTATCATAGAAACTGTCTGAGAGTCGAAACTGATCAAGTACCCTGGATAATAACTGTTCTATTTCATTCTATTATTTAACTTATAAAGTTTACTTACACGTTACATAGTAGGCCTACATATAGAGCTCAAATGCAAAAAGTTTTATTTCAATGATAGCCTACATTTAATAGAATTTAGCCTCCATATTTGCTACCATACCACATTCATGAAAGTTTCGAAACCACAACTAAAATATCTGCCTCGAGAGTTTGACGTTAGAATACCAACAACTAAAGTCGCTCGTTTTAGACGACCAGGTTAAACCAATCAAATTAAAAATCATTTGTTCCTCATTGTAATCATCAAAATCAATATCATTCTGTAACTAGCTATTTTGTTTTATAGTAAGGTCGATGAAACCTGTCAGATACAAGTTGTCGAAATGAAAGTTAGTTGATGACAAGATAGAAATAGTTTAAATACACAATGATCTTGACTGTCAGGGGTCGTCCCAAGATACAGAAATCTTCTAGGAGATATTCTAACTAACAATAAAACCTTCTCAGTGAGGATTTGAACTAGGGTTATGTGGGTAGATTCCCACGAGGAGATCTGTTCAGTTGCCGTGTCATGTGGACAATACTATCAGATACAGTATATATTATTATATTATGATTTCTAAGGCATCATTGTCAAACCAAGCTTGGGTTAACTCATCGCCAGGCCTGGATTTATAAATGTAAAGAATTTTATAATGCTCTTCTGTAACAGAAATCAAACAGGTTAAATCTTAAACCTTCTTGGCACTTTTATTCTTTGAGAATCAAATCTCTGACCTCAAATCTTTATTCCCTTCTACTCAATAGTTCTAATTTCTAGAGAATTGTCCCTAGACTCAGAGTTCAACATTTCACTTGTTTTCTACAATAAACAGTTCAACTGGACAAATAGACCATGATAAAATGAATGGTTATTTTTTAATATAAAAAGTAAGAAACCCAGTCTAGCTGACCTTTTGTCAAAACTCAATTTTAATCTTGTATTTTATTGTTCTGATTATTATTGAGTCTATTCTTATAAAATAATGAGACAACACCAATTCTAAATTACCATCGTTTCTTTCTACTTTTACATTCCAGTTTTTTATTATTTTAATCAAATCCTGAACCAGGGTTTAACCTTTTTTTACCTTTTTAAACTTTTGAAACTAGACAATGTCACTAATGAAAATAGACAGTACAAATCTATGGTCTACTTGAAATAAAATACCGACTTGTTACTAAAATCATATCTCTGAGTTTGACTGGATAGTCATAGAGGGTTAACCTTAATTGAGCTGGATCCTATCATAGCACTGGATGGTATTTTTCGTTATTTCTTTACTCTTTTCAGACGACTATTGACATTCCATCATCTTTTTATCTCTGAATCATTAACCAGGCATCAATAATTAAACACTCTCATTACCGAACTCCATTATTATATTAATCCTAAACGTAATTAAATATCCATAACTTGGAGGTCAAGTTAATTTACTATGTACAATATTTAATTGTTATTTATTCAAATCAAGGGCGATAATCTGCGAATTACGGTGGAATAATACAATACAGGTTACACTGAGATTTGAGAGAGAATAATAGAATACAGTTTAAAGGGCGATAATCCATTCCCCTCTGCGCATTACGATAGAATAATAGAATACAGTTTAAAGGGCGATAATCCATTCCCCTCTGCACATTACGATAGAATAATAGAATACAGGTTAAAGGGCGATAATCCTGAGAGAGAATAATAGAATACAGGTTAAAGGGCGATAATCCTGAGAGAGAATAATAGAATACAGGTTAAAGGGCGATAATCCTGAGAGAGAATAATAGAATACAGGTTAAAGGGCGATAATCCTGAGAGAGAATAATAGAATACAGGTTAAAGGGCGATAATCCATTCCCCTCTGCGCATTACGATAGAATAATAGAATACAGGTTAAAGGGCGATAATCCTGAGAGAGAATAATAGAATACAGGTTAAAGGGCGATAATCCTGAGAGAGAATAATAGAATACAGGTTAAAGGGCGATAATTCAGCCTCTACTGTGAGTTGAGAGAGAATAATAGAATACAGTTTAAAGAGGTAATTAATACAACTGAGATAATGGGGAGATATGAATTATTAACCATATGATATGACCATTATTTTACAATAATCTGACAGCAGTATGACGTACCAATTTACAGGGAATATTGAAATATTTATATCATCATCGTTATAAAGAATTGGAAATAAAACTAATGGAACAAAAATTACAATATTTTCTCCTTACGAGGCTACTTAGAAAAAGAAAATCGGCAATGGAATAACATCAATATAAAAATAACGTTAATCATTAAATCATATTTTGAAGTCGACGATTGTGGTTCTTGCAACAAAACACAGAACTTATGACGTAACTATCGCACAAGCCCTTAGACATAATTTGAAAAGTTTTTTGATAGGGAAAACATTAAAAACACTAAGATATTATGGATATACTACTTCTGCATTTATTATATACTACGTTTCGAAATACATACAGGTAACGTTATCAAGTAAAATGAATTAACAACAAAAAACAATACAATATATAATGAGAAGTGTGAAGCCATTGGAAAGGGAAAACATTATCAGCGTTTTTGATAAGTTAAGGATGACGAGCAGGAAAAAAAGATGATATACATTTTATTGTTTTGTACAATATCTCTAGTACTTAATTATTTTAACAATACGTTATTAAAACGTTAAAGCAATCAGGCAACTGTTAACCCCATTTATAACCCCTCTTCATAATACACTGCAATGTATATATAATCATACATTTTTTTTTTTTTTGTCAGAGAGTTTTTACAGAGAACTGTTACACAAAGTTAATATACAATAACAAAATATTACTCAATACATAATGTAATTTTATCTGTTTTTTTTTTTAATATTTTCAAATAGTTGATATTATATTATAATTCCCGTTTCATTTTACTGATCATAAACGTGTTTTTATCTTACAGACAACCAAACACTTAAACAAATTTATAAAACTAATTTTTAGGTTTTCTGTTTTTATCTCCCTTGGTGATACATTCCTCCCAGTCTGGCCAGAATTTATCTTTCATTCTATCACAGTAATCTCGTAAGTTGATGAATTTGTCTGTAAAAAGATTAATATAAGAATTATTTCTTGATGAAGAAGTTATATTCGAGACACATGTCGACAGCTTCAATTGTCCTTCTGATTTGGTAAAATAAGGTCAGGGGAGGTAACTGATATTATATACTATTGAAGGGAGACAACTGGTGATTAGCCTAATACTTATGGATAAGTTAGTATTTGAAGGCAAAATGTATGAAGTGAACAGTGGTGATGGCTACTGACTCTCATTCCCAGAGATTTTCTATTTCTCCGACTAAGGTAGGCTATATTGGTCGAATAGATAGTTCACTCATACCTTTATTTGTAGGATTTGTGATTCACAATTCACTACGATTCATAAAGAAAAAAAAATTTTCGTGTTTTGATATTGAAGATGGGTTTTAATCTGGTGTAAAGTTGATTGAACATGTTTTTAGACAATCTCGTTGTTTTGATTCATTATAAACCCAACTATCTATTAAATAGTGAATTGGTATTAAATAAAATAATTCTATAAAACTCACCATTAACAAGAGTTTCACCCTTACTACCAGCTAACTGCCATCGAAACTGACTCAACTGTCCAAAAATAGCACAATCAGTTTCACATGGCTCGTCTCCAAAAAAAAACTTCTTTGTCCCTGAAAAACAACCACAGACAATACAGGAGCCGCATCAAACTAAGATTATATATCGTGGTTAAAAACAAACTGGCACCAGGGACATTCTCTGATTTTAGACTTCAATAACAAGTCGACATTTCATACTGAGCTGAGGTGGGCGATTATTCTAAAAGAATAAAACCACGACAATAAAAGAGACAACAAAATAGCTTAAAACTATTTTTAGGTATAATACTAGACCAATATTACTAATTCAACGTTCATTTCTTCATCTGTTTTCATATACATTCTTTAATTAGCTATTGATAGAACTTTTAAAATAAGATGATTTGATAAAAATGTAAATGTGTCTCACCCAGAAAATCAGAAATAGCCTTTAAATCTCCCTCCATGATCTGCATGACCTGATCCTCGGTATGTCTTCCAATTCCCTGTTCATACAGTTCACTTTTCACATTTCTTTTTATCAACCAGAGGAAAATTTTAGGGAAACCGGCGACTCGACTTAAAAAATCACTTTGATCATAGACCCATCGCTGGGACACCATACACCTACAAAAAAAACAATCTTAAAAAGTGACAAATCTGATAAATATGGCTAGTTTTTTTTTTTTATTATTTCTTTTTAAACAATTTACCAATACATGAACAAATTGACCGTTGTCTTAGCTTGGCCTTCAGTTGCATTAATTTCAGGTAATTTAACAACTAATAAAGGTCCACTGACATTGATTGATGTTTTTAACCTACAAAAATTCTGTCTCTGATCTTCATCCCGGTTATTGGCAGTTAAATTATGATAAATTCTGATCGAGTGAAATTATTTACCAATATAGATTCTCCTCTGTCATCTTTGTAAAAGCTCTGGCTATAGCTCGGTCAGTGTCTGACAGATGACTGTTTAAATCTATGTGATGTTTCTCATTTAGAAACTGGAGAATAAAACCCGTATCAGCAACTTCCTGACCGTTATACTCTATCCAGGGAAACTTTCCTTTACTCGAGGCTTTTTTACCATGATAATTCTAAAATCATAATAATACATAAAGTTATAGTTATAGTAATAAAATAAACTTTAAAGGGATTGTAAAGTGATTTTCTAAACTTTGTATGTGTATCGGGAACACTGATAGCATCAATTACCACCATTCCAATTTCCATTCCGATGTCTGTGGTTCTTGCAATTCCACTAAAACTAACGTATTTTAGGGCGCCTCTGACAGTGATCTGCATAGATATCAATAGTAGCTTCCGGTAGATCACCGTAAGTGACGTCATAAAATGTATTAGTTTTAGTGAAATTGCAAGAACCACAGATAAATAATTATAAATTGAAATAAGTTTGGGAGGAGAGTGAAATTGATTCAACCAGTAAACAATGACTATTGCTTCTTACTGATTGTTTATAAAAAAAGAAATAAGTAAAATGTTCAATATTTACTGTATAGTTTAATTTGGCCATCTTTAAGTAAGTTTCTAACTTGATGGCGAATGGTGTCAGACTGGGAGCGAATGGTCCTCGACCAATCTGATAAACAGTAATCTTCGGCTCTCTGAAAAACAAAACAAGATTGCGAGTTATTGGACCAAAGAGTTATCTGACCAAACCTTTATCAATGGTTAAGTTAACAAAATAATGATTTGGTTACAGATGGCGATTATTTTCATCTGTTCTAATTCCTATGTCTTTATAATAGTGATACATACAGAAATAATACACATACATATTGGCTTTAGTATGTCTTGGGCATGGAAGAATTCTTTCTTGGTGTAAAAAGACAATAATGAGTATTTTTTGTCAAGAGATTTGTTTCTGTTATATTACCATTGAAGGGTATTTCAGCTTGCTTCAAACTAAACAGAATTTATATATTTAATGTTATTTTTTTCACATTCTATATTGCCTATACAATAATAAAACCCAAGTACGAACGATCCAAACCGTAAAACAAATCTCGAAATCAATGTCATTATCTGTAACAATTCTATTAATGTAAACAATTTGCCGAGTTTTTCCTGTCAAAAACTCAAAATAAAACTTAACTTCTTAAAGCACCATACATATTTCTGATTGTCGGTAGATGTTACAGTCAGGGTTTGATTTTAAACAACCGTTAAGATGCTGTGCTAGCAGAATATTTACATCACCAAGTTCTTGGTCCAGAAATGAACACCAAGTAAAGTTTCGTGTTGAAATAACTCGCATGTGACTGTAATGCTGACAAGTGCAAGTTTAAATTATAAGAATGCCCACGCACGAGGCTGATTTTGAAAGGTCACATTTCTTTTTCTTACATATTTTCTTTTTTCAAAAATATAGCATCCTGAAATCTTTCTAAAATAAAATATTTTCAATTAAATTTGTAATATTTTCTACTTACGGTGGCGGTTGTGAAGTTTGTTGAGACATGTTGACTGTTTCTAGATTCTAGTTCCTCGTCCTAATAATAAATAATAAATAACTACAGTCGACTTGTGGAGGCTTGGTGGTAGAAATAAATAGTAGAAATAAATGCTCAATCTGCTGTCTGTAATAATTTGAATATCGAATGTTAACAATAACAGACTAATATCATATTATCAATTATACATCAAGATAAAAACAGGCGGTGGTAGTCTATAACAATAATAATAATAATAATAAACTCTTTATAATAACATGGGTATATAGGTCTCCCATATTATAGCCATGTTCAAATTAACTTTAATTCAAATAAAAGTGGACCTCCATTAGAAATAGAAAAATAAAAATTCGTAGATTTCCAAGTTTTGCCGTCACTAAATTGTAGTAATTATTGACAAGTTGAGTAACATTACAATAATATATATTTATTGTACCAAAAAAAAGATTTCCAAGATTAGAAAATGTGAAGAAGTGCAAAAAAAAAACCTCTAAAATAATTTTTTGTTGGATACTAAAAATGTGGTCCTGAATCTCTTTAAAATTGGCTGTTGCGATTGTGATTTGAAATTGCATAACTGGCTACCCGAAAACAATTATTATTGAAATTAGTAAACAAAAGGTAACACAATAGGTTGGTTATTTTCGTCTGGTGCAGTCTGAACATCAATTAGGACAAGTCATGATTTTTATGTGTCAGTTAAAAATTCTCTGTTCACAAAGTTCGAGAAAACCTTTTTGATGATATTATCTAGATTCTGTCGTCATCATATTATGGCTATTTTCTTACAGTGTGAATAAAACTATTAACAACAACTCGCATGATTTGATCAAATTTAATTAAAAACAAAAAACAATAGGCTTGGAGTTTTATCTATTTGTTACTCTTTCGTAGCAACTCAAGTATTGAAATTCATTTGTACATAATGTCAATAGGGACGGGTCAAATAGTCAACCCTGTTTCACCCCCAATGTTATATACATGCCTTTTCTGTAATGATCACAATGTTGAAGACATTTCGTGAGAGCCTTGCTAGGAATAGAGAGTTACGTGGTGGTGCTGTGTTAGAAGCAAGGCAGACGTCAGATCATTATGTTTACCGGTAGCAGTTAGAAATATCTTGAGCAAAACCCTGTATTTTGGGGGTTTCGTCATGAAATATTAAATTTATATTTATCTATCTATATGTAATCGATTAGATCGAAATATAATGAAATTCTATTTTGAGATCTATATTTTCTAAAGTTTTAGTGTAATAATTATGACATTTATAGTAACTATGTTATGAGAAAAGAAAGGGAGAGAAATCCAATATTAGATCATCAGTACAATTTACAGAACACGACCTACTTCTAAATCTGATTGGATCCTGTACTTTTACAATCATTGAAAAATTGAACAGCGGCATATTTATTCTTACTGTCAATGATCTTTACTTTTCACAGTCTGTAGGACATTCGATCATAATCAGTTGTACTATTATAATGACTAGAGTCTTTTTTCATATTCCACCCCGATCTACCCCACGAACTGGAAGAAAAAGAGTTAAAGATATTACTGGAAGACCCTATCTCCTTTATATCCGTAGTTGCTAAAGCGTAACAATTATTAATATACTCAGTGTATATAAAGGGAGATAAATCCAATTTAAAGATATAAATAAAGACAAGTGACTAGGTTACTATAAATAAACAATGTTTATATTATTGACATGGCGAAATAGATTTATACAAAACAGAACTGAATATACGGTCTTAACGTTTAATTATATTAGAAATGTTGAAATACATGAAGCGTTGAAACTTAAATGTGCTTTTATACCGTATTGAAGCAAAACGGGGTCATAGCTAAACATCTTTTATAAATCAACAGCCCTGTTTAGTAGGCTATATTTATTAGGATTGTTGTTAATTGGAGTGTTTGAGTGGTGAAATAACTAGAGAAGATAGAAAATGAATTATAATGTCTATAAACGTATGAATAAGGTAGGATAATGATTTAGTCATTTTAATACCAGGGACTCTAACCAGGATATGTCAATAGCTGAATAGTTTGATAGAATTAAAATAGAATACAGGGTCTGAGAGGGTAATATAACATATCTTGATATTGAAAAGTATTAATATAAAATATATAACGACAAGTGATATTTTAATTCACAGTAATCTTTAACCAATATAACCCGGCCCACTACTAATTATAAACTTTGATATATAAGACATAATTCAGAGACAATTCCAGTCAATAAAATCCACTGTTTGTAGCCTATAATTTATAATGACAAGTAGTAGTTTCACTCAATCAATTCTTTCTGAATAAGAAAGGGAGACAATTAACAAGTTTTCATCTTGAATCGCACGGACAGGTTTTTTTAAAAATCAAAATCATATTTCAAGGGAGGAAACTGAACAACCGAGGGGAGATAATCCTATAAATGGTATCATACAATATTTTCAGTTTAAATAATTGAATCTGATTTAACAGGAATGGTCTGATTTGATAAAAGATCCATACCCAGGAATTTCATACGGTCCCTTCGCTGATGGATGTAAGTTTAATTTTGTTTCTTTAAATATTAACAATGGTTTATTTTCTCTAATTATAATATCTAATTTCAGTTCCTCAGTACCGATATGTCTCTTGGGTAATTCTAATTTTGTAAAACAATTTTTTTGCAATGAATAAATCGCTTTCTTGCATAATTAATGTTTGTTTTGATTTGTTACAGGGTTGAATATATTTGTTTTGATTTTTTACAGGGCTGAATATGAAGGGAACGTTAGAAGGGCCGGTTGGTAATATTTAATTTACTATCATTACAACCCAATTAACCTGCACAGACAATAAAACAATGACAGTTTTTAATTACTTTATATGTACACTGATAATAAAACCCAAGCGCAAACAATCGCAATCGTAAAACAAATCTCGAAGTCCATGTAAACACAATGGCAATACATTGGTAGCAGCTAATGATCTTTCATTTGAGGAAGTATATCAATAAATGAGTAAATATTTCATATTGAAAAGTAGTATCAGGTGTCTAAAAAAAGTTAGCATACCCTGCTTTACGCCACACCCGCCACTATTGCTCAATGACATCACATTGAAAAATTATTGATTTCTGATTTTTTTCCACAAAATCAATTTAAACTTACCCAAACCCTAGGGTTTATCTTTCAAGGGAGTTAATTCTAGAATGCTTAATTGAATATGTGCCTAAAAGAATCTTTCTATTTAGTACTGATATACATGTAAATATTAAAAGATTCTTGTTTTTAGCCAGATACTGTGTTTGAAGGTGGTGTTTTTAGCCTGGAGATTAGAATGCCAAATGATTATCCATTCAAACCACCTAAAGTAAGTAGTTTTATATACCATTATTCTTATATCGTTTATTTATTCTAGATTTTATAGGTTTTATATCTCTCACGAGACTCAACTGTTTATTATAAGGTTAGGGTTCGACTTAACTTAATACCGTGGAGAGTGTGGCCAGCTAGCAAAGGACATGCTGACTCTTCTGGGACACCTGTAGAGATATTCGTTTTATATTTATTACCAGAAAATAATGTCTGTTTCTGTGATGATATAAACAGGGCAGTATTCACTAGTTATGGGTTAAGATGTTTTGGTTTGTTGTAAAACACTTAATTTAGAAAAGGACGAAGGATGTCTGATTTGAAATGATGTTAATTTTTTTTATCCAATATTTTTGTTATTTCAGATAAAATTTCTGACTAAAATTTACCATCCTAATGTAGGTGGTGATGGATTTATATCAATCGATGTTTTAAGTCATAACTGGTCTCCAGCTTTAACAATTAAGAAAGGTAAGGGTTGATCTTTTTATGATTAGAATGACAAGCCCAAAATGTGAACAGTTTGGCCCTTTTTTATTTCCTATTTCCTCAAATGAAAGGTTCATTAGCTGCTTACCAATGTATTGCCAATGTGTTCGCATGGATTTCCAGATTTGTTTTACGGTTGGATCGTTCGTGCTTGCGTTTATTATAGAGAACACCACAACTCTGTGGATTCCCTTGTTAATTAAATTGTTTGTTCCACGATAGGTAGATCTATTATTATTCCAGTGTTGATGTGTAAATTATTATTTCAGTGTTGATATGTATATTATTATTTCAGTGTTGATATGTATATTATCATTTCAGTGTTGATGTGTATATTATTTTTTCAGTGTTGATATGTATATTATTATTCCAGTGTTGATATGTATATTATTATTTCAGTGTTGATGTGTGTATTATTATTTCAGTGTTGATATGTATATCATTATTTCAGTGTTGATATGTATATTATTATTTCAGTGTTGATAAGTATATTATTATTTCAGTGTTGATGTGTATATTATCATTTCAGTGTTGATATGTATATTATTATTTCAGTGTTGATATGTATATTATTATTTCAGTGTTGATATGTATATTATCATTTCAGTGTTGATATGTATATTATTATTTCAGTGTTGATGTGTATATTATCATTTCAGTGTTGATATGTATATTATTATTTCAGTGTTGATATGTATATTATTATTTCAGTGTTGATATGTATATTATCATTTCAGTGTTGATGTGTATATTATTATTTCAGTGTTGATATGTATATTATTATTTCAGTGTTGATGTGTATATTATTATTTCAGTGTTGATATGTATATTATTATTTCAGTGTTGATGTGTGTATTATTATTTCAGTGTTGATATGTATATCATTATTTCAGTGTTGATATGTATATTATTATTTCAGTGTTGATATGTATATTATTATTTCAGCGTTGATGTGTATATTATTTCAGCGTTGATGTGTATATTATTATTTCAGTGTTGATGTGTATATTATTATTTCAGTGTTGATGTGTATATTATTATTTCAGTGTTGATGTGTATATTATTATTTCAGTGTTGATATGTATATTCTTATTTCAGTGTTGATATGTATATTCTTATTTCAGTGTTGATATGTATATTATTATTTCAGTGTTGATATGTATATTACTATTTCAGTGTTGATATGTATATCATTATTTCAGTGTTGATATGTATATTATTATTTCAGTGTTGATATGTATATTATTATTTCAGTGTTGATGTGTATATTATTTCAGTGTTGATATGTATATTATTATTTCAGTGTTGATATGTATATTATTATTTCAGTGTTGATATGTATATTATTATTTCAGTGTTGATATGTATATTATTATTTCAGTGTTGATGTGTATATTATTATTTCAGTGTTGATATGTATGTTATTATTTCAGTGTTGATATGTATATTATTTCAGTGTTGATATGTATATTATCATTTCAGTGTTGATATGTATATTATTATTTCAGTGTTGATATGTATATCATTATTTCAGTGTTGATATGTATATTATTATTTCAGTGTTGATATGTATATTATTATTTCAGTGTTGATATGTATATTATTTCAGTGTTGATGTGTATATTATTATTTCAGTGTTGATGTCTATATTATTATTTCAGTGTTGATATGTATATTATTATTTCAGTGTTGATGTCTATATTATTATTTTAGTGTTGATGTGTATATTATTATTTTAGTGTTGATATGTATATTATTATTTCAGTGTTGATATGTATATTATTATTTCAGTGTTGATATGTATATTATTATTTCAGTGTTGATATGTATATCATTATTTCAGTGTTGATATGTATATTATCATTTCAGTGTTGATATGTATATTATTATTTCAGTGTTGATATGTATATCATTATTTCAGTGTTGATATGTATATTATCATTTCAGTGTTGATATGTATATTATTATTTCAGTGTTGATATGTATATTATTATTTCAGTGTTGATATGTATATTATTTCAGTGTTGATATGTATATTATTATTTCAGTGTTGATATGTATATTATTATTTCAGTGTTGATATGTATATTATTATTTCAGTGTTGATATGTATATTATCATTTCAGTGTTGATATGTATATTATTATTTCAGTGTTGATATGTATATTATTATTTCAGTGTTGATATGTATATTATTATTTCAGTGTTGATATGTATATTATTATTTCAGTGTTGATATGTATATTATTTCAGTGTTGATATGTATATTATTATTTCAGTGTTGATGTGTATATCATTATTTCAGTGTTGATATGTATATTATTATTTCAGTGTTGATATGTATATTATTATTTCAGTGTTGATATGTATATTATTATTTCAGTGTTGATATGTATATTATTATTTCAGTGTTGATATGTATATTATTTCAGTGTTGATATGTATATTATTTCAGTGTTGATATGTATATTATTATTTCAGCGTTGATGTGTATATTATTATTTCAGTGTTGATATGTATATTGTTATTTCAGTGTTGATATGTATATTGTTATTTCAGTGTTGATATGTGTATTATTATTTCAGTGTTGATATGTATATTATTATTTCAGTGTTGATGTGTATATTATTATTTCAGTGTTGATGTCTATATTATTATTTCAGTGTTGATATGTATATTATTATTTCAGTGTTGATGTCTATATTATTATTTTAGTGTTGATGTGTATATTATTATTTTAGTGTTGATATGTATATTATTATTTCAGTGTTGATATGTATATTATTATTTCAGTATTGATCTGTATATTATTATTTCAGTGTTGATATGTATATTATCATTTCAGTGTTGATATGTATATTATTATTTCAGTGTTGATATGTATATTATTATTCCAGTGTTGATATGTATATTATTATTTCAGTGTTGATATGTATATTATTATTTCAGTGTTGATATGTATATTATTATTCCAGTGTTGATATGTATATTATTATTTCAGTGTTAATAAGTATATTATTATTTCAGTGTTGATGTCTATATTATTATTTCAGTGTTGATATGTATATTATTCATGGTGCGCGAACCCAATCCTGATGATCCAATGGAACCAGAAATAGCTAGAATTTATATAAAGAACCGTGAATTATATGACAAGACGGCCAGGGAATGGACCAAACTTTACGCATCCTGAAAACTCAACAGAACATTGCCAAGGAGAACCAAATTAATTCCAGTATTCTGGCTGTAGTGAAGGTGCCAAATCGTATTTATTTATCTATTTGGAGCCGATCTGACTGATTGTGGCTGGATTATCTGACATATTTACTAATACGAATCGTGAATTGGTTGATTTTGAATTGTTCCATTCCAGTTAATAATTATTTAGTTAATTATGTGCAATAAATCACCAAAAGTTTGACACAATAAATATCTACAAGTGGTTGCCTAGCAATATACGCCCACTTACACTACATAAATTGTCAATATATCAAGGAATATCTTAATATTTGTTGGATGGTGTTCAGATTTAAATTCATCAAATATCTTGTTAATATAAAGCATCTAATTTCATAACTAATAAAACTCCGTAAATATTTGTCAAATCGATCCAGAATTCAAACTTGTCCAAGATTTTATGGATATTATCCTACACACAAAAGTTTATTAAATTCTACCACAATTGTAGTCTCTTTCATGTTCACAAGTCATTTTTAACATATTTTAGGTGTAAAACTCCGTAAATATTTGTTGAATCGATCCGGAATTCGAACTTGTCCAAGATCTTATGGATATAATCCTACACACAAATTTTTTTAATCAAATCAAACTAAAACTGTGGTCTCTATTGCGTTCACAGGCCATTTTTAACATATTTTGGGTGTAAAACTCCATGAATTTTTGTCGAATTGATCCCAAATTCGAACTTGTCCGAGATCTTATGAATATAATCCTACATACAAAATTTTATTCAAATCCAACCAAAACTGTCGTCTCTATCGCGTTCACAAGCCATTTTTAACATATTTTGGGTGTAAAACTCCATGAATTTTTGTCGAATCAAACCCAAATTCGAACTTGTCCGAAATAATCCTACACACAAAATTTTATTCAAATTCAACCAAAACTGTGGTCTCTATTGCGTTCACAAGCCAATTGTGGACAGACGGACCGACGGACGGACCGACGGACGGACGGACGGACGGACAGGGGCGACGGCAATATACGACCACATTTCAATGTGGGCATATAAAAATGTTAAAGTTTCAAACCGTGTTAAAAAATGATTTGTTAATGTCAATGTATGTACTGTAAAATAATAATAATAAAATAATGACACTCAACTCAAGCACTAACAATCCTCATTCGATTATTAAAGGTTAGGGTTTTTCAGTATCATTCATTCTAAATTTGGATCCTATGATGTTAAAAACAAATGAAATAAATGTTTTTGATTTTATTCTCTATATTCTATGTAATTGTATTACAAATGGCAAGGGTAAAGTTCTATAGTGATGTAAAGTGATATAATGATGTGGGGCTGTTCAAATTCTATCCACAGAAGGTTCATATCAAGAATCAGAAATAATAATAATAATAATAGGAATAAATTTATTAAGATAAAGATAGAAATTTATAAAACTAGAATAGAATATATCACGCTGAAATCTTTGACTATTATTTAACAATCGAGACTCATATTTGAAATTGAGATTCTATAAACAGGTTATCTGATATTATTGTACCTCTCTTTTCCTGTAGTGATGGTAGAGAGAACAGATAAATATATCAGGCACTGTATAGATTACAGTAAGGTAATTCAACCTAAAACAGATCTAGCTTCTGTTTGAAAACCAGTGATTGTTGATTTCGAGATCACTGTGTTACGAAATAAATTTTGAACGTTTGATCTAACATCAGGATTTTGGCAACTACATTAAACTACTGGCAGGTTAACATTGGACGAATTCAGAAGATGTATGGACTTAATGTATACATATACATATATATATGACTTCAGTATTATGACTAAGAGCACAAATTATCACAAATATACCAAAAACAACCCAAAACAAACAAAAAATACAAAACAAAATTGTAAGTTATACAAGTCTAATACTGTGCAGAAAAAAATACTAAATGTGCCCTCGAGATTATATCTTATATATTGAAAATAAATTATATTATGCTGATCTAATACGTATCACTATTTTTAACATACAATATGGCACAGGAAACTATATTGTGCAATAAATAATTTGTTTCTAGTTAACCAACTAAGATGGAAGACAAGTTTGAATATTTTAACAGGATAAATAGCTGTATGTAATATATATTATAAACTACTCAAATAAATCAATAAACAAAACAAAACAAATAAATTCTAGAGTTCAGTGATCAAAACATCACTCAGGTTTCTCCAAATATCTGAGTTCGGAAACTGTTACAGAAAGTAAAAATTTCAAATTTACATTGTAGCCAAACATAAATGTTTTTTCTTATGATAATCCGTTTCCTATAATAATATGACTACTAAATTAATAAATAAATAAATAATAAGTTATAGGCACTATTATGCTGTCATAAAGTCATGAGAGAGGTTTCGAACCCTTGGCACTCAATGTAATAAACCTAACAAGAGACAAATAATAATAATAAATTATATATCACACTAACACTATATTACAAATAAACTACATCATGAATATTCATGGTATCTAATTTATATAAAGCAAGGTCATTGGACAGAATGCATAGATTGGGGTACATGAAGCTGAATAATTTCACCATCAGAGACAAATAACTGATTCATGATCACCATCATTCTAGTTAATTCTACTATCCATTTACATGTTGGCTGTAACATTCTCCACTATCACTAGATATCAATCTGTATCATGACTACCTGTATTGATGGTAGATGTCAGTTTGAGGACTAACATACACTTTCCAGTATCCACTTAATATCTGTACCCAGGATCAAATGGTTACTTTCAACTCCAAACAGACCAAAAGACAGTTTTACATCAGCTGTAATGTTGTTTGCTGTTTGAGGGAAGGTAAAAGCAAGCAAGAGGCACAGATTGTCTGTCAACCAGCAACACTAAGTAAAACCTGCATACAAGCTGTATAACAAAATAAATACTGGTCCTGTAATATTAGAAGAAAAATCATATTGATAGAAATCTGTACCAGCAAGGCAATTCAGTTATTTAAAATTTTGTCATGAGTATTGAAAAATCGAGAGAAACATATTATATATGATATATATATTTAATATTAAATCAGTTCTGACATAGATATATTCTGTAAAATAGTTCACAACAACTGGTGTGAAAATACTATTTTGTCTGTGATCAAAATCTATCAATGGTAATTTGGGATAGTTGTCAATAGAGAAAATCCCACAGTACGGATGATGAATTAGAAATACAAGAACTAGTTTACCTTTGTTTGAATCAAACCATATTTCTGTTGTCGAAGATTTTTAACAATTTCAAAAATATTAAACTGAAAACATACAAAAAAAATCAAGATTAAAATCGGAATAATAAATAACTGATCATTCCATGAAGAAAACTAAAATCAAATTTTCAATTCTAAATGAAATGTCCTACTTCATGTATCTGCACTTGACTGAGAAGATATAGGTCACTCTTATGGTAATAATGATAAAACATAAGTACCAATAATCAGAACTGTAAACTCTATATCAATAACAACAGACTGACTATACATTGGTAGCAACTAATAAACATTTCAAGGAAGTTTATCAATAAATGAGGAGAATTTTATAATAAAAAGTAGGTGTCTAGAAGAGTAAGCAAACCCTGTCATACACCAAATTAATAATATAATAAATATGTTGCTGAATGTACCTACCGGAAGCATATGTTCCATATATAACAAGGCTATATCTATAGTCATCAGTGACCCTGACCTTCCAATACCAGCACTACAATGAACAACGATTGGTCCACCAGAATGAACTAGGTGTAATAGACGTAGAAACTGAAATAATAAACAAGTATTTTAATCTAGTGAACTTAGAATTGGAAACTTTACTAAAACATGTATCTAATTATCTAGTATACTTAATCTAGTAAACACCATGAAGTGTGCAATTAGGAAATTACAGAATTACAATAACATGGGATGAAACCTGTTTTAATAAACAAAGATGGAAAATATTCTAAATGAGACGAAAATATCACCCTGATACTAAAAATGAGCTATTCCAATCATAAATATATAGTTTGATATTGATGATAAGAGTGTATATGTAGAAGAGTTCAATAGAAAGTTTAAAGTATATATTACCTGTAAAATAGGAATAGCTGATTCTGGTGTCCCGTGGTCCGGCCAAGTTGTATAGTTGAGATGTACAATGCGTTTTATTTTCCCACTAGAACAATGTGTAATATTAATATATCTTATAATTATATCATTTAAACTCTGACTAGATACCAGATTTACTTCATATTCACTGAAATAACAAAATAACATATCTATATTCACTGAAATAACAAAATAACACAATTACATTCACTGAAAATAACAAAATAACACATCTATATTCACTGAAATAACAAAATTATATTCACTGATATAACAAAATAACATAATTATATTTACTGAAAATAACAAAATACAAAATTATATTTACTGAAAATAACAAAATAACACAATTATATTTACTGAAATAACAAAATTATATGAAATAGGTGTTACAATTTACAACTTTACCTTCTGAAGCAAATTGCACTGTTTATAGGCCTTTAACCAATAATCTTTTAATATATGATCTCAGATGTGTTACTGTCTATAGATAAACAATGTAAAATAAAAACTAACCCGTCACAAACATCTAGAGTTTCTTCTGGGGTATCTGGCCAGTATCGATGACATTTGACCCTTCGTGATTCGACCTCTAGAGTTAACATGGCGATAACTGATACTTCTTCCTGCCAACACATTAACCAGAAATCATCGACAGTATTCGGTAGCGGACCTTGACACGCAATATATCTACAATAAAATAACAACATAGAGTATTACATACAATTTACTCAAACATTCATTGCCATCATATCATCTCAATCTAAACTCAAAACTTCTAAAATGATATAACAAGGAAATCAATCGAGATAAAAAAGTGTTGTTCAGATTACAAAGAGAACACTGTGTAGATTTCTTGTTGAATGAAAACAAGAAGACCATAGTATGAGGTATTTCATGTAAATAATTTTGCCAATATATAAGATCCTGTTTACGTCAAAACATAAAATTTCTCAGCCTGAAGCACTCTGAACCACTTTGATATGAACCAGTAACAAGAAGAAAGAAAGATTTAAACAATAACTTACCTAAGTTGGCTGTCCTCGATATCAATATTTATTCGACTTGCGTTAATATAATCATTCTTACTTCCCTTTAATTTTACTCGGTTTACGTCATCTACAATAAAAATACAACAATGATCTAATTGCCATTTCTGATTTTTCTGAATTTTTCGATATTACAGACATAAAAACTTTGTAAATGTATTAAGTGTAGCAATAGTTCATGTAATATTGAATCAGAGAATTCTTATCATACTTTTGATTCCAAGGCATGTGTCTGTTTAGGTTTTCAAAAAGACCTGCTAGTGCCTTCCTGGTGTGAAAAAAGACCTTAATTTGTCTCCATCACTTGAATGACCTAGAAGTAGGCAATTCAGAAACACAAAAACAAACTATATCAACTTACAGGGAAGAACGTTTCTATATCTGTTTTTTATCTTATTATCAGGAACATTAGCAGCAGTACAATCATCTGTTGGTTTCAACTGACATAGATTCTGTAATATAAAATATATATAAAGATAGTTTATTTTATTATACATTGAGACATCTTAATGTTATACCTTCATTGTTTTACCAGCCTTCAAAATATATTTTATATCTTATCAAGACAAAGTTTAAACTTTTTACAAGTAGACTATGATGTAATCATGACTGATAATCCCAAATCTTTCTCTAGACAACTGTCCCTATATAAACATCTTATGATTACTTGGTACTCAACATTTCAAATTTACAAGCAGATAATGTAGTAATAATCCAAATTGTGAAATAAATTTGATTGAGGTAATCCTTGGTTGCTGAAACCATTCTCATTCTCGTGATTGAAGATATGTGGTTTTGATCACTGCAGAATTAATAAAAGATAAGATAGTGGACCACGGCCATATACGCCTAACGAAAAATTTAATCGGGATAAAATTAAACTTTCTCAAACCTTTCGATTTAGGTCTAATAACATCCATTTTAAGTTTCATCAAAATCGGTTGAAAACTAAGAGAGTAATAGCATATTCAAGATTTGGGGCAAGGGCAATAACTCTGCTTCTAACAATTGAAAATAGCTCAAATTCGAACTTGATCTTCATTTTATGAATATATATACACATATCAAATTTCATTTGATTCTGTCAAAAACTCTAGTTTTTAGAGCGTTTACAAGCTAATGTTGACTGACAGACCGACAGATTTGTGGCAAGGGAAATAACTCTGGTTGTAACGATCGAAAATAGCTCAAATTCGAACTTGATCTTCGTTTTATGAATATGTATACACATATCAAATTTCATTTGATTCCGTCAAAAACTCTAGTTTTTAGAGCGTTTACGAGCAAATGTTGACGAACGGACCGACGGACCGACGGACAGGGGTGCCGACAATATACGTCCTCATAGAGAGATGAGGGCGTATAAAAAGGGAACCCATCTTTAAGAGAAAAAAATTCTTATAAAAACTCACCCTGAATTCTTCATATGGCTCCTCCTGTTCAACCTTCTCAACCAATGAATGAAGGACTTCTCCTACAAACTCCTCCCCATCCTCTCTGATTGACAGTAGAGGTAGCGATTCCAGCCAATCATCTGTAAGTTTATCAGGAATACTGAGGGGTATTTTTCTAGGAGATTCGTAACGGGGAGAGTTGTGGTCTGTAGTACCGTCTCTAGGAGTTGATAGAGAAATTGTCGAATCATTCATAGTTCCGTTTAATTTGAGGAAATTCTCGGCGTCTCCAGCTAATGAGTTGATGTCTTCATCCGTTTCATTGGCTACATCAATTAGATTGGTTAGTGAATCCTGGCTGCTCATTGGTTGTATTTTATTCTGGTTTGGTTGTTTAGTATCATCTTGTATGAGGTTTAATAGTTTACTAGATGACCTGGAAACATACAATATTTAATGTATATATTAAAACTTAACAGAAATATCTTAATCATAAAAAAATACCCAAATTACCAGTTGATTGCAGGGAAAGGAGAACAGCTACAATAAGAACCCAGCATGTAATATTAAAGTTAAGAGGTATGTTTGGATGGATCTAATAATAAAATCTGTACAAACAAAACAATTACGTTAATCAAAATTCATCTATAAACCTGGTAAAATCAAGAGTATAGTTGGTGTAAGATTAATAGTTTGTAAAAAGTAAATAATTAAAGAAAACATACCTAGTAACAGTAAGAGTGACTTCTGTTGGTATTTGTCGTAACATATTTATAACTTTACTGTGATTAAATCCTAAAACTGATTCTCCATTCACCTGAAAATATCATCCAAAACATGATTCAAAATCTTGATATAAAACACAATCTAATGACATACAATATTTCTAACAGTAGAGGAACCAGCATGACACAATGTTTCTTCTTACCTTGGATATCTGAGGGTTTGTTCATACTGATTTTGAGAGAATGACAGGGAAATAACCTTCCAAGCGGACTATAAACTGAAGTCAATGTATCCTCCAGATTTAAAGTTTGATGTTGTAGCGTGGCAAGGGCTAACATAAAATATTAAATTATTGCAATGGAACTACAGTATGTGTTCAACAGGTCGTATTAGTTTCAAATCCCTCAACATAAATCAAATAGGAGATATCCCTGCTACCCCTACACCCCCTCCCCCCCAACTAAGGGCATGCTCTAACCTGTATTATTCTGTCCCCCACGTGTAATCTACCATCTCTATCAGCTACTCCACCAGATTTGATAGTTTTTATAAAAACGCCAGTAATATTATCATGTTCTGTTGAAACTAAACTAAATCCAAAACCTTCCATAGACTCTTTATTTAACTTTATACGTAGAATACCGGACTGGAAAATAAAATCAATTATTATAATATTTTTATAGCATACAATATTTTGGTGTTTGCATTATGACATCTTGTTTAATTTTCATAGGATGGTGGACATTTTTATGGAAATAGCAAAATAATAAAATGAATTGAGGAACATACATAATCAAATAATGGAGAATGATCATCTTAAAATGATGTTAAGAAGTTTGAGTCTCACCTCCTGGTTCGATCCTGAAGAAGATCTACTATCAGTATCAGAATCTTTACGTGGTGAATATTTTCTATTTTCTAGAGTTTTTATCATATCTTTTACACTGCCTTTCTTTTCTACCCTCCCTCCTTCAATCTCTAATCTTTCAGTTTCAGTTTCTAGTTTTACTAGTTTCACAGTCTGATCAGGTGACTTGAGGAGACTCTATAATAAATGGAACAAATAGATCAATAATAACTGCTGTCAATCAAAAAATTAATGTTTTGGGTTGAGTCCTTAAATTCTGACCCTAGTTTAGAGCGGGTAAATGCTTTAATGTTAGACCAAGATGACAGACTGCTAGAGCCCTAGGGCCTTATTCTGGAAAACTTAACTTAGATAAAATCCAGATTTTAAGAAATACAATAATCTGATTGGATAATAAAGATGTATTTAATATCAAGTTTAGTGATTGACCAATCAGATGACCAGAGCACTAAAATCATTTTAAGTTAAGTTTTCGAGAATTAGGCCCCTGGTCTTCAAATCATGGGTAGCAAGCACACTCTCAAGAGTCACAGTCACAAAGCTTGGGTTAGGGTCACGAGAAACACGAGTGAAGTCCAGGGTGCTAGTGTAATAAAATATAATTACCTGTGACTGATTATTATTATTATTATTAACAACTGTAGTTTTATCTGATCTGGAAACTTTAATTCTGACCAGTTGGGGAGTTTGTCTTAATAATGTAACAGCCTCGAAATGATTCATATTCTTCATGTCTTCTCCATTTACCTGATTTAAAAAAATAACAAAATTCTGAATGAATTAAAGGGGACCAGTCTTCATTTTTATTGGTTGATTTGGGTCTTGAATATACTAAAGTATCCTTCAGAAGCACTAGAAATGTACGAAAATTGCATATGTGTATCGCTAATGTGTAGTAGGGCATTATAACTTTCAAATGCTAATAATTATGGATGCACATGGATTTGAAGACTCAAATTTCAATGGTGAGTTGTGATAACCAGTACTATATTGCTGAGCTAAAAAAAGTCCCCGCTTCTGAGACTTGGAAAAATTGACTCACAAAAATGAAGCCTGTGCCCCTTTAAGTGCTCATTTATGTCATGTGGGCAATACAATAAGATATTTTTTTTAATCATTTTTTGGTGTCCCAAGTAACTGATCATCAATCTAGATTTTATTATTCAAATCAAAGTTTCAAACAAGTTGCTATTTTGGCAAGCATTCAGGTTTTGGACAAATTATCAACCTCAAACAAATGATCACCTGTTCCAACATTAGTGATCAATCTATGGAATTGGTCTGAAAATAAAAATTATCATAAATCATGACCTACCTCAAGTAACTGATCTCCAGCTTGTAGTCTACCATCAGACAGTGCAGGATCTTGTAGAATAGCTTTAATATAACATCCTTTAACAGACTTACCACTACCAGCTACAGCAAACCCTAAACCTCCTCCTTCTTTCTTTCTCAATGTCACTTCAAATTCCTACAATATAATTAACATTAGGTGACAACACTGTTATAATTCACACAAGCACTGACTGAGGAACCAGAATCTTGATTTAAAACTGCAGCACTTAATTGTCACCATGGCTATTACACAGACATTAGACATTCAGGTTGTAGCTAGAAGAAATTGAGTGGTAGCTCAAAATCGTAATGAATAATGAGCTTACAATGAACATAGCTCTTGAAATTCAGTCAGAGGTCCTGAAGAACTTTACATATCAAGCTGATTTCAGTAAGCTTGTGTGAAAGACTAGTTATGCATCCTTTGTGAAGATTTGATCTTAACTTGGCCACTCTGAAGTCTGAATGTAAAATAATCTTACCCCAGAGTTCTGTCTAGATTGACCAGCAGCAATTTTATCTTTTGAAGATGTCAGTTTTTCTTGACCACTTGGATATTCATCAGTGTAGCCAACAGTATCAGCTAGTTCCAGAGAACCATTCTCAGGATATTGCTTAAGATTATTTCCATTGACTTGCCCAACATCGCCAGTTTGCCCCCGAATACCATTTACATCAGGATATTGTTCATGATCACTTCCCACTGGATCCTGCCTCCTCAACATTGATGCTTCCACAGTTGATCTTCTCTTGGGTATGACAGCTGGTTCCTGGGGTGATCTTCTCCGGGGTAGAGCTTTTGGTTCTTGTACTGGACTGTTTACTGCGTCATCCTGCTTTGATACTAGATTCTCAGATGACTCTCTAGGATTTGCATGTTCCTCTCCAGCAGCAAGAGTTCTTGCCCTTGATTCATTGACGTAGTTATCACTCGATTCTAGAGTTCTGTCAGATGCAAGAACAGAATCAATGTTATAATCCTCCACGGATAATGTACTGTACCTGAACTGTGGTTGGGAAGTTGCTTCCCCTGTTTCTAGGTAACCTTTAGCACTATCTACAGACACACTTGACAACGAAATATTCTCCAGATCTTCTAGTCTTTCTATTGATGAAGCACTAGAGATTGATGCTGGCTGAGCAAAATATTCTTCACGAAGTTGCATACTTTTGATTTCACGATTTAAAACCTCACTTTCAGTTTCTGTAGGTATGTCTGGTTCGACTTGTTCTAATATAACATCCTCAAGAAGCGTACTGTTCCGAGGTTCTATTTTTGGCGATGAATACATGTTACTATAATTAGAATCATTGAGCGAGGTGTGAGCCAATGGAGAACTGTCTTTTGTGATATTTTCAATGTCTGACCAGGCGCTTCCAGCTTCAGAAGAATCATGAGGTGCTGCATCATCAGAGGAACACAGAGCAGCCAAATTTTCAAAATTTCCGTAAGGAGACATCATAGACGAGGAAACATGTCCTGGTCTATTTTCTTCAGCGAAATAATTTGCTGGTGGTGATTTTGGTGGTGAAGAGGCTAGAGCAGCCTGTTCACTCTGTGAGCGTATTAATACACCAGATGTGTCACGTGACTGAATGTCAGCAGGGGGTGAAGCTATTTTTTGTTCTGTCCAACATCTTCGTAGAACTGGTGTTGTTGGTCTGTTGGCGTCCGGGGAAACTGCTAGGTTGTTCTGTTTGTTGGGGATTCGATTGACTACTGGTATCAACGGGGAGCTACGTCCAGAAAGAACGGCAGAGGTTTCTGATTCCGAAGGAGAATCCTGGAACTCCTGAAGAGTGGCTGCAGACAGTTTGACCTGATGAGAATGGAGCAGGGCTTCCAGAGAATCTATGCTGTTCTAAAATAGAAAGTACAATCATGATTCAGATGGAATGGATTACTTTGTGTCAGATTGTATGACAAACGTGACGACTTTGATTTTCCTATTGTTAATTTTCCATTCATGTGCAGTAACATACCACAATCGCCTGCTTATGGCACGTACATTTCACAACTGATCCGCTATGCTAGAGCTTGTTCTTTTTATAAGGACTTTCTTGCAAGGGGTCGAATATTAACCATGAAATTACTGAAACAGGGTTACTTGACACACAAACTTAAAATTTCTTTTAGAAAATTTTATGGTCGTTATGGAGAACTCCTTGTCAAATACGACAAATCTGTTACTTGCATTTTGGCAGATTTGTTTAGTCAGGCATGAATTGATCTCGTTGCACCTCATGATTTTGACCTTTATAGTAGTGGCGGGTGTCGCGCGCGAAACAGACCATGCTTACTCTTTTCGAAACACCTGATGGTACTTCTCGTATGGGAAGTCCACTACTATATAATTCTTGCACTCGATTTTGTCATGCTCTGGACGAGATTTTTGATTAACGGAATTGTTTTGCTTGTACGGATTTTTATTATTAAATATCAAACTCCATCAATCGACAAATATCTTTTTACTTTAATGTTTTCTCTTATTGTTATTCAGGGTGTGCAAAGAGGTACCAGGAGATTGCTTGAACAAAATATGGGTACGAAGAGTCTAGAAGGTTGGAAACCGAAGCTCTATTGGATCTGTTTAGATAGAAAAGCTAGGATTTGGAGGTTGTTAGTAGAAGTTATTGGTTACTTAAACCTTTTTCAGTGTCAAAATGCTTAGATAAGGTAGGGTGTGAGTGTTTTACTTACCCCTCTCTCTATAGGAGGTAATATAATAGGGTGCTAGGGTAGGGTGTTTAGGCTGTGTGGGAGATGGGTGGGTTGGGTTTAAGTATAGAGTTACTTACCCCTCTCTCTATAGGAGGAAGGATGCTAGGGTAGGGAGTTAGTAGGGCTGTATGGGAGATAAGTAAGGTAGAAAGTATAGAGTTACTTACCCCTCTCTCTATAGGAGGTAAAATGCTAGGATCTGGTCGACACATCAACAATCTGACATCTCTACCAGTTGTATGCATCACTTCTATAATCTCCTACAAATACAAAACATAAACAATATCAAACATCATCTCCAAAATAACAATTTGACAATACATTGGTAGCAACAATTCCACTTTACATATGAGGAAGTATATCAATTGTACATGACTTACAATTTCAAAATAAAAAGTAATATCAGGTGTCCAGAATGGTAAGCATAACCTGCCTGGCACCACATCAACTGATGAAGAAATTTAATAAAACCCAAGCATGAACGATCCCAACTGTAAAAACAAATCTTGAAATCAATGTAAACACATTGGCAATACATTGGTATCAGCTAATGAACTTTATATTTGAGGAAGTACAAGTATATCAATAAATAAATCGTACGTTTCTAGTGAGACCACGTAATGGTTGATAATCAACTTGTAATATAACATCTCCAGCCTGTATAACACCCGACTCAGCTGCTGGTCCTAACATAAACACCTTTTTAACTCGTGGTATACAGTGAGCTGGGTCTGATGGCTGAACATCTATTCCACCTTGTATACTGAATCCTAAACCATTGGTTCCTTTATTTAACTCTATTTCATACATACTCTCTGTAATATAACACAGATTTTATACTAGTGGACAGTTCACAGTTCGTTGGTTTATTACTTCTGGCTAAGTGTTAATTATTGTCAAAATGGAACAGTTATTGACCAGGCTTATTGTTTTAGGCTCCAATGATAATTATAGAATAACTTACCCCGAGTAAAATAAGAATAGAAATCATCAACAGAATGATCAGGAGATTTCTCTATCTCGTTAAAACTAGGTTCAATCACCTCTCTGAAATATAACGTAAAACATTACAATTCATTTTAACATTTATCGGATTTAAAATGGACTGAGTGAAGATTCTAGTTGAAATTTCAAACTTGGAAAACTCTTTTAAAATTAGGAATCTTGGATGTTTAACTTTTTTCAATCTTGCAGAATACTTAGTTGCATGCGTTAGTACTTGTGTTTTAGTAGTAGTACATACTTACCGACTATCATCTTGGTGTTTATTTTTATATTTTCTAGGAGTACCCTGTATAACATCATATATAGCAGAATCAAAATCAGAATCTGATGAGGAGTCAGCTATCGGCATAGCAGCTATTTCTGTAATTAAACACAAAATAAACAGTTAGAAAACATAGAATCTTAAATCACTTTTATACGTGGCATATTGACCTAAATGAATCTGTTTAACTTTGGATGGAAAACTGGGTTAGGTTTTACCCAATCATCCGTTAGTTGACTCACTTATTTACTAAAATCATACATGTATATATAAGTATTTTTACGACCTTTATCAATTTTTCATCCAATTAGTATTAGCTAAATCTTCCATGAAGTGAATCACTTATTCATTAAGAGCACAGATGAACATAACAGTTCTAAACCTAAGAAAATTATTAATCTTATCAAAAGTGGTTTATTTTTCGCAACTGGGTTAGATTATAATTTATTAAGATGATATTAAACAACACCAACCTCCAACTAACTGTAATTCTTGTGATGTATTGATCTCGTCTTCTATATAGTCACCATTATCAGGTCTTACAGCTTCATCATAAATATCAATAGACCCTGATCGTCTGGATGACTGGTGATTAACCAAATTACCAGTAATAATCTCTTCCGATTCAAACGGAGATTTCCTCACTGAATTTACTTCCTTCTGATTGGCTGGTTCAACTATCACATGATCTAATACTGTGTTTTTATTGGATTGTGAAAGCTGACGTAAAATTTCATCAACATCTTCAATCTCTTGAGTTTTTCGCGTCCGAACAGGTTTTTTGGGAGGTCGAGCACGTCCATCAATATCGTCCAATGAATGACTGAGATGTGAATTCAGTCTCGGACTAGAAAGTTGATCGTTTACACTTTTTAAATAAATATCATCACAACTTTTTGCGATTTCTTCCAGTTCATCGCTGAGTTCTTTAGTAAAATGTTTTCTACGGAGAGTACGGGGAGCACGAACTTGGGACAGCAACAACGTCACATCTGATGTCGAGTCGCGAATCATTTTGACGGCACCTTGATGTTGAACACCTTCTAAACTCTGACTATTTATAGCTATAATTCTATCACCAGGGAAAATCATTCCACTTTTATCAGCCGCTCCGTGTGGCACCACAGATTTCACAAATATCCCAAGATCCAATTTCCCCGTACTCTCGCCCCCTACAATAGTCATTCCTATACCATGATCTAAATCTTCTTTCTTTAAAGTCACATGGGTCACATGGCGCCCAGAGTTTGACTCTGAAGAAAGAAGGGGAGAATTCTGTTGGTCAGGAGTAGAAACTGAAATAAAAAAGGGAAACATTTTTCTAAATATAGTTCTGTTTTAAAGTAATACCAAAAGTAATTTCTAACAGCTTATTTAATTTGTCATTTCAGTAAATACTAAGGATCTAATGACATCGGAAACACAAAAAGATTTTACAATATATGTATAAAAGAACATTCTTACTTACTATTTACAGGGTGGTTATTGAACTGTGAGTTTTAAAGGTATGGAATATAGTTGTAATATAATATGTAACTGGTATAAAATAATAACTTACTATTTACAGGGTGGTTATTGAACTGTGAGTTTTAAAGGTATGGAATATAGTTGTAATATAATATGTAACTGTATAAAATAATAACTTACTATTTACAGGGTGGTTATTGAACTGTGAGTTTTAAAGGTATAGAATATAGTTGTAATATAATATGTAACTGTATAAAATAATAACTTACTATTTACAGGGTGGTTATTGAACTGTGAGTTTTAAAGGTATAGAATATAGTTGTAATATAATATGTAACTGTATAAAATAATAACTTACTATTTACAGGGTGGTTATTGAACTGTGAGTTTTAAAGGTATGGAATATAGTTGTAATATAATATGTAACTGTATAAAATAATAACTTACTATTTACAGGGTGGTTATTGAGTTGTGAGTTTTAAAGGTATAGAATATAGTTGTAATATAATATGTAACTGTATAAAATAATAACTTACTATTTACAGGGTGGTTATTGAACTGTGAGTTTTAAAGGTATGGAATATAGTTGTAATATAATATGTAACTGTATAAAATAATAACTTACTATTTACAGGGTGGTTATTGAACTGTGAGTTTTAAAGGTATGGAATATAGTTGTAATATAATATGTAACTGTATAAAATAATAACTTACTATGTACAGGGTGGTTATTGAACTGTGAGTTTTAAAGGTATGGAATATAGTTGTAATATAATATGTAACTGTATAAAATAATAACTTACTATTTACAGGGTGGTTATTGAACTGTGAGTTTTAAAGGTATGGAATATAGTTGTAATATAATATGTAACTGTATAGAATAATAACTTACTATTTACAGGGTGGTTATTGAACTGTGAGTTTTAAAGGTATGGAATATAGTTGTAATATAATATGTAACTGTATAAAATAATAACTTACTATTTACAGGGTGGTTATTGAACTGTGAGTTTTAAAGGTATGGAATATAGTTGTAATATAATATGTAACTGTATAAAATAATAACTTACTATTTACAGGGTGGTTATTGAGCTGTGAGTTTTAAAGGTATGGAATATAGTTGTAATATAATATGTAACTGTATAAAATAATAACTTACTATTTACAGGGTGGTTATTGAACTGTGAGTTTTAAAGGTATGGAATATAGTTGTAATATAATATGTAACTGTATAAAATAATAACTTACTATTTACAGGGTGGTTATTGAACTGTGAGTTTTAAAGGTATGGAATATAGTTGTAATATAATATGTAACTGTATAAAATAATAACTTACTATTTACAGGGTGGTTATTGAACTGTGAGTTTTAAAGGTATGGAATATAGTTGTAATATAATATGTAACTGTATAAAATAATAACTTACTATTTACAGGGTGGTTATTGAACTGTGAGTTTTAAAGGTATGGAATATAGTTGTAATATAATATGTAACTGTATAAAATAATAACTTACTATTTACAGGGTGGTTATTGAACTGTGAGTTTTAAAGGTATGGAATATAGTTGTAATATAATATGTAACTGTATAAAATAATAACTTACTATTTATAGGGTGGTTATTGAACTGTGAGTTTTAAAGGTATGGAATATAGTTGTAATATAATATGTAACTGTATAAAATAATAACTTACTATTTACAGGGTGGTTATTGAACTGTGAGTTTTAAAGGTATGGAATATAGTTGTAATATAATATGTAACTGTATAAAATAATAACTTACTATTTACAGGGTGGTTATTGAACTGTGAGTTTTAAAGGTATGGAATATAGTTGTAATATAATATGTAACTGTATAAAATAATAACTTACTATTTACAGGGTGGTTATTGAAGTGTGAGTTTTAAAGGTATGTAATATAGTTGTAATATAATATGTAACTGTATAAAATAATTACTTACTATTTACAGGGTGGTTATTGAACTGTGAGTTTTAAAGGTATAGAATATAGTTGTAATATAATATGTAACTGTATAAAATAATAACTTACTATTTACAGGGTGGTTATTGAACTGTGAGTTTTAAAGGTATGGAATATAGTTGTAATATAATATGTAACTGTATAAAATAATAACTTACTATTTACAGGGTGGTTATTGAACTGTGAGTTTTAAAGGTATGGAATATAGTTGTAATATAATATGTAACTGTATAAAATAATAACTTACTATTTACAGGGTGGTTATTGAACTGTGAGTTTTAAAGGTATAGAATATAGTTGTAATATAATATGTAAGAGTATAAAATAATAACTTACTATTTACAGGGTGGTTATTGAACTGTGAGTTTTAAAGGTATGGAATATAGTTGTAATATAATATGTAACTGTATAGAATAATAACTTACTATTTACAGGGTGGTTATTGAACTGTGAGTTTTAAAGGTATGGAATATAGTTGTAATATAATATGTAACTGTATAAAATAATAACTTACTATTTACAGGGTGGTTATTGAACTGTGAGTTTTAAAGGTATAGAATATAGTTGTAATATAATATGTAACTGTATAAAATAATTACTTACTATTTACAGGGTGGTTATTGAACTGTGAGTTTTAAAGGTATGGAATATAGTTGTAATATAATATGTAAGAGTATAAAATAATAACTTACTATTTACAGGGTGGTTATTGAACTGTGAGTTTTAAAGGTATGGAATATAGTTGTAATATAATATGTAACTGTATAAAATAATTACTTACTATTTACAGGGTGGTTATTGAGTTGTGAGTTTTAAAGGTATAGAATATAGTTGTAATATAATATGTAACTGTATAAAATAATAACTTACTATTTACAGGGTGGTTATTGAACTGTGAGTTTTAAAGGTATAGAATATAGTTGTAATATAATATGTAACTGTATAAAATAATAACTTACTATTTACAGGGTGGTTATTGAACTGTGAGTTTTAAAGGTATGGAATATAGTTGTAATATAATATGTAACTGTATAAAATAATAACTTACTATTTATAGGGTGGTTATTGAACTGTGAGTTTTAAAGGTATGGAATATAGTTGTAATATAATATGTAACTGTATAAAATAATAACTTACTATTTACAGGGTGGTTATTGAACTGTGAGTTTTAAAGGTATAGAATATAGTTGTAATATAATATGTAACTGTATAAAATAATAACTTACTATTTATAGGGTGGTTATTGAACTGTGAGTTTTAAAGGTATGGAATATAGTTGTAATATAATATGTAACTGTATAAAATAATAACTTACTATTTACAGGGTGGTTATTGAACTGTGAGTTTTAAAGGTATAGAATATAGTTGTAATATAATATGTAACTGTATAAAATAATTACTTACTATTTACAGGGTGGTTATTGAACTGTGAGTTTTAAAGGTATGGAATATAGTTGTAATATAATATGTAAGAGTATAAAATAATAACTTACTATTTACAGGGTGGTTATTGAACTGTGAGTTTTAAAGGTATGGAATATAGTTGTAATATAATATGTAACTGTATAAAATAATTACTTACTATTTACAGGGTGGTTATTGAACTGTGAGTTTTAAAGGTATGGAATATAGTTGTAATATAATATGTAACTGTATAAAATAATTACTTACTATTTACAGGGTGGTTATTGAGCTGTGAGTTTTAAAGGTATGGAATATAGTTGTAATATAATATGTAACTGTATAAAATAATTACTTACTATTTACAGGGTGGTTATTGAACTGTGAGTTTTAAAGGTATGGAATATAGTTGTAATATAATATGTAACTGTATAGAATAATAACTTACTATTTATAGGGTGGTTATTGAACTGTGAGTTTTAAAGGTATAGAATATAGTTGTAATATAATATGTAACTGTATAAAATAATAACTTACTATTTACAGGGTGGTTATTGAACTGTGAGTTTTAAAGGTATGGAATATAGTTGTAATATAATATGTAACTGTATAAAATAATAACTTACTATTGACAGGGTGGTTATTGAGTTGTGAGTTTTAAAGGTATGGAATATAGTTGTAATATAATATGTAACTGTATAAAATAATAACTTACTATTTACAGGGTGGTTATTGAAGTGTGAGTTTTAAAGGTATGGAATATAGTTGTAATATAATATGTAACTGTATAAAATAATTACTTACTATTTACAGGGTGGTTATTGAACTGTGAGTTTTAAAGGTATGGAATATAGTTGTAATATAATATGTAACTGTATAAAATAATAACTTACTATTTACAGGGTGGTTATTGAACTGTGAGTTTTAAAGGTATAGAATATAGTTGTAATATAATATGTAACTGTATAAAATAATAACTTACTATTTACAGGGTGGTTATTGAACTGTGAGTTTTAAAGGTATAGAATATAGTTGTAATATAATATGTAAGAGTATAAAATAATAACTTACTATTTACAGGGTGGTTATTGAACTGTGAGTTTTAAAGGTATGGAATATAGTTGTAATATAATATGTAACTGTATAAAATAATTACTTACTATTTACAGGGTGGTTATTGAACTGTGAGTTTTAAAGGTATAGAATATAGTTGTAATATAATATGTAACTGTATAAAATAATAACTTACTATTTACAGGGTGGTTATTGAACTGTGAGTTTTAAAGGTATAGAATATAGTTGTAATATAATATGTAACTGTATAAAATAATAACTTACTATTTACAGGGTGGTTATTGAACTGTGAGTTTTAAAGGTATGGAATATAGTTGTAATATAATATGTAACTGTATAAAATAATAACTTACTATTTACAGGGTGGTTATTGAACTGTGAGTTTTAAAGGTATGGAATATAGTTGTAATATAATATGTAACTGTATAAAATAATAACTTACTATTTACAGGGTGGTTATTGAACTGTGAGTTTTAAAGGTATAGAATATAGTTGTAATATAATATGTAAGAGTATAAAATAATAACTTACTATTTACAGGGTGGTTATTGAACTGTGAGTTTTAAAGGTATGGAATATAGTTGTAATATAATATGTAACTGTATAAAATAATAACTTACTATTTACAGGGTGGTTATTGAACTGTGAGTTTTAAAGGTATGGAATATAATTGTAATATAATATGTAACTGTATAAAATAATAACTTACTATTTACAGGGTGGTTATTGAACTGTGAGTTTTAAAGGTATGGAATATAGTTGTAATATAATATGTAACTGGTATAAAATAATTACTTACTATTTACAGGGTGGTTATTGAGTTGTGAGTTTTAAAGGTATAGAATATAGTTGTAATATAATATGTAACTGTATAAAATAATAACTTACTATTTACAGGGTAGTTATTGAACTGTGAGTTTTAAAGGTATAGAATATAGTTGTAATATAATATGTAACTGTATAAAATAATAACTTACTATTTACAGGGTGGTTATTGAACTGTGAGTTTTAAAGGTATGGAATATAGTTGTAATATAATATGTAACTGTATAAAATAATAACTTACTATTTACAGGGTGGTTATTGAACTGTGAGTTTTAAAGGTATGAAATATAGTTGTAATATAATATGTTACTGTATAGAATAATAACTTACTATTTACAGGGTGGTTATTGAACTGTGAGTTTTAAAGGTATGGAATATAGTTGTAATATAATATGTAAGAGTATAAAATAATAACTTACTATTTACAGGGTGGTTATTGAACTGTGAGTTTTAAAGGTATGGAATATAGTTGTAATATAATATGTAACTGTATAAAATAATAACTTACTATTTATAGGGTAGTTATTGAACTGTGAGTTTTAAAGGTATGGAATATAGTTGTAATATAATATGTAACTGTATAAAATAATAACTTACTATTTACAGGGTGGTTATTGAACTGTGAGTTTTAAAGGTATGGAATATAGTTGTAATATAATATGTAACTGTATAAAATAATAACTTACTATTTACAGGGTGGTTATTGAACTGTGAGTTTTAAAGGTATGGAATATAGTTGTAATATAATATGTAACTGTATAAAATAATAACTTACTATTTACAGGGTGGTTATTGAACTGTGAGTTTTAAAGGTATGGAATATAGTTGTAATATAATATGTAACTGTATAAAATAATAACTTACTATTTACAGGGTAGTTATTGAACTGTGAGTTTTAAAGGTATGGAATATAGTTGTAATATAATATGTAACTGTATAGAATAATAACTTACTATTTACAGGGTAGTTATTGAACTGTGAGTTTTAAAGGTATGGAATATAGTTGTAATATAATATGTAACTGTATAAAATAATAACTTACTATTTACAGGGTAGTTATTGAACTGTGAGTTTTAAAGGTATGAAATATAGTTGTAATATAATATGTTACTGTATAGAATAATAACTTACTATTTACAGGGTGGTTATTGAACTGTGAGTTTTAAAGGTATGAAATATAGTTGTAATATAATATGTTACTGTATAGAATAATAACTTACTATTTACAGGGTAGTTATTGAACTGTGAGTTTTAAAGGTATGGAATATAGTTGTAATATAATATGTAACTGTATAAAATAATAACTTACTATTTACAGGGTGGTTATTGAACTGTGAGTTTTAAAGGTATGGAATATAGTTGTAATATAATATGTAACTGTATAAAATAATAACTTACTATTTACAGGGTGGTTATTGAACTGTGAGTTTTAAAGGTATAGAATATAATTGTAATATAATATGTAACTGTATAAAATAATAACTTACTATTTACAGGGTGGTTATTGAACTGTGAGTTTTAAAGGTATGGAATATAGTTGTAATATAATATGTAACTGTATAAAATAATAACTTACTATTTACAGGGTGGTTATTGAACTGTGAGTTTTAAAGGTATGGAATATAGTTGTAATATAATATGTAACTGTATAAAATAATAACTTACTATTTACAGGGTAGTTATTGAACTGTGAGTTTTAAAGGTATGGAATATAGTTGTAATATAATATGTAACTGTATAGAATAATAACTTACTATTTACAGGGTGGTTATTGAACTGTGAGTTTTAAAGGTATGGAATATAGTTGTAATATAATATGTAACTGTATAAAATAATAACTTACTATTTACAGGGTGGTTATTGAACTGTGAGTTTTAAAGGTATGGAATATAGTTGTAATATAATATGTAACTGTATAAAATAATAACTTACTATTTACAGGGTGGTTATTGAACTGTGAGTTTTAAAGGTATGGAATATAGTTGTAATATAATATGTAACTGTATAAAATAATAACTTACTATTTACAGGGTGGTTATTGAACTGTGAGTTTTAAAGGTATGAAATATAGTTGTAATATAATATGTAACTGTATAAAATAATAACTTACTATGTACAGGGTGGTTATTGAACTGTGAGTTTTAAAGGTATGGAATATAGTTGTAATATAATATGTAACTGTATAAAATAATAACTTACTATTTACAGGGTGGTTATTGAACTGTGAGTTTTAAAGGTATGGAATATAGTTGTAATATAATATGTAACTGTATAAAATAATAACTTACTATTGACAGGGTAGTTATTGAACTGTGAGTTTTAAAGGTATGGAATATAGTTGTAATATAATATGTAACTGTATAAAATAATAACTTACTATTTACAGGGTGGTTATTGAACTGTGAGTTTTAAAGGTATGGAATATAGTTGTAATATAATATGTAACTGTATAAAATAATAACTTACTATTTACAGGGTGGTTATTGAACTGTGAGTTTTAAAGGTATGGAATATAGTTGTAATATAATATGTAACTGTATAAAATAATAACTTACTATTTACAGGGTGGTTATTGAACTGTGAGTTTTAAAGGTATGGAATATAGTTGTAATATAATATGTAACTGTATAAAATAATAACTTACTATTTACAGGGTAGTTATTGAACTGTGAGTTTTAAAGGTATGGAATATAGTTGTAATATAATATGTAACTGTATAAAATAATAACTTACTATTTACAGGGTGGTTATTGAACTGTGAGTTTTAAAGGTATGGAATATAGTTGTAATATAATATGTAACTGTATAGAATAATAACTTACTATTTACAGGGTGGTTATTGAACTGTGAGTTTTAAAGGTATGGAATATAGTTGTAATATAATATGTAACTGTATAAAATAATAACTTACTATGTACAGGGTGGTTATTGAACTGTGAGTTTTAAAGGTATGGAATATAGTTGTAATATAATATGTAACTGTATAAAATAATAACTTACTATTTACAGGGTGGTTATTGAACTGTGAGTTTTAAAGGTATGAAATATAGTTGTAATATAATATGTAACTGTATAAAATAATAACTTACTATTTACAGGGTAGTTATTGAACTGTGAGTTTTAAAGGTATGGAATATAGTTGTAATATAATATGTAACTGTATAGAATAATAACTTACTATTTACAGGGTAGTTATTGAACTGTGAGTTTTAAAGGTATGGAATATAGTTGTAATATAATATGTAACTGTATAAAATAATAACTTACTATTTACAGGGTGGTTATTGAACTGTGAGTTTTAAAGGTATGGAATATAGTTGTAATATAATATGTAACTGTATAAAATAATAACTTACTATGTACAGGGTGGTTATTGAACTGTGAGTTTTAAAGGTATGGAATATAGTTGTAATATAATATGTAACTGTATAAAATAATAACTTACTATGTACAGGGTGGTTATTGAACTGTGAGTTTTAAAGGTATGGAATATAGTTGTAATATAATATGTAACTGTATAAAATAATAACTTACTATTGACAGGGTGGTTATTGAACTGTGAGTTTTAAAGGTATGGAATATAGTTGTAATATAATATGTAACTGTATAGAATAATAACTTACTATTGACAGGGTAGTTATTGAACTGTGAGTTTTAAAGGTATGGAATATAGTTGTAATATAATATGTAACTGTATAAAATAATAACTTACTATTTACAGGGTGGTTATTGAACTGTGAGTTTTAAAGGTATGGAATATAGTTGTAATATAATATGTAACTGTATAAAATAATAACTTACTATTTACAGGGTAGTTATTGAACTGTGAGTTTTAAAGGTATGGAATATAGTTGTAATATAATATGTAACTGTATAGAATAATAACTTACTATTTACAGGGTGGTTATTGAACTGTGAGTTTTAAAGGTATGGAATATAGTTGTAATATAATATGTAACTGTATAAAATAATAACTTACTATTTACAGGGTAGTTATTGAACTGTGAGTTTTAAAGGTATGGAATATAGTTGTAATATAATATGTAACTGTATAAAATAATAACTTACTATTTACAGGGTAGTTATTGAACTGTGAGTTTTAAAGGTATGGAATATAGTTGTAATATAATATGTAACTGTATAAAATAATAACTTACTATTTACAGGGTGGTTATTGAACTGTGAGTTTTAAAGGTATGGAATATAGTTGTAATATAATATGTAACTGTATAAAATAATAACTTACTATTTACAGGGTGGTTATTGAACTGTGAGTTTTAAAGGTATGGAATATAGTTGTAATATAATATGTAACTGTATAAAATAATAACTTACTATTTACAGGGTGGTTATTGAACTGTGAGTTTTAAAGGTATGGAATATAATTGTAATATAATATGTAACTGTATAAAATAATAACTTACTATTTACAGGGTAGTTATTGAACTGTGAGTTTTAAAGGTATGGAATATAGTTGTAATATAATATGTAACTGTATAAAATAATAACTTACTATTTACAGGGTGGTTATTGAACTGTGAGTTTTAAAGGTATGGAATATAGTTGTAATATAATATGTAACTGTATAAAATAATAACTTACTATTTACAGGGTGGTTATTGAACTGTGAGTTTTAAAGGTATAGAATATAGTTGTAATATAATATGTAACTGTATAAAATAATAACTTACTATTTACAGGGTAGTTATTGAACTGTGAGTTTTAAAGGTATGAAATATAGTTGTAATATAATATGTAACTGTATAAAATAATAACTTACTATTTACAGGGTGGTTATTGAACTGTGAGTTTTAAAGGTATGGAATATAGTTGTAATATAATATGTAACTGTATAAAATAATAACTTACTATTTATAGGGTGGTTATTGAACTGTGAGTTTTAAAGGTATAGAATATAGTTGTAATATAATATGTAACTGTATAGAATAATAACTTACTATTTACAGGGTGGTTATTGAACTGTGAGTTTTAAAGGTATGGAATATAGTTGTAATATAATATGTAACTGTATAAAATAATAACTTACTATTTACAGGGTGGTTATTGAACTGTGAGTTTTAAAGGTATAGAATATAGTTGTAATATAATATGTAACTGTATAAAATAATAACTTACTATTTACAGGGTGGTTATTGAACTGTGAGTTTTAAAGGTATGGAATATAGTTGTAATATAATATGTAACTGTATAGAATAATAACTTACTATTTACAGGGTAGTTATTGAACTGTGAGTTTTAAAGGTATGGAATATAGTTGTAATATAATATGTAACTGTATAAAATAATAACTTACTATTTACAGGGTGGTTATTGAACTGTGAGTTTTAAAGGTATGGAATATAGTTGTAATATAATATGTAACTGTATAAAATAATAACTTACTATTTACAGGGTGGTTATTGAGTTGTGAGTTTTAAAGGTATGGAATATAGTTGTAATATAATATGTCACTGTATAAAATAATAACTTACTATTTACAGGGTGGTTATTGAACTGTGAGTTTTAAAGGTATGGAATATAGTTGTAATATAATATGTAACTGTATAAAATAATAACTTACTATTTACAGGGTAGTTATTGAACTGTGAGTTTTAAAGGTATGGAATATAGTTGTAATATAATATGTAACTGTATAGAATAATAACTTACTATTTACAGGGTAGTTATTGAACTGTGAGTTTTAAAGGTATGGAATATAATTGTAATATAATATGTAACTGTATAAAATAATAACTTACTATTTACAGGGTGGTTATTGAACTGTGAGTTTTAAAGGTATGAAATATAGTTGTAATATAATATGTAACTGTATAAAATAATAACTTACTATTTACAGGGTGGTTATTGAACTGTGAGTTTTAAAGGTATGGAATATAGTTGTAATATAATATGTAACTGTATAAAATAATAACTTACTATTTACAGGGTGGTTATTGAACTGTGAGTTTTAAAGGTATGAAATATAGTTGTAATATAATATGTAACTGTATAAAATAATAACTTACTATTTACAGGGTGGTTATTGAACTGTGAGTTTTAAAGGTATGGAATATAATTGTAATATAATATGTAACTGTATAGAATAATAACTTACTATTTACAGGGTAGTTATTGAACTGTGAGTTTTAAAGGTATGGAATATAGTTGTAATATAATATGTAACTGTATAAAATAATAACTTACTATTTACAGGGTGGTTATTGAACTGTGAGTTTTAAAGGTATGGAATATAGTTGTAATATAATATGTAACTGTATAAAATAATAACTTACTATTTACAGGGTGGTTATTGAACTGTGAGTTTTAAAGGTATAGAATATAGTTGTAATATAATATGTAACTGTATAAAATAATAACTTACTATTTACAGGGTAGTTATTGAACTGTGAGTTTTAAAGGTATGGAATATAATTGTAATATAATATGTAACTGTATAAAATAATAACTTACTATTTACAGGGTGGTTATTGAACTGTGAGTTTTAAAGGTATGGACTATAGTTGTAATATAATATGTAACTGTATAAAATAATAACTTACTATTTACAGGGTGGTTATTGAACTGTGAGTTTTAAAGGTATGAAATATAGTTGTAATATAATATGTAACTGTATAAAATAATAACTTACTATTTACAGGGTGGTTATTGAACTGTGAGTTTTAAAGGTATGGAATATAGTTGTAATATAATATGTAACTGTATAAAATAATAACTTACTATTTACAGGGTGGTTATTGAACTGTGAGTTTTAAAGGTATGGAATATAGTTGTAATATAATATGTAACTGTATAAAATAATAACTTACTATTTACAGGGTGGTTATTGAACTGTGAGTTTTAAAGGTATGGAATATAGTTGTAATATAATATGTAACTGTATAGAATAATAACTTACTATTTACAGGGTGGTTATTGAACTGTGAGTTTTAAAGGTATGGAATATAATTGTAATATAATATGTAACTGTATAAAATAATAACTTACTATGTACAGGGTGGTTATTGAACTGTGAGTTTTAAAGGTATGGAATATAGTTGTAATATAATATGTAACTGTATAAAATAATAACTTACTATTTACAGGGTAGTTATTGAACTGTGAGTTTTAAAGGTATGGAATATAATTGTAATATAATATGTAACTGTATAAAATAATAACTTACTATTTACAGGGTAGTTATTGAACTGTGAGTTTTAAAGGTATGGAATATAATTGTAATATAATATGTAACTGTATAAAATAATAACTTACTATTTACAGGGTGGTTATTGAACTGTGAGTTTTAAAGGTATGGAATATAGTTGTAATATAATATGTAACTGTATAAAATAATAACTTACTATTTACAGGGTAGTTATTGAACTGTGAGTTTTAAAGGTATGGAATATAATTGTAATATAATATGTAACTGTATAGAATAATAACTTACTATTTACAGGGTGGTTATTGAACTGTGAGTTTTAAAGGTATGGAATATAGTTGTAATATAATATGTAACTGTATAAAATAATAACTTACTATTTACAGGGTAGTTATTGAACTGTGAGTTTTAAAGGTATGGAATATAGTTGTAATATAATATGTAACTGTATAGAATAATAACTTACTATTTACAGGGTGGTTATTGAACTGTGAGTTTTAAAGGTATGGAATATAGTTGTAATATAATATGTAACTGTATAAAATAATAACTTACTATTTACAGGGTGGTTATTGAACTGTGAGTTTTAAAGGTATGGAATATAGTTGTAATATAATATGTAACTGTATAAAATAATAACTTACTATTTACAGGGTGGTTATTGAACTGTGAGTTTTAAAGGTATGGAATATAGTTGTAATATAATATGTAACTGTATAAAATAATAACTTACTATTTACAGGGTGGTTATTGAACTGTGAGTTTTAAAGGTATGGAATATAGTTGTAATATAATATGTAACTGTATAAAATAATAACTTACTATTTACAGGGTGGTTATTGAACTGTGAGTTTTAAAGGTATGGAATATAGTTGTAATATAATATGTAACTGTATAAAATAATAACTTACTATTTACAGGGTGGTTATTGAACTGTGAGTTTTAAAGGTATGGAATATAGTTGTAATATAATATGTAACTGTATAAAATAATAACTTACTATTTACAGGGTGGTTATTGAACTGTGAGTTTTAAAGGTATGGAATATAGTTGTAATATAATATGTCACTGTATAAAATAATAACTTACTATTTACAGGGTGGTTATTGAACTGTGAGTTTTTAAGGTATGGAATATAGTTGTAATATAATATGTAACTGTATAGAATAATAACTTACTATTTACAGGGTGGTTATTGAACTGTGAGTTTTAAAGGTATGGAATATAATTGTAATATAATATGTTACTGTATAAAATAATAACTTACTATTTACAGGGTAGTTATTGAACTGTGAGTTTTAAAGGTATGGAATATAATTGTAATATAATATGTAACTGTATAAAATAATAACTTACTATTTACAGGGTGGTTATTGAACTGTGAGTTTTAAAGGTATGGAATATAATTGTAATATAATATGTAACTGTATAGAATAATAACTTACTATTTACAGGGTAGTTATTGAACTGTGAGTTTTAAAGGTATGGAATATAGTTGTAATATAATATGTAACTGTATAAAATAATAACTTACTATGTACAGGGTGGTTATTGAACTGTGAGTTTTAAAGGTATGGAATATAGTTGTAATATAATATGTAACTGTATAAAATAATAACTTACTATTTACAGGGTGGTTATTGAACTGTGAGTTTTAAAGGTATGAAATATAGTTGTAATATAATATGTAACTGTATAAACTAATAACTTACTATTTACAGGGTGGTTATTGAACTGTGAGTTTTAAAGGTATGGAATATAGTTGTAATATAATATGTAACTGTATAAAATAATAACTTACTATTTACAGGGTGGTTATTGAACTGTGAGTTTTAAAGGTATGGAATATAGTTGTAATATAATATGTAACTGTATAAAATAATAACTTACTATTTACAGGGTGGTTATTGAACTGTGAGTTTTAAAGGTATGAAATATAGTTGTAATATAATATGTAACTGTATAAAATAATAACTTACTATTTACAGGGTGGTTATTGAACTGTGAGTTTTAAAGGTATGAAATATAGTTGTAATATAATATGTAACTGTATAAAATAATAACTTACTATGTACAGGGTGGTTATTGAGTTGTGAGTTTTAAAGGTATGGAATATAATTGTAATATAATATGTAACTGTATAAAATAATAACTTACTATTTACAGGGTGGTTATTGAACTGTGAGTTTTAAAGGTATGGAATATAGTTGTAATATAATATGTAACTGTATAAAATAATAACTTACTATTTACAGGGTGGTTATTGAACTGTGAGTTTTAAAGGTATGGAATATAGTTGTAATATAATATGTAACTGTATAAAATAATAACTTACTATTTACAGGGTGGTTATTGAACTGTGAGTTTTAAAGGTATGGAATATAGTTGTAATATAATATGTTACTGTATAAAATAATAACTTACTATTTACAGGGTGGTTATTGAACTGTGAGTTTTCTTCCCCCTCTGATACCACATCTATAACAGATAAATATAACAGAGTTTTACATCCTACTACAAACAGAAACATCATGATTTGAAGAAGAAGAGGAGTTTATGTCATGCCTCTCTGCAACTATTGGGCTAATTAAGACAGTGTAAAGTCTTGGAGGTATTAGGATTAGTTCTATAATTACAAGTACCATAGACATCAAATATTTAAGAAATTAATAAAAACAACAAACCTGGTGAATAAACATCAACATGATGTAAATAATCATCATGCAATTCATTCCAGTTTCTAGAGTCCAGTTCGTAATATTCTCTACGGTGGAGTTCTAAATTAGACGTAGCTACGACCCCTGTTAGACCTTGACCTGGTTGTGAAGGTGAGGGGTCACGCAGGTCATCTAAACTGTAACTCAATCCAGTCCTATAGGGTGGTGGGCTAAATGAAACATGCAATCAAATCAAACACATGCAGTAACAAATCAACCGTGTAAACTAAAGCTGTATACAGTTTCATTTTATTACTTTATAAATTAGATAAAGACAAGATTTCTCTAAGTTTCAGACTTCAGAAGAAACGTCTACTGCTTTAGTTTACTCTTATGATAGATGAACTTCAATTTATCAAGACACACAGGGAATTGATGGGTAAAAACAGGCTGAGATCCGTGGCATGCTAACAAAACATTCCAACAGTAAAACAGTAACTTGGTTGGTTTGTGGTTAAAATATTTATTATTTATCATTCCAAGTTTATTTTCAAGGGCAAAAATGCAGGCACACTGGCACATACAGTATCATGCACAAGAACATTCAAATAAATCTATTTTCTTTAGCAAGCAATTAAATTAGAGCCACATTCCTTACAGTTGCACATGCTTAGAACTAGGCTCATTCAGTTGAAAATTAGCCCTCCTCTCTTAAAATATATAATAAAGAAATATAACTAACCTGCGATATTTAGCAGGTGGTTCATGATATTTTACATCAGGTACAAATCTAATACTTCCAGTCTCTAGGCTGCTGTCATATACTGAACTAGCCTGAAAATAGTTACAGAGTGTTATGCCATCCGTGTTTCAATAAAGAAAAAGAAAAGAAACCAAGTACTAACGATCCGAACCGCAAAACGAAACTCGAAATCCAAAAGGACATTTTGACGAAACATAGGTAACAGCTTATGAACTTTTCACATGAGGAATTATATCAATCATATAATATCAATATCAATATAATACCTTGGTATAAGTAGAACAATTTCATTTAAAATACAAATTTTAGTTGAATACTTTGAACAAATTAGCCTGTTTTATGTACTAGTCGACTCTTTTTTATTTCCATCTATAGGGGGATCTTTAACGTGCACAGCTTATAGCACATAAAGCCTCTATCTATTGTCACATCCAAACAACTAGATACTTTTTCCATGTCCCACCAACTTGTGTAGCTGATAAAGTGGTTAAGAAAATCAGAAGGAATTCAACTTACTCTTTTATCTGTAAGTTCCTCATCGAGATTATCTTCTATATCAGAGACTACTCCAGAATTATACGATGAGGTCATAATCACAGGGACTTCTGTACCTAGATAGGAAATATCATAATAAAAATCTGTACAAGCCAAACAATTCCGTTAATCAAAAATATCATCCAAAATCATGGCAAAATCGAGAGAAATAGTTCTAAAGTAGTGGACTACTCCAAAGAGAAGTACCACCAGGTGTTTCGAAAAGAGTAAGCACAATTTCTGCTTCCATACCTTGTAAAGTTTCCTGGTTACTGGGCATTGTTCTCATTCTCATTAAAAATCTATGTTCAGCTGTCGACAACTGTAGTAGATACTTTCCTCTGAAAAATTACAAACAGAATGTTAATGATTTCTTTTACCCGTACATTGATTTGAAAATGATGCTGGAATGAAATTATATGGATTAGATGATGAGCTTAAGATGTAAATTGTCTCCGGATCTTAACCACTACAGTTTAATGATTTCAAAAGCTTTCCACTGTTCAATTTGTATAAAAAATATCTTAGTTTTTTTATCATAAAACATTCAAGATTCTGTCCTGTAGATCACATATTGTTCAACCAAGAGGTTGACAGACAGAATAAACAATAACTTCAGATCTAAATAAATAACTATTGATATTTTTACATTATAATAAAACCATTAAAACTATCACACACTTACTTTCTGTAAGTATTAGAATAGAGATTTATTTTAACTGGTTTCGGATTATTATAATCTGGTTTTGGTTGAACACTAAATCTACGTTTATTGAACGATATCTTCTGTGTAGATTGCCATGGATATCTCTGGACGATGTTTCTATCATGACCATGATTCTCAGCCAGCACCAAATTATGACTGGATATTCCAACCCAAACTGTACTCAATGGATCATTTTTGTTCTGGAAAATAAAAACAAGATTTCAAATTTCAAAATAAAATTAGAGTTTTTTAACAAAAGAAACAGACCAGGGCTAAAAATTTCTAGGACATTATCATTGCCAGCCCGGATTAATCAATTATTTACCCTAACAACATGAATGTGGCGGCTGGCCTGAAAGGATCCTGTAATGTCTGAAGACAGTCCAAACTTTCTAAACAGATAAACTGTAAAATATCTTACCCGGAGTAATTTGTAGAAATGGATGCCATATTCTGGAAGTTTCTGTATACACTGTAATAAGAAAAAATACAGTTTGACAGAAAATGCACAGAATTTTTCAAAAATTCGTAGATCAAATTAATCCAAAAATGACTATAACAATATAAAAATGCACATGAAATCTATGGTCCCAATTATGTTGTATTACATAGAGTACATTGTACAAAATAACTTTATCAACGAACCTTAATATATTCTAACTCTGATTGAGATGACGGGTGACCTTTTAAATTACGATGCATCTCCATGGCGTGTTGACGGAGATAGTCTAATCCAACTTTTCTGATTATTCTGGTACAAAAATAATGTTCAGGTATAAAATACGTATTAGCTGTTCCTAATTTAGTTACATCATAGTCACCATATTCTACCTGGAACAGAGAGAAAACTATAAAATAAGTCAATAGCCAATAACATTACTTGTAAAGTAAGTCCAAAAATCCTACATAAATAGATAAGATCTCACATAGTGAAAGTCGAGTAACATGTTCAGGTTCTATTTTAATATTATACTAATTAGTAAATTAATAAAATTTTGAGAACGGGGAATCTAGATAAGATATTTTTACCTGTAAAGCCAGACCAGCTAGAGCTAGAGCCTGTTCCTCACTACAGTAAAACCTGTCTTCTATAATATCATGATATACTAGTGTATGAGAAATAAGATTACCTGTAAAGACAGACCAGCTAGAGCTAGAGCCTGTTCCTCAGTACAGTAAAACCTGTCTTCTATAATATCATGATATAATACTAGTGTATGAGAGATTAGATTACCTGTAAAGCCAGACCAGCTAGAGCTAGAGCCTGTTCCTCAGTACAGTAAAACCTGTCTTCTATAATATCATGATATAATACTAGTGTATGAGAGATTAGATTACCTGTAAAGCCAGACCAGCTAGAGCTAGAGCCTGTTCCTCACTACAGTAAAACCTGTCTTCTATAATATCATGATATAATACTAGTGTATGAGAGATAAGATTACCTGTAAAGCCAGACCAGCTAGAGCCTGTTCCTCAGTACAGTAAAACCAGTCTTCTATAATATCATGATATAATACTAGTGTATGAGAGATAAGATTACCTGTAAAGCCAGACCAGCTAGAGCCTGTTCCTCAGTACAGTAAAACCTGTCTTCTATAATATCATGATATAATACTAGTGTATGAGAGATAAGATTACCTGTAAAGCCAGACCAGCTAGAGCCTGTTCCTCACTACAGTAAAACCTGTCTTCTATAATATCATGATATAATACTAGTGTATGAGAGATTAGATTACCTGTAAAGCCAGACCAGCTAGAGCTAGAGCCTGTTCCTCAGTACAGTAAAACCTGTCTTCTATAATATCATGATATAATACTAGTGTATGAGAGATTAGATTACCTGTAAAGCCAGACCAGCTAGAGCCTGTTCCTCAGTACAGTAAAACCTGTCTTCTATAATATCATGATATAATACTAGTGTATGAGAGATTAGATTACCTGTAAAGCCAGACCAGCTAGAGCCTGTTCCTCACTACAGTAAAACCTGTCTTCTATAATATCATGATATAATACTAGTGTATGAGAGATTAGATTACCTGTAAAGACAGACCGGCTAGAGCTAGAGCCTGTTCCTCACTACAGTAAAACCTGTCTTCTATAATATCATGATATAATACTTGTGTATGAGAGATTAGATTACCTGTAAAGCCAGACCAGCTAGAGCTAGAGCCTGTTCCTCACTACAGTAAAACCTGTCTTCTTTAATATCATGATATAATACTAGTGTATGAGAGATTAGATTACCTGTAAAGACAGACCAGCTAGAGCTAGAGCCTGTTCCTCACTACAGTAAAACCTGTCTTCTATAATATCATGATATAATACTTGTGTATGAGAGATTAGATTACCTGTAAAGCCAGACCAGCTAGAGCTAGAGCCTGTTCCTCACTACAGTAAAACCTGTCTTCTTTAATATCATGATATAATACTAGTGTATGAGAGATTAGATTACCTGTAAAGACAGACCGGCTAGAGCTAGAGCCTGTTCCTCACTACAGTAAAACCTGTCTTCTATAATATCATGATATAATACTAGTGTATGAGAGATAAGATTACCTGTAAAGCCAGACCAGCTAGAGCTAGAGCCTGTTCCTCAGTACAGTAAAACCTGTCTTCTATAATATCCCGTCGTAATTGTAGATATAATAGATGGTAACTCTCATCATGTCTAAAATATAAAACACACGTTACAAATAACATAAACACATATGGACATATTTAATAGACACCCTAAATATTTTATTTTGTTAATCTAGAGAGACTTGATTTGATTCTGAGTTTATTTTGTAACTGCTGCAGTTGTCCCTGGATCGAGGGTAGGCAACAGGCGGCTAGATCTTACACTTGATCTCCAGGCTGTTCTGCCATGTGGATCAATGTTAACAGACTTATTTATATGTATATCAATTAGCTTATAGCATCAATATACACCATTTTGATTTCCAGTTGCAGTTTGTATAATAACATAAAAAAGTTGACTGGATTATGATGTCACAATACCGACACTGTAGATACAGAAATTATATACCTTAAATCAGTGATGCTGTCCACATAATATTTGACTCGTAGATACACAGTAAAAGTTAAAACTGGCACATGTCCTTTAACTACGTCCTTCCAACCTTCTGGTGCTACTTTATATAACTTGGTATCGGCCTCCAAAAAATAGTGTTCTGAATCTACAATTATAATAACGTAATGTTCTGAATCTACAATTATGATAAAATAGTGTTCTGAATCCACAATTATAATAATATAGTGTTCTGAATCTACAATTATAATAATATAGTGTTCTGAATCTACAATTATAATAAAATAGTGTTCTGAATCTACAATTATAATAAAATAGTGTTCTGAATCTACAATTATAATAAAATAGTGTTCTGAATCTACAATTATAATAAAATAGTGTTCTGAATCTACAATTATAATAAAATAGTGTTCTGAATCTACAATTATAATAAAATAGTGTTCTGAATCTACAATTATAATAATATAGTGTTCTGAATCTACAATTATAATAATGTAATAATCTGAATCTACAATTATAATAAAATAGTGTTCTGATTCTACAATTATAATAATATAGTGTTCTGAATCTACAATTATAATAATGTAATGTTCTGAATCTACAATTATAATAAAATAGTGTTCTGATTCTACAATTATAATAAAATAGTGTTCTGAATCTACAATTATAATAATGTAATGATCCGAATCTACAATTATAATAAAATAGTGATCTGAATCTACAATTATAATAAAATAGTGTTCTAAATCTACAATTATAATAAAATAGTGTTCTAAATCTACAATATAATAAAATAGTGTTCTGAATCTACAATTATAATAAATAGTGTTCTAAATCTACAATTATAATAAAATAGTGTTCTGAATCTACAATTATAATAACGTAATAATCTGAATCTACAATTATAATAAAATAGTGTTCTAAATCTACAATTATAATAAAATAGTGTTCTGAATCTACAATTATAATAAAATAGTGTTCTGAATCTACAATTATAATAAAATAGTGTTCTGAATCTACAATTATAATAAAATAGTGTTCTAAATCTACAATTATAATAAAATAGTGTTCTGAATCTACAATTATAATAAAATAGTGTTCTGAATCTACAATTATAATAAAATAGTGTTCTAAATCTACAATTATAATAAAATAGTGTTCTAAATCTACAATTATAATAAAATAGTGTTCTGAATCTACAATTATAATAAAATAGTGTTCTGAATCTACAATTATAATAAAATAGTGTTCTGAATCTACAATTATAATAAAATAGTGTTCTGAATCTACAATTATAATAAAATAGTGTTCTGAATCTACAATTATAATAAAATAGTGTTCTGAATCTACAATTATAATAACGTAATAATCTGAATCTACAATTATAATAACGTAATGTTCTGAATCTACAAAACAATCCTTTTGTCATGTTGGGTTAAAAGATCTATAAAATCTGTAGATCTCTAGAAATGTTTAACTTGAAACGTAAAACCAGACTGAAATTTGTGAACCTACCTGCTATATAGGTTAAACCGAAGTAATAATATTCTGTAAGTCCAATATGAGCTATGATAACATCAAATAATTGACGACCGTTCGTACTCGGATCACAGACTGTCTCGTATTTCTGTCCTGTTATATTTACTATGGTTACTCTTCGGGCGTGGGACGGGTTCTTTAAACTCTGAAATTTATATCGGACAAACTTGTTATAAGTCTCTTTTCTTTTAGTTAATAACACATTTTTTATATTCAATAATAGTTTTTGTTCAGCATTAGTTGACTTAAGACATATTTTTAAAATAATCTCCATTAGATTTCCATCAGAATCACGTATCAGCAGCCTGATTTGAGCTCTAAACAATTATATGGCAGAATACAACTAGCTTACTCCATACTTACATCTCCTGTAAAAGGCATGGGAACTTTTATAGCTGGTTTGGCTGAGCGGAAGGCAAATTCTGCTCCTGTAAATTCCTGAAAATAAAAAACACATCAATTCACAGTAGTGTAATTTAGTAAAATAACTGTATAAACTTAATTTAAATGTTTTGATACATATTTTATGATTTTGTTCATAAAACAGTTCCCTATGGTGCAACAATTGTCAGAATATGTACTAATAAAGGTTGAAACTTACCCTTTGTACAGGAGGGTTAGTTTGTTTTTTCTGTCTGGCCGGTGCCTTCGGTAGTGGTACAGTATTACTTCCTGTTTCTACACCAGTTCTATAAATAAAACATCTTTTTTAATATGATACAAATTGTGTGAAAAACAAAGGTGTCCATTTTTACTTTAAATATGGATGGGTGTCATGAAAATTGTTTCAACCATTTCCATTATATCTTGACAAAATCGGGTGTAATAATTATATAGCAGTGGACTTCTCATACGAGAAGTACCATCAGGTACCATCAGGCACTTTGCGCGTGACAACCGCCACTACGGATCAATTCATGCCTTACTAAACAGATCTGCAAAAATACAAGAAGCAGATTTGTCGTATTTGACAAGGAGTTCTCCGTAACAACCATAAAATTTTCTACAAGAAAGTTTGTGTGTCAAGTAACCTTGACAAGTGTCTTTTTCTTAAGTTGTTGGGTCTTAACATATCTGACATTCATTAGGCTAAAACTCACTACAATAATTCACAGTGAATAAACAATGTATTTACCTGACTGTATCAACTTGAACTGAAACGTTACTACTCATCATACTACTGTCTTTATCAACTCCTTGTCCTAACTTTATATCATACTGGGGTCGTAGGTCAGCGTTATAGGTTCCTTTAAAATATAATAACTCCATTTTATATTCTATATGTACACAATGTTCAGACACATTATATTAAGGGGATTGTAAAGAGGTTTTCTAAATTTTGTATATATATCATGGACACTGATAGCATCAATTTACAGCCAACAATTAGTTTAGGTGGAATTGCTGGAACCACAGATGTCTGATTGAAAATTGGAATGGTGCAAATTGATTCTATCAGTGTCCTAGAATCTAGGTACACATAAAAAAAATTACAAAACCTCTTTACAATCCCTTTAAATTATTAACCTATAAAAATACATGATATTCAAATTAACACAATGTTCCAATAAACTGTGAAATCGTGATTATTCGTGGTTCTCAAATTTCACAGTTTTTAGTTGATTCTTAATATACACCCATCATATTAATAGGCTGAATCAAAATTATTTTTACCAATAACATCCATAGCTAACATTACTGTCTAGTTTACAATTTACACTCAATTTCACGTTTGGTTTTCAGAATGGATATGAGCAACAGTAAAGAATTTCCTCTGATATCTTTTCAAAGCTCTATCAACTTTAGTATTAAATTTTACCAACAACATCCATAGTCAATATTAATGTTGAGTTTACAATACAAGGAAAGGAAACTTATAATGATATCATCATTGAAGACTTATAAAATATCAAATATGATTTAACATTGTCTTGTAAATTAGGTAGAACTTAAAGGAATAAAGTTGTCTTATTATTCTGTATTCAGTTTATCAGCTGATATATCTTAATGGTATATTGTCTCTTAGTAATAAAAATCCGTACAAGCAGCTCAATTCCGTTAATCGAAATCGCATCCAAAACATGACTAAATCAAGAGTAATAGTTGTATAAAATTGGACTATCCCAAAGAGAAGTACCATCAGGTGTTTCGCTTTACCAGCTGACAGAAGTTAATACTTTAATCCTTTAAACAAGAACAACTGTTACTTGCCTACAGTGCCATAACAAATGTGATTCAAAGAACCACAGACATCTGATTGATAATTGAACTGTTACAAGTCAACAATGTTATAAGTGTTTCCCTTTCCACATAACAGTTTAGAAAATACAGTCCCTTTAATATGCATTAGATAATTTAAAATACTTCCTCAAGGAAGGTAGTTGTAGGAATTATAGGTTGTAACATTACAGTTAAGCAATGTTACGAAAGCACAGGCACAGGTAAGGTTGTAGGCTAAGGGTTGAATACAGATTTTGTATTTGTATTGGTAACAATTATTGCATCAATTTAACCCATTACAATATTCAGTCAGCTGTCTGTGGTTCTTGCAATTTCCACAAATCAATACTAAGTTTATAGTGTCCCTGATACCCATACATAGTTTAGAAATCTGCTTTACAATCCCTTTAATACATTGATAAAATAGTTTATAAATACTTCCTCAAGGAAAATCATTATAATAAAATAATTCCTCATAGTAAATTATACAGGTATTGTATATTCATAATGTCAACACGGAAATAATGGATTAGAATTTAAAGGTATTGTAAAAAGGTTTTATAAACTTTCAATGCAATGTGTATGAAGGACACTCTTTAAAAACTCTTTTCAGTCCCTTTAAGTGTGCAATAGACACTGATTGTATTGATTTGCTATTTAGAAAAACTTTTTACAATCCCTTTTTAAGTTTTTTAAGTGGGCAACAAGGAAAGATCAAGGAATCAAATGAGATCATCTTAAACCTAAACCATGATTTTATCAGCAGGGTTTTTTTTAGGCTGAATCAACCAATCAATTCTAAATTGAAGACATCAAATTTATTTCTGAGAAGTTGTACAGATGGTTGATATTCAGAATTGTTATTTTCATAATAAAAATCAAAAAGAAGTACCATCAGGTGTTTCGAAAAGAGTAAACATGGTCTGCTTCGCGCGCGAGACCCGCCACTACTAAAGCTAGCGTACACTTCCCCTTTGTTTAATAGAACATATATATGAAGGATTAAGTCATATTTAAGTAACGGCAGTGGAGGCTAGCATTCAGAAACTTGGGCTACAAATAAAAGGGAAAGCTGATTAATGGAGAGGTAACTGTAAGGTTCTATTTACCTGTAGGAAGAGTATACAGTAATCTGTTATCAGGAACCAAGTCTCTCTCACCGCCCTGTTTTCTAAAAGATAACGGACCCCCTCCATAATTTCTAATAGCTCTTAATCTTCTCTGTCTCTCTTTTAACTGTAAATATTTCTCATATCCCACTGGGTAGGGGCCGGTTGGGAGATCTGGATGTCTTGTTCCGATTGGATAGGGTCCAGGACGGTGATTTTGGACCCCTGGATCAGCTGGTAATTTAGACTCTGTGTTCCCTGGGTAGGTAGGTAAAGTTGATGTTTTCAGTGCTCCAGCCCGCGAGTCCCCAGGGTAATGTTGTTCTGTGTAATAAACTTGCTGGGTGTCGAGAAAGTTATTATTATTTCTGGTGGTATTATTTGATTCTCGCAGGGTACCGATTCCAGAATCTCGATCGGGATTTGATTTTCTACTGTAAGATTTTACTTCTGATTCTGCCACATCTAAAATATAAATTATAATAGATATCACTTTGTTAGGGGATATCAGCTCAGTCAGCTTGAATACTGGGAATATCACAATAAAAATACGTACAAGCAAAACAATTCCATTAATGAAAATCGCATCCGAAACCCTGGTAAAATCAAGGGTAATAGTTGTATTGGAGTGGACTTCTCCAAAGAGAAGTACCATCAGGTAACCTATTTACTTTGGAAAAATCATTATCTTGTCCCAAGGCAATCTCAGAAACATTCTAAAAGGATTTGTTCAAGAACCAGCTAGTAGACAAGATCAGCAAGAACCTAAGTTATTCTTGTAAAATAAATACCAAGTGTACCAAGGAGTTTGCCCACAGTTTCATCATTCATAGCTTACCTCGTTCAGGAGATCGTGACCTTGACCTAGATCTATTAGATGTTTGACGATGGCGTCGGTGGCGACCGTCGCGATATTGAATACGACTATTTGGTCTGTCAGTCGAGATATTTAAACTACTGACGTCACTGCCATAACTACTACCAATCATACTTATAGTAAGCTACAACAAATATACAGAAATTATACAATATACAATATACACAATATACAGAAATTATAAAATATACAGAAATTATACAAATTATACAGAAATTACAAAATATACAGAACATATAAAATCACATGTTTTATTATATTGTCCATTTGCACATTTCTTTTTAAAGGATTAGTACCTCTATATATACAAAATATCAAGCCTTTTATTAAGCATTTTTCAATAATAACTTGTAATTTTATGGAAAATTACTTAGTTTTAAACAATAAAACATTGACAAAAACTTGAAAGGATTGCTCAGTAAAAGTCTATAACGACAGTTTATATTTCTAATAATATAAAAGATTACAAACAGGTCAGGAACCAAATATATAAATACTTACATTATCGAGATTTCCTCCCGTTGCCATGGCGTGTAGTCTAGTAACGTAACTAGACGAAGATTTTCGACTCTTTTTATTCTGGGCATGAACTGTACACGCCTGTAAAAATATCAAATTGTCGTGAATTTATATGCAAATATGATCAAGAGTATCAGAAGTCATCGCTTCCTTAAAGGGATTATAAAGAGATTTTCTAAACTTTGTATGTATGTATATCGGGGACACTGATAGCATCAATTTACACCATTCAGAGGAGTTTCACACACAGATCATTTTGAAAACACTAATGAAAACATAGCAATTGATTGTCTTAGATCATCAGTAATGTCAAAATGAGTCTGACATATATTAACTTATGATTGTTAAAAGATTTAGTAAAACCATGAAAACATACCTCTAGAACATGGACCAATGCTAATCTGTGATTAGGGTCCGACTCACACATGGCCCCAAATAAATTCTCTAGGTTCCGAGATAATTTGGGCACCTGAAAACAAATAACTCTGATCGATTAACAGGTAGGTTGGTTTGGTAGATGACAAATTAACGTTCGCTTCAAGCAGATGCTGATATTGGAAACTAACATAAGATCGTTCCTTATCAATACTCTGATTATTGTAGTAAGGGTAAAGCATGACTTTCTAGTGTGAAATCTAGATTAATTGATAATTTACTAATCACGTTTATTGTGTTAAGTGACACTTAGTAATGAAGTGTTAATTATATATTTTTACCTGAGAAATCTCACGTAGTCTCGTCTGGTCAATTGTAAAATGAAATGGAGTTTTACATCCTATTTTTTCTGTTCTTATTAGGCTAATGAGGACAGTAAGGTCAATGTCTCATTAAAATTTAAATTTTACTGATAATGAAAATAATGAAGAAACTAACCTGTGATTGTGTGAGTTTGAAATACGTTGACGAAAATAGTGTTTTTCCCAGGGAATACACATACATCTACAAAATAGATAGAAAATATATATGTGACTCTGAATCACAGCCAGAGAGTCTACATTGCAAATAGTCTTTATTAGTCAATGACTTAGCATAGCATTGAGCATAGCCATTCATCACAACCTTCGTCAATGTTTGCCATTTCAACATTATGACCCATTCATTAGGCAGCCATCTTCCACATTAAATGTACAAAGAACTATTTTAAAGACATAAACAGTACAAACCTTGTCAACGGCTCCATCAGAAGATAGAGAGTTACCTCCCTGTAATTCAGGTGGTTTATAATCATCAGTAATACGAGTTGTCTGCCCCTGTATAAAACTAACTTGACCGTTATTATTCAATAATACAGTATCGGGTGTTAGAACGAAACTTATACCTTCTTCATTGAAGGCCGAACCTACAACAGATTAATATATGCTAATAAATAAAAATAAAACACAAGCACCAACGATCCCAACCAAAAAACAAATTCTAATATGGATAAAAGTGAAGTCATCAATAAAATTGTTCAGAGGCACAAACTTTCTTCTCATTGACAAGACAACATCTAATCTGCTAACAGAATACTTTTAGTGAGTGGAGATCAGAGAACACAAACCCAAATCTTATTCTCTCTTTATCTATAAATCTACTATAATTAAAACTCAGTGAGTGGATTTCAAAACTTAAGAACTTAAACCATAACTTAACTCACAATGTTTTCAGCATTCTCTTGATTAGTCAATCACTAAATTAGATTTTAAATTTAACTTAATTAATCAATTGGATAACAGTATTTATTACAGTTTGGATTTGATCTAATTTTGAATCAAAATATTTCCCTAGTAAGGCCCCAGGTGAATACTCTGTTAATACTGTTTTAAAGAATAGAATTGGTACCTACCCTTGATAAAAAGATCTTGAACAGCCTCAGCAGCCTGACTAAGGACTCCCCAAGCCTCATTTTCAGTCAGTGATGCTCCTCTGATCTCTAATACTTCACCAAGGGTAACAGGGCTTTCTACACTCAGCATTCTGATTTATATTAGCTGAGCTGAAAATAATAAAAACATTATGGTGATCTCTTGACTCTCTTGTCAGACATTGGTTTCTCTCTGTCTCAGATCTCAGGGGCTTTACAAACGAAACATCAAGTTATTCTTAAATAAGAAAAAGGACCTGTGTATGTAAAATATCTATTAACAGTTGGAGAAGCATAAAGAGTAGGCTAATGCTACTGTCTTTACCTCATTGCACACTGCATGGCCTTTTTCTGTTTTTATTACCGGTAGCCTAACTAAGTTCAGAAAAGTAAAACTTGATTTCATTTCCAACATGTTTGAATTTTTAACATCTGTATGGCAATGGTCAGTGTGTACTTGATAAAGTCAAAAAATTGACATTTGAAGTCTAATTGTAAGCAGGGATTGCTTACTCTTATTGGTTCAGAAGGACTGACATGGACTGATTTTATTTTGACTATAAATATGAGTGTTCTGCTATAAAACTATTTGAAATATGAGAAACTATATAATCTAGGGAAGGATGAAATTATTATCAAACTGGGATGTGATTATTGGCTATCAGCCAGAAATATTCCAACCATCTCCACAACTATTATATATAACACAGTAGCTAGAGTTAACTTAATACTCTATAACCTATATTACACAGTAAATACTCTAACAGTCCAGTATATATCAAACAGTAATTGGTATAAAACAATTTGACTGAATATAATTCAAATAAAATTACTTTTTTAACCCCTTACTGTGTTAAACAGCTAGAAATAAAACATATGAATAAAAAAATTAATCCAATTGTGATTGTCTTAAATATGAATTTAAAACTAATTTAGTCAATTTTTTAGTTCAATTTTTCATGCATAATAAATGTAAGAGTAGGGAACAGGCATTGAACTATAAATTTATTTAAAAGTTCAACTAGTCCAAGCTTACAGTTTATTTTGTGGCAATTTCGCAAAAATATATGTTTGAAATACCCACAAATAAGCTTATATAATGTCATAATAATCAGAGAAAATCCACCCCAGTATAAAACATGTTAAGTCAAAATGACTGATTAATACAGAAATGAGGGGTTGGTACATGATTAAGCGTGTTTGACCACCTACTAGAGTACAATAGACAGATATAAGGGTACAATACAGATTTAAATAGTTTCAATAGACAAACAGATTCAATACTCTTACAATACACTAAACCCTTACAACACTCTATCAAAACATTATAACCTTACCTTTTATAGCTTACCCTTACAGACCCTATACTTAAAATACACTTTTTATAGTCCACCCTCACATATTGTACCATATTTACATTATAGACAACCAAATATTTATTTACATACAGCAATATCAAAACATTATAATCAAACCTTTAATAACTTGTCCTTACATTACATTCCATATACAGGTATTCTCAATAAATACCTAGTCCTTAAACAGGCCTACTCAATAATGAATAAATACCTATACATAGCTTGTCCAAACAATATTATGTACAGTGCAGTAGGGCCTACTCAAACACCTCTCATAGTCAAAATTTACACATAACACCCTAAATTGAAATGCTGCCCATAGCCCATGTACAACAATTCAAAAGGAAATAGTCTACTGCACTGTCATATCAATCAAACCCTTGTATAGCCTGACTTCAAGAGTAGGCTACCAAATAGGAAAGCTGTCAAATCAAAACATCATATTATTCATAATTTTAATTCTATTTATAACTCATATTAAATTGTTGACATGTCTATCAAAGTCTTATAATTAATAAATCAAGAACTAGGAACTTTTTGACTCAACAATAGCTGGTAATCTTCCACTGGATAAAGATCTACCGGTCCCCCACCCCCCCCCCCCCCCCCCCCCCCCCAAAAAAAAAATTCAGTTAAATCCTCATTCAGAAGATAGAAAGTCTGCTCAATAGAACAACTGTCACTTAAAAATCATGCACCAAATATCCTAACGTCATATACATTCCTCTCCTACAAGGGTTGGCCACCCCCCACCCCCCTACACCCCAGTTCCACTTGCAGGAGGTTGGTTACCTGCCCCTAGTACCTCACTGACATTTAAAGGCCCAGTGGACAGGTCAGAAAGACTTATTTATAGAGTGACTGCAAATTAATAAAATGACAAATTTGATGAACTACTGACTTGATTATGAATAATTATGTGATGAAGGCAAATTGGTAGAAACAGTACGAGATTTGCCCCACCCCACCCACTTTCCTCAAGGTTCCACACCAATATGACTTCTCTACATGACATACCATGAGTCATACGACCTTAAAAAACAGACTTGCTTCAATCAAATATCCTACAACTCATGGAGAACAAAATTTGGTTATAAATTTCACTAACCTTTTTGGCTAATATAGTTTTTGATTATCGAAAATACCCATAAAAATGTTGAGTCGAAATAGTTTGGTAGAGTTTGGCTGCCATCTTGAGTTTGTGTTATTAATTTGGAGTAATTTGATTGGTTAGTTGAAGTAACAGGTGTATCAGGGGAAGTAACTCCATTTTTCTACCTCAAAATTTCCTGACTCGTTTAAAGGGGCTCTGCAAGGAAAAATATTACAGAAAAAAACATTTTGAAATAGAAAAAGATTCTTCGCCTTGTCGTTGAAAGTTACCAAGAGTTTCGCAGTGTGAAATGGGGGAAAATCTAAATCAGTGTAATAGCTTTCTTCAAGAAATAAAAAAAAGTAGGCATGACTATTCGTAATTAAAAAAAAAAAAACCCAAGGTAAAAAGTGAGTATGGGAAAACGGGCTCAAGACTTTTTTAGTATATTATGTTCTGAATGTTCTCAGTGTATGTAATCTGGGCCAGTCAGTCGCTCCTCCAAATTTTATTGATAAGGATTTATTTCCCTTATCTAAAGTTGAACAATAAAACAGAAATAAAATGGCGAAACTTGTTTTGATATTTCTTACAGGTAAAATTTGTTTTTATTTTATGATGTAGACCTTTATTCGTTGATAATCTGGCGACTTGTTAAGATATGGATGTTATGTATAGGGGAATGTTTCCATAGAAACTCTGTCAATTCAACAGGTGTCTTCCAGTACGGTAAATTTTAAAGGAGTGAGAGCTTATCTGATTCTGCCTACATTTGTTTGGAATCCGACTACCAATTCCCCAACCAAGACAGTTAGAAAACACTCTTTCCAATAAAGGACTCAAGGTTGGCTAATTGATAAGATTTCAATTCAAGGTGCTGACACATGTTTCAGGAACACAATCCTCACCAGGACAGCCAGCTTTTAAAACTGCCCAATATCATTCTACCTGATGGTAGCCCACTTCTCGTATGGGAAGACCACTACTGTATATGAATATTGCGCCCAATTCTGTCATCCCTAGACGATATTTTTGATAAACGAAATCTTTTTTTCAGTGTGTGTTTTATACAGCTCAGTTGGTACTCAGTCAGTAACAGAAGATTGTGGTATAGCTAATGGACCAGCTGTCAATCAACTGATAGTGGGCGGTACCGAGGTTCATCCTCTATATAAATGGCCCTGGGTGGTAAGTTTGAAGTATGTCATTCGATCCGATCAATATCTCTAAACTACCAAATCTACCAGTACAGAATCATCCAGTTGATCCTGATCTTACTACCAACTACCCAGATCACCAACAGATACCTAATCTAATCCTAATCCTAGTCGATAAATTGGTTTCTACCAGGGTGATGTAAGATTTAAACGACATATAGAATCGAGGAGAGAATATAACAAAACACAACACAATATGGAATGTAACACATTTCTTTAACAAAGTTAGCCACATAACAATTCAATACAATGTACAAGTGTTACACGTACATAATATTGTCTTGTGTTTTGTTATACCTGGGTGATGTTTCAAAGGACCTATTTCTCAACATTTCAGGGTATGATTATTAGAAGTGGTATTTTATGTTTATTTCAGGGTATGATTATTAGAAGTGGTATTTTATGTTTATTTCAGGGTATGATTATTAGAAGTGGTATTTTATGTTTATTTCAGGGTATGATTATTAGAAGTGGTATTTTATGTTTATTTCAGGGTATGATTATTAGAAGTGGTATTTTATGTTTATTTCAGGGTATGATTATTAGAAGTGGTATTTTATGTTTATTTCAGGGTATGATTATTAGAAGTGGTATTTTATGTTTATTTCAGGGTATGATTATTAGAAGTGGTATTTTATGTTTATTTCAGGGTATGATTATTAGAAGTGGTATTTTATGTTTATTTCAGGGTATGATTATTAGAAGTGGTATTTTATGTTTATTTCAGGGTATGATTATTAGAAGTGGTATTTTATGTTTATTTCAGGGTATGATTATTAGAAGTGGTATTTTATGTTTATTTCAGGGTATGATTATTAGAAGTGGTATTTTATGTTTATTTCAGGGTATGATTATTAGAAGTGGTATTTTATGTTTAATTCTAGGGTATGATTATAAGAAGTGGTATATTATGTTTAATTCTAGGGTATGATTATAAGAAGTGGTATATTATGTTTAATTCTAGGGTATGATTATAAGAAGTGGTATATTATGTTTAATTCTAGGGTATGATCATAAGAAGTGGTATATTATGTTTAATTCTAGGGTATGATTATAAGAAGTGGTATATTATGTTTAATTCTAGGGTATGATTATAAGAAGTGGTATATTATGTTTAATTCTAGGGTATGATTATAAGAAGTGGTATATTATGTTTAATTCTAGGGTATGATTATAAGAAGTGGTATATTATGTTTAATTCTAGGGTATGATCATTAGAAGTGGTATATTATGTTTAATTCTAGGGTATGATCATTAGAAGTGGTATATTATGTTTAATTCTAGGGTATGATTATAAGAAGTGGTATATTATGTTTAATTCTAGGGTATGATCATTAGATGTGGTATATTATGTTTAATTCTAGGGTATGATTATAAGAAGTGGTATATTATGTTTAATTCTAGGGTATGATTATAAGAAGTGGTATTTTATGTTTAATTCTAGGGTATGATTATTAGAAGTGGTATTTTATGTTTAATTCTAGGGTATGATTATAAGAAGTGGTATATTATGTTTAATTCTAGGGTATGATCATTAGAAGTGGTATATTATGTTTAATTCTAGGGTATGATTATAAGAAGTGGTATATTATGTTTAATTCTAGGGTATGATTATAAGAAGTGGTATATTATGTTTAATTCTAGGGTATGATCATTAGAAGTGGTATATTATGTTTAATTCTAGGGTATGATTATAAGAAGTGGTATATTATGTTTAATTCTAGGGTATGATTATAAGAAGTGGTATTTTATGTTTAATTCTAGGGTATGATTATTAGAAGTGGTATTTTATGTTTAATTCTAGGGTATGATTATAAGAAGTGGTATATTATGTTTAATTCTAGGGTATGATCATTAGAAGTGGTATATTATGTTTAATTCTAGGGTATGATTATAAGAAGTGGTATATTATGTTTAATTCTAGGGTATGATTATAAGAAGTGGTATATTATGTTTAATTCTAGGGTATGATCATTAGAAGTGGTATATTATGTTTAATTCTAGGGTATGATTATAAGAAGTGGTATATTATGTTTAATTCTAGGGTATGATTATAAGAAGTGGTATATTATGTTTAATTCTAGGGTATGATTATAAGAAGTGGTATTTTATGTTTAATTCTAGGGTATGATTATAAGAAGTGGTATATTATGTTTAATTCTAGGGTATGATTATAAGAAGTGGTATATTATGTTTAATTCTAGGGTATGATTATAAGAAGTGGTATATTATGTTTAATTCTAGGGTATGATTATAAGAAGTGGTATTTTATGTTTAATTCTAGGGTATGATTATAAGAAGGGGTATATTATGTTTAATTCTAGGGTATGATCATTAGAAGTGGTATATTATGTTTAATTCTAGGGTATGATCATTAGAAGTGGTATATTATGTTTAATTCTAGGGTATGATTATTAGAAGTGGTATTTTATGTTTAATTCTAGGGTATGATTATAAGAAGTGGTATATTATGTTTAATTCTAGGGTATGATTATAAGAAGTGGTATTTTATGTTTAATTCTAGGGTATGATTATAAGAAGTGGTATATTATGTTTAATTCTAGGGTATGATTATAAGAAGTGGTATATTATGTTTAATTCTAGGGTATGATCATTAGAAGTGGTATATTATGTTTAATTCTAGGGTATGATCATTAGAAGTGGTATATTATGTTTAATTCTAGGGTATGATTATAAGAAGTGGTATATTATGTTTAATTCTAGGGTATGATTATAAGAAGTGGTATATTATGTTTAATTCTAGAGTATGATTATAAGAAGTGGTATATTATGTTTAATTCTAGAGTATGATTATAAGAAGTGGTATATTATGTTTAATTCTAGAGTATGATTATAAGAAGTGGTATATTATGTTTAATTCTAGGGTATGATCATTAGAAGTGGTATATTATGTTTAATTCTAGGGTATGATCATTAGAAGTGGTATATTATGTTTAATTCTAGGGTATGATTATAAGAAGTGGTATATTATGTTTAATTCTAGGGTATGATTATAAGAAGTGGTATATTATGTTTAATTCAAGGGTATGATTATTAGAAGTGGTATATTATGTTTAATTCTAGGGTATGATCATTAGAAGTGGTATATTATGTTTAATTCTAGGGTATGATTATAAGAAGTGGTATATTATGTTTAATTCTAGGGTATGATTATAAGAAGTGGTATATTATGTTTAATTCTAGGGTATGATTATAAGAAGTGGTATATTATGTTTAATTCTAGGGTATGATTATAAGAAGTGGTATATTATGTTTAATTCTAGGGTATGATTATAAGAAGTGGTATATTATGTTTAATTCTAGGGTATGATTATTAGAAGTGGTATTTTATGTTTAATTCAAGGGTATGATTATTAGAAGTGGTATATTATGTTTAATTCTAGGGTATGATCATTAGAAGTGGTATATTATGTTTAATTCTAGGGTATGATTATAAGAAGTGGTATATTATGTTTAATTCTAGGGTATGATTATAAGAAGTGGTATATTATGTTTAATTCTAGGGTATGATTATAAGAAGTGGTATTTTATGTTTAATTCTAGGGTATGATTATTAGAAGTGGTATATTATGTTTAATTCTAGGGTATGATTATTAGAAGTGGTATTTTATGTTTAATTCTAGGGTATGATTATTAGAAGTGGTATATTATGTTTAATTCTAGGGTATGATTATAAGAAATGGTATATTATGTTTAATTCTAGAGTATGATTATTAGAAGTGGTATTTTATGTTTAATTCTAGGGTATGATTATAAGAAGTGGTATATTATGTTTAATTCTAGGGTATGATTATAAGAAGTGGTATATTATGTTTAATTCTAGGGTATGATTATAAGAAGTGGTATATTATGTTTAATTCTAGGGTATGATTATAAGAAGTGGTATATTATGTTTAATTCTAGGGTATGATTATAAGAAGTGGTATATTATGTTTAATTCTAGGGTATGATTATTAGAAGTGGTATATTATGTTTAATTCTAGGGTATGATTATAAGAAGTGGTATTTTATGTTTAATTCAGGGTATGATTATTAGAAGTGGTATATTATGTTTAATTCTAGAGTATGATTATAAGAAGTGGTATATTATGTTTATTTCTAGAGTATGATTATAAGAAGTGGTATTTTATGTTTAATTCAGGGTATGATTATTAGAAGTGGTATATTATGTTTAATTCTAGGGTATGATTATAAGAAGTGGTATATTATGTTTAATTCTAGGGTATGATTATTAGAAGTGGTATATTATGTTTAATTCTAGAGTATGATTATTAGAAGTGGTATTTTATGTTTATTTCAGGGTATGATTATTAGAAGTGGTATATTATGTTTAATTCTAGAGTATGATTATAAGAAGTGGTATTTTATGTTTAATTCTAGAGTATGATTATTAGAAGTGGTATATTATGTTTAATTCTAGGGTATGATTATAAGAAGTGGTATATTATGTTTAATTCTAGGGTATGATTATTAGAAGTGGTATTTTATGTTTAATTCTAGGGTATGATTATAAGAAGTGGTATTTTATGTTTAATTCTAGGGTATGATTATAAGAAGTGGTATATTATGTTTATTTCTAGGGTATGATCATTAGAAGTGGTATATTATGTTTAATTCTAGGGTATGATCATTAGAAGTGGTATATTATGTTTAATTCTAGGGTATGATTATAAGAAGTGGTATTTTATGTTTAATTCTAGGGTATGATTATTAGAAGTGGTATATTATGTTTATTTCAGGGTATGATTATAAGAAGTGGTATATTATGTTTAATTCTAGGGTATGATTATAAGAAGTGGTATATTATGTTTAATTCTAGGGTATGATCATAAGAAGTGGTATATTATGTTTAATTCTAGGGTATGATTATAAGAAGTGGTATTTTATGTTTAATTCTAGGGTATGATTATTAGAAGTGGTATATTATGTTTATTTCAGGGTATGATTATAAGAAGTGGTATATTATGTTTAATTCTAGGGTATGATTATAAGAAGTGGTATATTATGTTTAATTCTAGAGTATGATTATAAGAAGTGGTATATTATGTTTAATTCTAGAGTATGATTATAAGAAGTGGTATATTATGTTTAATTCTAGAGTATGATTATAAGAAGTGGTATATTATGTTTAATTCTAGGGTATGATCATTAGAAGTGGTATATTATGTTTAATTCTAGGGTATGATCATTAGAAGTGGTATATTATGTTTAATTCTAGGGTATGATTATAAGAAGTGGTATATTATGTTTAATTCTAGGGTATGATTATAAGAAGTGGTATATTATGTTTAATTCAAGGGTATGATTATTAGAAGTGGTATATTATGTTTAATTCTAGGGTATGATCATTAGAAGTGGTATATTATGTTTAATTCTAGAGTATGATTATAAGAAGTGGTATATTATGTTTAATTCTAGGGTATGATTATAAGAAGTGGTATATTATGTTTAATTCTAGGGTATGATTATAAGAAGTGGTATATTATGTTTAATTCTAGGGTATGATTATAAGAAGTGGTATATTATGTTTAATTCTAGGGTATGATTATTAGAAGTGGTATTTTATGTTTAATTCTAGGGTATGACCATTACAAGTGGTATTTTATGTTTAATTCTAGGGTATGATCATTAGAAGTGGTATTTTCTGGTTATTTCAGGGTATGATTATTAGAAGTGGTATTTTATGTTTAATTCTAGGGTATGATCATTAGAAGTGGTATTTTATGTTTAATTCTAGAGTATGATTATAAGAAGTGGTATATTATGTTTAATTCTAGGGTATGATTATAAGAAGTGGTATTTTATGTTTAATTCTAGAGTATGATTATAAGAAGTGGTATATTATGTTTAATTCTAGAGTATGATTATAAGAAGTGGTATTTTATGTTTAATTCTAGAGTATGATCATTAGAAGTGGTATTTTATGTTTAATTCTAGAGTATGATTATAAGAAGTGGTATATTATGTTTATTTCTAGAGTATGATTATAAGAAGTGGTATTTTATGTTTAATTCTAGAGTATGATTATTAGAAGTGGTATATTATGTTTAATTCTAGGGTATGATTATAAGAAGTGGTATTTTATGTTTAATTCTAGAGTATGATTATTAGAAGTGGTATATTATGTTTAATTCTAGGGTATGATTATAAGAAGTGGTATATTATGTTTAATTCTAGGGTATGATTATTAGAAGTGGTATATTATGTTTAATTCTAGGGTATGATTATAAGAAGTGGTATATTATGTTTAATTCTAGAGTATGATTATAAGAAGTGGTATTTTATGTTTAATTCTAGGGTATGATTATAAGAAGTGGTATATTATGTTTAATTCTAGAGTATGATTATAAGAAGTGGTATATTATGTTTAATTCTAGGGTATGATTATAAGAAGTGGTATTTTATGTTTAATTCTAGGGTATGATTATTAGAAGTGGTATTTTATGTTTAATTCTAGGGTATGATTATTAGAAGTGGTATATTATGTTTAATTCTAGAGTATGATTATAAGAAGTGGTATATTATGTTTAATTCTAGGGTATGATTATTAGAAGTGGTATATTATGTTTAATTCTAGGGTATGATTATTAGAAGTGGTATTTTATGTTTAATTCTAGAGTATGATTATAAGAAGTGGTATATTATGTTTAATTCTAGGGTATGATTATAAGAAGTGGTATATTATGTTTAATTCTAGAGTATGATTATAAGAAGTGGTATATTATGTTTAATTCTAGGGTATGATTATTAGAAGTGGTATATTATGTTTAATTCTAGGGTATGATTATTAGAAGTGGTATATTATGTTTAATTCTAGGGTATGATTATTAGAAGTGGTATTTTATGTTTAATTCTAGGGTATGATCATTAGAAGTGGTATATTATGTTTAATTCTAGGGTATGATCATTAGAAGTGGTATATTATGTTTAATTCTAGGGTATGATTATAAGAAGTGGTATATTATGTTTAATTCTAGGGTATGATTATAAGAAGTGGTATATTATGTTTAATTCTAGAGTATGATTATAAGAAGTGGTATATTATGTTTAATTCTAGGGTATGATTATAAGAAGTGGTATTTTATGTTTAATTCTAGGGTATGATTATTAGAAATGGTATATTATGTTTAATTCTAGGGTATGATTATAAGAAGTGGTATATTATGTTTAATTCTAGGGTATGATTATTAGAAGTGGTATATTATGTTTAATTCTAGGGTATGATTATTAGAAGTGGTATATTATGTTTAATTCTAGAGTATGATTATAAGAAGTGGTATATTATGTTTAATTCTAGGGTATGATTATAAGAAGTGGTATATTATGTTTAATTCTAGGGTATGATTATAAGAAGTGGTATATTATGTTTAATTCTAGAGTATGATTATAAGAAGTGGTATATTATGTTTAATTCTAGAGTATGATTATAAGAAGTGGTATATTATGTTTAATTCAAGGGTATGATCATTAGAAGTGGTATATTATGTTTAATTCTAGGGTATGATTATAAGAAGTGGTATATTATGTTTAATTCTAGAGTATGATTATAAGAAGTGGTATTTTATGTTTAATTCTAGGGTATGATTATAAGAAGTGGTATATTATGTTTAATTCTAGGGTATGATTATTAGAAGTGGTATATTATGTTTAATTCAGGGTATGATTATTAGAAGTGGTATATTATGTTTAATTCTAGGGTATGATTATAAGAAGTCGTATTTTATGTTTAATTCTAGGGTATGATTATAAGAAGTGGTATATTATGTTTAATTCTAGAGTATGATTATAAGAAGTGGTATATTATGTTTAATTCTAGGGTATGATTATAAGAAGTGGTATTTTATGTTTAATTCTAGGGTATGATTATAAGAAGTGGTATATTATGTTTAATTCTAGGGTATGATTATTAGAAGTGGTATATTATGTTTAATTCTAGGGTATGATTATAAGAAGTGGTATATTATGTTTAATTCTAGGGTATGATTATAAGAAGTGGTATTTTATGTTTAATTCTAGGGTATGATTATAAGAAGTGGTATATTATGTTTAATTCTAGGGTATGATTATTAGAAGTGGTATATTATGTTTAATTCTATGGTATGATTATAAGAAGTGGTATTTTATGTTTAATTCTAGGGTATGATTATAAGAAGTGGTATATTATGTTTAATTCTAGAGTATGATTATAAGAAGTGGTATTTTATGTTTAATTCTAGAGTATGATTATAAGAAGTGGTATATTATGTTTAATTCTAGGGTATGATTATTAGAAGTGGTATATTATGTTTAATTCTAGGGTATGATTATAAGAAGTGGTATATTATGTTTAATTCTAGGGTATGATTATAAGAAGTGGTATTTTATGTTTAATTCTAGGGTATGATTATAAGAAGTGGTATATTATGTTTAATTCTAGGGTATGATTATAAGAAGTGGTATTTTATGTTTAATTCTAGGGTATGATTATAAGAAGTGGTATATTATGTTTAATTCTAGAGTATGATTATAAGAAGTGGTATTTTATGTTTAATTCTAGAGTATGATTATAAGAAGTGGTATTTTATGTTTAATTCTAGGGTATGATTATAAGAAGTGGTATATTATGTTTAATTCTAGGGTATGATTATAAGAAGTGGTATATTATGTTTAATTCTAGGGTATGATTATAAGAAGTGGTATATTATGTTTAATTCTAGGGTATGATTATAAGAAGTGGTATATTATGTTTATTTCTAGAGTATGATTATTAGAAGTGGTATTTTATGTTTAATTCTAGGGTATGATTATAAGAAGTGGTATATTATGTTTAATTCTAGAGTATGATTATAAGAAGTGGTATATTATGTTTAATTCTAGGGTATGATTATAAGAAGTGGTATATTATGTTTAATTCTAGGGTATGATTATAAGAAGTGGTATATTATGTTTAATTCTAGGGTATGATTATAAGAAGTGGTATATTATGTTTAATTCTAGGGTATGATTATTAGAAGTGGTATTTTATGTTTAATTCTAGGGTATGATTATAAGAAGTGGTATATTATGTTTAATTCTAGGGTATGATTATTAGAAGTGGTATTTTATGTTTAATTCTAGGGTATGATTATAAGAAGTGGTATATTATGTTTAATTCTAGAGTATGATCATTAGAAGTGGTATATTATGTTTAATTCTAGGGTATGATTATAAGAAGTGGTATTTTATGTTTAATTCTAGGGTATGATTATAAGAAGTGGTATTTTATGTTTAATTCTAGGGTATGATTATAAGAAGTCGTATTTTATGTTTAATTCTAGGGTATGATCATTAGAAGTGGTATTTTATGTTTAATTCTAGGGTATGATTATAAGAAGTGGTATTTTATGTTTAATTCTAGGGTATGATTATAAGAAGTGGTATTTTATGTTTAATTCTAGGGTATGATTATAAGAAGTGGTATTTTATGTTTAATTCTAGGGTATGATCATTAGAAGTGGTATATTATGTTTAATTCTAGGGTATGATTATTAGAAGTGGTATATTATGTTTAATTCTAGGGTATGATTATAAGAAGTGGTATATTATGTTTAATTCTAGGGTATGATCATTAGAAGTGGTATTTTATGTTTAATTCTAGGGTATGATTATAAGAAGTGGTATATTATGTTTAATTCTAGAGTATGATCATTAGAAGTGGTATATTATGTTTAATTCTAGAGTATGATTATAAGAAGTGGTATATTATGTTTAATTCTAGGGTATGATTATAAGAAGTGGTATATTATGTTTAATTCTAGGGTATGATCATTAGAAGTGGTATATTATGTTTAATTCTAGGGTATGATTATAAGAAGTGGTATATTATGTTTAATTCTAGGGTATGATTATTAGAAGTGGTATTTTATGTTTAATTCTAGGGTATGATCATTAGAAGTGGTATTTTATGTTTAATTCTAGGGTATGATTATAAGAAGTGGTATTTTATGTTTAATTCTAGGGTATGATTATTAGAAGTGGTATTTTATGTTTAATTCTAGGGTATGATCATTAGAAGTGGTATATTATGTTTAATTCTAGGGTATGATTATTAGAAGTGGTATTTTATGTTTAATTCTAGGGTATGATCATTAGAAGTGGTATTTTATGTTTAATTCTAGGGTATGATCATTAGAAGTGGTATTTTATGTTTAATTCTAGGGTATGATTATAAGAAGTGGTATTTTATGTTTAATTCTAGGGTATGATCATTAGAAGTGGTATTTTCTGGTGTGCTGGTTCTCTCATTCAAAATCAACATGGAGAATATTTCTTTATCACTGCAGCTCATTGTGTGTGAGTTCTTTCTCTTCTCTTGTCTTTTGTTTACAACTCTTGTCCATTTCTTCACATACTAACCATTTTATGACGTCACTATCACAAATACTCAATACTCCAAGTCATTGAAATCCAAATAGCATTTAAGATTCACCATAAGAGCACCACGGTGTCTTAGTTTTGGACTCTTGCTCGCTAGTCAAGTCAAGAGCAGAAAAGTTTGATTTCCAATTAATTTGAAATATAATTTCAGATTTAACATCCGACCTGAAGAGTTTATAATTAAACTGGGATCTCATTATAATTCTGAAACTATCGTAGAACCAAACCGACTGTATTTAGAGGTCGACAACATCACAACCCACCCAAACTTCGACTCTAATACTTTTGAAAATGATATCGGGATACTACAGTTTAAAAACACGAGTGAAATTCCTCAACATAACGATACCATCAGATCAATCTGCTGGGCCAGTAGAGATCATGTTCCTCTAGAATACTGTACAGTCGTTGGTTGGGGAGCTTTGTTTGAGGGTGGTAAGTATTTTATTGGTTCAACCTGTCCCTGGTGGATATTAATAGCCCTGGAGACAGTGGGGTGATGGTATGACTGAGCTCCCTTAGTTCAACCCGATATTTTAAAGGTCAGATTAAATGAAATCTAGAACTCCATTTTTTCGTCAGCGCAATCTCCTAATCATATATTGGTAACGAAGATCGAAGCCGTCGTTTCATATAAACGATTGACGGACATGAAAACCAAAAAACTGCACTTCATTTCAAACTAAATTGTGTTAGGAGAAATAAAAACCAACCGTCTGTTTATATCAGTGGTTCCCAACCTGGGGAAGCCATGGAGTGTTTGTCAGGGGGCCATGGGGCCCGAGGATGTGTATCATTTTTGGTATATGTAAGGTCTGTAGTTGCTTGTGGTCAAATGCAGCGGACCGCCTGATGATGAGGAGGCACAAAACAACAACCTATGCAACCTATGCTCTATATTCCCTATTTTGGAATTGAACAGGGGGCATGGTTCTAGGAGCTTCGTGAATTTCGGCCAAGGCTTGAAAAAGGTTGGGAACCACTAGTATATGTGAAGAGTAGGAAAGCGTTTCACTTTATTTTATATCTCATTCTATTACCAGGAAGTGAGTCTGAGACTCTACAGGAAACAATAAAACCAATCCTAGATGATGCTAAATGTTTAGTAGATGTGGGTTCTAGTAATTTTAAACCAGACTCTATGTTTTGTTCTGGTGTGGAAAATGGCGATGTGGATACCTGTACAGTAAGATTTAAATATGTCCATATCTTCATAGCCTATTGTCCTCGTCTGAACATTGGTTCACCAGTTGAAAGATCCCAATTTCTGGTTTCAGTTTCACTTTGCTTAAAATCCCTCATCTGATGAATTGAGATTATTTCTATACATGTATATGACATGTACATCTTTAAATTATGTTCAGTTCTATTTCAGCATGATAGCGGTGGTCCTTTCTTCTGTCATCGAGACGGTCACTGGCAGTTAGCAGGTGAGTTTTACATCATTTCACCAGGATATCTGTGGTCAGATTGGACTCACCGTGTTTCACTTTCTATTAGATTGTTTGGTACAATGACTGTTTCCTGCAGTCAGAATGAGACTAGAGCATACCAAACTATCGTGTCCAACTAGCTAGCAGATTGTTTATACAATGAATGTTTTCTGTAGTCAGAATGAGACTAGAACATACCAAACTATCGTGTCCAACTAGCTAGTAGATTGTTTGGTACAATGACAGTTTTCTGTGGTCAGAATGAGACTAGAGCATGCCAAACTATCGTGTCCAACTAGCTAGTAGAATGTTTGGTACAATGACAGTTTTCTGTAGTCAGAATGAGACTAGAACATATCAAACTATCATGTCCAACTATCTAGCAGATTGTTTGGTACAATGACAGTTTTCTGTGGCCAGAATGGGACTAGAGTATACAGTACCAAACTATCGTGTCCAACTAGCCAGTAGATTGTTTGGTACAATGACAGTTTTCTGTGGTCAGAATGATACTAGAACATACTAAACTATCATGTCCAACTAGCTAGCAGATTGTTTGGTACAATGACTGTTTCCTGTGGTCAGAATGAGACTAGAACATATCAAACTATCGTGTCCAACTAGCTAGAAGATTGTTTGGTACAATAACTGTTTTCTGCAGTCAGAATGAGACTAGAGGATACCAAACTATCGTGTCCAACTAGCCAGTAGATTGTTTGGTACAATGACAGTTTTCTGTGGTCAGAATGATACTAGAACATACCAAACTATCATGTCTAACTAGCTAGCAGATTGTTTGATACAATGACAGTTTTCTGTAGTCAGAATGAGACTAGAGAATACCAAACTATCGTGTCCAACTAGCTAGTAGATTGCTTGGTACAATGACTGTTTCCTGTAGTCAGAATGAGACTAGAACATACCAAACTATAGTGTCCAACTAGCCAGCAGATTGTTTGGTACACTGACAGTTTTCTGTTGTCAGAATGAGACTAGAACATATCAAACTATCGTGTCCAACTAGCTAGTAGATTGTTTGGTACAATGACAGTTTTCTGTGGTCAGAATGAGACTAGAACATATCAAACTATCATGTCCAACTAGCTAGCAGATTGTTTGGTACAATGGTAGTTCCCTGTAGTCAGAATGAGACTAGAACATATCAAACTATGGTGTCCAACTATCTAGTAGATTGTTTGGTACAATGACAGTTTTCTGTAGTCAGAATGAGACTAGTGTATATATTATGTATTATTAATTATTTTAGGAATAACAAGTTTTGGTTTGAATGGGTGTGGAAGACCAAGTTCCCCCGGTGTTTATACCGATTGTTGGGATGTTAAACCCTGGGTTGAGTCGGTTATCAACAATAGCTGAGGTTTTATTAATAAATTCTTAACTGGTTCTGACATCTCGACTGTATTGTGTAAATATGTTGGTTTTAGATTTATTCATTACTTTACACTTACTTGAATGACTGTCTTCATGATCATAGCCTATGAACAGTTGACAAGACTTGCCTGATGTAATGATCGTAGTATATTTCAACAGAAGGTCGTTACTGTTTGGCGAAAACCGTAATTGCTGTACGAAAAGTCGTTATTGCTGTAAGGAAGGTCGTTATTGCTGTACGGAAGGTCGTTATTGCTGTACGGAAGGTCGTTATTGCTGGAAGGTCGTTATTACTGTACGGAAGGTCGTTATTGCTGTACGGAAGGTCGTTATTGCTGGAAGGTCGTTATTGCTGTAAGGTCGTTATTGCTGTACGGACGTTCGTTATTGCTGTACGGAAGGTCGTTATTGCTGTACGGATGGTCGTTATTGCTGTACGGAAGGTCGTTGTTTCTGTACAGAAGGTCGTTATTGCTGTACAGAAGGTCGTTATTGCTGCACAGAAGGTCGTTATTGCTGTACAGAAGGTCGTTATTGCTGTACAGAAGGTCGTTATTGCTGTACAGAAGGTCGTTATTGCTGTACAGAAGGTCGTTATTGCTGTACAGAAGGTCGTTATTACTGTACAGAAGGTCGTTATTGCTGTACAGAAGGTCGTTATTGCTGTACAGAAGGTCGTTATTGCTGTACAGAAGGTCGTTATTGCTGTACAGAAGGTCGTTATTGCTGCACAGAAGGTCGTTATTGCTGCACAGAAGGTCGTTATTGCTGTACAGAAGGTCGTTATTGCTGTACAGAAGGTCGTTATTGCTGTACAGAAGGTCGTTATTGCTGTACAGAAGATCGTTATTGCTGTACGAAAAGTCGTTATTGCTGTACAGAAGGTCGCCATAGGTATACTGAAGGTTGTCTCCGCCGTACGAGGGTAGTAACTACTCGACGGAAAGTCGTTGCTAACTGATGTGAGGTCGTTACTTATCGTTTCTGTCGAAAGGAATTCGTTGCCATACAGAAGGTCTAATAGCTATATGGTCGTCAACGGTCAACCCCATCCTTCAGAAATGGTTTTAAAAAACGCCGGTTGTTGGAGTTTGGAAGCAAAGTAATCGCAAAGAAATTGTTTGATGAAAACGAAAGATGAAAGATGCTCAATGCATTTGATCTCCAAGAAAAACAATTGGCACCACCTATTGCATCCCTACTTTATGTAATCTAATTTGTTAAAACGTGTTATGCTAGAAATTACCAATGGCAGTTGAAAATAGTTCAGTCGGCAGCGAGTCGGATTGTCGTCTGCAAGACGGTTAGGGGTCGTGGGTTCGAGTCCCCCTCAACCTCAACGTAGGAAAATTCTGATTTGAATTCCGCTGGTGCTTACGAGAGTCGACCAGGCCTTCACCTCCTTTCAACAGGAAGATACTAAAGTTATAAGTGACTTGATTGTATGGCGAAATGACATTAAGCTAGGAAAGTAACATCATATTATAACTAACTGTTTATTGAAAAAACATTGTAAACCCTGTACAGTTATTTAGTTGATGACGCCATCAACAAAGCTAGCGAGTTTGTAAGCATCAGCATACACTCCTGGGTTGTTGGGTCTGGCACAGCCGTAGCCCCAGCTTACAACACCTGGAATTATAAAGGTTGAAAATGCACTAGGCACACGTACAGGAGACAAGGACTGTAGTTTACGAGTGAGAGCAAAGACATTACGGTCTGTGGCTGTGGAACAAAGACTGGGGTCTGTCGCTGGGGGGCGGGGGAAGGGTCAGGGAATGGGGTCTGTGACTGGGTCCAGGGATTGGTGTCTGTGACTGAGCACAGGGACTGGGGTCTGTGACTGAGTCCAGGGACTGGGATTTGTGGGATAAAATTGATGAAACTCCCACCCATGTAAAGAGCAAAGATATTGTCTTCTCATGCACCTACCCCCTACCCCCGTTGTCATTAAGAATAAGAAAACTCACCTGTAAGTTCATAAATACCATTTCTGGATGTGAATAAAGGTCCTCCACTGTCACCCTGTAAAAATTATATAATAACATTACAATACCAGGACAGTTCGTAACATTCTTTTGCAATACCAGGACAGTTCGCAACATCATTACACAATACCAGGACAGTTCGTAACATTCTTTTACAATATGAGGATATATCGTAACATTCTTATAGTATATCGGGATAGTTCGTAACATCATTACATAATGCCAGGATCGTTCGTAACATTATTACATAATACCAAGATATATAACAATCGTACATAATATCAGGACTTCGAAATATTTGTGCATAATGCCATAAAATTTTTCGAGTATAATATTGGACCTTAACGTCCCGATACTGAGACACTTCGTAACAAGATAAATACCTGGCAAGCATCTTTACCACCACTAAGGAAACCAGAACATAACATGGAGTTAGAATCGAATCCACTGACATAGCTGGAACAAGTACTGGTGGCCAAGATTGGTTTACTGACTTCCTGGAGGTTATTTGGTGAAGAACCTAAAATACAACACAGAAACATAATCACTAACTTATCTTTACAAAGGGATAATAAAATACAGTAATATTACCACCAAATCATCTTTACTAAGGGAAATAACTACAAAATTAATCCTTCAAAGGGACATAACTGTAAAATTATTCCATCAAAGGGAATTAACTATACAATTATTCTTAGAAAGGGAAATACCGGCAAAATTAATCCACCAAAGGGACATAACTGTGAAATTATTCTTTCAAAGGGAGATACTGGCGAAATTATATCTTGGAAAGGGACATAACTGTCAAAATAGATATCATCAAGTACTTACCGCTCTCGCTCAATGTTCCCCAGCCGATAACAATGGCGTTTTCATTATTGGAATAACCTCTACTGGCCCAGCAGATTGGTTTAATATTGGTGGTCTCGCTGACTTGATTGCTCAAAGTCAATACAGCGATGTCGTTTCTCAAGTTCTGTGCGTTGTAGTTTGGATGCATGGTAATTCTGGACACACCAACGGTGACTGATCCACTTTCACTAGTAGTTCTAAAGTGACTTCCGAATTTGACGGTATAACTGTTGGCGTTACCACCATATCTAAAATCAAATGTTTTGTTTGTTTGTTAGTATGTTTTTGAAGAAATCTTGAAATTTTTTATTTAACTTAACTTTTTAAAACAAATAATCGCTTCCATGCCATTTTCAACCAAATTTTTTTATTTTCAAAACCATCCTTACTTCAATGAATCTACTTTTTTAGCCTAATTTACTTGTTTTCAAATTCACCCTCCGACAAGTAATCCGTGGATCAAAGACCATAGAACTAGTATAACCACTCCAGGGAGCCCTAGGGAGATCCCCAACCTCTTAAACTTACACACAGTGAGCAGCAGTGACGTAATATTGAACTCCACTTTGTGATTTGACGAGAGATCCACCACAGATATGAGAGTTAGATCTTCTCAATGAACCCTGGAAAATACAAACAATGGATGTTGGGCACATATTATCATCAGTCACATACAATTGTATATTTCTTAATATCGAAATCGAAAAAGTTGTTAACCAAAACTTTAAAAGTTACCGTTGGCGTGTGCTTGTAGATTTGTATGCGGCTTCATCCATATACAGTATACGAGAACTGAAGTTGATACTGTCATGTTTTTCAAACAAGGGACACCTTGCAGTATTCAATGATTGAAATACTTTTCAAAACGAAGGGAGATAACTAGGTAACTGTTATTAGATTATCCACTAAGCTTCATTTAGAATGATAATGTGTAATCAAATGGTCAATGAACGTGCATAACTAAACTTGCCCTACTAAAACAAGAAACTAATAAATACTCACAATAAAGGGGTATTTGTATCTGGGAGACACCTCCTGTCCACCAACAATCAATGGATTATTGAGGAGAGCAGTGGCACAGTTATTACTGCTAGTAATTCTTTCATTGGCACTGGCTGTAATTAGGCAGAATGGAGGAGTTCAACTTTTACAAACTAACAAACTCACGTCTAGTGACATGTTTAAATAAATAGTTTAACTTTTACAAACTCGCGTCAAGTGACTTGTGGTTTAGATTTATAGTTAAACTTTTACAAATTTAAAACAAATATTAATAATAAGATTTCATTATGCAAGTAATATCAAGTGTTAAGAAGAGTAAGCATACTAACGCCAAAAACTTTAAGCTGGGAAATCTTGACATTTATGAAAAAGTTGGGAGAATAATATCGAATGAATCAAGAGTCCAGGGGTTTGGAAAACTTGAAATCAGAGGGTGCAGGGTGTGATCAGGTGATCTACAGGGATAGATAATAAAAATATTAAATGGTTCCAAATATATGATATTTTCCTACCTGCAACAGCCAAAAGGCACAAACTTAAAAAAGCGAGCATGTTGTCTTTCCTCCTGTAAAACTATACTGAGATAAAAGCGAGTTTTAAAGTTGTATTTTGTTTTTATATCCAGTTTAAAAAACAAGGCCAGAGTCTTATCAGTCCAGATGTTGGAATCAGCCAGGGTGGGTCAGATCTTTTATATTTCAATCTAGCCTCGTTCTAAATTCTATAGAAATATACTCCATTGTTGACACACTATTAACACATGCACGTGTCAAGGTTCTGTCACGTGAAAATGCATGGTGTTCGAACACCGCATAATGTCATTTTCATTTCCTTGTTAAAAATTGATAAATTGAGTCCAAAGCCCAACCTGGGGGCCATGGGGCATTTGTCAGAGGGCCTATGTGCTACAGGGTGAATATTAAGTGTTGATTTCCCTTTAATTTAAACCCTAGTACATGTACTCAAATCCGACATGCATTGGGAACTTAAACATATGTCGGATTACGGAGAGTGACGGAATACTCAAAGTTCAAGATTTTTTATTTTTCACCTCTGTCAAGTGTCAGTGTGTTACTATTATTAGCTCCGTGACCCAGATAAGAAGTAATCATTACAATAGATCAGGACTAGAAATGTCTACCTGTTGTTAATTAATAAAAAAAAATCAGAACTAGATGTTTCTAAGTGTAATAAGAAAACCATCTTTTATTATATTTAGACAGGTTAACCTTGATTTATTTGATAATTTTAACATTGAACCAGTTTAACAATGTACAAATACTTCTGAAGCTTTGTGAAATTTCAGTACTTATTTTTATTTTTACATTGGACCTTGATTCGCACAGACGGAAACTATCGAGGATTGCAGATTGCTTGGTTGACTTACAGTGGAATCCGACTTAGGTTAGGGTTCGTGTTTTGAAAGGAATTGTTACCTTCAGATTGTTGGCAGGATAGGCCTTAGGCAAGATCATTTTGATACCTTCCGATTTGCAAGGAGAAAAAATGTAAAAAAAATGGCTCCAAAATACACCACTGATGACACTGAATTCCAAATGAATTTACACATATTTAAAAATAAATCAAAGGTTTCACGGTTTTATATTTGTATCAGGGACTAGGGTTGAGCTTCCCAAACCTACCTGTCCAGAGGGAGATAGTGCGTCTGAAACACATTAAGGTCATCGGGAGTTGGTGGGGTTGGTGTTTATATTGGATGACGTGAAAGATAGATTTTCCAGAGGCATGACCAACACCATGTTCTTTCCTCAGCAACGTTAGACATTGGCATTAATGTAATGAAAGGAAATGATAGCAATTGCTAAAGGAACATGGACCAACACAGGCCTTTGGCCTTCTGGTGCCATACGACTGACTTGTGGAAACGTCACTGATCACAGCAATTGTTCAGGATGTATTTTGTAAAAAGTTCTATCAACATTGTCAGTTTTACTGGATGAGAAAATACGAATCAGGAACAGTTGTTTATCAGGAACTGTCTGATGTCAATTATCTATTTATATCTTATATTCCTTACTTTAATAATGACCTTATTCTTAATGACCTCATTCTATCTCTGATATTAGTCACGATTTTTATCATTTTATTTTACCCCAGTCCTAGTTGGCAGTAGGTCAGATTCTAAAATAGATTTTAATCAACACACACGCTCTGACCATTATTATTAGACATTTGTCATCCATGATGATAATCTGCGCGAAAATTAGCGATAAGCTTGTAATGTGACCCATGAATTTGGATCACAGGACTAGGTCTTGGCTACTGCTCTTCTAGACCTGTCCTGTCAATGGCATTTCCAGTTATTCCATACAAGTATTTTCTGTAGGTGCTGGTGTTAAGTATTATATGAAGGAATCTGTAAACTGTGCAACATCTATTCCAAAGGCAATTCTGGCATTTATTGGAGTAAATAACGGAACAATGTTGTATCGATTTAATTTGTATATATAATATGAATAAAAATTGTTGTTGCAATGATGATAAAAATAAAGATTGATGATTGAAGATTGATGACGATGATGATGATGATGATGATGATGATGATGATGATGATGATGACGATGATGATGACGATGGATGATGATGATTGGTGATGATTAATCAAGAAGGAAGAATATGAATTTTCATAAATTTCCGTCCGACTTTGATAATTTTCGGAGATTTATAAAATCCAAAATGGCGTCGAACATGGCGCCGACTCCTAAAATGGTTCATGGGGCTGTAAGCTTCAATATTTTTTCCATCAAACATGTAAATACCTCTAAGAATGGTTTTGAGCATGGCACCACGTATACTAAAATTACTAGCACTAACAACTAAAATATCACATTTAGTAAGTATAAGTTGGTCCAAGATGGCGGTCTCAAAGCCTTCGCAAGCCTCGTCTCTCTTCCGCTGTCTGTCAATATGTAAAATAGTCCCTCCCGTATCCACGTATAAACCTCCGAATCTTTCACGCGCTAATTTTCTCACATCATCGTTATCAGTAGCCACGAAATATTTCCGCACTTTTTTTAATTTTTCCATAAATTTCCAAACGGTTTCAACACTTTTTAGCTGAAGTCGCGGAGGATCGTTTGGTAAATATTTACTGTATCCGATTCTGACATGCGCACACACTAGAGAACCATCAGTACTTCCGCTATAGATAAGATCATCAAGACGTTTTTGTAACCGAGGAGTTGGTTTCATTAATTGTTTCCAAACTCGACGGAATATAGCTGGTCGGTTTCTATTTAACACAAATTTCGGCATTTTCTTTCTGAATTGTTCCCTCACTACCCGTATTGTATCCATATTAGTTTGAATATAAACTACGTCTTCTTTTAGAGAATCTTTCTCGTCGACTTGAGACGGATCGGAATCAATCGAATAAATCACTCTGGAAGTTTTATTTTTTAAATCAGCGTCCGTCACCAGCCACGGGATTTCATTCGGTTCATAAAACTGAGTAATATCACACGGTGACGTCATTCGAATACCAAACGACCTGTTATAGGCTAGTGATAATAGATAAAGGGAGACAATCCCTCTCTGTCTGTCACCCCAACCTCCACACCACGCTCTATCATCACACAGATAGATTAAATATTTCTGATTATTGTCACTAATATTGGTCTTCACCTTCTCTAAACTCTGTATTCTAGTTTCAATGTCTCCTAGAATAGTTTCCCTGGTCGACTGGAATGGAATTTCACTCATTTCATCTTGTTTTACATCATAAAGATCTTCCTGAGAATCATCAATAAACTGAGAAAGAAATGGAATTTTATCAAGAATTGTTGTCGGAACTACATTAGATTTCTCAGAAACATTCCCCACTAGGTGGCGCCAGTTGAGATTTTGACTGAGAAAATGGTGGCCGGAACCGGAAGTTAATGTTGAATGGCTGTAGATGAGCAGGCATAGAATCAAAGCGAGGATCACAATACACATAAACGTTTTCTTTAAAATCACATCCTTCGTCAGTGAACTGAAATACACCAAAATAAATTTTGATCAACATGAACCATTGAAACAAAAGTATGAAGCTCAAAATGAATATTAAACACTATTCCCAGACTCAATATTAAGAAATAGGGGCAAGGGGAAGACAATTTTCTTTACCCCTGTTTTATTAATATTGAAAAACGTCAAGAGCTTGTACCCCAGCATAACAAAATTATTCTCTTTTCCCCCATTTTTTTTGTTGAAAGCATCAAAACTAATATACAACAAACAATACTCAACAATGTTGATTAGTACGTAACTAATAACTACATGTCTCGTGACGTCTTTCTTGATTAATTACCTAATTATCTGACGACAGAAGACACGTGATAAACAATTATATATGTCAGTCACAAAAAAAACCAGAATATTTAGAGGCTACAGTTACTAGGGTGGTCCAGATGGCGGTTATATTAAAAAAGTCAAACTGAGACTAAAGGTTTGTGGTTTATGATTATAATGGCGCTGTAATAAATATACCACTAAATGACAATTTGGCAAGTTTTTCTTCAACTCTCGTTCTAACAGACAACTGGTGGAGTTTTTCTCTAACTAATGTTGTATTTTTAGCAATACTTTAGAAAGAAAACCCATGACTACAAACCTACATTTTTAAATAATATATTTCCTCCTGACATACATCGTCAATTTCAAATGACGTCATACTTAAAAACAGAGCCGATATAACGTCATACTTATACACACATATCACCGATATGACGTCATACTAACATGTACATCAATGATATGACGTCATACTGACACACATCAATGATGTGACGTCATACTTACACACAAAATGATGTGACGTCATACTTACACACATCAATAATATGACGTCATACTTACACACATCAATGATATGACGTCATACTAACACACATCAATGATGTGACGTCATACTTACACACATCAATAATATGACGTCATACTTACACACATCAATGATATGACGTCATACCAACACACATCAATGATATGACGTCATACTTACACACATCGATGACCTTGAATAAGTCATCTTCACTCATAATTCCAGTCCACCCAGCTGTAAATGGGTACGGATAATCCGGGAAAGATCAATGCCAAGAGGTTTGGCCAAGGACCAGCTGGGAGATAGGATCCGCACGGAACCTAAGTTGTTATCCTTGTAAAATATAGATGTTTCTTTCTTTTTTCTTTCTTTCTTTCAATGATATGACGTCATACTAACACACATCAATGATGTGACGTCATACTTACACACATCAATGATGTGACGTCATACTTACACACATCGTCGATATGACGTCATACTAACACACATCAATGAAATGGCGTCATACTTAAACACATCAATGACGTCATATTTACACTCATAAATGATATGACGTCATATTTACACACATCGCCTATGTAACGTCACATATTTGCTTATCGCCTATATAACGTCATACTTAAACACATCGCCGATATAACGTCATACTTACACACATTGCCGAAATGGCGTCGAATTGCGAATCCTGGTGGCCTTCTTTCCCCAGTGTTTAATGGTCGCCATTTTTAAAATGTGTGTCACATCGGTTTGAATCCAAAAATGTAAAAATCACAAAAACACAGATGGAAATTAAATATATGTTCTGATTTTATTGGCAACAGATTTTCAAGTTAATAACAGAAACACTCTCTGAGAATTTTCAAAACTAACTTGAATAATGCTCATTCTTTTAGTCCTGAGCGGTGTGAGAAACATTGAAATTTACAAGTTGAACCTGAAATTTGGGGAACAGAAAAGAACAAAACTTGGTCGACAAGAACTAGAACATAAGCACATTGAACGATTGAGGATATTTTTGAACGTTTATATCCCTCCACACAGTACAACAACATTGTTTATGAAACAAGTGAATATTTGACGTGGTGCCAATCAGAAAGAATGTTTATGAGTGACATTAGTGGTATATTAGTTCGTCCTGCCACAGAACTGACAAACTGACAAAACTAACAAACCGACAGAGTGAATCAGTGACTGATTTTCGAAACAAAGTTGAATTGCAAAGGTAGCATACAACCAACTTCTATCACCCTCATCCATACGATCCAGAAAGAACAATATATCTAAACGCTTCGCCTGTAAATAAGTTCAGAAAAAATTGCAAGAAAGAGAAATAAGCCTTGTTTTCAATTTACAGAAAAAAACTTTATAAAATGAATTCAGAACATTAAATAAAATCCACAATCAAAAAACAATATTTTCTTGTAGTTACTTGCCCCCACTAATTCTTACTAACAAATAAAATGTTCCTATCAATATGTTCAGTGCATTGTCCATAACCAAACAGTATAACATCATGTAATCCAAAATATTTTCCAAATGCTCTGTTCTGTCGTATTCTGTATTCAAAAAAAAAAATCGAAACAAGCGAAACAATTCCAGAACACGATGAAATCCTGTCAATCAAGAATCACGTTATGCTGCAACTGACAAAACATACACATTTCCAAATAATCCATCCAGCTTTTCAAATCTTATATTCTAAACAAGTACGATGATATCTGGTAAATAAAACCGAGGCTAAGTTTCCAATGAAGTGACAAGATGGACACACAAACACTATAGAAACCAAACACTATAGAAACCAAACACTATAGGAACCAAACATTGAAACTACAACATGGTGGTAGAATGAAAATAGACTAGAGAATATTGTCTAATTAGAAAAACATACTTCATCATATTATTATATACTGTAAAAACATATACACCTACTCATACAATTCATATCCACAGTTCGTCTAGTTTATTTTAACACAAACAGAACATTGAGGATTATTGTTTTAAGAAATATATTCATCAATAGTTTGAATTGAGAAAGTTGTACATGTATGTGTACCTGGTCTTAAAATGATGAAGTGGCTCCAATCAATGCTTCTGAAAATATTGCTGTTTAACAAAATCTGTCTCATAATGAATTAAGAAACAACTTAGTTATTGATTTTACAAGGATAATAACTTAGTTCAGCTGGTCCTTGGTAAAACCTCTTAGCAATAATTTTATAAGGATAACAACTTAGGTTCGCTAGTATCATTTCTTCCAGCTGGTCCTTGGACAAATCTCTTGGTGATAATTTTACAAGGATAACAACTTAGGTTCGCTAGGACCCTGTCTATCAGCTGGTACTTGGTCAAACCTCTCGACTCACGAAACATCAAGATTAACATACATGTATTATATAATGCAATACTGTCTAATGAAACATCTTTAGGGAGTTTTCTAGCATGAAATTGAAACCATTCATCTAGTTTTACTCACCCCAGGAAAATTTCATCCTGGAATCCTTTACTTCTTTAACTTTCTACCGACAGGATTTCCTTCCTAAATTAGATCATTCCTTTTTCAAACTCTAGACAAATAAACAAAGTCAAAAAATTGGATTTAAAGGCAAGTTTAAGATATTGTTAACGAGGTGGTTTAACAGATTCTGGGTTTCCCAACCCCAAATCAAAGCTACATTATCTGAGTATCTCAGGAAGTTGAGAATATGGCTTATTATATTAATTCATTCTTTAAAATGTTTCCATCAACCTAAAGCTTCCTGAATAATGTGAGTCGATAAATTAAAAACTATTTATTTAAAAATACAGACTTCTACTTGATTAGCCACCTGCATGTTTTACTGTGAGAAATTTACAATATTTATAAAAATCTCATCACAATTGTACATGTGTTCAGGGGCGAATGGCTTTAGTCATACAACGACCCTAGAACTATTTTTCTAAAAGACAAATTCTAACAGAGGACCACCTTCTAGTTTTCAAGCCAGAGTTAAACGAGGCTTGAAGTATGACGAAGATTAAACATAGAGAATAAATAAATCATTTGTAGAAAAAACGAGTCGACTTTCAATGAAACTTAAATACTTGTTTTATAAACATATCATAATTCTATAAACATAAACAAATAAATATAAACAACTTATTATTCATTACATTAAACGAATACAACCTCTTAGAATGGTCAAAAAAGCAAAATTCTCAAACTTGGTAAATAAGAATTTAAATTCATTCGACAAACAGTGGAAATGATCCAGTAAAACAGGATAAGTTTTTTGTTTTTACTTCATGAAGCGAGATCAATTCTTTTTAGAAAATGACTAATAAAGAGATTCTGGTTCTATATCGCTGGAAATGACGTTTGTGGGTTTCTGTATCTTCTAGATACATTTCATCTGACCGTAGAGCTCCGTCATATTTATTTTTTGTCGTGTATTAAACTTTGTATATATGTATTCGTCAATTTATTTTTCGTTATCGTTATTTTAGTATAAAAGAAACCAAGTCTAACGATCAGAACTGCAAAATGAAACCCGAAATCCAAACAGACATTTTGACGAAACATAAGTAACAGCTTATGAACTTTTCACCATGAATCATTTTCAAATTGTTCGCAAATTCAACAAATACGTTATTCTAAGATTAGTTAAATTTTATCATCTAGTTTCAACTTTTATAATTTCATCTTACATTAATATCCCGACATCTTAAAACCAGATTTAAAACTGACAAACTGAATTAGAATATTAAATATCAAAATCTAAATTAAAAACGACGTTTATTACAGAAATAATGAAGTAATAGGTCAACTTTATATTTAATTATAAAACATTTCTTTTACAGAATAAACTGAATTGTCAGCTCTGGACTAAATCAGCAATTTTATTTATAAAAAATGCGCATCATTTTCAGGGATGTTGCTCACATCATTTTACAGTAGGCCCTACACCTAAACACCCTAACCCATTTCCAAGGATACTGATGTTTCTGTCAGGGAACCAGTATTATGTTTATATATTTCAGATTCACAAGATTCACTTCTTCATTTTCAATCTTATTTTAAACTAATTGCACAGCAATAACTTTTACTAAAGGTTGTGTCTACATACCTGTGTCTGTGCTTTCGTAACATCGCTTAACTGTAAAGTTACAACCTATAATTCCTAGACACATTGAAGGTGTAGAACTTAAAAGTGTATCATAGAAATATAAATATCTATGCTTACAAGAATCGTGTTAATTTCATTATAATATTATTTTATTCTTCACAAATTATTTGTTTGTCAGAGGATAGCAATTCGTTGACAATAAAGAGAAATGTAAATAACAGAATTGTGTTATGATGAAAATTAAACCATTGCTCAGTGTGCTACAGGCTGTGCAAATTAATCATCTCTAGACAGTAGGAAATTCAAAAATGTAGGCTAATGACAGAAATTTGTTATCGCCACTTCTAAATCCTTGGCTTTATTATTATTTCTTTTAAGCTGGGGACAAAAAAGTGTAAGAAGAAAGCCTAAAACTGTTTTCAACAAATATTTAAAGTTTATAAAACCACCTCAAATAAAGACCAGCTGTTGTAAAATCAACACAGACTGATACAAAAACTACAAGAACAATATTATTCTAGTTATTTCAGCTAATTATTATTTCTGGTTGATGAATAAATTCTTTTATTTCTTTTATTTCTTAAATTCCTGTTTTAATTCTCGTCTTCTTATATTACTCTTTCACTTTCTATAGTCTCGAATAGAAGGCTTAGTTGATAAAGATTAACCAGAGATTAGTAACAACCAGAACATTCGTATCAACCTCGTAACTAGACTAGCGTGCTAGATAAAGTGATCGCCATATTGAAAATAATAGTTCAGCCATTCACAATTATTCTTCAGAGAGAGTTGTCCTCTTTCGCGGTAAAATTGGCCAATCAAAATCCATCTCCGAACATGAGTTATCTTCAATGTATCGGCCAAGATGGCTGCCTATTATGGTCGAGTCATTATATAGTCTGGAACAATGACGAAATTTGAGCCGAATAAACCATTTGAGAACTAAAACCGTTTATTAAGTATATATCGTAAAAATTAATACAATTTATAACATTGTGAATCTATGCCTAGTTGAGAATAGTGTTGTTTTAAAACAACACTGGTCTTCAAAGGGTTAATGAAGATACATTAAAGCTATATTTTACAAGGATAACAACTTAGTTTCACGAAGATCCTTTCAATCAGCTGGTCCTTGGCCAAAACTCTTGGCATTGATCTTTCCAGGATGATCCGTACCCATTCGCAGTTGGGTTGACTGGAATAATCAACAAAGATGTGTTCATTCAAAGAAACTATACATCCACAAGCTGACCGAGAACAGAACCCAAGACTACCATTGTTAGACTTACCCAAAAAACTCTCTTGCTGTATTTTATCTGGAACAGTTTTTATCAAGCTTGTTAACTGCATTTCACATTACCAAATATTCTGTGAGTTTTTCTCTAAGTATGTTATAATTAGTTATAAAGATTGTAACAATGTAAAACATTTAAACACGGTTAATTACCAGGTAACCTAGATAATCAGATGGTAGAAACAGAATTACTGTATGGTTCGTGGTACGTGATGAAAAATAAACAGTCATAATCTAGGTAATTCTAGGTAGAACCATTACAACTTCAAAGTTACTGAAAAATTCCTGAAATATTCCTTCTGTTTGTGAACCTGACACTCACAATACCTAGTTGTTTTTATACATTCCTGGTTCTCTATTGACTCTACTACCGTCGTTTTTACATCGTGAAAAACTCTGTTCATTTAGGAATTGAAATATCAACTTCGAAATAGTAGTGAATAAAGAAACCAAGTACTGACGATCCGAACCGCAAAACGAAACTCGAAATCCAAAAAGAAATTTTGACGAAACATAGGTAACATCTTATGAACTTTTCACATGAGAAATTATATCAATCATACATGAATAAGTATTTCACAATGAAAAGTGGTATCAGGTGTCTAGAAGAGTAAGCATACTCTACAGTCTTAACAGTGACTTAACATTGATAACAATATAAAGTGTAGGTAGACACATTCGCCTTACAGAGATACCAACTGGAAATGACCCACATGTTGGCCAGAAATTGACCTCTGTAGAACAAAAAATGTAAGTTCTTGCACAAAAAATGTCCACTGTTAATAATGTAACACGATTCATAGTAGGCCTATATTTTCGACATGAAAGTTTACACAAATACCATTTTCCAGCAACCCCTCCCTCTCTCCCCGTTCAATATCTGTTTTAAATGCTGGACCGATGTACTAGGGGATCATTAGATATATACTTTACTATCAAGGTGTCAGAACAAAAACAATCTGTGTCTATTTTTCAGAAGGGAAACATTTTGGAATGAAAACCAAAGACTGAGATCTACTTCTGTATTATCAAAATTAAATAGATTTAAAGAAAACAGCTCCCCCCGCCCCTCACACATTTTCTTCTTTGTCCCCTCCCCACAAATAAACAGAACTCTACTCACCAAGATGGAAGAACAAGTACAATCTGGGTTCTGGTACTTGGTCTATTGTTATCTTTCATTCTGTAGAGTGTTCACAAGTCATTTTATATCTTCTAACTCTCACTGCTGACTAATGATCTGTAATAATATTAAAAATCCGTACAAGCAAAACAATTCCGTTAATCAAAAATCGTGTCCAAATAGTCTCCAATAAGAAACTCCATCAAACATTTCATTCACAATTGTAAGAGCTGTGTGGAAAGAGTGAAACACATCGAAACGTTGTACTTTCAGTTTAACCAGTAATTGTTGTTCTATTTAGCTGTGTTTATATTCAACTGTAGACTGTGTTTTTACACCTCTACTTAATTTTAATTAGACTCTCAAACTCGACATGTTGTAAGTTTTTATTAAACAAAGTATTTTAAAATAATTTTGTTAAAGTTTTCCTCTTTTAAACACGTCATGTAAACTGACTGTAATTTTTGCTGCCAGCATCTCGACTGTATAATAATGTTTTATATATTTCCAGCGACTGGAACCACGCTGATTAAAGTTCCTGATAGTCTTCAAGAAATCTGATGAGATAATTACCTCAGATGATAAACACTCTAGCACCTCGTTCATCTTTCTGGTTATATTTATTGGCGAGTGTGGCACCAAGCAGGGTATGCTTACTCTTCTAGACATCTGATACCACTATTCATTATGAAATATTTACTCATTTATTGATATATTTCCTCATGTGAAATATTCATTAGCTGCTACCAATATATTGCCAATGTGTTTATATGGATTTCGATATTTATTTTACAGTTGAGATCGTTTGTGTTTGAGTTTTATTGTATGTAACTATAAACCGACAAAAATCTCTAAAATCTTTCAAGAACCTGGGCCTAAATTGACATTAAAGTTGAGAATCGTGATTTATATTACTACTTTATATATATTTCAAATATTCATATCAAATTATAATCGTTTTAAAGTTATTTTATATATTAACCACTCCAGTATCCAGTCAGAATTCAGAAGTTAAAATCATGACTAATTATTGCAACTTCATTAAAATTCCTCCGTTAATTGGTAAAACTAGACATAATCTATTTCAAGATGTTTTAATTTTGGCTTCAAGTCAGGGCTGGCCTCCTCTCCTTCATTTCGGATTTTGATTCCAGTTTTCTAACAAGATTTATGTGTTTTATTTACCTGTTTAAAACCGTGAAATGATTAGTTAGATAGGGTAAGACAGAATATTTAGGATTTAAAAAAGGTAAATTTAAAATTAGGAAATCTAGTGAAAACAGAAAACCATGCCTAGGTTGCCTACCTGTACTGAAGGCTAACTTTGCATTAACACTTACAGTCCAATATTTTAATCTTTTCCAATATTTCTATCCTGCTGAAGATTTTGTATCCAAAACTCGTGTCGCATAACCATCACCTTATATCATTAGATAATGTTTCGACAGTTTACATGTACAATCACCAGTTTTACAATCAGTTCTTCTGTCCTGATTAGGCTTGTGTATCTGAAACATGTCGTAAGAATGAGCTGAGAGTCAGTTAGCGACCAATAAATCCTATTTCCTATATTGGAAAGTGAACGTACAATAAAAGAGCTCTCGTTATCTGAATCATAAAGTCTAAAACCAAGTAGAATTGTATTTTCCTTCTCTCTACTAAACACTGCCTCAGAAACATCGTAATATACTTCACCTTGCTGTCTTATATACATCTAGTCATAATGACATCATAGTTTCTTTATGTCTTAATTACAGATTAGTTATTACCTGTTATACTGTTTTACTATCACCTGGTGCCATCATTAAAACAATGTTTCGACAGTTTACATCTTAATAACATCAACATCTTAGTTGATAATCCATCGTTCGACGATCAGATATTATTATAGGCTACATTATTTACAACGTTTCGACAGTTTACATACAGTTAACATTATATAATCACAAGACAATGTGTTTTACTATCGGTTAACATGATATTTATATACAACGTTTCAACAGTTTACATATTTCCATTATACTCATATTGAAATTTGTAGATATTTCTATACAACGTTTCGACAATTTACATACTTCCATAATATTTTCACATTGGAATTCGTTTAACAATAATTTGACATTATATTTCCTTCGACGTTTCGATGATTTACACTCTGCTCAAATCTTTATATTATTAACTAAAACTGGTAAATATTTTCTGTATATTAACTTAGTTTTTTTAAGTCTAAGTCTACCGAAATATTTTTGTTATTTTTGTAATAATAACCATAGAACCAGACTTTAATAAACATAACATTATTTAGATCAACATATTTTTCTGACAAGTATCGTCTGTTTTTTCTACTCATGTCATATTTTCTCTACAGTGACGTTTTTCTACTTATATTTAAATATTGTAGTTATAGTTTTATTAATAAATAAGTAAAAATCAAGTCTATATACATGTAATTCTGTTTCTAAGATTAACACAGTTTTCTTAAACATTGAATTCAGTTTTATTAACGAAACCTCATTAAATTCTTCCGACACGTTTCCTGTATTATTTATTTATTTGTGCTTGATGTTATAAGTTATAGTTATACATGAATAAAAGAACAGTATGAGAACGATGTCGTGTGGATAAACCCATCAATAATCCATGGTAATAATACTTCCCTGGACAAAGAGGTTTAGCCTCAGCCACAGTTGGAATAATATCTAAAGAGTAGCCAAAACAAATACATGTATTAACAATATCATACTGACAAATCAGTTCACAGTAACAATAGGTACTTCAGAATTATAAGCAGGCCTTGCCTTTAACACGAATCACTGGAGCTAAATACAACTAAATGTTCGGTTGACCACTTGGTTTTAGAGAGGTTAAAGTCTAAAAAAAGTAGGTATGTCACCATGTCGCTTTACACACTAGGAGACTTTCTACCTATCACGGTGAGTTATATTTCTTGTCTCTTTTCTTCAAGAGCAAGTAGATCTAATAGTCAGACATGGCATGGTGTAGAATAACTGATTAATTTACCTGTTAGTTTTTTACCTCCCTTTAATAATTACCTCCCTTTGATAATTAACTCTGGTATTTAGTTAATGACTGACCTACATTTTACCAGAAGATTTAAAAACTTTCTTAAATACCAATTTGGCACCAACATGCAATTCTACATCATTTAGAGAACATCCTTTTCATATGAAGAATGGGATAGAATTAACAGAAAGAAACGCTTCTGTGAGTTTTACCAGTAAATAAAGTAATAGTTTGACTTGTTTCTCATCTCATACTATCTAGTTTTGGATAAATCAGATGGAAAAAGTCTGATTGAAAATCGAAATGGTGCAAATTAATGATATCAGTGTCCCCGATACACATAAAAAGTTTAGAAAAATCTCTTTGATCAGTGATCAGCGAGACAATCTTATTTTGGTATAATCTATGGTATTGAGAAAAGAATTTTAAATTTAGAAAACTTTTTATTTAGAATTCGCCAGAATTATATTAAATTCTTTAAACGAGAGAAAAATAAATTCTGAAGATGAATTAATTAGTCCTACCTTTCAAATATTAAAATAATCCTGTTTAAATATTCGAGTTTTTCATTTTAAAAATCCGTCCTACGTGTAGCAGTTCTGGCTCCAGAATGAAACATTTCTATCTAGCCACTTTACCATCAACAAAACACTCGAACTTCTTAATTTGTTTTCAAATGAAAGTTTATGTCGGCTTAATTAAAGGCATGTGCAATCTAAATTTACTCATTAACGTTTAAGTAACTTTAACAAATTCTCTGTTAGCGACTTGTATTTATTTCTAGAAGATAATTAAATGATTTAATTGACTATTATTTGACCTTTAATACATGTGAAAACTAAAATGTACAATAGATGTCAGTCACAGAGAAGGCAAGGTGGAGCAATATCCCCCTGAATAAATGGATCGCCACCCCACCCCCCATTATTTCTTTCATACCAGCAGTGCATCACCCCTCAGTATATATTCCTTGCACTTACCCTCCCCCCCTCCCTCCTTTAGCAATAAAGTCAGGCTTTCGGGACTGCATCGTGGAAATCTCATTGTTGTTAAATGTAGTGACTAAAATGTGACCCACATAGACACGCCCACCCTCACAGTATTATCACGGTAACTCTGTGAGTTGCTTATTAACTTGAAGATCCAGGATTCAATGAAGTGAAATGGAGTTTTTTCTGCATCTATATGGGCTAATTGAGGACAGGCAAACGTTATGCAGTGTGCAATGAGGGAAATTTTGCCAGGACAGCGGCATTAGCCTACTCTTATTTTCGATTTCCAACTGTCGAAGGATCTTAGGATTCAATCAAGGCATGGGTCGAGATATCCTGTTGGATCTCTTTCAGGTACGTAACTAAGTAATTTTTATTAAAGTTTCACCAGTCATACATATGAAAATATATACAAATAAAATAAAACGTTTAAATCCACCCTAGAATAATATTTGATGCAAATTGATAGATTTATTATTTAGATCTACATTGGACATAAGAAAGAATTGGACAACCAAGACAACTAAAAATAAGAATTGAACAACCAGGCGGCTAACATCATGCACACCAATACCTGAAACAAACAATTAAAAAGTTAACCAATGGGTGTTTACCGTGGGTGGTGTCTGATATTGTAGGGGAGGTAAAGGGTGCAGGGTGCAGGGGTTAAACTGTGCAGACCTGCTCATGGTGTTTTCAGTCAATGTACAGCATTAATCTCCTGCTAAACGTTATTGATTTGTGAGTGTTACAGTTCAAAAGATTTTTAAAATAGTTAATAACGACACCTGGAACAGTCCTAAGTTCGGTGGTTTATTCAATTGTAAGGGAAAAGAACGTCGAATTCTATTCTAGAACAGTAATACAAATAAAGTATCCAAGAGTTCTACCAGCTGGTAAAATGAATATTTAGATGACTATACAGATAGCTGAAATTGAGCTCTATTAGTTGGTAAAGTAAATATTTAGATGACTATACAGACAGCTGAAATTGAGCTCTATTAGTTGGTAAAGTAAATATTTAGATGACTATACAGATAGCTGAAATTGAGCTCTATCAGCTGGTAAAGTAAATATTAAGATGACTATACAGATAGCTGAAATTGAGCTCTATTAGTTGGTAAAGTAAATATTTAGATGACTATACAGACAGCTGAAATTGAGCTCTATTAGTTGGTAAAGTAAATATTAAGATGACTATACAGATAGCTGAAATTGAGCTCTATTAGTTGGTAAAGTAAATATTTAGATGACTATACAGATAGCTGAAATTGAGCTCTATCAGCTGGTAAAGTAAATATTAAGATGACTATACAGATAGCTGAAATTGAGCTCTATTAGTTGGTAAAGTAAATATTTAGATGACTATACAGACAGCTGAAATTGAGCTCTATTAGTTGGTAAAGTAAATATTAAGATGACTATACAGATAGCTGAAATTTAGCTCTATTAGTTGGTAAAGTAAATATTTAGATGACTATACAGATAGCTGAAATTTAGCTCTATTAGTTGGTAAAGTAAATATTTAGATGACTATACAGATAGCTGAAATTGAGCTCTATCAGCTGGTAAAGTAAATATTAAGATGACTATACAGATAGCTGAAATTGAGCTCTATTAGTTGGTAAAGTAAATATTTAGATGACTATACAGATAGCTGAAATTGAGCTCTATCAGCTGGTAAAGTAAATATTTAGATGACTATACAGATAGCTGAAATTGAGCTCTATCAGCTGGTAAAGTAAATATTTAGATGACTATACAGACAGCTGAAATTGAGCTCTATTAGTTGGTAAAGTAATTATTTAGATGACTATACAGACAGCTGAAATTGAGCTCTATTAGCTGATACAGTAAATAAGTAGGTAAGTTCTATCATTTGATAGAGTTATTTTTTATGTATAAGGTCCAGAGACCATACCAGTTTGATCTATGTTATTCTACTGACCTGCAGATTACTATAAGTACTTCCGGCAGAATCTGAAAAGAAACAAACACCGCTTGCTAATATCAACAACATAAAAACTGTAACATATACATACACATCCAAACTACAGTTCAAAAGATTAAGTCTATAGTTCTAGTTTTCATAAAAAAAAAAAAGATCAAGGCTATACAGTTTATATTGTTAAGGGCAGTGACTAAAAAAAATAACTTCTTGAAATAAACATCCATCTCATCTGACCATGCCAAGACTCGTTAACATTCGACAAAAAATATAGTCTCCAACGTGTCCATAACGAATTGTCGTTGGCTTTGTTGGCTAACGGTCTTCAGCCTGTTTTAATGGACAACAACAAGAGTTTTTTTTATCGGAGTAAATGTTAGGGATGTTGTTTGAATGGATATCTAGATTGTTGGGACAAACTCGTAGAAATCTAAATCTGATATTAAGTGTTAACTTACTCTTTCTGTCGTTTCTTGACGCACCACTGCCTAGATCCTTCTCTTCTGGTCCACTTTCTCCTCCTTCATAGCTATCTGCTCCTCCTTCATAGCCTCCTCCTCCTCCTCCTCCTCCTCCTCCTCCTCCTTCACCACCATAGCCTCCTTCACTACCATAGCCTCCTTCACCACCATAGCCCCCTCCTCCTCCACCATAGTCCCCTTCACCACCATAGCCCCCTCCTACTCCTCCTTCTACACCATAGCCCTCTTTACCACCATAGCCCCCTCCTCCTCCTCCACCATAGCCTCCTCCTTCACCACCATAGCCTCCTCCTCCTCCACCATAGCCTCCTTCACCACCATAGCCTCCCCCTCCTCCACCATAGCCTCCTCCTCCTCCACCATAGCCTCCTCCTCCTCCTCCACCATAGCCCCCTCCTCCTCCACCATAGCCCCCTCCTCCTCCACCAGAGCCACCTTCATAGCCCCTTCCTCCTCCTCCACCATAGCCCCCTTCACCACCATAACCCCCTCCTCCTCCTCCTCCTCCTCCTCCTCCCCCTCCTCCTCCTCCTCCACCATAGCCTCCTCCTCCACCACCATAGCCTCCTTCACCACCATAACCCCCTTCTCCTCCACCATAGCCCCCTCCTCCTCCACCACCATAGCTTTCTTCACCACCATAACCCCCTCCTCCTCCTCCACCACCATAGCCTCCTTCACCACCATAACCCCCTTCTCCTCCACCATAGCCCCCTCCTCCTCCACCACCATAACTTTCTTCACCACCATAACCCCCTCCTCCTCCACCATAGCCTCCTCCTCCTCCTCCACCATAGCCACCTCCTCCATAGCCCCCTCCTCCTCCTCCTCCTCCTCCATAGCCCCCTCCTCCTCCACCAGAGCCACCTTTATAGCCCCCTCCTCCTTCACCACCATAACCCCCTCCTCCTCCACCATAGCCTCCTTCACCACCATAGCCTTCTTCACCTTCATAGCCCCCTCCTCCTCCTCCACCATATCCCCCTTCACCACCATAACCCCCTCCTCCCCCACCATAGCCTCCTCCTCCTCCACCTCCAGAACCTTTCCCTTCACCATAACCTCCGCCATAGCCCCCTTCTCCACCATAACCTCCATTACCCCCATAACCCCCTTCTCCTCCATAACCGCCTTCATAACCTCCATTGCCACCATAGCCTCCTTCTCCTCCATAACCTCCTTCATAACCTCCATTACCCCCATAACCCCCTTCTCCTCCATAACCGCCTTCATAACCTCCATTGCCACCATAGCCTCCTTCTCCTCCATAACCTCCATTACCACCATAGCCTCCTTTTCCTCCATAACCTCCTTCTCCTTCATAACCTCCATTACCCCCATAACCTGCATTACCACCATAACCTCCATAACTTCCTCCATAACCTCCATTACCACCATAGCCCCCTTGTCCTCCATTGCCCCCTTCATAACCTCCATAACCTCCTTTTCCTCCATAACCTCCTTCTCCTTCATAACCTCCATTACCACCATAGCCCCCTTGTCCTCCATTACCACCATAACCTCCTCCTTTTCCTCCAGAGCCTTTCCCCCCGCCTTTACCATAGACTCCACCTCCGTAATAATCACCTCCTCTACCATAGCCACCTCCTCCTCCATTGTAGGCTCCTCCTCCTCCTCCGCCATACCCACCTCCTCTTCCACCGTAGGTCCCTCCTCCGCCATAGGCACCTCCTCCGCCATACCCACCTCCACCATAGGCTCCTCCTCCGCCATACCCACCTCCTCCTCCATTACCTCCCCTTCGTTTTGCTCTTTTCACATTTCCGTTACCTCCCTTTTCCTTTTTATTCTCTCTTTTTATGCTCTTTCCGTTCTTCCCTATGCGCTTTCCGTTCCCTCCTTTGCCTTTTTCATTCTCTCCTTTTCCATCATCTTTGTAATGGGTAACACTGTCGTCTTCCTCGGCTCTCGAGCCTCCTTTTCCATTTTTGTAGCCTTTATTCTTAGTTTCTTCTTTACTATCTTCGTAGCCTTCTTGTCCATCTTTGTAGCCTCCTTTCCAGTTTCCAACGTCTCCTAACTCATCTACTTTATCCATTACATAGACCTCTGTTACATCTTCTCCTTCCCCATTTCCCAAAACCTTGTCATTTTCAATATCGACAACCGGAGCACCTGAAAGATTGTAAAAATCATTTCTCTATAGAATTAAACTAAAACATCCGCATGATTTCAACAAGATCCTATCCAGAAGTCAGAAGTATGTTTGATACAATGACAGTTTGGTGGTCAGAATGAGACTAAAGTATATCAAACTATCGTGTCCAACTAGCTAGCAGATTGTTTGGTACAATGACAGTTTTCTGTACTAGAACATAACAAACTATCGTGTCCAACTAGTCAGAAGTATGTTTGATACAATGACATTTTCCTGTGGTCAGAACCAAACTATCGTGTCCAACTAGCTAGTAGATTGTTTGGCCAAACTATCGTGTCCAACTAGTTAGTAGATTGTTTGGCCAAACTATCGTGTTCAAAATGAGACTAGAGCATACCAAACTACTAGTATCGTGTCCAACTAGCTAGCAGATAGTTTGATACATTGACAGTTTGCTGTGGCCAAAATGAGGTTAGAAGATACAAAACTATCGCTACCTAGCTAACAGATTGCTTGGCCAAACTATCGTGCCCAACTAGCTAGTAGATTGTTTGGTACAATGACAGTTTCTGTAGTCAGAATGAGACTAGAACAGAACAAACTATCGTGTCCAACTAGCTAGCAGATTGCTTGGTACAATGACAGTTGTCTGTAGTCAGAATGAGACTAGAGCATACCAAACTATCGTGTCCAACTATCTAGTAGATTGTTTGGTACATTGACAGTTTTCTGTGGCCAAAATGAGGTTAGAAGATACAAAACTATCGCTAACTAGCTAACAGATTGCTTGGCCAACTAGCTAACAGATTGTATGGTACAATGACAGTTTCTGTAGTCAGAATGAGACTAGAACATACCAATCTATCGTGTCTAACTAGCTAACAGATTGGTTGGTACAATGACAGTTTTCTATGGTCAGAATGAGACTAGAGCATACCAAACTATCATGTCTAACTAGCTAGTAGATTGTTTGGTACAATGGTAGTTCCCTCTAGTCAGAATGAGACTAGAGCATACCAAACTATTGTGTCCAACTAGCTAACAGATTGTATGGTACAATGACAGTTTCTGTAGTCAGAATGAGACTAGAACATACCAAACTATTGTGTCCAACTAGCTAGCAGATTGTTTGGTACAATGGTAGTTCCCTGTAGTCAGAATGAGACTAGAACATACCAATCTATCGTGTCTAACTAGCTAACAGATTGGTTGGTACAATGACAGTTTTCTGTGGTCAGAATGAGACTAGAACATACCAAACTATCGTGTCCAACCAGCTAGTAGATTGCAGTTTTCTGTGGCCAGAATGAGACTAGAGCATACCAAACTATCATGTCCAACTAGCTAGCAGATTGTTTGGTACAATGACAGTTTTCTGTGGTCAGAATGAGACTAGAGTATACCAAACTATCATGTCCAACTAGCTAGCAGATTGTTTGGTACAATGACAGTTCCCTGTAGTCAGAATGAGACTAGAACATACCAAACTATCGTGTCCAACTAGCCAGCAGACTGTTTGGTACAATGACAGTTCCCTGTAGTCAGAATGAGACTAGAGCATACCAAACTATCATGTCTAACTTATTGAGGTCAATTTACGTCATTAGTCAATTCTCTACCGATTTGTTTAATTCACTAATTCAAAGACAAATGTCAAATATCTTAATACCTAATACTTATAATACATACAACATAATGATTGAAATGTTAAAATCAAATGCTTTTATTCACATGTAACTTAACTAATGTCTTTTCAAATAATTCATTTAGCATTTGCCAAAAAATTTTGTTGATAAACCACCAGCATATTTGATAACTAACAGAAGTATATTGTCAATTGTAAAATCTCATTTCTAAATTGAAAAATGTCGGTTGCAAAATGATAAGTGCAACATCTTTCGTGTAAAATGTCTTATGTATTATCTCAAATGTAATATCTTTTATGCAAATTACCAAGGTCACGACCCTATTAAATATTCAGCAGTGTTACGTCATTCTTTTACACGATGAACGATCCCAACTTGCGTTCGGGCGAAACACACTGGGAAGCCTATCTAAGAGAAGGATATGTTGCAGGCAGCTTAGAATCTGCTCAATCGTTACATGATTCAAAACATCAACTCGAATCGGTCTGTAATATTTTGATGATAATTGATCTTGAACTAAGTGAGGAACTAAATTTAAATCTTACTAATTGTTGAACACAACTTGGGCAATGTATGGATTACATTGACCCATAGGCGTACGGGAGGTTTTGAAACTGGGGGTGCCCGAATCTCGGACTCCTACTGAACGCGGAGCCGCGTCGGGCCAAGCCCGACTACGAGAAGCGCTGAAGGCGCGAGCCCGCTGCAGGGGCGCGGTGGATCCTCCCACAGAAAATTTTGAAAATCTACATTCAATCTGTTGCATTCTGACTTCTGAGACATAATTGGGGGTTGATTATTGGACGAGAGGGATGACAAAAAAACATGAAATATGCTCACAATGTCGGAATTCAGGCACAAAAGTGATCATGAAGGGTTACTAATTTGATACTCCATGAGAATATTCATCAAAAACGATTTCATATCCATTCACTCAATTGGCTGTAAACTGTAACTAGCCCATGATACATGGGATGGTGGGGATCTGATGTTTTGGGATTAGTTTTCCTCCAAAATTTTTCTTGATGACGAATTAGGATTGATGACGGAATTTTATTCTGGTTTCATACCAAAAATACCGAATGACCTTGACGATGCCCGGTGATCAAATCCGAAACCTCCATGAATCCTAAAGTGCCCAAGACTTCTCGATATTCGGGTATTTTGCTTCAATAGAATCTAGGGATTCGGGCAGGAACTTTCATTGCCCGAATATGTCGAGAATTTTGCAATTGCCTCCGGGCGCCCAAAATCTAGACACCCAAAAGTGTGCCGCGCGGCGTCCAGATGCTTGACAGTGACGTAGAATATAAGTGGTACAAATTTTTATATATATATTTTTGTTTCTAGGTGGAGGGGTAAGGCGGGGTGGTGGGGGGACGTGGTGAGAGCCACCGTCAAGGAAATGAATGAGTGGGTAACTGTAACTGTTACTCCTGCTCAGCGGGAATCGCGTATATATAAATATAAACTACCCCCCCCCCCCCCAATTATAGGCGTTGGCATGTAGGCATAATAGGGTCGCTGAAATTTACATTGCCCCCTGGCGCCCAAATACCTAGAGCCGCCACTGCGTTCGGGTGAACCCCTGAGTTATCCCACCGGTTGCCCCATTGTTATTATTATTATTATTATTATTATTATTATTATTAGATATCAATGGGTTTCCCGGGAAAGCCTCTAACCGTTGAGGTGATTTGCCAGAGTTTCCCTTTTTCAGTTTTATGTTTGGTGGTATTCTTTATAATATTCCAATATTTCCTAAATTTTTCCTTCTCTTAGATAGGCTTCCCAGTGTGCTTCGCCCGAACGCAAGTTGGGAGCGTTCATCGTGTAAAAGAATGACGTAACACCGTTGAATATTTAATAGGGTCGTGACCTTGGTAATTTGCATAAAAGATATTTCATTTGAGATAATACATAAGACATTTTACACGAAAGATGTTGCACTTATCATTTTGCAACCGACATTTTTCAATTTAGAAATGAGATTTTACAATTGACAATATACTTCTGTTAGTTATCAAATATGCTGGTGGTTTATCAACAAAGTTTTTTGGCAAATGCTAAATGAATTATTTGAAAAGACATTAGTTAAGTTACATGTGAATAAAAGCATTTGATTTTAACATTTCAATTATTATGTTGTATGTATTATAAGTATTAGGTATTAAGATATTTGACTTTTGTCTTTGAATTAGTGAATTAGACAAATCGGTAGAGAATTGATTAATGACGTAAATTGACCTCCATACTAACTAGCCAGCAGACTGTTTGGTACAATGGTAGTTCCCTGTAGTCAGAATGAGACTAGAACATATCAAACTATCGTGTCCAACTAGCTAGTAGATTGCTTAGTACAATGACAGTATTCTGTGGTCAGAATGAGACTAAAGGATGCCAAACTATCGTGTCTTATTAGCTAGTAGATCACTTGGTACAAGATAAAAATAAACCAAACAGGGATCAATTCCGTTTATCAAAATCGTATAGTGGACTCCTCAAAATAGAGTACCACCAGTTGTTTCAATAAGAGTGAGCATGATCTGCTTCGCGCGACATTTGCCAATACGATGTAAGCCTACTTCATGGGATACAATCAGATCAATCTATGTCTCACTAAACAGATCAGCCAAGAGGCAGAAACAGATTTATATTTTTCCAAAAAATCGCTATAACGACTATAAAATTTCCTAAATAGTGTTTACATTTGCTTGATTTCGTGAATATTTCCAGATAATATAGTACTTACCTAAGCATCTGTTTGTTATGAAAAAAATACAAAATAGATTTAAAATGATGCCCATGGTTCACCAGCAATATCATTGATAAATATAGCGACGTGTGTTCAAGTTGAAAATATAAATATTTCTGATTATAATTTAAATGAAATTCAAAATTCATCAGTTCTGATTTAAATCGATTGTCTCTCTAGCCTGCGTCACATTTAATTAAAGGGGTGTAAATTTACATATATCTTATAGAGCTCAATTACACATATATTTCTATTTTTTTCAACAAAAAAAAATACTTGCTTTAGCACACGATAAAGCTCAATTTTGACATTATCAGTTAATGAAGCTCAATTTCAACGATCCCTGTATCAGTTGGCAAAGCTCAATTTCAGCTAATCAAGCATTAATATTATCAGCTGATAGAGCTCAATTTCGGCTAGCCTTGTATTGACTTTACAAGCTGATAGATCTCAAATTTCCATTTTCAGATTTATTTCAAGCATATTTCGATCCTAGTTCAATCCTATTTTTGTTGGAAGCTAATTGTCATGCTGGAAATGGAATATCCTCGTGCGTATATACAGTGTATTGTATATTTTTGTGACTTTTACTAAATCCATTGTGTTCTTATTTGTAATAAAATGGGATTATATGAATAAAAAGAATATGGTATCATAAAATATTGAACACAGTTAGTCGCCTTAACTCGACGACAATTAAACTTTCCAAATTCTAAAGTTGCATAGATTGTAATTATCATTTGATATGTAAAATGATGAGATTCAGTCTCAATTAGAGTCAGGTAGCAATTTAACATAATCATTACTTGAAATACCAGATTCATGGATTGGATTTGTTTTTTTAAAGGGGAACAGTCGGCATTTTTGAGGGTTTGTTGAAATCTCGAATAATTGTAAACAGACTTCGTTTTGGGACTAAGATACGATAGTCCAAAGAAGGTTTATAAATTTTATAATTTGTCCTTATCCTGTTGTTTCAAACAATAAAATATGTTTAAACTATAGTCCAAAGACTAGTGAACAAGTCCCTATAAAAGGAGACCTTTTACATTACTGGAAAAAATTATAAGGCTATAATGTTAAATTCAGTTTATTTGCGGTGAAAATTCCTAATTATTCCTCAAAGCGTAGTTGAACATTGTACATCTCGGCTTTTACAATTCATCAGGCATGCCCCAGGTCCCTGGTGCCTTTGGAACTGCCTCAAATCATGGGTTGGGAGACGACAATCCATAGATATCTATGGGACAATCGCTGTAGTGGCTCAGTGTGTTTGAAGCTTGTCTGCTAAACTGAAGGTCCAGGACACATTCGTATTTTTTAATGCGTGCCCTCGTTGGCCTGAACCAGGTGCCAATTATCAATTTGATTGTGCTCGATTTGGGATAGCTAAAGTATTACATCAGCATCTGTCTGGGCCAATTACAAAGGGCAAACGCCATGCAGTCTGCAACGAGGGACGGTGCCTGCTCTTATTTTCGATTTCCAACTGTCGAGGGGTCTTAAACGTGAGCAGCCTGTAGCACACGGGATCTCGGTTTATTGTCCCAACCGAGCAACTAGACATTTTTCTATGTCAGTCAAGTCGTCTGCAACGGGACTAACTTTTCAGCAACAGACCAAATTCTTCTCATTTTACTCCAAGGGAAATAACTCTCGTTACCAATATTCCAAGATGGCGGCGACAGGAGTTCTGCCTTTCGTCCGAGGCATTGATTTGACTAAAAATGACTTTAAGGTTTGTATATTTTAAAAGTTTTCTACATTAGATTTATAGCAGACGATCGTAGGCTACTCTGCGTATTATTTTTATTGACCTGGCTTCAATGGTTCAAAAGATATAGATGAATGAAGTCGGCAAGGGACGTTCTCGAAAGTTTTGGAAAGTTTATGGCTTGTCATATCCTCTGCTCACAGGCATTTGTTTTCTCAATCTCTTAGTAAAAGAATTTACTACAAGTTAGTCAGCTTGTCAACCAGTTTTCTATAACACAAAATAAATTCAACAGTTCATTTACATAGTTGGCCTTTGACTACTTTGAGAATAACACATTCTTGTCTCGTTTCAGTCTTTAGTTTAGGTTTAGGCCTAGTGCACCAATCTGATACTTTATAAAACAATGATATTAAGCTAGCATCATACTGTCCTAATTTGTAACATTCATAATTCAAAAGGAATTGCTTTTAATTCGGCTGACCATTTGATAAAGTTCCTACCCCATCTGGCATTACCCGGTTCAACGCCACCCCCTGGTGATTTAGTTTAATCAAGAGTATTATCCTTGATTTTATATCTCATTTATCTTGTGTAATGTTTTTGCTCTAGTGAAATATACTTCCGGAGTACATCTAGGAGATTGACCCCCACCCTCTCACTTTCCGTCCTATGAAAGTATGGCAAGTTCCCTGAGTTGATCGAGAAGACACACTCTCCCTCTTTCTTTCCATTCCCCCTCCCATCTCTCTCTCTCTTTGACCTTGTAATTGAATATTTTCTGTTTTTAACAGGGTGACAAGTTTCCCGAGTTGATTGAGGAAATGATAGGATTACGATGGTTGAAATTATCAACGACACATTTACAGAAGATGCCACAAGAATTAGCCAACTTAGATAAATTAGTAAGTATTGATATGATTAACATGTCCCCTAGCATTGAGTTTTATTATATACTTGTCAATCAAGCTTAGATTAGAATAATATCCATTGATTCTTCAACGTCTGTGGTTCTTGCAATTTCACTAAAACTAACAAGTTTCAAGTTTTATGACGTCACTGACAGTGATCTACCAGAGGCTACTGTTGATATCTATGCAGATCACTGTCAGTGACGTCATAAAACGTGTTAGTTTTAGTGGAATTCTAAGAACCACAGACGTTGGAATGGAAATTGGAATGGTGAAAATTGATGCTATCAGTGTCCCCGATAAACATACAAAGTTTAAAAAAAACCACTTTACAATCCCTTTAAACAGAAATTATGAAATAACCCACTAAAATTATTATTTGTATTTTTCAGGAAGAATTGACAATAAAGAATAATTCTATCAGTGATTTAGGAAAGTTTTTACCCAAGTTACCAGCCTTGTCGAAGTTAAACTGTCGTTATAATGAAATTACTGATAAAGGTGTCCCAGCAGAGTTGTTTGATCTCTCTGAATTATCAGTGGTTGTAAGTATGCTTACTCTTCTTGACACCTGATACCAATATGCATTATAAAGGGCAATTAATCTGTACTCGATAAATTTCCTTGTGGAGGAGGGGGTGAGAGGAGTTAGGGTTTCATAGTACAAACTTCTTTTTGTATTTTGATATAAAGAAATATAATATACGCAGAACATTTGAATATTTACATGCTGTCATTAGCTTGGTTATAATAAATATGATTATATGGTGGTCAAGGATTTTGACCGTCAGGGATTCTTGAATAAGTCATCTTCACTCATTATTCCAGTTATCCCAAGCTACAGATGGATATAGATAATCCTGGAAAGATTTTGTTAATGTTACATGTAATCTAAATGTTTAATCGATCATATGTTTGTATTTTCAGGATTTGAGTCATAATAAATTAACAGATGTTCCACCACAATTAGAAAACGCAAAATCAGTTTTAGTTTTAAACCTTAGTCACAATCAGTAAGTTCTTTATTTTCAATTTTTATGGTAAAAACATAAGAGATTCTCCAATTAAAGACCGAAACTTCAAATTTGCTTAGTCAGACATAAATTGATCTGGTTGTATCCCATCATGTCGACTTAGCAGTAGTGAGTGTTGCACGCAGGCAGATCATGCTTACTCTAATGAAACATCTCTTTCAAGGAGTCCATTATACAATTGTTGCTCTCGATTTTGCCATCCTTCGGGCTAGATTTTTAGTTTAATCCTGCTTGTGATGACTGTATCAATTATATTAACAATGATTTATTAACTTTATTTCAGAATAGAAATGATACCAAATCAACTTTTTATAAATTTAACTGATTTAGTTTTTGTTGATCTTAGTAATAACAGTTTAGGTATGTATGATTTAGTATTTGTTGATCTTAGTAATAACAGTTTAGGTATGTATGATTTAGTTTTTGTTGATCTTAGTAATAATAGTTTAGGTATGTATGATTTAGTTTTTGTTGATCTTAGTAATAATAGTTTAGGTATGTATCATTTAGTTTTTGTTGATCTTAGTAATAATAGTTTAGGTATGTATCATTTAGTTTTTGTTGATCTTAGTAATAACAGTTTAGGTATGTATGATTTAGTTTTTGTTGATCTTAGTAATAACAGTTTAGGTATGTATCATTTAGTTTTTGTTGATCTTAGTAATAACAGTTTAGGTATGTATGATTTAGTTTTTGTTGATCTTAGTAATAACAGTTTAGGTATGTATCATTTAGTTTTTGTTGATCTTAGTAATAATAGTTTAGGTATGTATCATTTAGTTTTTGTTGATCTTAGTAATAACAGTTTAGGTATGTATGATTTAGTATTTGTTGATCTTAGTAATAACAGTTTAGGTATGTATCATTTAGTTTTTGTTGATCTTAGTAATAACAGTTTAGGTATGTATCATTTAGTTTTTGTTGATCTTAGTAATAACAGTTTAGGTATGTATCATTTAGTTTTTGTTGATCTTAGTAATAACAGTTTAGGTATGTATGATTTAGTTTTTGTTGATCTTAGTAATAACAGTTTAGGTATGTATGATTTAGTTTTTGTTGATCTTAGTAATAACAGTTTAGGTATGTATCATTTAGTTTTTGTTGATCTTAGTAATAACAGTTTAGGTATGTATCATTTAGTTTTTGTTGATCTTAGTAATAACAGTTTAGGTATGTATGATTTAGTTTTTGTTGATCTTAGTAATAACAGTTTAGGTATGTATGATTTAGTTTTTGTTGATCTTAGTAATAATAGTTTAGGTATGTATCATTTAGTTTTTGTTGATCTTAGTAATAACAGTTTAGGTATGTATGATTTAGTTTTTGTTGATCTTAGTAATAACAGTTTAGGTATGTATGATTTAGTATTTGTTGATCTTAGTAATAACAGTTTAGGTATGTATCATTTAGTTTTTGTTGATTTAAGTAATAACAGTTTAGGTATGTATCATTTATATTTTGTTGATCTTAGTAATAACAGTTTAGGTATGTATGATTTAGTTTTTGTTGATCTTAGTAATAACAGTTTAGGTATGTATCATTTAGTTTTTGTTGATCTTAGTAATAACAGTTTAGGTATGTATGATTTAGTTTTTGTTGATCTTAGTAATAACAGTTTAGGTATGTATCATTTAGTTTTTGTTGATCTTAGTAATAACAGTTTAGGTATGTATGATTTAGTTTTTGTTGATCTTAGTAATAACAGTTTAGGTATGTATCATTTAGTTTTTGTTGATTTAAGTAATAACAGTTTAGGTATGTATCATTTATATTTTGTTGATCTTAGTAATAACAGTTTAGGTATGTATCATTTAGTTTTTGTTGATCTTAGTAATAACAGTTTAGGTATGTATCATTTAGTTTTTGTTGATCTTAGTAATAACAGTTTAGGTATGTATCATTTAGTTTTTGTTGATCTTAGTAATAACAGTTTAGGTATGTATCATTTAGTTTTTGTTGACCTTAGTAATAACAGTTTAGGTATGTATCATTTAGTTTTTGTTGATCTTAGTAATAACAGTTTAGGTATGTATCATTTAGTTTTTGTTGATCTTAGTAATAACAGTTTAGGTATGTATGATTTAGTTTTTGTTGATCTTAGTAATAATAGTTTAGGTATGTATCATTTAGTTTTTGTTGATCTTAGTAATAACAGTTTAGGTATGTATCATTTAGTTTTTGTTGATCTTAGTAATAATAGTTTAGGTATGTATCATTTAGTTTTTGTTGATCTTAGTAATAACAGTTTAGGTATGTATCATTTAGTTTTTGTTGATCTTAGTAATAACAGTTTAGGTATGTATCATTTAGTTTTTGTTGATCTTAGTAATAACAGTTTAGGTATGTATGATTTAGTTTTTGTTGATCTTAGTAATAACAGTTTAGGTATGTATCATTTAGTTTTTGTTGATCTTAGTAATAACAGTTTAGGTATGTATCATTTAGTTTTTGTTGATCTTAGTAATAACAGTTTAGGTATGTATCATTTAGTTTTTGTTGATCTTAGTAATAACAGTTTAGGTATGTATGATTTAGTTTTTGTTGATCTTAGTAATAACAGTTTAGGTATGTATCATTTAGTTTTTGTTGATCTTAGTAATAACAGTTTAGGTATGTATGATTTAGTTTTTGTTGATCTTAGTAATAACAGTTTAGGTATGTATCATTTAGTTTTTGTTGATCTTAGTAATAACAGTTTAGGTATGTATCATTTAGTTTTTGTTGATCTTAGTAATAATAGTTTAGGTATGTATCATTTAGTTTTTGTTGATCTTAGTAATAACAGTTTAGGTATGTATGATTTAGTATTTGTTGATCTTAGTAATAACAGTTTAGGTATGTATGATTTAGTTTTTGTTGATCTTAGTAATAACAGTTTAGGTATGTATCATTTAGTTTTTGTTGATCTTAGTAATAACAGTTTAGGTATGTATCATTTAGTTTTTGTTGATCTTAGTAATAACAGTTTAGGTATGTATCATTTAGTTTTTGTTGATCTTAGTAATAACAGTTTAGGTATGTATGATTTAGTTTTTGTTGATCTTAGTAATAATAGTTTAGGTATGTATCATTTAGTTTTTGTTGATCTTAGTAATAACAGTTTAGGTATGTATGATTTAGTTTTTGTTGATCTTAGTAATAACAGTTTAGGTATGTATGATTTAGTTTTTGTTGATCTTAGTAATAACAGTTTAGGTATGTATCATTTAGTTTTTGTTGATCTTAGTAATAACAGTTTAGGTATGTATCATTTAGTTTTTGTTGATCTTAGTAATAACAGTTTAGGTATGTATCATTTAGTTTTTGTTGATCTTAGTAATAACAGTTTAGGTATGTATCATTTAGTTTTTGTTGATCTTAGTAATAACAGTTTAGGTATGTATCATTTAGTTTTTGTTGATCTTAGTAATAACAGTTTAGGTATGTATCATTTAGTTTTTGTTGATCTTAGTAATAATAGTTTAGGTATGTATCATTTAGTTTTTGTTGATCTTAGTAATAACAGTTTAGGTATGTATCATTTAGTTTTTGTTGATCTTAGTAATAACAGTTTAGGTATGTATCATTTAGTTTTTGTTGATCTTAGTAATAACAGTTTAGGTATGTATCATTTAGTTTTTGTTGATCTTAGTAATAACAGTTTAGGTATGTATCATTTAGTTTTTGTTGATCTTAGTAATAATAGTTTAGGTATGTATCATTTAGTTTTTGTTGATCTTAGTAATAACAGTTTAGGTATGTATCATTTAGTTTTTGTTGATCTTAGTAATAACAGTTTAGGTATGTATCATTTAGTTTTTGTTGATCTTAGTAATAACAGTTTAGGTATGTATCATTTAGTTTTTGTTGATCTTAGTAATAACAGTTTAGGTATGTATCATTTATATTTTCTGATAGTGTGTCCCAAGGAAGGTTCTTATTCCTTTTTTCCGACCGGTGGGCCAGTGACTATCTAATCTCATTTTTCAACCCGGTTTTCCCTGTCCATTATGCTTGTCAGACATCTGACATGGAGAAAGTGTCTAGTCGTTGGGATGGGACAATAAACTGAGGCCCGTGTGCTATAGAAAAGTGGGATGTTAAACTTAATTTCATTTCTGAAATTGAACCAAAAAAAAACTTCAGTTAGTCGAATCTGGCCAACATCAATATGTATATTAATTTGGTTCACTACTTGTGAAAGATTTAATATTTTTGTAATGAATTGATAAGAAGTTAATAATAATGATATAATATTTGTATATTGTAGAAACTCTACCACCACAGATGAGACGTTTAACTGATTTACGAACGTTAATTTTAAACAATAACCCTCTGATACATGCCCAGCTAAGGTAAGATCTCGTTCACACCCTATATATGCCCAGTTATGAGAGATATCTTATACACGCTCAGTTACTGTAAGATAAAACAGCTCTCTTATAAGAAGTTGGTATCTCTTGGAAAATTAGGGACAGTTTGAAAAGCTAATATCTGAAAGCCTTTGCGATAGGGACTTCAGAATGCTTACTTTTAGTAGAAATTGGAAGAACCACAGACGTCGGAATGGAAATTGAAATGGTGTAAATTGATGCTATAAGTGTCCCCAATACAATACAAAGTCTAGCAAACTTCTTTACAAACTCTATAAGATGGAGCAGAATGTGTAAATTTTGAAAAATTGTCAAGAAAACGAAAAATGTCAAAAATAATTTGTATTCAAGAAGTTTTAAAGCTATGACAATCAAAGTTATGATAATCATTTTACAATGTTTAAATTTCAGACAAATTCCAGCATTAAGTGCTTTACAGACATTACATATGAGAAACACTCAAAGATCAATCACAAATATTCCTATAGGACTTGAAGCGCTAGCTAATTTACAAGGTAGGTTTTCTCGTTGACTTAAGTTTATCTCACAACGCTGACAAATCATCCAGATCTTAAAAAATACAGTTATCTGATTGGATAATAGAAAACATATTAATCAATCAAAGTGATTGACCAATCAGATAATTTGAACACTTAAATCCTCCTAAGCTGCAATTTAAAAACATCTAAAAGACACTGGCTCTAATATATACAGTGGAACCTCGTTTATCCGCACATTTCAGTTCCCGATAAATTCGTGCGGATTATCGATATTCCAGATAGCTGAAAAATGTTATTTTGCTCATTAGAGTATTGTCCCTTACTTTTTGACCATCTGTCAATAGCTAAATAGTAAATCAATTTCGAAATATTAAAGCCATTCTCATTAGCCCAAACAGATGCATAAAAGTTAACTGCATTCATAATTTCTAAATCAACTCCATATCATTTCTAAAACTGTTTTCTGTTTTTTTTCAGATGTAGATTTTAGTTGTAATGATTTACCGCGAGTACCAGAACCGTTATATAAACTATCTTCATTAAAACGTTTAAACTTATCAAATAATCAAATATCAGAATTATCTCTCATGATAGGTGAGTTTCAGGGTTTTTTTTATGTCCAAATGTGAGTCAACATCAGCCCTCCTGTATAGATTTTTTTAAAAGGGCTTTAGATTTGTATCATTTAAGATACTGTCCATTCAACCTGTCCACAAGCAAGCCCTTGTCTTCCTTGAACAAGTTTGTAAGCTTTTGATCTATTTTAAAAATGTAAGAATGTGCTGTAATTCTAAGTTGAAAAAAAATCTGTCATGCATTGAGTTAAGGTAAAAACCAATAGTCATTAAAACTTTACTTGCATGACAATTCTCATTAATTATTTTTTCCTAACAAATAAATGTTCTGATTTCCTGTGAAATCTAAGATTTTAAAATAAAATTGTCTGCTTTTTTCAGATGTTTGGACAAATTTAGAAACGTTAAATCTTTCTAGAAACAACATCAAATCATTACCAGTAAGTTTTATATTTCGTTTTATAATCTGCCAGACATGGTCCTGGATCTTTATGGAAGTTCAACCAGTACCTTTTCCATCCCGTTGACCAGAATGTTTTTCTGAGCTACTCAGTAATAGTGTACACAACTCACTATGGAAATATCACCCTTCTAATCCATTTGTGTCCAAAATTATTATTCTTAAGACTGTGCATAAATAGAAAAACTACAGTAATTGAAAGAAATTTAGTTAGGATAAGGGATTGTGCAATTTTCATGCAGTTACTATACTTACGATTACTTCTGAAGACTATATACATATATTCAACACCCATTTCAACTGTTACAGTTGCCTTAAATTTAATTCGGTTTCAAATTTCAGACAAGCCTACATAAGTTATCATCATTAAAGAAATTATATGTGAATTGTAACGAGCTAGATTTTGACGGAATCCCAGCGAGTATCGGTAAATTACACAATCTAGAAATCTTCTCTGCTGCTAAAAATAACCTGGAGATGATTCCTGAAGGTCTTTGTAGGTATGTCCAAAGATTTATCAAAAAATACGTCTATTTGAAAGAATTCTGTGGTAACATATCTTTATGCGTTTGCCTTGTTTCTGAAAAACAAGAAGGATATTAGTTTATTAAACCGTTTAATATATTTGAATAAGCAATGATAACATCAAAAAGGGGAATTTCAAAAGATTTGATTTCGGACAAATAATTTTTTGATGTTTTTGTAAATGAATGTTAGAGTCGATGTTGGTGGGTATTTGACTGTTGATAATGAATAATTATATAATATGTACAATGTTTTTATATTATAGATGTGGTAAATTAAAGAAGTTGATTTTAAATTCTAACAGATTAATAACTTTACCTGATATTTTACATTTACTACCAGAATTAGAGGTACAGTATACATAACCTAGCCCTTTCACTGTAGGATACATCTTTATAGCACGGGGGGCATTACCAACTTAAACATATAGTTGAAAGAATGCTGACAAAATGACTGTCAATCCTTGCTTTCTCGACTAGTCATTCTCATTGACTAAGCCTTCCCTTTGTATATTGACTACTTCCAGAAAACATACAGAGCCAGCATCTTTCTCTGTCATGTGTTTAAAACCTTATTCCATTATACCTCTTGTATGTTTACAGCAGATGCTGGAATTGCAAATTTGATAGTGGTATTACTTAAAGTTTTCCAATGAACTGCCATCAAATAATGTGTATAAAACTTAATTTTATTGCCCTTACTTAATCTCATCTTTTTTTTTCAGACACTTGATGTACGTGAGAACCCAGATTTAATCATGCCACCAAAACCTGCTGAACTTCGTAAAGATTTATCGTTTTATAATATCGACTTTTCTCTCAATAATCAACTACAACTAGCCGGGGCTGCCCCTCTAGAATCTACTGGACAAACACCACGTAAGATTTTTTTGATATTTTTTATAATCTGTCCTAATTTTAATCAAACTTAATAAATCCTTAGAGTTCATTTACAAAATCACAAATGTTAGGGGTCTAAATATTCAACCCTGACAAACACCACATAAGTCAACTAAAAATTTTTTTATTATAAAGCCATATTTTTATCATTCTTGATTAATACTTAGAGGTGATTTATGAATTAACAAAAAGGTAGTGGGCTAATACACTAAACCACCTCCAAATTATTATAGGAGCCTTTATAGATAATCTTTCCATGTCATATGAATCTATTTTAATATTTTAAGCTAAATAAGGTGATCCAATGACTACAATCTGTTAATATTGTTTATGTAATGGCAGTATTTATTTATATTTTTAGCTAATAAAGGCGATCCAGTGGCTCGTAAATTACGATTAAGAAAACGTAGAGATGGACAGGAGAGTGAAAAAGTTTTAAAGGTAATAAAATTGATTTTATATATTTATATATGTACCCAGATCATGTTTAAAGCAACTATGCTTGAGACATGACTGTTTAGGTTGTGAAAAATGAGATAACAGTCATAAAGTTGACATTGAAATATGAACTGTGTCAAAAAATTGTCCCAATCCGTCAATTCTACGCAGAGATATGAGCACTCAAAAATTCTGTACTTTTGTTGACATTTTGATATCGGAAAATCTACGGAAATAGTCGAGGTACTACGGAAATGACCGAGCGAGGCTCTGGCGAGACTGGTTGCTCGCGACGAAGTTTGACGTTTGACCATGACAGTATCACGTGATGTAAATATAGTCACAGTCGTCAGGGCGTCTTCTATGGTCTTTGCCGGTCATTTCCGGTTGACGTCATCACAACAACGTAAATTTAATCGAGTTAGCTTGTTGACATCTTCGAAAACAAATCCGATTTAATCCAAGCCATCGGTGGTTGTTTTGAAATTATAAAAGCTCTAATCTTTTGATTATACATTACTCTTTCATTTTATCATCATATTAACGTGTATTTATTTATTTTTTTTCGTCTCAAGCACAGTTGCTTTAAGAATTAGAGTTTACATAACTTCAATACCAAATTCCAAACTTTAATACTTTAATACTGTTATTTATTCTGCATTTTGGCTTTAACTCGTGTTTTTTTGTCAAATTCTAGGGTATGAGAGACGTAGCTAAAACGAAATTAGAAACACCCAGTAAAGATGAAGAAGAAAAGGCCCAACTTAAGTAAGTTATATATTGAGGTGGTAGGGGTAAAAGCTAACTTTAGACCAACTGTTGAAAGCACTGGGTGATATATTAAGGATTAAAAGTAGAAGTATAGATGTGATCCACTTTTTTTTTTAATTCATAGTTCCATAAAATTAAGTGAGCCATATTATTATTTTTTGGATATTTTTAATATTTCATTTGTATAAATTGATTATTTTTTTCAGACCTAAGAAATGGAATGAGAATTTAGAGCGACCACATTTAAATTATAGTGAAATATTCGATGAAGATGTCGGACAGATTCCAGGTTAGATATTTATCTTTTTAATACATTTCTTACAATGAAACAATTGTCACTGTAAAATAATCAAAATTATTTATTGATGTTCTGTAGGCAATAATCGAAAACAAGTAATATTGTCAGTGCTAACTTGTTTTTTGCACACGAAAGTGAACTTTATCAATTTTAAAATAGAAATAGAAACACTTCCCTCTTAAAAATTTCCCTTGAAAATTCCATTTTGTATAAACACATTAAAATTACTATGTTGGTGAAGCAGTTAGTGTATTTCTGTGACGTATATATTTAATTTTTATTTATTTTTTATTTTAACAGATCTAACGTGTTGGGAAATAGAAAACTTTGTACCTATACAAGTAGAGGAAGGTAAGGGAATTTATTTTTAATCTTCTAGAAATGATTCGAAGAAATGTTCACTATTTTTACTTGAAAAAGTTTTGAACTTTCACTAGTGCTCGGTCTTTTTTTGCACATTTCATTAAACAATTGGCTCTATTATTTTAGCTCTAATTGGAAAGTTTTACGAAGCTGATTGTTATATTATATTAAAAACATTTATTGACGATACTCAGAGTTTAAACTGGAATATTTGGTATTGGATTGGAGAAAAAGCTTCTGTAAGTATTCATTCTTTTATCTCTTGTAGTTAGTTATAGAGGGAAGTCAGCATTTTCAGGGGTTTGTTTGGGTCTTGAATACATAAAGATAAAATTCAGAAGTACTAAAAACTGAACGAAAATCACATAATTCCTTTAAATTTGTCTTCAAACAAAACATTTGTCTTCAACTTCTATATGGGATTGTCTAAGTAAAGCACAAGTCACATTTTTTTCAAATGCTGAATTACGGATGGATACACATGGATTTGGCCTATTGTATTCTCTTCTGTAAACATTTTAATTTTTAATCCAGCTTGACAAGAAGGCGTGTTCTGCTATTCATGCTGTAAATCTACGGAATCTACTGGGAGCAGAATGTCGAACAATACGAGAAGAAATGAATGATGAAGATGATGAATTTCTAGATATGTTTCCTAACGGAGTATCGTATATTGAGGGAGGTCGAACTGCCAGTGGTTTTTACTCTGTAGAAGATGTGGTATGTATTAGATTACTTTATCTTTGTTTTTTGAATGAAATTGCTACGGGTGATAAAAATGCAAAGTTTCCTGGGAACAATAAATCTAGAAATCAATTTTTGAGTAATGTCTGCGAAGCAGTAATCATGCCACTTAGGGGGTTCAGAAAATTGCGTTAATGGTAGACTACAGATTCAAACAGAAAAGTTTATATAGATACTTTAAATAGGATAAAAAGTTAAAATAACATTATTGGTTCAACTGATCCTTGACCAAACCTCGTGATATTGATTTTACAAGGATAACAAGGACTAAATCTATATAATTTCTATTTGTTTTTATAGGAATATGAACACAGACTATATCGAGCTACTGGAACTAAGTTTGTACATCTAGAACGGGTACCAGTTGATGTTAAAAGTTTAGATATTCGTCACGTTTACCTAATGGATGGGGGAGAGAAAATATTCATTTGGTCTGGAAAATTAGCTAAAGGTGTCACTCGAACCAAAACAAGGTTAGTATTTTAATCTATCTTCTGAATTAGTTGGTTTTTTGTCTTGTTAAGGAGATCCAAGGTGTCTTTCTTACCCGTCTTTCAAGGGTTCAATCCTGGCATGGGTTGAGATAATGTCTTTGGATTTTTCAACTGTGTTTCTCCAGTTTAAGGGATGAGGTCAGAAGGGATGACATGGAAAGAGCGTCTAGTTGTTTGGATGGGACATGTGTGCTTTTTTGTTCAACAATAAGAGAATTGCTGTGGCTGTGTGATTTAGATGTTTGCTAAGCTGAAGTTTGTTAGTTTTGAAGAGATTGATTGGTTTAAATTCACTGCCTCAAACAAAACTATTTGAATGAAGTGTACTACAGTCATATATAGCTATGGTTATTGATAAGGGACGCCTATTTAATTCCAAATGTCTAAATTGTTAATTCATTATTCCAGATTAATAGCAGAAAAAATCAATAAAAATGAACGAAAGAATAAATCTGAGATAATCAGCCTGGCCCAGAATCAAGAAACACCAGAATTCTGGAGATTTGTCGACGGTCCACCAGAAAACATGGATATAAAGATTAGTGAAATGACCAACGTACCAGTAGCCGACGCCCGGTTATATAAAGTGGGGCTAGGAAAAGGATATCTTGATCTGCCACAGGGTAAGTTTGATGGGTAGTGTTTATACCAGTAGCCGACGCCCGGTTATATAAAGTCGGGTTAGGAAAAGGATATCTTGATCTACCACAAGGTAAGTTTGATGGGTAGTGTTTATACCAGTAGCCGACGCCCGGTTATATAAAGTAGGGTTAGGAAAAGGATATCTTGATCTGCCACAGGGTAAGTGTGAAGGGTAGTGTTTATACCAGTAGCCGACGCCCGGTTATATAAAGTCGGGTTAGGAAAAGGTTATCTTGATCTACCACAAGGTAAGTTTGATGGGTAGTGTTTATACCAGTAGCCGACGCCCGGTTATATAAAGTCGGGTTAGGAAAAGGATATCTTGATCTACCACAAGGTAAGTTTGATGGGTAGTGTTTATACCGGTAGCCGACGCCCGGTTATATAAAGTCGGGTTAGGAAAAGGATATCTTGATCTACCACAAGGTAAGTTTGATGGGTAGTGTTTATACCGGTAGCCGACGCCCGGTTATATAAAGTCGGGTTAGGAAAAGGATATCTTGATCTACCACAGGGTAAGTTTGAAGGGTAGTGTTTATACCAGTAGCCGACGCCCGGTTATATAAAGTCGGGTTAGGAAAAGGTTATCTTGATCTACCACAAGGTAAGTTTGATGGGTAGTGTTTATACCGGTAGCCGACGCCCGGTTATATAAAGTCGGGTTAGGAAAAGGATATCTTGATCTACCACAAGGTAAGTGTGAAGGGTAGTTTTTATACCGGTAGCCGACGCCCGGTTATATAAAGTGGGGTTAGGAAAAGGATATCTTGATCTACCACAAGGTAAGTTTGAGGGGTAGTGTTTATACCAGTAGCCGACGCCCGATTATATAAAGTCGGGTTAGGAAAAGGATATCTTGATCTACCACAGGGTAAGTTTAAAGGGTAGTATTATACCGGTAGCCGACGCCCGGTTATATAAAGTCGGGTTAGGAAAAGGATATCTTGATCTACCACAGGGTAAGTTTGAGGGGTAGTGTTTATACCAGTAGCCGACGCCCGGTTATATAAAGTCGGGTTAGGAAAAGGATATCTTGATCTACCACAGGGTAAGTTTGAGGGGTAGTGTTTATACCAGTAGCCGACGCCCGATTATATAAAGTCGGGTTAGGAAAAGGATATCTTGATCTGCCACAGGGTAAGTTTGAGGGTAGTGTTTTTACCAGTAGCCGACGCCCGGTTATATAAAGTCGGGTTAGGAAAAGGATATCTTGATCTGCCACAGGGTAAGTTTGAGGGGTAGTATTATACCAGTAGCCGACGCCCGGTTATATAAAGTGGGGTTAGGAAAAGGATATCTTGATCTGCCACAGGGTAAGTTTGAGGGGTAGTGTTTATACCAGTAGCCGACGCCCGGTTATATAAAGTCGGGTTAGGAAAAGGATATCTTGATCTACCACAGGGTAAGTTTGAGGGGTAGTGTTTATACCAGTAGCCGACGCCCGGTTATATAAAGTGGGGTTAGGAAAAGGATATCTTGATCTGCCACAGGGTAAGTTTGAGGGGTAGTGTTTATACCAGTAGCCGACGCCCGGTTATATAAAGTGGGGTTAGGAAAAGGATATCTTGATCTGCCACAGGGTAAGTTTGAGGGGTAGTGTTTATACCGGTAGCCGACGCCCGGTTATATAAAGTAGGGTTAGGAAAAGGATATCTCTATCTGCCACAGGGTAAGTTTGAGGGGTAGTGTTTATACCAGTAGCCGACGCCCGGTTATATAAAGTGGGGTTAGGAAAAGGATATCTTGATCTGCCACAGGGTAAGTTTGAGGGGTAGTGTTTATACCAGTAGCCGACGCCCGATTATATAAAGTCGGGTTAGGAAAAGGATATCTTGATCTGCCACAGGGTAAGTTTGAGGGGTAGTGTTTATACCAGTAGCCGACGCCCGGTTATATAAAGTTGGGTTAGGAAAAGGATATCTTGATCTGCCACAGGGTAAGTTTAAAGGGTAGTATTTTTACCAGTAGCCGACGCCCGATTATATAAAGTGGGGTTAGGAAAAGGATATCTTGATCTGCCACAGGGTAAGTTTGAGGGGTAGTGTTTATACCAGTAGCCGACGCCCGATTATATAAAGTCGGGTTAGGAAAAGGATATCTTGATCTGCCACAGGGTAAGTTTGAGGGGTAGTGTTTATACCAGTAGCCGACGCCCGGTTATATAAAGTCGGGTTAGGAAAAGGATATCTTGATCTGCCACAGGGTAAGTTTGAGGGGTAGTATCTATACCAGTAGCCGACGCCCGGTTATATAAAGTGGGGTTAGGAAAAGGATACCTGGATCTGCCACAGGGTAAGTTTGAGGGGTAGTGTTTATACCAGTAGCCGACGCCCGGTTATATAAAGTCGGGTTAGGAAAAGGATATCTTGATCTGCCACAGGGTAAGTTTGAGGGGTAGTATCTATACCAGTAGCCGACGCCCGGTTATATAAAGTAGGGTTAGGAAAAGGATATCTTGATCTGCCACAGGGTAAGTTTGAGGGGTAGTGTTTATACCAGTAGCCGACGCCCAGTTATATCAAGTCGGGTTAGGAAAAGGATACCTTGATCTGCCACAGGGTAAGTTTGAGGGGTAGTGTTTATACCAGTAGCCGACGCCCAGTTATATCAAGTCGGGTTAGGAAAAGGATACCTGGATCTGCCACAGGGTAAGTTTGAGGGGTAGTATCTATACCAGTAGCCGACGCCCGGTTATATAAAGTCGGGTTAGGAAAAGGATATCTTGATCTGCCACAGGGTAAGTTTGAGGGGTAGTGTTTTTACCAGTAGCCGACGCCCGGTTATATAAAGTCGGGTTAGGAAAAGGATATCTTGATCTGCCACAGGGTAAGTTTGAGGGGTAGTGTTTATACCAGTAGCCGACGCCCGGTTATATAAAGTGGGGTTAGGAAAAGGATATCTTGATCTACCACAGGGTAAGTTTGAGGGGTAGTGTTATACCAGTAGCCGACGCCCAGTTATATCAAGTCGGGTTAGGAAAAGGATACCTGGATCTGCCACAGGGTAAGTTTGAGGGGTAGTGTTTATACCAGTAGCCGACGCCCGGTTATATAAAGTCGGGTTAGGAAAAGGTTACCTTGATCTGCCACAGGGTAAGTTTGAGGGGTAGTGTTTATACCAGTAGCCGACGCCCGGTTATATAAAGTTGGGTTAGGAAAAGGATATCTTGATCTGCCACAGGGTAAGTTTGAGGGGTAGTGTTTATACCAGTAGCTGACGCCCGGTTATATAAAGTAGGGTTAGGAAAAGGATATCTTGATCTGCCACAGGGTAAGTTTGAGGGGTAGTGTTTATACCAGTAGCCGACGCCCGGTTATATAAAGTGGGGTTAAGAAAAGGATATCTTGACCTGCCACAGGGTAAGTTTGAGGGTAGTGTTTTTACCAGTAGCCGACGCCCGGTTATATAAAGTTGGGTTAGGAAAAGGATATCTTGACCTGCCACAGGGTAAGTTTGAGGGGTAGTGTTTATACCAGTAGCCGACGCCCGGTTATATAAAGTGGGGTTAAGAAAAGGATATCTTGACCTGCCACAGGGTAAGTTTGAGGGTAGTGTTTTTACCAGTAGCCGACGCCCGGTTATATAAAGTGGGGTTAAGAAAAGGATAGCTTGATCTGCCACAGGGTAAGTTTGAGGGGTAGTGTTTTTACCAGTAGCCGACGCCCGGTTATATAAAGTAGGGTTAGGAAAAGGATATCTTGATCTACCACAGGGTAAGTTTGAGGGGTAGTGTTTATACCAGTAGCCGACGCCCGGTTATATAAAGTAGGGTTAGGAAAAGGATATCTTGATCTGCCACAGGGTAAGTTTAAAGGGTAGTGTTTATACCAGTAGCCGACGCCCGATTATATAAAGTCGGGTTAGGAAAAGGATATCTTGATCTGCCACAGGGTAAGTTTGAGGGGTAGTGTTTATACCAGTAGCCGACGCCCGGTTATATAAAGTGGGGTTAGGAAAAGGATATCTGGATCTGCCACAGGGTAAGTTTGAGGGGTAGTGTTTATACCAGTAGCCGACGCCCGGTTATATAAAGTGGGGTTAGGAAAAGGATATCTTGACCTGCCACAGGGTAAGTTTGAGGGGTAGTGTTTTTACCAGTAGCCGACGCCCGGTTATATAAAGTTGGGTTAGGAAAAGGATATCTTGACCTGCCACAGGGTAAGTTTGAGGGTAGTGTTTTTACCAGTAGCCGACGCCCGGTTATATAAAGTTGGGTTAGGAAAAGGATATCTTGACCTGCCACAGGGTAAGTTTGAGGGGCGGTATTTTACCAGTAGCCGACGCCCGGTTATATAAAGTTGGGTTAGGAAAAGGATATCTTGACCTGCCACAGGGTAAGTTTGAGGGTAGTGTTTTTACCAGTAGCCGACGCCCGGTTATATAAAGTCGGGTTAGGAAAAGGATATCTTGATCTACCACAGGGTAAGTTTGAGGGGTAGTGTTTATACCAGTAGCCGACGCCCGATTATATAAAGTAGGGTTAGGAAAAGGTTATCTTGATCTGCCCCAGGGTAAGTTTGAGGGGTAGTATTTTACCAGTAGCCGACGCCCGGTTATATAAAGTGGGGTTAGGAAAAGGATATCTTGATCTGCCACAGGGTAAGTTTTTAGGGCAGTACTGTGGGGAGAGGTAGGGGTGGTATTTTTTTTATTTATTCTGATCAGACAGTTGTTTAACTCTATTGGGAAATGAACTTTAAGGGAGTTTTACATCCTATTTTTCTGAACCTGATTGGGGTAAAGAAGATGAGCTAACGTCCAACATTGAGTAATGGAAAGAGGACGCCAATATCAATTTACTCTTTTTTAAGATTTCCAAATGTCAAGAGATATCAATTTGTTGATGACATTCCATCTACCGGTATATAAAAGATTGAGATGAAATAAAATTTGTTATAGTATCATTATGTACCGTTGTACAAACAATATACATACATACATCAATAATAACATGGGAAAATGTATATTATATAAGTATATGTATATATGTATAGTCAAACAGAGATATTTCGGCTCATCCGGGTACCGTCAAAACATATACAAAACCAGTCCATTATATTTTCAAGGGTATAAATATATCTTATTTAGAGGGTTGTTTGTTTGGCAAGTTGCAGCAACACCCTTGAAAATATAATGGATTGGTTTTGTATATGTTTTGACGGTACCCGGATGAGCCGAAATATCTCTGTTTGACTATACAAGTATTTTTTGCTTGTTATTTTCAGTTGAGATCCCAAATAATAGACTAGTTCAATCTTTACTAGATTCTAAATGTGTTTATATCTTAGATTGTATTACAGATATCTTTATATGGTGAGTAACTACCTTATTTTCAATATTTCACACAATTTAGTGACCTACTGTCTTTCCAGATTCTTGGCTTACATATTTTCTATAATATTCATAAGAATTCGAACATCAGCATCAGCAAAATAGGCCTAAAATATTTTGTAAAACAGGGTTCAGAAGTTCAATTGTATCTCAAAACAAAACATTTTTTGTTTGTTCATTATTTCTGGTTTGTTGAAATTTGGAAAGAAACAAGGATAACAACTTAGGTTCCCAAATGGATGCGTTCTCCCAGCTGGTCCTTGGCCAAACCTCATGCTATTGATCTTTCCCGGATTATCCGTACCCATTTACAGCAGAACTTGCAAGAATTATAGAATGTTGTATCCTGAAATTATGCTAATTTTGTCTGATGTTTTCAGGATTGGTAAAAAGTCAACGAGATTAATTCGAGCTGCAGCATTAAAACTTTCTCAAGAATTACACTCCATGATTCATCGACCAGACTTCGCTACGTTATCTCGCTGTTTGGAGGGGTAAGACTTATTAATTCCCTAAATATAGTCCATAGCTTAGAGTCTTTGGGAAATAATTCGGACACTTAATCAATATCTTCTTCTATTATCCATATAATTTTATTTTCTTTGTTTACAAACACTTGTAGTTCTGAACAATCAACTTATGATGTTTGTTAAACTATTAGAACCATTTGATCATGTGACATTGAAATTGTTCAGCAAACAATATTGTGATTTATAGTTCTAATGAATCCATATTTTACTTATTGAATCACAATGGTTCAGAAAAACTGGATACCTATCTGTTTGTTTATTCTGTTGATTATATTTCAGAACTGAATCTCAGATATTTAAAACTAAGTTTATTGGCTGGGATGATGTATTACCTGTAGATTATACAAGAACAGCAGAATCTGTTATTAGACGGGGTGCCGATATGAAGGTATGTTACTTCTTACCCCCTGGGCCCAGCCCACTTCCTTGCCTTGTGCTTAAGATCAATTTTGTGCTTAATCTTTAAGTCAACTTGAGTCTATGCAAGAATTAGTAGGAAAATCTCAAGTCTAATATCAGACTTGGACTTAGTTAAATGCTACTTGTGTCAAATTGTAATATCAGGTTACCTCCCTTGACAGATAGTGGAGAGAGCCTCAATAAATATAGTGATCAGAATTTTATTAACTGTGTTTTATATAGACTCACAAATCAAACATACTCAAACTCAACGTGTGTGGTTTCTGTGAATTTCTTACCATGTTCAATCTTCCAGGACATCTGATGCCATTTAACGATTGTGTTTGTCAAACATCCTTTTTGATAGTCTACCTTTTTTATGGGGGTTTTTGTTGGTGAGATGGATTAGACTAGTGTTAGAGAGGGGAGGGTAATTGGGTGTGGGTCTTTTGGAGAGAGGAGTAACACTACAGATAGGTGATTGGGTGTGGGGTTATGTTAATTATTGTTTTGATATTTTGTAGGTAATTATGGAGAGAGATAAGATGAAAACTGATCTATCAGCTCTATTTATGCCACGACAACCAATGATGTCTAAAGAAGAAGCTGTAAGTTTTCTTTTACAAATTTTTTACTCTTTTGAACCAGAATTGACTACTGAGGACCATCGGTATCATGAAGAGTTTGAAATTTTACCAGAACAGAAGAACTACCCTTCTCTTTTAGTATCTTTAACTGTCAAAGGATCTTAGTAAGCGTAACAGCCTGTAGCACATAGTTAAATGTCAAATGCAATCAATGTAATACTTTTCTATCCATGTCCAAAACTTTTCAACAGTCAGCATCTAGCACTCAGGGTCTCATTAAATTGTCCCATAGGATCACAACTAGAAAGTTTCATGCCATTCCAACTTGTATCATTGACCAAGTTCTGTGTTATCCACCTTTTTGTGTCACAGTATTCTTTTTGACTATTTGGTATGTTATTTCAGGATCAACTAACACTGGACTGGAATGAAGATTTAGATGGTATGGAGTCGTTTGTTTTAGAAGGGAAGAAATTTGTCAGATTACCAGAAGAAGAACTTGGTATGTTACTGAACTATTTTTACTTAACCGGTATTCCTTTAGACCTGTATCCTGCTTCACCGAAATCATCTTGGGCTGTCAAATGTTTGTCATTTATATTCACTTTCAAAAATTGCAGTCACTTGATTGGTGAAGTCAGACCAATGGTGGAATGGTTGTGTTTTTGTTTTAAATTGTATCCACTTGTATATAAGTATCCTTGCTCAACTCCATTTATAATGGAAGTAGATTTCAGAATTTTATGCCCATCTTGCCCTGATTGTTCCCTTAGTTTAATTCTCTTAAAACTTTTGTTCCAGGTATGTTTTGTAGTGAAGATTGCTATGTGTTTCTATGCCGATATTGGGTACCGGTTGAAATACCCGACGATGAAGAAGAAGACCCAGAAGAGGAACCACCAGAAGATGAATATCGTTGTATCGTTTATTTCTGGCAGGGAAGGAACGCTAGCAATATGGGCTGGCTTACTTTTACTTTCAGGTAAATATACACTCCTTCTGACTCTATTCTCTTCTCAACCCTTGACAATGAGAGACTAAACAAATTGTATATACACAGCCAATGAGGTGCTGAATAAAGTCTTTTCTTTTGAGTGCTTGATCATCTAAAAACAAAGTACTGAATAGAAAAAGCCCATTAAATTTCAGGGGCCTTATTCTCGAAAACTTAACTTATGATATTATACTGTATTTCTTAAAATCAGGATTTTATCTAAGTTAATTTTTAATGAAAAAGACCCCAAAAAGTTTGATGTAAATTTCAAAGTCTCTTCATGTTATTCTAGTTTATGGTTTATCTTGGCCATCGAAAGCTTTTTGTATGTAATTCTGTTTTGTTTCAGGTTGAACATCATTTCTTTTAATTCATATCCATTTGTTTTTATTATCAGTTTACAGAAGAAGTTTGAGTCGTTGTTTAAAGATAAACTGGAAGTCGTTCGACAATTTCAACAACAAGAAAACCTGAAATTCTTGTCACATTTTAAACGTAAATTTATCATTCGAGAGGGAAATCGGAAAGTTAAGATGGACCCTACAATTAAACCATTGACTGAGTTTTATCACCTTCGAGCCAACGGCAGTCCTATAGCCACCAGATGTGTTCAGGTATGTTCTTGGGGCAGTCCCCTTATAGTTGTGGTTGTTGGGGGATGAAGGTGGGGGTATGGGAAGGTAGACAATTTAACATTTGACAGAGTTTTACCATCTACGAGCCAATGGTAGTCCCATAGCTACTAGATGTGTCCAGGTAAGATATATGGGGCACATTTGAGGGGTAATTCCTTATAGTTGTGGTTTTTGGAGGTGGTAAGGAAAGCTACATCATAAAATCAATGACTAAATTTTACTACTAAAGGTTCAATGGTCATCCTATGTCTATCATTACTGGATGTGTCCAAGTAAGCCTTAGAAAAGTCCTTGCTTATTGTGGTAACCTCAGGGGAGAGAGAAGAATGGGGGAAACTATATTCAATGCGTTTCTGATGTAAAAATCCTCATCAGGACAATTAGTGAGGAGATTAAGTTAACTTATGTCACTACAATTTCATTACAAAGTTGATTTTTGTTTTTTTATTCCAGTTGATGAAGGCAGATGCTTCACTACTCAATTCTTGTAATTGGTAAGTTTGCTCTTTAATATATAATCTTTTTCAAGTGTGTTGCTCATTTGCTGCTACCACTGTATTGCCAAATTGTAATCTTGGATCATTGGATTTTTGGTTTATTATGCCCGTCATTGATGCAGGCTGGAGGGCCTAACATGCCTTAAAGTATCTTGTTGTTCTAATGGGACAGGTAACGAATGGCCCCCATTCACACATTCATTAGTTCATTCAGTCACTGAAAAGTGGAACCTTATATGCAATGCTTGCTTCATTTCTATTGTCCAAGTGATCTTGTATGTTTTCACAAATAACCGTTAACAATGCAGAGAGTATGTAGCCAATCAAGAGGGTGTAATGTGAATTTTTTTTTCTAGTTTTATATTAATGGTACCGTTCGATAGTGAAGATTTAAAAGGTATTGTGTATGTTTGGGTCGGAAGTAAGGCTGATCATGATGATGCTAAAATATCAGAAGAAATCGCCTATATGATGTATAAGGTAAGAAATCCTTCCTTGGTTAAATTTTTCTTAAGTTACTTTTTATACGCCCACATGAAATGTGGAGCGTATATTGTCGTCACCCATATCCGTCCGTCCGTCCGTCCGTCCGTCCGTCCGTCCGTCCGTCCGTCCGTCCACAATTGCTTGTAAACACTCTACAGGTCACAATTCTTCACAGATTTTGACGAAACTTAATGGTAATGTTTATTACCGCCCAAGGATGAACCCTATTGAAAATCAGCAAAATCGAAAAATATTTACTATGAATTATTGCCCTTGTTTTTAAAAACGCGTTCGATTTTTGGCTCGTAAACACTCTACAGGTCACAATTCTTGACAGATTTTGACGAAACTTAATGTGAATGTTTATTACCGCCCAAGGATGAACCCTATTGAAAATCGGCAAAATCGGAAAATATTTACTATGAATTATTGCCCTTGTTCTTAAAAACGTCTTCCATTTTTGGCTCGTAAACACTCTACAGGTCACAATTCTTGACGGATTTTGATGAAACTTAATGGTAATGTTTATTACTGCCCAAGGATGAACCCTATTGAAAATCAGCAAAATCGGAAAATATTTACTATGAATTATTGCCCTTGTTCTTAAAAACGCGTTCGATTTTTGGCTCGTAAACACTCTACAGGTCACAATTCTTGACGGATTTTGACGAAACTCAATGTGAATGTTTATTACCGCCCAAGGATGAACCCTATTGAAAATCAGCAAAATCGGAAAATATTTACTGTGAATTATTGCCCTTGTTCTTAAAAACGCATTGGATTTTTGGCTTGTAAATACTCTACAGGTCACAATTCTTGACAGATTTTGACGAAACTTAATGGTAATGTTTATTACTGCCCAAGGATGAACCCTATTGAAAATCAGCAAAATCGGAAAATATTTACTATGAATTATTGCCCTTGTTCTTACAATGTGTTCGATTTTTGGCTTGTAAACACTCTACAGGTCACAATTCTTGACGGATTTTGACAAAACTCAATGGTAATGTTTATTACCACCCAAGGATGAACCCTATTGAAAATCAGCAAAATCGGAAAATATGTACTATGAATTATTGCCCTTGTTCTTAAAAACGCGTTTGATTTTTGGCTTGTAAACACTATACAGGTCACAATTCATTATAGATTTTGACGAAACTTAATGATAATGTTTATAACCACTCAAGGATGAACCCTATTAAAAATCAGCAAAATTGAAAATATTTACTATGAATTATTGCCCTTGTTCTTGAAAACGCGTTCGATTTTTGGCTTGTAAACACTATACAGGTCACAATTCATTATAGATTTTGACGAAACTTAATGATAATGTTTATAACCACTCAAGGATGAACCCTATTAAAAATCAGCAAAATTGAAAATATTTACTATGAATTATTGCCCTTGTTCTTGAATTCGTCACAGATTTTGATGAAACTTGCTGGTAATGTTTATCACCACCCAAGCATGAACTGTATTGAAAATCAGCAAAATGGAAAAATATTTACCATGAATTATTGTTGTTGTTCTTGAAAACTCGTTTGATTTTTGGCTCATAAACACTATACAGGTCACAATTCATAACGGATTTTGATGAAACATACTGATAATGTTTATTACCACCCAAGGATTGAAAACATGTTGAATTTTTAGCTCATAAACACTACAGGACAATACTGGACAGATTGTGAAGAAACTCGATGTGAATGTTGTGAATCACTTTTGTTGTAACTGTCAAATATATTTGTTTTAAGTCAAAGCCAGTGGCCCAGTGGGCGTATATTACCTTGCCTGGCAAGCTATGTTTTTCTTTTCTAAAACACTCATATCAACTTTGAGACATTGCCAAATTGTAAAGTAAATAGTTCAACCAATGTAGATCACTGGTCATGATGTCATAAAACACGTTAGTTTTAGTGGAATTGCAAGAACCACAGACTTCGGAATGGAAATTAGAATGGCGCAAATTGATGCTGTCAGTGTCCCTTATACACATACAATGTTTAGAAAACCTCTTTACAATTACTTTTAGATCAGATTAGCCAGTCAATATCACTCTTTGAACAAGAGTTGTCTTATTTTACCCATTTCTCAGACAAGATGGCTGCCTAACATGGTCGAATGATAATGTTAATCTCAAACATTTATGAAAATTGTGCTGATAGTCGAGGATCTTCCAATTTAATGAAATAACCACAGATCTCGCTAAATTTTAACAAAAGATTTTCTGTTTCCAGGACAACTACACCATTCAGATGATCAATGAAGGAGAAGAGCCAGAGAATTTTTTCTGGGTTGGAATCGGGGGTCGTAAACCGTTCGATAAAGACGATGATTTTATGAATTATATCAGATTGTTCAGATGTTCTAATGAAAAAGGATATTTCACCGTTTCTGAAAAATGTGCTGATTTCTGTCAGGTAAGATGGTTTGAAAATTAAAAACTTTTTTTTATCTTTTTTGCACTTTCTTATCATTCTTCATTAGTCCAATCTGGGGCCTTATTCTCGAAAACTTAACTTAGATAAAATCCAGATTTTAATAAATACAGTAATCTTATTGGATAATTATGCTAAATATAAAACTGATTTTAGTAACTGACCAATCAATTTACTGCATCACTAAAATCATCTTAAGTTTTCGAGAATAAGGCCCCAGATACATATGAGTTGGACATAAAAGACATAAAAATCTATTTTGTATTGAGTTTGTAAAGATGTGCAGAGAGAAAGACACTTGATTTTATTTTAGGCAGTTCAAAGTTTATCCAATTTCTGGATTAGTTTAGTAGAGCAGTTGGAAAAATAAAAGTGATATGAAAGTACTGAAACCAAATTACCTACGTGCCAGTTTTTTTTTTTAGACAGATAAGAGGAACTGTAAATTGCTGTTCTGTGTCACAACTGTAAGAAATAATAAGGAATTATCACTTTTGTTTTCATAATCATCATGTATGTATTTATGAAAAAAGACTGACTTTGTCGTCCCATAATCAGAAAATTGTTGTTTATCAGATGAATTACTTAATGACCGTTTACAAACAATTTTGCCGATCTATTTTATGAAATATTTTTGTCTATTTTTCTAGGATGACCTGGCCGATGATGATGTAATGATTTTAGACAACGGACAAAATGTCTTCTTGTGGATTGGAAAGAAAACTAGTGATGTTGAAATAAAACTGGCTTTTAAAAGTGCACAGGTAAATTTCATTGTGACAAATCGTTTCTGGATGATTGTGGATATACCTTTGTTCCTGGGTATTTGTAAATTTGTCCGATTGAGATCTCCCCTTTATAATCCATTGTGTTAGAATGCAAATGAAATAACTGAATCTATCATGTGCAGTAATGCAGGTTAGAGGGCAAATATGGAAAGAGAATTCAGTTGTTTGAAGGTGAACACATTAAAGATCAAAATTTCCTAATTGCATACTGAATGGGGATGCTTTTCTTTATTAGCTCAAAACCTGAGTAGGGAGGTTGTTAAACTCCATTTTATAAGATGTACCATTCAAAACATTCTAATAAAAAGGACCTCTATGTCAGGCCTACTCAATTAATTTTTGTAAAGGGCCAAATGCATTTTATGAAAAATTTATAAGGGCCAAATAGAGCTTAGCTAGCATAGCTAGCATAGCAAGCATAGGGTTTTATTGGAAGGGGTCACTCTTGAGGGGACATTCTCAAAGGTGTCGCGGGCTGCCATTTGAGAAGGCCTGCTTTGTGCTGTATATATTTCAAACCATCTTCCATTTTTCCAGGTTTACATCCAACATATGAGAAACAAACAACCAGAACGCCCGAGGAAATTATTACTGGCCATGAAATATAAAGAGAATAGAAGATTTACAAAATGTTTCCATGGCTGGGGAAAATATAAAGAAGTTCCAACATAAAACATTCTATTTTTCATTCACTGTCTAGTTGGTCAAACTGAAATTTAATGGGTACGTCTGTTTCGTGAAAGAATTTAATTATAAGTCATTGTTTTCCTAATTTGTTATCAAGTGTTTTAGTGAAAGAAAGGATTACAGCATGAAAGCAGCGTTATATTCTGTCAAAAGTAAACAAAACAAACATCAAAGTCAAATTCATGCGACATTTTTCATGTACAATAAGTATTTGATTTCAAAATATAGCCATGTCATTGCAATCCAAAATTCAGACTTTTCCATTTTAGTTTGACCAACTGTTGTGTGAATATTTAATTTCTATTTAACGTAAAAATTATTGCTCCTACTTTACTTTAGTCTTTCTCTTAAAATATTTTTATAAATTTCTTGTATATAATATTCCCAATCTTGTCATTACTGGAAAGTTAGATTTTTTATCCTTAATCTTTTGCTTCATTTCTCCTGTTTGCTTCATAATATAGACTTGTATTTATGTTAGGACCTAGTCACTTAGGTGAAATAATATCTTGACATTTTTGCTGTGTTAGCTCACAAAATCTGAAGGTGCTAATTTCTACAATTTTCTATAATTGTTCAATATTTATGTTAACTACTGAATTGGCGATGGCTAAAATCAGTTACTGTATAATTGTGGGCCACACTCCTTTTCCTCTTATAAATCTGATTGTTATTATCACTTCCGGGGCAATGACCACTTGTGCAGCTTGTAGTTTTTAGTGCAATATAAAATAGAACAGCAAATGAATAGAACAGATTAAAAATATGTTCTTCCATTGCCCCTATTTTTGAATAAAATTTGTAAGCTTTATTATCTAAATTTTGAAGAATAAGGCCTGTAATAATTAATAAACAATATAGCCGTAGGGGCCCACGACTCAACAGGGGGGCAGACTGACTATTTGCCCGAATTTTACCGAATTTTAATGATATTTTGCCCGATTTCGCGAATTTTTTGCCCGAAAACATAATATTTAGGGGAGCAGCTGCCCCCCCTGCACCCCTGTCTCCTACGGCTATGATAAACAATGTAATACAAAGTAGGTAAGTTGTAATATTTCTAACTATTTAATCTAGAGTTTGTATCATAGAAAAAAAACAACTGTAAATAAACTTTTATAAATATTTAATTCTATTGTCTTCTTTTTTTACCTGCTTCTATGTGTGTTTATTATGAATTCCCCTCGACCCAGAGATTTTGTTAAGGTTTGATCAAATAGAAAAAGGGTTAAGACATTTCAGTTCATCATTTTTTGATGTGCATGAGGACGATGGGGGAAACACGTCGAAACGTTGCATAAAACTTTTACCAGTGATTGTTGTTCCATAAAGCTGTGAATATTTATTTGGTTGGGATTGTTCGTGCTTGGGTTTTATTATTAATGTGAAATCTAGACCTATCTTCAAACTATTTCTGGTACTACTCTGATATTCTGAATGTTTCATCTCATGTTTTGAATGGAGAACTTAAACAATATCATCACATCCAGGGTAGGATCCAAGGGGGGGCTCCCCCGGCTCGAGCCTGTTATCAGAATCGGTTCCGTTGAATTTAAAGCATGTTGTATTATTGCAGAGCCCCCCCTTTCTCTAAATCCTGTATACGCCCCTGACATCTTAGGGAACTGTGTTTGACTCATAAAAGTGAATTCAGTTTCTAAAGTTATCTTCACTTGAATTTTGCTGAATTGTCTCCCTTTAATATCAGGCTTTAACCATTTTTAAGGTGATGTATTATGATCAGTGTTTTAGCATTTTATACCCACTTTAGCATTTTGGATCATCGAACTTCGAAAGAAACATCTATGGTTTACAAGGATTACATCTTAGGTTCCTTGTGGATCCTTTCTCCCAGCTGGTCCTTGGCCAAACCTCTTGGCATTGATCTTTCCCGGATTATCCGTACCCATTTACAGCTGGGTGGACTGGAATTATGAGTGAAGATGACTTATTCAAGGTCATCGAGCTTTCTCACCCCGATCGAGAACCAAACTCTGAAACACAACAACCACCATTTGCTGGTATCCAATGTAGGTTGGAAAGTGATCAGTGTTTTAACGCTCTCTAAGCCACTTTCTTCAATAGAACAATTCACTTTTCATTTTTCATACTCGCTAAACGGTCTGTAACCTGTTACCAAAGTGTGAACTGTCAGCTATAACCCTTAAAAACAACCCCTAAAACTCACCAGAATAACACCATTAGGGCCCATTAATCCCTTTTCAAAAACTGATAAAATTATGACCCTTGGGGTAAAAAAGTGTGACAGGATTTTGACACCCGACCCCCGGGGCGTCCAGGGCATGTATTGAATATAAGTAAATGTGGATCTAATGAGACTATTTCCGTGCCAAAACAATGATGGTCCCCTTGAATACCTGAAATGGTGTAAAAGTGTTTGTTTTCGGGGTTTAGATCAATATTGAGCCTCTCGTCTCGGAATCTTCAACAATATTTTTCTTTGGTCTAAAAAACTTAGAGATGTGACTATTTGTATGTTTGCAAACTTGTAGCCTACATTTTTCTTTGCAAACAAAGGGCTAATCCTAATTATAATTAGGGACCCGGATGCAATAAACTTCTTGGGTCTAAAATAATTGAGATATGACTTTAAGCAAACTTCTAAATTTGTCCTTTCAAACTAAGAGCTTAATCTCCAACAATATTTTTCCTGGGTTTGAAAGCCTTAGAGAAGTGACTTTGTATTTTGCAAAACTTTCGAACTTAGGCCTAGGTTATATGTTGTCAAACTGAATAACATATCCTTTCCGGTTTGAACCTTAGCCTTCTAAACCAGAAGATAATATTTCATTTCTTAAAATATTGCTCTATTCTGCTTAGGTTCTTGGGTTTAAAATTCTTCTCCGTGGAGTAAAGTTGTCTCCTTCAAATGCATTTCTGTTTGGATTAGATCTGACAAGACCTCCTGAATTCATAGATTTATGTGCGTTGAAAATTGTTTATGCAAAAGTTTCAATATTCGTATTTTAGGTTTTGATGTCAAAATTAATAGGGCTATATATTTGCAATTGTTAAAATTATGTAACCAATTACATTTTTACCACGTCCGTGTTATGCAATTATAGTGACGTCTGTAGTAAGTCATTTATTCCGTGAAATATGAACAATGTATTACAAGGCTTATTTTTGTTAGATCTTAGAGACTAGACTTTTAACTCGTTAATAATTAGCATAATCCCATTAAAGATTAAACTTTTTATCCATTTCCAATCCCAAATTCAAACTTTGGGTGATTTAAGGACAAAAATCATTTTCCATTAAGAATTCGGGACAAATCGTCAAGATGGCGACGGCCATATTTCGGTAGTGAAAGAAAAGGTGTGAATATTACAGGTTTAATAAATATCGACGGATTATCCACGCTAATCCTCTTCACGACTAATCCGTTAAGAAAATCACGTTAAGTGTAGATTGAGTGGGGACGGAAATCGTCTGCTGGAGGTGAGAAAAGAAGAGAAGAGTTACCGCCCCTAGTAACTCGAGGTATAAAGATGGCGCTAGTTGATAATTACAGCTACACGGCGCGACTACAGACAGGTGCAGGAGAAATTCAAAATGAAAACATGCCAGTAACAGTTATAGTGAACTGAATTTATCTTGTGAACGACCATCATGTCGACGGGAACGGAATATTCTGATCGTCCCCATGTGGAGAATTTACCTGTGACTTCGCGATGTATTGCTATAGTTTTATCGAGAGTGCATCGGGATGTTACATTTGAAAACGAGCAGTCTTTCTTCAGTGAAAACAATGGAAAGGAGTTATTGTTGGATTTCAAACTTCGTAATAAAACTTGTTACTGGAACCCAGGATTAATCGAGAGTATCGCCAGTTTGGAATATTTAGGTTTTGTAAAACCAAGTACTTTGTTAGTAGTGGGTAAGAATTTGGAAAGTATTCGATCTGCGTGGGGGAGTCGTGTTTTGAATGCTCCGGACGGATTCGCTATTGTCAGAATAGGTGAGTGACTTGTTCAATTCAAATCTAACCGTTTCGTTGCCCATTAATCATTTATATCCCTGACAAGTTTTGATTTTCTTGAATGCTTGAAGGAACGTGTGTTTTACGTGTATTTACTATAGATATGGAGTGTAGTATTTGATAGTAAAACTAGACCATATTTCTCAGTGTAATAGTTACAATGTGTAACAATGTTGATAGTGTTGTAATGATATAATGTATAAAACATATGGTTGTTACTAGTAAACTATAATGATAATGCCCAGTTAGCTGTGGTATATCAACTAAAAGCTGGTGTATATGAGCAATAATGCCCAACTTACTGTGGTTTATCAACTAAAATGTAGTGTATATGGAGATTTAATGCCATCTAAGGTGATAATGCCCTGCAAACTGTGGTATATCAACTAAAAGCTGGTGTATATGAGCTGTAATGCCCAGTTTACTGTGGTATATCAAATAAAATATAGGGTATATTGAGATTTAATACATTTCTAAAAGTGATAATGCCCTGCAAACTGGTATATCTGATCAATGCATTGTAAATTAGTTGTAACCCTAATGCCTTTCTGGCTATGACATATCATTGTAATGCCTATTAAATTGACAACCTTATCGCCTAACCCTTTCTTTTTTGACATCTGACATTTCTGCCCCCTCCCCCTGGTCCTCTCCCTCACAACCCCTTCTATTAATTTTTGAAATCCGAGACTTCCTGCCCTCTCGATATATTAAATCAAGGATTAGGGGTGAAGACTAAAAGAGGTTAAGCTATCTGTGGTCTGTTTGCTGTTTATAAGATTAACTTAATTCAATCTGTTTGACCTACAGTAATCTTATCTAACATAGTTTGTTACTTATCACTCAGAAATTAGATTGTAAAGAGGTTTCTTAAAAAAAATATGTATCTGAGACACTAGTAGAATCAAAAATCAATCAAAAGTTTTCAAATTTTCAACCAGGCAACTGGGGTTCCTGCTTTTTCATTTTCCATTGTGTGTTAAGAGTACTTCTAAAAAAAATTGTATCTGGGACTGATAGCATTAATTTGCACCATTCCTATTTCAAAACAACGTCTGTGATTCCAGTAATCCACTTTAACATAGTGTCAACACGCCAAGGTCATCTTGCATTCTAGCATACAAGGGCTAGGACAGGGATCCTGAGGTATTAAGGGGCCATGTTAATCCCCTATCTATTGTACAAGGTTATATAACCCTGAATAACTCTGTTAACTAAGGAATTTTAGTCACTGAAAGATGTTGGTCAACTTTAGCTGGGGACAACAAAACAGAGATATTTTGGAAAAAGACCAGTAGGGTATTAAGGGGCCAGACTGAACCCCTGCCTATTGAGTTTAGGTTTGTGATTATATAACTGCCAATAATACTGTTAGCTATGGAACTTTAAGATGTTGATCAACTCTAGCTGGGGACACAAAGACACAGGATTAGGGACAAGGGGTTGAAAGCCAACTAGGATTAGGGTTTTAGATTCATAGTATAAGGGCAAACATTCTTTGTTCAGTATGGTTTAAATTTGATTTTAGTTAATGAGATTGGAAGGGGGGCACCGCACCATTGGTGGCAGCACAATTTAATTTCATATGCAAAATTAAAAACTGTTTTGGAACTGGTTATCAAAATTATAGTTCACTGTCTAAATTTTATCCTTCGAATCCAATAGGGCTGCAACGATTCCTGAAGTGGCGATTCGATACGCTAATCGATACACATTCAACGATTCGATTTATTGCGATTACAAATCGCGATTCTTGAGTTTGAAATCGGAAAGAAAAGAAAACCTTTAATCATTAGCATTTTAACACATTTTTGACATAATTTTCGTAACAAATTTATATGCTTAAGATCATCATCATTAATAACAAAGATTTAAGATGATAATAAACAAATTGATACATAAAAAGCAATTTTCTAACATTTCGATATGACATAAATTATAAAATGCGTGAGGATTTCTTGTTCTCAGTCAATAAAAGAGTTAATTAAATGAATAAAAATCGGGGCCGATGAATCGCGATTATTTTTTTCTTGCACGATGCATCGATAAGGAGGAACGAATCGCGATTCATCGATTCTACGATGAATCGTAGCAGCCCTAGAATCCAATCAAATCCATAAATATTTTGTTTGACTATATTTAAAGGAGTTGAAGTGTGGATTGTTCCCTTCCAAATCGATTAAAGATATTTCCCAAAATGGCTAGAGAAAGTTGGGAACTCTGGAAAATGTCAGCTTTCAGAAAATCACGAATTTCTGATACCCCCTTAGTCCCAGAAACTTTTCATTTTTTCCACCACTTTTTCCCAATCAATTATGAATAATAAATTTACAGACACTGTTTTTGAAATATTAAATTATAAAGATGTATTTAATAAAAGATGGAGACCGGCCGGTAATAATCTAATATTAATATTTAGTTTTAATTATATTAATGACTAATTAAGATGTTTTAATTACGATGATGAAAGAAAACCAACCAGTCACTATAATTAAAGTGGCTATAAGATTTATCTTCAAACAAACACAGATTTAATTTTATAAATGTTTATGTTAGCATTAAATTTTGAATTTTCCACATAAAAATGCAGTAATACATGAATATCAAGGGAAAATGTGATTCCAAGAGCTTTTGACTATTGTGCCATTATACATTCATATTTGAGTGTATATACATGTGCCTCTGTATCATAAAATGATATCATGGTATTCAATTTTTCATTGCGTGACAATCTTGTCTGTAATATATCGGTTTATATCCAAAAATATTGGTCTACACAAATAGCCAAGTCTAACTTTATAAAGATAGAATTTCCAATCTCTAAATTTAGTTTGCCTTGCTGATTAGATAAATAGGTATTTTTGCCATGTGCACTTTGCACATTTCCAGCTTGAAAAACACATTTTCAAAAAGTTTGTTAAAATCAGATTGAAAATTTTTCTACAGAATTATCTGTAACCGAGTTCATCTTGTAGATCTAATGTTATTGTTTAGTATGGAAAACATCTTTTTGTGCCATACAGAGATACAGTTGAACAGACCTTGGAAAATCTGAAGTTTAGGATACTGTCATAATAGTTTTAGTTATTTAAACTCAATAGAAGATTTATCTAAACAATTAACCCTATCCTAAGTTTATCTGAAATCTGTAGTAATGTTATTGTCGTACTAAGTATAATATTGTGATACTAAGTTGAAGTATTTGTTTAAAAGATAAGAAAGTACTTGAAGTTACCTGTAATATTTTATATATATCGTTAATAACTTTACCTGATCTTACCTCTTATATCTTATACCTTGATATCTTAACTTTTTACAGTAGGGATTTTTAATTATACAATACTTACTAACTTTGACTGGTTTCTAGAGACATGGGCAAAACAGCAGCTGTGGCAAAAATAATTCCAAGGGAGGGGTGGGGTGGGTCTGGCCCCTATTTAGGCACTCCCATGAACTTAAGGTAGAAGTAAATAATCAGTGATTGTCTTAAGGCATCAGATTTAGGCTAGTTCTTAGCTTTTTGGTTTGATTTTTTTTTTAATAGGTTTTTAAACGATTTTGACAACATTTCAATTTCTAAAGAAATTCCTTTGCATCTAATCTTTAATGTTTATAAAACTAAACAACATGAAGTAATTTAGATCTAACATTTAAAAACAATCTTCAAACAAAGTTACAAATTTCAAGGTAGAAATATTACCATTAAAATATTAAAACTTGGAATTATTCTTGTAGAAAAAAATAAAAAATAAAAATCAGTAAAATCATCAGACTTTGATGAAATTTGTCATTGGAAAAACATAAAATAGCTTGAGTCAGAGCGTTGAAAGAAGTGTCGGAATCTAAATTGCCGTTAAACGAAGCAAGAGAGCGCCATCTAGCGAGGAATATCAGTTTTATTTCCCCCATAAAAGATGATTAGTTGTGAAATGTCCGATCATATCGTGTGTTTTCCCCGCGATTTAACGTGGTTTATTACCCACCATGTTTGACTTTCCGATTGGTTAATTTCTTATCTCACTCCAACGAGTCGTTTAACTAAAACTTTCTAAATGTTATAATTCAAAGAAATCTTACTAAATATTCTAAACTTTGCTATCCAAATTTTGTTGTTCTTCATTATATATTTTTTTTAAAGAAAGAAAGAAACATCTATATTTTACATGGATAACAACAAGGTTCCGTGCGGATCATTTCTACCAGCTGGTCCTCGGCCAAACCTCTTGGCATTGATCTTTCCCGGATTATCCGTACCCATTTACAGCTGGGTGGACTGGAATTATAAGTGAAGATGACTTAATTGCGGTCTGTCAACTCTCACTGTCAAGATAAAACTGTGCCCCTTAACTTTAAATTTTTGGGACCCTGGGTCTTTAGAGAGTCATTGATTTTTTTTAATAGGCGATATTTTGACTTTTCCTTAAAATCGTGCTCGTGCTCCTAACAATATAGAAATGTTCCACTACTGTGACTTCCATTTCCGAGGGGAGAAAAGGAGCGGAAGGTACGATATAGTAACTATTAACAATGAATAGAAAGGGACACTTTATCTAATATCTTTGTATGAGACAGTAAAATTGAACTGATCAAAAACAAGCTGTAGCCTATCATAAAATTGAAGAAGAATATTTGGGTGTTGAATTTTTTAACATTACCAATATCACAGTCATAACTTTTTTGTGGGAGCTAATAATTATTTTATGGGCTTAATAATATATTTTTTAAAAACAAGCCCCTTTTATGTAGGATTACAAAAAAATAGGGGTTAGGGTTTATTACACAAAATTTTGAGAAAATCAATATATTTTTATGAGCTGGCCGAATTTTTTTTAAGGGAAACCTTTGATGTTGGATTATCACACTTCGAGATTGGATTATCGCACGTTAGGCTTCAAAATTTTATTTTTTTGTGGGGTCAAATAATTTTTATGACCCCCCCATGATTTTTTGGATTTTTTAAATCTGTTTGAAGTTGGATTATCTAAATCTGTTAAGGGTCCAATCTTTCCATGAACCAATAATGAGCAATAAGTTTTATGACCTTTACTTTTCAAATATCAATTTTTCAGGTTTAATATTCAAGATAGATTTAATTTAATGGAAGTGATAAGCTACCTATACCCGCTATAAGAAGTAAATTTAATCTTAAGACTTATTAAAATTTGTATCAGTGGTATTGAATTTTATGATTTTTCAAATATTTTCAAATTAGAATAAGGAGTTTCCTAAATTTTGATAGAACTTGAAGTTCTTACTATCCAAATAGTTAATTTTTTGACTGAAAGAAATTTAGATTTCGATTTAACAATTGCATTCATGATATTTAAACTGATTTATCAGAATTTCGGTAGAATTTTAATTGGCTTATTTTTGTGATAACCATTATTTTTTTATGGGGCACTGCCCTTAGTATCACTTTACCCCCTTTGATGTGGGATTATCTATAAAGGGGTGGAGAAATTTCTGCATTAAGCATCCCCTAATAATATTAAAGTGTTTATTTGTAACACATTAAGATATTGAGCTAGTGTTTTTGATGTTTATAGTGTATAATGTAATTATAAACCCCAACACCTGTGACCCGACCCCACTAATTAAAATACCTTTAATTAAGTCACTAATGACCCCTAAAAGATGACAATTAACCCCCATATGTATTAAGAAATTTAGAAATTAAAACAATACCCCTTATTTTAATTTAGAGAATTTTAATGACATCTTTGACAGTTTTTGGGTGGGTATTTTTGTGGGGTGCAGCTGGGAAAGGTTGTAGCATAATTACCCTCACCGTGGGGCAGCATTTAGGTCATTTTGGCAGCTGACCACAAGTTTTGGATCAGATTTGAACTGACTCTGGTCATGTAAAGAGCTTCTTTTGTGTTTGTGAGATAACTGGACTAGTTTAGGAATTAATTGGAACTGAAAACACTTTTGTTTTTGTAAAATAACTGAAAATTTTTAATCAAATTTGAAATCTTGGTTCTAATTTTGGATAGTGACTACAAGTTTGGAATCAGAATTGAACTGTGGTAATGGACAATGCTTTTGTTGTGTTTTGAAATAACTGGACTCACTTGTGAACTTGATTCTTCTGTTTGGATCTGTTTGGATCTGTAAAACCATTGTAAGAATCAACTGTAAGAAGTGAGCCACCAAGCCAAAAAGACACCAGTTCCTACCATTATTTGTTCATCAGAAAACCAGCAATTCTTTTCAAAACATCTGTAGAAAGACAAGTTAACAGCAAACTGTTCTAACTAAAATATTTTTAGAAAGACTTACTAACTGTTCTACCGCTCAACAACTTGTGAACAGTTTTGATAGTGAACTGGACTAGCAGGTGGTTGGTGGTATAAAAATAGTTAAGCAGTGCTCAGAGAATTTAAACTGATTGTCAACTTCGAGAGATAAATAAAAACTGATTAGCTTTGATCCAATCTATTTTGTGAAAATTGCTCAAAACCTTAATTAAATTCAATCATTTAATTTGAGGGTTTATGTTTGGGCATTGAAAGATGTACTGAATTCACATTTCCCTTTGGTTTCTTCCAATCTTTTCTCTATAAATTGCTCATAAAATTTTTAACAAAGGATCCTTTCATATTCTTAGTAAAATTGATGTTCTAAAAGACCTATGCATCTTGTTTAAATATCTAAAGAACAAAGTTTAAAATCAGAAATCAAGGTCACTCATTCTGACATATACTTGTAACAACAAAGTATAGTTTTGGATGGTATCCAATATAAGAACAAAAGAACTGAACTTTTATCTAATTTTGACCTGAAATCAGTGTTAGTTTTAAGATCTCTATGTTTTTATAAGTGATTACTGTTAATTTGGGATTTAATTAACCACTTTGTTGATTAACTGACTTTTTACTGGTGGTTTTAAAATATAGAACAGTGTTTTTATACCTGGCCAGTCAATTCTTGTCTAAAAAAATAGGATTTGAGATTTTGAATCAAGAAAATTAAAACAGTCTGCAACTTAATGTGATCCATGAAATCAAATAAGCTTTAGACTTGGAACAGACTTGTGTTATCCAAGTCAAAAAAGGATTTTGACTTTTAAGATGGATTCTGTTAGCAATTAATGTCTGAATTTAAAGGATCTGCCATTAGTAAAAAAGGATTGAGGAAGTATTCGTCTGAAATCAAAACCAGTTGATGTCAAAAAGGATTAGAATTTTTCCGTAATTGGGATTTGGATTTACTGGCATCTTATCTGAATTGACTATACTTGTCTTTCTGATTATATTTAGGATTTTACAAAATACAGTTAATGCCAAACATTACCCAAGAAAGATGAAGTGATTTGATCAGATTGGAATCGAAATGTAAACAGAGTTGTCAATTGTGACGATTGATGTCAAAATTTAAACTTTCATACCTTGGCAAATTGGCTTGGAGCCTATTGGTGCCTAAATGATTTTACATTTACATTGGATATTCTTGTGAATGATGAAAATTTTACCAATTGGTGTCAAAAATCAAAATTTCATACATGTGTGATTGATTTTAAGCTATTTGGTGCCTTAAATGATTTTACCCTTATAGTAGTTGTCTAAGTTAAAACTGACCAATTGCTGTCAAAAATCAACTGAAAATTCCACTGATTAATTTCTTGGAAATAAACCTGGGTCAAGACAAGAATTAGCCAATCAGTGATTAGATTTCACTAATCACCAGGCTGGATTAAAATCACTAATCTAGGTCACTTGATGTCAGAGTTTGAGATTAAGTTAAAGTGAGCAGTGGTTGGTCAGGCTAATCAGATCAGTGGCTAAACCTGGTCTAGGATTAATGTTAACCCTCTAGATTCAACTGTTGTTCATTTATTAACTTGGATTTTTTACTGAAGAAGATAACTGTTAGTGGATTATTACAAGATTCAGCAACTTTGTGTAACTTTGTGAGACATTCTTGGACATTGTAGAACATTTTAGAACATAGTGCAACATTGTTGTGATATTAAAAATTTGGGAAGTTTTAGCAGAAGGACATTTGTAACTAAAAAAAAGGAATTAATTTAGCTGGAACATTGGATTATCTTAATAACATCAAGATTGAAAAAAGAAATTTAGTTTCACAAAAGTATTAGCATAAAACTTTTGGATGAAATCGACCAAGGCTTTCATGAAGAAAGATATATAAAAGGGAGATTACTTAGAAATGAAAAAATGGAGAGTTGTGCCCAGCAACTAGAAAGTTGTACTCAAAATGTTCAGATTTTACAAAACGCAACAAAACAAATCTTTGAACTTTATAAAAAATATAAAAATGGTAGGCTCCCATATCATAACAGAATTATTTTATTTTATCTAGTTTACCAAATTTGGTGGTTTATATTATATAACACTGTCTTTTCAGGTTTCTTGACCTAATTTAACAATTTACTGGTTACCATTTTCACTCTCTGATTTGACTAGGTATCAGATGTTGCATCTGCCAGCAACTAATGAAAACAAAACCCTTGTTTTTCGTAATAGCACCTTTAGAAAATGGACTCCTAATTTTAAATTTGAATACTTTCTAAGCACATCTTCAAATTATTATCCAAATAGGGTGATTGTTATTTCAATATTTTGTCGTCTATTTCAGGTGACGTTAATGGAATCGAGATGCAGGTGGTACCACAAACTAAATCAGTGCCTCTCATGGACGCTTTATGTCATATTATAATGGAATTAAATAATCATAGGATAGTAGCCACGCTGGACACAATACGGGAGAAATTACAATGTGCCTATCAAGATATTCAGCTACCCACAGATAAACAGTTGTTCGATACCCTCGGAAGTCTAATAAGGGATAGAAAGGTTTTCCATACCGGTAGGTTTTATAGTTTTTTAACAGCATTTTTATTAACAAATTTTTTAATCAACTTTCATTATTTGTTGGTGATATGCAATTTTAAAAATACAGGTTATTTTCTGAAAACATTGATATTTTTTATCAAAAATTTCCATATCTGTAATTTAAATGATTGGAAAAGGGGGCATGCACTTATGGTACTCCTGAGGTCATATAGTGGTTAGGGTGGATGAAAGCAACCAGTTACTATTCAACAGAACGCATTAGGTCATATAGTGTTAACAATAAAAAACCAAAATTGATATTGTTTAGTCTAGATCAGAAGTAGTTTTGGAAAGTTGATCAAAACTTTTAATATTTTTCCTGAAAGTATGGAGGTTTTTAACTTAAGAGGATGATATAGTAGAAAGTTTGAAGTGAGGTTACCTATATTGTAAATGTGTGGTCTAGACCTTGTAGAATAATATGTTATGAAAAGGAACCAAATTTTGAATATTTTCTATGAATTCCTACATCAGGAAATTAGGGTTGGTATTTTATACATCAGTTTTATATAATATATAATATAGATTTTGAAAAGATGTTGCAGATTAAAAATGTGTGGTCTAGACCTTGTAGAATATTATGTTAGGAATCGAACCAAGTTTTGAATATTTTCTATGAATTCTACATCAGGAAATTAGGATTGGAGTTTTTACATCAGCGTTTGATTTAGCCGAGATTACCAATTTCTAAAATGTGTGGTCTACAACCTTGTAAAATGTTATGTTAGGAATTGAACTAAGTTTTGAATACTTTCTCTCAATTCTACATCAGAAAATTAGGGTTGGGGTTTTACATAAGGTTGATATGATATAAAGTTTTAACAAATATTACCAATTTATAAAATGTGTGATCTAGACCTGGTAGAATAGAATACACTGTAGAATATTATGTTAGGAATCGAACCAAATTTCACCAGCTGTAAGAGTTTATTCTAGTTCCGTCTTGGTAGAATATAATAATAATATACACAACAACTATAATAATACAGCTAATACGTTTTATTCTGTAGGGAATTCTGACATTTCAAAACACACACATTACGTCTAATACCTTCACTTGAAGCATCATATCATAATTATTTTGTTGGGTACCAAATGGCCAATATATTATATAATAATGCATAACATAGCACAACATCAGATAATAACCAAATAGTTTTTATTCGCTGGAGGAATATACCATTTCAAGACACCTAGGACTGTGTAATAACAAAGCTATTGAACATTTTAAGTTGTCCAAACTCAACACAGTGCTGTCTTGTGTAAAATCTGACTTTACCCTGCTTAATTCAACAGATAATTAATATTTTGCTGTGTTAAAGTTAATACCAAAGTTTAATTTATGACTCTCTGATCAGATCAAATCAATTTCCACTGAAAAATCAAAGTCTAAAATTGTAACCTGTTATATTCATCCACTGCAGGATCAAAGTCCAAAATGGAGACCTTGCTTACAACTCTGCAACCAGAATGTATTTCTCTTAGATTATCAAAGTCTAAAATTGAAATCTACTTCATGACTCTGCAACCAGAATGTATTTCTCTTAGATTGTCAAAGTCTAAAATGGAGACCATATTTACAACTCTGCAACCAGAATGTTATTCATCGCGCTTCATTTCCCAGCCTCTAATTTCTAGTATTAAAACATGCATGATGGGAGTTTTTATAATTCACATCAACGTAGAGTTTTATAGTTCCTTTCTTATCAGCCTCTCTTTCATGTTTTCAGTCGCGTTTTTGCTCGTTCGATTCCTTCTGACATAAACGATCTTAATTTACATAAATTGTTTTGATCTTTGTCCTGTTTTTGATTTGATATTTGGAAAAGTTTGACAAGTTAATTTCACACGAGCAGAAAAAAGATCGAAAATAATCTTTCAGGAGTTTCACGTTTTTTTGAAAGTTCGTCAAGTGGAAGAGTTGTAATTATTCCTAACAGGAATGACCATTGACAAAATTTAGTTGTCAGATTTTTGCACAGTCATACTCTCCCCTGGGTTTGGTGAGTTCATCATCAAAATTTCAAAGGACACAGTTGAATTCTGTTAATGAAATGAAATGAAATGGAGTTTTACATCCTACTTTTCTGCCATATTTTACTTGTCTAGTGGTTGTGTTAATTTTTTGCATCTGATAATTCTAGGGGTAGACAGGCTATGCAGTGTGCAATGAGGGAAATTTTGCAAAGACTGCAGCATTATCCTTTCTTTATTATTTCCATCTGTTGAGGTATCTTACAAGCTGTAGCACAAAGGGTTTTGATAACGTTAAAAGAATAGTTATTTGAAAAGATAATTTTTTGAGCAGGGTCCCAGGTTGTTTTTATGATCAACATGCCCTTTTTGTACCCTGAAAAGACCTTTATTACACCAATTTAATCTAGCTATAGAAATAACCTGAGACTAAATCATAAAATACAGACTGAATATAGTTTTATTAGGTGGAGAATGAATAATATCATAAATAAAGATATTGGTTGAATATGGATTAAGTGCATGGAAAATGAATACTAAAGTGGTAGTAAATGAGATTTGATTCTCTGTGTTTTGTGTATGGCCCTCAGAAGTTCAGAATAAAATCATTATAGCATACTACATGTCGAACAAAAAAAAAACATTTAAAATTTTTTTTACTTCTGCCTTGTTATTTGTTTCTAAAAGTAAAGCTGGAAGGGTGTTTGACATAAAACATAGAAATAAAAACAATCTTTATGTATAGCATACAATATATACCAAAGAATGTTAAATGGACATTATTCACCTTAGAGTCATGTATTTTAAAAGTTTCACCTGCCTTAGTTAACTCTTTGGGGATGAGAAAAGAAAGAACCTTTTACAAGGATAACAACTTAGGTTCTGGGAGGATCTTTTCTCCTAGCTGGTCCTTGGGGTTGATCTTTCCCGGATTATCCGTACCCATTTACAGCTAGGTTGGGGCTATAACCATAAGCCTATTTATACCATTTAATTTGTAGCATGCTATGTCTTGTGGGCTTAAACATTTACCAACGTTTTTTGATATTTGTAATGGTATTTTGAATGGCTTTATGATTATCTATAAATATGTTTGGTGTGTGTTACATTCTTTTCATTCATTCATTCATGTGTGTGTTTATTCATTCATTCATTCACTCACTCATGCCATGTTTTTTCACCTTATTATTTTAGAAACACCCAAGCATGGTAAGTTCCATCACCATCTTGCATGATTTTACTAAAAACAATTTATAAAGTTTATTTTTTTAGTGTAGTCCTTGTGTTTTAGTTTCATTTTGTAGTACTTTTAATTTCACCTAAATTCTCGCTACTTTTTGACCGAATCATTTCCAAATTTTATCGCAAAAAATGCAATAATAAATTCTATGAAACTGGAGAAATTAAAAAAAGAATTTATTCTGAACGTTACACTGTAAATTTTTATGAAAAATTGGGCCTAGACTTTTAAATATTAAGTATGGTAACTTTCTGCCAAAATGCTTATTTATGCTTATCTTAACGCTTTTATGACTAAGAATTATAACTTGATGTTTTAAGCTTTTAAATGTTGTATATCATTGCATGCTGTATTAAGAACTGTACACTGACAATATATAACAAACTTTTGAGCCACATGTTGTCGAAAATGTTGCTTTTTTGTCATATATGTTATCAGTGTGTACAGTTCCTAAACATTCGGCAACATGTAATCCAAATGCTGGCCAAATGTTGCTGAATAAATACAAGTTTATTTTTGTTGTCGAGATGCAAATAATGTTGCTGAGTTTTATCCAATCAGAAAAGGTCTATAAATCCCATGATCTGTCCGAAGTCATGTTATGTAATGAAAAATGAAAAATGGCAATATCTCTCTTTTGAAACGATGATCAAGTGTTAGTGTTGTTTTAAATTTTGTGTTTGAAAATCCACCCGTCCTACTTTGCATCATTTTAACTTAAATTGTGCTACAGCCTTGCTTATTTCAAAAACAGAAATCGTTCAATAATGATGATTAACACTTAACAATTCCGTTAATTTCATCACCAAAGTTGTAAAGTTTAAATTCTCTTTATTTCTCTACCAGAAAATTCCAACCTTCATTTTAGTCTCAGAATCTCAGCTTGATGATTCTCTAATTTCCCGAGAATTTCTAGTAAAACAACAAATTTAACAGATTGTTATCTTGTGGTAGATAATGTTACCTGTATTTCTATAGAAACTTGAGTTTTTACTGAAATTTACACGATTTGAATTACAATGTCTATCACCCCCTTCGGTCTTGAAATATCGCCGATTTCTTACTGGCAAAATAATTAACACAATTCTCTTATCTTTTATTATGAAAACAGAAATATCTCTGGGTGAATTTCCCTCATTGCACACTGCAGTATCATACTAGAATACTTGTCTTATCTTTTTATTATGACAGAAATATCCCTGAGAAATTTCCCTCATTGCAGACTGCACACCCTCCAGTCTCGTGATTTTCTTACTGGCAAAATGATTAACACAATTCTCTTATCTTTTTATTATGATAACAGAAATATGTCAGTGAATATCAGATGAATTAAAAAATTCCCCCTAACTATGATTTGGTTTCAATTATACCGGTACTTGGCAAAATTTCCCCCATTGCACACTAACTTATGTAAAATATCTTGTGAAATAATTAACACAATTCTCTTATTTTTTTCTAATAGCAGAAAGATAGTGATTACCCAATTTTTTTCAAACAATTCGTTTTTCATTGCTAATGTTTGGCAAAGTTTACCTCATTGCATACTTAATGGCATTATCAGTCATTAATAGCTATAGAGATATGTTACAATAATTACAACTATTCTCCTATCTTTTTATTATTAAAACAGAAATATTTATCGCAAATTTCATATTATTCTGAATTATTATCAAGACTTAATTTGACTTCATTTAAAACTTGGCACAATTTCCTCTATTGCATACTTCATGGCTATATCAGTCATTCTATCTATTTTTAATGATAATAGATAGATTGTGGTGAATTCATTTACATTCAGCCTAATTATTACCAAGACTTCAATTGATTTGATTATTATTTGGCAAAATTTCCCCCATTGCAAACTTAATGGTGTTGTCTATCTGCATTATCTTTAACTAGGGGAGGCAATGTAGGACATAAAAGTCATTTCAAATCTGTTTTATTGCCACTAAATGATGTTATTTGTGAATATCTTCATTAGCATAACACATTAAGGCCACACCAATTTGATTTGTTGTTCGTCGGAATTCCCGCACACATTTTTCTAATTTTCGTAGTTTTATTTTAAAAAAATAATTCAAATGCCGCTCCTCATTTTTAATGTCCCGCTCCTATTTTCTAAATACTTACAATTTTGTTTTTAAAAAAACAAAAAAATTTGCCGCTCTCATTCTCAAACAAAACCTATGAATTATGAATTTACGGTGTGTATATCGAACGCCGTTATATGAAAGTTCTAGAGGGTTTCGGGTCATTCGTTTTTATTATCATGTTCGCCTTCCGAAACACTCTGGAACTAGCGTTATAGCGCCCTCAAATAGAATTGTTTCGATTTTCATGTCTGTTTCTCGTATTTCAAATCCATTATCGTATGTATGCACTGGTCAATCGTAAATATACCTGAAGTCTTGAAGTGTTTATCGAACGCACTTCGTTTGTAGCGCCCTCTAATAAATTTGTATCAATTATCCAGACTGTTATTCGTATATCAAATTAGTATAGTAGGTTTATACACTGGTCAATCGTAAATTTTCACTTCGCCATGTTGCTTGTCAATGCCATCTGTAGATAACACCGATTCTCCAAATTTAAAAACAGGTACCGGAAACTTATGTATTTTGTCAACAATACATTTGTTATCATGCTTCTGGTAGTAAGCTTACGTAGTACATCAAGATTGATATTGCCATTTACTGCTTATAATTTTGTCAGCCATGAGACCACGTTTTTAGAAGTCTTCAGAACTTTGGCGTCCGTGGTGACGGTACCGGAAACGAAAGATGACAATATTATTCACGAATATCAAATTGAAAAAAATTATTTATTATTTGAAAGACTCTGTCAAAAGTGGTGGTATTCTTGTGAATACTCAGTTAACGATATCAATATGTAGTGAATTACAACTAAGATATAATGCTATTTAAAATTCCTATCAAATTCCTGGTCAATTTCTTCTGAAATGCTAATTTGTTTTGGGGCTGTACTGGTACAATTTTTATTTTCATATTTTTAAGATTTGTAAGAAATACTTAACAAAGATATATTTTATGTATATTTTTAAAGATTTTGGAAGAGATCAGTCTACCAAAGGAGATACTGAAATACTTGAGGCACTCTGGAATACTCAATATAGTTTTGTCTTTGTCATACTCTAAAGTGAAGAGTTCAAATGTTATGTTGAATGATTTTTAAAGTCCTTGTTTGTTGATGTTTAAAGTTGTTGAAACAGTACTTGTTACATACTAAGCTTTCTCGCTCCTCTCTTTTACATAGCCGTGTTTATTTTTTTATAATAAAAAAATGTTCGCTCGCACCATTCAATTTATCTTCTTTTCCAATATTTGGAATCTTAAATTTTTTAATTAAAAAAAAAAATTCGCTCGCTCGCTCCTATTTTGAAGGGTAGAAATCCCGAAGAACAACAAATCAAATTGGTGTGGCCTAAGGCAGAAAAGTTTGAAATAAAACCAACTCCAAAGTCACTACTTGTGACCTAGGCCAGTGCTTCTATAGGAGAATATCTTCTATAACACCTATAATCAACTCAGATTTGTCCTGATTGCACACTGTTAAACATTAGCCAAATTAATAGGATAAAAGTAGGGCATAAAACTCTAATAAATTGTTTTTTAACATTTAAAAAAGTAAAAATAATTTGTTTTAAGGTTTGAAATTAGCCAAATCAGAAAAGTGAAAATCCACTACATTAAATTAAATTTTTTAAAATTAAAGGGATTGTTAAGTGGTTTTCCAAACTTCGTATGTACTTCGTATGTGTATTGGAGACACTGATAGCATCAATTTGCCCTATCCAATGTCTGTGGTTCTTGCAATTTTACTAAAATTAACGCGTTTTATGACGGCACTGACAGTGATCTGCATAGATATCAATAGTAGCTTCCGGTAGATCACTGTCAGTGACGTCATAAAAAAGACTTTACGATCCCTTTAAATCACAAGTTGAGAAATAACAATTATGATTTTATAATTAGCTTGATTATAATTTCTAACATTCCTAAACCTTGTTATCTAACCACGAAACTATATTGTACTCAAACATAAAAACACTGACTTGGAATAAAAAATTACAGAATTTCAGAAATTAAATTGAAATTGAGCTTATCAACTTTTTTTTTATCTGTACACTTTAAGATTTCATACAATTAAAGAATTTTAGATGTGCACAGTCTTTTATGAACGTGCTTAATTCAATTGTCATGTCCGAGCAACTAGATGATATTGACCTTTATAGTAGTGGCAGGTCGCATGCAGAGCAGAGCAGATCATGCTTACTCTTTTATAAACACTTGATGGTACTTCCCGTATGGGAAGTCCACTACTATAAAATTATTGCACCCGATTTTGTCATGTACTGGACAAGATTTTTGATTAACAGAATTGTTTTGCATGTATGGATTTTATTATTATCAGCACCATGCAGTGTGCAATGAGGGAAATTTTGCCAAGAAAGCATCATTGCCCTACTTATTTTCGATTTGTGTGGATGGATCTTTAACATGCACTGCCTGTAGAACACATGGGGCCTCAGTTTACAAAATTCCAGAAAATAATAATGATAATATACAGAGAAATCAAAATTCCTGACAACTATAATTCTGTGATTTTTGGCAGAATGATTGAAATTCAATGTTTAATTGTACGTCAGAAATCGGCAAGTCGTCATTATTTTAGAATCGCAATGTGTTAATTTCGTTGGCTTCCTACTGATTTTATCATGTTATCAACGTTACAAACATCATAATTATAATCTACGCCATCTTAAATTCTTTCTTCCTGGTAAATTGTTTATGTAATGTTTTTAACTGAGGAAATATAGCTTCTGATAAAATTACAGTTTTAAGTTCATGGAGTTTAGATTCAGCTTGTAGGAGTTTTTATTCTTTAGAATATTCTAGTTGTTGATTGCCCACTCCTTTTCCAAGAGCAACTTGTGGAATTAGGTACCAGAGCATGCTTACAGTTATTGAACACCTAATGCTATTCTGCAATAATGCACCTATATGCTTCAGCTAATATTCTTGTTGTTGATTTCCGACTCCAATTCAGAGAGTTTAAATGAACCTTGTGAAATTAAAATAATCAAGGTGTATGGCAGAGAATGCTTTCACTTTTTGAATACTCCATGCTAGTCTGAAAACTATGTTAATCAACTTATATTCTTCATTTTTATGGCTCGCTTTAGTGGAAAGTTAACCACAATTTCAAATCATTCTTGATGAGGATTCAGTATCTAAAACATATGTAAGCCGTTTAACATTTTGAAAAATTATTTCTTATGACTTTATAACAAAATATAATTCCAAATTTCTTAAAAAGCCCCAAAAACTGAAAGATGACAAAGTTTCTAAAAATAAAAAAGTACACAAAAAACGTTAGCATATAGATTTATTATTAATTTAAACATTTATACCAATGGATGAAATAAAACACGTAAAAACATCGATTCTCGCGGAATGATTCATATATTTTACGAGTTTTTCTGGTAAAAATGATTCTGAGAGTATTTTATTACTAAGAGTCTAATAAATATTACTTCCACTTGGCTGATAATTTCTAACGACTATTCTTTCCTCTATTAGGTTCGGACGCCAAATTAAGTTTTGTTGTGTTATGTTTTCGTGGAGTTATTCTTTCAATGTAACAATTTTGAGTTATTCAATCATGAAATACAGCTTGCCAAATGGAAATAGAATATTTTTATTACGTTAGGAAATGTAATTCACAGTAATATGTTGATAAATGATACTGATTTTAAGAAATACAAGAAAATTATGAGAAAAATCAATGCTAATTGTTAAATATTAGATGTACTTTAACTAAACCCAAACATTGTCAATATTTCTTTCTATTTCTGTTAAAGCAGTGAATTGTGCAACATCGCTGAACTGTTAAATCTTGAACGTAGCTACATTTACTCTCATTATATCGACTTTTTACCTACTTTTTGCGCGTTTTTGTGTATTTATTTTTTCGTATTCCTATTACAGATATTTACTTCTATAGAAGCACTTTTCTGCACTTCTTTGGGTTAATGACATGCAGTAAATGTACTCTTATTTTTGATTTCCAACTATCAAGGGATCTTTAACGTGCACAGCCTGTAGCACACAGGGCCTTGGTTTATTGCCCCATGTGAATGACTAAACCTTTTTCCATATCAGCCCCTTTGACTTGCATCACTGACAGGAGGAAACTGGGTTGAAAAATCTAAAGGAATCATCTCAAATCCAAAGTGTTCTGTTCTTAATTTCTAAAACTATTCAACAAAACAGAAATCGTGTCACATAACTTCACATCTGCAACAATTTTTAACCTGAAATTCCCACCTCATAATATAATTACGTTAAACCCTATAGAAACTATAATCAAATTTATAAAATTTTCTACGAATTTCGACCATAAATCACAGCACATCAAAGAAATAAAATGGTGAATTTTCACACAAATTGGCTTGTGTTTTCACGGGGTAATGGAATTATGTAATTTCAGAGTCAGCGTTTGTGAAAATGAAGAGATTATGAGTATGATTTAGAATAAGAAATATGACGGAAGGTTGAGAATTTCTGTTGCGTTGAAGGCGCCGTCGTCAATAATCAATGTTTGTGTCTTTATGACCTTACTAATTTCATTTAGTTTTCTTCCGTAACTTTTGTACGTTTTGTCCCCATTTTACTGTGACTTTAACGTTAAGGTTATTACATTTTTTGAGAATTTTTGTTAAAAAATGTCAAAAAGAGATCTTATATTTACTTAAAACTGATAAGAAAATGTTGTACAGTTTTTTCCCATTTTTAATGAGAGTTCAATAAGATATTTTACCCTCCATATTTTGTTGAAACTGTGGATCAAGCATTTTTCACAAAAAAATAACTCCAGATTTTAGGAAATAAATTATTGAAGGTATTGTAGTAAAAACTTGCTTTATTTCTTTTATATCTACCTTGTGTTTTTCTTTTTAATCATTTTCTAACTAAATATATATTTGTTCGGTTATGGTAAACCAGAAGTTACGCAATCTACATTTTCTCTCTAACCATGAAAAGATTGTAATTTAATGGGGAAAGATAATTAACGACGGCAGTAATCAGGTTAAGACAGAGAATGAAAATTAAAAATAAAAAAACTCGGTGGAAGAAAACATGTGGTTGTATAAAAATTCTGATTAATTTGAAATATTTTGCGTAAATCAAGTTTTACGACTTGACTTCAATCAACTTAATGGATTTTAAAACGCCCTCCTTTCTCTTTTTCTAAATTTTAACATTTTCCGCGTGATTAAGTGGCCATTTTAGTTAAAATAAAACCCAATCCCAGAAGACTTAGTAATCTGTTTGACGGTAACTATGAATTGTGGCTATTGTGCAAGCGGTTCTCAGCACTGAGTAATTTTGCTAGCAGTGGCGGTACACTTAAAGCGGACGTTAACTTGGCATCTATAACTTAGGCTACAAAACAACTAATCTAGCAGTACTATTATAATGGTAAAATAGGGCTTGTTAATTTATTGCAAAATCCTTTAAAAACTGGCTAACTTTTAAGTTACTTCTTATTAACTATGAATTGTAGCTATTGTGCTGGCAGTACACTTAAAGCGAACGTTAACTTGTCATCTACCTACCAACTAACTAACCTAACAGTACTGTTAAAATGGGGCTGGTTAATTTATTGCAGAATCCTTCAAAAACTCTTGACTCTTTAAGTAACTTCAGAAACAGTTTGAATTGTAGCTTTTGTGCCAGTACACTTAAAGCAGCCGTTGATTTGTCATCTTATCGTTTACCAACTAACTAACCTAACAGTACTGGTAAAATGGGGCTGGTTAATTTATTGCAGAATCCTTCAAAAACTGGTTAATTTTTTACTCTTTAAGTAACTAATTAAACTGTTTGAACTGTAGCTATTGTGCTGGAAATACGCAAACATTTACTTGTCATCTACCAACCAACTAATAGCAGGACTGCTAAATGGAGAAAAATCAAATTTATGGCGGTGTCCTAAAAAAAGAGGTTGACTTAAAAAAAAACTTTTTGATTTTGTAGCTATTGTTTCTGATGGACTGGGCTTTGTGCTGGTAATGATACTGAAATTATGGTGAAATCCTTAAAAAAAACTGTTGGCTAACTTTAGGTTATTTAGGAAACAAGTATGAGGAACTATGAATTTTTGTTTGACCTCTATTTTCTGTAAATGCTAAGTTTAAAATATTTCATTTGGTTATTTTCACCAAAAAATGTAAAGATTTATGGTTCAGTTAAGATTTTAAGAAATAGGGCACCTGCATGTTTTATGCTACCAAATAATAAAAGTTAAATATAACTCCAAGGTTATGAAATTTGAAAGAAGAGAAATTACAACATTGTGTTACAGATGTTAAAACTATTTTCAACAAATCTCTAAATTCTAGAAATATAAATTATTTTCTCCTATTTCAACAGAAAACAGAATATTTTTGTGAATTTTGAGTGAAATTTTAATACCGAGAATTAAAATGTCACATTTTTACAGATTTATGTAATTTCCTTTTCATGATTATTTACATATTTTCTTCATTTCTAATTTTATGAGTTTTATGAATTTCAAGATTTGTGATATTTTCAACATTTTAATTTCTGAGGGAGGGATGTTGATTAGATATGTTCTTCACCGGACAGTTTTGCCTTTGTGAGATGAGTCTTGTTAAGTGAGGCTTCTTTTGTTTTTATGACTCAATTCATTCATTGCAAATAATAAAACCCAAGAACAAATATTCCAACCATAAAACAAATCTTGAAATCCATGTAAAAACACATTGGCGAGACATTGGTATCAGCTAATGAACTTTTCATTTGAGGAAATATATCAATAAATGAGTAAATATTTCATAATAAAAGTGATATCAGGTGTCTATAAGAGTAAGCATACCCTGCCTCGCATTTCTTATTTCTAAAACACCTGAACAAGTTGACAACATTAGATGAGCTCTTGTCTGTAAGCTAATTTTGTCAAATTCCATTTCTAAAACTAACTTGTCCTGATGAAGATTGTATATCTGAAACATAATACGTTGGGAGTATTAGATAACTTTAGTGTATTTTTAAAATTCAGTCATGTGCACCCATTAATGAAAGCATGTCACGGAACATGGACATGGAACTTCTGTAGATTAAGTTGTCATGAAAAATGGACATGGAATTTCTATAGATTAATTTATCATGGCCTAAGAATTAAAGATTATAAGAGAATCAATATAAAATATAACAGTCAGATATTGATAGTAAATATCATTTTATTATAATTTTATATCTTCATGTTTATATTGTACTAATAATACCTGGTGAGAGAGAGGAGTTTGTTTTTATAAGAAAAGGTATAAAGATACATTGTATCATACTAAAGATCCCTTCGCCTGATCATTCAAAATAAGATAGTAGGCTAATAATACCTGGTGAGAGAGGGGGTTTGTTTTTATAACGACTTTTATAAAGATAGGAATAGACCAGGAATCATGGGGAGAAGGGAGTCCATGAACAGACAATTTTTTTTATATATGTACAAATAGACTAGGAATCATGCCCTGTAGGGTGGCCAAGATAAAAAAAAAATGCTGCTGGCCTTGAAAAAAGTCCCTCATTGCACACTGCATTATCCCATTACAGAGGTTTCATTTGCTGTAGCATGAACACACGCTAAGGATCCATTAATTTGCCAATGTTGATAATAAAAAAGAGTAGGCTAATTCTAAAGGAAATTCTTCAGTGCACACTGCATTTGCCCTTTTATTGTAGGCACGCTAAGTTTTCCTAAAATAAAATAAAAGAGTAGGCTTATATTAACGCTAATAATCTAACTGCTTAGATCATACCCATAGCCAGGGGGGGTTGGGGGGGTTCGTACGACAAAAAAAAACAAATAAGCACTGTTAAAGTAGACATTCTGTTTGAATTGTGACTGTTAAAGTTGAGTTTGATTGCTTTGCAAGTCCATATAACCCCCCCTTGGAAATTCATGGCTACGGGCCTGTAGATAGATATGTTTAGAAAACCTCTTTACAATCCATTTAATTAAAAGTGAGCACCGTATCTTTAAGCGGAGAAAACTGAGTTGTAATCAATACATTGTGCAATAATAACCAAGAAATTTTCTATAATCGGATGTTCTTTAGTCAGCTAGAGAGCTTCAGGCTGCCAGGATAACTGCTCAATTATTTCTGGAATCGACTGTCAAGAGTTACGCTGGAACTGGTTCCGTGCTGGCTGGATTCTTTACCAAGAATTTATTGTGAGAAGTTTTCTGTGATTGTATGGGATAGTTTTAAGAATTTTGGTTGAATTGCAGACTGTAATAGTAAGACTGGAACTGATTCCATGCTGGCTGGAATTTTCAGCAATTTTTTATTATATAAAGTTTGCATGGGATAGTTTTAAGAATTTGTGTGAGCCAGATCTGCAAACTGCAAGGATAACTGTTCAATTTATTCTGGAACTGTGAAAGTTAGGCTGGAACTGATTCCATCTGTTAGTTTAGAACTTTTGGTCCGTCAGAATTTTGGACTGCCAGGATAATTTGTGAATTTATTTTGGTACTGTCTGATTTAGGCTCTGTTGGACTACATTGGAAATAACTTTCAGGAATTTTCTGGAGTTTTCTGTCTTTGTTTAGTATAGGATGTTTTTATTAATTTTGTGAAAATTTGAAGGAAAAAGAAAAGTTTGAATGTATTTGAACAATCTTTGTACATTAGGTAAGTCAAATACAAACCCTAAAAACATTATGTATTCTACTTCCATCAATGATAAAATATAGTTAAAAATTGAAAAGTGACATCAGATTTCAAAAATAACTTTTCTAAATTCTTTACTAATTATGAGACTACTGTTTCCAAAACTTTATTATAATTTCACTCATATTCAACTTCAATTCAATATGATACCATATTGTTGAAAAGGGACATCAGTTTTTAAAAAAAATAATATTTTAAAATTCTTTACTAATTATGGTACTACTGTTTCTGAAAACATTCTATCATAAAATCTTGCTGCGTTTTCAACAACTTTCATTCAAGGATAGAACATTGTTCAAACTATTTTTATGAGCGACCTCTCGGCAAGAGACATAAGAATTGAGGGTATTGTTTCCGTCCGTAAAAGGTGTTTTGATCTGATATTTAATTGGCCATCGCTATTATTTCTAGGATAATAAGGACTATAAAAATGTCGTCCAGTCGTCTCTAGGGAGAGTTTTATTTCACCTGGTTGGTAACAGACCTTAATTAACATTAATATACCTATAGAATACAGGTGTTGACAGGCAGGACTAGTGATAGTCTTATATTTACCAGTCATGTCTGACCAGAACTTTCAAATGCCTGCTCTGATAGCCTGAATGATGCTACTAAAACTAAGCGGTTTATTACATCACTACCATAAAAGTCCATAGATATTATTAGCAGGTCTCGCGTGAGTAATATCATAAGGAACTATAGATGTCTGACTTGAAATTTGAAAGTTGCAAATAGAAAGTTCTTTTCAATGTTTATAAAATAAAGTACAACTTCGAGCGGAATCAAGAGGAAATTGAAATTTTTTTAAAAGAATATAAAACATGCTATTAGATTAATAACAGAGTTGTTATTTGCATGTAGACTTTCTATTAATATTTCTTAATACAATTTAACATGCTAGAAAACAGATTTTAAAATATAGGTGAAGAAAAATATTACGTAACAGAAAATTCACAGGTTGTGTTGATAGAAATTTAAATGAAATTGAGTTTAAAATTCTCATATTTGATTAGGCCTAAAAGGTACATGGAATGGTATGTTATTTTTGGTCAGCATCAGAAATTTTATCTTAAAAATCAAAACTTATGAAAATAAATTATTGGAGAAGGAAAGGAGTTCAGGAATTGGATCAATTAGTAGCCATCTTTACGGTAGACATTCATTACTGTAATGTTTAGGGGATATCATATTTATTTTTTCTTTAATGAAATTTTTTGGTCAAATACAGCACATGGTATTTTCATATATAAAGCTGCAACTTCAAATATCAAACCCCAGTGCAGTTAGGTCAATCATCAAAGCTTTTAAAATCATTTCATCATTTCCCCAATATTGTTCGATCAAATACAAATCAACGTGAATATCCTACATTACAGTTATCTATTGTCATAAAACATCTAAAATACATTAAACCTATTTCACAGGCTGTTGATGACTTTATTACTTCTATCATTGAAGAGTTAGCGAGATCTGTGGAAATTATTTTTATGTCAGTGTAGCGTAAAAAAGACAGCAATCCGTCTGAGAGATGTTTATAATTTGGGGATTATAGTGTTTAAGAATTACGTAACGCATCACATGATCTAAAAGTTACAAATACAATAATTACTTTCCACTATATAATTATAAATACATGTTTGGAAATTTGATTTCCTGGTGTTCATTAGATTAATTACAGAGCAACATTTTCTGTGCTATATGTGCTTCTCTTTAAATTTATTTTGATAGTGATAATTCAAGTGAAATGTTGTAGAGTTGATTTCCTTGTGTTCATTGCATTAATAACAAATAGAAATTTTGTGTGCAATTGCATCAGGCTGTGTGCTCCCTTTAGATTTCAGTTTGAAGTTGTAACCATTGCTTAAATAACAGAGAAGGGTGCTATGGGATATTAATAATATAACTAATTTTCTTGAAATTGACTCTGAAATTGTCCATCCAACAGTAATTTTAGATTATGCCCTTCACTGCATTATTACAACAACCCAAACACCTGTACCCAGGTGAAATTAAACCCAGGCTGGGGGCTATAACAGGGAGGTGTTTTCAACATTGTTTCTACTTGTCCAAGCTTTCTCCTGCTGTAACAGTTTAGTTGTCTCTTGTTCAAATTCAAATCCTGGAAAATTCTTTTCCTTTGATCTTTTTAGTATAATGAAGAAGAAATTTGTCTTTTTTGTTTCCATTTTTAATTATTTCCATTTGATGACTGTAAACTTGGACTGTTTTTACTAAATTTCGAGTTTAAATGATATTATCTGTATAATATATGTGTCTTTTGACTTATTGTTTGTAGTAACAGTGATTTTGTCACATACTAGATAGTTTTAAATGTACCTTTGAATGATTTTATGTTTATATTTTCATGGAATTTTCATATATTGAGCTCTTTTATGTGGACTTGAGATCATTTTTTTGATGCTTGGTGTCTTTTGAAGACCTGTCTTTTTGGAATGCATACATTGTGTTATATATGAAGCAAACCATTTAGCTGATAATATTCTGTAGATATTTGTACCAAGTATATCTGTTTTACTCAATGTTTGAGCCAAGTGACAAAATATTGAATTTAGCTCGGGGCATCAACATTGTTCCTAGTTTTATCAATATCGTTAGGCTAGGACTGGAGAATTATTTGTTACTTGTCTAAGTAAGAGGGTGAGGAAAGAGGGTGGGGTGGGGCAAACAGGACATTGGTGACTGGTTTGGTGATTGGTGAGGGGGGTGGGGGGTGTGTGAAAGGGACATCAATGTTCTGGGGAACTATTTGTTACATTTTTTAAGTTTGTGACTGAGGGGTACTCAAATGGGAATTCTATTTTAAAATTTCATATATTTGACATTTAAATCCATGGTGGTAAAATGCAGTTTATGATTAGAAAAGGATGTTTTGTATTCCAAGTTTTTGATATTTGGTAGTGTTTTATTGTACCATTGTGTCTAAGTGGACGTACCCTGGGGGGGTAATGATGTCATGAAATTTGTAATGACCCCCTATATTTCACGAACCTGACAATAGTGATGTTGTATAATATGATATAATCCCCACCCCTACTGATTTCTCTCTTTATAAATACCCTCATTATCAGGGGGTCATTAGCTAGGGACAGCCCTCTCAATTTCTTTGTAGTATATTGGGTAGTGATGATACTGCCCTTAGAAATAGGAGGAAGGGCGACAGGGGGCTTGTAATTGATGATATAAATACATTGAGTTAGAGAATTGAGGGACAGGGGTTTGTGTATCCTTGAATATTTCTCTCTATATATAAGTATAGTTATGAGACTAGGCTCGTAAAAACATAAATGGAGGCACATTGACTTCTTGTATCCCAACTCACCAGATCAATGAATGATGGACTCTACAAAAGACCCTGTTTTTTTGAGAAATTATCTTGGGCAGCCCTCATCTTTTTCTTTGTAGTCTATAGTCTAGAGATGATACTGTTCTCATTATGAGAGTCTGGAGAAAAGGGGCTTGAAATCACCCTGACTGTAGAATTACTGAAATGTTTACTTGTGTCAGAAATCTCTCTCTGAATTATCTGAAATCCGTAGAAAATGTTAGAAAAGACTTAAAAGTTGTAGAAAGATTAAAAAGTTGTAAAAGTATAAAAATAGAATGATGCAAGTCTGACAGTTCTTATTGTAAAATTAATGATGCAGAATTTCTCTTTTTTTTACCTCTTTTCTTCTCCATAAATCTCTTAATTTCTTTCTCCTTTCTCTCTTGTCTTTTTTGGATTTCCTTCTTTCATTTTCTTGATTTCTTTCTCTAATTAATTTGGATTTTTTAACTGATCTTTGGACAGTTGAAATTTTGAAAATTTAAAAAAGATTAATCTAATGCCCTCATTGCACACTGCAATGTTGAATGCTTAATTGATATTTTTGAATCGAATGTGGATATGCAGAAAAGACTGTGTGTGACATAAAACTTATTAAAACTGGTATTAAAATGTTACTCTAAAGTAAGATTAAGCAAGCCCCGCCTTATAAATTATATAAAGATAAATAAATCAGGCTGTCAGTCAACTGGAATAACCTTTGTATTAATATATAGTAGAATATAATTTAAAAACAGTTTGTCATAAATCGCATGACGAGTTTCATTATTTCCATTGTTATAATTAAACTTGAATGATTTAATACTTGGTTGGATCTTGGCGCTATAGGGTTTGAATCATGTATTGACATAGAAATATAATAAAATGTTTTTTTAAAATATAGTTATAAAATACATGACTAACTTTATTATATATGACTATATTAGATATTTCCATTGTTTATAGTTAAATTGACTATGGAGTGACTTGGCGCTGTAGGGTTTGAAACCTATGATAAAATATTGTTTAAAATACAGAAGTTATTAAATACATGACTAGATTCATTATTTCCATTGATAATTGACCGAGAATGACTGGCGCTGTAGGGTTTGAATCCAGTGATAATATAGAGATATTATTTAGCACCCAGTTGTTTATAGATTGCATGTCAAGATTCATTATATCCATTGTTGTTAAATCTCCCTGGAATGATTCAATACTTGTTAGGATTTTGGTGCTACAGGGTTTGAATCCTATGAAAGGCTTTGAAGAATCAATTGTCAATCCAACTAGTGTATTAAGCCTTTAATTGTGTGTACCCAGAATGATAAGTGCTTATACCTGGTATCACTGTGTACTTATCTTAAATAATTATATTGTTATTTCTTTTTCATTTCATTGTGTGTACCTGATAGTACCGGGTATAATAAAAATATCACATGAGGTCACTCTGTCACACAAAAATAATTTCACCAGAGGCTTTTGTGGGAAATCTTTTACTTTAATTGATGCATCGCCTTTTTATACGCCCACTCGAAAGATGGGCGTATATTGTAATCACCCTGTCGGTCCGTCGGTCCGTTCACATTTAGTTCGTGCTCACTCTACATTCGTGCTCACTCTACAGGCTACAATTCTTTATAGATTCTTTTGATTTTGATATTGTGGGTCAATGTCATTATGAAGATGATCCCTATTGATTTTCGTGATGATCGGATAATTTTTACGGAAATATCGTGTCCGACTTGACGCTTCACTGTATTAGCTATACTGTGCATCTCGTGCTCACTCTACAGGCTTCAATTCTTTACAGATTCTTTTGATTTTGATATTGTGGGTCAATGTCATTATGAAGATGATCCCTATTGATTTTCGTGATGATCGGATAATTTTTCACGGAAACATCGTGTCCGACTTGACGCTTCACTGTATTAGCTATACTGTGCATCTCGTGCTCACTCTACAGGCTTCAATTCTTTACAGATTCTTTTGATTTTGATTTTATGGGTCAATGTCATTATGAAGATGATCCCTATTGATTTTCGTGATGATCGGATAATTTTTCATGGAAATATCGTGTCTGACTTGACGTTTCACTGTATTAGCTATACTGTGCATCTCGTGCTCACTCTACAGGCTTTAATTCTTTACAGATTGTTTTGATTTTGATTATGTGTGTCAATGACATTATAAAGATGATCCCTATTGATTTTTGTGATGATCGGATAATTTTTCACGGACATATCGTGTCTAACTGTCTTGACAATGTGTTAATAAGTGTTAATTCAGTTTATATTCACAGTTCTTTCTTTCAACTAAATGTGAATGGGCAACAAACAAACACTCACACTTACAATCAAAGCTATCTGTGGGCGTATGTTACCTTGCCTGGCAAGCTATATTTGTCTTAAAATTTGTGCCTAGCGCAGGCCTGGATTTTCTTCTAGCAGTGAAAGGGTTAAGCCAACTTAGAGGATGAAAATTCATATCTTTTTATTTTCTCTTTTCAGGCAGTGGGTATTTTGTAGTTACACCAGAAACATTTCGCCTCCCGACCCCCAACGAACCAAACGTCACCTACAATAACTGGTTACAATATCAGCCTATGTACATACCCGTCTTTCAACAACAACAGATTCCATTGGTCGGTCAACAAGGTGGACAGATACAACAACAATTTCCATTGGTCGGTCAACAACATAATCAAATACAACAGCAATTCCCATTGGTTGGACAACAGCATAATCAAATACAACAACAATTCCCATTGGTCAGTCAGCAACCTGGTGGAATACCCCCTCACATGTCCATGATGCCTCAACAAACAGCCCCGATACCCCAACAAACGGCCCCGTTACCCCCGACGGCCAATATGAGATCGATATCATGCCAGGCTCAAGCGGAATCTACCATCGTAGCAACGCGCTGTAAGTATGAAATAACTTAAAATTCAATAATGCTACGAACAAATTTTTCAGTATCACAAAATATGCATTTGATATCAAATCCCTAGCATAATTCAACATGGTATTGGTAATAATCCTAACCACAAAAATAAAATCTGTGTCCAAAGGATGGCAAACTTTATAGCAGAAGTTATATAGTAGTGGTAAAACAAATCTCATCCAAAACATGGCACAATCGAGAGCAATGGCCTTATAGTATCATCAGGTGTTTCGAAAAGAATAAGCATATAGTAGTGGACTTCTATAGGCCTAACTACGTCTTGATTAAAAAAATCTAAATGTTGAAATGGCACCTAAAAATGTCTGAATTGAATTGTATCTAAACCTGTATCCTGTGATAATTTTAGGTTTAAAACCACGAAGTAGAAGTCAGAGTGTCCGAGGGCCGAAGGGAAGTAAAGAAAAAGAGAAAAGTTTAGAAAACGATGATTTTAAACGAGTAATGTCTGTTCGATGTAAACCAGAGAAAGCGAAGGAAATCACCAAAGATTTAAAATCGGGTGAAAAAGTTAAAGGTAAGAATTTATTTGATGTCAATTATTCTAAACTTTAACAAAACAGTTGACCAAGCTGTAAATGGGCACTGATAATCTAGAAAAGAACAATGCCAAGTTCTAAGAACCAGTTGGTAGAAAAGATCCTCATGAATATAAATTGTTATCCATGTAAAAGAATTGGCAAAAGGATTGCCAGCTCTGGTACACCCATGTTCAAAGTTTTCAAGAAACTTAAATTATAATATATTGCTCAGTTTCTTAATACCAGGATTTTTTTAATTTTTAGGTGAAAAGGTGTCATTATTCTCTAAGATATTCGGCAGAAATAAAAAGAAGACGACAGCCCCGACCCCAGCTGTGGAAGAAACCCCAGTAGTAGAGAAAGAGGTGGAATACGCTACGTTCTCCGCCCAGTTCCCTCCCCCTGAATGGCAATGGTATCAACAACAACAAGAAAAACATCGTCGAACGGAACAATGGGTCTCACAACAGGTTAGGGTTTGATTTATTTATGTTATTCATTAAATATTTTCAATTTTATCCCTATGTTTTGAAATAATATGCCCTTTCAATTACCATAAAGTGTCAATTTTTGTCTCGTTTTTGCAAATTTCAAATAGGATGTAAAACTCTGTTTCATTCCTTTCCCAATTAGTCAATCTGCAAATGCTAAAAGTCTCTGCTTTGCCAAATCCATCCTTTTCAGAAAGTACAGGTAGTTTTTGACTGATAGGGAAAAGAATAATAAAGAACAGGGGCCTTATTCTCGAAAACTTAACTTACGTTTAACTTATTTTAGTTCTCAGTCATCTGATTGGACAATCACTAAAATTGATTTTAAATATAGTTTTATTATCCAATCAGATAACTGTATTTCTTAAAATCTGGATTTTTATCTAAGTTAAGTTTTCGAGAATAAGGCCCCAGGAGCAAGAAATTGACATGTAAGATTCCGATTGGAAACAATAAATGACAGAATTTTAATCAAATCGTATTTATCTTACAGATGGTGAAATCTAGAACGTGGCACTATATTCAAAACGGAGCCGAATTACCCCCACCTCAAGTGCGTAGTAATACAATGGACGGAGGCGTGTATCAAACAGTGGGACAGAGTGAAATTACAACCGGTAATATTTATAGTACATTAGGACGAAATCACAGTGGGGACCATGGTGACTATATGGTAATTGATGGACCTGTTGATCCTATTACTGGAGCACCGCTTGATCACAATGACGTCACTGAAACACATCGCGACAAAACATCACATAGAAAGAGTCATCATGACGATAAACGCAGAAGTGAACGTGATTTAGATAAAAAGGGGCGTGACCACGGAGATCGTAAGAGTCAAGAATGTTTGGATAAAATAGACAGTGATACGTATGGTGAACGAAAACGGCACGGACATCGTAAACACCGTAGCACGCGAAATCGTAAAGAACGACACGATCAAGATGAGAATATCGACCCTTATGGTACCCATGGTACCCATGGCAACAAGGATCCAGTTTCTCCCGTGTTGGCTCCTGATAATTTTTATCAACCTTTGAACTCTGGCCCTGGGCCGTATCACTCAACCCCACGATATTACGACACTATTCCGTCTCGTCATCCTCGCGAAGATCACGCTTGCACCGAGTCTCAAAAACACAACACGTATCGTCGATCTCATCGTTCACATCGCAGTAAAAAATCTCATCATCGAAACACGTATTACGGCCACGGAGCATATCACGATATGGATATCAGCGTAGAATATCACGGAAAATTACCCAATAAGAACTCTTCCTACGCTCAGTCATGTGATAGTGGTGTTAATTGCGTTGGATTGAAAACAGAGTCCTCGGGTAACAAAAACTCTCAAAAACCAAGGGAAGCAACTCAACATCAGTTTGTGAAACCGTTACCAGTTAAAAATCAATTAGAAAAATTACCAGAAGAATCGGCAGAGAAACCAAAAGGTGATGACGGTTACGTTGTTATGCAGAGTAATCACCGTCGGTTACCATGTAACGATGGTTACGATAGTAGTATCATGGAAATACCCGCTAACACGATGATCGTCTGCCAGGCTGAAATCAACCATCAACCAATTCCACAAATAGTCTTGGACACTGAGCCTCAACAACAAAGTTGTTTTGAACCAGATGTGGCTCAATCGTCCAGTAATAATGGATCGAGGAACGAACTTAACAACAGTAGTGCGAAGGAAGGAAGTTGCGAAACTGTCGTGGAAAACGCTGACGACGAACAACGCGGGAATCCAGCAGGGGAAGATAACAATGAATCAAAACCTGAATGTCTACAAGACGAACATTTTTTAAAACCAGCAGTCCCGTCGACGTCTGTGTATTCCGATCGCGAACCCCAGGCATATAAAGTTGACAGTGCTACAATCGAAGTTAAGGAACTCAGTCTCAAGGACAGTGGATTCAGTTCTCCGCGCTATGCAGAAATTATGGCGGGAATCTGCCCCAAGCAACCAGGCTCTTATCAGAAGTTTCAAGAACACATGGCCAAACCTGTTCTGAAAGTGAACAACACTGTAGGAAACTGTTGCCCAAATAAGGACATACAAGACAATCAAAACTGTATGCGATCGCAACCTCAATATGATGGACGACCTTCAACTCAAAATCACGATTGTCAATGTCATAAAGGTCGTTGTCAAGACAACCATCAAATAACTATGAACAATCAACGAAATATTTTCCGTTTGAAGCCGGAGAATCTTGTCCAATCACAGTGGGTCGATGGACCGGGTTCGGAACAACAACAATCCCAGCAGACAATGTATTCTACTAAACAGTTTAGACTGAGTGGTGAGTTCGAAGTAGTGGGAGTTGTGTGAACTTTGACCTCTCTTTCAGAGTCTGTGAGTCTGTGGTTAAAACCATCAAGTCTAATAAGTGATTGGTCAAGGGCGGACATACTAGGGCAGGGCCAAGGAACAGCAATATGTGTAGGAATATTTGTGATTCTTTTTGTTTAAACTATCAACAAGTGTTTCACAGCATTTTATAAGTCAACTTTATAAATAAAACCATTTTGATTGGTTAAAAGTGATCAACGCCTCTCAGTTGAGAGCCAAGAAATGACTGAACAGACATATTAATTTTACTCCTTAAGCAAAATTCCCTCTTACAACTTTCGATTTCGACAAAAACTACAGGCCTATATGAATATCATATAAGATTTGAATGACATATTTGACAGAACAAATATATTCAAGGCTTGATTTAGTGTGTCAGTCATACCAAATTATATTTAATGATTATTTGTGCCTGTAGTTTTCAAGAGGGAAAAAGCTTAAAGGGAGATAACAAGAATTAACAGAAAATTGTAATACTACATACAACAAAACATTTGATATGAAAATTTCTTGATTTTTTTTAAGGAATGAACTTTTACAAATGTATATTTGCATGATAATATATTTATTTATGTATTTATAATATGCATGGTAACATTATAGATAAAACTAGTATAAGTGTGAATTTTTTTCCGAAAATTTTGATCAATGGGTCACAAATATTAGGGAAAATTAATAATTTATAGGGCATGTTTCAGTATTCATTTTGTATTTTACCTAACATAGTATAACTATTTCTAAAGTTTGATTAAAGTTATAAGTACATGTACTTGTAATAAGATGTGTCAAATATATACATTCTTTAAAGGATTTGGGTTACTCTTCAGTTAATATTTAAATTAAGATTTGTAATAGCCCCTCAAATCAAATTCCTTTAACATGATGTAATAAATTCACTATGTCAGGTAGGCCCTGATTTGATTGGAAAGTTTTTGTAATAGCCCCACATTCTGGACCTACCCAATCCCTCAAAGTGATGTGATAAAGTCACTGAGTAGGGTAGGGCGAGATTTTTGGGGCAAGATATTATAATATGGTAGCCTTTCACATCTAGTCCTACCCCACCCCACCCCATCCCTCATAAATTCACTGTGTTGGGTAGGGCTAGAGTTATTTGGTATAAGTTTTTGTATAAGTATGTAAATATACAATGTAAATAAACTTGTAAATTTGTAAACAACAATGTATAACATTGTGTATATTTGTAAATTTATTACCGTAATGTATGTAATTATTTATTTGTTGTTTTCTATTTTAACACATTTCAACTTGTAATAACCAACTTTTTCTATTATCCTCTTCTATTTCTAAAGTTTCTATTCTACTTAAAGGGATTGTAAAGTGGTTTTCTACACTTTGAATGTTTATCGAGGACACTGATGGCATCAATTTGTACCATTTCCATTTCCATTCCGACGTCTGTGGTTCTTTCAATTCCACTAAAACTAAAATGTTTTATGATGTCACTTATAGCTACTATTGATATCTATGCAGATCACTGTCACTGACGTCATAAAATGCGTTAGTTTTAGTGACACTGCTGGAACCACAGACGTCGGAATGGAAATTAGAATGGTGAAAATTGATGCTATCTGTGTCCCTGATACACATACAAAGTTTAGAAAATCTCTTTACAATCTCTTTAACCACTATTCTGATCTTCATATCTGATTAATTACAAGACATCTGATTGGTCAATTGATACTATTGGTTACTGGTTGACCAATCAGATGGCATGTTATTATTAAGTTACGATGATCTTTGTAACAATGTAATGTTTTGTAGTAAATATTATATCTATTTTGAAGCCTGTAATTTCAGGCCAAGTTTTTAATTTGTAATATATCAAATAGGAGGTCAAAGATTTTTATGGACATTTTGGGACAATCTAACTATAAAGAGGCCCAATATTTGATGTTTTAGGGAAGAATATATGATAATCAAAGCAGAATGTTTTTATGGTCTTTTGAGTGTACAATATTTTACCAGAAGTACCGGTATATGTCTGATTTAGGAAATGTCCCAAGATGTCTATAAATATCTTGACTTACTATAAACCCCAGTTTTTATGATCTCAGAACCATATTTGGCTCTCTGTATAGTTTTTACAAATATTTTATCCATTTTTAACCACGTTTTAAAAATATTAATCAAAATGTTGAAGTTGGATGTTCCTCTATTTATTAATTGTCTGAATGTGAAAATTTTGTTAGTGGATTTGAAAATATTATTCAAAACTTTTTCATTTTCAATAAATTCTAGAATATATAGCTTGTGTTTTGTGTTTATTTTGAACAATCACTGTCATTGACAGTGCTATACTGTAGCCCAATCATTCAGCTCAACCTTTGTCATTGTTCAAGACTATATAATGACTCAGCCATGATAGTCGGCCATCTTACCCAGTAAATGGGCAAAGAAAGACAACTCTAGATGAAAGATTGATTTTGAATGGCTGTTTTTACTGCATAAGAAGAAAACACTCTCTGAAGAATAATTGTGATTGGCTGGCCTATAATGTATTCAATATGGCAATATATCGTATATACAAGGATATCTAGTACGCTAGTTTGGTTCCGAAGTCGATACGAGTGTAGCACAATCTGAGTTTATAAACAGTCACCAAACAGTGGGATAGCTAGGATTGTTTCATGTTCAAATTTTGAGTACTTTAAGTGAAAATAGTATGGAACATTTTCAGCCTGCGTGGAAGACAAGCTGACACAAGTATCACCATAACCAAATGCAATAATTCATTTTAAGGACTCTGATGGGATAGCCCAGTCTTGATGGTGATATGTCTGCATGAAATGAAATGGATTTTTACATCCTATTTCCTGTATGCATCATCAATATGGGCCAAGAAAGATCCAAGCAAGACGATTCTGTGAATCAAAATCTCATCCAAATCAAGAGAATTAATGTAGACTCCTCCAAAGATTATGAGACGCCATTATACCATGCTGTTTCTGCCAAGTGCTGTCCAATATGAGAATGTTACTCCATCAAAGTAGTCTACCCTACCCCACACCCAGGATGGGGCATTTTCTAAATTTCAGTGAATTTGACATATGTCTACATTATGCAACCAGCAACTATATCAGTGGTTCCCCCCCTAGGGAGCTAGGGGTGTTTGTCAGGGGGCCATGGCGCATGAGGATGTAATATAATTTTTTCTTTAGCCCAATTTTTGAACTATATTTTGCTGTAAGGTATGTAGTTGCATGTAGTGAGGAGACACAAAACAACAACTCTTGCAATGTATGCCTTTTTCTGCCCTTGTTCGGAATGGCCAGGGGAGCTTCGTGAATTTGGGTCACAGCTTGAAAAAGGTTGGGACCACTGAACCACTGAACTTTGTTTAAAACTGTGCTATATTTCTGAATCTTACTAAGATTGGATAATTTCATGTGGGCATATAAAAACAAATGTTTTAAAATCAAGGTTATGTTTATTTCTTTTTTTATATTTCAAGTTTACAAGAAATTAACAACTTTAGTAACAAAATATAATTCAGCTCAGCAATGTCAAGAATGGTATTTTAAAGATGACAAAAAAATTGTATTTTCACAAGCATTTGATAAAAAAAATGGATAACTTTTTTTTTCCAGATTTGCACTAGATACTTTTAAAGTGAAAAGGAGGCACAATTTTGAATATCTTTGAAGGTAACAATTTTTAGATTATGAATTCCCTTTTAACACCAAATTGAAAATAATGCAAAATATGTTTTTTTCAGATTTGTTTAAGATACATTCAAAGTGAAAAGCAAGCACAATTTTGAATTGTCTTTGAACACCAAAATGAAAACAAATTTTGTATGTTTATCAGCTGTTTATGATCCAATCAAAATGAAAAATGATGAAAAAAAAATTAAAAACAAAATAATGATCAGCACAAATATAACAAAAGCTAAAATAAGTCAAGAACTTTTCACGAAAGTTGAATATAATAAAAAGATTTCAGCAATATCCAATTAATAATGGTTTTACAACTTGGTTTTTAATATCAAAAGGGTTCATTATTTTCAAGCAAGTTTGATAATTTTTAAGCTATAAGAACAATTCCTTATAATAAGTCCCTCTATACTAATTGTGACACAGCAATTTTATAATAAAGCCTTCAACTGCCAAGCAAATTATGTTAACAATTTTGAAATAGTGAGCACCCAAATTTTCAAGAGTCTTATTTAAACCTAAAATACAATATTCTGACTGAACTAATAAAACAATGTGCCCTCACAAAGAACTAAATAAAATAAAGTACTTGATAACCCTTTCCTAGAGCATATTTTCAACTTTTAATCAAATTTTACAAGCATAATGATAATCAAAACTTATGTTTGAATCCAGAAAATCCCCTAGATACACTTTTATACAAGTAACCAAAATCTAGTGTTTTTAACCCTAATTCGTCATAAACTCAAGCTATATAATTAACTAAATGATATAATATAATACATGTGATAGCTATATATATATATATTCTGGTCTTAACATAAAATGTCTAAATAAAGGAGCATGAAATCGGGGGCCTTATTCTCGAAAACTTAACTTCAATAAAATCAAGATTTTAATTAAGGAATACAGCAATTTGATTGGATCATACCACTTAATTTAAAATCGATTTTAGTGATTGACCAATCAGATAACTAAAAATCATTTTAAGTTAAGTTTTCAAGAATAAGGCCCCAGGTGAATAAATCATGTAAGAATTTTTGTTAAATGATTGTTTATATTTGTTCATCGACATTCTCATTGGAAATAAAATGTAAATTTTTCAATCAAGTCATCCTTAGATGAAAAAAATGTTTTTGAATCGCCATTCCTCAGGATGTATGACACAAATTAAAATATAAGTCTATGAAAATATTCCAATCACTCTCCACCCTGATCTTCATCTTGCTGTTCTGTTTCCTTGGGCTGTTCTTCCTGCTCCTCTTGACGTTCCTCCGACATCGCTTTCTGTTCGTTGTCTCCCCCTTCCTCGTCGGGGACACGTTCTGGCGTACCACTTCGTTCACGATATTCCTCCTCTTGTTTCGGACTCTTAGAATGAGATCTGGTACGCGATCGTGTTTTTCTCTCCCCTGATCGAGAGCGAGAACGTTTCCGCGAGCCTGATCGTGACTTCCTGTCTTTAGAACCAGATCTGGAACGTTTACGCCTGGATGATCCTGATCCGCGTCTTCTGAAACAAATGTCAATCAAGAATGAGAATAGATTCATGACAAAATTTTGAGAAGATATTCAGTTTTACATGCTGTTTGTCTATACTTGGCTTTGTTACTGAAGGCTAAGAATGTCATGCAGTGTAGGGAAGGATATATTTTCAAGACTGCAGCATTAGCCTACTTTTTATCCAACTTTAACTTGCACAGACTGTAGCACAAAGTGACACAGTTTCATTCCACTACATGCTTTTTCCATATAGGTCACTCAACTTTGAATCACAAAGGGAAACTGGGTTGATAAATCAGAAGGTATTCAATTGACCTGTCTAGATTTATTTGAACTAAGAAATGATAACTTACCGTTCTCTGGACGTTGAATGACTTCTGCTTCTTCTGAAATAAACAAACAATAATAAGAAATTAAGAAATATTCAATATTCTTCATAGTTTGTAAAGAAAAGAAAAGAAATGAAATGGTGTTTCACATTGCACTTTTCTGCACTTAATGGGCTAATGAGGACTGTAAAATGTGATGCAAGGTGCAATGGAGAAATTTTGCCAATGGAGCATATTCAATTTCTAAAAAATATTGAAATAAATATAATACCTTGAGCTTCGTTTCCTTTCACGGGATCGTGATCTAGAATAGGATCGTTTTCGTCTCCTGTCTCGAGACCGGGATCTACTGCGTCGTCTGGGAGAATAGTGCCTACAATAATATAATACTATAGTTAAACAGCGGAAGGTATGAACTTAAAATACGACACGAAACACAACAGAACATATACAGTACTAGTAGAGCATTAATATTTAAACACACTTGAAGTAGTTTGAAGAATTAATTGTGAGCCTTGAACTATAATTAAAGATACCTGAATCACTCTGCAACCGTGTTTATCAATTGAAAATCTTTCAATGAGTCAAAAAAATGATAATATTGGTTTTTGAGGTTTGTAATTTACATTCCATGCCAATGTTACGAATTGGTCCCTGATGACCCCAAATATTACTGCTCAACTTTATAACACACAACAAATATACAAAAACTCCTCAAATAATACACAAATAATTAAATCTTTAGATCACTGATCAGTGACTTTGTCAAGACAAGACAATTTGTTAAAGACTCAAACAGTCATAATAATCTGTAACACAAATTGTTTAATCAAGGCAGTTTGGTGATTTTTGTGAATTTAGAAGTTAACTTATTTATGGTATATATAACAAAGAGGGTCCTAGTTCATAGGTATTTTATGCTTATATCATTATAGGGAAATGTCAAATTGTTGTACCATGTTTCTTCAGAATTATGTGTAGATAAGTTGCATCTTCTCTTAAGAGAAAATAACAAGATCATAACTTTGTTCAACGAGTCCCTTCATTATATCTTTTAGTACTAGATCCACACTTAGCTTCACCAGGATAAGAGATTTTTCTTGGTTGTCACTATAAATTTATTACATTTGTGTCAATTATATTTAATTTAGTTCTTTCCATTTTAAGATAGTTCTTTTTATTTTAAGATGTTCCTTTCTTACTAAAGTTTACTGGAATTACTGTTACTTTGAGTTTTCTAAAGTTTAATATAATTTATGAGGACCAACATATTCTTTTTTACCTATGAGTTTAACCAGAAACTGCATCAGCAATCACTTACAGCTTCAAGGACAGCTTTATTGGTCATCCATAGGATACTGATTTTTGTTAAACTCAAAAACTGTTCAATGGTTTCAATAAGAAATCTACCATGAAAATACTCATTATCTCCAAAGTTGAACAATTTGTTCTGGGCTATATCTATATGATATGGTGGTATACTATAGATCAAACATTATGTACGATGTACATTAACAGTATAAATTCCTATACCATTTACAGGGATTACAGAATATTTCCCAGCTTAAATAACAAACTTGTCAATATATTTAAGACCCAAATCAACCCTTTAACATGTGTGTTCTTCCCCTTTAAATCTACCCAAAGAAATATTCTTGATAATGAATATTTCTATATACCTGAAAACATGACTATGATGAAAAATAAAGTTCCATGCAAATAATCAAACATTTATATATACAGAGCCATTCTTTCTTATTTGGATTTCTTTGTCAACTACATGTATATTCAAATTTCATGTCTGGCAGAATACGTTATTGATCAATCACAGATATAACTGAAGTAAAATTTAATTTTTGCAAACCATAGAAATGATAAATTGAACTTTAAAAGTGAAACATGTGAATCAAATTGAGTCAATTACATTTTAAATTTAAAATTCCATTAGCAAATTGAAATCCAAATAAGAAAGAATGACCTGATTCTGGATGGTAAAGCATGCAGTTTCGTATCGACACAAGGGAGATAATCAAACCTGTTTTAACGTACAGGAAGTAGTTTATGATGGTGGCAGACATATTGTCTCTGATTCACCTTGACCTTCATGGTTTGTGTCAACTGTTTGGTTAGGTCAAGGTCATGTTTGGTTAAAAACATTGTGTGACTGGTTTAATTTTTAAAATTGTAGCGGCCAGAGTTTGGTAGAAGTAGTAGTTTACTTAGAAGAAATTGGTTGTAGTAGTAGAGTGACCTCCCTTTTTTGGTTTCATGGTTAAGGAGTTATCTCCCTTATTCTCATGGTATAAAGAGTGATGTCCCTTGGTTTAGGTAGTAAGGTTTGGTTTGAGTATATGTATTTTAACTGACTACAGGGCAGAGGAAAGTGTCTAGTATTTTATACCTGGTTCCAAAAAGAAAAATGTACAATTTGGAATTACATCATTGAACATGGCGAGAAAACAAATATGGCGGGGCAGCATTATAGCTCTGTATATTAATGAGATTACCAAAGGCTTGAGAAAAGATATACCGGTATGAGGAAACAAAACAAAAAGCAAATGATTTGCATATGATAGAGGGTGAAACAGTTTTAAAAAAAAATATTTATCTTCAGGACCAAGTCCTATATATGGACCTTGGATACCACTCAATACAAAACTATGCTTTATGTTGGGCTACTTAACTAATGTATTGAAATTGGAAAGATTCTATAATAAAATGGCAATAATTGTATGATTAGAGAACATTTCATTTTGGTTTTCGAAACTAACTCGGCCAGATAACATTCTTACACTGAAATGAACTGGCCTTATGTTTTCAAATGTCCAAAATGTGCATAAACCTTCTCTTTTTCACTTTATCATTTCACATAGCCCTATAGTTTACAAAACAAAGGAATAATAGAAAATGAAAACAGGTGCCCCAATCCTAGTAAGAAGAGTAATCAATCCCTGTACATACCTATCTCTATTATAACTGTTGTAATTATTATAGTTGTTATTATAACGATAACCTCCGCCTCCTCCGCGACCTCGATATCCTCTATAACCACCACCAGAATTATACGTATTAATCTCTTTCTTTCTCTCACTGAACGGTCTGGCATGTTCTACCCGTACTCGCCTTCCACTAACTTGTCTGAAATTATCAAAAATTATGAATTGATAGTAAACATAATTTGTAAATATGTCGGACATCCTCGCTACGTCTGACAATAACCTTGTATGCAGCTGGCAGATAAAGCTAAGGATTTTGTACTGAAAAATTTAATAAATCTGGTAGCTGATATTGAGCTCACAGCAAAGCATAAGATGAGCTTCTAGCTTCTGCAAACCTGCATCTGTCTCAGCAATGAAAGGTAGATTTCATTGATTACTGTTGGTAAACCTCTTTATATTTACCTTCCATGTTTTTCTTTAACAGCAGTGTCAGCATCCTCTCCATATTTAAACACTACAAAGGCAAATCCTGGTGGATCTCTGAAAGAATTCAAATATTAACCAGGTTAACTTAAGTAGGAAACTACCATTAAAATATAAGGTGAAGGACATTCCTATTTACATCCTTTTCTGCTTTAGGCTAGCCCTACATTGCAATTATTTAGCCTTAGGCTAATAGTCTTTCTTGTCTTGTTGGTTGGATTGCACTGGAGCTGATATAATAATCTTTATCTAGCTATTATAAACTGATGATGGACAAGCCTATTGTCTTTAACCTGCTGACCTATAGTACACTGTACAGTAAACTTGTTTGACTTGAGATTTGTTTGCACAGTCACAGGCCAGTGCAAGTGAATATGGAATTGGAGATGAGATGAGCATTGACCTACTTTACTTTTAGTTATGTACCATGATCAATTTACAAAAATCCACAAGAGCAGTTATAATTTGCTTTTGCTACTAGATGACAAACGATCAACGAAGTAAATACCATCTACAGTAGCCAAAAAAGACCCTAGCATCTAAGCCTAAAATCGAGGGACAAAATAAAAATGGCTTCATGCTTCAGAAAATCGTCTGATCAAGATAATTTCAAAGTTGGAATTCTCCAAAAAGAAACAAAATGTCGACTACAAACCTGGCTACCCATGTGTCTACGATTGGTCCATACTTCTCAAACTCTTTTTCGATTTCAAATTTACCAATTCTGTGGCCTAAATCGCCTATAAAAATACGATAGCCACCCTGTGTTTTGTCGTATTCCGCCATCTTTGATTCTCTAAGCGAGTCGTGGTTGAAGTCACGTGATCTGATATCAATATCAAGAACGATAATCCAGATATTAATTTCACCAAATATCAATAAGTTTATCAAAAAATCGATAAATTCAACAAAACTTTGTTGTCCTAATCACAAAACAAATACCCAAACGTTAAAATATCGATAAACATGACAACATGTGTTGTAAATATGCTTCTTTATGAAATGATAGCATCAAGAATTGATTTTTGGACACAGATGTGGCAGTCCATGCTAAGTCAAAACTGTTCCTACTGCAACTGGTCGGGTTTAATTCACAAAAACTGAGGATAATACTTCTCCTACATCATAAAATTGAAATGACCACCAAGTAAACAAAACTGTCACTAATGGCATGCCAATCAGAGAATGTCTCTATCAAAGCGGTAGCGATAACAATAAATAAATCTAAGGAAAAGATTATCAACATTAATCCACATTAATGGGGCCTAAAATGGATCATCTATAAGGATTAGCACTTCTTTTCTCTTTCTAATCAATGTCTGTAATTAGATTAACACTCTCTCTCTTAATCCTAATCTTTCCCAGCCAGTCGCAATCGCATTGTCCCAAATGTGCGCACATCCAGTTTGAGGGAAGAAAAATAACTGTAAATTTGACAATAGGGACATTTTGGAAATGATAAATGTTTGATGTTTAATAATCAGTACATCCAATGTCCGTTAGCAGGTTACTAGAACTAGAAGAAAAGACCGACGTTTTATCTTTGACAAAAATAGACTGCATGGCCTTTCAACTGACTTCTGTCCCGTATGAAAAGGCTTCTTTGAGTGAATTTTCATGATCATTTATAGAATAATATTTAATTTCAACTGTCCCGAAAAATTCATTCAAGGATCCCTTTTGAAAAGTTTTCTTCTTGCAATCTAAAGAGAAACGCCTGGATGATAGAGACACACTGTAAAACAAGCGTCTTGATAATCGAGTTGAATTTAGTGTCAGACGCGAGTAATGGCGGGAGATCAAATCAACAATTTTAACTTTTTAAAAATAAAAGTGAGTTTGATAAATGTTTGGCTGATTTTCAGAGTAAAAATCATTCCTTATCCTTTTCCCTAATTTCTGGCCCAAACTAAAACACATTATCGTCACTTTTGGTGCTAAGCCAGTGGCACTTGACTTGCAGAACTCTTTTTTTTTTTTACTTATTTTATTCAAAACCTATTAAAAACGATGTCTGTTGTAAGTGTACCAAAACTTGAATAACTTTCTACTCCAGTTGCAGAGGTGCATGATTTTCTCCACTTTGATTCATGAGTTAAAATTGCCTTTTTTCAGTAGAAAATAAGGTGATCCATGCCTAATATATCCTTGGGTTACCAGTTTCGACACACGGCATATAAACTTTGCTGTCGTTTGTAATCTTTTTAATTTTTCAGATGACTTGATCAAAGATGTAAAACCCAGACCTAAACAAGATGAGAAGATCGGCAGCCCCAAGTCAGAGTCAACCAGTTTCTAAACGACCCAAATTTTCAGCTCCATATAAAGTTCATTCAGCTCCCAGCCCTATTTCAGAGGGTCTAAATCACAATAATAATAACAGTAACAATGTGAGTGTAAATTTTTCAATCATTTAACTTTTATGTTGAAAATAATGTTGATATAACTAAAAGATTTTCTATTAGAATTATGTCAAAATGCTTATAAACAATCTGAATAAGATTGGCTACAAAGTCATTCAAAGTATTGAAACCTGATGCCAGTCTAAAGTATATTTCCTTCCATTTTCACTCAGATTTTTAGGCTTATTATTTTGCTCTTTTTTTTTTCAGAGTAGTGAAAATTTTCTGCAAAGCTATGAAAATCCTCAAAACAGTATTTTCCAGTAAGTTATGTATTCTTTATTAAACAATTTTTTGATTTTGCAAGGTATATAAGCTGAAAATAAAAGCACATATTTGAACTATCAAATGCTTTTCAGAAGTAACAGTCCAACTGTACAGAAGACTACCAGTTTTGGGAATTTTAACAGAAATGCCACCACCAGTAATATTGTTTCACCATTAAGACTAGTAGAATCCAATCAGAATGTTTTCACTAAACCGACTTTCAAACCAGGTGAGATCTTCTATTTCTTTGACCATATTTTAGTGTATATTTTTGGAGCAATTGCAAAGGCAGAATCAGGAATACTTAGACCATTAAAAGACAACTGGAACCACTTTTGGAAAATATATAGTACTAGATTCATGACCTAGGCCAGTGCTTTTTATGGGATTTTTATATTCTCATGTCACCCTAACACCAATGTTGAACTTGAAAAGTCAACTAAACTAGGAAGATTGTCGATAGCTAATTTGGTATAGTAATTTTGATTCCTCTGCCAATGCTTTTATTTATCTAATTTTTGTTGTCTCCCCTACTTTTTACTAATCAACATATTTAGTTAAAATTGAGAAAAACGAAATAGAGTGTTATTTTTTTCAGTTCCAGCCCAAAGCCCTGTCCCCCAATCTCCAACCTCTCAACCAGTAGAAGATGTAAAACAGAAGAATTATTTTAATGTTGTTTGGTGTAAACGATCAAATAAAAAACATAAAAAATGGGAAGGAGATGGTAGGTAGTTATTTGATGAAAATTCTAAATTTAGGTTTAAAAAGTAAGAAAAACTAAACAGTGGTGTAAACTTGGGGGAGGGGGTCAAGTGCATGGTCCCTCAATCCCATAAAATGAAAGTTCATCTACTTTTACTTGCAAATTGAAAGATCAGAAATTTCTGTGATCATGCACTCAAGAAAACTTTTCTTCATGAAAATTGAGGCAATGGTTTTGAATAAGAAACAGGATGATTTGATAATCAAGCTTTTTACTCTTGGACAATAATTTTGGACATATTTTTATTTCTCTTTTCTTTATACATTTCAGCAATTCTAGTAACTTGTGGTCGAAGTGTAACATTATATGATTTAGAAGGCAAAGAGTAAGTTATCCCCCATTTATAGGCTGATCTTGAAATTCTTAGGCATTCGAAGTAATTCAAAATGATCCACAAGACAAGCAGTCATTTTTTGCCTTTGACTGACTTTAAAAATCTTTATTTGTTATGAAAATGAAAGAATATTGTAAATATCTTGTAGACTTGGTAAAGCATCGGGATTTTAAGTGAAAAAAATTGGCCTGTCTTGTCTTACAGTGATAATATTTTGAGATATATTTTTATTATAGACTTGGTAAGGCAACAGGATATAAAGTAAAAGAATTGGAAACGTTACAAGAAGATCAGACTTTACCTATTGGTGGTCGGGAGATTCTCGTAGGTTTTTAACTTTTTTGATAGACCCACCCTTTAGTTTAGTTTCCCTTTATTTGTTAAATGTGTACAGGAATCTAAATATTACTTAAACACGTTTTGACTTTTATTTCTTAACGCTAAAGTAATTTGCAGTGATTTAATATATAGAGTTATTGCCCTTGTTTCCAATCTTTCATTGAATTTTTATGATTCAATGAAGATAAAAGCCTTAAAAAATATAAAAAGAACAAACACATATTTAAGTTACATGTCAAAGATCATAATCTTAAGATGTTTTCATCTCCTTTAGGTAATGTCAGTACTATCAGAAGAAGATTATTTAAGTGGTAAATGTTTCAGTGCTGGGGGAGGTAACTCAGTTGAACCTCAAACTACATCTCTACAGACAGGTAAGGTATAACTTTTAAACTGCCAAGATACATTCTAAATATCAGTTTTATTTAACTCCCAGTATTAATAGAATATTTCAATCTATTATAATAATAATAATAATACTTTATTTGACAGGAAAACCAGTTTGCCAGAGGCAAATCTTCCCTGGTATCCTCCTAAAAACTACACATACAGAATGAAATATACATATAGAATAATATACATACAGAAATGAACTATATACAAAAATATTCTACATGTTAAAATTAAACTACACATACAAATAGCCCAATCTGGAACAGAAAAATGGACTGTAAAATTCCATTCCTTTCATTTATTGTAATGTTTGTCTTTTATTTATTTTGAGGTTTATTCTCAATAATTCAAATCAAGATCTTTAAAATTTAGATTTGTCTGTCTTGTCAAGTGTCCATTGTCATTTTTCTACTTTTAGTAATAAAACAGAAACCGTTCGTTGATCCTCAGAAAAGTCACGTTAAACAGATGAAACAGAATGATCAGAATAGCATTGCTGGACGACCTAGACACGACCCGCTCGCTGACAGGGCTTTAGTCATGCCAAGACCTACTCCAGAACATCAGGTATTTATCATTTTTTGATTAATTTGTTTACGCCATTCCATTTTTCTTGTAAAGGGTTTGAGACATCAGGAGAAAATTTTAATTTTGTTTCCATTCTAGTTACGCAACAATCTTCAGAATCTACCTATAGTTGATGTTGTAGTTGACCCCTATTTGACCTGTAACCTTCGACCCCATCAACGTGATGGTATTCTCTTCCTGTACCAATGCATCATGGGATTTAAAGATTATTATGGTTTTGGGGCTATTTTAGCGTAAGTTTTAAATTTGCTTTTGATTAACAATTTTTATAAGTGTCTATTTAAAAGATTAAATATTACAAATTTTAGAAGAGGAACAGAAACTGAAATTTTTATTCTGAAGATTGTACAGCGTGAAATTGTGGATTATAAAATGTTTCAGGATTCTTTTATGTATGGCCAATATTTGAAATATTTCTATATCTTTCTACAATTAATGTATTGAGCACTATTTTGTATTTTCTTTATATTTCAGAGATGATATGGGACTGGGTAAAACATTACAATGTATTACTTTGTTATGGTAAGTACAGCTTTGTTAAAAATGTCCGATTGACAAAAAGATATATCAACAGCCCTGAAGAGAACCAGCAGCCAGGTCAGTGCCATCTGAATCAGCCTGGTGTCAGATTTTCAACCTTTTTCCTTTTATAAAATTGTCTGTTTTACAGGACATTATTAAAACAAGGTCCGTACGGAGGAAGACCAGTGATTAAAAAAGTTTTAGTTATAACACCAGGTAGTTTAGTTAAGGTAAAAATTGTAATTATTTCTTGTTTAATTTATAGCTGAAAGGCAAAGAAACATGACCTGATCCTAATCTGAGTTTGATGAAGGGCCATGACAAAAATGTTGCTAGTACAGGGCCTGTTTTTCCATTTAAACATTGAAGCATTTTTTCATGTCAGTCCCTCTGTCCTGCATCACTGACAGGAGAAACTGGTTTTAATTGTATGAATGTTTTGTTGTTGTTAGAACTGGTATGCAGAGTTTAAGAAATGGCTAGGAAAAGAAAGATTAAATGTTTTTGCAGTTTCAGCCAATCAGAAAGTTCAGGTAGGCAATTTGACTTATGATATCTTTCTGTGGACTTACTCCTGATTTTAAGGCCACTTTCAATATATGACTGTTAAAGAATGGGCACCTGGGTCCGGTTCCTAACATTTAACTAAGTCCAATTCCGATATTCGACTTGAGATTTTCCTACTAATTCTTGCATAGATTCAAGTCGACTTTAGATTTTAAGCACGAAATAGATCTTAAGCACAAGGCTAGGAACTGTTTGTTATTGTGGGGACGGGTACTCAAATTTTCTTCCTTGGAAATCGAAGCCTTCACACGCACAAGGTTGAGCGATTGTCATAAACTCTAAACTCTTTCTTTCTAGGAATATAAAGCGTCCAATATCTATCCTGTATTAATCGTATCCTATGAAATGTTTGTACGAACCTATGATATAATCAAGGGAGAGAACTTTGATATCGTTATTTGTGACGAGGGACATCGATTAAAGAATACAGCCATTAAAACTACTTCTGTAAGTCAAGTTAATTTTTTTATTTTTGTAAAAATCTAACAAAACCTGTGTCATATGAAATTTTTGAGCTGTTTTCTTTGCTGTTTCCAGTTATTTTTCCAATTTGAGTCCATGATAAAAATTTGCTTTCATGGTTATTTTAAAAAATGTTAAGCATTTAGTTTTGGTTCAGTTAGGTTTGATAAAAGAAAACAAGAAGCATATTTTTTCTATCCCTTCCAAAACATTTCATTGTATTTAAATAAACACAGCAGGGTATGCTTACTCTTCTAGACACCCGATACCACTTTTCATTATAAAATACTTACTCATGTATTGATATACTTCCTCAAATGAAAAGTTTATTAACTACCAATGTATTGCCAATATGTTTACATGGATTTCTAGATTGGTTTTACAGTTTGGATCGTTCTTCTGTTTTATATTTCTTTGTCTCTTTCAGTTAATAATGAGTTTAGGAACGAGAAAAAGAGTTGTATTAACAGGAACTCCTGTACAGAATGATTTACAGGAATTTTTCTCTATTGTAGAATTCTGTAACCCTAATATTCTAGGTAAGGATTAAATCATTTTGATAAACTTATGATTCAACTGAAAAGTCATGCCAAATTTCAAAAATATTTATGTAAAATTTCCTTGTATATTTGCTCTCATCTATGAAATTGCATGAAATATAAATTTCATTCCTACAAAAAACTATCTGTATCCCAACTTTAACTCGTGGTGCATTTCATGGACATTTTGTATTAAAAATACCTGTGTTTTATTAATTTTCTCATATGATGTATTTTGAGATTATTTTTAGAGTTCCATTAACCTAGAGAGAGACAGAAATTTTATTAAAATTATCTATTTTACTTTGTTTAGGAACCAGTGCAGCGTTTAGACGTGTATATGAAGACCCTATCGTAGCGTCAAGACAACCTGGAGCAAGTCGAGAAGTAATTAGTCTCGGTGAAGAAAGAGGGGCGGAGCTATCACGATTGACCTCCATGTTTATATTACGAAGAACCCAAGAAATTAACAACAAATATCTACCTCCGAAAGGTTTGTATTGTATGTGATGAAAGTTTACGTTTATCTCTGATCCTGATATCGGCTTTCAATACCAACGCAGAAACAGCAGGCCCGTAGCCAGGAATTTCCAAGGGGGGGTTATATGGACTTGCAAAGCAATCATACTCCACTAACAGTTACAATTCAAACAGAATGTTGACTTTAACAGTGCTTATTTGTTTTCAAGGGGGGATTTGTCCAAACCTCCTACCCCCCCTGGCTATGGTTATGAACAGTTCTTGCAAGAAAATTTTGTATTTTTTCGAGCACTCAGTCTTTGCGAATCAATTTTTTATCTGAATCCGATGGCTACTTCAAATCAGTGATATTGCACTTCATTTAGAAGCCTTTTTCTGGAAACTTTAAATTGGTTAACAATTCTAAATTTATAAACTGCTCTCAGACTTTTATACTTTTTTGTATATTTCAGCTAATAACATAAAATTATCATGAATTTCTGTGGTTTTTTTTTTTTTTTTTTTTCAGTTGAATTGGTATTATTTTGTAAACCGAGTCAGTTTCAACTGGAGATATATCGTCAGTTTTTAAAGAGTCGTACAATACGACAGTGTTTATTAGGTTGTATGGACGGGGCACCACATCTCATCTGTATCGCAGCGTTAAAACAACTTTGTAATCATCCACGATTAGTTTATGATAAAGCTATACAAGCTGCTGGACCAACTGACGGTGAGGATTGTGTGGTAAGATAATGTTTACTTAGGACTTAAAAGCTGTCATACTGTAATTATACAATAAATAATCAAGTTTGTTATAAAAATTAGTCAAGCAATCCGCCATTGACCGGCAATTTTTTGTTTAAGAAATATAGCCACCACTGACCCACTATTAAACCCTTCAATCAGTTGCACACCTTGGACTGTCAACATCGATAATAAGCGCTCACTATGAAACCGACCATTTACATGTATGAAACAAGCAAACCTTGACTTACAAAACAACACAAATGGAGGTACCTAAACACATACAAGTGCAAAAACATACATAAACAGCAGAAATATGGTAGATTTCTCATCAAAATAACGTCAAAAGTAATTTGTAATTTATTTCCAGCTTTTCAATGTGTTCAGAATAATTGAATGAAACCTGTATGTTCTATATTATAGGAGTCTGTATATTCTGGATTATCCCCCTTGTATCCACCCGATTACGGTGATCAAGAACTAGTAGTAGAGGATTCTGGGAAGTTGATGGTATTATCGGCTATATTGGCTGCCGTCCACCATCCTGCTAGTAGAGAGAAAATAGTCGTAGTTTCTAATCATACTAAGGTAAGACAAAATATTTCAAAATGTCATTTCACATACCCTATACACTGCATTTGCAAAAATGGTGCTCGTTCCTTCTTGCCCTTGAGTAAAACTAAAATAAATACATAAAACTTTAACCAGTGATTGTTGTTCCATAAAGCTGTGTCTATATATTAATACATCTGAGAGAAATGTTTTAATGATGTGTCAAATTTTCTCCTTATTTATATCACTTTGTAGGCTGTTGTCTGTATTTGACACCTTTGCCAGTGCTTTAGGAACTTTTTATCACAAGTCTAGCCACCAGATAACAACTAGGAGATTGAAATTTCATTTATGTTATTTCCAGACCTTGAATGTACTAGAGCGATTTTGTCGTCGAGAGAAATATAGATTTGTCCGTCTGGACGGTTCAACACCGACCAATCAGAGACAAGATATTGTACAGAAATTCAACAATAAATACTCTCAAGAAAGTAAGCTGAAAAAAACAAATTTGATTTCTTAAATTTAGTTGTATAAAGAAATAGAGCTGTATCTTAGATACCTTATTCTCTGAAACTTAACTAAGATTTCGGAAAGTACTGTGTCCTGTTTCTAAAAAGATATTACGATAAATTTTGTCGTAAGTTGTTCAATTTGCAATGAATAATTCCACACTTACGACAATTTTTAATTGTAAGACTTTTTGAGAATCGGGCCCCAGACCTGTATTCTGATTGGATAATCGAACTGAATTTAAAATCAATTTAAGCAATTGACCAAGCAGATAACTAGGACACTAAAATTTAGTAAAATTATCAAAAGTGAAGTTTTAGAGAAACTGTATCCCTCCAAAAAACATAGAAATATTGAAAGCTTAGAAAGCTTGATACTGTTTATTTTAAAGTAACTTTAGGTTTGACAACATACTTAGATTGCTATGATCAATGTTTTTATTTTAGGTGTATTTTTATTGAGTAGTAAGGCGGGTGGTGTAGGGTTGAATCTGATTGGTGCATCACGTCTCGTTCTATATGATATAGACTGGAATCCAGCCAATGATCTTCAGGTATAGTTAACATTAAGTTTATAACAATAATAAAACCAAGCAAGAACGATTAACTATCTTATAGCATGGTCGCATGAGTATTTCCATTTTTACACCCTTTAATGAAGCTATAAGTACTGTTAATGGTGTGTGAAAAAATTTTGCTCTCTCTTCAAAGCTGTATGTAGACAAGCCGCGGATTGACCGGCTAATTGGACATTATGACAGGCTTCTTTTCAGAAATAGGAGCAACTTAACCATAAAATTTTGATTTTTTAATGTTGTAGGCAATGGCTAGAGTATGGAGAGATGGACAGAAGAAAAAAGTTCACATTTACAGATTGTTGACTACAGTTAGTAGATTTTACTTTAAAATTTTATGTTAATTTATTGTAGTCTGATTTTAATAGTTATCTCCCTTTATAGAAGTTATTTGCCCTTGGATGTATGTCATGTGACAGATTAGATGAAGCCTGACAATTTCATTTGGTTCAAATATTGTTAAAATACAATATTATATTAGGCTTTTGTAGTCTGTATCTTTTAAGTTTAACAAGAGTTATTTCCCTTTTGACCATAAAGTTGGCAGTAATTATTCAACTTTCTCTACTATTTCAATCAGGAAAACCTTTTATTTAGTGTTTACATGAATCATTAGGTAAGTGGTTCTATAGGAGACATAAAATTGTCCAGCCAGCCCAATTCTAGAGCCCCTTCTCCTCTGCCCCATCAAAGAAATGAGTAATTATCTCCCCTGTTCTATATTATCTATAGGGGACTATAGAAGAGAAGGTATATCAGAGACAGATCTGTAAACAAGGACTGAGTGGAGCAGTGATAGATCTGAGAAATAAATCAGATGTCCAGTTTTCTAGAGAAGATTTAAAGGTAATATTTAACTTGGTCAATAACTCAACATTTAAACATACATTACAAAATCCTTCTCTTCATATTCCTTGCCAAGACATACCAGGCCAATTTTTTTACTTTTGAGCAGATTGAAACCCATGGCATCTAATATGAAAATCCAGCTTGCTACAGACTTGCTACTGATTGAGTTATTCCACTGCCACAAAAGACAGTGTTCCAACCCAGCGTTGGAGAGAAATATTGATGTCAAGACATTTTGAAAGTTGTTAACCCCTTCAAGGAGATATTCCTATAGCCTGGAACAGAAAAGGTTAGGTGATAAGGGGTAAAGGGTTATAAAGGGGTAAATTATGGTTATATTTTTAGGATCTGTTTTCTCTGAATGAATCTACTCTGTGTGACACCCATACCTTATTAAACTGTTGTTGTCAAGGTAATGGTGAAGATAGTAAAACAGAATCTGTATCTATGACAACAGCTCCACGATCATGTCAACTAGGACAACCTAAACTATCAGAGAAGGTAGGTGTGGTTTATAGCACCATAGGGTAGAATCCTTCATAAATATATTACAATTTTGTAGCTATGACTTTTCAGAGAAGGTCTGCTTTGTCCCATTGGATGTTCAGGCAGCAAAGGGCAAAAGTTAAGCATGATTTTGAAGTGTTTTGATTTCTAAGCAATTATCTGCAGCTTGACAGTTTTATTGGGGATTGAAAGCAGATTCTTGGTAGCACTGGAACAGTCGCAGCTCGAGCATATCAAATCGAGGGGTTTTAAAACAGGAAAAGTTTTGGGCTTCAGAATGCAGAGTGTGCCTAAATTAGGTTAACTTAAAGCCCTGATAAGTTCCCAAATTTTTGGGCTTCACATTTTTTACATGAACGATATTTCAATCCCCCTAAAAAAAATTGGGTATTCATATAATATTTTAATATTTGAAATGTTTGTCTGATTGTAGAAGAATTTATCAATGGATGAACTTCATGATTGGAAACATTTAGTTGGATCACATCCTGACCTAGATCCACACTGGTATCTTGATGGTCTGGACAATTACTTATCTTATATATTTTATAATGAAACCAAAAATACAGACATTTTATGATACTTTGTTAGTTTGATGTTTTTGGGGGGTTTTATTAAAAAAAAGAAAAGGGTATTACTGATATTTTATAAGAGTTGAACTTTGCCATCTTTCTGTCCTTATGGAGAGACCTTTTTAAAAAGGTACATGTAGAGAAATTCAATCAAATTTTACCTGTTAAATGAAGCAATCAATTTTGCCAGTTTAAGCAGTCAAATTTTGCCAGTTTAAGCAGTCAAATTTTACCACTTAAAACAAAAAAAATTGCCATCTTGAATAGTAAAGTTTTACCACTCAAAGCAGTCAAATTTTGCCCGTTTAAACAGTCATATTTTGCCAGTTTAAGCAATCATATTTTGCCAGTTTAAGCAGTCAAATTTTGCCAGTTTAAGCAGTCAAATTTTACTAGTTTAAGCAGTCAAATTTTACCAGTTTAAGCAGTCAAATTTTGCCAGTTTAAGCAGTCAAATTTTGCCAGTTTAAGCAGTCAGATTTTGCCAGTTTAAGCAGTCAAATTTTGCCAGTTTAAGCAGTCAGATTTTGCCAGTTTAAGCAGTCAAATTTTGCCAGTTGAAACAGTCAAATTTTGCCAGTTTAAGCAGTTTAAACAAGGGGTAATGCTGTATATGAATTTGCCATCTTTCTGTCCTTATGGAGAGACCTTTATAAAAAGGTATGACATTGTTCATGTAGTGGAATTCAATCAAATTTTACCAGTTAAATGAATAAATCAAATATTGCCGCCTCAGCAGTCAAATTTTGCCAGTTGTGACTACTCTCTTCGATTCTATTTTTTTCAATTTCCCTTTTAAAATTGAGAGTGAACTGTAAGAACAAGATTTGAATTATTGAGGCAAGGCAATCCTTCCTATTCCAGATTTCATCATATAGTATACTAGGTTATCCAACGTTGATACAAGTGGCATTGCTAGCTATGTTTTGTTCCTCTTTCAATTTCCATTTAAAATTGAGAGTGAACTGGAAGAAGAGATGAATTATTGAGGCAAGGCAATCCTTCCTATACCAGTGATCACCATATAGTATACTAGGTTATCCAAAGTTGATACAAACGGCATTGCTAGCTATGTTTAATTCCCTTTTTCAATTTCCCCTTTAAAATTGAGAATGTACTGTGACAAGAGATGAATTATTGAGGCAAGGCAATCCTTCCTATTCCAGATTTCATCATAGATGTATATAGTTTACTAGGTTATCCAAAGTTGTTATCCAATGTTTAAACGAGTGGCATTGCTAGCTAGTTTTATCCCTTTTTCAATTTCCCTTTTAAAATTGAGAGTGTACTGTAACAAGAGATGAATTATTGAAGACTGATTAAAATACTCCCTCTTCAGATCACTGATTTGTTTAACTTGATATTGATTTCACCATCGACATCTTTTAGTTTACATTGACTCAAACTTACTATTTTCTATTTAAAATTCAATTCTAACATAGGATTTTAACACATCCAATCCATTCTGACCAATATATTTCTAGTACGACAGGGAAAATGATGATGTGAAGGTTGGTTGGTAGATGACAAGTTAACGTTCTCTTCCAGCAGCGGCTGATATCGCAAACTAGGATGATGTGAAGCCAGGCTTGAGGTTTTATAGATAAAGTTAGTAGGCCTAGGTCTCTAGCTGTTTTTAGTTGGTCAGTAGCCTATTTTTTAAAACCCTTACTATCCTTAGGGTATCGGTAGCCTACCACAATCTCTATCCCGGATTTATACAATTTGTGGACTCTAGAGGATCAATTTTAAATTCAGTTCTAACATAGGATTTTAACATATCCATTTCAACCATTCTCTTTCTAACACGACAGGGAAAATGAAGATGTGAAGCCTGGCTTGAGGTTTTATAGATAAAGTTAGTAGGCCTAGGTCTCTTAGCTGTCTTTAGTTGGACAGTTCTTTTTAAACCAAACTATCCTTTGGATACCACAAACTTTATCCTGGATTTATATCATTTGCCAGCTGTAGAAGAATTTAGGACTAGATATTTTCAAATTTGTTAATGGCTTAGGAATTTGCCCTTTTCTTTTTCAGAAATGGATATGGAACTTGACAGTTAAGTTGCTAATTTCTGTCCTGAATTTTCACTTCAAATTTCAGACAAATTGAACACTTTCTTCCATCTAAACTGTCCACGGAATTTGTCTTTCTCAAATATGTTGAGAATGAAGTCAGTTGGAATCAAATTCAACATCATCCTTTTAATCGTCTGGTCAGATTAGACGCATTTCCCGCTCAAATTTATCATTTCTATTCTCGTCGTCTGCCTATCTTTGTCTACTTCCGGTTTATGGTGTGAAGAAGATTGGCGGTAAAGTTGTTTCTGATCAACCGGAAGTCGTGGCGTAAAGAACAAGATTGGGAAATGGGTTTTATCTTTCTTCTATTTCTTACAACTTTAGTCGCTTGTCGTTTTAATTATCACCATTTTAAAGATTCTTTCTCTCTGGTATAGGTTCTAGGGTGGGTAAATTGAGAACTGAAATGTATTATTTTGCTTTGTCCCAATTGACAATCCTAAATAAAAGTGGAGTGGAATAAAATGAGTTCAACAATCATTCTAAATCAATCAAGACAAGAATGGTAACAACAAAATACAAAATAAATAGAAGAGCAAATGCTCCCCCCCCCCCCAAAAAAATGATTACCCGTAAGCTGACGATCACCAAATATTTTGAAATCTCCAGAAATTGACTACATGTTCCCTTTAGATTTATAACTGAAAATATACCGCGACAACTGAAAGATTTCAAGACTTCACAGTATCTTTAAAGTTTTTCACCATGATAAGCCCTAATTATTTTGACTTTCAATATAATAATCATTGAGTTTTAATGGGATGAAAATTCTGTCAGATTCTCCGACATTTTTGACAGAATTTATTCGAGTTTTGATGATTATAATTTACTGTAGACATCTTAGTTTTCTACTTCACTGATTTCATCATTACTGACAGAAAATTATTTTCATAAATTGAAGGAATGAATGTACGAATGAATAGATAAGGGGAAGAATAATTCAATGAGTGATAGAGCGAATGATAGGCTGAGTGAATAAATAAAATAATGGATGAATTATCTATAGAACAGGTAGTTGGGGATCCGTCCTATTAAAACCCATAGCGGTTGTCCGGATACCAGGGTCCCCGGCGTTTGAACGACTCTCAGGTCTTACCTTTATAAATTTACGTTTTTCGGAAATTTCGAAGAATTTTCTTATCGATGGAATACAAAACTTCACAAGAAACTCTCAAAAGTGCCGTCTTGCGCCAAAACTAAATTTGAAGCAGTCCCAGATCGACTTGGACCGCCATTTTTGTTTTTTAACTGTTGGCGGAGTTTACATGTTTAACCAGGGATAACTCGCTCACAGTCTGTAAGCTCCGCCTTTATGGCAGCCATCACTGATAGAATTCTCGCTTGGAAACTTTCGATCAAAATAAAAGGTATTTATTGAGCTAGGAGATAATTTAATTTACATTTTTATTTAATATTTTATGAAAATGTATCGAGATGTGCCGATTTTCAAGGACACAAGCGCTTAATAAAGGATTTGAATTTCCGCAATGAAATGATACAGCATGGCAGCCTGACGTTGACCCGCTCAACGGCAGGTTTTATCTGACTATAGAACAGGTGGATGGTAAGACTGAAACCTGCGAATAAGCGGAAAGTGCCCAATTAGGGCTACACCAGTCGACTTCTGCCAAAATAGCTGCCAGTTGCTGGATTACATATTAATTCTTTCGATTTAGTAGATGGAAAACACGAAAAAGAATGAATAAGTTCACGAATGATTAGATAATTTGACAAACTAAAGATCTGTTGAAATCTGTAACGTTAACGTTATCTCTATGACGTCCGCGCTGGTAAATTAACTTAAAATGACGTTTAAAGGGCGGCTATTCATTTTCATTTGACCGAATATTTCAAAGTTATTTTTGTTAACACGCGATGTCTGTTAAAAACAATTCTAAATTCTAGATTTTAAACACAACAGTCGACGAATAAAATAATCTTTTACTTACAATAAAACGATCTCTTTTCAAACCCACAAATATTCACCCTTTTCATCTACAACTGTACTCCCCTAGGGCTAACAACACGCGCCCCTTACTAATTACCTTTCGACTAAAACAATCTTGACTCCTACATAAAACGTTTGATGATCTTTTTCAATAACCCACCTTGTCCCTTTTCATCTATCTCCCCTCGGGCTCACGTGCCCTTTACTAATTTCTCCTTAAATCGGCACAGGCTTCATTTTCGTGGGTCGATTTTTCGAAGTCTCAGAAACGGGGACTTTTTTAGCTCAGCAATCTAGTACTGGTTATCACAACTCACCATTGAAATTTGAGTCTTCAAATCCATATGCATCCATAACTATTAGCATTTGAAAGTTATAATGCCCTACTACACATTATCGATACTATGCAATATATAGAAAAGTCATTTAAAGAAATAGAAGGAGAAATGTCTAATTTAAGATATATTTGAAGGAAATACGCAATTTTCGTACATTTCTAGTGCTTCTGAAGGATACTTAAGTATATTCAAGACCCAAATCAACCAATAAAAATGAAGACTGGTCCCCTTAACCAAAGATTATAAACACCAAACCTCTCGACTAAAACGATCTTGTATTATAAATAAAATGTTTGATGATGTTTTTTCAATACCCCTGGCCAATAAAATCTCACCCCACCCTCTATAAATTCTCCCCTTGGGCTCAAAACACGTGCCTTTTACTAATTTCTCCTTAACCAAAGATTATAAATACCAAAGTTCTCGTCTAAAACAATCTCGCTTCTAACTAATGTTTGATGATATATTTTTCAATAACTCGGGCCAATAAAACCACACCCCACCCTCTATAATTTGTCCCCTCGGGCTCAAAACACGTGTCTTAACAATTCTCCTTAAACCAAAGATTATAAAAACCAAACCTCTCGAGTAAAACAATCTTGTCCTCTAAATAAAACGTTTGATGATGTTTTTTTCAATAACCCACAAACTTTAAAACCCCACCATCCCTGTCTCTGTCCCCCTCGGGAAATCAACACGTGCCCTTTACTAATTTCTCCTTAAACCAAAGATTATAAATACCAAACCTCTTGTCTTCTAAATAAAACGTTTGATGATGTTTTTTCAATAACCGAGGCCAATAAAGACGCTCGTTAAGCGGACGACAATCTTTTTATTGGAGTGAATTTACGAGAAGCAATCACTTTATAAAGTTGTTTAAAACTCGACAGTGAAAATAAACCAGTTGTTTGGACAAATTGAGATCGTAAAATACCAGATCTGAGAAATAAAACACTTCATTCGACAAGTGAAATAAAATGAACAGTTTCAATCACTGGTCAATATACCACCGAGACTGAAATGAAATGGAGATTTACGTTCTGTTTTTGCGGTGTTCAATAAGGTAAAATTTACTAGGACAGCGGCATTAATTGGAGGTTCATTGAAATAAAACACTTTAATCGACAGATAAACTAAAATGAACCTTCATGCTGAAAAAAAACCCAGGGACGGTTGGGAATTTACCATTGTATGGGTGAACTTTTAAACATTTTATAAAGAACCAACGATGTCGGATTGGAAATAGAAAAGATGCAAATAGACGTTCTATGTCTCTCCCAGAAATTATTCTTAGCTTTGCAAGGATTGAACTTGCTAAACCTACTTTTTTACATTGTCACCTTCCAGTTCAATGGTATTTAAGCTAGTGACGTCATACATAAAAGCCATTAATAAAAAATAATGATTCTGTAATATCATATGAATGATTCTTTATCTTTTAAGATGTCAACTTATGGTTCAGCTTGTCTATTCTCTATTTACTGTGGTTTCAGATACAGTGTAAATGGTATTCACGCTAGTGACGTCATAAACCAAACCCATTAATAACATTTAATAAATGATATTTCTATATGAATGATTCTTTATCTTTTAAGATGTCAACTTAAGGTTCAGCTTGTCTATTCTCTGTTTAGGGCCTACTGTGGTTTCAGATACAATGTTAATGGTATTCACGCTAGTGACGTCATAAACAAAACCCATTAATAACAATTAATAAAGGATATTTCTATAATTTCTATATGAATGATTCTTTATCTTTTAAGATGTCAACTTAAGTACAAAAGTTCTATTCTGTATTTAGGGCCTACTGTTGTTTCGGATACAATGTAAATGGTATTCACGATAGTGACGTCATAAACAAAAGCCATTAATAACAATTAATGATTCTGTAATATCATATGAATGATTCTTTATCTTTCAAGATGTCAACTTAACGTGCTAGAATTCTATTATCTTCTCGACTCGAACTATAGAAGAGTTTTTAGCTAATAAAATAACGGAGAATGTTGTGATTCTATCCGCCATGTAGTGTTTACTCTCGGTGCCAAACCATCCTGATAATCGGCTTCCAACAATCAACACAGTGCCTGATAATTTACAGAACGTGTTTAGAATGATTCCTGGCAATCTCCAGGGTAACGAGAAATCAGGCTGGGGTCATTAGTTGATTAGTTACTATCAATTAGTGATAATTTGTTTAGAGAGTTGATGTTGATCATTCAGTCTAGATTGTTGTACATTGTTATACTTTGTTGTACTTTGTTGTACATCGTATCACTATAATCAGGTTCTCATGTTCAGCTCCATTTCAATCATCATTATCTCACACAGATGCAAAAAAGTGTAACGCAAATCTCAATTTTATTCTCTCTGGCAAGGGATGGCCACTCTTACTGGGCCACCGAATACCCCTGATATTCAGTTTTAACGGGGTTTGATAGGCATTACAAATAGCTACATATAATAAATTATTAATATTGTTGATAACACTGCAAATTAGTATCTAACTCTCTACCCCAACCCCTTCCCCCCTTTCTCTCTACAGTCCCCCCCCCCCCTTTATTCGACCTATCTATACTGGATACCATAATAAATTATTAACAATGTTGATAGAAACCGAGTTGTCAGACATTTTAACACTGGAATCAGAAATGTTGTGAATAAAAATTAACTCCAAGTTCTATGTTATTTATTATTTATACATCACGTGAGAGATAGAACCTTCCTGTCAAATTATTTATTATTTAAAGGGACACGATCACCAGACGTTTGACCAATCATAATATAGTTTTAGAATCTGAATTTTTTAGCTAAGTTTTCTTCAAATTCCATGTGTATCCATTATTATCAGCCTATTAAATTTAAAATTACGACTCGTAATTTAGTGAGAATACGTCATATTTAGAAATAGAAATAGAGGGGTTGTGCGATTTTGGTGCAGTTCTGGTATTTCTGAAGACTATTTACATTTCTTCAAGCCCTATTTTAATCCCCAAGAAACCTTCAAGAAACTATCTGTCGAATTCGTCAAATAAACATTCTCATGAAACACGCCAACTTTACAAACCTCTTTATTTTTACATCTTTTATTTTATTGTCCATTTCCTTCCATTTACAATCTCAGACTAGGACTGGCTTTACAGTTCACTAGAAATCTTACTTCTAGAATGAGTTCTAAAATTAGTTCCACTTTAACATTATCTGGTTGGTTAACCTTATCTTGAAAAGCCAATCAAATTGTCTGTTTTAACAACTAAAAACATCGTGACAATTAGACTCATGTTTAACAGGCAACATTTCATGCCGTATACAGACTGCCAATTTAAAAGCTTTGCTGAAAAATAAAGTTCTGCATTCTAACCATATAGAAAACCGTAATTTCCACTATTCTGAGGTTAGTCTGTAAAAGAACATGGCTTTATTTGCTATCAATTGATGGTGGTGGGTAACTTGGAAAATGTCTCTCTCATCATTATTCCAGTTGACCTCAAACTGTAAATGGTTTTGATAAGTTAAGTTAGCTGGTAGACAAGATCCTTTTGGAACTTTATATAGTTTAGTCTTTCGGTGTAAGGAAAAATGTCCTTTCTTTTTTGTATGGGATATAAAAATATATAGTGCCATCAAAAAAATGTCAGCAAAGATCTTATCTATTTTATTGTTACATCAGAACTCTATATATTTTGAATGTCAAGAGGTTTGACCAAAGATCACATGGCACATAATATGCATGATATACGTGATCCCTTTGAACCAAAGCTGTTAAAAAAAAATGGTCCTATATTTGTAGCAGGACATGACAGAATCGTATATAAAAACAATCCTAAAACATTTGGCAACAATAGAACTTCTTATCTGTTTTATTGCTGTAACATCACTCTGTATATTTTAATATAAAAGATATTCCCTGATTAATGTAATTATGAAAACAAACGGGGTGTGAAAGGCTTTCTACACTCGACATTGATACAATTTAAAGCGTGAGAAGAGAGAAATGTTTTAACACAATCTCAGGGAGAAATACTCAGATAATGGTTTCAATATTTATAACAATTTTACACTTTGTCGCCTTTTTTTATCAAACAACTTTGTGTAGAACATTTCTGACATTTTCCTGGCGATAAAAATGTTTTTCAGATAGCGGTAGAACAAGATGGAGATGCTAACATGCGTCCACTAAGAAGTTTATTCAGTCATTTTCAACACATTTTTCTTGCCCAGTTGGTTCAATTTGCACTCATAGGTTGAACATAGAAAACTGTGCCAAGTTACAACATTTTATCGGACGCGAATTTCATTTGCGTACAGGTCTCACCAAGGGATGATACCAATAATAAACCAAGCGCGAACGATCTCAACTGTAAAACAAATCTCGAAATCCATGTAAACACATTGGCAATTGGTAGCAGCTAATGAACTTTTCATTTGAGGAAGTATATCAATAAATGAGTAAATATTTCATAATGAAAAGTGGTATCAGGTGTCTAGAAGAGTAAGCATACCCATTCCTAACTTTTCAAAAATCACCCAATGGCTCCTCACTCTATTGTGAATATATGTTTTCAAGCAATGTCCTTTTTTAGACGTTTCTGTTCTGAGATTGTATTTCGTAACATTGTAAAACATCAGTCGTTGACTTGTATCGCCTCAAGTAATCGAACTAAAATGAATATTAGTAAGGCCACTGTTGTTTATGCTGAAAATATCAAGGAGTCTGGGGCCTAATTCTCAAAAACTTAACTCAGATAAAATCCAGATTTTAAGAAATACAGTACACTGACTGGATGAAAATTCTGAATTTAAACACAATTTCAGTGATTGACCAATCAAATAACTTAATTAATTTAAGTTTTTGAGAATAAGGCCCCTGATTCTGTGGTTTGATAAAGTGATTCCAACTTTCCTGGGATTCATTTTCTTCTACATATTCAACAATCCATGCCAGAAGGTACGTTTATTGGTGGCCAAGATATAAAATCAATATTAGAGATGCTAAAAAATGGATGGGGGTGGCTGCAAAAGGGTAACTTATTTAAACATTATCTAAAACTATGCAATGCCCATCATACGTCCATAGGGAATCCATCTTGTTCCGTATATTTCTGAATACGAAAAACTTGTCATGGCCTCGGTTGTTGATATTTCATTCTAGTATAAGTCTCTATCTGTATTTCTCCATGATGAAGCCGTTTCCATGCCTGAAACTGTTTTAAAATAGAATTATCACAGTTTTCAGCAAATATCAGCAAAAAACACATTTAATCCAAGATTTGATGGAAAGTAGAAATATTTCAAGTGGAACTGATCCAATTACATAATGATATAAAACAGATCACAATTCATAAATAAAAAAAAAAGCATAAACATGCTTCACAAAAATGGAAAATTAAATGAAATGGAGTTTGATAGCCTAGTATTCTACTACAGATTTGACTAATAAATACCAGCAACGCATAGCAGTGTGCAATGAGACATTCTGTCACGACAGTAGCATTTAAAATGTGTAGCCTACCTGATTTTAGTTTTACGTCATATTGTTCTGATGCAGATTTGAGTTATAAAATTCACATGAGAGATTAATTACTTTCATTCTGCTATAGATAAGGTTGATGATGACTGTCAACGCATAGCAGTGTGCAATGAGGGACAATTCCAAAGAAAAGTGAAGACAGGAAGCATGCAACTTGCATCAGAGACAACGATTTACGATTTCCTGTCGAATAGTGTCGAATCAGATGACTCAGACTAAATGCAGTTTTCTGTGGTCATAATTAAAAAAAAGACTTTCTTTTGTAAATTTCGTCGTTTTCCTGTCACGAGAAAATGAAATGAAGTGTTAATTCATTCTAGTAATCTGCAAGTTTTACTGCTTTTTTTTAGTTTCAAGTCTTTAAGACGAAATTAGAAAATAATCTGTTTCTGATGGCTTTCTTCCTCTTTCTCGTAAAAAAAAAACCTTCAGATTCTATTTGAGTTTGTACTGGAAATTGAAATAACATTATTTTTTTTTCATTTTAGAGATTGTAGCTATTTGTATCGCTTTTAGAATGGAAATACTACATCCAGTTCGTCTGCAATATGACATAGAAAAATACCTGAACAATCTATAGATGGCGGAGTAGCATTGAGTGTTTTAGGAGAGTAGGCATGACCTGTCCCTATAATAGTTTCAGAATACAAAAAGCAGGCCTACCTGTATATAAAATCGAGTTTACGTTCTTATTTTGCTTTGCGCCCTCTTTGGTCTACTGGAGACCAATAATGCCATAAACTTGATACAATGGTAACATAACAAGTCGTTTTAAGAAGCTAAAACGTCCGAACCAGTAATTGTTGTTACTTACACTTACACGAGCACTCCAATGGGCTTCTTAAGAAAAGCAAGGTCTTGCATTGCAAGTGCAATGATTGAGCCCTGGGTATACAGTAATTACAGTTATGTTTGACTATTAAAAGGAAAAATCAGATGTATGTGTGTCTTTCGGGGATAGTGAAGATGCACAAAGCCATGCAGTGTACAATGCCACAGTGACAATTTTCAGTATAGGAAACCTCAATCCCGTCACTTTTTAAAATCAACTGAGAGATTATTGATCACTGACAAATTCAATCTTTTTCCAATTTCTTTTAAATTCCAATTCTGTCAACTCATTGGTCCTCGTTTCCTTCATTTTCTTTAAAAAAAAACTCATAAAAACATGAAGTTACACTCGTATCAACTTCGGTACTAGACTAGCGGCTTGATAACCTCGTATGCTATACAGTGATTGCCATATTGAATAAATTATAGTTCATCCAATCACAATCATTCTTCAGAGATTGTCGTCTTCTTTCGCGGAAAAAACAACCAATCAAAATCAATCACTAAACAAGAGTTGTCTTTTCCTGCCTATTTACTGTGCAAGATGGCCGTTATCATGACCGAGTCATTACATAGTCTCAAACAAAATGACGAAGGTTGAGCCGAATGATAAAGTTGATGACAAAAACGAGTTACTGACTTTCATCTTTTCTGGTTTTTTTCTACAGTTTAAACTGAACGACATGATGAGATAATCTATTAACTTATTGTTTTTCTTTGAACATACCGACATCAAAGACACCGACAATATTGTTTGACATTTTTTCATTCCGCGAAGTAACGAGAACAATTTGTAAAGCTATTTTCAGATTTTTATTTTTTTCTTATTCGATTTTTAAATTTTTCGTTTAAGCTTTTAAAACTTTAAGCATTTTTTTATACCATTCGTATAAGCATGTAAACGCATTTTATAAGAATTTTATGCAATTTTACAGTCAAGATATAAAACTTTTTATCAGTGCAATACTGGAATATGACTCCATAACTATGGTATACGACACTGTTACTAGAGAACGAGACCCTGTTTCTATGGTATATCACCCAGTAACTATGGTATACAAACTAGTAACTATGGTATATAATGTTAAAGATAGGTAATATAACAGGTATATAGGTATTTTACCTATTTAACACCTTACTAATGAGATTTTATATCTTTACACCTGAACGACAGGTATTCTCACCTGAAATATCTTCACCTTTAAAAACATTTATTACTAACCTTTCATTGTTTTATAAACACCCAACTCGAGACGATGTTTTTTAAACTCCAGAATTAATTGTAGTTTAATTTTTATACAGAAAACAATAAATCTAACTTGGGTTGGGTTAAAGAAATTTCAACAGAGAATGAAGTAATGGAGCCTATCTTTAAGTTATTTGCCTTAATACATTGAGACATATCCATTTCTAGGCTTAAGTTCCGGAATTTATGTTAATTTTGCTTGATATTAATTGAAACATCTATGCAGGGAATGTAAAGATGTTTTGATGACATCACATGTGCGAGGATCTTCTGTAATATAGGCATTAGTCGCATTAGTAGATGTGACGTCATCAAACACTTCTAAGGGAAATTGCTGGAACCAAAAGCGTCTGAATGAAAATTAAAATGATGCTAATTGATGCTATCAGTGTCCCTGATACACATAAAAAATTTACAAAACCTCTTTACAATCCCTTTAAGTCTAAAATATTAAACAATGCAAGCTCTGTTTTTCTCACTGATATTGTAAAGCTTATTATATTTTATGCCTGACGTACCCTCATTAATTTCATAAACCTTCATCATTCCTGGAACTCACATTCTCAAAGACTTGCAGGATTCCAATTACTATGAAAGCATTATGTCGGTCTGTTGCAGTTTGGAAGTAATTCAGTGTAGAAATAGAAACCAGAGTTTGTTTGATGTCGAATCAGAATAGAACAAGGATAATGGACTTTTAAAAGCTTTATATTATGTTAAAAACTAAATATGGAATTTTTTAAAACTTTGATAAAATGTTGAGTTTTGAGAATTGGTCATACCTTGATGATTTTTAATGGAAATATTAATTATTTTACATTAGACTCTTTGTTATAGTTAGATCTCTCCCTCAGCTCATTTCTTTTATGTACATTAAAGATCCCTTGACAGTTGGAAATTGAAAAAAAGGGTAGGTTAATGCCGCTGTCCTGGCAAAATTTTCCTCATTGCACACAGAAGGGCGTTTACCCGTCTTCGTTAGCTCATACAGGTGCAGAAAAGCAGGACTTTAAACTCTTTTTTCATTTTATTTCAGCTCACGTCTTCATCACATAATTCTACTCAATATGATCCTACTAACTAATTGTCAATCAAATGTTAGTCACTTCTGATTTGGTAGAGATTGTTAGCTTGAAATTATCCTTAAAGGGATCGTAAAGAGGTTTTCTAAACTTTGTATGTGTATCAGGGACACTGATTTTACGACGTCATTGACAGTGAAATAATTTGGTGGTGGCACTTTTTATATGAAGTTGATCAAAGCTGGCTGGTTTCAGGACTATCTTCTATTTTTAATATTCAACAATAACTGTTATTTCTACGTTTATATCACCAACATTTTTAATTCCTCATTATTTATCAAAATGACAACATGATAACAGATCTACTGAAATGTATAAATTCAATTACATTTCTACATCTTTATTTGGTTATCCGAACGTTTAAAAAAAACTCTGTTTGAAATCTGAGAGAAAGTGAAGCGAGTTGAAAGAGAGACCCCGTTTGTAACAAAGCTAATTCCTAAATATTTGTACAAACTAGTAAATAATTGAAAAGTTGTAACGATATAGGTTCTACTTCAACTCTACATTCACTGGCTTGTTAAAATTACATTTATTTTCACTTGAAATCGATTTCGTTTAGATGTAGATTGAAATTTAAAGGAGCAAATTCGTGAGAATTTTTTTTTTATTTTAACCCTTCGACTGAGGTAAGGTAAACTTTGTATGTGTATCAGGGACACTGAGAGCATCAATTTACACCATTCCAATTTCTATTCCGACGTCTGTGGTTCTTGCAATTCCACTAAAATTAACATGTTTTATGACGTCACTACCAATTATGATCTACTGGAAGCTACTAATGATGTCTATGCAGATCACTGTCAGTGACTGTTTGCATATCAACCCTCGCAATCTTGAATTTTTAACTATTTCGCATAGAGAATCCTGTTTCCGAGAGCTCCATCCCTCAAGAACAATTCTGTACCCTCATATATCTCAACCACTCTGATGATTCGTACAAACGCCACAGGCCCAGATGCAGAATAAAGATCGACTCGAGCAGCAGCAGACACTTGAACTTGCTGGGAAGTAGGCTTAAACTATCTGAGAAGAAATGATAAAAAGCCTGGGGAACTATTAGACCTTGTCCTAGTGATATTTATGTTTTGTCTGACTTTTTTAATGCTGATAGCAAGTTAGCAACTTACATAGTTTTATATCCGATGCAACTGGAAAGCACACATTTGAAGTATGCATATGTGTAAAGTTGTCCTTCTACATGCTTTATGTATTCGGACTATTTGTCTACTTGATAAAAGATTTATTGTTTAATTTTATACATAAAATGTTTAATTATCATAAGTAACGTAGTGTCGCCTCTTTAACTTTCGTCTCTTTAAACCTATGTTTGAATCCATGTTCAGTCTTTGAACACTAATCTGTATAATGAACTATAGTTAACTCTTAATCCATTGAGCTTGCTCACCTTTTGCTATGTTGAATTTTCTTATTCATTAGTTATTAGAACAGCGACACTCGACAGAGACACTTCTCTAAATTTTTCTCTAAGAGTCGGTAAGAGCAATGCATGAAAAATGTTGCAGAAAATTATAATTTTTGAATTGCCATAACTTTAAAACGGCTTCACCAATTCTAACCAAATTAAAAATTCAACCATGACTCAGTATCCTTATTAGTTCTTGACATTTTCTGAAGATTTTACAAATCCAAAAATTTCAGTGATAGTATCCCTTTAAATGATGAAGCGAGAATGAAAACATCCGGGTTATTTTTAGACTCCACCACACAACATTGACTGACTACTTGATGGCAGTCCAACTTTTACTAGCTAGCAGACGGATATTCATGGACGGAAACGCGTTCTTAGTTACGAATTGAAACCTTCCTTATTTTACAAGCTGTGCACTTGAAATTTTACAGATAACTTACTTAAAGTGTTGAGTGACATTTTGCCTGCGTTCGGGCATCTTTTTGGACAGTTTTCATTCAACATGGCGGATACCATGCAGCAAGTTTCTGGAAAAGGACCATCAATGAAAATTGATGATAAAGTGATTAAATTTTTTTCGAGTGACATTAAAAAAGAATTAAGTTTAAAGACAGACATTTCTACAAATCAGACGACTATTCTTGCTGGGATTAATGGGACGAAAAGCGAAGGCGACGAGAACAAAGAAAACCAAACAAATGGAGACTTGAAAAAGGTAAGCGGACGACAAATTTTGACATTTTTAAAACAAAGGTGTGGAATTTTCAGGTACATTGCATTAGTGAATGGCGTCTCACTTTGACGACTTGTCGCAGCGTTTGTTAAATTTGTTAGAAATCCTTGTGGTTTTTGATGTGAACAAGGAATTCACTGTTTTAAACTGGATTTGTACAGGTATGAGAATGTCCCCATGTTTGAATCACGCGGTTGTTTGAAAGTGAACAATACCCCCGTCTGTGTGGCCAATGTCAACAAAACTAAATCTCAAATTTCGATCAAATTGAAGAAAATTCTGGCAAATTGGCAAAATAGATTAAGCCTCTTTAAGGTAATTTGGTGGAAACAGGAAAATAAATTGGACATTTTGTAGGAAAATTCAATTTTTGTCAACTTCGAAAAAGGGGCACCTGTTTTCAAATAATTAGGCCTATTATTTGACTGAATTTTTTTTTCCACCAAATTTTGCACCTGTCCTTTTTTATGTGGTGAAATTTGACAATTTTTTACCCTGTTTGTAAAGGTTTTTTTTTCTCTTTTATCAAGCTTGAGACATTTTTCATTTATTATTTCAAATAGTTATTTTACCTGTCTAGAACATTCATTCATTCATTCATTCATTCATTCATTCACTCATTCACTCATTCACTCATTCACTCATTCACTCACTCATTCACTCATTCACTCATTCATTCATTCATTCATTCATTCATCTATTCATTCATCTATTCATTCATTCATCCTTGAAGATTTTCTATTGAAATGACAATAATATGAAATGACAGTAAGCTAAAAGTCTGAACGTTTCAGTAATCTGCTTACAGAGCTGGGAAATTCATTATTTTATCAATAAGCTTATTATATGACAGAAATAAACTGATTTGCTAAATGGGACCTCTGATGTCTTAAATATATTTATTAATTTTCAATTAGGATAATTTAGGTCTATTTCAATTTGACCAGAGCTTATTTTTCTTTTTATGACACTGTGCACTGCCAGCATGTGTTTTGACAAAAAAAGGAATGCCTTAAGTTCTGTGGATTATGTTTTCTAATTTATTTAAATTTGGATAATTTAGATTTTTAAGTCCACATATTTTTTCCGATTGACAAGAGCTTTTTTCTTATGATACTTCCAGTTTTGGAGTTTTGGACACAAATTCTAAATCAGGACAGCAGCTAGGGAGTTCTGAGCTCTTATTGATGTTTTTAAATTTGGATAATTAGAGTTTTGAAATCCAAGGATATATTGTTTATTAATTGACAGGAGCTCAGGTCTTTTATGCTGTCAACATGCATCAGATACACAACCTTAACCAATGATAGCATTGCAGTCTCCTGGAATTGAGGGTATAGAATTCGAAATTTGGAATAAAGCACAAAAGCCAAAGCTATAAATGGCCCAGATACCGTACTCATAAACAAGTTTAGAAAGCCTCTTTATATTCCCTTTAATATAAAAACAATATGTTTGATGATTTGATATGAAAATAGATGTCTGTAATTTAATAGGTTTACAACAAAGACTTTATATTATATTAGACTGACTATATATTGATGTTTTTTATTTGTTGTGGAACAAACTTGGTTTGCCTTGTGAAGTATGCTTACAGAATAGTAGGTTGTAAAACTGATGTTGCTTTATTATCAATGTTAAAAACATGATGGGATATAGGTATACAATAACATAAAGTAAAAGTATCTCAGCTATCGAGCCAGGTAACTCCGAAAGTAAGCATACCCTGGCTGGCACCATTCAAGTCATTGCTGATCAGTATCACCCCATAAAGTACTGATATGTAAGCTTATTAAATGAAAACAGTCATTACATTTGTCTCAATGTTCTTATTGAATGGAAATAGTTCAAAAGTAAGCATACCCTGCCTTGTACCACTCTGCTGAATCTTGCTCATTATTACTTCATATACTGCTATGTATTGAATGAAAACTGTCTAACAATGATAGTTTATAAGACAATGGAGACAATATTATAAATATTATCATGTTTTATCTCAAAGTAAGCTTACACTAGGCATTGTCCTATCAGGTACGGAACTGTGCCATGGATGTAAAACTCCAGTGTTGTAATATCTAGTGATATGTATTAAATGAAGAGTCTAACAATGATAGTTTATAAGACAATAGAGAAAATATTGATGTTTTTATTGGAGTGATAATTATATATAACCAACATATTTCTATTCAGATCAGTTCTTTCAAATTGATATACAGATAGCTTTACTCTCATATTCCTCAGTTTATTCTAAGTGTCAGTTAGATGTCTGAGGTTCTTAAAATTCTAACCCTCAGGTTAGCAAGCAAACTTTAATAGCATCTAACTCATTGAGGCACCTTACCTGTGAGGGAGTTGTAGGAAGAAAGATACTCTCCTATAGAAGCACTGGCCTAGGTCACAACGTAAGACACTAATAGCATTGATTTTGACTATTCAACTTTCAAATATCTGTGGTGAATGTAATTAACGAATTTATGTTAAACAGCATATGGAGTCACTATTGAAAAAGTTGCTAATATTATCTAAGGACCTTTGCAGGGTGTGAAAGTCTGATGACTTTAATAAGTCATCTTCACTTATAATTCCAGTCAACCCAGCTGTAAATGGGTACTGATAATCTGGGAAAGATCAATGTCAAGAGGTTTGGCCAAGGACCAGTTGGGAGCAAGGATCTGCATGGAACCTAAGTTATTATCCTTGTAAAATATAGATATTACTTTCTTTCTTTTCTTTAAAATACTGTACCCAGTCCTAAACTATGGCCATTGGCCATGAGCAAATCCTTCACAAGAATCATGAATCATTGCCAAGTTGATTACAATTAAGAATTAAAAATTAAAACTAAATGGTGGATGCTGTGATATCAGAATAAAAATAAAGACATGTGGGTCTAGGGTTAATTAATTATTGATGGTTTAATTAGCAACAGTGTTAATTAGCCAGTGATTAATCTGATGGCGTCAAATTCTTAACGACCGACACTGTCAGATGTCATTCTTTACACTTTGATTGGTCAGTTAGTGACAGCATATTTTACGCTACGACACCCTAATATAACCTTCAACTTTGACATGTGACCTTGAATAGAGGAGTGACATCTTGTTTTACGCTACAACACTTTAATTTTTAACCTTCAACTTTGACATATGACCTTGAAGAGAAGGGCAGCATCTTGATACTCTTCAAGCTTGAAATTGAAGAGAAGTGATGGCTTGTTTTACGTTCTTGAAACACTATATTTAACCTTCACCTTTGAGATGTGACCTTGAAAAGAGTAATCTTGTATTATGTCATGATGCGCTTCGGACATTTGATAGTACTCATGGGAAGTCCACTTCTATATAATTATTGCTCCTGATTTTGTCATGCTCTGGTGAAGATTTTTCAGAAAGTTTTGTTTGTATAGATGTATCTGTCCAGGACCTAATGACACTCACTAATAGCTGTCGTCAGAACTATCCAACCATTAGCCTAATGATTGAAAATGGTTAATTGTTAAGAAAATTTTCTAATGAACAATGAAGGGATATACATATCTGTACAGAAGGGATGAACTGTCAATAATGATCAAATTGTTGCTTTCATCGGCACTATCTGACAATTGACACAAGTGATGCACTTGACGTATTAAGATAGCTTGTCATTGTCTTAATTGAAAATAGGTATGGTTTGCTTATAAAGGGGATGCAGCAATCAATGCTAGGTCTATGATTAATCTTAATTTTAGCTATAAGAAGTTCCTACCTGACCATTAAGTGACTTACGACATCTTAAGTTATCTTGTCATCAATTGTTCATTAACAGAATGGATAATTTGCTAATGAAGGGAATGCAGTCATCAATGTTAGAAGGGCTGTCATTGGCATTGATGGAGTTCAATTTTAGCTTTTAGCACTTTCTGACCATTAGTCCACAGGAAAAAAAACGCAACTTAAAACATGGTGTCAAAATGAATATTACTGATATCACTAAATATTCTTAATTAGTATGATTTGCGAATGAAAGGATAAAGCTGTCAATAAAACTAATAAAAATTTGATCTATAAGTCTCTCAGTCTCAAAAACTTTTTTTACATTTAGAAAATTTATAGCCACCTTAGACTTAGTCAATTACAAAGATTGTTACCAACAGGCCCAGGTTATCTTTCCTCAAAGTTGCGCAGGTGTATACAAAAACTGGATGATAAAGGTGACTAAAACAGACAATTTTATCCAAAATTTACGAGTAAGTGCTATTTTGACCCAAATTTCATTAAACTTTACACCCACAAATAAATGTATAAATTTTCCAGTATCCGTGCATTCCTGGGGAAATGGGCTATTTGCCAGTTCAATGACACCTAAACTTAGTAAATAAACGATGTTCGATAGTTTCAGGTATTTTTAATGGCCGCCCAAATCAAATATCCCGATTGATTTTTGTGTGGTTTTTGAGGAAATCAGTGAAAATCAGGGGAAAACTGTGAAGGTCAAAAGTTCATCGATACTTTAAAATCGACAAAGATTTTGGGACAGATTCTGATTTTAAGAAAAGATTTCTAGTGTAGGATTTTGGAAGGATTTTAAAACCTAGAAAAGGGATTTTAGTTTAGGTTCATCAAGGGATACTGAATTAGGATTTGGAAACTTTGAAAGAAAAAAGTTGAATTTGAAGGGATAGAACTTAAAAGGCTACCATTTTCTGTTTTGTACACACTAAGGATACAAGATACAAGAATTCAAAAACTAGGAATTGGATTTAGTGTTTTGGAATATCAGGATTAAGTTTTAGCAAGAAAAGTAGAGAAACATGTTACAGGTAAATTAAGGTATTATAAATTGCAATAACATAACAGACAGTAATAATAAAAGTTATATCAGGTGTTAAGAAGAAAAAGCATACACTGCCTTGCACCATTGTTAACCATATAATATTTTTAGTTTATATAACAGCCCAGTTTTTCTATTCTAGAGTGGGACAAACAATAAAATAAATTACAACATTACAAACAGTTGTTAAAAGTGATATCAGGTGTTTAGAATAGTAAGCATACATTGCCTTGCACCATTGTTTGAACAGCATATCCCTTCCATTGTTAACCATATAATATTTTTAGTTTATATAACAGCCCAGTATTTCTAGAGTGGGCCAAACAATATAATAGTATATTAGTAAGCATACACTGTCTTGCACCATTGTTTAGCAGCGTATCCCACCTATTCCGTCATTGTTATTTATATAATAGCCCAGTATTTCTAGAGTGGGCCAAACAATAAAATAAATCACCACAACATAACAAACAGTTGTAAATTAAACGCTTGGTAATGATAGAATACATTAATAACATCAGAACTTCACGACTAACAGACAGTCTTTTGTGGTAGACAAGGTTTTATAAATTCTATTTTAACTCACGGACATTCTAGTTGACAGAACTCATTTATTTTATAGGCCTATAGTTGGTTCGTTCTCTATTTTCTTTATAATATTACGCATTAAAACATTAAAATATTGCTTATTTCAATACATATTCATTTATTTTATAGGCCTATAGTTGGTTCGTTCTCTATTTTCTTTATAATATTACGCATTAAAACATTAAAATATTGCTTATTTCAATACATATTCATTTATTTTATAGGCCTATAGTTGGTCCTTTCTCTATTTTCTTTATAATATTACGCATTACGCATTAAAACATTAAAATATTGCTTATTTCAATATATATTCATTTATTTTATAGGCCTATAGTTGGTCCTTTCTCTATTTTCTTTATAATATTACGCATTACGCATTAAAACATTAAAATATTGCTTATTTCAATACATATTCATATATTTTATAGGCCTATAGTTGGTCCTTTCTCTATTTTCTTTATAATATTACGCATTAAAACATTAAAATATTGCTTATTTCAATACATATTCATTTATTTTATAGGCCTATAGTTGGTCCTTTCTCTATTTTCTTTATAATATTACGCATTACGCATTAAAACATTAAAATATTGCTTATTTCAATACATATTCATTTATTTTATAGGCCTATAGTTGGTCCTTTCTCTATTTTCTTTATAATATTACGTATTACGCATTAAAACATTAAAATATTGCTTATTTCAATACATATTCATTTATTTTATAGGCCTATAGTTGGTCCTTTCTCTATTTTCTTTATAATATTATGCATAAAATTGTTAAAACATTGTTTATTCCATATAAATATCTGTACAAGTGAGACAATTCCGTTCTTCCAAAGAAAGTCAAAATTATTGAAGAGGAGGCAGGATGTTAAATAATCTCATTTTCAAGAAGTTCAAGCTCCCACTCTTAATAAAACATTCAGTTACAGGATGAAAATTATGAATTTTCGTTAATGCTGGGGGAAGCAAATTTCGAGGCCCGTTCTACCCCCCAAAATATTTTAAACTTTATTTCAAAAAGGCAGTTAATTGTGAATAATTGAAGCGTGTTTATCAAAAACCAAATTGCTGTAGACTGCGCTACCCTAAAAAAAACTGTATTAATAAAAACCTATATAACACTATACGGTCGGTATTTCAAAATGGCGGTAAACTAAAGTTAATTGTTGATAATTGTAGCATGTTTATCACGAAGTTGAGAGAGAAAGTAGATCATGAAATTAGTTTTATGGTGGTTAATTTTTAATTAGATCATCTCATTAAATAAATTAACGATCAACCAGAGATTGGGAAAAATCAATATTCACTTACTGATATCATGATAGTTTAAAGGTGCTGGTTCACTTAAGAATTAAACGTTGGTCTCATTAGCATTATTGGTGTGTTAACGCAATAGATCATGTGACAAACTGAATAAATGACGAAGTCATTTATGTATGTTTGTGGCGTCATCTATTGCGTTTACACACCAATAATGCTAATGAGACCAACGTTTAATTCTTATATTTATATTCAGATACTTTTATTAATCAAATTTTGCCCTTTTTATATGAGAATTTGCTTGAATTTGACACAAATCTTAGATTACGTCACTGTTGTGCTTTGACGACGTCATAGTGTCACGTGACAAACTAGCGTTCATCGAAAAATGAACGCCAGTTTTCTTAACTGGTTCATTGAAGGAAGTGATAGTAGAAATGTAAATATTTACCAATATTCACTCTTCATGATAGTTTAAAGGTGCTGGTTCACTTATCATTTATCACTCTTCATGATAGGTTAAAGGTGTTTGGTCACTTATCAATATTCACTCTACAGGGTTCGAATTAATTTTTTTATATGCATAGCAGTTTTTTGCTCTATGGGACATAATTGCATAGCAGTTTAAAATTTTGTGGAGCAGTTTTTTCTCTGGCAGTTGCAAATGTATAGCAGTTTTTTAAAATGCTCTCTAAGGGTGTGTTTTGACTTCATTTTAGTGTTTATATCAAGGTATAATGTGTATCCCTCGAGTAAATAATACGCACCCCGTTCAGTCGAGAAAAAAAAAACAGTTGGCAAAACGGACACACCATAATTTTGAGTGCTAAAATATCGTTTATTCCTAGTATATTTTATATAAAATGCTTTCCGAATGTGTTCATTTTTAGTGTTTTCTATCAATTATAAGGTACATCCCTCGTCGAGTAATTCTGGATAAATCACCGTAAATCATAGGCACGCAACCATTCACTCGAAAAAAAACCCACAAGTTGGCAAAACGGAGACACCATAGTTTCAAGTGCTTATACATGTAATAGTGTTAATTCCAGGACAGTGACTGACTCTTCCTTACTTTTGGCCAAGTTGTGGGTTTTTCATAATTCATTTTTGAATCTTCAAAAAGTACGATATTTGTATGTTAATTATAATCCCGTGACATTGAATCTAAATTGACAAGGTCGCACGCGTATGAATCTCCAGGTGACAAAACTAACCGATAATATTTATGGACCGATACATATCTAGACTCAGTTTGAGTTACAGTTTTTACGGAAATGGATATTTATTGGCCTGCAATTATTAGGTTACGACCCAGCTCTAATATATGTAATTATTTCACGATTCATTGCCGTAAGTTTCCATTCCAATATGGATGAAATAGGAAGCCAACTATGTCGTCTGCTAGGCCTATTCGTCTTCAGTATTACATGTATACGCTTCCCGAGTCAGCACGATCTATTAATAGACACAATCCTTTTTTTCTGTGTCTCGGGGAAAATAAATCCAAGATGTAACAAATTAACGGGATTTTTATAGTCATCCGATCGTAAAATTTTAACTGAGTTTCGTTTATATAGAAAATACTATGTATCGCAAAAAAACTGCTCTACTGACTAAGATTACATCGCATTTTGCCGAAAATTGTATCGCAAACTGCGATGCGATACCGGTTATTTCGAACCCTGCTCTAAATATCATGGTAGATTAAAGGGGCTGTCTAGCTGAAATTTCAGATAATTTGAAAAGCAAATAGACATTTTAATGTTAAATTAGATGTGACTGACAAATAATATGGTTGTTTAAAGGTGCTGGTTTGGTGATAAATGGTGCCATAATTTAAAAAATGCAGATAGTTTTAAAGGTCCAATCAGACAGTACTGGCAAACATGGTAGTTTAAAGGAGCTTGTTTGCCTATGATATAAATTTCATAATATTAACCAAAGTAACAAGTAGAGGACATGCCGCAATATTCTTATAGCTGCATTGCTAGTAGTTCAATAAAATAACCAACACAGGCAATGCTAAATGTGTTGATGCTTCCAACATGAGTTTCAAGCCTATTTTCCTTTTGTTCAGAATTAATACGTAGGATTGCATCTCTTTTTGTTATGTCTTTATTTACAAATTTGTTTCAACTTGTCAAAATGAGAAACAGAACAAAAGAATGCACAACAATGTATCTAGTGTAATAAATTGGAATTTAATGTCAGAAAACTTGAAAGCACAACATTGTAATTCTTTATATAAATCTGATCAATCTTTATCTTGGAATTTACAACTGGTGTTAGACTAATTTTGCACTTCTAAAAATAACACTGGACTGCAATACTGCATTTTATTTGAGCATTTACCAATTTTTTTACTTATTTTCCACGAGAAGAAGGTACACTGCAATATTGAATATTATTTTAGTTTTTACTTCTTCGCCACTAATTTTCCACAAACAGAAAGGACACTGCAATACTGCATCTAATTTAAGTGTTAATACTACATCTCAAAGATTTTCTACCAGATAATGTGTCTAGGTAGAATAATTGTGATAGGAATTAAGACATTGCAAAGTATTTTTCAAACCATTTTGTTTGCAGTATTTAATATGTAATCATAATTTTCTTAATCTAGGACGACACAAAAGAATATTAATGATTTTGTCCTGATTTTTCCAGAAATTATCAAGTCTTCTAATCTAATGTGTCTAGAGAGAGAAAATGTGATTAGACCATGCATTGTTCTACAAGCTGAACATTTTTCAAGTCTTAGATCTTTCAAGTCTGGTTGGTAGATGCATATAATGCATTATATACCAGTAAGATGTTTTAGAGATTTGGTTTGCAATTATTTCTACATGGAGATGCCCCTTGTATCTTTTTTCTCAATTCTTTCTCAAGTGATAAACTCTGTCAAAGTGTTGTGAATTGTTCGCAAATCATTCAAGGTAACATTATCAACAACTTCTGATTCAAATTGTCCTAAGACGTCTAGCAGGTGCCCCCTGTGATATTTACTACATAGTATAGTAGTATCCTCTGCCTTGGTTGTTGGTGCCTCTAAGGAGCAAATAATAAATATACTTCAAATTGGGGATGCATCTGCATCTCTTTCAAAAATAAATCCACTACCATACTTCGGAAAAAAAACTGTCCTGTGTGTATAAAAGTGATAAACCTGATGAATGAGAAATATTTGTTGTTGATTTGATGTTGACTAATGACTGTTAATAAACAAACATTAGTTCGTATTTATTTCTCTCTTTCACTCTCTTTCTCCGTAAAAAAACAATCAGTATTATATCACAGGTTCGTATTGACAAATCAAAACTAAAATTGTTCAGTAGAAGTATGTGGATATACCATTTAAATAATTTAACTACTTATATACCATACGAAACTTTGCATCTTTCCTAGCTCCGTATGTGTCTCCGATAGGTAGAATTTCTCTGTTGATCAGAAAGCTTAGGTACTTCCACTGAAATATTCGCTGCCAAATGCATTCAGCCGATGCAGTGGACAGTGGACATATTTGGGCGATTGTGTATGCAATAATAACTGTGAATTAGCTTTGGCCAAAGCTTGGGGAAGCTCCAGTGAATGTTGTTGCACTGAACACTAGATGAAGTTCGCTGGCTATTATTCCACTTGAAAATTTGCTTAGTCTTTCACCTTGAATGGAAAAAAGTGAAACAGTGGAATTTTGAAATAAAGAATCACACCTAGATGTAATTAATTATAATATTTGATAAGAATGTTTAAGAGATTATAAAATTATCAGTTTACGAACAGTGTACTGAAACAGGAACTAGAAACAATCGAGACGATGAAAACAGGATATAATTTAACGGAAATCTAGATAAACACATTGAGACATTATACCCTTACGTCAATAATTTATATTATAAGAAGTTTAAGGACTGACTAAGATTACCAAATTGATATATCATTGAGCAGCACATTTAAATCATTTAAAACATCAGAAAAGATTTAAATTTGATTGAAAAGGAAGTTGTATAAATGGCTATCTAAGCTTTTTTCTAATTTTGTTACATTTGATGAATAGTGAATTTACCAAAATAAACTGAAAATATACTATCATTTGTTGCAATAAGATAACAATATCTTCTTTTTTTGAAGGAAAAACATTGAATGAGATGAATTGTACATGACTAAGCCGTTTCCCATAACTTCTTGTTTTTTACATAATAGTAGGAAATCCAAATATCCTACAAATATACAATCATTGTTAAAGATAATGAACATTTTTCTTATTTTTGACAATAAAAAGTAATTGTGAACGTTAAACAATATAATTTGTTGTGGTATATAAAATAACATGTCGAACAAATTGTTAAATTTATCACGTAGGACTTAGTTGTTGTTTGTCTTAGAAATGTTTTTATTGGTCAAGTGATGTTTGTAAGTTAAAACGACCTTGAAAAATAAATAGTTGTTTTAAAATGTAGACAGGCAAAAAATAAATAAAACGACATTTCAAGATTTTACAAATTGGAAAGTCAAAAGACAATAAAGAAATGTTAAAATGAAATATCCTGTGAAAAAACAAAAACCCGTAAGGTAATTTCAAGGACCTTGAAAACTAAATAGTTGTTTTAAAATGTAGACGGGCAAAAAAAATTAATAAATAAAACAACATACCCACATTTTACAAATTGGAAAGTCAAAAGACAATAAAGAAATGCTTAAAATGAAATATCCTGTGAAAAAATTAAAACCTATAAGGTAATCTCAAAGACCTTGAAAACTAAATAGTTTTAAATGTAGAGAGACAATAAAGATTCAAGTTTTTCCAGTATAGATAAAACATAGGAGAAATATGTAATGATTTTGAACCTGTTGAAGAGATATAGTATTGTGGCAATATGGTTTGACAGTCATAAAAATTTAAACTTGATCAACATTAATTTTTGGTCTAGGTCAGACTAGAACTTTGGAACTAGATTAGTGTTCTAGGTAACCTTGTATACTATGTAATACAAAGATAGCCATATTGAATAAATTATAGTTCAGCCAATAAAATTCATCTTTAAAAGAGTGATATCTTCTCCCGCATTTATTATCATCCAATCAAAATCAAACTACGAACAAATTTGCCCATTTACTAAACAGGATGGCTGCATATCATGACCGAGTCATGATATAGTCTCGAACAATGACAAAGGTTGAGCTGAATGACAGATCAGATGGCAAGAGACTTCCAAAAATTATACAAAAAATCTGTGACAGCTTCATTAAATTGTGGCATTACATATTGTTAGAATTGTTATTAATTTTTAACTGAAACCAAAAGGTGGTTTCAGGACTGTGAAAATAAACCCTTTAAGTCAAAACAGAACAAAATAAGTTGTAATGTTCTTTCTGAAGTAAGATAAAATGTAACAACATCTGAAAGATTCTGGTGACACATTCATCAGATTGCTAAGTTCTACTCTGTGGTAAAGAAAGCAACAAAGACACAAAGACAAATTGTCAAAAATATTGACATAAGCAGAAAAAAATGAAAAAATTTTAGGGAGTTTTTAAAGTAACATGTAAGATTCTGAAAATTTCATCGAACTCCAAAATTTGTCATGGTGTAAAGGAATTTAAGTGACACATTCAACAAATTGCTATGATCTACTCTGTGGTAAAGCACGCAACAAAGACACAAAGATAAATTGTGAAAAATATTGAAAATCTGTTAAAGCTAGGTGAAGAAAGGTGAAAAGTTCAGTGAATTCCAAGGTACTGTGATCAAATAAACTGGTAGAAACGTGGTTGGTGGTAAATAATGTCAAATATTCCAGGTGAAATCTTTCCCTCTCTGATTGTTGTCTACAAACATCCTTTATTATTTATCTCATTGATTTTACCTCTTCTTATTAGCTGTATAGAAAAGTCGGATGTAAAACTCCATTTCATTTCATTTCTTCCCTTATTTGCATTAGCTCATCTCAATTATTTTAGTGCTATATATCCTGTTAAGTGATGATGCTGGTACCAGGCAGGTTATGCTGACTCTTCTAGACACCTGATACCACTTTTCATTATGAAATAATTACTCATGTATTGATATACTTCTTCAAATGAAAAGAAGGGTGTGCTAAACACAAATGTGTTTACATGGATTTCGTCTTAGTATTAGGTTTACCATTGAAAAATCTATTGTTCACTTAACTTTAATGTATCTTATTGTCACACTTGTAAAATCTATGGAAAACAAATTGAATTCTTTAAATCTGTCTGAAATGTAAATTTTCATAAAAAGAAAGTTTTTCAGATTAAATATATTCCAATATAAATTCAAACTTTATCAAGAAACTTTCAGAGCAAACTTTGCATTAAAAACTTTATCAACAAAAAATTTTTCCGTTTATGATCTAAGTTACACTCCTAGATTAATCAATTTGTATCCCCAAAAAACGTAACGTATCGTACAAAACTTTTATCATTTCACCCGAGTTTCTCAACTTTTCTTCAGCATCGAAGAAGTTTTCATTTACACATATACAGTCGATACAAGTCAAATACATTTTATTCAGAACAAATATTTTAGAAGTGCAAAACTTGAAGTTTATGTCATCAAACTCTATTTTCATCTTTAGGATTTAGAAAAGATTTCATTTAAATCAAATAAAGCCAATAAATTAGTATTAAAAAACTTTTTCATAGAATAAATCCCATAAAATTTTTAAAACATATATTTTTTTGTCACATTTCTTTTAGATAATTTTTTTTTTGCAAAAAAAATAAATTTAAGTATTTGAATTTTTTCAAAATCAATCAAAACTTTTAATAAAACAAAAGATATTTTTTTTGTGAATTTTTATGTAGATTTTCTATAGTTTCCAGTCTAAATCTTTTAATCTAAAACTGAAAGAGAAAAAAACAGTGAAAAATGGGGAAATCTACTGGAAAAATTTGGCAAGGGTTACTCATTTGGCAACCCTTCTATTTAAAGATTTAGCCTAATCCAGTAAAAATGTTGGCCTACATCTTTTAAATTTTTTACTTTCAACTTTTGTTCAGGGTAATTATTTAGTTCAAATGTCCTTAATCAAATCAAGTCTGTGGCAAAGAAAGCAAATACCTTAACTTTTAAAACAACTTTAGAAAGAAAAGAAACATCTATATTTTACAAGGATAACAACTTAGGTTCATTCCGATCCAGTCAACCAGCTGGTCCTTGGTCAAACTTGACATTGATCTTTCCCAGATTATCTATACCCATTTACAGCTGGGCACTCGTATCAACTTCAGAACTAGACTAATTGCTAGATAACCTCGTATACTATACGGTAGTCGCCATATTTAATAAATTATAGTTCAACCAATCACAATCATTCTTCAGAGAGTGTCATCATCTTTTGCGGTAAAAACAGCCAATCAATATCAATCTTCAATCAAGAGTTATCTTTTCCTGCCCATTTACCGCGCAAGATGGCTGCCTATCATGGCCGAGTCATTATATAGTCTCGAACACAATGACGATGGTTGAGCCAAATGGGTAAAAATATGAATATAATAATAGTTAATATTATTGATGATATTTTTCGTGGTCCACCAGAAATAAACGCAAGGTGTAAACGAGTCTGATGTTTCCCGGAGATTAATTTCTCTAAATCAAATCATCCCCTCGTCTGTATTTCCACCGTGATATTAAAAATTGTTGTGGTAGAAATTATTATATTGTCCTCAATGATATTCGATATTAATCATAATGCCCTGTTCACATTCAAGATTTGTTGGTGGTTAAAGCTCTGTTCATGTCAAACTACAGTCTGAATCGAGTAAGATTGGTTTGTTGATTATAATTTTGGTAGCTAAAGCTCATTTATTGTGAAAACGCCAAGAACCCTTTTATAGCATTCCAATAGTACCTTGTCCATATAGGCATGGTTTTAAAAACATAATGCTTTGCCAACGCTGCATTATACACCTTTAACCTCTGGAGGGGTTTTGAGTGTTATTATATTGCTTCATAGGTGTGAGCCAATGATATTGCACTTAAACTGTCATGTGAGCATTTTTAGATACATCCTTAACCTAACATCAGTCATCATGGTCAGAAATCTTCAATATTTTGTGGACAGTTTTCATTACTTCGTTTCTACGTTTTTTGCCGTTCATTGTAAATATGAGGAGTTTAAGAATTTAATATCATGGACAGATTTGTCAGCATGATATATTCCTCTTTAGAAATTACGCCTCCAATAACGCTTATATGGGCACAGCGTATTATAAGACATATTCCGACGTGTATTCCCCTGCGTTAAAAGAGGAATGTAGACTCAGACCTTTACTGATAAGTTTAGAAAATTTTCCGTTTCTCTGACTAAGGTACAATTGCTTAAGAAAATGGTGACAACCTTTGAAGAAAGTCACTTAATTGATGCAGTAAATTCTCAAACTTCTCTTTCTATTAATAGATTAAAAAACACAAATGGTTAATAACACATTATCTGAATTACAACTTTCACTTTTTATTTATTTCATTTAATAAACGATTGTATTCCAAGCCTCTGTTTCATAATTTATTACCGCCATTTTCACTGAAATTATTAGAATTATTGTCAATTTATGAGCAAGGATGAAATTAGTTTTTAGAATCGTTCAGTGTAAAATATTACACGAGAAATTGGAATTTTTCTGTGGCATTTTGAAAGAAATATCAAATGATTTAGTTCTTTAGTTCTTCACTGGCAATGAAATACTAGCCGAAAAGCGGTTTCAATTTAGAAAGGCTCGTACTGATGTTAACTGCATTTTTTTTAAACATTTTAATTGTCTCTGATGTTATGTCACTGATCAAACAAGTTGCTATGAACTCTAGCATTTAGTTATGAGTCTATAAATGGTAACGAATTAGTCAAATTATGGGTTTCTTATGGCAATAATAACTGTCCAGTGCCTACCAGGGAAAACAAAGGCAAAGCATTTTAAGTCTGTAGCACACAGGTTACCTACATTTTGTGCTGTTTTCCTTTCTTTCTATATGATATTGATTGCTGTGTATTTATATTTACTATCAATTATCATTCCCCTATATTTTATTATATTATATTATATTATATTATTATAAACCAGTGAAGTAGTAATATTAATAATGATTTTAACCTGATACCATATAAAAAATCTGATACGACAAAATAAAACTCAGATATCAGATTCTAATGATTAAAATACAAGAGTTAATATTAATTGTTGCTCGTTAAAATCAGATTGGATGTCATCTATTTTAGTCCACGAGTTAAATAGAATCCATAAAATAGGATCCACATAGAGGACAACATTTCTTCTACATCAGAAAGCACAGGTAGAGGCATGTTTAGATGACAATGATTAAAATACCAGTGTTAATATTAATTAATGCTTGTTGCAAATCAGATTTGGTTCAAGTATATTAGGGATTCAGAATAAGCACTCCAAATAACGCGCCAACTGAACTCCTGACATACTCTTTGACATCAGGTGTTTTGGCGAGTTCCAGAAGGACAAGAATGCCCTTCCTCATAAGTACCATTAGCACATATTGGTTCAGAAATGAGTCATTCCATTTAATGATGCCTACATAAACTGAATAAGAATTATTTTTAACAATATAATACAGTGATAATCAGTAGTTTAGTGATAACAGGTGTTCTTAATATACAGAAAGATCAGCATGCCCTTCCTCAAAAGTATCATTAAAAAATAATGGTTCAGGTATGAGTCATCCTAACTGATACCAATAAAAACAGAATAAGAACTATGTATAACAATGTACAACAATAATTATCAGGTGTCCTACAAGAGTAAGCATGTGCTCTGTGGAACTCTATAAGAGTCAGCATGCCCTTCCTCTAAAGTAGCATTATAAGATAATGGTTCAGTGATGACTCATATATAAACTGATACCAATAAAAACAGAATGAGAACTATGTATAACAATGTACCATAATAATTATCAGGTGTCCTACAAGAGTCAGCATGCCCTTCCTCAAAAGTACCATTATAAGATAGTGATTCAGGGATGAGTCATACCGGTATATTATTATCAGTTGATACGATAAAACAGAATGAGAACTATGTATAACAATGTACCATAATAATTATCAGTGTCCTACAAGAGTCAGCATGCCCTTCCTCAAAAGTGCCATTAAAAGATAGTGATTCAGGGATGAGTCATACCGGTATATTATTATCAGTTGATACGATAAAACAGAATGAGAACTATGTATAACAATGTACCATAATAATTATCAGGTGTCCTACAAGAGTCAGCATGCCCTTCCTCAAAAGTGCCATTAAAAGATAGTGATTCAGGGATGAGTCATCCTAACTGATACTGATAAACTGAATGAGAACTATGTACAACAATGTACCACAATAATTATCAGTTTATTAGTTTAATAAAATGGTATCAATGGTGAGGTATCCTACAATAAATAATTTAACTACTTCCGCGGAAAAATATATGCTGCCAAATTCATTCAGCTGATGCAGTGGACATACAGTGCGAATATGTATGTATGGGGAAGCTCCGGCGAATGTCGTCACACCGAACTGACTAGGCGGAGTTCGCTGGCTATCTACTCACCTGTAGCCTTTACCATTCGACTTGAAAATTCGCTCAGTCTTTTACTTTGAATGAAAAAAAGTGAACCAGTGGAATTTTGAAAAGGAGAATCACTCCTAGATATAAATAATAATATTTGAGTAAGATGTTTGAGATAATAAAATTATCAGTTTACGAACAGTGTACTAAAACAGGAACTAGAGACAATCGAGACGATCAGAACAGGATATAATTTAACGGAAATCTAGATAAACACATTGAGACATTATACTCTCAACTCAATAATTTAATAATTTATATTGTATCTCTATCTCAATCCTATCTTTTTATTGTGTAATATTGGACTGGCTAAGATAATGATCTAACGGAACTCAAAGAGATTTACCTAAACTTATTCTATGATAGTTGCTCTTTTGTTTTATAAAATTTGAAATGAAACAAACTATTTTTTTAAGCAGGAAAAACCAAAAGATATAGATGAAATAAAATAAAGGAATTCTTATTTTTAGAGGAAAACAATTTAATATGAATGAAAATATATTGTTACTTAACTTATCATTGTTTTTAAAAAAACAAATACTATCATTTGTTAAATATATAATGAACATTTTTCTTAATTTGACAATAAAAAACGTCATTTTTAACGTTAAACAATATAATTTGGTGTGGTATTATAAAATAACATGTCGAACAAATTGTTAAATTTATCACGTAGGACTTAGTTGTTGTTTGTCTTAGAAATGTTTTTATTGGTCAAGTGATGTTTGTAAGTTAAAACGACCTTGAAAACTAAATAGTTGTTTTAAAATGCAGACAAGCAAAAAATGAACGAAAAGACATTTCGAGATTTTACAAATTGGAAGTCAAAAGACAATAAAGAAATGTTTGAAATGAAATATCCTGTGAAAAAACAAAAACCTATAAGGTAATTTCAACGACCTTGAAAACTAAATAGTTGTTTTAAAATGTAGAGAGGCAATAAAGATCTAAGTTTTTCCTGTATAGATAAAACTCAGGAGAAATATGTAATGATTTTGAAACCTGTTGAAGAGATATGGTTCTCAACAACATCATGTTTGAAAAATTTGAACTTATTATTATTAATATTAGGTCTCGTATCAACTTAAGAACTAGACTAGTGTGCTAGATAACTCAAAAAATCAGTGACAGCTTCTTCAAATTGTGAGTTTCCTCTTTGTGGAAACATCAATTACATATTGTTAGAATTGTTTTTGCTTTTTAATCTTACCAAAAGGTAGTTTTAGGACTGTGAAAATAAACCCTTAAAATAAAAACAAAAACCAGTATGTTGTAGTGTTCTTTCTGAAGTAAGATAAAATGTATCAACATTTGAAAGATTCTGGTGACACATTCAATAAATTACAAAGTTCTACTTTGTGTAAAGTAAGTAACAGAGACACAAAGATAAATTGTGAAAAATATTGAAAATCTGTGAAAGCAAGCTGAAGGTGAAAAGTTCAGTGAATTCCAAGGTACAATGATTAAATAAACTGGTAGAGACGTGGTAAATAATGACAAATATTCCAGGTGAAATCTTTCCCTCTCTGATTGTTGTCTACAAACATCCTTTATTATTTATCTCATTGATTTTACTGTTCTTATTAGCTTGTATGTGGAGATCAGAAAAGTGGGATGTAAAACTCCATTTCCTTTCTTCCAAAAGTTGCGTTGAAACGGACCAAAATAGAATGTAAAACTCCATTTCATTTCTTCCAAAAGTTGCGTTGAAACGGACCAAAATAGAATGTAAAACTCCATTTTATTTCTTCCAAAAGTTGCGTTGAAACGGACCAAAATAGAATGTAAAACTCCATTTTATTTCTTCCAAAAGTTGCGTTGAAACGGACCAAAATAGAATGTAAAACTCCATTTTATTTCTTCCAAAAGTTGCGTTGAAACGGACCAAAATAGAATGTAAAACTCCATTTTATTTCTTCCAAAAGTTGCGTTGAAACGGACCAAAATAGAATGTAAAACTCCATTTTATTTCTTCCAAAAATTGCGTTGAAACAGACCAAAATAGATGTAAACCTCCATTTCATTTCTTATGAGATCTCATCTATTTAATTATCCTTATTATTTATATAATTAATAATTATTAAACTAAGTATGTGTAGAAAAGTTTTGATACTAATTGCAAGACATGAGTTAGCAATTGCATTAGTTATATAATATATATATATATGTATATGTGTATTTTCTCATGAATGTAAGTGATGTAGATTAACATACAATACAAATTCTGTTTTTTTTTTTTTGCTTAAAACCAAATTGAATTGTTTAATTCTGTCTAGAAAGTAAATTTGTTTAGCAAAATGTTTTTTAGAAAAGAAAACTGCACAAAAACAAGCTAAATTGATTCCATTTATAAATTCAAACTAGATGACAAATTTTGAGAAAAAATTTCCAAACAAACCTATAAAAGTGCAAATTTTTAAGTGTGGTGTTTTTCAATAATGTCAACAAACTCAAACTCAATTTAGGATTAAGACAAGATTAGTGTAAGGTGAATTCACTGAAATAATAACCTTTTGTGAGGTTCTATAGCACAGTGGTAAGCGCACCATTCTTTACAAACATAAGGTCATTTGCTTGGATATGAGCAAATCAAGGTTGTTATGTTTGAGAGTTCGGTTCTTGATCAGGGTGTGAAAAATCGATGACTTTAAATAAGTCATCTTCACTCATAATTCCAGTCAACCAGCTGTAAATGGGTACAGATAATCCGGGAAAGATCAATGCCAAGAGGTTTGGCCAAGTACCAGCTTGTAGAAAGGATCCACACGGAACCTAAGTTGTTATCCTTGTAAAATAAAGATCTTTCTTTCTTTCTTTTCAAACTAATGTTCAACTTTAGTTTATTTCTTTTTTTGGTCTATAATCAAATTTTTTTTTTCAAAAGAAAGAAATAACTTTCAGAATTTCGATGTTTTTTCAAAAACCAATCAAAACTTTTGAAAAAAAAAAGATATTTTCATTTGTCTTCATTCTTAATCTCTTATTTACTAAGTAAAGGGAAAAAAACAGTGAAAATTGGAGAAATCTACTGTAAAAATTTGGCAATATTGCTCAGTTGGCAACAGTTTTATTTAAAGATTTAGCCTAATCCAGTAAAACTGTTGGCCTACATCTTTAGACTTCTGTTCAGGGTAATTATTTAGTTCAAATGTCCTTAATCAAGTCTGTGACAAAAAAAGCAAATACCTTAACTTTTAAAACAACTTAGAAAAGAAAGAAACATCTATATTTTACAAGGATAACAATTTACGTTCATTCGGATCCTTTCTCCCAGCTTGTCCTTGACCAAACTTGGCATTGATCTTTCCCAGATTATCCGTACTCATTTACAAGTTGGTTGACTAGAATTATACTAGTAGGAAAGATCACCTAGTCGTTAGTAGATATTGGTAAAAATCACTCGTATCAACTTCGGAACTAGACTGGCTAGATAACCTCGTATACTATACAGTAATCGTTACATTGAATAAATTATAGTTCAAACAATCACAATCATTCTTCAGAGAGTGTCATCATCTTTCGCGGTAAAAATAGCCAATCAAAATCAATCTTCAATCAAGAGTTATCTTTTCCTGCCCATTTACCGGCAAAGATGGCTGTCTATCATGGCCAAGTCATTATATAGTCTCAAACATTTTCTAGATCAATGACGATGGTTGAGCTGAATGGGTAAAAATATGAATATAATAATAGCTAATATTATTGATGATATTTTCCGTGGTCCACCAGAAATAAACGCAAGGTGTAAACTAGTCTGATGTTTCGCGAGATTAATTTCTCTAAATCAAATCATCCCCTCGTCTGTATTTCCACCGCGATATTAAAAATTGTTGTAGTAGAAATTATTATATTGTCCTCAATGATATTCAATATTAATCATAAAGACCTTTTTACACCAAACTACAATCTGAATCCAGTTCGTCGATTCTTAATTTTGTAGATAAAACAGACCATGCTTACTCTTTACAAAACACCTGATGGTACTGATCATCCATTTCTATAAAACTTTTTCTCTTGATTTATCCACATGGTAATCTTATTTGTTATCCTTGTAAAATATATTTGCTTTCTTTTTAAGAGCTTAATATGACAAATTTAAGTTTGAAACTAGCCATCCTATAGGATCTAAAGGATTGTTTTTATAATCATAAGTGACAACTAGTTTTGCTCCACAAAAATGGCAACTAAATTTTTATTTTTATTCACTTAGTATGGATCAAATAAAATACATTCTCTTCATATGTGTTTGTATAAATTGGTTTGAGTGGTGTGGAATCCATCTTGAAACTTTCAGTTTGTTTACATGAAGTCGTTTCGTCTCACTTCTGATCTCTGAGAGAAAAATGCCTACGCGTGAACTATTTAAAACATGGTTGGTCAATAGGTCAGAGTAATATCTCCGATAGGTAGAATTTCTCTGTTGATCAGAATGCTTATTGCTGTTACAGAAATAGAGAAATTTACTAAATCTCTTTCTATTTTAAATTAAAAAAAACCCAAATTGTTAATAACGAATTATCTGAATTACAACGTTCACTTTTTATTTATTTCTTGTAATAAACGATTGTATTCCAAGCCTCTCTTTCATAATTTATTACGGCCATTTTCACTGAAATTATTAGAATTATTGTCAATTTATGAGCAAGGATGAAATTAGTTTTTGGAATCGTTCAGTGTAAAATATTGCAGGAGAAATTGGAATTTTTCAGTGGCATTTTGAAAGAAATATCAAATGATTTAGTTCTTTAGTTCTTCAATTTGTATGGTCAATGTAATGGCAAATCTGTCTTTGAAATGCTGATACTGTTACAAGTTATTGTTTTCAATTACTAAGCAGTTAGTGTCTCAAAATGCTTAAATTATTGGAATGGCCGCAAATCTGACTAGAATTGTGTAATGTAAAGTTTAGAAAAAATCCCGGCAGAAAATACGATCGTCTGCCCCCACCATAAAAGTCTCCCCTCTACAGTCTCTTCCTCGTCAGTTCCTCTGGGCAGTTATCGCATTGAGGGTAGGTTTCCTGGTTCTCCTCTAATGCATGGATATCTGTACGGCTTAGTACGCTATGTTTATCATGGTTATTATGCATTGGATATCAGCCCGCGATGTGTTTGGCCATGGCGATCGGTCTGTTTTAGCATAGATACTTACAGGTACTGTGTTTTTGATCGTATTGAACGTTTTATGATGATGTAGTCACCTTTGAATGAACTACAAGTTGAGTGGTGCAATTATTTTGAAAAATAATGAAAATTTATTGAAATAATGAGTTTTTTATGCGGCAGCCTCGGAGGCATGCGGGCGGTGGACGCAAAACTTTAACTTTCATTCCCATGGCCTTAATTATAAAATGTGCTATCAATACTCATTAGCTGCTGCCAATGTGTTTACATGAATTTCAGGATTTGTTTTACGGTTGGGATTGTTTGTTCTTGGGTTTACATTTTATGTTGACATTCTCCTATATTTTATCATTCTCCACACACCAAACTGGGCACCATACCTTGCCTCACATTCTCATATCTTTTTTTGTCTCATTCTTCCAACATTTTGTGGGTCACTATACCTGTAAGTTTGTTATGATGCCTCTCTCTCTATAATATAATATATTGATCAAGGTATATTTCTTTCTATATGATATTGATTGTTGTATATTTGCTATCAATTATCATTCTCCTATATTATATTATATTATATTATATTATAAACCAGTGAAGTAGTAATATTAATAATGATTTTAACCTGATATCACAGAAAAACTCTGATACGACAAAATAAAGCTCAGATATGATATGTTATGAAGCTCTGATATCAGATTCTAATGATTAAAATACAAGAGTTGATATTAATTGGTGCTCGTTAAAATCTGATTGGATGCCATCTATTTTAGTCCTAGAGTTAAATAGAATCCATAAAATAGGATCCACATAAAGGGCTATCAGATTGATCAAAGTAGCCTGCAAGAGTCAGCATGTTCTGTAATTACTATTACACGGTACCGGGTATGAGTCATTCCATATAAATACAACTTAATAATAATAATAATAATTAGTTGATGTCCATAAAAACAGAATGAGAACTATGTATTACAATGTATCACAATTATTATCAGTTAATTGATAAGTAATATAAAGTGGTTTTAGTGTTTTGACATCCTGCAAGAGTCGGCATGCCCTTTCTCTAAAGTACTATTATAAGATAATAGTTCAGGGATGAGTCATCTATTAACTGATACTGATAAACAGAATGAGAACTATGTATAACAATGTATGACAATAATTATCAGTATGTTCGTAATAAAGTGGTATCAATGGTGAGGTATCCTACAAGAGTCAGCATGCCCTTCTTTACCATTATGAGATAGTGATTCAGGGATGAATTATCCAAATTGGTACCAATAAAAACTGAATCAGAACTATGTATAACAATGTTCCACAATAATTATCAGCAGGTGTTCCAAAAGGGTCAGCATGCTCCCTCCTCTAAAGTACTATTATAAGATAATAGTTCAGGGATGAGTCATCTATTAAGTGATGCCAATAAAAAGAATGAGAACTATGTATAACAATGTACCATAATAATTATCAGCACTATGTTCGTCAATAATAATCAATTTTTACCGTCATCTCGTTATTATTTGTACCTGATAACATTTTACACCGTTAAATTATCACCGCCGTTCCCTGGACACTGATTTATTACATTATAGTGGTTAATACTTTATAATACACTAGATTTGATTGGTTGATAATTATATTGATTATTGTAACACTCCCTCTGATTGGATATAATATTGATGTTGATACTGATACATGAGAACTTGAATTACATAAATGAAGTTTGAGTGATTGAAAAAATAAATTGATTTAGGATCCATTACACCCTTTAGTTTGGCTTGATGCTATTTAGAGGGGCGGCACTGGCTCAGTAAGACGCTTACTTGCTAACCTGAAGGTCCAGGGTTCAATCCTGGCATGGGTCGAGATACCTTCTGATTTTTCAACCTGGTTTTCCCCCTGTGATGCAGGTCGGAGGATCTGAAATGAAAAAAGTATCTAGTTGTTTGGATTGGACAATAAACTGAGGCCTTGTGTGCTTATTGCTTTTCACTTGACAGTTGGAAATCGAAAATAAGAGAAGGCTAATGCCGTTGTCCTGGCAAAATTTCCCTCATTGCACACTACATGGCATTTGCCCGTTCTCATCCTACTGGTGCAGAAAAGTAGGATGTAAAACTTCAATTCATTTAATGCTATTTAGAGTTGCTGTGTGCTATATATTGTGCTTGTTAAAAAAAAAAACCTCAACAGTCGAAAAGGCTAATGCCGCTGTCCTGGTAAATTTCCCTCATTGCATACTGCATGGAGTTGCTCTACTTCATTAGTCAAATCAACACAGAAAAGTAGGACATAAATAGCCTGTTACACACTCCAGGTTGGTTTATAATTTATATTGTGCCATCGTTTGTTGATGATAAAACATTATTTAAATGATGTTAGTAATAACTAAAATCAATCGGAGGCCATTATTATTATGTTTACACTGTTAATGTGTTTATGTTACCAACCAATATTCAGTCATACACTGATAACAATAAATGAAATACTGCATAGACTGATTGTAGGGGAGGGGAAGGGGGATATACTCTATGCCTTTAGAGGGAGGGAGGTTGGAAGGACTGACATTAATAATGTGTTTACAATATCACCAACCAATATTCAGTCATACACTGATAAATGAAATACTGCATAGACTAATTGTAGGGGAGGGGAAGGGGGCTATGTTAACATGTATGAATATTCAGTATGTCAATTATGAATATGTATAGCACGTGCATGTCCTGGCTTTGCGCATGAGCACATCTGTTTGTATAATCACTTTATGTGTTACCCCCATGGAGTGAAGACGTACGTCTCAATAAATATATGAACCAAAGAATGTGTTTTGATGTATACGAGTTAACATGGTAGCAGAGCGTCGACTTGAATTTTAAGTGATATTAAAGTCAAAATGGTGTGATTTCCGAAGAAATTGACGGAAAAATCGGTGAAAAAAAAAAAAAACAATTGACTGAAACTAAATGGTGCAAGCGGCCCGGAGCACGCTTATCGGTATTAATTGAAAATGGCGATGTAACCTTCTGATTGTTGTGGTAGAATAGGCGAGCGATATGTGTGGAGAATATGGTGTCGGCGATATGGTGGTGTATGATTTAGACTGAATTACTATGATGTGGGCGAATTATTGGTGATATTGGTGAAGTATCTGTGCATTTTGAACTTTTTTGGTCAACGACATAAGCGACTTTGTAAACAAACATGGCTGCCTCCAGTCGAAAATTCTTCGTGCCACCATCGATGAACGACGACTTCGACGCCTGGCTTCGCGAGATCGAAATATGGCGCTGTGTTACGGATCTAGAGAAGAAGAAACAAGGTCCAGCTATCTATTTGTCGCTGGATCAGAAGACTAGAAATGCCTGTGCGGATATTGATGTGACAGAACTGAATGGCGACGGTGGAGTTGATGTTTTGCTAACAAAACTACGAACTTTATATGCGAGAGATGTGAATCAAATGGCGTTCCTGGCGTATGAAAACTTTGAAAAATTTAGTAGACCGAAATCAATGAGTGTTGGTGACTATATAAATGAATTTGAGCGGCTTTATTTCAAAATAAAATCATGCAAAATGGAATTGCCTGATGGAGTCTTGGCTTACAGAGTATTGAAGAGTTCCAATATATCTCAAGAAAAAGAACAATTGGCACGTGCTACTATAGCAGAACTTTCTTACAATAACATGAAAAAACAGTTGAAATCTATATTTGACTATTGCTCTGATAGTAGTGGGGTTAAGGACTTGAAGGATGAGATTAAGGTGGAAGATGAAGTTTACTATAATAGAAATAGTGGTGGCGGTGGTTCCCGTTGGAGAAATAGACAGAGAGGCTACAGATCTCCAAATCAAAGAGGAGCTTCTAACTACGTTTCCCGTGGTGGCCGAAAGACAAACCCAGTCGATAACTATGGTAACCCATCAACTTGTGCCATATGTAACTCGATATTTCATTGGGCAAGGGATTGTCCAGACAGTCATGAGATGCGTAGATCAGTGGAGAAAATAACATTATTTACTCAGGAGATATTAGATTGTTACATTTCACGATTCCTTGGAGAGACTTTAAATTATGGGATACTTGATTCTGGATGCACTCGGAATGTTTGTGGTAGAGTATGGCTAGAATGTTATTTGTCTACACTGAACTCTCAAGATGCAATACAGGTGCAAGAAAGAAAAAGTGATGTTCATTTCCGCTTTGGAACTGGCCCAGCACTAAAATCAACTAAAAACATAACATTTCCAGTTTATGTTGCTGAAAAACTGATAGAAATAACTTGTGAAGTGGTTGATTGTGACCTGCCATTACTCTTGAGCAAAGACTGGATGAAGTCAACTGGCACGAAAATAGACTTTGTGAAGGATGTTGCAAATATCTTTGGAGAAGACGTCGACTTGCAATTCACTGAAAGTGGACACTATGCCATTCCTCTAGCGCAACATAAAACTGTTCTATTAAGTGAGTGTTTGCTATCAGGGAAGTCTACAGAGCAAAAACAACAGTTAGTGACTAAGCTACACAAACAGTTTGGGCATCCGTCTGGTGATAAACTGGTGAAGCTTGTACAAGAGTCTGGTGTAGAAGACAAAGAACTTTTGAATTTGATTCGGAAATATGAGAACTTTTGCGAAATCTGTGTAAGGTACCGGAAACCTGCTCTTAGACCGGTTGTTGGATTATCTTTGGCCAAAGAATTTAATGACATTGTATCTATGGATTTGAAATATGTGAATGGACAGCTCTTTCTTCATCTGATTGATCATGCAACCAGATACAGTGCAGGTTCGTTAATAGACAGTAAGGAAAAGGGAGAAATAATTGATAAAATTTTCAAACATTGGATTGCGGTATTTGGAGTTCCGAATAAATTTTTGAGTGACAATGGTGGAGAATTTAATAACGATTTATTTCGTGACATGGCAGAAAATTTGAACATTAAAGTGCTTACTACAGCAGCAGAGGCACCATGGTCAAATGGAATTACAGAACGTCATAATGCTATTATTGCCAACATGATGACTAAAATTACGCAAGACACCCAATGTTCGGCAACTGTGGCTTTGGCATGGGCACTCAGTGCGAAAAACTCACTTCAAAATGTATATGGGTACAGTCCAAACCAGCTAGTGTTCGGTAGAAACCCAAACACACCATGTGTATTGACTGACAACCTTCCAGCCCTGGAGGGTAAAACCACAAGTGAATTGATTGCTGAACACCTTAATGCATTACATGCAGCAAGAAAATCTTTCGTACAGTCTGAAGCCAGTGAAAAGTTACGAAGAGCTCTTAGGCACCAGATTCGTCCGTCAACTAGCCTAATATTTGAACAAGGAGATGAAGTTTTTTACAAGCGAAATGATGGAGCGAAATGGAAAGGTCCTGGAACAGTCATTGGAAAGGAAAACCAACAAATATTTGTTCGTCATGGTGGGACATATGTGCGTGTTCATCCTTGTCGCTTACGACACAAGAATCAAATAGACTTACATGAACCTGTGAAGGATTCATCCAGACAATCTGCAACTCCATTGCTTGGACCAGTATCGGAACCAAAATGTGACAACACAACCTCAGAACTTTCTGATTCAGAACCAGATGAAATCAATGAACAATTAGGTGGGACTGAAAATATAGAAACCGACACACCATTGGTGGGTGGTGAGCTATCTGCTTCACTCCCGACTAAGGGAAATAAAATTCTGTTTCGTGAGGACAGTGATTCTGAATATACTGAAGCTATGGTTATTGGTAGAGCGGGTAAAGCTACAGGAAAGAATAAACAATGGGTGAATATCAAAGACACCGACGGTACACTAAAGAGCTTAAATTTAGAAGTTTTAGATTGGAAGACAGTTGAGGATGTTCTGATAAGTCATGTTAATGCAAAACCTCGAAATGAGCTGATATCTGTGACTGAAGCTAAATTGAAAGAGATTGACAATTGGAAAGATCATGCGGTCTATACTGAAGTTGATGATCAAGGTCAAAAGTGTGTATCTGTTCGGTGGGTGATAACTGAAAAGGTAAAGAATGATCAGACTGTTGTGAAGGCAAGATTAGTTGCGCGGGGGTTCGAGGAGCAAGCTTTAGATGAATTAAGAAAAGATTCTCCAACGTGCTGCAAGGAAAACTTAAGACTGGTTTTAGTGATAATTTCCACATTTGACTGGAAGTTAAACTCGTTAGATGTGAAATCAGCTTTTCTTCAGGGTAGGGACATAGATAGAGATGTTTTTCTACGCCCTCCACGTGAGGCTGGAACTAATAAGGTGTGGAAACTGAATACAACTGTTTACGGTTTATGTGATGCGCCTCGTGTATGGTATTTGCGCATTAAAGAGGAACTGATCCAATGTGGTGCAACAGTGAGCTCAAATGATGAAGCTGTATTTTTTTGGTATTGTGAGAACAAATTACAAGGCATAATTTGTTGTCATGTAGATGATTTTTGTTGGGGCGGTACAAAACTATTTCATGCAAAGGTTATTGATATAATAAGGTCAAAATTTCAAATTAGCACTGAAGATCAGGAAATTTTTCGCTATGTTGGTCTTGATTTGAAACAAAGGAATGGCGAAATTCAAATGTCACAACAAGAATATATTGATGAGATTGAATTCCTTGATATATCCTTAAATGGTCGTTCAAAAAGCGATTCTATTACTGAATCAGAACTTAAATCTTTACGTGGTATTGCTGGTCAGTTGAATTGGACAGCTACCCAAACTAGACCAGACATTGCTTACCATGCATGTGAGACAAGTGTTTCTCAAAAGAATGGTACAATTGAGGACTTGATTAAAGTTAACAAAAGTATTCGCAAACTCAAAACCGAAAAGGGTTCCTATTCACTGTGTAGTAGACAATAAGTCATTATGTGAAACTGTGTACTCCACTAAAACTTTAATTGATAAGAGGCTTAAGATTGATGTTTGTGTTTTAAGGGACATGCTATCTAGGGGTGAAATTCAGAATGTTGACTGGATAGATACTTCTAATCAGTTGGCAGACTGTTTGACAAAAGCTGGTGCACCTAGCAGTAAACTAATCTCTGTTTTAAGTGGACAAAATCTGCTATGTAAATACTGTGTCAAATGAGACCATGACTTGTTTTTATTTTACTGCACATAAATAACAAAAAATATGGTTTTATTGAAAATATATTATTTTTACAGTTGATACTGAAAGATAACAAAAATACATTTTAGTCAAATAAGAAAAGAGGGTGAATGTTAACATGTATGAATATTCAGTATGTCAATTATGAATATGTATAGCACGTGCATGTCATGGCTTTGTGCATGAGCACATCTGTTTGTATAATCACTTTATGTGTTACCCCCATGGAGTGAAGACGTACGTCTCAATAAATATATGAACCAAAGAATGTGTTTTGATGTATACGAGTTAACAGGCTATACTCCATGTCTTTAGAGGGAGGGAGGTTGGAAGGACTGACATATATTAATAATGTGTTTACAGTATCACCAACCAATACTGAGTCTTATACTGATAATAATTACTGATATACTGCATAGACTGAATGTAGGGTAGGGGAAGGAGTGAGGGAATGAGAGAGGGGATGAGTAGGGAGGTTGCTGGGCTGATTTACTGTTAATTTGTTTACAATATCACCAACCAATACTTCAATACTGACTCAGTCATACACTGATAATAATTACTGATATACAGCATAGACTAAAGTGAGATGGGGCTGGGGTAGGGACTGGGGGCTGATAATATCACCAATACTGAGTTATACAATTTGAATATTAATGAAATACTGCTGAATAGTAGAGGAGCAAGGGATTGAGAGGGGAGATTTGTGACTGTTTTTTTACGAAAGTTATGTAATTATTCATGAAGATAAAATTTTCCCAAAAAAGTATTTTGTTTATGTTACTATTGACAGCCCTAATATATCATAATTTTTCTGTCAAATTTCGACCCTTAGTAATTTATTTCAATAGCCTAGAAAACAGATTAATTCATTTCAAATCATTTGTAGGATAATATTCAGCCCAGTCTGAAAGGTGAGAGGGAAGGATGAGCTTATTTATTATGAAATTAATAATGTTATTTTATGCCATTACACAATTTTTTATTTATTGTCATTTTTTTCTGGTAAATCACAAGTTTTTATAACGATAATTTACAAAAATAGTAGAAATATGGTTTAATGCATTTCAAAATGCCGAGGGATTTTCAGCTTTTCATCACCAAATAACACAAATGATGAAAATAATCTTTTAATAAATATGAAATGTGTAAATGTAGTGTTTGGTATCTGAGGATTTAAACCTGTGGCGCTGTAAATCCTATGTCTATTGATAAGGATATTCCCTGGATCCGATTTGATGGTGAGATGAACAATAGTTGTATTATCGACATGACACGAGAGTTGACTCCGAGATTTAAATTGTTGTGATTATTAGAATTAAATATCTCATTACTTCAACAAACTAAATCACAATATATAATATTCTAAAAACATACTTTAATGAAATGAATTGGAGTTTTATACCCTACCATTCATGATGGAAATTTAAAGTGATGGCTTGAGAGTTGACTCCGAGATTTAAATCATTGTGATAATTAGAATTCAATATTTCATTAATTTACTGAACACAATAAACATGCTTTTATGAAATGAATTTCATTTTTACACCCTAGTTATACTGTAAAGTCTGGGTTTTCAACTGGTTTTTCTCAAGTGTCCCCGATTACCCACAAGGAAATGACCATGTCCCCTGAATTTGCTGATGCCATCAAAAACATGCAATTTTGAAGCATGATCAAGTCACAGTATTTTGCTTTGTAATAGATTATGACCCAGTTATACAGGGTCATTGTGGGCAGTGGATACTGGATACATATCCCACCAAATAATTACCTTTTTTTATACCTATAGCTCAGTTTGTGTGCCCTGGAAAATGTCCAATTGCCTCCAGTCTGGGACATCATGTCCCCCAAGTTGAAAACACAGGCTGTAAAGCAAAGACAGCCAATGGTTCACTATGCTTACTCTTATCAAACACCAAACACCAAATACCTTATGGTATTTGCTCTACCTTAAAATAATGTGAACAGGTTACATGTTACATTTTGAACATGGGTGTTCATACGAATGTGTGTGAAATTGCTATTACAGTATTCTTTTCTTTTACAAGATGTAGCACTATGTCTTTTAAATTGAATCAAATCTTAAAGACATATCTTTCCATTAAAAGAAATAAAGTTAAAAAAACAATAAATTTTTCATATTTTAAAATCTTTCAATGATAAGATTGTCAGTTTTAACGTAAAATGAGAATAAAATTTGACATTTATTTGTGAATTGTAAACTATGAATGTTTATTACCAGTGTAAAATGTTGTAAAAGTTATTAAAATGTTGTTAGAATGGTTAAATTTCACACTTGTCAGATTTCATGTCAATTTATTGAGTTGTGAAACTTGAAGATCGTCATATTTCATCAATTAAAATAAAATTGATATCTAAATCTTTCGATAGAATTACAGTACAGTTATAACACAGTTTCAATTTCAGTTCAGGCATTAAGCTTATAAAGAGATTTTATAACTTTTGGTATGGAGGCTTAGAGCTTTGATTTAATTGCTCCATTCCAATTTTCAATCAGACATTTGAGAATTTTATGAGGTTATTTATGGTGGATTTCATTTGTAGTTTTTGCAACAGTTATTTCATAAAATGCCAAAATTGAATAAATTCCAACCCAGCAGATGATATTTTATCCTGCCCCCCATCAATTTGCAGCAATCTAATATTGGATCATATATCTGTAATTATTACAAAACCATTTAAATAGTGCCTTATGACATCACCATCACAAAGCACCTAAGATATTAAAGCAGCTTTTGCAATAGGAATATCATAGTAAGCTTTTAGTGAATTATATAAATTCCATCTAAACTGATAAGAATCTAACCTGCCTCAGTCCCAGGGAGCCACTAGAGGGTGGATGATATCAGATCAAGACAGTTAAAACATGGTACTTCTAGAAGATAGACAACTTTAGACCTCTTCAACCCTCTTCATCTGAAATTAACTTGGAGACTTGAACTCAAACTTACCAATATTAACTTGGATACTCGAACTCTAAATTCAATACTTCTGTTCTATCAGATACTCTTGGTAAAAGGTGTTATAGAAGGCAGCCTACTCTCTTATAAAAGCACTGGTCTAGGTTACAAGTAGAGATCAAGACAGTTAAAACATGGTACCAATATTAACTTGGATACTCAGACCTGAATTAATGTAGGCCTACTTACTTCTATAATATCAGATACTCTTGAATTTGGTAATAGGTGTTATAGAAGATAGATTTCTCTTCTATAGAAGCACTGGTCTAGGTCACAAATAGAGACTTGATTCTTCAATTTACAGATGTTTTACTTGCTTCGGTTATATCAGAGACTCTTAAATTTGGTAATAGGTGTTATAGAAGATAGCTTTCTCTTCTATAGAAGGTCACAAGTAGAGACTTGATTTCAATTCTTCAATTTACAGATGTTTTAATGAAAATTGTATTGAAGGCTATCTTAAGTCATATTTGAAACATTTAGTTTGAGACTTTATGAGGATTTATGAATATCAGTTACTCCATGTAACCATACATTTGCATTATTCAAATATTCAGTTCAAATGTAGTGTTGTATGAAGCTGGTGTTAAAGCTTTCAGAAAACTTTTAATCGAATTGGCAGTGTTATAAGTTTTTTGTGGTCTGAATTGTGATTTTATTAAGATAGTGTTACCTCCCTTGTATTACATTGATAGTTATTTTGTAGCAGAGCTAATTTTTGGCTAAATATTTGTGACTCTGGGGCTTATTCTGGAAAACTTAACTAAGATAAAATCCAGATTTTAAGTAAATACAGTTATCTGATTGGATAATAAAGCTAAATTTAAAATCAATTTTAGTGATTAACCAATCTGATAACTGTAACGTTAAAATCATTGTCAGTTAAGTTTTCGAGAGTAAGACCCCTGATCATGATGTAATAAAGTTAACTTCTACTATGTGTATTATACTTATTCCTTGTCATTGAATTAACACTTATAATCTTATAGATTTTTAAGTTAGTGATAGTCACACTTTGAATAACATAATACCCATAACATTTTTTGTGAACACTACTTCAACCCTGTGACAGTGCCTTCTGTTGAATAGTAACTTGTTGCTTTCAACCACTCTAACACTTAATTGAACTCTGTTAATAGCAATCATTAATTAACACTCTTCACTTCCAATAGTCTTTTCCTTTAACTTGACTGGTTGGCTCTGATGTGGTGACTTTATGTTTCACGTCAGGGTGAGCACTTTTCAGCTTCTCCTTGGCAACAGTCAATGTTTTCTTGTTTCTGTCCCCTCAACTTTTTATTCACTTTATTCTCAGATTTGTGGGAATACACATCATATATTATGGCAGCCATCACTGATAGAATTTTCAATTGGAAACTTTTGTTCAAAATAAAAGGTATTATTTGAGCTAGGAGATAATTTAATTTACATTTACATATTGGTTCTTTTGAAACTGGACTGAGTGTTTTGTTATTTAGTGTTTGGTTTGATGGTGTCCACTGTCCAGAAGTATTGCTATTATTTAGAAAGAGACTAGACTAGGTTTTTTTATAGACTGGACTGGGGTGTTTTGTGGTATTTTTATATAGTGTCTGAAAGGTCAATGGTATTATTTAGAAAAAAGACTTGTGTATCCGATTGTATCTATTTAGTATTGAGGGGGTATATTGTTTTTTTGTAGACTAGAATGTGGTGTTCAAGGAGGGCATTGTTATTATTTAAAAAGAAACTACACTAGGGTGTTTGAGTATTGTTATTTAAATATAAAGGTGTAAAGAAATTAGATTGTATTTGATTGTTAAAACACGGATTAAATCACCAAATAATTAACTTGTCCCTTTCTATTTCTAACCCCTTTATATCTTTATACATTGTGGTTTTATTATTTGTCATTGTCGTAGAATTTGATATTACTTAAAATCTGAATTTTGTTACAGTTAAAGGACAAACCTCTTAAAATGAACTAAAAATATAAATTTTCAAACTTGGTCCGTATTTGTTTATATTCATCAAGGTACTTGCCTGGTTGCATAACTATACAACAGATTACCGGTACCTAAATAATCTGATAAATCCAGAAAACTATGTTTAAATATAATAATTGAAAGACGATAATTCAAATTTTAAGCATTTTTCAATAATAACAACCTGTAATTGTATAGAAAATTACCTAGTTTTATGGGTTTATTTGATTCTGTTTGTATACTTTGGACACTGTTGATGAATATATACTCTTATTGACTAAGTTTGAGAACTTAATGCTTTTGTTCTTTCTAAGACGTTGTATCGCTTTAAGTGTTCAAAAACAAGGCACCAGGTTTGAATACAATCAAATGTAGCATGTTTAAGAAAAAAAATCATTATTTTGATATTACATAAATTACAGCAGGTTAGTGACATTAGTAACATCTGGCAGGTGAAATAATACAATATCTTGACTCACAACCAGGTTCACTGAGTAAACTTTAATTATCACAGAATATAATACATACTTTATATAGAATAAATTTACATTTTATTACAGCTTTATTGCACTTGAGATATTGACGTTTCTTTTTGAGAGTCCAAATATTTTATGTTACTGATGTTGAATATTTATTAAAAAAATGCTACCACCAAAATATATTATTCGGGAAAACGACATGGAGAGGTACACAACCATAGCCATAGGAGGGGGGTAGCTGCCTCCCCAAATAGTATGCAGCACGTTCCAAAAAATCAGGCGCAATCGGCCCAGTGATCTGAGAAAACATAAGTAAAAATTGGTCAAGTTGATCTGCCCCTTTGTTGAGTCGTGGGCCCCTACAGCTATGTACACAAGTTCCCCAGAGCTGGGTGAGTAGGCATACTCTGCCTTGCTCTTGACACAGGGGTGCCCTCTGCCTTCTTTTGTCTCTGCCTGTCCAAAAATGGTGTATGGCTTGGCTAAATTGCCCAAGACTTAATATTGTCAATGTTATTTTAACAATTTTCTTTTTTTATCATTTCAGGTAAGACTTGTATAATTTTTGGTTTGAGTTGAAAGTTTTGAGTTTGAATGAGAATGTTTGTGCTGAAAACTTACTTAGAAAGGTATTGTCGTTTAACAATCAAACTTGTAAATAAGCTAGATTTGGTCTTTATTCATTTGACCTGTCATGGTAAAAATGTTGGATCGTTCCGTACATTTAAAAAGTCCACATTTTACAGGTAAAAGGTGATGTTGATTATTATTTTTTATTTTACACAAATAGTTAAGGAACTGAAGAAAGGGTCTGAGTCTAAGATAGAAAGGGATATTTTCATAATCTTTGTTAATCTTGTGTTGTTTCTACCATATTTATAAAAATAGCTGTCCTGATGAGGATTGTGTATCTAAAACCCTATACCCTTTTGTCAATAATGTAGGTTTATTTACCATGAACTATGTCTATGTTGTTTTGTATTAACTGGGTTTATAAAACTATCTGTCCTGGTGAGGATTGTGTGTCTAAAACCCTATATGAAAGTTTACTCTATCTAATGTAGGCCTATTTACCTGAACTTTGTGTATGTTGTTTTGTTTTAACTGAGTTTATAAGACTATCCAGTCAGCTGTGAGATAAATATTACTGTCACTATATTTTGACAGTGAAGATTAATTTTACTAGAATTTGACACAATTCTCATAAACTTGGTGACAATTTCATCAGAAACTATTATTCTGTATAATCTTCATATTTTTATCAAATATTTTGTGAGATTTTTCGATATTTAAGCCCTTTACAAAAATTAATTGAAGTGGCCTGGCCTTGTCGTCAACAATCCTTCTCACCACTGGCCTTTGGCTCTTATTCGCCTACCCAGCAAAAATCCTTCTCGTTACCTAATGTACTATTCCCACTGGAGTTTTATTGAAGAAAACTTTCAAATTGCTGTTTAATTGAGTGAATTGAAGTAAGTTTTGCGAGCGGCAAGTAAAATCAAACATTTCAACCCCTGGTGTCTGTGTCATCATTACATGAAGATGCAAGATGTAATAATTTAATTTTAAAACTGTACTTGTCTACAACTCCACATTTAAATTGAAGTACAACACATTAACATGGATTGTCTGATTTTGCATTTTTAGGCCATGAAGATTTGTATTTCACCTTGTCTACGTTGTTAATGTAATCAATATTGTTGAAGCATGCTTAAGAATTGTGGTGAAGAAAATTGCAATTAGTAGGATCAAGAATGGCCCTTCAAACATTTGTAATAAATTATGACATTGACAGTATTGTTTGTCTATCTAATGATCACTTCGCAATCAGTACAAATACTGCAAGTACATTCAGAAAAAATTATGACATTGACAGAAACTGACAGAAAAAAGGATCTGGTTGTTCTTTGCTATCAATCTTAATTTACATGCCTCAACATCTGTACTTGGTGAAAATTACAATTAAAATCAGAATGACACTAGAAAGTTGATAAGTAACTATTTACTATGTAGATTGATAACAAATGAGGTTGTACTAAAAGTTGTAATATTAATACGATTAATTTGACAAGATGAAACCCTAAAGTTGTCCGGCTTGAAACCTGTTTTACAGCCTGGGTTGTCAGTTGACAGTCCAGTTTTAATATTTAGAGTTTAAAAGCTTGTATTATTATGTAATAATGAGAAATAGAATTGAAATATTGTCTTGTTTTCAGTACACATAATTCTCCTAAACCACATCTAACCACAATTAAGATGTGGAGAAGCTGACAAATTGAACTTGAAATTTATTTTGACATTCATAATTACTTCTTACATTTGTAAAGTTTGTATGCACCCATCACCTCAAACAGAAAACTGACAAAATGTTTATATAATAAATTATTTGACTGGATTAATCAAAAGATCTTTGGTTAGGATTTCATGCAATTTGTCTCAGAAACGCAGCAATCACTCACCTTACGCCATCTTCCTGAGTTGATATAGAGACACACTTTCTGATCATAAAATCATCATCCCATTCACCACAATATTCACCTTTTTAATAGTAAATTGTTTCAGTCACTGGACCATAAAAATACCATTTCTAATTTCATCTAATTTATTACAAATATTTGATATGCTTCGGTTGTTTATTTGTGCTGAAATATTTTTTTTTCACTGCTCATTTTGTTTTTCTTGGCTTCAATGATTATTTGCTATTGATGTCTTATGGACACAACCTTCGCTACAGGCTGTACATGTTAAGGATACCTGAACAGTTAGAAAACCAAATTAAAAGTAGGCTAATTCTGCTGTCCTGCCAAAATTTCCTTCATTGAACACTGCATGGAACTTCTCATCTTTATTAGTCCATGAACAGGTGAAGGATTTCATATTATTTCTGTATATGATAGGGTTGTATAAAGAAACCAAATACTAACGATCCAAACTTCAAAACGAAACCCAAAAAGACATTTTGACGAAACATGAGGAATTATATCAATCATACATGAGTAAGTATATTTATGAAAAGTGCTATCAGGTGTCTAGAAGAGTTAGCATACCCTGTCTGGCGCCACACCCGTCATAAAAGACAAACTTCCAAGGCCAAGGGCACAAGAAAAGATTTTAAAGTTAAGTGTATTAATTAATTGAATCAAAAATTTGTTTTTGAAATTAAATTTCTTCTGAGTTTCTATCTGTGACACTTTTGGCTCTAAAACTGACTTCTCTTGTTGACATGATAAAAGAATTTTAACAATATAAATATTATGTCAGAATTTAGTTTAGTTGTCACATTATACTTGACAAATCATGGCTTAAATCTCCTTTGATTAATTTACGACCTCAACAAGTGTTTCTGTGTATTCACCTTTCTTTACATTGCCCTGGGCCCAGTAATTTAATCCCTGACCAATTTATGAAGACAAGTGGATGCTTGGGACATTTTGGATGCCCCAGGCCCGTCATAATTTAATCAAATTTGACCATGATACAAACTCTAGTTTTGTTTCTATGTTCAGGGAATTTTCTAAATGCCTCCAGCTCATTAAAATTATTTATTATCCAGTTTCCATGTTGAGAGAATGAAATTTTAATTCTTCTGACTAATTTATAGCTCTTTATAATTTTAATTGCGTTGAAGATTCTTTGTTTTGAATACATTGTATAATATTTATGATTTAATGTCAAGGCCATGGTTTCTATGTTTAACATATTTATTAAATGTTCAGTTTTAATTAATGGGAAATTTAAATGTTTATTGTTTCTGTGGACGTAGACCGAAACTTGTTGACTCTATGTGGAAAATCCCCAGTTTTTTGGGGCTTAGATTTTCTTACTCTCTCCCAACCATGTCTGTCAAAATAGCTATCAAAGGCTGGTGCACCGGAAGCACCTCAGAAATTTATCCATGGAGAGCCCATGGCGCCTCCAAAAACCTCAAACCGCTTGGGCTTCCTTTCTTCCCTTGGTCACATAGTGCCCTTTAAACACAGCTTCGCCCCTCGCATTTGCCTCCAGTGCCCCTGATCAAAGGCTGGGAAAAGAGTCAGCAAGTTTTGGATTACTGTGGATATAGGTCGCCCAATCTGAATGTTAAGTCATGTGAATACAATGAAATTCTTTTGTTTTTAAGAGTTAAGTAATTATAAGAATAGAATCTGAAAGGTGATATTATAAACAGTAAACTAAACAATAATAATAATATAGTAAATTATTGATCAGTGTTATAAAATCAATCAGTGTAGTATATTGATTATGATATTGATCTCTCACTTGTTATTGTTTCTACTTTACAGTTATACAGGTAGTTACAAAATACTTCACATTAATATTATACTGTAGTTATTTATCTATATTGCTGATAGTTATTATATCTTTAAAGGGATTGTAAAGAGGTTTTCTAAACTTTGTATGTGTATCAGGGACACTGGTAGCATCAATTTGCAACATTCCAATTTTCATTCCAACGTCTGTGGTTCTTGCAATTCCACTGAACTAGCACATTTTATGATGTCTAATTGGAAATTGATGCTATCAGTGTCTAAGCTTAATACAAAGTTTAGAAAATCTCTTTACAATCCCTATAAGGAACTAGTTTTCTAATGCCACTGTCCTGGAAAAATTTCTCTTATTGCAAAATGCATTGCTTTGTCAGTTCTCATTAGCCAAAACAAATGCATTTAAGTAGGACGTAATACTAATCTCTTAAATCTATTTTGGTGCAAAAAGTGCTGAAATGATTTCTCGTCAATTTTTACAGACATGTCACTTGAAATAAAATAGCAAGCATATGCTTTGTGAATATAGACTTCTAGTATAATTTGACATTTTAAGTCGTTAACTGGGTACAAAATGAGGACATGTAAATATTAAAATAATCATGTACCAACTGTAACATCTATTGTAACAATCTGTATTTTTACCCGGACTACCCCCGTCGAGAGCTGACTATACATATTATTAATAAACAAACTAAACAAACTAAATTAATAAAGTTATTCTCCAACATATCAATATAACACACCTGTCGAAACTTAACGAGTTTTCTTACCTGAGAAAATAAAAATCAATTTTTCTGTCTCAAATTTGAGGTTTAATAATTATTATTGCAAGAAAATTTGTCAAATTGCTTTAGTCCTTATGTGTTTTATTGACAAAATTCAACTCTGAGGCTTTTTCTTCATAATTTTGGAGCGTTTTGAAATTAATTAAATATACGCTCAACAGAGTAAACCTGTACTGAGGGTTAAGAGGAAGGACAAACACCATGCAGTGTGCAATGAGAAAGTGTCCATAACCATCAACCCCCTCTTGTTTGCATGTTTGCCCCCCTAGATGCACTGGGCTGGTCACTGGAATGTGCTCATACGATAACAGGAACCAATGATAAACTTGTAAACATTCTATAAATAGAGGCATATTACAGGTGTTTTTAACAGGTGTTTTAACTTATGTAAATTATTTCAATTCTAAAAAAAAAAAACCCTAAATCGTCAAAAAATATGATGAAAATATCACATAAATTTTGTGATTCATAACTTTTCTGTCATTCAAATTTTACTTTATTTCAATTTTAAATCACAATTCCCAGATATTAACTATGTTTATGTTGGGATGGGACAAGAAAAGGGTAAAGTGTCAAAGTAAAGAGTCTTGCCAAGAAGACACAACGAAAAACACCATTTATTACCGAGAAATATTCCGAGAAAGATTATGGTTTACGCAAACTGCCGTGGATTGCAGATTGATTCAATGAAATAATTTGTAAAACATGGAGTAGAATATGAATTATAACAGGTAAAGTGGTCAATATATAACATGATAACCTGCCAGGTAGAATATTATAACACCACCTGTTGGTTTCTATTGATTATTGATTAGTTCTCTAACAATACTGTCAACTTGACTAAATCTTATATAATATTCTCTAGTCCAGACAGACCAGTACAATATAGAATTTCATTTTATTGATTGCATCAGAGAAAATATACTATAAATCAGGCCTTCTCAAATGGCGGTTCGCGATGTCCTTGAGAATGGCCCCTCAAGAGTGACCCCTTCTGCTAGCTAAGCTCTATATATTTTTCATAAAATGCAATTGGCCCTTTACAAAAATTAATTGAGAAGGTCTGCTATAGATTTATAGAATGAATTTCATATAGATCTATCTTAATTTTAGATTTACTTTTGGATAGGTAGCCTACATGTCTCACTTTCACTAGGAGTCACTAGTTATCAAAGAATTGTAAATTCTAGAGTAATAGTTGTATTGTAACGGACTCCTGAAAAGAGAAGTACCATCAGGTGTTTCTAAAAGAGTAAGCATGAATAGTTTATGGAAATCAGTTTTACTAATAAATTCTGAATTTTGTTTGTTTACAATCATACATGTGGGGTTTCGATTCTTGTTGTCAAAGGCACATGGAACATTCCAATATCGAATCTTTTTATTTTGTCGAGGTGAATTGACAATGAGTTCACTGTCATGAAAATTCTGTAGCCATATACATAAAAATCAGTTAAGATGATTTTTAACTGAATTTGATTGTTTAATGTGTGAACATAGAAATATAGAACATACAATTTGATTCTTAAATTTGTCAAATTCACTGTCATGAAAATTCTGTAGCTGTAGACATAAAAATCTGGTTTTATAATAAATTCCCAGTGAGTTTGATTATTTAATTTGTGAACATGGAATATGGAACATAAAATCATTTGATTCTTAAATTTGTCAATTTCACTGTCACAAAAATTCTGTAGCTAGACATAAAAAATCTGGTTTTATAATAAATTCCCAGTGAGTAGAGTCTATTCCTGTAGACATGGAAATAGAACGAAGAGATTTATAATATTATCGATTTACGTTGCGTTATAGATTGATATTTTATTCCAATATCAGTCTCGACTAGGTAAATAACTACAGGCCAGGTGAATTGATTGGTTTTAGGATTTTACCTGGGTTTATCTTTCTAGGACACCTGATGTTAGTTTGTAAACTATTTAACAGTGAATGTGTGGTTTTTGCTAGTGATATTTGTTAGTAATTGTGTTACTATTGATTTTTAACTGGGTTTAACTCTCTAGGACACCTGATGTCAGTTTGTAACTATCTAACAGTGTGGTTTTTGGCAGTGATATAACTTTGGTGTCCTTTTTCAATTCACAAGTTTTCATGATAGCAGTGAATAATCACAGTAATTGTATGACATTGTGTTACTATTGAAGATATTCTGTAACAGTGACAGTGATATCAGTGCTTTTCTGGAACTCCTTAATTCAGCCTGTGGCAGTGACTGTGTGGTTTTGACTGTCGGAATTGCAAAGCGAAACACAAAATCTAAAGTAACAGTTTTGGCTGAACTGTAGTATGACATTGCTCTAAATTAAAACTATGACATTGTGTTACTATTGCTGACAGGTACTTGTTGTATTGAGTAACATACATTTATTGTTAAATAATTTAGTGTATCAATGTTGCTTGTTAAATTATAACTAACTTCAGAGCATAAAGATAATTTAGGTGTATCATAAATTAATAAATACTGTATGACATTGTATTACTATTGATGACAGGTGGTTGTTGTCATCTTATTGAGTGCACGGATTCTTGGGTTGTAAATAACTAGTCTAACAAATCTGAAGATGATTTATTCATACTAAAAATTAAAACTATGACATTGTATTGTTTGTTAACAGGTGCTTGTTTTATTGAAATGTTAAAATTTTAAACTGTAACCTTACTTAGTTGCACCAATTTGGCTGGTTGTTAAAATCTATCCTTGGAAAATCTGAAGATTTATTAATTAAGGCGTACAGTAAATTCAATCTGTTTGTGTCTTGTGGACCTGCCATTCTCCCAGTGTCATATTATTGTGTTGGACAAACCCTTAATAGCCTATAGTAATAAGTTTTTTAATTAAAATTACAATGACTCTATTGTCTTATTGAAAGGAAGGACCATTTTCGGAAAGGATTACAATTGAATTAAGTGGATCTAAATATCATGGACACATTTATTTTGTTGCAGACAAGAACTTAAAACTTTAAAATTGTTAAAAAAAATTCTACAGCTCAGTTAGATTCCAGCCAATGTTTTATTCTGTAATGTGTGTCTAGTTACAATCTATTAAGAATAAAACCAAATCGTGTTCTTCCCAAATTACACAAACCAAGATAGCCAGAAAGTTAATTAAAAACATTAATTAAACAGTGATAAGATAGCGGACAGAAAACTAGAACTTGGTTATAATGAACATTCTCTTGGTCCAATCTGAACCGAACTTTCTACGTTGTACTAGATTACACGGACCTAGTTAGTCCAGAGTTAATTAAACTATAACAAAACAGTGTGGACAAACATTTCTAGACTTTTATAAAGGTCACTTTGTGTTAAAGTTATACCTATTTTTTGAGTTGCTGACAGTGGATTTGCCTGCGCATAGAAAATTTTGATTAACCAAAACAACTTTTAATGGTTGAAAGTGGAATTAGTCTTCATTGTAAAAAGTTACCATTTTGACACCTCTTAATCTTATATTTCTAATACCGGTACCTGATATTTATTAGCATCAATCCAGACCCCAAAACTAGAAGTGTTGACTTAATTAGCTAATGAGTGCCCTCATTTTAGTGGTTCCAGAGCTGGACTTTGAAAATAATTTAAGTTGATAAAAACAATATAATGATTCATTGTGGAAAGAGGACTGAGGTTAAAAAGCACTCCTAGGACTTGCTTATAACTACTCAAGCTCTTTGGTGGTGCTAGAACTGGACAAGACTTCATAATACCAAAATAACCTCAAGTTAATTAAAACAGTAATGATTCATTGTGGACACAAGATTGGAGTTTAAAAGGCCAGTTTATTGTTGAGTTATTTATAGCTCTAGTTAGTTGACAGCTGAGGCTGAGAGAGTTAGTTTCACCTATTGGATACAACTAGCAGTCTCTTTCTTTCTCTCGTTACCTGACCTAGTTTACCTGTAGGCTGTTTCTACCTTTATACATTGTGACATTATTTGTTTTAGTCCTGATACAGGACAGTTTGTGTTGTCTTGCTTTTATCGTTTTCTACCAGTTTTAGTGAATTTAGACATCAGAGAACGTGAAATCTTCTAGTTTAGTTTACCTGTGGTCAGTTTAGACATTACACAGTTACTGTGTTTGTTTCAGTTCATACAGGACAGTCTCGTTTACAAATATCTCCACATTTTTACCATTTTCTCAGAATTCCTGAATTCAGACATCAGAAGACTGTGAGATTCTATGGTTTATTTTACCAAGTGTGAAAGAGTTTGAATTGTGTTTTAAATGAGATTGAGTACAAGTCGTTGTGTTTTGTCAATCCACACTATTGTGTTACATTGTTCTCATTTTACCTGGGATTATCTTCATCTTTAAATAACCCTTCAATAGATAGGAGAGACAGGAGTTAACCCTTGTGTTAGGAGTGGTAACCCTACACTTGTATTTGGATCTAAAAGGAGTGTTGCCCTTGCTTAGAGCAAATTCATTTGGGATCAAAAAAGCGTTTTAACCTAAAATTTGGATAAATAAGGGGAACTTTAAATCTGAGATATTTTGTATGTATCTTGGATGATAGTATTAATTGTGTGAACCTTTCTTAAAATTCTTGGACTAAAGAGAAATTGTAAAAACTGTATATTGGATTAAGGAACAGTTTTGGTGGTTAGTTGTATATTGGATTACGGAGCCCGAGTTATTTTGGATGCGAGTGATATCAGTGTTAAAATCCATGTGTTGATAAAATTGGATATAATATTAGTTGTCTAGGAAACGTTAAAATTGCTACCAGGATGATTTTAACGGCGCCCATGTATGCTTCGGTAAGTCACGATACAAATTTTACACTTTTTACAATTAATAACTTAAAAATGGTAATGATAATAAACTCTTTATTTAAAAAAAGGGTTGGAATTAGGTCCTTTAAGCTTAAACCAAATAACATGTTCTTGTCTTAAATTCAGATCATGGGGACAAACATAGACTCTTTATTAGACATGGATCACAATTCGTTCTATTACACCAAAGTAATTTTCACATGTTCCTGTATAACATTCAGCCCATGGGGACAAACAAATACACTATATTTTACATTGGTCAGAATTAGGTCCAATGCGCCAAAATGGTCCTTGCGTCCTGTCCTTTGTTACTTCAAGTAGAAATTCAAGTCATACACAAGTACAATATAAAATTCCTTTCATTTCATTTCTCCACATAAATTTCAAAGAGATAATCATCGTTATGACATTATGATTATAGCATTTACATTAATGCCAAATTTTTTTTGGTTTATATTTTATGTCTCACAACACATCATTTGAAAGTTGTTGTTTAAATAGATTATGACACAAACTTTTGAATCTCTTCAAGCCATTTCCAATTTACACCTATTTTCTGAAACTAACATTACGACAATGGCCTTAAATTGGTCTAACTAAAGCTATTTCCAATTCACCTATTTTCTCCTCAAACCAAGCCATTTTAAGACGTATTTGTATAACAGTAAATAGACTGAGATCAAACAAAGGAGAAGCTGAGTGAGAAACGAAATAAAATGATTCAACACCGAAATTCACTTAGTTTTCACTGATTTAAACATTTACAGCTCATTTTGTCCTTTTAACTTAGACAAATTTAGACCTAGTAGAATTAAACACAAGTCTTGTTTGTTAATCTAAAATCTTAATTCTGATTAAACTGGCAAAAGATGAGAGAAATAAAGACAATCAGTGGGGGTGGTAAGGCCTTGATGATGGAAAACTTGATGACAATTTAACAAAATTAGGTAATAGATTCTGAATACCAATGGTTTGAATTTAAAGGGAATGTAAACTGAAAATGACCTGCCAGAATCTATTATTGATATCTATACAGATCACTGTCAGTGACGTCATAAAACGCCTTAGTTTTAGTGGAATAACAAGAACCACAGACGTCGGAATGGAAATTGGAATGGCGCAAATTGATGTTATCAGTGTCCCTGATACACATACAAAGTTTAGAAAACCTCTTTAAGATTGAAATAACTGTTAGATGGTCATAGTCTAAGACAAGAACTGGTTCTGGTCACAAAGTAAGAACTTTGTATAAAATAAAGTACAAGTTTGAGTTTGTTACTGACTCTATAACCAAGATACAATATTATAAGCTTAAAGATTGGTGATCCATGGAACTATAAAAGCACAAATTCAGGTCAAAAAGTAAAGGTTTCATATAAATAATGTACAGGTTTGAGTTTATACCAGAAAAATACGAAGTTGTCAGTTTAAAGGTATTTAAATATTTGAGGTTGGGAGACTAGGATAGGTCCATTAAAATTTAAAAGTTACAAATAAATTAGTCGACTTTAAAAGGAATGTGAACAGGTTTTCTTCAATTTGTATATATATGTATTATGATTTGGAGACACTGACAGCTTTGATTTACACCGTTCTTGCAAATTAAATTTTTAATATAATTATCACAAAGATTTATCAGTTTTTACAATAGTAACATCATAAAAGGATACATTTTTGAAAACTATTTTACATTTCCTTTAAGCTTATTACTAATAAAATCTGCTGAACCTAAAACGTGACTGACAATAAGATGTAATAATTTGTTGGAATGTGATAAGATTGTCATGCTGTGTGTTGTATAGACTGTTCTGTTATCTTGGACAGTTCATTATACAATACTTCTAATTGTGATTTTCATTAGTGCCATTGGATGTAAAACTCCATTTTATCTCCAGTTTAAAACTTATCCTAAAAGAAATATCTTGTGTGATAAAAACTGTGCAGAAATCAAGGCCGGGTGACATTTAACGATTTTTGGACGGAACACCCTACGATTTTTTGAAGGTGTCAAATTATCAGAGCATGCAGTCAAAGCACACTTACCAACTTTTTATCGCAACCTAGCAGTATCATTACACAATACATGCCATTGCAGTTCCACAAGGTTTATCTCTGTCTCTGATGAGAGAATATAATATAAGGTCATGTAAAATAAGAGGATGTGAAATGAATGTTATTATAACAATAGATAGAGAGAGAAAGATGGAATGTAAAGAATTTAACCCTATAAAAACAACACATTTCATATTACAGTCCATATCAGTGTCTATTATTACTTTTACTGGCCTTAAACTCATACCTCAGTGAATTAGACACTTGCTTGCAAATCTAGTCCACTGTTCCATCCAGGCATGCCAGGTCAGAATTTTGAAACTGGTTTCTCTCAGTAACACAGGTTGTAGAGCTACAGTTCATGTTAAAGATCATTCAACAGTTGGAAATGGAAAGTAGAGTAGACTTATTTGCTGTGCTGTCAAAAATAAAAAATCAAGCATAATTCATAGTGTTTTCCCGTCCTCCATTTCATTATTTCTTTAAAAAAATAACAGGACAGTCCACCATATCAATCAATGTGTATTTTAGGTATTTTTGTCCTACATCACTGTCTATTTTAGGTTCACTGGCCTCCAGCTCTGACCTCTGTCAATATTTCATATAAAAATTGTATTTGAATGTTTGTATTATAGGCTTTAGAAGTACTAGAACTGCTTGAAAAACAAACAATACTTTCAAATATAGCTCTGATTATTAGTAGTGAGTTGCTTGCAAACTTATAGGTCTAGGGTCCAATCCCAGTAAGGGTTGAGATGATATCCTCAGATTTTTCCATCTGGTTTCCCATTGTCAGTGATGCAGTTCGGAGGGGTTGACATGAAAAAGCATTTAGTTGTTCGGATGGGGAAAATTAAAAAAAAAGAGGATAATGCTGCTTTCCCTATTTGCACATGGCATTGCATTTGATCATCCTCATTTGTCCAAACTAGTGTAGAAAAAGTAGGACTAAAATCTTCATTTCATTTCTGGGCCAAGAACAGGGTCAAGAAAAGATGAGCCCAAAAATTAAAGTGTTTTTTTGGACACAGAAAGTATTATAGGAAAGTGTTCGAAATAAAACTGGCAAGGACAAAAATGTGGCAAGGTGTTTGGCTAGTGTTTAGAAAGGAAACTGAATAAACACTTTATTTCTACTTTATTTACTTTTAGCTCTTCAACTTCCTACATGTAAACAAATCTTCATTTCCTAAACTTCGTCTTTTACCTCCATTGAAGTTCATTAGCCTTGTAGACTCTCCAAAATACCCCAGTTTTATACAAATCTTAAAGGGATTGTAAAGAGGTTTTCTAAACTTTTTATGTGTATCAGGGACACTGATAGCATCCATTTGCTCCATTCCAATTTCCATTCTGGCGTCTGTGGTTCTTGCAATTCCACTAAAACTAACACATTTTATGACGTCACTGACAGTGATCTGCATAAATATCAATAGTAGCTTCCGATAGATCAGTGTCAAGTGTCAGTGACGTCATAAAACGTTTGAGTTTTGTTGGTGACAAGATCTGAATTTAAGTAAGATTAGAATGTAGAGATGTAGATCAAGATAAGAACACCAAATCATCAATTGTTTGATACCAATGTTCTAACTAACAAGTGGAGACAGTGTATAAGATGTAAAGATGTAAGACTGTCAGAAGATAATTAAAAGATGTTTAACAAGTTAACGAGCTAGGTTAATTAGTATTCCCAGTCAACAGATATCAATTGTAGCTTCTTGTAGATCACTGTCATCATTTTTTTATATCCATGTTCTAACTAACAAGTGGAGACAGTATATAAATTATAAGATAAAGATGTAAAGATGTAAGACTGTCAGAAGATAATTAAAAGATGTTTAACAAGTTAACGAGACAAGTTAATTAGTATTCCCAGTCAACAGACAACTAATCTTCGTTAAGATGGTAATCTTCCTCAGACTCTTTATAATGTTAACAACTTTACAAACACAATCCTTACAGTTACTGGCTACTTCAAGTTTTCTCCTGGTTTTAAATTATTTGTGGTCTGGTGAGATACAGATTGGTTTTACAGGGCCCCAAGAAATTGTATCATAGATTGAAATCGTAAATGTTAACAACTTTACAAGCACAATCGTACAGTTACTGGTTTCTTCTGTTTGTCTGTGGTTAGTAGAATATTTTGTGATAGTTAGGGTTTGTTCTTAGTTTGTTGTCTTGTGTGATACAAACACAATCTACTGGGTTATTCTGGTTTCAGAATGATTGAGATTTAGTTTGTTATTGACAAGGTTTTGTGTAAGATTAGGTGATGCACATGCTTTCAAAATGGATCGGAACAGTGGATTTGTCTTGATTTTTGCATCTCAAAAGTACCAATAAGTCAAATAGCACATTTCACTTTTCACAATTCACAAAATTATTGTTTAAGTTGTGATGCTATGCTCACTACTAGACGAACACCAGACACCCGACAAACTCAGGGTTACAAACTGGTGGAAGAGCCTCTGTTTCAGTTTACGTGTGTGAAGAACTAAATTTGAAAATAGATATGGTGTACAAAGAGGCTAGACAAATCTTACTTTCATAGTATCTAAGTACTCCTTTCTGCCTATGGATTATGACACTGGATATTTAAAAAGCAAAAATTGCAAAACACCAAACAGTGCAGAAAAACCAAAAGAGTAGAAAAGAGATACACGACTTCACCTAAAACCACCTAATAAATTCATTCATAAATTTGACTTGAGTTATAAAAAATATGAAATTGTAGACATATTTTTCTGCATGACTGACTGTAACTCTAGGATATGAGTTGAAATTGTTATAAATTGTTGATAAAGTGAAAGAAAAAAGGTGAAATATATATTTATGAAGTGTTATTTTAAAGTTCAATGTAGGTCAGTTGTAAATGATTTATCTGTTTGTACCTCGATTGTTGAAATTTATCAATGAATGAAGACAAGGAGGATGTTTATTTCAAATAGATTGACTTCTGAATGCATTAACCGTGTTTTAAAGGGAATTTAAAGAATATAAGATTTGAACGACATATAGAAGCGAGGAGCACATATAACAAAACACAAGACAATATTATGGAATATAACACACTTCTTTAATACGGATAAACACATAACGTTTCAACACAACATACACGTGTCGTCATCAGATGTAATTACATCACGACATGTGTATAAGAAGTGTGTTATATTCCATAATATTGTCTTGTGTTTTGTTATATGAATTTAAAGAAGTTTTGTACTGTATCTAGGAAGTATGATGTTGACCTATATAGTTTTGGCGGGTGAAGCAGTCCATGCTTACTCTTTAAGAAACACCTGATGGTACTTCTCTTTTGAGGAGTCCACTACTATACAACTATTACTCTTGATTTTGCCATCTTTTTGGATGCAATTTTGATTAACAGAATTGTTTAGCTTGTACAAATTTTTATTATTTTAAGCAAAGAATGACTTCTAAAATGTTTTGTATGTTTGTAGTAACATCTTAAGATTTATTCCAACCAGTGTTAAACTGTATCTGACATGTAAAAGATTGTAGAAACAAGTTATACCAGTTAAACTGGGTAGATTAGTCAAGTTCTCAGACTAACTGTAGATCTCTCGGAGTCAGAGATGAGTATTATAAATATGTTCCCATACAACTCCAGGTATAAAACTGGTCGGACATGATAGTTTAGTTGTTATAATTCCAGTCTGCTATAAACTTGATGGATTACAAGATTTCTTTCTGTCTCTTGTAACTGGTTTGGCTTGTTTGTGAATTTTGCTTCAAGTTTAAGGACTTTTGAAAGGGTATCTTTGAAAATGAATGATAGAAAAGTTTGTTTTTGCTTTGAGAAGGAAAAACTGTACAACTTTTCCTGAAATTGATATACACATAAGTATACATTTCAACATTTTTTCGACCTGGTGAGTCGTTCAACCTAGAATAAGCCAATTGATGTCTCCCTGAAAAATTAGAAATGTGCAAATCTCTGTTAACAATGTCCTTGATGTACTTAAGAAGAAGTTTTGAAGACATCTTTACGATCTCAGCAGCTCATAGTGTAAGCTTGGTCAATTTAATAAAACCCAAACATTGTGCGTTCTTTTCATGAACTTAAAACTACTGAGCTGAATGTAATCAGAAGTTCACCAGAAGAGTCACTCATTTAGTGGAAAAAATAATAAAACCTAAGCATCTGTAACTGTAAAACTTTGGGAGGTAAAAAAAAAACCACTCGCACTTAAATTGTTCAATCTCAACCTTGAAATAAAAAAATCCATTTTTGTCAACATATCAAATAATAATAGAGTATTTTAACGTATGATTATTAAAAGATTAACAGTTATTCTCCATCCCAACCTTGAAAATTAAAAAATGTCAGCCGGTTTTGTCTGATGAGTATAATAATAATAGAGAATTTAAACGTAGGGTTAATAAAGGGATTGACAGGTATTTTAAGGTGTTGGATTTAAGGATCAAGTTTCATTTTATATTTCTCTTATGTTTAGATAGACTTATAGATAAAGAGGCCTGGCCATTTTGTATTGAAAAATGAAATTAGATGAAAAGTATCTTCTACTTTTTTGTTCCTGTTGGCTTACAATAGCTGACAATGAAAAAGAAAGAAAAGAAAGAAACTGTACCAATTTACAGCTGAGTGGAGTGGACTGTAATTATGAGTGAAGATGACTTATTCAAGGTCATCAAGTTTCACACCCTGATCAAAAACCAAACCCTCATCCACAACAACCTCCATATGCTCGTAACAAACCAATTGAAGTTATGTTAATTGGACGGCAAAATTAGCTCGTTCCTTTTCATGGAAAACCTTTCTAACTAAAAGGCATTGCCTGTTTGTCTTGAGCCAGTGGGCACCCTTAAAACGGGCCAGCCCCTTTAAAAATTAAAGATTATTTACATAGATGATAAATGAAACTGAACTGAAGTCTGCTGTCATAAAAAATATTAAATGGTAACCTGATATCTTGTGGAGGTGTAAAAAGGGTCTGTCATCAGTTTGGGGATGGCTTAAAATCCTGTAAGTTCCCTACAATCTAAATCAGGCCTTCTCAAATGACACCCTTGAGAATGGCCCCTCAAGAGTGACCCCTTCCGCTAAAACTCTCTGCTCGCTATGCCTATTAAGCACTATTTGGCCCTTATATTTTTTCATAAAATGCATTTGGCCCTTTACAAAAATTAATTGATAAGGTCTGATCTAAAGGATGGACTGTCTATATTTTGAGACAGGTGTGAAGAAACCTGATATCTTGTATTATTTAGAACCCCTGTCTTTTGGTTTTTTGTTTCAACTATATAAGTACAATTTCATGTATAAGCTGTCCCTATTCAGAATTAGTTGGTTGTTCTTTTGACTATATTGAACATTTTGGCTTTTACAGTAGAATTTCAGTCCTTACAACTGTCTGGATCGTGAACAAAAACCTCTTCATGTTTCATTTGTCATCAAATTTATATAAAAGTGTATTTTTTGTCTAGAATATTATTTAATTGATGTTCTTTGTTTAAACATTTCTGCTTGTTCAGCAAATATTCAGAAAAAAAAACATGTCATTCATCATATTTGTTTAAAGGTATATTATTTGTATTGAATACGATGATAAATAGGTCGTTAGTCTATCAATCAATTAAAATAATTAATTAGGCTTCACCTGGTCAATTTTTAGTCTAAAAATAGAGTTTTTATTGATTAGTTTTATTATACAGTATTTATTATATGTTGCTAGGTTATTGATGGTCTTTTAGTGACTGAATACAGGTAAATACTGTTATTATACAGGTGATGACTGGATGGGGAGGGGGGTGGGTTGATGGGGGTCAGAGATATTGAGGAGGGGGGGGGGGGGGGTGTTATTAGCTAAAATGTATGGTTATATAAGTGTAAGTATTGGATACAGGCAAATAATGAACATATTATTATACAGGAATTGAGAAAGGCTGACTAGAAAGGGTGACTTGGGGTGGGGTGGGTGTGGGAACTAGGAAGGACATACAGGTAAATAGATAATAATTAGACAGGTGACACAAGTTAGGGAGTTAGGATGAAGCAGGGAGGAAGGATATAGATTGACGGGGAGGAAAGGGTGGAGTCCAAGACCCTGTGAAATCTATGCCAACCTACATGATGTAATGCATAAGATGAGGAGAGTGATTCAGTATTTTTGTTGGTGAGGTGTAGAGGGAGAGTAGAATGACATGATTTTAGGGTTGTTTTGGGGGAACTGCTGGTATCCAAAACTCATAAACTCTATGAAGCCAAGCTGGAGGATATAATGTTTGATACAGTAATAATATATTGGTCTACTAGGTATAATATATCACTCCATACTTGATAATAATAACCTATTGTTTACATACCAAGGTAAAATCAACAATCAAGGTTTAAAATCTATCACTTAGAGGGGTTAATAACACTTCAGACATATCTTAGGTCAATATCACCATCATAAATACTGATATTACCTGGTATCAGGGATGGTGTTTACAGTTTACCAGTTATGTTTGACAAAATTGAATATCAGAATTCTTCAGTGAATGAAACTTACCTTCGGTCCTTGTGTTACGATCATTATTGAACTTATTGGACTACCAATATCACTGTCATAAATACTGATATTACCCGGTAGTTATTCTTATATCAGGGATGGTGTTTACTATTTGCCAGTTATGTCTGACAGAATTGTATGTCATGGTCATATATAATTCTTCATTGAATGAAACTTACCTTACACCCTTTTAGGTGGCTGAAAAAATTAATACTGGGGCAAGCTGTATTGTTCAACTGAACTACTGTAAAGGTCTTTTTAAACTTCTACTGAAGTTTGACAATGTGTTCTTGTTCTTTTTGAACTTATGGACTTATATGCTCTGGAATAAATTGATCTATCTTTTTCTAAGATTTCCAAATGGAGACAAATTGATTTAGGTCTCCTATCCAGAAATGATAATAATGCCATTGTTATCAATTAGAGACAAATTAAATACATGCTCAAAAATAAGATTTAGTGCTTGTCAATACTAGAAATTGTTGTTCCCCCCCAGACCTGATAATACCGTAATGATAACGCCATTGTTTTTCTGTGCTATAATATCAATATCATTATCAATTAGAGAATAAATACATGCTCAAAAATAAGATTTCGTGCTTTTGAATGGGAGGTAAATAGTTTGAGCTTACTAAAAATGCTGGTCCCACCGAGAACTGATAATAATGATAACGTTATTGTTTTTCTGTGCCATTATATCAACATAATTATCAATTAGAGAATAAAAGACAAGTTCAATAAATACTCGTTATTGTTGGCAGCTGACACGTTAGTCATTGGTGTTAATCATCACAACGGCATGACACATCAAAACGTCAAGGTCATCCTGCAATATTCTTTAAGTTTCTTTGTTTCTGTCCCAGGACAAGGGGTCTTAGGGGTTCAAGTTAGAATAAGGGACACATTAACATGTTAAGGCCATCCTGCAAATATTCTTTTAATTTCTTTGTTTCTGTCTGTCTTTGGACAGTTTTGACACTTCATCCCTGGTAAGGGGTCCCTCAAGGCTTGGTACAGGTTTTCATTATGGCTTTTTCCATGTTAGTCAACTAGAATCAATCATGACAACAAAAAGGCACATCAATATGTCAAGGTCATCCTGCAATATTCTTTTAATTTCTTTGTCTCTGTCTTTAGAGAAGGGTCTGGTAGGTTAAGTTTTATTAGAAGCTTATTCCTGTCAAGGGGTCCCAGTGACTCAGTATTAAAACAATGCCATGACACATCAACATGTCAAGGCCATCCTGCAATATTCTTTTAATTTCTTTGTTTCTGTCTTTGGACAGTTTTGACACTTCACCGCTTGTAAGGGGTCCCAAGAGGCCTTAAACACTTGGTACAGGTTTTCATTAGGCTATTTCCATGTTAGTCAACTGAAGTTAATCATTACAACGGCATGGGACATCACTAGTCAACTTGGAATATTCTTTTAATTTCTTTGTTCTATCTCAGTACGAGGTGTCTAGCAGACTCAATGCTTTCTTTTTAGACACTTAGTCCAGGCTTAAATCAGCAAAGTTTTCTTTTAATTTCTTTGTCTCTGTCTCTGGATGAGAGATCCCAGAGGATCATAATTAAAGTTAGGGACAGTTCCATGATAACTTGTCCTGCAATATTCTTAAAGTTTCTTTGTTTTTTTCTCCTGGTAGGGGTCCCGGATAAGGCTCAGTGCATTCAGATGCTTGGTCCAGGCATCAATCCAAACATATTTCTGAAAGATAATACCTTCAGATGTTTCAGCTGGGACTAACATGAAAAAGCTTTGTAATGCTGTTGTCATGACAAACTATGCTTCATTGCACACTTCTTACATCTCCTGGCATTTAAGAGCTCACAAGAAATTTTAAGGTTTACTTTTTCAAATCTGTTTCAGCTATCTACCCCTTCAATCTTCCCCTAATTTTTTCCATTTTTAACTAATTGAAAGTTAATAGAAGTACATTGCTACAAGCAAAACTTGAATTCAACAAAAGAACAATAGAGTCTAGATGAGTCACCTGACCTGCCCTGAAGACCAAGTCTCACTTTGTCAACAACAAAAGATTTTAATTAGTAATTGTTCCTTGTTAAAATGGTCTAAATATCACTGTCAGGATGGTGGGGGATATTCTCTTTTAAATTAAGTAGAGTATTGTACGAACTGTTTATTATTCAGAAGGGAAAATCCATTAATTTTTTTTTGTCTATTTCATAGGTTTCTAGGACAAACCAACAACATGAAAAAATGCAAAAATTTGTCTGACGTACAGGCTGGATAAGCTTTGTCTTTAATATTGGTCTTTAGCTTTACAGCTTTAGGGTTCCAGACTTTGACCCAGCTCTTGATGTCTACTTCAGTCAAGCCCATGGGCAAACATGGAAAAAACGTCTGAATTGAAAGTCAAAAAAAGGTAGACTTGTGGTGTTGTCCTGGTAAAAATTTCCCTTATTGTGCACTGCATAGAGTTTGGTTTAGAAGTTCAATTGAATGTAGAAAAGAAGGATGTCTACTTGTCGTATTTTAAAAGTCAGAGGCAGACAACAATCTTTTGTCCTGCAGCCTCCTGTCAGGTTTTAATTCATTATAATTTAACAAAGAGTTGTAGTGATAACGATAAGGTCACGCCCCTTTTCTTTTAATCATATAAACTAGCTTTGATTAACCAGTCCTTTTCTTTTAATCTCTACATTTTAACGTCTACATGTTACCACGGAAATCCGCTGAACATTTTTTCATCCTTTCATCTGAAAACATTTAAAGAAATTTTGTTTTAACTTTTAAACATTTTAAAATTTTAACATGATATGATTAGTCATTATCATCCAGTGAAGGGAATAAATGACTAATGAACGCTTATAGTAAATTAAAGACTGGATGATAGTGTATTAATGCCTTTATTTGGTAGTATTAGACATCTGGATGTTGCATCTGTTGTTTTTAAGGGTTTACAGTGGAAGGGAAAACTCATTGGCCCTTGTTTGTGAATAGAATTAAAATCACATGATCAGTTCATTGTTGTATGTTATAAGCTCAGTATTAGTTTTGTGACGTTCTTGTTTTGAATAAACAGTTTTTGGAATAAATTTTTAATTTTTGTGATTTTTGTGGAATTTTGATGGTGAATTTAAACTTATATCAGGACCTGATTAAGGTAAGACAATTGTCATTTTGTTCAAAATATTTAAATCCTTTGTTATTGTCATTTTCATTGCTTGTCATAGAGGTTTATTCTGGATACATAGATGCACACAAATTTTGTCAAAATTCAGATATTAACTGCCTTTGTGATTGTCATTTAATTTTTTAGTGATTTCAAATCATTCGGATAATTTGAAGTTCTGAATTGTTGTAAAATAGGCTCATATTGAGTTTCTCAATTGATTATCATTTTGTCCAAAATTTTGTGCATTCTTTATGGTTGTTAAAATCTTTGACAATTTCAAATCTGTCGAAACTTTGGATTTATGAATGAATGTCAAATAAGCTTATTCTGTAGTATATGTTCCATTTAATGTCAACATTTTTTAAATTTGAATCTTGTTGACAATTTGAATATTTGAAAAGAAATCATTTTAGCACATCATGTTTTAATCCACAAATGTCAATTTCTAAAAAACTAAAGTTCTTTGTTATTGTCATTTTGTGTGATATCTTCAAATAATTAAAAACTTTGTTTGGTGAAGCGCTTTCATTTTGCAGGGCAATCAACAAATTATTTTGTGACTTCATGATGATTTTCTATTGACACCATGTGGTTTGCGTTATTGTCCTGTCCGAACGCCTAGACACTTTTTCCATGTCATCATCGATCCCTTTGTCTTTTTTTTAGATAATTATCATAAGCCATTGCTATCTTATGAGAATTACATCATTTACCAATCAAAGCTAATTATGCAGAAAAGTAGGATGTAAAACTCCATTTCATTTCTGGTTGCACTTCAGCCTGTGTATGAGTTATATCTTTTAAGCTAGCCCTCTACCAAGTTGTCCCTGGTACAAAACACATGTCACCCTGATACTATGAAATGAAGGACACTTCCTGCCCTTTCATTGTCCCCTCAACTATCTCTTCACCCCTAACAAATAATCTAACACACTTCCCATTGTGTACATTGAAACTTCAGAGGATGTGAACAAAGGTCAAATTGGGTCAAAGGTCAGGTCAATGTTTAATTAAAACTAGGATCATATTTAAATGTTGTGAAATACAAACTGAAAAGTTTTGAAAATTGGGGTTAGTTTCAAAATGGTAAGTTTAAAGGGATTGAAAGGTTAAACTTTTTATGTGTAAAGGAAAAACCAATAAAATCAGAAGAGCCAATCCAATTTCAAGCAGACATCCATAAAATATGAAGGACTTTATGTAGGCTTTTACTAACACATTTTATGACGTCACTGACAGTGATCTATGTGAAGCTACTTTTGATATCTACGGAATGGAATGGAAATTGGAATGGCGCAAATTGATGCTATCAGTGTCCCAGATACACATACATAGTTTAGAAAACCTCTTTACAATCTCTTTAACTTCAATGTCTATTAGGGACATTGCATCAATTTGCAACATTCCAATTTTCAATGGGTTTTAGAGGTTAACCTTGATTTCCTAAACTAGCTGTCCTGATGAGGATTGTGTATCTGAAATTTGTATCAACAACATGAGATGAGCTCTAGTCAATTAAAATATTTATAAAAATTGAGATGCACCTGTGAAAGCCTGAAAGGTCAGTTGAAGTTTTGATAAGATCTGTGGTTGTTTATAATTTGACAAGGGTTGTTTTGACTTGGACCAGAACTAGGCTAGAAATGATGTCATTGTGTTGTTTTATGTTTTATTTGTGGGGATTGGGAGGGGAAAGGGGTGTGGTGTCTGAGAAGACTTTTAGCCAATGATTTCATTCTTCCAGTAGAGTTGAGGGAGCAAGATTATACAAGAATGTAATGAAAAGGTCTCAAGCTATGTCTGTGCATAATTTAGACTTTTTAAGGGTTTTTGTGAGTAAAGGTTACGCTAAGAAATGTTTGGTATAGATCTTACTCTTTCAATACAGAGGGTCAGAGATGAAAGTACACAAAAAAAATTTGTATGCAGTTTCCCCAATTGTTCTCTTAGATCAAAGTTGCTTGAAATATTTTTGTCTCTTCTCCATTTTGTGCATTGCCAATCTTCAAAAATATTTCCAGAGCCTTTAAAACATCAAAGTTTTAATTAAGTTTTAAAAAAAAATGAAGCCTTTATTCAAAGAAAATAACATTTTATGGGCAGCAGAAGTCAAAAGGAACTTTTCTTCCTCCTTTTCCTAAAATGAAGAAAATTGTTTATGTTTTGAAATGTCAATCAAAAATCTGTCGTCTGCTTGTCACTGAAGAGTTTTTCTCAACTGAATTTACATGATCACTCTCCTTATTTGGGGAAAAAATAATGAAATGTACCCTATTTTTGAAAAAGATCAGAAAATCTTTAGGGATGCTGGTGTGGAAGAGAGTTGGGGCAGTTTGAATAGGGATCTGTGGGTAAGTTTGGGGGCAGGGGTTCTTCAGGATTACCTGTTTTATGGCTCAGAGATTGGAACAGACAGCATATCTGGAGGTTTTTGCCACCAATTTTCAGAATTTATTCTTTTATGATCACAAGGTCAAGGAGTCTTTCAAAAACATCATTCATATCAGACAACTGGAAGAATATAATTCAAGTGCACTGATTTTTGGGGGGAGATGATTTCCAGAATTTGAAAAAAAAAAAGTTTTCCTTTAGATTGTTTCCCCCATTTTTCATGATTGTGATCTTTCAGCAGAAAATATCATTTTTTGATCCCCACCTCACCTAACACCCTAAAGATCTTACTTCAGTCATCTTTAACCAATTAATTTCTTTTTACTGCCTCAATTTTCTGAAATTTTCCATAGTTTGCTCCTGAAAGTACTAAGATTGCTACTACAGACAAATTTAAATTTGATGGTCACTAAATAGAGTTCCTTCCCTTAGTATTAAAATAAGATTTTATTCCAATGTTATCCTGGCAGTAACGTTTTACAGAGATACTGGAGAGCTTAAAATATATTGTATTGGCCAAATTATCGGTTTTAACTTTATACTAATGACACTGTTCGAAAAGCACAGGCACAGGTCACAGGACGTTTAAGTTTAATGTTCTTCAATTTAAGAATTAAAAAAATGTGTGTTTGGCTGGGACAGTAAACTAAGGCAGCCAAACCTACCAAAACAGAAAATAAAAAACATCTAAAAGTAGCACTTCATACTGATTTTATCATTTCACTGAGGCAATCTGAAGAGGCAGATCATTTTCTCTCAAACAGAACTTATTATTGAGATAAAAAATCTTATCAAAACATTTTCAATTCCACTGGTTTTTTGTTGATAAATTTATACTTCCTAAGAAGTTAGTTTTAAGTGTTTCAAATTAATATTTTTGATAGTTGTCTGAGAAAATTGAATTTCCAGAATAGTCATTGAAAAAGGTTAAAAGAAGAAAATTGAGTGACTAGTATGCATTTCAGTGAATATACATATGTATCTTCATCAGGAGAACTTGTTTTAGAGATGGAAGTTGACTTTCCAATATAGGTTAGCTGGTTGACTGGAGCTCATCTCATACTGCTGACACATGTTTCAGATACACAATCCTCATCAGGACGGCTAGTTTTAAAAATGCAGGTTAACTTGACAATATAAACTCTGAAAGGGTTGATTAAGTTCATCAAATCTATGCAATGCCCTTCAGTAGAGTGAGATATCTTATATCTGTATAATGTGTTACCTATTTGACACACATTTCAGATACACAATCCTCATCAGGACAAGTTTATTAGAAATGCAAAATATTATTACCCAATAAAAGCTATGAATAGACTTAAGGATTTTAAAGTGATCTGCCAGAAGCAAATTTTGATATTTATGCAGATCACTGTCAGTGACGTCATAAAATGTCATCATCATCATCATCATCATCATCGGTTTTTTGATTTTCGTGCAGGAGCAGGAGCATTACATAGTAATGGTCTCCCTTCCAGGTAGCTGGCTAGCTGCACGCATGGCAACTTTCACATCCCGTCTCCATTGGTCTTTGTCTTGGGGGTTGTTTGAGGATAGCTTCCACTCTTTGCGGTCCCTGTCCGTCAGTTTTTTCCACGATAACTTTGGTCTACCGGTCCCCCGTGTACCATTTACTTGCATTAAAAAGGCACACTGGATTGCACTGTTGGATCGCTCCACGTGTCAGACCATACCAACAAAGTCTTTTCGCCCTTAAGGTGAGGTCGAGAAAACCTCTTTACAATCCCTTTAATGTCCTCCCGGCAGTCAGCTATCTGATTTCCATCTGGAGTGTTTAAATACTAGTAAGATTATTGAATTTTATGGATAATATATTTCTCAATAGCTTGTCAAGATCATTGTCAATATTCTATTTCTCATTATGAATAGGATATTCACATTTTACAGCTAATTCAGCCAAATACTACTTCAAAAATATTATGTTTGCTACAATTTTGTAATAATTTGAGATTGGTTCTAAAAATCACTTTTTCCTAATAAGCATTTTACAGCTAATTCAGCCAAAATACCACTTCAAAAATGTTAAGTTTGCTACAATTTTGAAATAATTTGGAGGAATCCAAGACAATCTAAGTGCTGCATTGACACTGATTGATTTCAGTTTGGGGCCAAACTGTTGTCTATGTCACTGTTCATAACTTGGGTTACTTTTGAAACGGGTGAATAAATGAATGAATTAATAGAAAAAATAAACAATGGATGGATGAATGAATTGATCAAATGAATGAATGAATGAATAGATAAATGAATAATCAAAATAATTAATTGAAATACTAATGAATACATTTTTTCTGAATAAAATGAATCATTATTTATTCCATGCATAAATTAATTAGATTTTTATAACAATACTCATTAGCATATTTCTGAATTTATTATGCAAATTTATTCATTATGCAAATTTTTAATCATTTTTCCTCTTTATCTTTTCAGGTAAGTTGACATTGAAGTTTAAAATCTCAAGGTTATATTCAAGGTCAAAGGTTAGATTTGGATTCAATAAAATATTACAATTGGATTATCAGACACACACCACATCTAGACTGAAGTAAATGCCTCATAATTAAACCAATGTTCAATCATTTTTTTTCTAAAATACCACCAAGATCCCCTGACTTAGTAAACTTAACACCATTTGAAGTCTAAACATCGAGATCTTTTGAGATTTAGATCTTAGAAAATGGGAAAAACAGAGAGATATTCACTTTAACTATCATGTCCCAAGACAAGCCCCTTTTCTATGATAATATTTGTGTTAAAAGGGTTTAAGAAATTCCACTCTCCCTGCTTCAGTAACATTGGCCTCCCTTTGAAATCAAAACATTTTCATTTAGATCCACCAGACAAATTTGTATTGTAAAAGAATTCCACTCTCCCTTCACCAACCTTGACACCCCTGGAAGTGTAAACATTGGATCTTTTGAAATGGGTAAAACAGAGATCCTAACATTAGACCCTTTTCTATGATAATATTTGTAATAGTAAAATGGTATGTGGAATGCAACTCTCTCTTCACTAACTTTTACTCCTCTTGAAGACTGGACATTGAGATCTTGTGAGATTTAGATCCACTGAAATGGATAAAACATAAGCCAATTTCCACCAGACATGTTTGTATTGTTTAAGGCATTCAAAACTTCAGTAACCTTGACACCCCTAGAAATATAAACATGGCCATGATAAATGGGGGTTGATTTAAAATTAAAATGATAAAAACAGACTGTGACATTCTTAAGACAGATGTAAAACTCATCACCCTGCTAGACAGTCTCTTAAAATATAGCTACTTGTTTCAATCTTAATGTTCTACTTTCTGCACCTTATTGGACTGATGAAATGAAAGTGTCTGGTCTGGTACAGTGCAGAATTATCACTACAGTAGTGACCTGTGTCGGTATCATGTGTCCTGACTCCATACTCTGTGTATTCCCTTTCTTCTATTTATTCCATATTTATGTCATGACACAGTTCTGGGACATGTTAAAACTGTGAATAGTCAGTAGATGAGACACAAGATTCTTTGATCAAAGACGAGATCATGTCGGAATCTATTTTCTGTGTAATCGCTTCTTATATTTTCTTCCACATTTGGATGAGACATTAGACAGGACACAATATCTTGTCTATTTGCAGTTTTATATTTTACAATTTGGGGAGGTACTTTACTGTTTCTCTCATTGCACACTGCAAGGTCTAATCTTGATCTGCAATGGTGAATGCAGCGGCCCCACTGTCGACTAGGAATGTGTTAGAATTTGTGATTTGTTGGTTTATTAAAAGCTCTAGTCGTTTCCTCTTTGTCTTGGTAATATGAAAAGTCTCCCCTGTTGGATATTAAGATAAGGGTAATTTATATGTGCCACTGTTGGTCCCCTGGGGAGAGCCTGTGGGTTGGGCTATACCCAAACAGTAGCAGGGTATCATAATTCAAGTTTTCCTTTATCTTATATCAATTCAGTGATGAAAACAACCTGAATGTATATCAATGGAATAAATATCTTAAAGAAAATAGCATCTGGTATTTAGAAGACTTAGCATATTCTGTTTTGCATAACACCTGATAGTCAATTTGAAAAAAATTGAAAAGAATTTCTTTAAATTCAGACAAAATTTCAGACATTCAGATTAAAACCCAGTCTGGAATTGCAGTTCAATGTTTTCTCTTGAAACATTTGGCTACTGGAATCCTTTGAAGTTGAGAGGCACTTTGAGAGGAATGTCTTAAATTTTAGTGGCTGTAGGGTTGAGAAACCATGGAAACTTTTGGTTGAGAATCCATACTAACAATACAATTCTGTTGATCAAAACTGGCAAAATGGAGAGAAAAATTTGGATTGTAGAGGACTTCCTAAAAACAAGTACTATAAAATGTTTTCCTAATTTCACAGGATAATCCTGTATCTTTTGATTCCTTATACAACTTTTCTAAAGAATTTCTTAGATTTTGGTAGTCTTATAGCGTTTCAGAAACTACGCAGAAACTTTTAGATATTTTCCTAAATTTTGAAGATGCCAATTTGATATCTTGATGATAAATTCTGTATCTTTTGAGCCGTTAAAAGAGATAAGACTACTATTAATTTATCTACTGTGGGCCAGTGAAGGTATCAAATTTCGTGAAAATGACCTCACCCAAATCTTATAGTGGCACCAAGGTAATTCTAACCAATGAAATCGCAGGAATCGCATGAACTTTGACCCCTAACATCTGGCAGGGGTAAGAATAAGTTTGATATCATACATAGTGAACACATTACCCCAGTTTTCTTGCTTCTTTCTTCATAGACGCCATTTTGGTTTTGGAAACTTTTAGAAGGAAGTTTATAGACTTTGTTACTGTTTTATTTGTGTGTGATTTTTTTATTCCAAAATGTGGCCTGCTCCTTTAGGAAATCATTTGGTAAATATATTTTGATTTATTAGTTCATTTTAGGAATCCCTTATTTGAACCTTGTTGTTGAAGTCCCAAATTCTCTTAAATTGAGTCTGTATAATTGTGTTAAGACTCAAACTTGAAAATTCAGAAAACGTATGGTATAATTTTCACTTTTGATAAAAGTTTTAAACTTTGAAAACAAAAGCAAAGCAAGTTGACCTAAAAACTTTTTGTGGGTGTTGGAATTTATAAACAGTAGCCATATTGTTCAGCACAAACTATTGCTCACAAAAACAAAACAAGAACGCAATCTCTAAAAAAAATATCAAAAACATTTCATAGTATCAGTCTTTGAATAATTTTACTTTAAAAAAATTGATCAATGGAAATTTGATCTTGGCAGCATGGTTTCTTTGAAATCTATGAAAAGTTCTAATTTGTCAAAGCATGTTCTGTAAACAGAAGCAGTATGGTACAACAATACTAAATTTTACTGGAACACAATCTGAAAATACCAAATGACCCAAACACATTGCCAAGAAATGACATGAAATAAAATGGAATCTCTTTGGAAGTGTCCTATTTTTCTGCAAATACCTTTTGCCAGGATAGCAGCATTAGCTTGCTCTTTTTTTTTTATTTCGAACCGTTGAGAGAACTTTGAGAGGGACTGTTTTTACACGGATTGCATTGATTTGCACACTCGATTTTCAAATACCTGCAACCCAACAAAATTGCCCTTATTGAACACTGCATGGCAAAGCCCATCCTCAGCTCAAACAGGTTCAAAACAGTAAAACCTAAACTTTATTTCATGAAATGTTTACAATCCTTTAAAATGACAGGAAATGCACCATAATTTGCGTCGTAAATTTGTTTATAAAGTTTAAAATGCCAAGTTTTCAAGTCTGTAAGAATGGTGCTAGGTTGTAGAGAAATGAGGAACATCTGGAGTAAATTTGGTGAGATTATTCCTGATAAAAATCTATATTTAAATATACTCTGTTTATTCATTGTTCTAAAACTTACAGACTTGCAGACTTTCAGACACTTTTCTTCAACAAATATCTAAATATTCTTTGTTATCAAAAATGTTTCGTTTCTTTATGAATTGGTTGTTTTCAGAGAATATTCATCAAATAGCATGGATTTAAGCTCTGTAGCTTTTAAACCTCTGATGTAAGTTGTGCTTGGAACTCCTTTTTAGGGATAATTCCTTCAACTTTTGACACAAAAAACTGTTCATCTGCATAATTTGGTTTAAAACTGATATGGTTCCAGTTCTATATCGTGTCAACTTTTTAGAAATCTCATTGCCAAGAATTCATCAGGGTCGGGACATTCTAATTGTTTCTTTGTCCCAACAAATTGCGAATGTCATCTGCATAAATTGTCTAGAAAGGGAGACGTTTGTCTCTTTTTATTGGGCTATCCTATTTGCTCCATAAAATTAATGAATTTTCATGTCAGAACTAGATATATTCAACTCTTTGTCCCAACAAGCTGTGGATGTCATCTGCATAAATTGTCTAGAAAGCGAGATGTTACAAACTGATATTATTATTATCACATTAGTCTCTGTGTATTCACATTTATCGTTTAGTTTATCATGGATATTTATCGTTTAGTTTAGCCTGGATATTTATCGTTTAGTTTAGCCTGTTGGTCTATTACCATAGTAATTAACAATGATAGCATTCTAATCTGAATAATCTGGCGTTATAGCTGAATTTATAATCAACTTGGAAAAGACAGAGTACAAAATAGACAGACATTGTCTACAGGAAGTTAGGTTGAGAGGGGGAAGGGGGCAGTTGTTGGTGAGTGGGCATACCAACAACTTAACTTATAAAAGACAGAGTACCAAAGAGACAGAAGTTGTCTAAAGGAAGGCAAGGTGGCAGTGGGATGACTTTTGGGGGAACCAACTTGTCTGCACCACCATCTAATGCTGCCAAAAGAAGTGAAGATTTGTCAAACTTCAGTAGGAACAACAGCTGAAATATATCAGTTGTTTAAAGGGATTGTAAAGAGGTTTTCTAAACTATGTATGTGTATCGGGGACACTGATAGCATCAATTTGCACCATTCCAATTTCCATTCCGATGTCTGTAAAACTAACGCGTTTTATGACGTCACTAATAGTGATCTACCGGAAGCTACTATTAATATCTATGCGGATCACTATCAGTGACGTCATAAAACGCGTTAGTTTTAGTGGAATTGCAAGGACCACAGACGTCAAAATGGGAATTGGAATGGCGCAAATTGATGCTATCAGTGTCCCTGATACACATACAAAGTTTAGAAAACCTCTTTACAATCTCTTTAAAGATCCCATCTAAAACTCTGTGGAACAAGATGGTTCAGACTAAAATGTATAATTTGAACTGGTCTTGAAGTTGTCTGAAAATCTGAGTAACAACATATTTTTGACTCTGTTCTAATATTTCTATTTTCCATTTGAATAGAAATATAAATTTGTTATACAAGATACATATTGAGAGAATTATTTGGTTCGTTGCCGTCGAGAATTTAGTAAGGGGGAATAATCAATACCAGTTATACCCGTAACGTTAATTAGCCGCGGTGAATTGATGCGTAAACCTTCGAATAGAATAGGTCTGACTCGATACAAAATGATATCATGATAAATATTGTCGAAGTAGTAACATCTGTTGCCTCCATTTGTCAAATAAATTTAATAATTTATGTTATATCTATATTTAATGTGATAATTTTGACATTTCTGAAAGATTCTGATCAGATTGTCGCCAGGAAGTTGACAAAATTTGATTCGAAATTATTAAACAATTCAGATTTGGCGAAATATGAATTGGCATTTCTAGTTGTAGTTTGCCAAATGAAGTTTTTGAAAAGATTCTGATTAGATTGGTGCTAAGAAGTTGTCACATTTTGAATCAAAATTCAGTTCAGATTACAATTTTTTTCGAAATATGAATTGGCATTTCTAGTATCAATTGTTACTCTCCATATTGCCATGACTTTGTTTTGCCAGAATTATTTTGCTTGTACAGATTTATTCAAGTTGGCCAAACCAAGTTAGTTTTGGGGCATTTTGTTTAAAGTTTGTGCTAAAATTGACATTTTTTAATAGATCCAGTTTGCACTCTCTTGATGAATTTGATACATTGTACCACAAATGCAAACAGTTATGCCCAGTGGATGTTTGCAATTGACTTTAAGATTATTTATTTATGAGTATCGATGCAATTGGTATCACAGAAAATCTGTCATAGTTTGGAAGATTTCGCTCTAGATTAAAAGAATGCCATTATTGATGCAATTGTTCCATAGAAAAGCTAACATAGATTTTAACAAATACGCTTCAGTGGATATTCCTTTTAAAAATCTGACTTGTTATTTATACCAAAGCAACCATGGTTATAACAGTCAATTTAGTTCAAGTTTTCTGGATTGGCATTAGAGTATGCCATTATTGATGCAATTGTACCAGAGAAAAGCTAGCATTGCTGTTGACACATACTATTGAAGTAGATATTCTTTTTAAAAGACTATACATATGCTATATATGCTATGATATAAAAGCAAAGATGGTTATAACAGTCAATTTAGTTCAAGTTTTCTGGATTGGCATTAGAGTATGCCATTATTGATGCAATTGTACCAGAAAAGCTAGCATTGCTGTTGACACATACTATTGAAGTAGATATTCTTTTTAAAAGACTATACATATGCTATATATGCTATGATATAAAAGCAAAGATGGTTATAACAGTCAATTTAGTTCAAGTTTTCTGGATTGGCATTAAAAATATGCCATTATTGATGCAATTTTACCACAGAAAAGCTAACATTAGTTTTGCCAGATATGCTTGAATGGATGTACTAATATATAAAACAATGACATTTAAATAGAAAATTGAATAATCAATTCCAACAGAGTGATGTATAACTAACAAATATAATATAAAACGTTCAGCAATTTTGCTTGAAATGCTCGAGCGGATATTCAGATATGGTATGATTATATAGTTTGTCTGACTCTGTACGATCAGACGTCATTTTACAGTCGTAAAGCTGGTATTTATTATTCCCCTTTGGGACGTTCCGTTAATTGGACTGGGTAGTAACATCGCCGCGGTGATCCGACAAGACTTCGATCTTTATTTGGTTCCAGTAATTGGTGGTAGAGTTTGAGATGCTATCTTGTCAATGAATAGTGATACAATGTACAACAGTGTTGATGACTAGAATTATATCGGACTGTTACTGGCATGAATTAGATCTAAAACATCCCAAGTCAGAAAGTCTAATTAGGACTCGAGTTTCATTTCGTTCTGTGTTCAGACTGACAGTGGATTTATTTCTCCAGTCTTGGACTTTGTGAATACAGGATAAAAATTGGAACAAATGTTCACTAATGAGTTTGATTTAGAGTGAAAAGTGAAAGTAGGATTTAATTCTTTTCAAAATACAGGCCTAGGTTGAGAAAACAGGAATTATGTTTTAGTCTTTATCTTTTTGGAATTAAATGCTTTTGGGACAATATTCTATTTTTAATTCAAGACTTGATGAAACTTTGTGCTAAGGATTTATGTTTCTTAGGAATATGGTTTGATTGATGTTTGAAGATATTTGGATTGAAAAAGATAGATCTATGAAAGTTAAAATAAAAACTGAGTATCTCTTTTGATTTAGACTTCACAATCACAATCTTCTATGAAGAAGGAACAAATCTTCTTTACAAAATTCAGCAAATTTAAACCATTCAAGGAAACTCTCTGGATTTTTACGAGCAGTAAACTCTGATAGAAAGTAAATTGGAATAAAAACAGCCAGAAATAGAACCGAGAAATAATCAAAGAAAATTACTTTCTGAAATCGTTCAGAGGTTTTTAATCAGTGTGTTTACGAGTTAAAGTGTGATTTTGTGTTGGATCGTAGTTAACAGACTGGATAAATGTGGCTTCCACTCCGTCTTCCAGCCCCTGTCATGGTAAATATATTTATCCATTCTTTAACTAAGATTAGTAATTTTAAAGGGGTTTTAAGAGGACACTTGGTAACACAGATGTGGCACCAAGCAGGGTATGCTAACTCTTCTAATACCACTTTTCATTATGAAATATTTACGGTACTCATTTATTGATATATTTTCTCAAATGAAAAGTTCAAAAGGTACTATCAATGTATTGCCAATGTGTTTACATGGATTTCTACATTTGTTTTACGGTTTGGATCGTTTGTTCTTGGTTTTATTATTGGTACCATTTAATTTTCATTCAGATGGCTGTGGCTCGTTCAACTTTCATGGCTATCACAAAGGATATTGGATATTATGAGCAACTTTTGTAAAAGCATATCTATCTTCATTATAGCAACCACAGATATTTGACAGTATTTTGGAATGATAAAAAAAGCCCTGATATGCATAAATTTTGACACAGAAAACTTTGAAAATAGAACACTGGCCATGATAAAACAATGAATATAATATAATATAATATATTATATATCAGAATAGAGAATTGATATTTAAATCAACCAAGTTGATATCATTATAAAATTAAATTGTCCATTTCCTTTCCACTCCAATTATATCTACATAACGACTAGGAGGTCTGTTGTTCACAATTTAAATAACGTAGAATTTTACTTCCTATTCTGAGTTCATGTTCGTAACTGAAGATTCCATTGTTCTAGATAATTTGATTGGTTGAAATTGTAAATATGGATGTTTAGTTTTGTTGATTATCCAATCAGGTTACTGTATTTCTGGATATTATCAATTGAGTCAAGCTACGCACATAAGGTTCAAGGAAAAAGAGAGCTGCTTGGCTATGAAATGACTCTCATCCTTTATGGATTTGTTAGTGTAAATGTTCTGCTATATTTACTATGGCATTACTATTGTCAACTTGGTTAATATTTTACCTTTTCACCCTCTATGATGGCTCATTCCTGACACCATCTATCGTGTTTAATTCCATACTTTAAAAACAAAAAATAACCCCTTACACCATCTATGATGGCTAACTGAGTACTCCACAACAGTTCTCCCCTCGGTCTAAAGTAGGTAAAATTAAATTCCGTTTTAAACTCTACATACATCCTGTATAAAATATAGAGTTTTATTAAGTGATGAAAAACGCCCTGGTCTTAAACATTATGGTAAGTTAGGCTTTAGTTTTGGGGTTTTATCGTCATTTTAGGGATCTTAGTGTCTCAGTGAGTGGTCAGATCCTTATTTAAGTCCAGATTAGTTTAGAATTTGAATGTCTCAAACGTTATGGTAAGTTCGGCTTTAGTTTTGGGGTTTGATAAACAATTTAGGGGTTAGGTTTGCTCCCAGATGAGTTTTTTGGGTCATTTTTGAAGTTTGGATGTTACAAATGTTCTGGAGAGTTAGGCTCTAGTTTTCACGCTTATCTTAATTGTTTTAGGGATCTTCGTGTCTCGGTGAGTGGTCAGATCCTTCAATAAGTCCAGATGAGTTTGGGGATCTTGGATGTCTCAAATGTTAGTGTAAATTAGGCTTTAGTTTTGAGGTTTTGTCGTCTTTTTAATGAAACTCAGTGAGTCCGATGCCTGGCATCATCAAAATGATATCTTTGATTTTTTAAGCCAAGTTTCTCCTTGTTCGTGATTCAGGTTTGGGGATTGGCATGGAAAGAAAGTTAATTTAAAGATAGTTAAAGATTCTCTAACAATCACAATTTAAAAGAATATAATAGGCCTATGCCTGGTAAAAAAGTTCCCTATTACTCAAAAAGTTATAGAACAGTAAGATGTAAAACTTCAATTTTATTTGATATTAAAGTCCCTTGAGATAATGAAAATATCTATTTGTTAAGTTTGGTCAAGTTGAGAAGTCTCTCAGAGCCTATAAATGTTTTTTCATACAAATAAGACTACTGTAATACCTGAAGCCTATAAAGCTAAAGACAGTAGGATGTAAAACTCCCAATTCATTTGATATCGCTGTCCCTTGAGATAATGAAAATATCTATTTGTTAAGTTTGATCAAGTTGAGATGTCTGTCGGGGGACGAACAAATTAAATCATTTATTCATACCGTTCTTTATCTTTCTCTCATTCATCTTAATTACCATTATTTAGTCTCTTCTGATTGGCTGCTTCCGGCAAAAATGCCCAAGGTGCTGGGTCTGGCATTTATCATTTTTTTCAGAAAAATACGAAAAAAAGAAACTGTCTGGTTTGGCTTTGGTATGATGATACTGTACTGTGATATCTATATGTTCTTTATTAATAAAATGTAATGTTTAAGTTTTTGGGCTGTACAACGAATGTTGTAGGGAATTATTTCCTTAGTGAGGGAATGTTCTTTTCTGTTTTCTGCGCCATTTTTTCAGGTCCGTGGCAAAAGGTACTTGCCTAGGGTTAAACTATGGATTATTCATCTTCTTTGTGTCCCTGAAAAGCTTTGAGTACTGATAGTAAGAGATTTGAAACGCCACCAAAATGTAAAAACTGGTAAACAGTGTTGACTTCAAGTTGATATCTATCAAGGGAATATGAATTCTATTATTTTATATTCATACAGTAATACTCAGAATAATTCAATATCTAGTTAAAAGCTACATTGATAGATCAGTTAGTCATGCAAATCTGAAAGAATTTCAAATCTATGTTACTGATTTATCAGCTGATAGTGTCTATATTCTTAAACTTTGGCCTATTTTGATTTTGTTTGAGAATTAATGAAAGCTGACAAAAGGATGATGCTCAGAAGCATTGGCAGTTAATGTTAGATAGACGATTCCTCTAGTCTTGATTGCCAATTCTTCTGAAATTTTGCACATTTCTACTGTGTTATATTCTTGAAATGTCTGGTAAATATAGCCCAATCAACATCCCTGCCAGGTCTATTCCTGAGAGATATTATAATGGAATGGATAGAGCTCTAGTCAGACATGTCTGGTAAATATAGCCCAATCAGAATCCCTTCTGGGTCTATTCCTGAGAGATATTGTAATGGAATGGATAGAGATCTAGTCAGACATGACTGGTAAACACTTCTCAATCAGAATCCCTTCCAGGTCAATTCTCAAGAGATTATAATGGAAAGGAGATCTAGTCAGACATTACTGGTAAATACAGTCTAGAGCTATAGACTGGTAAATATAACTCAATCAGAATCCCTGCCAGGTCTATTCCTGAGAGATATTATAATGGAAAGGATAGAGATCTAGTCAGACATTACTGGTAAATATAGTCTAGAGCTACAGTCTGGTAAAAACAGCCCTATCAGAATCCCTGCCAGGTCTATTCCTGAGAGATATTCTAATGGAAAGGATAGAGATCTAGTCAGACATTACTGGTAAATATAGTCTAGAGCTACAGTCTGGTAAAAACAGCCCTATCAGAATCCCTGCCAGGTCTATTCCTGAGAGATATTATAATGGAATGGATAGAGATCTAGTCAGACATGTCTGGTAAATACACTCCTATCAGAATCCCTTCCAGTTCTATTCCTGAGAGATATTCTAATGGAAGTGATAGCCATTATTTATGGAAATGAAACAGTTTATCTTCTGATGTGTCTTCATCATTTACATTTTCTGTATCGTTATTATTCATAGTCAATTAGGTCAAACTGGTCTGTTAAGGGAATTCAGCGCCAAGGGTTCAATTCCCAATACAACAATTTATTGTTCTATTGAATACAGTCTATCCATAACCAGAAGTTTGGAATATTCCTTGTTCTGTTTCGTTATTATTCATAGTCAATTAGGTCAAACTGATCTGTTAAGGGAATTCAGCGCCAGTGAGTTCAAATCCCCATACAACAATTTATTGTTCTACTGAATACAGTCTATCCATAACCAGAAGTTTGGAATATTCCTTGTTCTGTATCATTATTATTCATAGTCAATTAGGTCAAACTGGTCTGTTAGGGGAATTCAGCGCCAAGGGTTCAAATCCCATCACTGTTATTTATTGTTCTACTGAATACAGTCTATCCATAACCAGAAGTTTGGAATATTCCTTGTTCTGTATCATTATTATTCATAGTCAATTAGGTCAAACTGGTCTGTTAAGGGAATTCAGCGCCATTAGGTTCAAATCCCATCACAACAATTTATTGTTCTATTGAATACAGTCTATCCATAATCAGAAGTTTGGAATATTCCTTGTTCTGTATCGTTATTATTCATAGTCAAACTGGTCTGTGAAGGGAATTCAGCGCCATTGGGTTCAAATCCCAATACAACAATTTATGTCTAGTAGCCACAATCAGTCCCTAACCAGAAGTTTGGAACATTTGTTGTTTATTCATAGACAAATTGTTGAGCCTGATCTGTTAAAAGAAATTTCAGCGCCATTGGTTTCAAATCCCCAAACTCCAATCTCCATCTTTAAAGAAAAAAACACAGCGCTGTGAGTTAAAACCTGAAATTTCCAACAAGTTTTCAACATTAATTTCTATCCTGCAGGCCTCACCAAACATCAAATTTGGTTAATTTACAAACTTGATTATCGTCTTTGAAGAAATTCTATATTTTGGTAAAAATATTTGGTAAAATTTCTCTTTGAGACCGAAAGCTAATTTTCTCAGAAATTTGGTTAATTCAGAAAAATCAATCAAATAGAAGCTGATTTGTGATTGATACAGTAACAAAATTGAATTTAGAAGAAAATCTGGATGAGGTTTTTGCCTGAAACCAAATATTTTGGTAAATGATGTAAAATTAACTTTTTAACCCAAATTTCAAACTTCACAGAATTTTCATCTGATCAAATATTTTGATTGAATTTCTTCCAAAATATAACTTTTTTTTAATAATCACTTAATTTTAGACTTTTTAGACTTAAATTGTCCAACTTTTCTATTTGGTCTTCTACTTATTTTTCTGATGAATAGTTAGAGATCCAAAAATCGTTCTTTTGATTAACTTGTAAGACATCAATGGGTGAATATAAAAGATGTTAAAATAGTTGATAATTATTTATATCAATTTGTCCTAATTAAATTAGTTCCCTACTCAAAAAACTCTTAGTCAACTTTTCGTCGCTTTTTAAAGTTCAAAAGTAATTATTTGACTAATAATTGATATATTGTCTTTAATAATTATTGGAAACTAGAAATTTGACTATTTAACTACATGACTAATATGTCTTATTTAATATTATATTCTCTCACCCTTCTTCTCAGCCAGTAAATTTTTTGCCAATGAGTAAGATTTCGCAAAATACAAGCGTGAATTTTTATGTTATTTTTGACCGAAAATTGTTAATTTGTCTTAAAAGCCCCATGACTAATATTTCTTATTCAATACTGGACTGAATCCCATCGAAAAATGGAAACCGGAAAATTTTGCCAGATGACTAATATTAAGTCAATACTGTCTGTTTATGTTCTAGAATTTGGTCTTTTTTGACTCCCAAGTCAATATGAAAATTAAAAATGTTACCATTTAGCCTTATGACTAATAATTTTGATTCAACAAAGTTGCACATTTCCACAAGAAATTGTTATCATTCTCAGTAATAGCCATTATGAATTGATTGCTACCAAGAAAATGAGAATTTCACAGACTTATGACTAATTCTGGGAATGAATTGGTACAATTTATTCCAAATAATCCCCAAGATTAAAAAGATGGCTCGTTATTTGATAAAATTCTTAAAGATTGATATTAAATAGTTGTAATAAAAAGTTTCTTTTGTGATTATGTCACATTTTTAAAAAAAAAATGTTTAAAGAGTGCAATATTAAGGAGCATGACAAGTTCTTGATATTTCATAACTTTGTATTTAACAGTTTTATTGACCAAACACAAATTGAGTCACTTAGAAACGATAATAAGAAACTCGATGAATTCAAATAGATGTTTTCCCAAATACTCATTAAAGATAAGAAAATTTCTTTACAGTCCCTGAAATAACTAATACACAGTCCCAAAAATTGAGTATCCTGTACTGCCCATGTACAAACTAAATACAAATAATTTTGAAAATTTGACTAAATTCATTTTGATGCCGTCAGTATTCCTGATAGGATACAAATTTCTTTACAATTCCTTCAATAATAATTACAAATTGAATCGAATCGAAATTTGAAAAGTTGATTTTTGATGCTATCAGAAAAAAATTCTTTACAATCCCTGTAATAACTACTACAAATTGAATCGAGTACAAACGATGTTAAGAAAATTTGACAAATTCATTTCAACATTTCCTCTTTTCTCATGATTTCGCGATTTACTAAGAAAATCCAATCATTGAATGAGACGTTTAAATTGTTTTAGACGAGACTTTCTGTCGCAGACTCGCAGGAGGCGCCATGTTTTTATAGAGCTAATATCTAGGACTGATAAAGACAGGAATTCTGATTGAAACTTGGAGTTTGATATGATCTTTTTATGGTCAATAAAGATTGAAAATACGACGGACTATCAGTCTCTAAGATTCCAAGATTTTACCAGTTGTTATCAAATGTCTATGAAATTAAGTGAATTTTTCTGTTCATTCTGATTTCAATTTTTGTGAGATCTGGGGCCTTTTTCTCGAAAACTTAACTTGCAGTGTTCCAAGTCATCTGATGAGACTATTACTAAAATTGATTTTAAATATAGCTTTATTATCCAAACTGTATTTGTTAAAATCTGGATTTTATCTTAGTTAAGTTTTGGAGAATAAGGTTCCTGATTTGAAGATATCAAGGAGCCTAATAAGCTCTTTTAGCTATTGGAACTCTCTGAAAGGATGCTGAGTTGACACTGCCAAGTATCAAATGAATATTATTAGCTCTGTGAACTCTCTGAATGGGCAACTGAGTCTAGTTGTTTGAATTGAACAATCAACCAATGCCTTGGCAAACTATGTATGTTGAAAGATCTCTACAGTTGGAAAATTTAATTTGAGTAGGCTTATGTTTCTGTGCCAGCAAAAGTTTCCTCATTGCACACTGCATAGCGTTTGCCTGTTCTCTGAAGCTCAAACAGTTTCAGAAAAGTTGGACATAAAACTCAATTCTATTTTGTCTTACAAGGTATACTGAGCAAACTAGATTCAAAACATTACAAATTAAAATTCAGTGAGAAAGTTTTCAATAGGTTAATGTTAGGTCAATGAGTCACAATGTGTTACTATATTGCATTATTTCCTGATGTTACGGAAAGGGATGAAGTTACATCTTCCTACATAGGAAATAACATCATTTTCACAATTAAACAAAGATTCAAATAGTATTAATTGTAAATATCAACTTTAAAACTGGGCCTGTCTGGTTCATTGTTTAAGACACTTGCTTGCTAACCTGGGGGTCCAGGGTTCAATCCCAGCATAGGTTGAGATGATACTTACAGATTTAAATTTTCAACTGGATTTCGTTGTCAGTGATGCAGGTCAAAGGGAATGAAATAGTTGTTAGGATGGGACAATGAACTGAGGCACTACTACTGGCTGTGCTCTTAAAAAAGAATAGGCTAATGCCATTGTCCTTGTAAAATTTGCCTCAATGCACACTGCAAGGCATTTGCCTGTGTCCATCCTCATTAACCTAATAGGTGCAGAGAGCAGGACATAAAACTCATTTCAATTTCTTTAAAAACCATAATTTAGACTAGTGTATGTTTTACAAATTTGTTATGACTCATTTTAAGTCTAGATCAATTTGTTAAAGTAGTCTGCTTGGAGTATGGTTTGAATTTTGAATGATATAAGTTTATATTTACTGACTTTCCCCTCGTAATGTCCTTAAACAAATTATAATTTAAATTCAAAATTGCACAATTATATTTGTATTGGTAATTATCATTTGATCTTAAATTACAATTCTATTTTCTTTACAGTACGGTACTAAAGTTCTCTCTTTGTTTGGATACAAAAATTATGAAATTGATCATATTGGCACTTTTATGTCTGACTATTACTGTATTGCAGATTATTCTAAATCTGGGAATTTATTTCTGAGTTTTATTTCCACAGAAACATGATTTTATGGTGAATTTGAATGAAACTGGACATCATTTGAGATTAGAGAACAAGAATTCTATGAGTCATTCTAAGAATTTTGATTTGATTTGATCACCGATGGTTAATCTAGCTTGTATGATATTAGTAATATTGGAACATATTTTATGGTTGTACGAACTATAACCGCCAATATTTATGGTAATAAGAAATAATATCTGATTTTAGATTAGTAAAGGGGATAATAAAACCCAAGCATGAACAATCCCAACCTTAAAACAAATCTCTTAAACAAAACTTCCCGAATAATAAAACCCAAGCATGAACAATCCCAACCGTAAAACAAATCTCTTAAACAAAACTTCCCGAATAATAAAACCCAAGAAAAAAAAATCCTTACCGTAAAACAAATCTCTTAAACAAAACTTCCAGAATAATAAAACCCAACTGTAAAACAAATCTCGAAATCCATGTAAACACATTGGCAATATATTAATAGCAGCTAGTGAACTTTTCATTTGAATAAATTTATCAGAGATTCTTTTAAGGGTTCGGGCCATGACATGAAAATACTAAAATTTACTGTTTGAGGAGAGCAGAATTGTAGATGGGGGCTTCACCCCTAAAGTTAAATTCAATAGGTGTTAGTAGCAAACTACTGAATATGATTAAATCTATGTATGAGCATGTAAATTCTGTTGTAAAATTTAAAGGTTCTCTGTCGGATTCTTTTAGTAGTAGATTAGGTGTTAAGCAGGGTGAACCACTTTCGCCCTTATTATTCTTGATCTTTATTAATGATCTTCGCGATTTTCTCATCAACAACAACCCAGATTTAGTACAAGTAGGTGATGCCTTGGTTTATTTGTTGTTATTTGCTGATGATACAGTCTTGTTTGCAAACAGTTCTTTATCACTACAGTTATTATTGGACAGATTCAGTGAATATTGTCGTATTTGGCATTTGACTATTAATGTACATAAATCTAAGATAGTAATATTTCATCGTGGCAAGCTTACTAATAACTACTCATTTACTATTAATCTAGCGAATATCGAAATAGTAAAGGAATATGTCTATCTAGGATTACTTATGTATCAAAATGGCAGGTTTTATCGTTCTGAAAAACGTTTGGCATCACAAGGTAGAAAGGCTTTAGGCTCCCTACTTTCCAGAATAAAATCTCTTCATTTGAATATATCAAATAAATGCATATTATTTAATTCTATGGTTGAACCGATTCTTTGCTATGCATCTGAAGTTTGGGGTTTTATTACAAGTAAATCTGTTGATATTGTTCAGAACGATTTTATAAGATCGATCCTACATCTGGGAAAGAGTACACCATTATCTGCTGCATTCGGTGAAATAGGACTATTGCCACTATCTGTCAAGCGTAAATTAAATTCTGCTAAATTTTGGTTTAAAATTGATTGTATCACCTTTTGCTTCATGATGATGCAAACGGTAAAAATAATTGGGTCTCGAATATTAGAAAATTGTTTGATGAAACAGGTTTTACTTTTGTGTTTTCTCAACCCCACCTTTTTAATTTTTTAAAACTCAAAACTCGTATTGTAGATCAGTATTATCAAACATGGTCGTCTAACCTTGAAGCATCGAGCAAACTCAGATTTTACAAAAATTTTAAAACCTCGTATAAGTTTGAAGAATATCTTGATTGTAATTTAGATGACAAATTTAAGTACTTGATATGTAAATTTAGGGTTGGTAATCTTAAACTGCAAGTTGAAATCGGACGCCATAATAAAACTCCGAGAGAAAAGCGATTTTGTGTATGTTGCAAATCAAAATATATTGAAGATGAATTCCACTTTCTTCTCTGTTGTCCCACCTATAGTTATTTACGTCGTCTTTATTTTCCACGCTATTTTTGGTCTTTCCCATCCTTACGTAAAATGAATATGTTAATGAATCCCAGCTCATATAAAGAATTTAAGAATTTAGGCAATTATTTATTTCAAGCGTTCATGTTACGAAAACAACTTTTAGCATAAAATCTTTATATATATTTCAGTTTTCAGTGGTTGCCCATGGGCAGACATTCATATATTGTATATATTCCCATCAATTTTATGATGATTCTATTGAAATTTTTGTTACTATGTATTCTTTATATTATTTGTAATTATTATTGTCCGGCTATAGCAAGTAATTGCTTTGCTTAATAAACTATACTATACTATACTATGAACAATCCCAACCGTAAAACAAATCTCTTAAACAAAACTTCCCGAATAATAAAACCCAAGAAAAAAAAATCCTTACCGTAAAACAAATCTCTTAAACAAAACTTCCAGAATAATAAAACCCAACTGTAAAACAAATCTCGAAATCCATGTAAACACATTGGCAATATATTAATAGCAGCTAGTGAACTTTTCATTTGAATAAATTTATCAGAGATTCTTTTAAGGGTTCGGGCCATGGCATGAAAATGCTCAAATTTGCAGGTTGAGGAGGGGGGAGGGGGGTGTGGAATTTTGGGTGGGGGCTTCCACCCCTATTACATACTCTGCTGTTTTCATATGAGGAAGTATATCAGAGATTCTTGTATTCAGAAAAGCACATTAGAAGTAGGGACCCTCCTAGGTCATCTCAGATAGTAAAGTTGTACTGAAAATAGGTCGTGGGGAAGTGGGGATATTTGTTATAGCTTCACCTCAGTGACTGAATGGTAAAGATATTCCAATATTCTCTGTGTATAAGATGCTGGGAATAATACAATAATACCTTATACACTTATTATGCTGGGGAAGTCATAAAAGTTGTTTGAGCTCACAAGATATAATCTTCTGATTTCCATAAGAATTGGCTTTTATTGTCGATCTGTCGTAAAATCAGCTTTCTAGGAAGATTTATGGAACTATTCCAGTACAAAATTTCCCATTCCAAATAGTCCAAACCTCTTGACATTGATCTTTCCCAGATTATCCATACCCGCTTACAGCAGATTCGACTGGAATTATGAGAAAAATAAAGATTTATGAAACTTCACCAGTAAAATATCTTATTCCAACTTTTCCCTTACCAAAATGGTGTAAAGTTGGGTCTCCTCACATTTCATCCACAACTCTCTTTTCCTGAACCAATTAAATTCCCCCTGGAGGGGCTGACATGGCAAAAGGTGTTCCATTGGGACAATACACCAAGCCCTGTGTGAAAAAAGTACAAAGTTCTTCATTTTGAATATAGAATTTGAATGAAAACTTCAAAAGAATTTAAAATTTTAGTCAAATTAAAGATTCTCTAAGAAGATTTCTCTCTCTTTAATAGAAAATTGAGTCAAAAACGTCATGAATGGGATAGGATGACTAATTTATTTTCCTGTCAGAAATCATGGCTAGTCTAAACAAGACTTGATGTCTGAGTCACAACTCCTAGCTTTGAGCGATTTGTCTTCTTTTATCTGAACTTGTTGGTCCGTGATGATAAATGTTTCAGTTTGACCCCGAAAGGTCAGATCATTTTCTGTGCTGCCAAATTTCCTGATAAATGAGAAATCAAAGAGTGTCTTTGTTTGGGTATAATAGTGAGATTCTGGTGCTTAAATTCCTGGTAATTATCAGGAGAATCAGATCCTGAATTGAAATTCTTATTTCTTAAGAAGTTTGCTAGGAATCAAAAACCAAAGTATTAATGATCCAAAGATGATCAAATGATTAAAGGGAAACCTGAAATCAAAGTAAAAGTTTGAGCACAAGAGAAGCTAATGAACTTTTCATACAAGCTAGTAAGGTATATCAATCATGAGTAAAGAAGTATTTCACAATGAAAGGGAATATTGGGTGTCTAGAAGCGTAAGCATAACCTGCCTAGTGCTGGACGACGAAATGTAGATCAAGTTGGAATTTGAGTAGGCTATAACACCAAAGGGCGCACAAAAGTAGTGGATAAAACTCATTTGAACTGTGTAGCAGTTCCATCTCTCTCTTGATGAATGAAAAGCAGGACGTAAAACTCTATTTCATATCTCTTGTTGAATGGAAACCATGTGGTATAAATATATCTCCCATCTTTTAAACACATACTCTATAAAATGTCATACTGCATCTGAGAGTAATCAGGAATATTTGGTGCCAGATTTTTTCAGGTATTGCCAGAATTATATGCGCAGTAGTATATTTCTGCAGATAGATGACAAGATAAAGAATGTTTATGATGTACGACACAATTTATCTTGTGTTTTTATGCATATCTGTTGTTTACAGAGAGTATAGTGCAGTTTTGTTGATATAGTAAACATTGGAAGACTGATATATTCATTAATATACTACTTGCATTATCATTCTCAATATATTCTTGTTGGCAAATGTGCAAATGTAAGCCAATTTCTTATTTGCAACTAGTGTTTTGAATTTCATCCTACAGTTCTATCAATTCTACTAATACTAACGCGTTTTATGACGTTACCCCCACTGATCTACCGGAAGCTACTATTGATATCTATGTAGATCTATGGGGGTGACGTCATAAAAAACATTAGTTTAAGTGGAATTGCAAGAACCACAGACATCGCAATGGAAATTTGAATAGCAAAAATGGATACTATCAGTGTCCCCTATACACATACAAAGTTTAGAAAACCTCTTTACAATCCCTTTAAATGATGATTTGAACTGTTAGCTTATGCTGGCCGAGTTTTCTTGCCAAGAATTGTAAAGTACAAATAAGTGGATATAGATCATATCAAGAGGTCACAGTAAAGGTCAAATATACTGGTCTGTATTAAAAATAATATCAGACATTTTGATATCAGATCTCTCTGGGGAGCCTGAATGAGCCACGCCAGCGCTGAGAAACTTCCTTTCTTTCTATATTAATATCAGAACGGTGCCAAATATTTGATAGATATATTAGACCAGATTTATAACAGAAGAGGCTGGAATTTAAATTTTATGTGGAATTTTTATTCAATTTATAATTAAATAATAAACGCCTTAATGATTAGGTGCAGAATTAATCCGTAGCTTAGTAACTGAAGTTTCTAAATTTAAAATTTGTAGTTTTGAAATTGGCTTCACTACAAGGTAATAATTCTAGCTCCCTTAAAACCAGTGATGCTTGTCTGAGGGTCGGACATGGAAAAAAGTATCTAGTTGTTCTAGTTGGATTGGACAATAAACCAGGGTCTGTGTGCTATAGATTGTGCACTTTACAGACCCTTGAACAGTTAGAAGTCTAACATGTGTAGACCAATGCTGGTGTTTTGACTAATTTCCCTCATTGCACACTATATATCAAGCCCGATCTTCATCGAAATCAGCCTGTCATTATCATAACCTTTCTGTGTGATTTCTGACCGGGTAAATTGCAATGTCATGAGAGAGAAATATTGAAACCAGATGAAATGTTGATATCTTGATGAAGGTTAAAATATAAAGACTGAATTCTTTCCCTTGTTTATTTTACATACCATATCTAACAGGGTTAATATCAGTAGTGGAGCCAGCCTGGGGAACTATGAGTGTCTTGGGGGACAAAAAGGGTTTTCTATTTTTGGTGGGGCAAGCCTGGGAGTATTTGGGGTACATACCAAAAAAATATATCTCAGTAGGGGCGCCAGCCCAGGAGAATTGGGGAATCTGGGAGTACAAAAAGGGTGTATATCTGAGGGCAAATGGGAGTACATACCAAAAGGATTTATCTCAGTAGGCGTGCCAGCCTCTTGAAACTGGGGGTACAGGCATTGTTTATATTATTATCTATCAGGGTATATAGCTAGTTAGACAGATGTGATACATCTTCAGAGAATGGGCAAAATATCTCATTTTTTGATGGAGCCTCTTAAAAAAAACTGGAAGTTTATATTAACTTTTCATTTTCTTCCCAATCATAAACAATAACTGTATTTATTATTTTACTAGATAGACAGATGATATATCTTTATAGACAGGGCAAAGTATAATATTTATAAAATTCTGATAGCCAATGATTGGTATCAGAGCTAAGATGGAGCCAACAATTGTCTCTTATTTGATTTCAAATTTGATGATCTGATAAACAATCTTTTGGTTTTTCCTTTGAATCTTTAAAGTTATACATTCAAGCAACTGTCAGTGTTTGCTTACTCTTGCTTATTCTTTTCCCTTTTCTAACCCAGATATCACTTTTCATTTATTGAAATACTTACTCATATAAATCGATCATAAACTTCTGTTTTAATTGCATTTTGCTGATTGTTTGTATATTTATTGTTTTATTTATTTTTAAGTTAATAACAAATTTTTAATTATTTTTTTCTCTTTATCTTTTCAGGTAAGTTGACATTGAAGTTTTAAATCTCAAGGTTATATTCAAGGTCAAAGGTTAGATTTGGGATTATAGAAAAAATGATGGGATGGGATGGGATGATAAACCCAGGCCCTGTAGTTACAGTTCTGGTAAAATTGTCCTCATTGCACACTTCATGGCTTTGCCTGTCTTCATGAGCCTAATCTAGTGCAGAAAAGAAAGATGCTAAACTCCATTTAAATCATTTCAAGATTTTCCCCCATTGTACACTGCATAGCTTTGCTTATCTACATTAGCCTAATCTATTGTACACACTTTAGAAATTAAACTCCATTCAAATCAGTTCTAGATTTTGGGTTTGCCCATCTTAATTAGCTGAGATAAGTGCAGAAAAGTAAGATGTACAACTTCATTTCATTTCTAGATAAAGTTGTTTTCCTCCTCATCATTTTATCTCTGAGTGCTGTTTTTAGCCGACAGTGAGAATCTGTTTTATCTTATAAAGAAACATGTTTTTGGCTACTGATATAAACATTACAACCAGCTGTCCTATCTCTTCTAGGTTTGATATTAAAATTGGTTTAAATACTGTAAGGCCTTGTTTACACTACACTCTCAGGTTTGAACCAATGTGAAATTTCTAATAATAACAAAAAACACAACAGAATATATTATGGTTTAAATTCTTATAAAAATGCCATTTGGTTTAGAAACATAACTTTATAATACTTCAGATTAGTTTTTGCCTCATAGGTCTGCGTTCCAGAAGGCTATATGAAGCCAATTAATGTTGGTAGAAATGTGAGGTTTCGGTTTAAGCATATAACTTCAGAAATGATAGAACCTCTCCTATGGCTGAGTTTAAGTAATATGGCTTCATATTTAGCAAATTGTGGTGATTCATTCTATGCCTGTGTGGTTAGCTCTTTAGATTTTAGATTTCTCTCCTATCATCAACTCTGACAGGTAAAACCACAACTGTGAAGAAATAAAAGAGTTTATCGGAACTTGACAGTTGTTTACTGGAGATAAACTGACAGGAATTATCACAAATTATCAATCATTTAACATCTTTCTACTTAAATAACAAACTTCCCAAATTACCAGGTTTTTATAACTAAACTAGCTGTCCTGATGAGGATTGCGTGTCTGAAACAAAACTTCCCAAATTTACACATATCTCTTCTTCTTCTATACAGTTATTTCTAAAACTAGTTGTCCTGATGAGGATTGGGGGTCTGAAACACTGAAGATAACTGACAGAAATTATCAATCATTTAACATCTTTCTACTAAAAATAACAAACTTCCCAAATTTACCAGGTTTTTACAACCAAACTAGCTGTCCTGATGAGGATTGGGGGTCTGGAACACTGGAGATAAACTGACAGAAATTATCAATCATTTAACATCTTTCTACTAAAATAACAAACTTCCCAATTTACCAGGTTTTTACAACTGAACTAGCTGTCCTGATGAGGATTGTGTATTTGAAACACTGGAGATAAACTTATAGGAATTATCATAAATTATCAATCATTTATCATCTTTCAACTAGAAATAACAAACTTCCCAAATTTACTCATATCTCTTCCTTTTCTATAGTTATTTCTAAAATTACTTCTCCTGATGAGGATTGTTTATTTGAAACATGTGTAGACTGAGATGATCAATTCAGAATTATCAATCCTACAACTAGAAATAAGTAAAAACTCATCCTCTAATTTGTAACTACTTTACATACATGCTGCCAGACAGGGAGTTTATGACTTTACTTGAAAAACTAGATGTCCTGATGAGGATTGTGTATCTGAAACATTTGTCAGAAGTATGAGATGAATTTTGGATTCTTAGTATTGAATTTGCTAGATATATTTGTCTTTTCTCACAGTGTTCTTGTCTAGTGGTTAGTAAACATTGATGAATACTATCTGCTTGAATGAAAGTGATAACTTGTGGTGTAAGGGAGATAACTCCAATTATCAACAGTGTGTTTATGATACTCAGGTATTGAAAGTTACAAATTCATCTGAATTTTAGCTACACATACTCGAATTTCAATAAAATCTTGACAAGCAAACCGTAAGCTTATTGAATTGAAATTTTCCATCATGAAAATTATTTAAAAACCTATAGATTGAAAAAGAGGACTTAAGAATTACTTGAAAATTTACTATTTAAAAAGAACCTCTGCATGATTGTCATAGTTCTTGATAAGTGGCTACTTCTTTCAAATTATCTTTTCGAGAAGCAGAAATTTTGATAGAGACCTAACTTAAAGTTAGCGTGAACTCGAAAACACTTGCGTTAAATTTTCTCTTGAGAAATACTTGAATATCTGGCGACCAAAAACAGAAACTCTTAAAATAAAAACGTTTAAGTAACAAAAAATTTGAAGAAAGCAGTATTTAGATTGATTAATGTAACGAAATGTTGATAAATGGGATTATTTTTTATAGAGTAGGAGGACAAGCGAGGATGTAAACAAGACAGTGATTGGACGAAGATTAGGCGTATTGATTTTTGATAAGTTGCATTGAATAAACAGAAATGTCTTAAATATCGGAAAGAAACTTGAGTTTTTGAAAATATCGGAAAGATCTTCAATTTTTTGAAGAATTATATTAAACTGAATAAACATTTCATTTTAAAAATCATCCGCCCAATGTTTCGAGAGATTAATAATTGAAAATATTTCTGGAATTTTTTAAAGTAAACATTCAAAAATATCAAATTATACAAAGATGGTCTCTTTTTGAGAAAAATACAAAAAAAAATGCAGAATGTATAAAAAATCTAACAAAGATCCAGCAAAACTTCTAAATTTCAGCAGAATAAATCTATGTAGATCGAATAAATTCTTTTTTGATAGTATCTGTCCATTTCCATATCAAAATAAGTGTATCTGCACTTTCTGTAGTACTAGATTATGGTTTCTGCAAGAAGAAAATGCCAAATTCTATGAGTGCCATTCTTTCTATAAATAGTAACATGTGCTCTGACACTATGTAATACATTGTCTGATGATTTCTATTTTTAGTATCATATCAGTGCAGGCAGATCAGGTTAATACCAATAAATGTCAGATAAATTCTTACCAAAAACACGCTGCGCAGATTTCTTCATTCATAAGCTATTATTTAAAAAATTCATGTAATAATTGTTAGGAATTCTTGCTCCTGTTTCATTCACTTGTTATTCATATTATATGTTTAAAAACAATAGTGCATAATTTATGATTATGAACACAGAATCAAGGGTGCAATTAGAGCTTAAGTGACTATTCCCATTTTGATGAAGGGGTCTGAGGTAAACCTGGGGCCTTATTCTCGAAAACTTAATTTTCTGATGATTTCAGTGTTCCATCTATTTGATTGGTCAGTTACTAAAATTGATTATAAATTTAGTATTATTATCCAATCAAACTGTTGTATTTCTTAAAATCAGGATTTTATCTAAGTTATGTTTTTGAGAATAAGGCCCCTGATTTGGTTGGGTTCTCACTTTAGCGGCTGGTTGCTATCAGTTGTTAAAACCCTAGTTCTTTCAGAGTATGACAGTAGCAAGATCAACCTAAGCCCATCTTAAGATTTCCAACGTCACAAGAATTTGTTTTTAGTAAATTGACCTAATTTTGTGTCCATTGTCCAATTATTTTTTATTTCCCGCGCCTCCCCAGACAATTATTGGCTACATTTTGCCAGACGACTGTAAATCGTTGGTAAATTAACCCAATCAAAATCCATCTTATCTCATTTCTTCTCAATAATTGGTCGAGACTTATCTAAGACTTAGTTTGATAGATTTGGGATTTAAAAAGATAATTGTCAACTCTCTGGGCTCAATTCTGACAAATCTCTACTGACCTTCAGAAAACAGGTGAAATGAAAGGTTAATGAGGGTGACTTCGGTCAACCAATTAGAACAGGCCTTCTCAAATGGTGGCCCACGGGCCAGACTCCCATGAGAAGCCTTAGACGCGAGTCTGAATGTAGCGGTCGTGGGTGAGGATCTTGGTGGTAGTAGCAAATATTCGATAATATAAACCAAAACAATCTCATTGCTCAAAATTTCATGCCTTACATGGCAAAATCAAGAATATTAGTTGTATAGAAGTGGACTTCTCCAAAGAGAAGTACCATCAGGTGTTTAGAAAGAGTAAGCATGATGTGGAATATATGACTCATTCCTGTTATTTGAAGGGAATCAGCTGTTTTTCAAATATCTTAATTAAAAGGAAAAATAGGTCAATTGGATTAAAAAGTTTAAATTTTATCCGAATTATAGGATCTCAGATGTTTCCAATGTTAAAGAGTCTTCAAAAGAAGGGAAAAAATCTATTTCATAGAAATATTTCTAATTAGGACAGAATAGTAGGATGTCAAACCCTATGTTAGTATTCTGGGGAAAAATTCTATTTCTCAAGTCTCAATAAAAAAGATGGTAAAATTAAGTGAAATTTCTAAAATTAGAAAGACAAAGGTGTGATCTGTAGATTAATTAAATAATTAAAACTAGAGGCCTGTTGTCGGCCATTTTTTAACTTCACGATTCTGGTTGCTTAAGCAACTTTGTTGAACAATCAACCAATCACAGTTCTTTAAAATATGATGTTTCGTAACTTCCTAGTTGAATGTCAAGTTTGAATTAAAGAGATTGTAAAGCGTATTTATAAACTTTGTATGTGTATTGGGAACACTCATAGCATCAATTTGCGACATTCCAATATCCATTCTGAAATCTATTTCTGAAATTTATGTCAGTGATCTGCATAGATATCAATAGTAGGTTGCAGAAGATCACTGTCAGTGCCGTCACAAAACATGTTAGTTTTAGGGGAATTGTAAGAACCACAGATTTTGGAATGGAAATGGGAATGGCACAAATTGATGCTATCAGTGTCCCTGATACACATACAAAGTTTAGAAATACGCATTACAATATCTGTAAGTAAGAATATGTCAGACCTCTTGTTATTGAAATAGAATTGGGATTAAAGTATTAAAATCATGATTATATTCTAGTTAAGTTTGTGTTACAGGCCCTAGAGTTAAGGAATAAGAAAGGAATTTACAATGTATCTAAATAACAACAGATCTCTAGTAGTGATGTAGAGAGAGAGATATTGTTAGAACTGTAAAATCAAGTTGTCAAGATTCTATAAATTATTTATTTTACCTTTCTCTACCTTAATTAACTTTTACATTCTACACAATAACAAATCAACTTTCACTTCTTGATATAAAACAGTCTTGTTTAAAAGTGTAGGTGGTAAGATACAAAGGGGAATGCTGACCCTTTCTGAAACACCAGGTGCTAATTTCCAAATAAGTTTGTAAAAATTCAGCTGATATATCAATATTTTAGAGCTCCACGTTGACATTTCTGGCAAATACATTCAAATCAACAACCATGACTTTAACCCTTACAACCCTAAAAGCCAGTATAGCGGCTTAATGATTACATGTTATATAACCAAAATGTCGCAAAATCGGCTGTTGTCAAGTGATGTCATAGAACGTTAACGTAATACACTTCAAGAAATGTTGCTTGAAATTCAAGGTATATGACGTTTTAGCCAAAATAAAGTCAGGGTTCAAAGGGTTAAAAGATAAAACAAAATGGAGAGTTTTGAGGCCTGTATCTTGTCAAGAAGTGTTTATTTCATTTCTTAGATCTACACAGACATGACTGGCAAAAATATCAAAATTCCTGTTAATTTTCCAAATTTGTAACCTTTCTATGCATATTATCTCATGGTATGTTTCACATTTCATCATTGTAGGCTTTTAAAATCTGTAAAATGTTAGACAAGTTTTTGATTGGCCATCAATAGAGCATATTTTCTAGAAATTTAACTCAAAATTCCTTGTAAATTCTCCAAAATAACGAGCCTGTATCTTATCAGTAACAGTTTACTGTTTCTGTTTCCACCTTGTCAGTTCGTTTATACAATTTATTTATCTTCAATTTAACAGCTTACAGACGAAAGTTTTCTGATAACCTCAACTTTTGGTACATTTCTTATCAAGTTCATTTGAAAATTACTGATATATTTTTGGAAGATTTTGATAAAACCTTTTTTGGTCATGTCCATCAATTTGAGATAATCTCAACAGTTGGTTCTTTCTTTATCAAGTTCAGTTTGGAAAAAAATATATTTTGGGTCATGCCTATCAGTTCAAGAGGATATTTTCCTGAGTGAAAGGCTAAATTAAGGCTCTTTTTCTGGTACCTTTTTTATCAAGCTCTGTTTGGAATTGAGTTTATATTGAAAGATTTTGATAAAAATGTTTTGGCCATGTCTAACAGCTGACAGTGGCAATTTTTATAACATCTTCAACTTTTGGTCCGTTTTTTTTATCGGTTCTTATTGGAATAAATCATATATTTTAGACAGATTTTGATAAAAAACAATCTTTCAATTCAGAAAGAGATCTACTGGTATCAGCTATGTTTTGTTAGATTTCGATAAAAAAAAAACTATTGGTTTTGTCCCAGAGAATTTGACAGTGTGATCAAGGCTTTAATAAAAGACAATGTGACTAGAGCTTCATTAGAAAAAATCGTGTTAAATTAATTAGCACAAAATAATGTCAATATTAATCATAAAACACTCCCAGTCCCTTTAAACCTAATGGTAGTTATTGATCAAATGTCAAAAATGTGAAAATTGTCATAAATACTAGAAAAATCCAATAATTATCACCAGAAATACAGAAATTTCGTTAATCGGATGAAAAACAAGAGAATTTGTCTAAATCTACGTCTTTTGTCTTGTATCTAAACTAGAATTAAAGTCATTTGTGTTTCCATGACGATAAAGGAGGGAAGAATCATTAGAAATGTTCCTGATTTTCATGAGCAGTTTGTTACCATGGAAACTTGAGAAAATGACACGGTGAAGTTTCCATCTCTAGTGAATATCAGGAAAATTGGAATATGGACTAGTTTGGTTTCAATGGATACCAAGAGGAATATGGCTGGATTGGTTAACATGTATTTATCACTTTTATCTCAGAGTAAAAACAGAAATTTACAATATTTATCAGCTGTTTCTCAATTACAGGTTTGTGTCTTTTTATTCATTCTGTCATTTATCCATTCTTTTAGTTCATTTTCCGAGATTTTTCTTGATTGTCTTCTAGTTTGTTGGTATCCATCTTTGATTTCATTCAAGACATTTAAACAGCTTTTAGTTTAATGTTGATAAAGACAAATTTAGGTTCATTTCTTTTTCATTCATTCATTCATTCATTCTGTCATTTATCCATTAGTTTTGTCTTCAGAGATTTTTGTTGTTTGTCTTCTAGTTTGTGGTCTCCATCTTTGATATTTTGGTCTTAGACATTTAAATATTTCCTATGTTTGGGAAATTTTGTTTCTTTTCATTCATTCATATTTCAGTTTATTTTGTGTGTCATCCGAGATGTTTACCAGAGAGTTGTCTTGTGGTTTCTTGTCACCATCTTTCATATTTTTTATGTTTGGAAAACCAATATCAGGATCTTAATTTCATTCATTTTTTTCCTTTTGTTTATTTTCCAAAACATTTTGATTTTTCAAGTCATATCAGACCTTTCTAATAATAGTAATTAAAGTTTTAATCTTTCATTTATCTTGCCTCTCAAATATCAATGAAAACCAAAGATGCTCCTGTTAAAATATTCTGTGTTTTGTATTGATATAGACAAATATAGTTTATATCGGCATCCATATATATATTGATACATAGTGTTATTATTTATGATGTAACAAGCGTAAAAAAAATAACGATCCATTATCTCCCCTTTGTTAGCAACAATGTTAATCTCCATTGATTTTTACTCAACGTGAAATAGGATACCATCACGTTTTGTCAACAAAGACTTAAATTAATCTTATAGTAGAGGAAGAAAAAATTAGTTTTTAATTATACATAGTATAGCAAATTAGATACAATAATTTTTTATATTTTAAGTCTGAGACAGAGTTTGCTTACAGTTTTCAATGCACCACACCTAAATTTCCTTGCTACTCTATAGTTTGTCTCTCTTTGTATTTCAAATTTGAAACTTTTACCCACGTTAAGATGGGGTTTGCTTACACTTTTCAGTGCCCTAAAATCTTCCTTGTAGATTGGTTTAAATTGATGTCCATTGACCCATGAACCCGTTAGGATGGCTGAACTTAGATTTTCTGCTTATTGTACTTTATATGACTATATTTGGCTTAAATGACATTACATTTGGCATTTTGCAACCTTGAAACAATCATGTATTCCCAATAATTGTATTTACTAGGCTTCAGACTTTTAATTGCATATACTACGACTAGAGATGGTTGAACTGACTTTTAAACATCAAACATCCCCCATAATAGTAATTTTGAGCCCTCAGACTTTAAATTTGGCCTTAAAATGGTCATACATCTCCTATAATCGTATTTACTACGACTAGAGAATGTTAGAATGACCTCTAATTTACAATTTAATCACTGTCTGCTTTCTGTCTGCTCCTATAACATTTACTGGATAAACTTAATTAACATTAGGTTATCCAGACATACAACTCTATAATTATATTATACACTGTAGACTTGATCGTTATAGCACATCATAGATTATATGTCTAGCTTGTACATGCAGAATGTTCATTTGTTATAGCATTTGATAGTGTCAGGAAAGCAAGAGATAACATTTAATAATAAAAATCTGTACAAGCAATCCAATTCATGCTATCAAAAATCTGTTTAAAGACACTTGTTTCAAGACACTTGGCTGATCAGAATGGTCCAAAGAATGGTAAAAGTGAGAGTAATATAGTAGTGGATAGTCTCTGACACGTCACGATATACATAAAGCAAATGCAACAGGTACCTTGGACTCAGTCAATAACAAGGATTATTTCCATACACCAACCCATCCAGAGTATTTTGCGTCAAAGACTGGATGAGCTAAAGCTGTCTGAAAAACTAAGTTCTATATGTCGCAATAATTTTCAGCCTGAAGGACTTGACCTACATAAATGGATCTTGTTTGTCGCCTGCCTTGAAGATGAATCAAAACATCACTAATATTGTTAAATTGTTGCTGGTCAAAAATTTCCATGGTCAGTCAGAAAACTAGTTTTTTTAATAGCCCAGAATGTGGAAATTTGAAATCTAATGTCTTTGCTCTCTACATTAGCAAATATACTGGTTAACAAAATAGCCGTATATTTCATGGTCAATCAGAACCTATAGTTGGTAAAACATGGATTGACAGATTTTAAAAGCCTAGTACAAGGTAATTTGAAACCTACTGTGAGATAATATTGATAGAAAGGTTACAATTCGAGAATGCTTTTACTACTTACAATAACAACTATTGATCAGTAACAATTTGTATTTCAAATCTAATGTATCTATCAAGTTGGAATTATAGTTAAAGGGAGAAAATGTCAGTCCATGATGCAGTGTTTGTGGGCCTCTATAGTTCAGTCAGTTAGAGTGCTTGTTCTTTACATTCATGACATCCTTTGCATGGTTACAGTGAACAAATTGGAATTAGAGTTAAAGGGAACAAAATTATGTCAGTCAACAACTCAGCGTTTATGGGGCTCTGTAGCACAGTGGGTTAGAGTGTTAGTTTTTTGCATTTATGACTTCATTAGCTTAGTTACAGTGAACAAATGATGGTTGTATGTCATAATTCTGATTAGCATTTGAAAATCTGATGAATAAGTCATTTTCTCTCATAATTCCAATCAACTATAGATGTAAATGGGTACGGATAATCCAGGATAATGCCAAGAGGTTAGGCCAAGGACTAGCTGAGAGAAAGTATCCTCATGGGAACCTAAGTAATTATCCTTGTAAAACCATTGCTAAGATGTTTCACTAAGGACCTGGTGGGAAAAAAGAATCCTTGAAAACCTAAGTAGTTATCCTTGTAAAATATTGTTGTTTCTTTCTTTGAACTAAAAATTTAAAATCTAAATAAAAATCAAAACTTTGCGATACATTATTTTCTGCGATATTTGACAAATTATACAACCAATTCATTCAAAATATACACCATCAATAGTATCAGTGTCATATATAACATTGTATTTTGCTGGTCACATCTCTCCATAACTCTCTTTCTGAACTTTATTGACTCTAAAACGGAGAAATTTGTTTGTTGTTGTCGTTTCTTTCGTTTTTGATCGATTTTGCACTTTAAATGTTTGTTTGTGAACTGAGTTTGTTTACCTAGTTGTGGTAGTCGGACATTTTCTCGAAGATTTAAGGTAGAAAATCGCGTCTATGAAGAACAAGGGAAGTTATAAGTGAACGATAAAGTTAAGAGTTTGTGAGTTTTCAGACGGATTATGACTTGATATATTTTTGTAGACTGGAAATTTATAAACATTCGTAAGTTTTAATTTATAAAAGTTTTATTTGTAAAATTTTGAAGTGAAATGCTCAATTGTGTTATCCACATTTAATTTGTTTCACCATAAAAAACTAAAATGGTTCTTACAAGGAAATAACACACAATTTTTGTAAACAACCATTTTGAATATTATTATGTCAAACTTTAAAACTAAGTTTGTGTGTGTTTTTTGCATGAAATAATAAGAATTTTCTTATGATTATTACAGTAAACAAAGTTTTTTTTGTCAGAAGGATCTGCAAGTTGACCTTCTTTTAAAGTATTGTTGTTGTGAAACTTCATCATTTGCAGGCTTTAATCTTGAGGTAAGGGTAGTGTCGTGTTGTTATTCCATATGGACCTTGATGAGATTTGAAGCCAGTTAAATGGCTGTTTTGTCCACTATCATTCAAGTGCTATTCTAATTCAAAGGTTCAAGGGCAACTCCTACCAAATGATAAACAGAAGGGAGCCACTAGCGTCAAATGAACATAGATCAAGTAAAGGACCAAGTTCTTGTTTTCTCCTTCTTATGATACATTGTACAACAATTACTGAGATCTCTCAAGATGAAACATTCAGAATATAACTGTTAAATATCATCTAATCATACTAGATCAGGCCCGCGACGCCCTTGAGAATGGCCCTTCAGAATTGACCCCTTCTGCTTAAACGCTCTACTCGCTATGTCAGCTAAGTTCTATTTGGCCTTTATATTTTTTTCATAAAATGCAATTTGGCCCTTTACAAAAATTAATTGAGAAGGCCTGTTCTAGATGTCTCAAGTTCGATTGATATTTCAACATGGCTAGGTCATCTCTCTTACAAAATAAATCACACCAAATTTCAATTTTCCTGAAAGACGACAAAACTATTAGAAAACCTCTTCAAAATCTACTTTTTGTCGAGAAATTTCTCCAAGCTGTAGACAAATTGTACGTGATTGCCAACATGGTGTTTATTTTAGCTCTATATTAGGAAATCAATACGGACCTTTTCCTTCAGGTTCACTTTTTACTCGGCCAATACAAAGATGAGGGTTTTGTTTTTTGTCGCGTCCAAGGACAATATTATTGACCTGCGGTTTCGATGTTGACAAAAGATTGGTTCAGTTTGTTTTAGCCTTCGTTCACGGTCACTTTAAGTTCGCTGAGCTTTCAAATATTTTTAAAATTGTGGTTGTTAGAGACGTTTCAACTTTGTAGAACAATGTTACATAATGTATATTCAATATTCTGACAACAATCTGAAGTTTTTTTTAAGACCTTGAACTGAATTTTTTTGTTTTTTTGGCCAATTCAGTTGAAATGATGAAAATGAAAGAGAGTTGGCAGTGAATATTTGTGCAAGTACCGTACATCAGAAAAGCCTATTCACAAATTCATCTTTTGAGATATCTTTGCCACTCTCCCAATTACAATTTTAATTTTTATCATGCATTGATATCTTAAATGTCCTCATCTGTAGGATTTTAACAATTCATTGGCCCCTACTCAGCCCCTCTATCCATCCGTTTTCTTTTAAGATTTAAGACTCTGGGCATAAAATTTATAAGAAATATTCCTAAACATTGTCTGTTAATATATATGACTCTAGATCAAGAGGATATCGCGTTAGATTAATGTCTTACTGTTAAACCATTCAGTCTAGCCGTTCAGAGAGGATCCTGAATACAAATCGAAATTAAGAATTTGTGCTGAATATCCAATAATTTGTCAAGTTTCATCAATTCAGATGATCAACATCTTGAAGATAGTGTCTAAATTTAACCTAGTTTTACATTTAAAGATCTAATCATGTATTTTCAATGTATTTACATGGATTTCACGGTTTATTTTGCGGTTGGGATCATCCGTGCTTGTGTTTTATTAATTTAATAAATCTAAACGCCTTTGTAAAAGTGATAACACTAACTGCTTGCAAGAACTACAGATGTCCGATTGTAAATTAATGCTATCAGTGTTGCTGATACACTTTCAAAATCACTTTACAATCCCTTTAACAGTTGTTTTGATCCTTTGCACTCTCTTTTTTGGCTTGAAGAAACGACTTTTAAACATGCTAACGCTGTTTTGAAATATTATAGAATTAAAAATATCAATTGTATGTCTTTAGTGTGGCACCAAGCAGAGTATGCTAACTCTTCTAGACACCTGATACCACTTTTCATCATGGAATATTCACTCATTTATTGATATACTTCCTGAAATGAAAAGTTCATTAGCTGTTACCAACATTATTGCCAATGTGTTTACATGGATTTTGAGATTTGTTTTACTGTTGGGTTTTATTATTAGAAGCTCTAGATTGGCTTAAATAACCATTTTCTAAATTGCTTAGGTTGCATTTCTTAGAGTATAAAAAATAAATGGAAAAGTTATCAATAACTGTATGAATAATATGTCAACAGAAGCCATAGAAATTAAATGTCTAACAACAATAGAAAAGTCAACAAGAAGAACGCGGGTGAACGGAGCTGTCAGCTGGAGGTCATGTGACCTAACTATTGATGTTGAATAGAATGTTATTGATTATTTAATGGATGTCTCGTTGTTTGAACCATGTTCCAGGTTTTCTCGAGGTCAGCTACAGACATCTTCTCTAGTCCTTATCACTTTGTTCTTAGACATGTCCTTAGTTGATAATAATATCAGAACATTTTCTCTAGTTTCACTTCTCTATGTTGTTAGACATGTTCTTAGTTGATAATAATATCAGAACATTTTCTCCAGAAGAGGTGGAGAAGTAATGTAAGGGGAAAGCTTGTTTTGTAAGGTTTTATTCGAGGTCAACAAGAGACATCTTCTCTAGTCCATTATCACTCCTCTTTCTCCCTAGACATAGATATGTTGTCAGTTTAATAATATCAGAACATCTCCAGAAAGAGGGTTTTTAATTTTCAATACTTAGTTGATGATAAGTTTTCTCCAAAAAGAGATTGGATAGGAAAAGGTTGTTTTGTAAGAGGTTTTCTCAAGGCCAACTACAGGCGTTATCTTTGTTCTTAAACATGTTCTTATCAATAAGTATCAGGGTATTGAGACCTTTGAATCTAATTAATTCTTGGGTAAAAAGGGAGGTGAGGGGGGATTTGTTTTAAGATCATAAGGATTTTCTGAATGCATTTTCTGCTTGGCATTGTATTTAACAATTTAACATTTTGTTCGATAACCCTCACTTAAAGCAATGAACTGATATTACTTCCAGATAAGTAGATCCCCCCCCCCCCTCTCCTTCCAACCCCAACCCATTGTTTTGATCAACTACTGTTCTCAGCATGTGGTCATTATACTAGATCTGAGATAAAGATGTGACTGTTGTTACCATGGTTACTAGAGATTATCAGTTGTCAGTGCCAGATGGCACCAGATTAATTAGAATCTTTGTTAATTATAAACTTCATCTTCTTTAATCTGCTTACATCTTCATCTTACATCTTCATCTTATAACATTAACTATAGTTCTTAAAACCCTCACGGTTGAAATTGCGTATTTCCTTCAAATATCTTAAATTAGACATTTCTCCTTCTATTTCTATAGATGACTTTTCTATTATATTGCATAGTATCGTCGCTAATGTGTAGTAGGGCATTATAACTTTCAAATGCTAATAATTATGGATGCACATGGATTTGAAGGCTCAAATTTCAATGGTGAGTTGTGATAACCAGTACTAAATTGCTGAGCTAAAAAATCCCTGTTTCTGAGACTTATCCAAATCGACCCGCGAAAATGAAGCCTGTGTTTAAAATCTTGAACATTATAGATTATGATGAAGGCAAGTGATACTTTAAATAGGTGTTCAAATTGGATATAAACTTTAAAATTAAAATAAAAGTTGAAATATTTAGATTTGATTATGTTTTAAAGTTAAAGGCTATCACCCACTTAAAAAGGTGATAAAATTGGATTCAATCAAATGTTTAAAATCTTGAAAATGAATCTTAAAATGTATAGTCTACTCTTTCAATTAAATTATGATTAAAACAATAACAGACCAAATGTTGTTTACAGACTAAGAAAAGAAAGTTGATACAGTTTGTATATTTAGTGATTAATAATCAGATTGTAACATTGTGTTACTTAATTTATTGTCTTTATTTAAAACATTTTAAACTCTTTATTAAAGTGTTAAAATTCAATTGAAAAAGGGATTGAACCCTAGTCCCTCTATCCCCTCAATAAAAGTGTTAAAACTGTAGATGGGTATTGAAACCCTGTCCCTAATTAACAATAATTAAGAATTAAGGGCTGGAGTAATTAAGAGAAAGGGTCCCAGCTGGAGATTAAAGGGACCACAGGAAGTTTATTGTCTGTTTTTGTTGATTTGAGATGGTTCTAAATAAACATCTGGAATTACTCAAAATCTGCAGATTTTTTATAAAATCTCTCAAATTTTTTAAATTTGATCATTTACCTACTGATAGCCATAAGTGATAGAGCCCTTGATTTTATTTTGTATTTGTGTATTGGATTTTGTTGCTGGAATTAAGTTGAAGCTAGTTTACAATCTTTATTTGAAAGCATTTGGTACAATTCTTGAATTTCTTCAAAGTCAAAGAACATTGTTATACATTGTGCCAAAACTTCTAAATTCGATATTCAAAGTCTTGTCACTAATTTAATCCTAAATTATTTACAATGGATCAGCAACACGAAGCCACAGGTCACATTGAGAATTACCCAGTTACCCAGATTCAACAGGTACCCAATTTCCCACCACCACAGTTTTACCCCATTCCAGCCAATCCTGAAGATTTTCAAAAATATCAGGAGATAATTTATGCTCAAGCTCAGGTTAGTTGGTTTTGTTTTTATGAAATTCGGACTTTAGTCTTGTGGAGGCTTGTCTTGGCACCCTTAGGCATTATTCTTTATACTTTAAATCAAATAATGGTAAACTGCCTCAAAATTGAGTCGAAATAGCTCCAATGTCTTTGATTTGATTGAAAATATGAAGATATAGAGTATCAAATTTCTTCCAAGTCTTATTTCGACAACGATTTCCTTAGAATTAATTACGAAAGGAAACAAATTATTCCTGTAAAGTTTTAAAAATATACTGGAATATGTCCAACGGTATTCTGGAACCAAACTGTTTCCTATAACAAATTGCATGGAAACCAATAACAATTCCCAGCTTCCTGGGAGTCTCAAAATCATGTAACATAAGCCTGAAAATTTGATCCTTTGGTGTGATAATTCCCATTAGAATGATGATAATTATGGATAGGCTACGAATTTATTTCCGACATCCATGTCGATTCTCATTAGTGATGTGATTAATCTGGCAACACTACAGGTCATAAATCAAATAATCTGGCGACTCCCATTATTCATTGGTATTGATTGATTAAGATTCGGTTCCACGATGACTATTTAGATTGACAGTTGGTTCCATCGGTTTTGTTAGAATGTGTGTTCAATTTGGCATAAACATCACCTCTAGAAATGAAATGAAAGGAGTTTTACGTCCTACTTTTCTGCACCTATATGGGCTGATTGAGGACGGGATCACCTCTAGAAAGCATTTGTCACACATTCTGTAAGCAAATGAAGTTATTCCATCAAATCAAATACCTGTCCTAACGAGGATTTTGTATCCGAAACATGTATCGGTTTTTAATAAGAGCGCAGACAAATTAATTACTAATATCTTAGAAGTTAACTCTTTCAAATCACATATCTTGGTTGGTAGATGACAAGTTAACGTTCGCTTCCAGCAGCAAAACTTCTTTCTATACTGGTGAGGATTTTGGTATCTGGATTTTGGTGTCGGCTTTAATAAGAACGCAGACAAATTAATCCGGAAAGATTAGTGAAGTTAAATCTTCTAATTTCATCAATAATGTTTAAAATTCTCTAAAGGTTTAAATATTTCATGAATTTGAGATTAGTTAAAATATCAAGTAATTACTGTTATTAGAACATAGATATTTAATTTCTTGAATTTTCATTTGTCTGCGTTGGCGTGTCATAGCGCAATGCATTGTTTCAGAACGAAAAGGGCTTGGCATTAAGACAGACAAATAATTACCGTATACAAAAATTATACTAGTAATTACATTAGAACCAAAAAAGAAATGATACAGCATGTATTTGAAGACTTTAGTCATGATTAACATATTTAATTTCCTATCATTAATCTTTATTTTGTGACATAAGCCAGTGCCTTTATGATATCGGCCAGTGCCTGACATCAAATATCCCACAGCAGCCTGTGAATTATTAAGTTCGTTAACATGATATGATTTCATTGATAATAAATAATGTATATTTTGACAGTTTTTGTCAGGATTCTGGCCTTTGAACCTGTTTTGTTTTCATGGTCAGTCATCAGGCAATGTTACAGTTAGATTTCGATGTAAAAGTTAATTTTGTGATTGGCCTGGATGGTGAATTATTTTTCTGAATATTGGGCAATTACGTGATATTGTTGGTGATTTTTCGAATTTCTATTTAGGATGCTTATTGGGTGAATTTTTGAAAAATATCAGAACATTGTGTCATTTAGTAATACATTTTGGATAATTTAACATACTGTATCACAGAATTTCTGAATAACAATTCCGTTTATCAAAATCTCACCAAAATCATAAGAGAAATAGTTGTATGGTAGTGGACTACTCCAAAGAGAAGTAACATCAGGTGTTCAAATAGTATATCAATCTCCATGCAAACACATAGGAATACAAAGTTTTTCCACGCAAAAGAGATGTCTTGTGTTTGTATTTATTGATGAAAAAGTTGGGATCATCAGTTATAGTGTCTGATATTCCGACCCGATTATTCCACGGAGAGTCTAAAGGATTCGTTAATCAATTTCTAGCGACTGAAAGACAGATGTGGGTTTAATTATTAATTAACAAAGATCAGCTCATTAAATATTCACGGATAAATCAACTTACAATGTCCGTGGGATGCGTGAAGGTCGACTTTGTTTTTCTTTGAAATTTTTGGATCTTTGACTTACGTAAACAATATAACTAATTTTAATTCCGTAAATTTCATTTCATTAAAATTTTGATGTGTCTGGTGATTAATGATAGATTTATTTGAATTTTGTATAAAGTCTGGATTTCATTCTGATTCTGAAGTTGATACTTTGATCAAAATATATTCAGAAATCATTATTTTTATCTGGAGCCTAATTCTCAAAAACTTTATTAAGATAAAATCTAGATTTGAATAAATACAGTTACAGATTAATAAAAAACGGGATTATCTTAAACAGAAGGACTGCAAAAATTATTAAATATGCATATAGATAAGGATCTATTCTTTTCTGATGTCTGAAACTCTGAAAAGTTTTATGAAGAATCTAGTCAGTAAACATCTACAGAATTTATCATTTTCTGGAAATCTGTGATCAGTAAAAAGAACCCATCTATTATTTATCAAGATAACATCTGATTTCTAGGGAGATTTCTGAAGTTACTGTATCAGTTACTGTATCAGTTAGATGCTTTGAGATAAGACAACATAAATCTTGGATTTCTTGATGCTACACGGAACTGTTGTTATTGTCTTCATTAGATAAACAGGTATCTTTGAGGTAGAACGTAAAACATATTTCAATAAACTTTACTGTGAATTGAAATTTCTTATGAGAAACTTTTTGAGTGGATCTAGAATTTATTAAATTGAAATTACTTGAACAATTTTGCAAATCATCAAAAACTGATTTCAATAATCATTTGAAGAATTCATTAAATTGAAGTTGAATTAGTAAGAAATAAAGAAGCAACAATTAATAAACAATTTAAAATCTAAAGTTGATTGGAAACTAGATCATTTAATCTAGATATGTCATATAAGAAGACTTGGAACTGTATGATCATTACGTGAATTATTAAAAAACTTGTGATTAAAAAACAATCGAGGAGTACAGACAGGACTGCCATCTGGTGTGTGAAGAAAATACTAAATGAGATATTGATACTGTAATAAACATTATAAAATCATTTTCTGACTGCTATTTTAAAACACATTTCAGTTTCATCTGACTTTCTTCTTGGATTTATTTTTTATTGGACTTGGTTGTATTGCTACTCCAAATTATTGCAGGATTAATTGGTTTTCTAAATAGCCTGCTGGAAACATTAATTCTTATGTGGTTTAGTTGTAAAAGTGAAAACTTGATCTGACTGCTTGGTGCTCTTTTCTCAGACAATTTGTCAGATTGAAGATTCTGCAACATTTTTTGGCTATAAAGCTTGCTCTAATATAGCTGTGTCTATTTCTTTTGAATCTCTCGAATGTGAAAATTCTGAAAGTTGAAACTGGAATATTTCATATGAAATGTAACATAGCTAAAGTAAAAGTAAAATTGGATTAACTTGCAGTGTTAAAGACATTTGTCCATCATTATTCCAGAATTATATGAAGGTTGACTTCTTTTGTGATTAGATGAATATTAACACCCAGTTTTTCTCTTCAATTTGTAACATTTAGGAATAACTCTCCAGGAACAATTCTGTTGAAACAATTCTCCCAGGATTATCACCATCAATTAGTCAAATTGATTCTGTTCTGATCTGTTGTAATACAGGCATATTAATTTATCACTCCTCAAATACCAAATGCCAATCCATCCCTTTCACTTCCCCAGTCTGTCTCCTTTCACGAGGATGGGTTTAGTCGCCATGGAGAAAGGTATACAAGTTAAAATGGATGATAAGATTATACCCTTGGTATGTATACAATTTTACAGGTTTTACTCATAATTAAAAAAGATCGTATATATTCTTAAAAAATTCAAGTAAGATAAGTGGTGTTCATGGGTTCTTATGTCAGAGTGTGAATTTCAAATCTTTAAGCTGTTAATGTGTACAGTTAATCAGGGAAACATCTAAGCCAAGAGATGGCCGAAGACCAGCTGAGAGAAAGGATCCTCATGGATGATGGAACCTAAGTTGTTGTCCTTGTACTAAAATGGCATAAAATTTGCGAAATTGAAACAAAAGATATGTACAAATCAGATACTGATGAAAAACTATATCTGTGTTTCTTGCTATGACCTGCAGTGGCCATTTTACCAACTAGCCAAATATTATAACAATATATAAAACTGGGTCATGTTTCGCCAGTTTTAAAAATGTATATTTGACATTTTCCCTGGTGTTTATAAAACCAACAATCAGTGTTATTATACTCAGGTCATTATTTAACAGTTTAGATCAGTTTTAACACATGTACACTGGGGTTAAAACATTCTGGTTATGTCTAAATTTATTTACTGATTTTTCAGTTTCTGGCATTGCTGTAGCATAAATTTCAAAATCTGAACCATTGTTTTACACTCTTCCAATTTTCAGTCCGACACCAGTCTTGCAATTCCATTAAAACTAAGTGTTTTAGACATTTGCAGTCTGCTTTTTGATGGAAAAAACATACAATTCTGTTCAAAACTAGAATTTTTGCTGAGAAATATATCTATAACCAAAATCTGTATAAGCAAAACATTCTGTTATTCAAAATCTTGGAAAAATCGAGAGTATAGTAGTTAACTTCTCATACGAGAAGTACCATCAGGTGTTTCGAAAAGAGTAAGCATCGTAATCTGCTGATGCCAAATATCACTAATGAATATTCAGAACTATAAAAAGACTCAAACTAAATTAGCCAATAGATGTAAATGTCAGGCATGTAAATGATCACTTTAAAGATCGGAATGTCACTTATCTGAATAATCACGTTAAATATTCCAGAATTGACTTTTGAACATTGTTATTTGATGTTAAACTTGGTGAATTATAATAATTAACAATAATTACCCCCATTTAATAATTATTGAGGGGTGGGGTTTGGGTAGGAAAAGGTCAGGCAGTATGGCCAGGGTTTGGGTAGGGGAAGGGACTGGCAGTATGGTGAGGGTTGGATAGGGTAATGTCCAGAAGTATAGTCATGGTAGGGAAAGGGCAAGTTCGGGCAGTAAACTGCAATATGGTCAGGGTTTGAGCAGGTAACCAGAGCCTGGTCAGAGCATGGGTAGGGGAAAGCAGGCAGTATGGTCAGGGTAGGGAAAGGTCAGGCAATAAGTTGCAGTATGGTCAGGTAAAGGGCAGGTAGTATGGTCAGAGGTTCAACAAAGCCAAGTCAATCACAAGTTCACAGTTGATTTGTTAGCTGTTAATCTGTGAACAGATGGTTGTTCTAATTGTTACACAAACTGATACATTGTTGTACATTGTTATATTATTAGTGGACAGGGCCAGTGTTTTTATTACAAATTTTAAACTTTTGGTTGTGTTCACACATCAGTAAAAATGTTCACTACCTATGCATCTGTCACCTATTATACTTTTTACTTATTAAACATTTGCAATGCAGAAACAGATATTTTTTCATTTATTTATTAATATAGCCCTGTGTCATTTCCACACAATATTAATTTAAATCAACTTTAGATATTTGATAAGAAATGTAAACTTCAAGTGCATGAAAGAGTGTAAAAAAACATTTCAAATTAAAGGGGTATGAATATGAATCAAAATTCTAATAACCCTTTCCAAAAAACCAAGTCAAATATGTATGATATTTATGATATATTGTAAGAACTAAATTTGATTTGTCATTAATATAGCCTGTGTCTTATCCTCAAAAAATTAATTGAAACCAACTATAGATATTTAAGAAATAAACTTCAAGTTCATGTAAAAATTGAACGGGTGGGGTGTGGATATGAACCACAATTCTTGCATGGACCCTCCCCACAAACTAAGTCAAATATGTATGATATTTATATTTATAAGAACTGTATTTGGTAGAATATTTATGATGGGGAATTATTAATAATAATAATAGGAGTAGATTATAGTAGTTACTAATTGATAATTAAATTTGACATTAACAACAGATGGAGTGATTGGTGGTAGAGTGATTGGGGTAGAGAAATGATTGGGGTAGAGAAATGGAGGTATAATTGTAACAACTATCAAATCATGTTTTTATAACTATATAACCATTGTTCTACATCATCAGATAGTTACTTTGTTGCACTTAGTTTGGATCTTTGCTAGTGTACTGTCACCATATTTGGATTTGGATCTTTGTATATTCCATAGTTTTGGAATAACTGTTGTGTGCTCAATTTGATTTAGATTAAAGGAATTATTTCTGAAATAGTGGCTTTATTTGGATATATTTTATAGTATTTTAAATATTTTTTTTCAAACATTGTGACTTTCTGGCAAAATTCTTGAATGTTAATCATTATTGTACCAAATTTTCACTGAGATATTGACAACCAAATGAAAGTGACAATAATTTAAAATCTAAATCAAGATAAAGACAATGACAATGTTAAAAGTGATAACAAGTGTTTTTGTCAAGTAGGAAGTGTGAACAACGAACAATTTGTAGGATTAAACTTTAACAAAGGATTAACTTGTCCTAATTTAACAACTTGAACTTTGACCTGGTTTCCTTCCTGTCCCCCACAGGATTGTAGTTTAAACTTTTCTTTATGTCGGAATATCCCATGTGGGTAGGTGGTTATTGTTTTTGAAAAATTTAATTTTCAGTATTTACTTTTTTGGGTTTCATTGCCTAATGCTTAAGTTAACATTTGTTTTCATTCCTATTTATGTTGACACAAAAACGATGAATATTTTACTATTGTTCATGAAAATGTTTAATGAAGTCTGTTTTCTTGCCCTTTTGTTTATCCAGCAATGTATTTGTCTTTCCTATTGCATCAAAGATCATACTTGTTGATTAGTTTCAGGTGTATATCTAAAGCAAGCATCAAGCACTTGTTTTAGTCACATGTAGAGGACAGAATATTGTTAAAAAATTCTCATGTTTAAAGTTCAATATATAGAATAATGTAAGGATGGAGAATACAACACTAGTCTAGATCTACTAGGTCTTGTATCAATAGACTAGAACTACCAGTTATTGTACCAATAGTAGACTAGAACTACCAGATCTTGTATCAATAGACTAGTTGTGGTATTGATTTTTCATCCCGTGATCTCTCCCAGTCTCCCTCTCATTATATAAACATCTACTATAAATCCTCTCTAGTGATATATCCTACTTATTACATACTATCGTTATATACTCAGATTTACATTGGTATTCATTTATATAAGCTTTTAAAACAGTCCGTGTTGTTTTGAGGCAATGGTCTCAATTGCACAAACCAGATAGAATTTAATTGTACTAAAACTAAAATGGACTGATTTTGAATCTTCTCATGTATGTTCGTTCCTCTCCTAATTTGATACTTGTGAATCAATAATAGCATCTCACTAGGATGTACTTTCAAGGTCTCAATAAATATCTTTAGCAAAACTCTCAGCATTTATATCAATATCACATCTATTATCATATTTATTCAAAAATATTAATTTTACTACTAAGTTCAGGGGCAAATTGCTGATAAAAGAGAAAATGGTTGAAGACATGCTCATTTTTATTCAAAAATCTTAATTTTCCCCTTTTTTCTCATTACAGCACATGGTGCAGAATCAGATGACCCCAACGTACACTTTTCAACAACCCAGTTTGGAAGATTATCACCACCAGGTGGCCTCACAACAAGCAACTACAACGACAGTTGATACAACACAGAATCCCATCTACGCCACACCTACCGCCATGCCTGTTGCTCCTCCACCTAGTGGTGTCCCTGTTGAACAACCAACGGTAAGAATATTTTTTAAAATACAAGTTACACAGCCCAGCCAGCTGAACAGCATTCCCCAAATCAACTTTTCATGGTTATTTAAATGGATATATCAATCCATATAGGCCACTTGCTTGGTACAACATCAATATCTTCTTGAGCAAGGAATAAATGTCACCTTTTTGCTCAAAGCATTCTAGGATATTTGAATTACAGACTTAAAATTTCTTGATTTAGGCAGTAACTTTCAAGGAGATTGTATTGTATTGATTCTATGTTATTTTTACAGCAGACAGAAGTACCTGAAGGAGGGGAAAATGCAGTACAAAGTCCTCCACCCGCCGGAACACAGCAATCTAACAGCGGCCCAAAACGCCTCCATATATCTAACATACCATTCCGGTTCCGGGAAGCGGACCTCAGGCAGTTACTTGGGGTAGAAGTAATATTCAGTTTTTTCCCTTCCTTAGTTTTTATTATTTTACCCTAGAAACTTCTCATTTGTCTTAAACCAAATTTTACGAAATTTGCGAACCCAATTCTTCTTCTGAATACCAAGTGTAGGAAACAATTCATAGAAGTTTTAGAAAAGTTAACAATGTTCCCCTTAACAAAATTTCTGATGAACGAAATACTTGATTTCTTAAAGATTACATAGCTAATTACCTCTTGATGTTTCAAAGAATCTTATGTAAACGTTGTAGAAATTCACAAAATAGTTTCAGAATGTCCACGATTAATTAGCTGATGGGTAACAACAATGATGTCTCTGTTATGGCCACGTCCAGAAATGTCAGCCATTTTGAGCAATTTGGTCAGAAATGTCATTTTATTTACATTATTTCCTGTTAAAAGAATTCTTGTTGATAAGGATGATCTAGAACTCATTTGAAGTCTTAATTTTGTTTTTCGAGTATTTTCGTTCTAAAACGTCATTCAAATGATTTTGGGTTTAAATACGTTGACCACAACACAAGACATGAATCTCTCGGCTTCTCTATAAAATGTGGCATGTCTATAATAAGGCTTACTTTTATCAAATTTTGTTGTTTTGCATAGTTAAAAACCATTGTCGCTTAAAAAATTTCTTCTGTAAACCAAACTCTTTTTGAGACCCTGAAAACCCTGAAAATATTTGAACTCCTAAAAAGACAATGAGATGTATCTGTTGTAGAATCCATAGTTTTTATTTTATATTTTATATTATTGTTCATTGTTATCACCTACTATATCTGGTGATTGTTCGTGACTGAGAAACACAAAAAGGGCAAGAGGATTGGGGGAGGGGCGCATAGTCCAAAACCAATATCAACAGCAGTAGCTCATTGGCGCTTAAATGCATTACGGCAAGTCTAAATCCATAGCAATGGTTTCAGAATTTTGCCAGTGTCCTGGAGTTTGTTGTCAGAATCCTGTAATATTCAGTTTTTTGATGCATAATTGCTGACAAATTGCATGATTCTGACAACAGGCTGGGAGTCTGGCAGAGTCAGCATGCCCAACAAATTCTCAGTCATAAGGTGTTATTTGTTTAGTACCCTGAATGTTTTATTAGTATCTCCCCCACCCTACCAATAACCATAGCAACCCCCAACCTAATATATATATTGTATAGTAGAGTAGTTCCCCTTGTATATTGCATGAAACTGTAATATGGACGCACAAAATAACGTTAGTTCGGACATTTTTTGACAATACGACATTTCATGCAAACTTGGAAATTAGAACGCTGATTTTACTAGTTCTAGGGCCATATAGAGCTTTCTAATTTATTTGATTTAATACAGAATTAAATTTTATGTCAAAATTCAATGAAATAGTACAGAGGCAGATGTTGCTTTGAAGCAGGGTATGCTTACTCTTCCATAGCACTTGAAGTTTCCCTAAGCCAGGATTGACATCTATTTCAAAGAATCAACATAGCCAATTTTTATCAAAGAAGTACTGAATTAATATAATTAGCTAATATTCTAGACAACCGACCAATCAATAAGTTAGAATATGATACTATGTTAGAGGTCAAAGGTTATATGAATCATCTGGTCTAAAAATCGTGTAGAAATAAAGGAACTCATGTGTGAAGAAATTATTCCAATGAATTAGTAATCTTTGTCAATATTTGAATTAGAAATCGTCTGGATTTTAGGAATTTGGGATTCGATATCAGGAATGAATAACGTTAAAACTCTGTATGCTGTTAATCCATTGACGGAATAATTCAAAACAAAATCTTTTTTTCAATTGACTGACAAGAAGGCAATCATCATTGGAATAAAAGGATTTGTATAAACGATTTCCAGTAAATTTAAATAAATGTCTTTCAAGAAAAAATAGATTCTGCATGGGGATTATTCGGGGTCTTCATTCAGACTAGTGAAGCACCAAAATAGGCTATCCTGTCCCCATGTACCTGTCTTAACAATATAGAGTCAAAACATTGATTTGATATTGAATACTTTTTGAATGAAAGTAACATTTGTTATACAAAGTAATATTTCTCATTATCAGCCTTGAACAACAAAAAAATAGGACTCCTTCAGACCAAAGACAATCTTTAAACTTAATCCCTAAAAAAATCACAAATAATCAAATTGGCCTAACAAAGAATAATCACAAATGTTTTAAAATCAAAATCTTGAAATTTCTAAAAGAAAAACCTGAATACATGATTAACTTTATGATTTATAGGTTGTGTTTAAAATCAATAAATATCTTGATCTCGATCAATTTTACTTTCTCCTGTCTTCTCAAACAGCATCCATCAAATTTAACGTAAATCTTCGGAAATATCGGAGACATGATTTGATTCTGTAACCTGACTCGGCGTCAAGGGATAGAAGCTTCATTAAAAATAGAAATAAGAAACTTGGAAGGGAAAGAAAGGGGATGATGAATAAGATATTTGAAACTGAATTGAAAGGAACAAATAAGACAATGATTGAAACATTGTTATACAATATACTACAATTCTCTTTAGACCAATTTACTTACTTAAAATAGTCTAGTCCTTGAGTCCAATATGGGAATCAAAACTTATCAGTTTAAATGAAAATTGTTTGTTTTTTGTTGTGGTCCATTGTATAATAATTTAAATGTATAATAATTTTGTCTAATAGGACATTTTTTATCATAAATAATTCCAGAATTTAAACTTTAAAAATTTATGATGAATCAATCAATAGCTACATGAAAAAATTAAAAAAAAACATTTTTACATAAATTGATAATCAAATTTCGATTTCACCTTTCTAAATATATTCTACAACATAGTGCTTCAAAGAAGTATTTCAAAGAATTCACCAATTTTCGGCATGAAAATTAAAGCATGAAGTTTATTTTGAGAATGTTTTATTTTCAGTTTGGTACGATATTAGACGTAGAAATTATCTTTAACGAACGAGGATCGAAGGTAGGTCAAGGTCATTTTATCGTAGGATTTCAATTTTTAAAACAGTGGCAATGGTTAGGGTTCAAGACCAGCTTACTTCAGACAAGGCTAAAAGCTAAAGTTCCCTCCCCTGTGCAGGCCCCCATCTCTTTTTTTTTTAGTCAAGCAGACTATTTCTGTTGTGCAAAGACTCCCCACCCCCTCTCATTTTCCAATAATGCCCGACCCTACCCTCAATGCGAGTTGTTATTGCCACTGTTTTTATTGTATAAAAATTACAATAGGGGTTTGAAGACTTGCCGTCAGATGTGACATCAGTTTGCTTCCATATAAAATTTAAAAGCACTTATATTCTCATGTAAAACTGAGAAATAAAAAAATACCATTGGAGTTTGGTTTGGTTCTCATTAGAAGAATAAAAATTATCACCTTTTTTCTCAAAAGACAAATTCTTAACAAGAAAATTATTTGAGAATAAAGTATTAGAACTACAATTTCTATATTTACAAATAATTTTAGAATTTACAGAAAAACAAATTTGCTTCCTTTATTCAACTGTGTCTTGTGGCAAGTCTTCGACAGAAAAATTGTCATTAATTTTGCTTTCGACAGCTGAGAATAGCCGCAATGCAAAATAAATGTCATTTTTTTTCATCAAACTTCCTTGAATCTTGTTTTTATTGTACGTCTTTAAATGTTACGATGTATATTTTGCCATGGCAACGAGGACGTGAGAGAAATCTGCACTATAAATGGAAAATTCAAACATTTAGGCTGGGCACTTAATGGGTTTAGACTAATAGGATTGGCAAGCCTTTAATTGTAATTAAAAAAACTTTATTATTGTCCTAGACAATATTTTACATAGATCCTAGGATCCTTTCTCCCAGCTGGTGCTATGCCACTTGCAAGACGACAATTTCAAAAGACAAAATTAGGATCCAGGACACTCACTAGCAGCCTGAAACATTGAAAAAATTCATTAATTCATTGGCTCGTTTCATTCATTCTTTTACCGCTTCAGAAAGTTGTCAAATTTTAGAGTAGTGTAAAGTATCGAGACACGAAAATTACAAACGAATGAACGAAGAGAAAAAAGACACTTTCTAGATCTAATTAGTCGACTGTTTTTATCTCCAGGGCTAAAAACCTCCGACCTTTTCTACACGACTAATAATAGTTCCACCGCGATATTGACGATAGGTCTGAAAATTCACACTATCTCTCGGCAACCTAATCAAATTCCTAACGTCATTATGAATACTCGTTAATGAGATCGACTAAAAATGTCGAACAAAATTAGTTCAGCTATTGAAAAATCTTCACAGTTTGAAAAGTGTTCAATTAGACTTGAAACTTTTTAGTTTTCATTCAGTTTTTGTCAATATTTTAAGAATAAGGTTCAGTAGAAAATTAAGGACTTAAAATATTTGCGAAGGATTTTATTTCAACTTTGACCTCTTTGGATTGACGCGTTGACAAACTGAAGACAACCCTTGTAGCTGTAAGGGATATAAGTTAAAATGCTACGTAGGATTGAACTGCTGATTTCATTTAGTGCAGATTTCTCTCAATTCATGCCTCCATTTTTGTTATTTCTAAAATATTGTGGCTCTGAAAGATGTTTGTGAAATTTAAAAAGTGTCCAAATTGTAACTTAGTGAAATAATGCATGAACTGCATAAATTTGCATAAATTATTTATTGTAATTTCATTGGTTACTTAGATATAGTATAGACCAATAGGATTATAGAATTTAAATTTTGAATTTCAAATTTTTAGATAAGGAGATGGTTAGCAAATGACTTCATTTTTTTTTAAAAATCAAAATTTCTAACCCCAATTTTTTAATCGTTTTTTTCTAACATTTCAAATTTTAAATTTGAGCCCTGCATGAAACAAAGGGTCTACCTTTTTTTGCAATTTTTTCACAAGCAGCTTTCATTGTTACAGAAATTTTGGATGCAAATTTGCAAAATGTCTTTAAAAAAAAGCCCCTTAAAAATATATAACTATATGACAAGTCACACGGTGATGATGTCACTATTTAGTGATGTCACTATTTAATAATGATGTTGCTATGTAGTGATGATGTCATTCGTAATTTATGATGTCACTATTTAGTGATGTCACACATGGCCTGTCGTCACAATAAACTAACCACTTCATCTCTTGCTTAGTGTTATCATGTGATATGTTTTATGTACCCCGCCCACGGTGGTGTTTTTCAAACTAAGCGATATGATTGGTTGTATCTATGATAACGTATTTTATGTCAGAACAAGTCTTCGGAATGATCTGCTTCTAGTGACCCAATTAGCATGTCTTTCCCGATATCTTCACGTCATTGGCTACGTTATTTAGTCCACGTCTGGTATGCAAAATGAAAGTAGCAATATGGAGATTTTTTTTTAACGAATTAATCCAATCAGATTGCATGATTTAAACCATGTGATGTATATATGACTATATATGGTCAAGAAATGATAAACATTGAACGATGCCATAAATTTTCTGTTTCAATGCACGAATTTTAATGCATGTACCTTTATTTTTTCCTACGCATGCAGGGTTTTGGTTTCGTAACTTTCGCAAATAGTGCTGATGCTGACCTGGCACGTGAAAAACTGAACGGCACGGTGGTTGAGGGGAGGAAGATCGAGGTGCCAGCATGTTTTTATATTTATATTATATTGGTAGCACAATAAGAGCTAGTCGTGCTCAGTATATTTCTATGTATATGTACAGTATTAAGAAATGCCTGCCGGATGTATTTGTGCGTTTATTTTTAAGATTGTTTTGTCCCCTTTTATTTATTCGTCTTAATGTAACCTAGGCAACTGAGAATTTACTTATTCTTTTATTGGGTCTTCGCCAAAAACTGGGCGGTAATTATGTGTTCAGTATCAACCTTTTGCTTTTGTTTGTGAATCGTCATGACAACTAACGGATGACCTTGGTCTGCTTTGTGTCTGAATTAGATTCAGTATGTTGCACGTTCTTGATATTTTTAGGTGTAAAACACTTTAATAGCTACTGAAACACTGAGAGTAATCTCCCTTTCTTCACGAAATTTAAACTGTGCATCTCGCATTTTTCAAAATTTTTAATCACCATATTGAGAATGTTAAAATGACCTTGACCCAAAGGTCATGTGTTTGTTGACGGTTGACAAACTAAAGCATGCAAGTGATCTAGACACATAATTATTTTTTAACATTTTGCCTTCGTGGAATCCCAAAAAATCATCAAAATTTTTTTTGTTTAGTTTCCTCTGATTGGAGTGTGACTTGTTGTCAAGACAACCGAGATATTGTCATAGGAACTAAGTACGTTAACATTTCAAAACTAAAATATAAATAGAAATCGTGGATTTTAGACGTACAATGTTGCATTGAAATTGATTGAACTTACATTTTGGGCATTTCTTTATGCTGTATATTTGAAAAATTTATGAATTTTGAATTTCTTTCCACAAAATATGTCAATTTCAAAACATTTTGCTTCATTTTTCAAACAATAAGATTATTCAGAATAAAGTCATTTGTTTAGATTTTGACATATTTTAAAGTTAGGCTGACTTTTCTAAAGAAAATATTTTAAAAATTTGGTAAAACTTCTGTACTGTAAGTTTACTGAAAATAAAGGTAGGATCCTGAGAAACCTAACTGGAAAATTATACCCTCTGTGAAATCCTTTGTTCTAAATTGATTCTGTAATTTTTTAATTTTTCAACTTTACTCTGAAAATGTACAAGATCATTTTCACAAAATTTCTCAGTTATCTACAAAAACTACAATTTTCATGAATATTCAGCTTGATTAGAATTTTTCGAAACTGACTATAAACTTAAAATTTTAATGAAAAATCATTGAAGAAGGATGGCAACTGAGGTCTAAAATAAAAACTAATTTCATGTGTTTGCCTTTTGTGTTTACCAGCTGCAATTTTATAATCTCTCAAAAAAAAAAAATCTGTTAAATCTGAAAATCTGATTAAAAAACTCTTATGGTATGCATAACCAAATTTTACCAAATATAAAGAAATGTAGCTATTATTGATAATTTAACAGAATTGCAGCTGGTATAATGTGTTGCTTTATGAAGCTGCTTGCCTAGGCAGATTTGGGTAACCATGGAAACAAAGTTTTTTTTAAATTTGTGTGAATTGAGGTGTTGATCTGTGAACGGAAAGTAAAATTGAGATTATTTGTAAGAAAACAGAAGTTAAAATTGATCAGTAAAATTATATGTCTGTTTCCATGGTTACACAAATTTTATTGCTGCTAATACAAATCAGCTTAGTCAAGTCTTATTATAGATTGTGGTTTGATTCCAAATTTTTCCTAAATTCTTTCTGGGGAAAATTCAGCTGAAATTTCTGATTGTAATTGAATTGCTTGTAGGGCAATTTTCTGTCAGTTATGAATTATTCAGGATAATTTTTAATACAAAGAAGAGTTTACCTACATAAAATACAGAAAAACTGTATTTTATTTGCTAAAAACAGTAAAGCCTAGATATATTTAAAAAAAAAAGCTCAAACCACAGTTTATAATGATTTTAGAGATATTTTTGAAAATTTTAAATTGAATTTAAGATATGGCCTCAGGTTTAGAATAAGTTTTTCTTTTTGTCATTTTATTTTTTATTTTTTTCAAAAATAGTCTAAAGTAAAAAAAAAATATTTTTAAACAAAATTTAATTTGAAAGTTTTTCAGTAAAAAATCTTTTAGTTTATTTTTTTCAAAGTAAAATTTATTTTAGTTATAAATTATTTTCTGTGTCTGAGAAAACCGAGGCCATATAATTACATTGTTTGCTTAGCTGGCGGAAAAATATGAAAATTTTCCTTAATGTAATATTTAAATGTACCTTAAAAGAAATGTAGCAGAATGTATAATTCTGTTAGTCGGCAACATTTTTTTTGAAGCATCTAATTAAGGAAAATTGGCTGATGAAATTATGAGATCTTCCTCAATGAAACTGCTCTTTGAAAAGATCGTATTTAAAGGAAATGTGCAGAAAATTGGTTGTTGAAAAAACATTTTTTATCATAAGAATTGGCGTTATTTTAAGATTTTTATCCACCAGCTAGCAAACTTTGTGATGATTCAATTAAAACGTAAGATGTACGAATGAAGATTGTTTTTAAATGTCCGTTTTATTAATTTCTCTGAAATAGGTCAATAACGCCACTGCTCGAGTCATGACCAAAAAAGCTGCTGCACCCACCGTTCCCAATGGTAAGCCAATGAAATTCTTTCCTGGTCAAAATCAGATTTGTCGATTTTTGAATCTTTCTCAGTATATGCTGACATGGATTGACTCAAATGTTATAGTTTTGAAGCCCATGCTTTAGTGTGGATCTCCATTTTTTTTTATTTTATGAAATGACAAATCTGATTTTACAATGACCTTTTGACCTTTAGTTGAAAACATCAGTTCAGCAGCAGCTTTTCCATAGCAACAGAATTGTGATAAAATTTGCATATTTCTGATAATGAATGGAAATAGTTAAAACTAACTCTCTAATGACACAGTTAGGAGTGTGTTCCCTGGAAATCTTTCTTGGATGAAAAAACTTGATAAAAATGAAACGTTTGGAATTGAAAAAATTGTTGGAAATATTTTCTGTAAAAATTTCATATGATTTATTTTCAATAATGGAACGTTCATATTTCATAATAATATATACTATTCATTTAAAAAATTGAAATTTTACTTTTATTTCCAAAATGTGAACATTCCATTATGCATTATAGATCATTTTAGTGAGGGTTTCCAAATTTGAGATTTTTGAATATATTTCCAATCAATTTTAATCAATAATCAATAAAAGAGTTTACTAATGAATGATCTGGTTCTGGGATATCTTATTGTCTGAATTAGATGCATTACGTTGGTATATATTTTACAAGGGTGCATGAATTTTATTTTATTTTTTAAATTTGACCCAAATATTTAAGTTTGCTTTTGGAATGATTCCAGAATTAAGCATGTTTTATTTATTTTTTGATTGATTGACCCAGTTTTTCATTGTCATGGAAACAGATTTTTAAACCAAGTAGCTTTTAAACATTTTCAGACCCCTTTTTGTTTTGAAGCCCATTTTCATTTTTTAATTTGTTTTGTGCCTGTTTTAGAAGAATGGAATTCTGTGCATAAATTCACTGCAAAATGCACATGCTTTACATGCTGCGCGCTGTTTTTCATGATATTGTCTAGTTTTAGTTGTAAGAGCATCATGGAACCCTGTTGAAATATCAATTCTGTTGTTACCATGGAAACTGCATGTTGAATATCAATTTGTTCGGAATATTTTGATTGTCACATCTTCAGAATGCTCTTTTGTCCCCCAGGGTTAATTTGATATTTTGAAGTCTGGTCCAATTTTCATGTGTATTTCTCTTTGGAAATAATGTAAAAAATTTTTAAAACAGTAATAACACTACCAAACTTGGAAATAATAATTATTGATAAAATAAAGACATGAAAAGGTCAACATGTCTGATCCTCAACTTGTAGATCAAACTGATATATAAATTTAGGCCATTAGATTCTGAATCTCAATCTTTTTCTCAATTTTAACAGGAAAATAACAATGTAAAACTGTAATAATGTGCAGTAGTCTGCAGTCCAAGAATCATTAAAACAAGAATGAAATCAGACTGTGGACGAAAGCCTAATTAATATTCATGAGGAGATATTTGATACCCTGGTCGGAATCTTCACGATATCCCATAATCCTGTCATAAGAATAACGTCAATTTGTTTCTATCACAGCACGCTAAACAAACATAAATATAAAACAAATTTACAATTTTAAACTTTCACAATCGTTAGTCAAGTTTCAATTTGAAAAGTAGAGAACTAGATTAAAAATTGTCCTCATTAACATTGCAAACATATTTTACATTTTCATTCTAAACATTCAGAACTGAGCATAAAACATAAAGATCTAAGTTTCCAATTGCTTCTGAGATCCCTTGACAGTAAAAAATAGAAAATTTTTTTTTATCCATTGTGCTGCAAAACATTCATTTATTGAAGAAAATTATGTCTAGCAAAATTATCAGACTTTACTCAAAATGGAGGAATCCAGTATAACTAAAACATTAGGTAAAATATTAGATAAAACATTATGTAAAACATGAGGCAAAACATTAAGTTAAACATTAGGCTAAACATTAGGCAAAACATTAGATAAAACATTAGGTAAAACATTAGATAAAACATTAGACAAAACATTAGGTAAAACATTAGGTAAAACGGTGGGTAAAACAATAGGTAAAACAGTAAGTAAAACATTGGGTAAAACATTGGGTAAAACATTAGGAACCATACTGAAGTAGAAAATGATTTGAGAACCCAATTATGGCGTCACAAATAAATTGACAAAATACAGAAAACCGTGTTTCCATTTTCAGAAAAATTCTCATGAAATTGATTGTAGTTTCTATCAATAGTGTCTAAAACTCTTCGTGTTACGGAACTCTTGTCTAAAGGAGGAAGTTTTTGTCAAAATAAATCGATATCTGTGAAATATTACTCGAGACTAGATCTTGTAAGATGTAATTTATTTTAAGAAACACGCCGTTTACAATGAATTTGACATTTATCCAATAAACAACATTAAAACACATTATAGTATTTTATATCATCTTTTTAAAGACTTTATTTAATACAAACAATACAATACAATTATTCTTTGTTTTAGACATTCTTGAAAAGACCATTGAATATTTTTAAAGTGACAAAATTGATGTTAATATGTTGATGTTTGAGAAAGGATTTAAAAATCCATTTCAATTTGCTGTCATCCTTCTGTGACTGCAGTCCTTTTTTTGAAATAAAAGCAGGGCAGTCTTTTCAAATTTCATCATTAAGAACACAACATTAATTCCATTAATCATGTCACGACCAGAATAATGTTAGGGCTACAGTTTGTCTAATGCAATTGACAAGTTTTTGTCTAAAATTCAATTCTCAGAAACCTGATTGTAACATTTAGACTAAATGACAAAAGGCTTATATGTAGTTGACACGTGTTTTGTCTACAATTCATCAGGACCACTGATTTTTCACTAGTTCAATTTAAAACTAAGATAAAATTGAGGAAAAATTTCCAAAACTCTAGTTAAAATCTTCCACAATGGCTTTAGCTTGCCTAACTAATAACTCAATAAACGTAGTAAATTATATTAAAAAAAAATGGTAGATGTCTTATGAATCCCCAAAAATTCTAATAGTTTGGAACATTTTTGTCAAAGTTTTAGGATGATGAATGTTATGAATTTAGTTGTATTTGTTGGAAATTTTGATGTCATTGAAATGCATTGAATTCTGTTGTTATGGAAATGTTTTTAGAGAATTCTGTTGTTATGGAAATGTTTTTGAAGAATTCTGTTGTTATGGAAATGTGCTATTTAGACTATCAGGCATGGTACCTGCTGAATTTGAATTTTTTTGTCCCTGTAGAATGTAGCTGAATTGTCTCCTTTGTTCTTAGAAATTTTTAGAAATAAAAAACCATTGCAGATTATGGGAATAACTTGTAAAATATAATTGTTGAATTTTTCAGTTCCTTTACCAGCTGCTGCGTTAAGAGGTGTTGCTCTAACGAGAGGACGGGCTGCAGCTGCTGTAGCTGCAAGGGGAGCTTACTCTGCAGCTGCTGCTGCTGCCGCCGCGGCTGCTTTACGACATCCCACACCATTAGCTGCTGCAGCTCCATTACAATATGCAGCGTAAGTTTCGAACTTTTCGTTTTTTAGGAAATTCAGATTACAATTCATGACAGTATTAACCGGTAAATACTGTGTGCCATAAGATGTTAAGAAATTAACTGAGATGCCATTAAGCCTGCAATAAGTGTTTCTACGTTCTGATGATGTCTTGTTAATGGATTTCAAATTTTACCTTTACCAAGAATTTGAAGTAATTTCTTTTGTTGATCTGGCAAGGACAGGGGTTTGATTTTTTTTTGACATTTTTTTTTATGTATTCTCATCTCAAAATTTCTTTTTTTTCCAGTGGTGGTATTTATCAGGATCCATTTCTTGCCACATACGATGCTGCAGCTGCTAGGTACCAATTAGTTACAACTCAACCTTACGCTGCCGCCGCGGGCTTCCCTGGTGCCAGATACGCTATCCCAGCAGTCGCTTCCGCTGCACAGTAAGTTTTATACTTCATTAGTTTATTGTTGGAATTTTATGGAAATTTAATTTCAAAATGTTTTTTACTTCCTCAATTTTACTGTTTTATGTTTTCTCTACCCTGTATAAAAAATAAAACGTATTTTGTCATTGTATTTTCCAACTCAGGAACATGGAGTTATATTATAGATGATGTGTGACTATTTTAACTTTCACATAAAGTAAAGAGTGAAGTCTTGAATTTTTATTAAATGCCCTTGTATATTTTGTTGTAGACTTGGTAGAGGAGTGGAATATGCTACCGACCCCTTCCTAGGACACAGTATTGGCCCCATGGCCGGTTATGGTGTAAGTAGAAAACTTTGATATATACCAGACAAGCCTGTAAACTGGCCGTAATAAACTGTTAATGTAATACACTTTGAGAAATATTGCTTGGAATTCAGAGTATATGACATTTTATCCAAAATAATGCCAGGGTTCAATGGGTTAAGGAAAAGCATTTAAAGCCTGTATCATAGAAATCAAGAATCTCAGAGCATCCACTGAGTGTTATAACATGCTGTACTATTTCTTACTTCATATTCTGCGGTGAGCAATTGACTGTACCCCCCATACTTATTCAACCTTAATATACCTTTTCCCTAGCCAATCCTTTTGTACTTTTCAGGCAACAGTATATCGAGGAGGGTATCAGAGATTCGCTCCTTATTAGGACAAAATATTTTAAAAAACGACAATTCTCGTCACAGTGCATAGCAGGGATTTACAGACTCGCAGTCAATCACATGATAGTCATGTGACATGTCATGTGACTCACTATGTAAATAGAGGACGATGAATGAATCTCAACTCGATCAAAAAAAAAACAGAACAATTTTAACAGACGAAGAATTCGAAGATTTTTCTGAAAGGAATTCCAAATGTTTTAGTTGTTTTGACTGCTGAGCACTGCTATTTTGTACAGAAATATAATTTTATCGCCTTGTCGTCAAAATGAGGATACAAGGGGAGATAAGAAGTACAAACAATACTCATACTATATGCTTTATTTTTACGGTTTGTCTAGTCATTATCGTGGTACGGAGATAAACTTCGTATCGCGTTGTCATACCTCTATATTGATAGTATCGAGCAATGAATCTTACTATCCAGTTTTAGATTTTGTCGCGCTATTACGATTCGGGGGCTCTGTCAGGGACATTTTTTAATGCCTGTTCAGGACATTTTAAGATGCGTCTTTACATGTAAATAGATTCACTCTCTTCCATTATTAGTCAATGATAGTTTTTCCCTGATGGAGCCTCCGAATTTTCAAAAAGTGCTTTTATTTGTTGAGTTATTGTGTCAAATGATGAAATTATTTTACGCATTTTTTGCGTATTTTTTATTTCAAAACCTAGCTTTAAAACAGGCTTGCTGATTGGCTGTTTGGTCAAATCATGTGAATTCAGTTGTTGAAAAATCCACGATGAGAAATCCACCCTGGAACTTATCAACGTTACTACGTTGACGTCAAGTCCCCCATTTTCTTTCATTTGTGGATAATTTCACCAACTTGGCCATTTTCATTTAGATTTTGTTTAGATTTCATCGTTACAAAACCCTGGATGGTCAAACATAGCGTGTTGATTTCAGTTTTGTTTTTGACACCCCTTAATCCAAAATAAACTTGTCCGTTCATGCAAATTGCTAATGTTTATTAACTACTGGACTTGTTCATTATATTATTTAAGGGGTGTTACAAATGAAAAAAACGTCAAAATTTCAACTAAAAATTTGGTTTTTGTACCAAAATTGCATGAAGTAGCATGTACAAAAAAGTGTAAATTCGAAATAAAACTGAAATCTCTCTGTTTTTGAGCCGAGGATCTGGGGTTTTGTAGATGAAATATGTTAGATCTTATTGTTTTGTTTTTGTCTTTATTTATTTAGAAAGTTGATTAGAATTATTACTCTTAAAACTCTTTAAATACTCAATTTCTATTGGTCAGAATGCTTCATATAGTCATTTCATTGGTCAGAAATTAACCAATTGAAATCCTCAATTTCTAGTTTGAATTTCGAATTAGTCATTTTGCACTTTTAAATTCTCTACGCAATTTTTTCTCCGAATTTGAAAGGTTTAAAAATATCAGAATGATGGTGCTAGAAGGTAGATATTACCTTATTTGGGGGCTGCCAATTTTTTAAAAACTTGTTAAATTCATCACATTTATTCTTGAATCTCCCTACGCAATTTTCAATTTTTTTTAGTTTGTATTATTTTACTTGCCAAAAAAATCTTGCCGATTCGAACAAATTCTCCATTTTTGAAACTTTTCTGTGTGCTGAAATTCTGTTCTCCAGAATTTTAAATTTCTTCCAAATTTTTGTAAAAACTTGCCACTCGTATGCAGATTTTAAATTAATTCCCAAGTTTCTAATCCCATGATTTATTCTTGTGAAAGCTAGTCTTATGTTTAATTAGTTATGGCAATTATTTGAGTTTTAATTAAGTTTTGTTAATTAAGTTAATTATTAACACATTGTACAACATTTGTCATACTTTGTAACATTTTATATTCAATATACTGTCTGATTTCCCTCATTGCATACTGCATGCCTTCATTAGGACTCTGAACATTATATACTCTAGGTGATGTGAGGCAGAGTATGCTTTTTCATTTGGAACACCAGCGAATACTTACGAATCTTGATCATCAATTATTGAAAATCAAATATGAAAATACAGTGCATTAGTATAAAAGTGTTTTGAAATTGAATTTAAATGTAAATTTATGTGCCGTGCAAATCAGACCATGTTTACTCTTTTTGAAACACCTGATGGTACTTCTCTTTGGAGTAGTCTACTACTATACAACTATTACTCTCGATTTTGACATGCTTTGGATTAAATTTTGACAGTATATTGAAATATAAAATGCTATGAAATATGATAATAAAATAAAACCATCTGTATCATGTCATTTTGTAAGATTTTGGTTTATTTATATTTTATACTATCATGTTTTTTTTTTTGGGTCGTTGTTGGACGACCATGTTTATTACAAATAAAAATCAAAAAATGTTAATTTATTGAATTAAAAATTTTAAAATTTAAATGATGTTGAATATTATCTGCTTATTTTTTTTTCTTTCCCGATTCTTTGTCCCTTTTTCTGTTAAATTCCTCTGAAGACTTGGTCAAGGGCATGCAAAAATCTTAAAGTGCTTAAAAGACAATGTTTAGAAGACTTGTACTTCACTTGAACCTGGGCCAGTGCTTCTATAACACCTCTGTACGGTCCTTGAAAGTTTTGCCCGTATAGAAAAACAAAACTGCCTCATGGCGCAATGATGTTTTTGCCTTTGACCAAATCTTCAGATCTATCAAAATGTCCCTTAACATCAGGAATTATTTTTAAAAATATTTTTTTCTGATTGACTGATATTAAAGTTTTCCAAATTTCACTGATTCTTACAAATTTTGCAATTTGCATCATGGATATCACTTTTTCTCTAAAAATTTACAGATCTGGATCAAATTTTTTTGAAAGATTTTAGGAATATAAAAATTGGCTACATGAACAAATTAGAAGAATAATTTCAAAGATTTGACATGGTGCCAAATTTTCCTGATTAAATCTTTCCATATCAGTCTTAATTCCTTTTCTGAATCTCTTTCCTTAGTTTTTTTAGAATCTTAGAATCTAAAGTTGAACTTATGAATCTTCTCTACTTCTGAATTTTGTCAAATTTCAAATTTTGACAATTTTTGAATTCTTGTCAACTATTTACTTGTAACCTTATTAGTCTTCACTCCTAAGAATTATCAGCATTTAAACTTTTCATTTTATTGTTAGATTCCACCGTATATATCGTGGAATTCGTATATAATTCGTATATTACAGTGCACTAGCACTCACCTGTTCTTCCAGAATATCTTGGCATTGTAACGCCAAATGGCATGTTTTTAAAACGATGGCATGATTTGCATTATGTAAGGTGACAGGATGATGAAAGATTGAGTTATCTTCCCTTGGATTATTTGCCCCGTTGCGATCTAGTCTTGTAATGCGCGAAATCATTCTGGTGTTTAGTTATTTGCTTTTTCATCCGTTCATATGAAATTTAGCTGCAATTAGGTTTAATTTTGCAATATGAAATTTAAACATCCAAATAGTGCAATTTTTAGAAATATCAATTTCAATCATTTTGCAATAAAAATCATGATTTTGTGCCAGTTTTTTAAATTCCAATTTTTCATGGTGCATCATGCCTCTTTCTTATGATAATCTAGTCACATGTTACTTTTAGTTTTGTTGTCTGTGCAGTGGGTTCGAATCCCCATCAGTTGCAATAAGCACTTAAGAGGTTAACCCTGCTTTAGCATTTTCATGTTTTTAAAATTTTTCCCCAAATTGAAATCCCTCTCCCATCCTACTATGGGCTAAATAATCCAAGAGAAGATAATTCAAACTAAAGATATAAGTATGGTTTACGATAATAATACTATTTATAGTAACATTATTTGCATGTGCATTGATATATTCAGACCTGACCTAAATTTATAACTGGGATGCAGAAATAATATTGTGAATAAATGATTTAAAATTTTATTTTAACTGACTTTGTGGAATAAATCAACTTCAATTCTAATTAAAAAAAATGTCAAATCCTAAAAACTTCACAAAGTCTAGAAATTTAAACCATTTTGAAAAATCTGTCTGAAAAAAAATGCGATCTGCATCCCTGTTAAATAAGAGAATATTTTTTGAAAATTGAATGATAGAATTATTAAGAATATTCACCATAATTCACTTGATGAAATCACTATTTTATTATCACTATAAGACAATGTGCTGATTGACCTAGATAAATATAGAATGCACATGCAGGATGGTTATTTGATTGCATGTGATGTTATGATCTTGTTTGAGTGCTATATCTGAACGCAAGCTGAATAAAATCAAATTTAACTTTTTGCATCTTGTAATTTCTAAATATGGATATGTTATGTCATGTGACCTGTACAATGCCCCTATTATGTTTATTTTGCATATTTATGTTATGTGAACCTGTGTATAGTGGCCACTGGGTGTAGTGGTTGTTATAGCAGGTTTTATGGTATAAATTGTTAGTTGTATGATATAATGAACGTAGACGTCAGGGGGAGTAACTCCTGTTAAATCAAAATCTAGATTAGCCATGAATATTTAATCTAAATGGGATGATCTGATTGGATGATATTGGTAATTGTATGTCGGACAAAAATCTTGAACTTGTAGAATTTCGAACACGACATTTGCGTAAGATTGTCAACAAATCTGCTTGTGATTGCTGTCTAACTTTTAATTCAAGCATCTTTCATAAAAAACAAAAACGGTGGCATCAACACTTCAATCTATGTGGATAAAAAAAAGTTTAAAAAAAGCAAGGTTTTACAAGTTCAAGATTTTTGTCTGTACATATTAAACAACAATTTGTATATATTAATGTAACCAAGGTGATGTTCCTAGCTCTTCTATTCACCTCCCTGGGATAAAAGTTAATACTCCAACAAAGTTTTTGTGCATGTTGCATTCATTTTCTGAACTTCCTGTGTTTGCATGATGTAGACTAACCAATATGAAAAATGGAGGAAGGGGAGTGTACATTATTTTTGAGCATTTGAATAAATCAAAATTTTTGTCGATGCAGTCAACTTCTGCTTCCATTTTTCTGGATAATTTTTCTCAGAAAATGTTTGTAAATTTGAATTTTTTCTCTATTTTTGTTAATTGTCATGATATTTAGAATTGTAGTTGATAATTTGTGTGGATATTTTTTGCTGCCGATGTTTTCTCGTTGCTTTGTGTTTTCATATTTAATATCTGCTCATCGTAATCGCTTTTCAGACTCTGGATGTTGTCATTAGAATTTCAAATTTAATTCTGCAGTTAGAGACAGACTATCAAAGCACTTGTTATGAGATGCATGCGAATATCAAAAGTCAAAGCCTTATCAAAGCTAGGCTATTTGGCTGTAACAAATTTATGTCTTGTCTAAGCTTTTTTGACAATCAGATTTCTATATTTCTAATTTTGATTATAAAATTTTGTGAAACTGGTTACTTTATAACTCCAAATTTGAATCAACATCCTAAATTTATTAAGAATCATTTCTGGATTTAAAAAATCAACATCCCAGTCTGAAAGTGATTATGATATTTTTCCTGCACATATAATCCAATGACTTTATATCAGTAGTAATTAGCACTTTATAATTAATTAATTAATTAATGTATTTATTGATTTTTAATCAATCAAAAAAAATCAGAAAAATCAAAGCACTTAGTTTGTTGATTGATGTGTGTGCATGCTGACAATTTATCTACATTGTTACCGCTCAAAAATATTTCCAGAAAATAATACTTAAAAAGATTTAAAACGTGAATCAAAAACTCTATTATCCAAATTTTTAGAATCATTTTGGTATAATCCAAAAATAAGTCGGACATGCAAAGGTTGCTTGAATTGAAAATTTTTACTGAGGTATATGTAATGTTGCAAACTTAAAGAAATTTTTGAAAAAATTCAAATTTGTAAAATGAAATGAAACAGAATGCAAATGTTTTATTTCGCACAAATTTGTCTAAATCTAAATAATTTTGGAAATACAAGGAAATATTTTTGAGCTGGTAAGTTGGAATGGAAATACTTCTAGGAATGTTGCATGAAGCCCTAAAAATTTGCCCCTTTTTAAACCTTGGTGTATACTGACTGATGGGAATGCTGAAACTTAGTTTCTGTTTACTAACAAACTGATTGTCTGCTGATAAACAAACAACAAACAAACAAACAAATTCTCTCTGTGTGTCGTTTCTAATAACTCTCACCTTTTCTAGTCATAAATTTTTATTTTTCAGCAAAGTCAATTGACCATTTAGGACAAGTTAGACATGAACAATTGACAACAGGGAGTGTCATCTGTAAATTGACTTTCTTTCCATATGATCTTTTACTGGTTTCGACTTCTTTTACATCAAAGTTTATATGTAAATCAGGGTTTATTTTGCACTGATTTAATAATGTAAATTGACATGAAATTTTAGATGTAAATTGACTTCTGACATGAAATTTTAGATGAAAATTGGACTTCTTCTGACAGGGAATTTTAGATGTAAATTGGACTTCTTGTAACAGGGAATATTAGATGTAAATTAGACTTCTTGTGACAGGGAATTTTAGATGTAAATTAGACTTCTTGTAACAGGGAATTTTAGATGTAAATTACACTTCTTGTAAAAGGGAATTTTAGATGTAAATTAGACTTCTTGTAACAGGGAATATTGGATGTAAATTAGACTTCTTGTAACAGGGAATTTTAGATGTAAATTAGACTTCTTGTAACAGGGAATATTAGATGTAAACTGGACTTCTTGTGACAGGGAATATTGGATGTAAATTAGACTTCTTGTAACAGGGAATTTTAGATGTAAATTAGCCTTCTTGTAACAGGGAATTTTAGATGTAAATTGGACTTCTTGTTACAGGGAATTTTAGATGTAAATTGGACTTCTTGTAACAGTGAATATTAGATGTAAATTAGACTTCTTGTAACAGGGAATTTTAGATATAAATTAGACTTCTTGTAACAGGGAATTTTAAATGTAAATTGGACTTCTTGTGACAGGGAATTTTAAATGTAAATTAGACTTCTTGTGACAGGGAATTTTAGATGTAAATTAGACTTCTTGTGACTGGGAATTTTAGATGTAAATTAGACTTCTTGTAACAGGGAATTTTAGATGTAAATTAGACTTCTTGTAACAGGGAATTTTAGATGTAAATTAGACTTCTTGTAACAGGGAATTTTAGATGTAAATTAGACTTCTTGTAACAGAGAATTTTAGATGTAAATTGGACTTCTTGTAACAGGGAATTTTAGATGTAAATTGGACTTCTTGTAACAGGGAATTTTAGATTTAAATTGAACTTATTGTGACAGGGAATTTTAGATGTAAATAAGACTTCTTGTAACAGGGAATTTTAGATGTAAATTAGACTTCTTGTAACAGGGAATTTTAGATGTAAATTAGACTTCTTGTGACTGGGAATTTTAGATGTAAATTAGACTTCTTGTAACAGAGTATTTTAGATGTAAATTAGACTTCTTGTAACAGGGAATTTTAGATGTAAATTAGACTTCTTGTAACAGAGAATTTTAGATGTAAATTGGACTTCTTGTAACAGGGAATTTTAGATGTAAATTGGACTTCTTGTAACAGGGAATTTTAGATGTAAATTGGACTTCTTGTGACAGGGAATATTAGATGTAAATTAGACTTCTTGTAACAGGGAATATTAGATGTAAATTGAGACTTATTGTAACAGGGAATTTTAGATGTAAATTGGACTTCTTGTAACAGGGAATATTAGATGTAAATTAGACTTCTTGTTACAGGGTATTTTAGATGTAAATTAGACTTCTTGTGACAGGGTATTTTAGATGTAAATTGTACTTCTTGTGACAGGGAATTTTAGATGTAAATTAGACTTCTTGTGACAGGGAATATTAGATGTAAATTAGACTTCTTGTGACAGGGAATATTAGATGTAAATTGGACTTCTTGTAACAGGGAATTTTAGATGTAAATTGGACTTCTTGTAACAGGGAATATTAGATGTAAATTAGACTTCTTGTGACAGGGAATATTAGATGTAAATTGGACTTCTTGTGACAGGGAATTTTAGATGTAAATTAGACTTCTTGTGACAGGGAATTTTAGATGTAAATTAGACTTCTTGTGACAGAGAATTTTACATGTAAATTAGACTTCTTGTGACAGAGAATTTTAGATGTAAATTGGACTTCTTGTGACAGGGAATTTTAGATGTAAATTGGACTTCTTGTGACAGGGAATATTAGATGTAAATTGAACGTCTTGTGACAGGGAATTTTAGATGTAAATTGGACTTCTTGTGACAGGGAATTTTAGATGTAAATTGGACTTCTTGTAATAGGGAATTTTAGATGTAAATTTGACTTCTTTTGACAGGGAATTTGTATTGGGGATACTTAAATCATCAATAGAACATCTTATGATCAAAATGGTGTAAATTGATGTTATCAGTGTCCCCCAATACACAAAGAAAATTTTTTTCGATGCCCAAAACACTGACTAGAAAAGATGAGTTGTATTAGAAACTTTTAATTTCTTTTTGCATGTGGAATGAGAACTTTGTGCATTTTACAATTTTAATCCACTGTGTGTCTCCATAGATTATCTGTATTCACCAGTCATGTCTGACTAGAGATCTGGACATCATTAATATTCCTATCCAAAATTACTGTAGAAAAGGTAAGACAACAATCAGACATCTTGGATCAAGATTGAGGCTAATACCTACCAACTAAAGTAACCTTGTCATGCCCCACAGGAGGAGTTGTGAATAAGGCCTATTCCAGTCTTAAAGAACCCCACCCAGCACCATGCAATTAGGAAGTTGCAATATAAAAGCCTGACATAATAAATAATTTTAATATATCACAGATTATCAAATACAAAACATTACAATTCTATTTCTTTCATGTTCGGCAAAAAAACAAACTTTTCCATGGATAAACATTTAAATATGGTCAATTCAATTAGGCATGAATACAGTTCCCAAAAATTTTAAGAAATTGATTGAAATTTACACAAAACGTGCCAAATAATGACAAGACAATTTGCGGGTGAATACATTACTATAAATAATTATTGATACAATGTGATACAAATTACGTTTCCTCCTCAGTGGGGACATTACGTGAACTGAGAGCAATTGTAACTTTACGTAATGCTGTCTGGGCTTGTGGGAAATCTTGATTCAGTCGATCTACGATGGCGTTGAGGGTGTGAAGACGATCGACTTGTTTATCAAACTCTACATCTAGTGATGTCTCGGATTTACATAACATCGTATATTTCCCATCTTTTACATTCTGGTAATATTTAGTCTTCTGTTGTCGGGACAGTAAGTCAGACATATTCTGGAAAATACAAACAATTAAATGAGATGTTTGCCATGACAATAGGTTAAAAGTACACAAGGGCCTTATTCTTGAAAACTTAGAGACTAAAAGGGAGATAACTACTGTTTAGATTCAGACCACAGCCATTGAGTTAAATAAATTTAAGACATTGGTAGTCGTTTGATTTGACCTATCAGTAAATATTTCGCAAAATACAAGGTCAGAAAACTGGCATATCTCTTCAAAGCATGTGAGTAGAACAAATGGTAGACTAGAAACATGAGTGTCATGGTTGCAACTACGTTCTTGACAATATGAGGATAGACAACTCGACTGCTCAGTTACGAACACTCAAGATCATCTAAGAACAAAACAATGATGGCTGTATTTCCTCTATGTTTACATGTGCCGCCATTTTGTATCCACCGTTCTTGTACTCCACTCCTGCCGACATGGAAGTGACAAGAATGACTTTCCCCAGTCTGTTCTTGTCCTTTGTCTCTAGTTCTCAAGAACGTAGTTGCGAATATGACCAAGGAGTTTGTACATCACAGCAATATCAATTATCAATGACTTTTTCCCACTCTTTCATGGCATTATACAACAACTAACTGAAATCAAGATAAAGTGAAAACCTACCCGTTGTTTCATCTCCGCTAGTTGGTCTATATCCCCATCCATACTATCAGCTGTGGTTTGAAGTTGTTGACAGTTGACTTGTTTCTCCTCTAATTGTTGACTCAATATCTGTTGATGTTCGTGTAATTCTCGAATCTCACTATCACAACTATTAGCATCCTGGAAAATATACATCATACGAATTTATATAGAACAAGACATAGATAAAGAAGCACATTTAAAAATAAATGTCTGAAATATTATTAGGGTTTAATCACACTACAGCCAGAGCAGGGCAGCACAGAACAGTGTATCGCTTTGCTCAGCTCTCCTCCGTGCCTAGTCATTCCACTTGCGATGTAAACAGCTGAGCGTCTGTACATTTAAAACCATCTGTACATTAATACTGTTACTAATCGCTCTGCCTGTAGTGTGATCAAATCCTATGTATGTGCTTCTTTAATAATTATACATCAAATTAAAATAGGGATATAGATGTCATTAATTTCATTTTAGGGGTTTAAGGAGGATTAAAAGGGGTGCACATTAAAGTAAACTATATAGTTCTCCAGCCATCATCATACAACAGTTAATTAATCAATCTCGTAGATGCCTGATAAAGGCATAGGAAGTATAATACATGTATGCCTATGCCACTTGGAAAATTTTAACTAAATAAGAGTTTGTCATAAGGCCTACCTGTATAGTAGTTTTAATTTTCTTTCTAGTTTCTGCCATCTGTCTTTCAAACGTTCCTTTAGTCAATGGTTTAGATTTCATCTTAGACTGGGCATCACCTCTCGTTACTATCGTATCACGTCTACAAATTATAATATTTCATTTTAAAAACTCTTAAATAAAGTGTTAATGAAACCCACAAAGCCATGTAGTGTGCAATGAGAGAAATTGTTACAGCACAGAGCTTTAAATTCTGCGAGGGATCTTTAACATACAATATCTAAGAAAGGGAAATAACTGATGCTCCAGACCAGTTAGAAAGTTTCTTTGCCCCACTTTTCTCAACTTGTTGAGCTGAAAGCAAGGTTCTCAAAGCCCCTCTCCCACCTACAGGAGTTGCAAGCAGAGTATGTCCCGATTAAAATTTGGATACAAATCAGGAAACTCCTCAAATCCTTGGAAGGAACTAGAAAACTCTGGTCTAGAGCCACAAGAACAGTTAAGTTTCAACCGAATTTGAGACGTAAACGGCTTGCAATTCTTGTAGGTGGAAGAGGGACTTTATGAAGATAATTCTGACACAAGAACTTGAATAAAAAAAAAAAGAAAAAATTGAGTTTTAGGTTATATTATTATGCCCATGGTTCTCTGAAGACTAAAGGGAGATTACTACTTCTCATGACACTCTGAAGACTAAAGGGAGATAACTACTTCTCATGACTCTGAAGACTAAAGGGAGATAACTACTTCACATGACACTCTGAAGACTAAAGGGAGATAACTACTTTTCATGACTCTGAAGACTAAAGGGAGAGAACTACTTCTCATGACACTCTGAAGACTAAAGGGAGATAACTACTTCTCATGACTCTGAAGACTAAAGGGAGATAACTACTTCTCATGACACTCTGAGGACTAAAGGGAGATAACTACTTCTCATGACTCTGAAGACTAAAGGGAGATAACTACTTCTTATAAATCTTGAAGACTAAAGGGAGATAACTACTTCTCACGACTCTGAAAACTAAAGGGAGATAACTACAATTAAACTAAACTTACCTAGAAACAGCTTTTTCCATTTCTTGTATCATTTTTTCCTGTTGTTTCATTAACTGAGAATATCGAACCTGCATTCTGTGTATTTCAGCTTTCATGGCTGCCACCTCACCCTGTCCTACTTCAGAATCTACAGCAGCTCGCGTTTCTCTTCCTAACTGAGTTTTCTTCTCCCATAACATAATCTGACGTCTGTAAAAATAGAGCAAGTCTTGAGCAATACAAAATAGTCAAAATCTGTGATTTGCAAATGAAAAGACAAAAGAGAAAATTATATCCCCAACGATCCCAACTGCAAAACAAATCTCAAAATCCATATTAACACATTGGCAATACATTGGTGGATAGAAGTGTATCGATCAATGATTAAATATTTCATAATGAAAAGTGGTATTAGGTGTCTAAAAGAGTAAGCATACCCTGCTTGACGCCACAATCTGCAGTGTTGAATCAGATTTAAATACTAAGCCATCAGCTAACTTAAAACGAAGCCATATAAACACATACTCCTTATTAAAGAAAGTGAAAGTAAAGAAGACTTACTCTGCCTCGACTAAACTATTTAATAATCTTTCTTTCTCTTCTCGTATAGCATCTAAATTCTCTTGTAGTTTAATAGATTCACTTTCAGCTTCCTGTCAAACAAAATAAAAATTGAGTTTTACATCCTAATGTTCTTAGATAATTGTAAATGGAAAATGAAAATGAAGATAATTTGAAGAAAAAATTGTCAGAAATTTTTGATATCAAACTAAAATGGGGCTTGAAATAAGTACAATTTGTAGCACACAAAGCCTAAGTTTTCTGTCCCATCTGAACACTTTTTCTGACCTGTATCACTGACGGGGAAAACCAGTTTTCAAAAGTAGCAACTTTGATGAATCTAATGTAACATTGCTTAACTGTAAAGTTACAACCTATAATTTCCAGAACTCAAATAGCTATCTTCAAACAGACAAAATCACCCCAGACCTCATCGAAAAAAATAAACATAAAAAACCTACCCGAAGTTTAGCAAGGAAATCGCTCTCCTGTAGAATTGTAGATTGTTCAAGATGATCTGCGTTACCTTTCTGTTTATGAGTTAAAATATTTAATTTCAACAGGTCGTTCTGCATGTTTTTAATATTCTTTTCAATATCGTATCTCTCACGGCTATGTTGATCTATATTCTCTGTAAACAATAAAATACCGGTATTGGAAAACTTTGGACTTAAGAGTGGGTTGCAGTAATCATTGTTTGGGTGTATTTGCCTACAAAACATTTGTGTGACAAAACAAGTTGTAATATATATAGTAGTCTAAAGATTTGTAGCTCAAACCTAAAACATTCCAAGATACAAACAATTATTGACTCTCATGTTAACTTTTATCATGATAAAAAGTTTAAATACTCATGTTATTTCTTTTTTTACTAAACATAACCCGTGTATTTCAATGTTCATTTCATTTTATCCAGGTTTAAAATGTTTGCTTACTGTCTGTCTGACACCTCTTAACTGGCAGCCCACACACCACACAAATACTGGTTACAGTAAAATCGTAAACAATTTGAATTCTTGATAAAATTCTTAAACTTACTCTCAGTCCTAATTTTCTTCTGTGATAAAATAGTGATATGTTTCTTTAATGAAACAACGTCTTGTGACTGCTGGGATTTCTCTTGAGTCAATTTCACCAGTTCACTCTCCTGTCTCAGCCATTGCTGTTGTAGTTCTGCTGTTGCCTGTGACTCAGCGTCAATTGATTTCTGGAGAGAATTAATCTGTATCTCCAATGGTCCCAATTCAACACCCTAAAATATAAAGACAGTTTTTTGACATATGAAATGAAATGGAGTCTAAAGTCTTTAGATATGATTTTAATTCTTTGTTTAACATAATGTTCATAAGATGTACATGAGGAAAGCAACACTCTGCAGTGTTTAATGGGGGAAATCTACACATGACAATTCATCTAGGGATCTTTTATGCGAACACTACTGGACCTATCCTAATGACAATAAATTTTGTCTGGCCAAAAAGTCGATTGCAAGGGACCCATAACCCTCCAAGAACAAGCACCATTTTGAAGAAATAAATAAAAAAATATGTGCCCTCCAAGGAAGAATAAAGAAACAAAAATAAAACTTACGCCAGCCGAGTGTATCATATGTTCTAGTTTCTTATTATATTGATCAATCAGATTCTGTTTACGTTCGATCACAGCGTTACGTTTGGTAATCTCCGTGTTGCTATGGGAGATAATATCATTCCTAGCTCCAATTTCTCCGTCAAGTTTAACCAATATCTTCTTCAATCTTTCTGTCCTAGTTTTAACATTCGATGATTCCAAGGCATCTCTTGCAATTGTATTCTCTACTTCAGCTGTTTGTGTTTCCTAAAACAAAAGAAAAATATGATTAAGTATTTTCATGTAACCAAATAAATGTGGGACAAAAGACACACTTCATTGCAATTTCAGTAAAAATGTTCAATTAACCAGGGATTGGTTTGTATTTTAGAAAAATTTAATTTCTGAAGACTAAAGGGAAGTAACTGAAGCTGAATTACTGAAGACTAAAGGGAGATAACTGGTAAAATTCAGACCACAATTACTGATATAAAGCAGTAACAAACTGTTCAAATTTCTGAAGACAGCTTTAGACAACAGTTTTGAATAAAGCAGTCTCTTTTACATAAAGCTTTAAAGACTAAAGGGAGATAACTACTGTTACGATTAAGACTACATCTAGTGAGTTATTCTTAAAGAATACAAAAGTGATCTTAGCAATCTTACTTCTGCATCATTTAAAGAAATTTTGAAGGGGGAAATAACTATCAGTACTATAAGATTTAAACGACATGTAGAAGCGAGGAGCACATATAACAAAACACAAGACAATATTATGGAATATAACACACTTTTATAAAGTTAGGCACATAATGTTTCAACACAATATACACGTGTCGTCATCAGATGTAATGTAATGTAATAAATCTATTAAAGAAGTGTTTTATATTCCATAATATTGTCTTGTGTTTTGTTATAACTACCGGTACTGTTTTAAATAAGACAACAATAGTTGAATAAAGATAAGTTATAGGATTGATATCAATACTGTACATATAACCAGAAATAACTATCTAAATGAATTAAATGATGATTTTCATCTCTTATGTTTATCAAAATGTATAGAAAACATCTTCAAGAAAATTGTAAACGCTTAATACACATCGATTAAATGCTAATTATTGTAAATATATTATTTTTTGTAATTGTAAATAGTATTCATTAATGTAATGTACAATTTATATTATTGTAACGTTGGTCGTAGACCTTTATTTCTGAAAATAAACTTATTCTATTAAAGATAAGTTTTGAAGACTAAGGGGAGATAAATTAAATATATCTTACGAGTTGTTTGGTACGATCTCGAACTTTGCCTGTGAGTTTTTTAGAATATTGAGAAGCTTTATCCATTGTGAGTTGTGTCCTCATTCTCTCCATGATCTCATCTTCTAGTTTCACTTTCTCCTGATATTCTTTCTCTATTTGTTGTCTTAGTGAGTTTAATTCATTCATTCTTAATGTTTTATCCTGCAAATAGAATGAATAAAATAGCTTTATTGTAAGAAAGATTACATAATTCATTTTTAATATATTGGGCTAGAAATTGAAAATAACAAAATAAGTTGAAAGAAAATGATTTTGAAGTGAACTACATAGGTTTCCTGTTTTTTTTAGAGGGAGACCCAAATTGACACCAATCAAAATATGTTTACAATCAAGATTTTAAAAAATCCTATTCAATTATCACTAATCAAATGACTTATCACAAAAATCCCTGGAACTGGTCCCAGGACATGAATCAAGACAGACAAAGACCCATTTCATGTAGGATTTCATATTGTTTGACAGGAATGCAACAAGTTTCTGACAAGTTCTAAAGAATAAAAGTATCAGGGGCCTTATTCTAGAAAACTTAACTTAGATAAAATCTAGATTTTAAGAAATACAGCAATCTGATTGGATAATATTACTAAATTTAAAATCGATTTAAGTAACTGACTAATCAAATAACTGGAACACTAAAATCATCTTAAGTTAAGTTTTTGAGAATAAGGCCCCAGGTTATAAAACTTACAACATTAGCTCTGTGTAAAGCCTGTTCTGTTTCGTGTAACATCCGAGTATAAGTTGTATATTCAGATTTACACGCGTCATGTTTGGCGTGACAGTGAGTCAGCTGTTTCTTCACAGCCTCGATATCACGTTCTGTCTTCGCTAAGATCAAACACAGTTTCTCATTCTGCTCTTCTTCCTTCGTGATATTTTTCTTGAATCCTTCAATTTCTGTTTCTAGAGACAGAATCTTCTGCTGTTGTTGACTGAAATTTAAAATTCAGATTCAAATGTTAAGATTAATACAACCCAAGAACCAACAATCCCAACTGTAAAACTAATCTCTTAAACAAAACTTGAAGAATTATAAAACCAGAGCACGCCCAATCGGAACCGTAAAACAAATCTCAAAATCCATGTTAACACAATACATTGGTAGCAGCTAATGAACTTTATGAGGAAGTATATCAATAAATGAGCAAATATTTAAAAATGAAACAAGGTATCAGGTGTACAGAAGAGTTAGCATACCCTGCTTATACGATTACATGGAATGTATATAAAGATAATGCAACTTGGGTGTTATAGAACTAATTTTTTAAAGATTTATTTAAAACGTACTTTAATGCCTCCTGCATGGCCGAGTGAGCCTCATCTCGTCTCCTCATACCAATTAACGAACTGTTCCACTGTTGAAATAATTGTTTCTTCTCAAACTCTATCACCTGGTTATTAACACAGAAAATTAATTAATAAAACTACTATACTCTTTGTATACAGGCCTTGTCAAATAGTGGCCCGCAAGCCCTCAAGAGTGGTCCCACCCCACCTTCTAAAACATTCTGTTAACTAAGCTCTATTTGGCCCTTATATTTCAGTCAAAAAAAGGATATTGTCCTGTACAAAAATTAATTGAGAAAGCCTGGTGTAGGCATACATTGTCCAATATGAAATTAATGGAAAGGAAGAAAAAAGATTATCTAATCTTTTTGTGCAAAACCCATAGAAAATTAAGGAGTTTTATGCCCAAAATTTTTTGCATCTGTTTGGTCTTTTGAGGTCGAGGTCGGGAAAATGTTGTGCAGTGTGCATTGGCTAATGATGGCCTACCCTTTTTTAATTTACAACTGTCAATTTGGCTACCGGCAACAGAGTAGCACACAGATGCCTCAATTTATTGTCCTATTTTTTCTCTGATCAAAATGCTTACCTCAATTTCCATATGAGCTTCCATCAGAGCCTCTTTCGCAGCCTTGGTCTCTTCTGATTGGGCAGTGATCTGAGCTTCGTACATCGCCATTTCTTCCTTCAGTTTATCAACTCGTTCTACCAGACGATCTACATACAAATCCTGTTAATAAAAATAAATCATTGCCCTGATCTGAGGATATTTTTTCATTGCAACATCACACTGTGTGAAATGAGGGAAAGGTTTGTATTAGGAGAGTGAGGTTAGCCTACTTTTTTTTTCAAACTGACAAGTTATCTTTGAAGTGCACAATCAGTAGTATATGGTTTCATTGTCCTATCCAAAAGCCCCTTGTGAGCCCCTGCAACTTACATTACTGACAAAGGGAGGTTGAAAATCTGAAGGAATCATCTCGACCCATGTAGGATTTAACCCTTGACCTTCAGATTAGCGAGAAACTCGATAAGCCTAAAAATCAAAACTTTCTACCCACCTGTTTTTGTTTTTCAATTTCTGCCCTGGTGACTTCAGATTCAGCTTTTTCAGCAGCTCTTCTCATGACATTGATATCTGACCGAACGTCTTCCTTCGCGTTCTGCATATAAAATAATCTTAGAGCTAAATTCTCTACTTCAGCCTGTAGTTCAGCTCCTAGAAAATAAATATAAATTTGGATTGAAAGAAAGAAAATCCATATTTTACAAGGACTACAACTTAATTTCTCAAGGATCCATTTGACTTAGGATAACAACTTAGGTTCCGTGAGGATCCTTTATCCAAGATGGTCCTTGACCAAACTTCTTGGTATTGATCTTTCCCAGACTATCCGTACCAATTTACAGCTGGGTTGACTGGAATAATGAGTGAAGATGACTTATTCAAGGTAATTTGATTTTTTTTTTTTTTCTAAAAAATTTATGACCAGAAAACTAAAAATATAAGTCTCTTAATTCAATCCTACCTTTTTTCTTTTCCTTATGAACAGTAGTTTGGTTAGTTTTATACATATTTCTAATTTCGTTCAGTTCTTGTTCATTTTTTAACCTTTCCTGATTAATGGTGGCATAGTCATCATGGTTTCGTTCTAAATTCATCTGATGTCTCGCCAGTTCTTGTTGAATTCCGTATAATTCTACACCCAAATCTTCACGATTTCTACGTTTAGATTTCAATGATTCTTCCTATAAAGAGATTTAATAATTACATTAAAATGAGAAAGAAAAGATATACTATTTTTTTTAAAACACTTTTTCCGGTATAAATAGAGATGTTTACATTAAAGCAACAGAGAAAATATGCAACATTTTGTTAACAAGAATAAGAACTGTCTACCAGATGGTTATTGACCAAACTTCTTAGAATTAATCTTTCTCAATTATGAAGTTATATCTAATATTATCTACCACATACTTCCTCTTATAATAAGTTTATTTTCTGTTCTTAATTTGCTTTGTTCTTAATTTGCTTGTTTTTTTAGGATTTAGGGTTTCATTTTGTGTTTATGCCATTAGTACCTTATCTTTTGTTTTTTTTTTTTAAATAAAGGGAAAGTTTAAAAGGTACTTACCAATTCTCGTAATTCCAGGGTAGTTTTTTCATTCTGTTTCTCCAAATGTTTTCTTAAAGCAGTTTGGAATCTGGCCATCAATGGCTAAAAAAAAGATAAAGAAAATATAGAGATTTGATCAAATACAAAGAATGGAATCTTCAACATGCAGGCTGTATCAAATATGCTATCATTTTATTGTCCCATCTGAAGGACTAGATGATCTGCATCACTAACATTAATAACAAGGGAAACTAAGTTGGAAAATCCAAATGTTTATCTATAATACACCTAACAGAATTGATCTTTGGACACTCAGTTAGCCAGCCAGCTTCAAACTCACTCAGCAATATTAGGTGATTATTATCAGAATGCTATATAAAGAAGAAATTATTCTTAAAAAGAACAAAAATAGAAAAATCTTACATGTTCAGGATCTAATACAACAAGATCTTGTTCACCATCACTGCCATCATCACTGTACTCGGCGAGATCTCGATTCATATCATCACCCTCTTCATCATCATCATCATCATCTTCATCACTATACCCTCCATCATCATCACCACCACCCCCTGGGGGACCAGCTGGGGGTCGCCCCATCATATCAGTATTACCCTGGGGCATGTCTTCTTCTCTATCACCTATAAATAAAACATAATATGATGTAGAACAAAAAGTTAAATTCATGTTTCAGATATATTATCCTCCTAGTTGTGTGTATGTTACCTTTCTTATACAGGACTCAAAAATGTTGGCTTATCAACTTGAGCCCATCTGATAATGTCTACACATGTTTCTGGTTCACAAAACTTTGGACTTTGGGTCAAATCAATGCACAATGAATAAAGAATAATAATGTCTATCTTAACCAAAAAATACTTGTACATAATCTTTTAATAAAAGACTTTTCAAAAGAAGTATTAAGTCAGACAAAATACATAAAAAAATATTTTGTACCTGCAGGAACTAAAGCTAGTTCTTCTTTTTGTTCTTGTGGTACCTCATCCCTACCTGAATAAGCATAATATAAAACCTTAAAAATATTGTTATCAATAGCATCATCAATTCTCAAGTTTTTATACCATTATTCCATATATTAGCCTACTTTTTTTACAGCTTAACCATTTACATGATCATTACTAGCGCTAAGGTATTTAAAAAATTTAATTGAAATATCTAGACAGTGTGAAAATATGCATGTGAACCTACCTTTAGCTTCTGGTGTTGCCTTTCTAGATCCATCTTTAGGACTGACAGCAGACCCTGGTCGTTTGACACCAGATCCGGGACGAACTCCTACGTTAGTAGCAGACTGAGGACGGACAGCTGACATTGGGCGAGTGGCAGAGGGGGGACGATCATCTGCACTCGGTATCATAACAGCTGGGGAGGATCTGAGTTCAGATGGTGGGCGTTCAACAATAGGTGGCGATTGTGCTTCTGTTGCTGATGTCGGCCTGGACCCTTTTCCTGAAGATGGGCGAGAAGGTTTCGCTGAGGTTGGACGTGATCCTTTAGCAGAGGCAAGTCTTTCTACCACGGCAGATTGGGGTCTTTCTCCAACTGCAGAAGCAGTTCTTTCAGCTTTTGCTGATGGGGGTCTTTCTCCTTTTGTCGATGAAGGTCTTTCTCCAACTGCAGAAACGGGTCTTTCCGTTTTGGCTGAAGCAGGTCTGTCAGCTTTAGCAGAAGTTGGTCTAGAACCAGTGACTGTTGGAGGTTGATCCTCGCCATTGTGAGAAGTTCTAGAAGCTGATCTCCCTGTGGCTGAAGGTGGACGTTCACCAGTTATAGCTAAATCAACAGCTGAGCCAGATCTGGTGGGAGTTTTGGCCCCTGTTGTTGAACCTGGCCGTGATGTTTTAACCGCTGAGGATGGACGTGAACCTACAAAATATAAAAGATTATCATTTTCCCATTCATCATATTATTCTTTTCAATTTTTTTTATCTGATTTTTCTTTTGATATTAATCATGTGGCCAAGAATTCATCCTGTGACTGTGAGTTGATACCTCAAAAATTTTTTTGTCAAACTTCTGCTAGAAGTAACATAAAATGAAAAATTCACCACTTTCAAAAGAGACAAGTCCTATATATCTTTAGGAAATATTTTTAGGAAATATTTTTTAACATCTAAAGATAAACTTGTTAACGTAAAATAGTGACTAGCTCCGTGCTGTTACCGGAAGTTGTCAAGCATCTAAAAGGAAAACTTCTGCCTGTGCTCTTCACTCGATGAATAAGGTAGTCATGGAAGCATGGTCTGACAGCCATCTTGTCATCATCATTTCCTTCATCTGTATGTTTATGTTTGTGATGTTCCCCGGGTTTTATGTATCGTGTATCATTATATGTCTTCATCATAAATAAATGTCACCAACTAAATATGACTTTTCAAAACTGACCTGATTTAGGTGTTGGAGGTTTAGCAGAAGTTGGTCTGGAAGAATGTCCTCCATCTTGTGGTTCTGATTCCATATCTCCTGTATCAAACTATAAATAGAAAATAAAATGCTGAGAGAAACTCATGTCATTATCAAGGGTTGTCTCTTTTTAAAAATGAGAAAAATAGACAATAGCATGTTCATGAACAACAATTCTTTTATAGTTTGAGTATTTTGTCTAGTGTTTATCTCCTAGAATAATCTGTTCTTATCACTAGTATTAGTAATATATTGTACAGTACTGGCACTTACGTTTTTTAAAGCCTGTTTTGTTAAAGCTGAAACTACGTCAGATATCCTAGAGCTGGGTCTAAAAAAATTTTTTTTATAATATCATGTCATTTTTTACAATTCATATCACATCTTCATAAAAATAATAGTAATTTTCTTTTGAATCTTTTAATATTTTACATCAAATTCTTCTTCAATTAGAATTTTAAATCATCTTCAATATCAAATTTTTCAAAACCTATCTTTGGGTAGGAAAGACATAATTAAAAGAAAGAAATAATAAAAGACTTCACAGTATCAGACGTTAAAGTAAGCATGCATCAAAAAAATAAAAAAAAATAACGTTCATAAACATAACTAGCTAAATAATACACTAATACTAAAAGAAATTATAAAGTCTTTTTTCTGAAATTATAGAAAAACTAAAAGTAAACATTATGCTTAAATAAATAGCTATACACATCACAACATGCGTAATGCACTGAAGATCTATAACTCCCTAAATAACAGAATTTAACAAATATCTGAGATGATTTCATCAAATGTATGCATATAACATGTAGGAATAAAGAAATAAATTAATGACAAAAAAACTTTCCAATCTAAACTAAAATAACTGCAATAAAAAGATATGCAATAGACTAATACACATTTAGAAAATAATAATGGAAAATATCATGCATCATTAATCAAATTATACACTAAAATACATATACCAATAATCTAATCTAGAGTAAATAGTACAGTCTGTCAGTAGTAGTATTTGTTGGTGATTTAAGAAACTTATTATAATCAATGCAATAAATTTGATCTGCCAGACATACTCATAATACATATACAGAACTAGTCAAATCGACAGTGTACCTCTTTGCTGACGATACGAAGATTTTTAACATAATCAAAGATGAAAGCGACAAAACAACACTACAAGACGACTTAATACGACTGACGGAATGGAGCGACACCTGGCTTTTACGATTTCATCCAGATAAATGCAAATACTTACATGTAGGAAGGCATAATCCATCAGCAGACTACCAATACCAACTTATGGGAAATACACTAGAGCAGGCGACAGAGGAGAAGGACATTGGGGTACGCATAGATGAGAAATTGACCTTCGACAAACACATATGCGAAAAAGTTAAGAAAGCAAACTCAATGGCAGCCATCATCAGGAGAATCTTCCACCATCTAGATGAGACGACGTTTGCACCACTATACAAATCACTTGTCAGGACTCAGTTTGACTACGCTAGTGCAGTATGGTACCCATTTAAGAGTAAACACATCGATATGATAGAAGGAGTACAACGCCGAGCAACTAAACAACTACCAGGATTCGCAAACCTCACATATCCAGAAAGATTGAGAAAACTAAATTTACCAACTCTCAGCTACAGAAGATACAGGGGAGATATGATTGAAGTCTACAAGATTACAAGCGGTAAATATGACAAAGATGCGGGAGAATTTTTAAAGATGAGAGAAGATAATACAGGAAGATCTAGAGGGAGAGGAAACTCAAAGAAAATGTTCGTACAGAGATCAAGGCTCGATATCAGAAAGCATAGCTTCAGTGTGAGAACCGCCTCTACATGGAATAGTCTACCCGAGGAAGTCATCAGTGCTAAATCACTCAATTCGTTCAAAAATAGATTAGATAAATACTGGGAGGGGCAAGCAGTGAAATATGACGATTACAAGGCAGGAATCACCACCGGAAGTCAAAATATAAATATAGAGGAGTCCGATATAGAGGACCCGTGAGGGACCTGAATCGGAAAAAAACGCTAAGTAACGCTAAGTAAGTATATGAATAAAAATAAAAAAAGCTAACTACAGCCTACAAATATTTCTATACATTGTCAACATAAACATGCAACAGAATCCTACCAAATTCTGACAAAGCTGTTTTTATCTGGCTGTCTTATTTTAGCTGAAATTAACATGAAACATTCTGAGATTGTAATCTAGATTCGAAAATCCTTTGATCTTTGTAAAATGTTAAACACACTTTAAATGACTGCAGCAATTATTCATGGTAATACAAGCTAGTTGTGTACAAAACATACTGAAAATTGAAATTACAGTAAAAAGTCAAAATCATATTCAATCAAAAGGACCCTTATCCTGGCCAGAAAAAGCTAAATCAAATGCAATAGTTTCACAAACCTAGGGCTCGACATCTTGGCAAAACAAATATATGAAAATTTAACAGATAAATGTCACGGATAGCACTGGAATTCGTCGAAATAATAACAGAAATGATATTTTACCTGTTTTCTTTGTCAGCCATCTTGTAAATAATGCAGGTTGCTAAGGAAGGGAGAGAACTCGAATTTTTAATCCTTGAGATTTTTAACCAATCAGAATCGAGAATAATCTGACTTCCGGGAAATATTATTATTTGTCAACATTGATAACTTTGACAGCCGGTGAGTAAATTTTTCTGTTTTTCTCGAAATTTCTCAAAAAATCGATCATAAATATACGCCATTTTTATTTGAATATGTAACCATAATGTACCCTGACCATGTCATGTAGTAGAAATTTCTCGATTGCTTTTAAATTAGTAAAAATATGGGAAGTAGGGAAAAATAATTTTTGTAATAAATTGAATGATCGGCCTTGACCTTTTGACCTATGTCAGTGTTCAATAACAAGTCGCTGTCAGTTGATTGTCGGCTTGGATCATTTCAAACTTGACATCTCATTAACGACATTTTATCAATTATTAAATAGTTGATGGCTGATTGAACTTTATATAGTTTTTTTGTTAAGATAAGGCTGTGACAGTGTGAGTCTCAGTGGTGCCAATCAGGGTATGCTTACTCTTCTAGACACTTGTGACGATATATATAAGTTCCAGGGTAATAACTATCCAAAGAACATTTCTTATGTAATAATTGTTCAATTTGGAACTTATGTTATATAATACTAACCCTAACCCTGATATTATATGATAAGAGTTCCTGGGATCATTTATTATAATAATGTTTTGTTCCAAAAGGAATATTTATTATGAGGAACAAATATACAGTCACACACTCATACCACTTTTTTCTTGAGTCTTCTTCTTATTATTTAGATTTTATTTAGATCTTTACTTGGCCGTTTATAATGGAGGTGAAAACTAGGATTAGATTAGGCCGATAATAATATCACAGCCTATCTACAGACTCAAGAGTCTGTGTTGGTATTTTATCCCCTTAATCTCTAGCTAGATGTATGTGCATTTATATCTTGTTTCCTGTTAATTGTCAATGATTAAAGAAGTGAATCGATTATAGTGTCCTTTACAATGTATATCAATTGAGGTCTTTCATTGCTGTTTTACATCTGTCATTTGTATAACTGTGGTTTTTATATTACACTCTTGATTATTCATACTAAATTTCAGGTTTTATAACAAATGATCAAAAAAGAGTGTTTTTAACTGTTATTATCAAGAATGTCGCAAATGTGTCACAATGCATTGAAAAGAAACATACAAGACGAATTGATATATTATATTTTTCAATGTAGGTAGGGGAATGAATGAAAATCAATAAGTTTATAAGTTTTATTCCAATCAATATTAACAATCAATCAAACAACAGCTGTTCTGTAAACTTCTGATATATAATAGACTTAACACTTTATAAACCAGGTTAATAGATCTCAGTCAGGTAACGGAATTTAAATCTCTTTGAATTTAACAACTTTATTCAACTAAATTCTTTTGAGTGAAATTTAAAATCCAGTTACTAAAATTCAGTCAGATAATAGTCTTTAAATATCTACTCAGAAATCAGAATTTAGAATAACAGAAGTTTTCCAGAATGGTGCTTAGGTTATAGAATTTAATTAGAGATATTTGGGAAACATGTATAATTTCTTCTAAAAGTTTGTAGAATTGTATTTCTGGAAGAGAATATAAATCACATTAAAGTTCAATGATTAAACAGAGTAGATTTTATTGAAAGGCTTTCGTCCATTAATCTTAAACTCCAAGTAAAATATTGTCAAGAAAGTAATAACATGTATACTTTAATCTTTTTAAACTGAGTGGATTTAAAATGTTTAGGTTGTGGTGTTCATCATTGGTTAATTAAATCATTAATTTAACATTTCTTAAAATCAGGGGCTTTATTCTCGAAAACGTAACTTACAATGATTTTAGTGTTCCAGTCATCTGATTGATCAATAACTAAAATAGATTTTAAATATGGCTTTATTATCCAATCAGATAACTGTAGGCTATTTCTTAAAATCTGGAGTTTATCTTAGTTAAGTTTTCGAGAATAGGGCCCCAGATTAACTGAACATTGGTGATCAGGTAGGGAAACTTATTAGCTTTGAGTGAGCTGATCTTAAAGACTTTAATTAATAAACTGATTGGATTGTCAAGGACAAGTTAGATTCAATTCGTAGAACTGTGTTTAGGTAACAGATTCTTTCGACTGAGTGGATTCTTGATATGAATTGTTATTGAATTGTGTTAGGGGATGGTTTATTATTTTTTTCTTAGCCCAGTGTGTTTTAGTCTTAAGGTTTTGATCACACTACAGGCAGAGCAGGGCGGAGCTGTGAAATGCAGAACAGCCAATTGTTTTGATCTGCTCTCATCTGTGGCGTTCTGTTTGCGATGTAAACATTGGTACATTTAAACCATATGTACATTAATGCTGCTACTAACCGCTCTTCTCTGCCTGTAGTCTGATTGAACCCTTAGGTTGAACTTCAAATGTGTTCAGTGATTTGATGTTTTCTATTTAAAGTCTGTTCAGGTAACAGAGTGTATTTTTTATTTGAATATTGTTCAGGTAACAGGATTTTTTTCTTTCAGTAGTGGTTTTTATGTAAATTATTTAACAGGTAATGGTGTATGTATTTATTTTCTTAGTTGAATGAAGTTTAGTTTTAGGTTATAAAATTGTTCATATAACTGTATTCGGGTAACAGGTTTTCATTCTTTCAGTTGAGTGAATTATTTTATAGACTATGACAGTTCAAATTGAATATTACATTTTCTCTTAGATGAGTGAATGTAATGTCTTTTTGTTACATAATTGTGTTTGTCATTTAAGATTTATTTCATAAAAATGTGTTCAGGTAACAGTCTTTATTTCTTTCAGTTGAGTGAATTTTAAATCTTCTTTGTTGTTGTGAATATCTTTTGGTAATGGAAGTTTAGTTGATCAACAGATATTTTCTGTTAATTACAATTCAAGCTTAAACACAGATAGTGAAATTTAGAGGTAAAACTAATAGGCAAATGTGCTTCAGCATTCATCGTGGTCACACAGTAGGATGAGTAATAGAAACTGCAAAGCACTGATGAGACCCAGAAGGCCAAAACAGTACTGTTTGCAGTTATTTGCTTGATTTCAACATACAATAAGTTCACAATTTGACCATAAACCTTGTCGTAGGAGTGCAGACAGAATACCGACTATCATTGCATAGAGGACAAAGTATACGGACAAGGTAAACCGATGGCCGTATACGGAGTAGACTATTCTACCATTTTGCTACCTAAAGATTAAGTGAACCTCTTCTAAACTGAATAATAAAAATTAGCAATTAACTTTATTAAATCTGTACTTTTAATGTGTTCATTACTACTATTCTACCTCAAAATTAAAGTGAACCTTCCAGAAGCTGAATGATAAAAATAAGCAATTAACCATTTTAAAACTGTACTTAAGATGTGTTCATTACTACAATTTCTGCCTCTAAATATAGAAACTGAATGATGAATTCTATTTCTAGAAATTAGTTAATACCAGAATCAATGGTTTGAGAGAGAAATTGTTTAGTTTTAAAATGAAGAAGTAGGAAGGAGGTAGACCCAGGGGAGAATTGAGACGGACCACTCAGACTTGATGACGACTTCTCTCATTCACCGACTATTCACTGTGATTAGTAGGATCAGTTTGGTTTGAGTTAGATTGTTTTTTGCTGGATCAGTTAGAGTTATTAGTATTCGAGGACAATTTAAGGACTATATATATATATAAGAAAAACTATATTTGGAATAATTTCACTGTCAATATAAGGACAATTTAGAATAATTACTACAAGTTTCAATCAGCTACCTATGTTCAATAATATTTAAGATTTTTGATATTTCTCTGCTGGAACAAAAGGGAAGTCAAGGCAGCTTGTTTGTTACATGCAGGCCTGCATTATATTCCTGTTAGTTTTAGATAATACCTTTGATTTTTTCCTTTTTCCCCTTCTGACACAGATTAGAGGTGATATAGAAAAAGTGTCTTATAGCATTTTATATAAAAAAAGATATTTTGTGCTGATCTTTTTGAGAAAATGAACGTTTTTCAATTAAGTAACTGCATACTGGAATGAATTTAATTATGTGCTTGGTAAACTATTTAATATTGCTTCAAAAGAAATGTCTAATAGAATATATCGTAAGATGACAAAATGGCGGTTGGTGATGGACATATTCTTTCTTATCTTAATTATCATCAATTGATTTTTCTCCATGGAATTAATAACTAGTTCTTTCAGCTTTTAATCTTCCTTTCCAGCAAACTATTTAACTATTTTTGATACTTTACTAATTCTGAATGTTCAAACCGAAGAGCGAAGGTTGCCCAATGTCAGTTAGGAAAGAAAAAGAGTTTATCTCCTACTTTTGGGCCTGTTTTGGGTTAATAAGGATAATTGCATGCCTTGCAGTGTGCAATGAGAAAATTGTCCAAGAAAGCAGCATAAAATAAATGTTATATTTTCAATTTCCAACTGTTGCTGGATCTCTAATGTTCACTGTCTTGACCACACATGGCCAAGGTTTATTGTCCCATCCAAACAACTAGACGCTTTTCCATGCCAGTCCCTCTTACCTGCATCACTGACAGGTGGTGAAACCAGGTTGAAAAATCCAAAGCATCTTGACCCATATCATTTTGAGGTTAAACATTGGACCTCCAGTTTATCTAGGAGACTTCTTTTCTCCACTTTTAGGCTTATATATTGGGTATTTTTTTGGAACACCCAATATAAGCCTGTTATAACACTGGAAGCTCCATGTCAGTCAGTAAAGGTTCAGTATAAATATAGGGTACCAGTACCAGTAATTCTTAGTAAAAGAAATTGTAATCTACTGTAATATTCTATATAAGCCTGATATAACACCATATATAAACATTATTAATAGCCTGTCTTTTTCTATTTCCATCATATATCAAGATATTATCAGGCCTGTCTTTCTTTATTCTTGTCATATTATCATTCTCTTCTCTTCTTCTGGGAGCCGCGGTGGCTCAGTGAGTTAGACACTTGCTCGCTAACGGAAGGTCCAGGGTTTAATCCTGGCATGGGTCGAGATGATACCTTCGGATTCTGTAACCCAGTTTCCCCCGTCGGTGATTCAGGTCAGAGGGGCTGACATGGAAAAAGTGTCTAATCGTTCGAATGGGACAATCAATAAAACCGAGGCCCCGTGTGCTATTGGCTGTGCACGTTATAGATTCCCCGGCAGTTGGAAATCGAAAATGAGTGTAGAATGCCGCTGTCCTGGCAAAAAATGTTCTCATTTCACCCTACAAGGTGTTTGCCCGATCTCATTTAGCCCATGCAGGTGCAGAAGAGCAGGACGTAAAACTCCATTTCTTTTCATTGCCTACTGACATTTACGTTTTTATGTTCGACATTTTGCTGGTAATTATAATTAATGTTCTATATTAGATCTTGACGACCAGAAAAATATCAGTTTTTATTATTTTATGGCACCTTGAAATTGATTTGATCTAGATTTGGCATTGTTTTTATTTTAAAAGGAACCACTAAAATGCTCTGGATTTTGTCTACGGAAAAAATTACCATGTAAGAACCCTGTATCGGTGCCTTCTGTTGAATAATAACTTGTATCTTTCAATCACCCTAAATCAGGCCTTCTCATTTAATTTTTGTATAGAGCCAAAACATTTTATGAATGAAATATAAGGGCCAAATAGAGCTTAGCTAACATAGCAAGCATAGTGTTTTATTGGAAGGGTTAAGGGGCCATTCTCAAGGGCGTCGTGGGCTGATTTGGCCTGTTTGCTGCCATTTGAGAAGGCCCGTCCTAAATGCTGGGTTGGAACACTGACTTTTGTGGCAGTGGAATATCTCAGATTGGTAGTGAGTTTGCCATCTGCTAGACGATTAGGTGCCGTAGCTTCAAATCCCATCAAGGTAAGAAAGATTCTGTTTACACGGCCAGTGTTTTGAGAGTCCGCCCGGTGTCAGCTTTCACCTCCATCACCTAATTTCAAGTATTTTTGAGAGACTAACGAAAATGACAATGTTTCTTGTGAAGACAGGAATGTTAATTTATAAATAATTTTATTGATTGTCAATATACAAGATAAAAACTGCTGACTGGAACAAAACTTTTTTAATATACCTTTTACATGTTATAACTTATTGATTCTGATCAACTTAAATAGGGAAATTATAAATTTATAAATTCATTTATAAAAACATATCGATTAAGATTGGAAAATAATGAACACAAACTTAAATTGAATTTGATTGACTGTCAACTATATTTATTTTAGTGAGGGGTCTAGGTAAGAATTTATTACCGATATATAAAATATTGATTAAGATTGAAAATAATGAACATAACTTAAATTTAATTTGATTGACTGTCAACTATATTTATTTTAGTGAGGGGTCTAGGTAAGAATTTATTACCGATATATAAAATATTGATTAAGATTGAAAATAATGAACATAACTTAAATTTAATTTGATTGACTGTCAACTATATTTATTTTAGTGAGGGGTCTAGGTAAGAATTTATTACCGATATATAAAATATTGATTAAGATTGAAAATAATGAACATAACTTAAATTTAATTTGATTGACTGTCAACTATATTTATTTTAGTGAGGGGTCTAGGTAAGAATTTATTACCGATATATAAAAACCTCTTGTGACGTCATCCCATTGTTATGGCAGGTCTTTCTTTTTGCTAATATCCCTCAACCCAGGGACATTCGAGAGAATATCCCTCAACCCAGGGATATTCGAGATAATATCCCCGTGGACAGGCACATTAGAGATAATATCCCCTCTACTAAAGTACATTCGAGAGAATATACTTTAACCTTACTTACACCAATATATTTGAGCAATCAACTCTACGTCTTAAAGACTTTTTTCTTTCAAACTGAATATTGCAGTTTCAAAATCAAGCTGAAGAATCGTAACTAGTCACTACCCAGTGACAAAGTATGCAATCTTATCAGACAATATCAAGTCACTACCCAGTGATTTGTAAGGTTTCTTGCTTCCTATGATACCAAGAAGGTTGATACAACAATATATACCCTCACATTTCTTGTAATGTTTTTTACTGGTCATCTTATTTTTTAAAAATGGTTTTAAAAATTTAAAAACTAGATTTTTAGAGCGTAATTCATTTTCGAGGGATTTATATCTTTCAATACTACATTTTAGAATTTTTTAATGTAAAATTAGATATTTAATATTAAAAACTAAATATTTCTGAAAATTCTGGAACATTTTTTCACACGACATGGATTATTTCCCATGTGATGTTAAATGTATTGATTCATTTTTCAACATATTTACCAATTATTGAATTAGGAATCGGTTTTTATGTCGGATAATGCATGGTTTCTATCGGGATTAGTTGTCATAATGCCCTTGGGCTCGGGAAAGCCCTCGGGCCTTCGGCCCTCGTGCTTTCCCGAACCCGCGGGCATTATGTCAACTAATCCCTCGAAACCATGCATTATCCTACACATAAAATATTGATTAAGATTGAAAATAATGAACATAACTTAAATTTAATTTGATTGACTGTCAACTATATTTATTTTAGTGAGGGGTCTAGGTAAGAATTTATTACCGATATATAAAATATTGATTAAGATTGAAAATAATGAACATAACTTAAATTTAATTTGATTGACTGTCAACTATATTTATTTTAGTGAGGGGTCTAGGTAAGAATTTATTACCGATATATAAAATATTGATTAAGATTGAAAATAATGAACACAAATTTAAATTTAATTTGATTGACTGTCAACTATATTTATTTTAGTGAGGGGTCTAGGTAAGAATTTATTACCGATATATAAAATATTGATTAAGATTGAAAATAATGAACACAAATTTAAATTTAATTTGATTGACTGTCAACTATATTTATTTTAGTGAGGGGTCTAGGTAAGAATTTATTACCGATATATAAAATATTGATTAAGATTGAAAATAATGAACACAAATTTAAATTTAATTTGATTGACTGTCAACTATATTTATTTTAGTGAGGGGTCTAGGTAAGAATTTATTACCGATATATAAAATATTGATTAAGATTGAAAATAATGAACATAACTTAAATTTAATTTGATTGACTGTCAACTATATTTATTTTAGTGAGGGGTCTAGGTAAGAATTTATTACCGATATATAAAATATTGATTAAGATTGAAAATAATGAACATAACTTAAATTTAATTTGATTGACTGTCAACTATATTTATTTTAGTGAGGGGTCTAGGTAAGAATTTATTACCGATATATAAAATATTGATTAAGATTGAAAATAATGAACATAACTTAAATTTAATTTGATTGACTGTCAACTATATTTATTTTAGTGAGGGGTCTAGGTAAGAATTTATTACCGATATATAAAATATTGATTAAGATTGAAAATAATGAACATAACTTAAATTTAATTTGATTGACTGTCAACTATATTTATTTTAGTGAGGGGTCCAGGTAAGAATTTATTACCGATATATAAAATATTGATTAAGATTGAAAATAATGAACATAACTTAAATTTAATTTGATTGACTGTCAACTATATTTATTTTAGTGAGGGGTCTAGGTAAGAATTTATTACCAATATATAAAATATTGATTAAGATTGAAAATAATGAACACAAATTTAAATTTAATTTGATTGACTGTCAACTATATTTATTTTAGTGAGGGGTCCAGGTTAGAATTTATTACCATATTGATATGAAACTTTTAGATGACAAACACCAAATAAATTAAATTTGACTGCCAACTTTATAAATATGTTAGTTATAGTGAGGGGTCTGTCTAGGTTATGATTTTATTACCAGTATATGGTTGGTTTAATAAAATTTTGATTTAGATCAGAAAATAACAAGCAAGATAGTAATCTTATTAATATAACGTAGTCTCTTATCATAGAATAAAACCAATATCCTAATCCTAAACACTAATATAAACTACATTCTTATATCATTGGCAAAAACAAGACAACATAATATATTAAAATTTGTTTTGTGGTTTTGGGGTGTTAGGGTAGCATTTATAATGTATGTATATGGCTGGCTTGTAAAATAATAAAACCAATATCATAATCCTAAACACTAATATAAATTACATTCATGTATCACCACATCATCGACTGTCACATTCATAAAAATAAATAGATTATAACTAGCTATTGGGAGATTAGCGGTTAGAGTGATTGAAAGCAACAAGTTACTATTCAACAGAAGGCACTGGAGCAGGGTTGGAGCAGTGTTCACAAAAAATGTTAGGGTTAACATTAGTTTAAGTCATAATTCCATGTTTTAAAGCTGGTTCACATTCTCTCTCTATGTTTATAACTGATTGAGTCATGGAATATTGATATTGTGTGAAATAGTAGAAATTATAATTTATCTCGAGGCTAGTGAAGTAGTTTATATTGTTAGTCTAAGTTTAATATCTTCCCTGGAGCCAGTTTGAATCCCTACAGTTATAATTAGATATCATTATCATTTGTTCAGAGAAGTAGAAACTGTAATAACTTAATCTGTAATCTCATTCATCCATCTATCCAGTCATATTTATTCATCCATTCATTCATCCATTCATTCAGTCATTTATTTATCCATTCATTATGATTCATTCTAATAAAATTAATATAAAAAAGTAACAAGGATAATTAGTTCCTTTTTCCATCATTTTATCTACCATACCATTCATCCATTATCCCATCCATCCAGTTGTAATAATTTATTCATTCATTCATTGAGTTATCAAGCCACTATTAGTATTGTATGTAATTATACTAGGAATAAGGAAATGTTCTACAATGTGACAATATATTGATCTGATACCGTTTCTCTCACGTCTCACGTCTCTTACTTTACGTTAATAACAGATTTTCTCACTCTAGAACCAGACTGAATACAGTCTAATGTTATTTCTTTACAAACGGAATGCTTGGAATAGTATCGAACTGACTGGATGCTTGATCGTAGAGTGAATGATATTTCTATTTCTAATAGTAAGATTTCTTGGAATAGTATGGAAAGACCAGATCCTTTATGAACAGTTTCTTGAAGCTATGGTGTGAACAGTTTTCTCACTAAAGAACTAGGTGAATTAGCGTTTTATGTATGATATTACTATACAAGCAGATTGCTTGGAATCTTAATGAAGGGCTGTTTAAATTATTTCTTTCCTATTTCTAACATATTGGTTGGAATATGACCAAACAGAGGTGATATTGACAAAGTTGTGATAGAACATATTTAAGCTTATTATACATGGAGAATTAGAACCAGCAGGTAATTATTTTAAGTGTTCCATGTGATACAGGATTCAGATATTGAATGTTTAACATTTATATTGGAATATAATGATATGAAAGGTAATTATACACAATATCTAGTACCCTTGGTTGCCAACCAAGGGTACTAACTGACACTAGTACCCCTTGGGGGTACTGGAGAACACCACAAGGGGTAGGCCTACCTGAGAAGCCTCTCAGACAATTTTAAAAAGTATGGAATAGTTTAAGGGTATTGATTGGGCTAGCGTTCGAGAAAAAAAACACGAGATGGAATTTTTGCGAATTACTTATTATTTTTGGGCTCAGATTGTAGATAATTATTATTACTTTATTTGTAAACTATATAGAATGAAAAAAACCGAAAAGAAATTAGGTATTTCGTTAGTTTTTGCTAAAAAATTAGGAAAAAGTAGCAAAATGTGTCCCGGTTGGTACAAGATTTCTCAGCCATTTTTTATTGGAAAATTACGATCTTGGTCTTGATTGAAAGCTTATTCAATAAGTATGAAACGTACAGAGAGTTTTTTTGAAAATTCTAATTAGTTTGGCCCCTAAAAAATGTTTGCCGTACCTACAAATAAATTTTCGTAAATTTTAGTATTTCCATGGTAACCACCAAAATAATTTCTTTTTTTGGAAAATCGCTCTGTACGTTTCTCGGCAATGTAATTGTCTACATTTATGCCCAGTTTGATGTAGATCGATCCATTCACATTTTTTTAAACTTGTATCAAAGGTTTGAAATGTCTAATTTTTATGACATGTTTGAAAGGGCTGTCAACTCATTAAAAAAAATCTGATTGACATGAAATCAACCTTAAACTGTCGAGAAGGACCCCAAATCATCAACAAATCCACAACAAGTCTCAAGAAATCATTATTTCATATACTTATTCCATTTTTTCATTAAGTGAAATAGCCCAATTAACACCCTTAAATATCAAACTCCATCAACCGACAAATATCCTTTTACATTCATGTTGGCTCTTAATGTTACTTACGGTGGGTGAAGGGGTACCGTAGCAGGAGATTGAACAAAATAGGGGTACGAAGAGTCCAAAAGGTTGGGAACCGAGGATCTAGTGATAACACAATGTTTCAACAGTTTACATTGTCGTCATCAGGTGTATATTACTGTATATGACTCTTCATGAGGTCACTATTGATATAAGCCTAGTTCTAGTGGTTCAAGATCTCTGGTGTTAGGTATTTGTAGGAAATTGATTTAGGAAGAATGTAAAAATATTCTGTATATAGGTGACATTATTGATGATGTACAACAGGCCTTCTCAATTAATTTTATGAATGAAATAAGAGCCAAATAGAGCTTAGTTAACATAGTGAGCAGAGCATTTAGGCGGAAAGAGTCACTCTTGAGGGTGTTGTGGGTCGAATTTAAGAAGGACTAATATAGCATGTGATATGTAGAATATCAAATGTTGATTGTTGAAATTATAGCGTTGTAAATTAATGATGAGCAATGATGGATATAAATTTGTGGTAATATTTATTGATCCAAGGCTGTATATTCTAGTTCCATCTCTATTTGTAAGGTAACAGATTGTTTGTTGAGATATTTATAAATAGAAAGAGAATGTTCTGACATAGAAATGACAGGTGGCTTGTTAATTGGTTGGATATTTTATTGATAAAAATATAAAAACACACTCATAAATATACTCTTAAAAATATATTATTATAGTATTTGGAATAATTTAGCTTTTTCAAAGGTCAGTTTCGGTTATTGCTCTGTATTGGATATCTTATGCCAATAATAATTGATGAAAAGTGAAATACATAAATATACTCGTAAAAATATATAGTATTTAGAATAATTTAGCTTTTTCACTGAGTTCAGGTGAAGCTATTGGATATCCTAAATACATTCTTAAAACCTCTTATAAATAAGTTTATGCTAAGCAACAAGAAGTTAAATAAAATTTTTTTTTTTTTTTTTATTGCTGATCGAGTTCTTGTTTCTATGAAAATTGATCAAAATACTTGTCCTACATTATGATTAAGAAACATGTTCGTTGTAACGCTAATATAAGCTAATGGAACTACTACAAGTTTAAGACAGATTCTTATAGAAACATATTATTCCACTGTAAGCTTATAGAACTAGGAGAAGTTGAAGAGTGATGAAGTGTCTCTGTATAGAAGGTGAAGGTCACTGTATATTGATTGTAATCGGCAATCTGGTTTACGGGTTATTATTTATTCTACATTATTCTATGTTATCTTAACATCTTTACACGTATAGTTCTTATAGTGGGTGGTAATACATCCATACTTGGACGTTTTGTGTTTAGGAATTTATTCACTGGATATCACTTTTGAGTTCGAAATATTTACTCATTTATTGATATACTTCTTCATATGAAAAGATTATTAGCTGCTACCAATATATTGCCAATATGTTTACATGGATTTTGGATTTCTATAAGGTTTGGATTGTTCACACTTTTTTTATTAATCATTTAATGCTAATATTCATTATGAAATATTTACTCATTTATTGATATACTTGTTCAAATGAAAAGTTAATTAGTTACTACCAATGTATTGCCAATATGTTTACATGGATTATGGAATTGTTTTAAGGTTGGGATTGTTCGTAAAACAAATATCGAAATCCATGTAAACACATTGGCAATACATTAGATTGATTGAGTTATAGTAAGAAATAATTTAATAATCGTTAAATATTTGATGGAGACAATGACAGGTTTAAAATGTGGAGGCGTTCATCTTGAACTGTTCATTGATTTCAAGAAAGCTTAGTCTAGAATTATTCATAATTTATTTTATTTTAAGATGGATTATTTCTTACTCAGGTTAACTAGAGTTCATAGCAACATTTCTTTTGATGTGTTTGAAACAAACAACTCTCATCAGGATTACTTGTTTTGGACATAAGAATTAATTTTTTAATTTAACAAAAGAAAGAAACATCTTTTTTTACATGAAGTTCACTTTTCTCCCAGCTAGTCCTTGGCCAAACCTCTTGACATGGATCTTTCTTGGATTATCCGTACCCATTTACTACTAATTATTCAAAGAAAGAAACATCTATATTTTACAAGGATAACAAAACTTAGATTCTCAAAGAGATTCTCTCTTTCAGCTGGTCCTTGGCCAAACCTCTTGACATTAATATTTCACAGACTATCTGTACCCATTTACAGCTGGGTTGACTGGAATTATGAGTGAAGATGACTTATTCAAGGTCATCGGACTTTCACACCCTGATCAAGAACCAAACTCTCAAACACAACGACCACCATTTCCTTGTATCTAAGCAAATGACGTCATGTTTGTAAAGTACGACACTCTAACCGACTGTGCTTTGGAAGTTGGAACCTCACTAATAATTATATGTTTTTGTAGAAGATTGCTCTGAGCTCCAAAAGGAAATGGATTGCACAAATATTGACATTGTTACTGTACTGTATAATAATGTAGGACACTGGAATATAAAATTTCCAACCATCTGTCTGTAGAAATAACACTATAACTATTAAAACCTTGAATTAACTCTATTGTAAAGAGATCTAGAGTTGATTTTAACCAGGGTGATATTGATCTTGGTATAAAACACAATATTATACAACACACATTATACAACACACATAATGTTTCCAGCTGTTAAACAACACGAATACATATAACAAAACACAAGACAATATTATGGAATATAACACACTTCTTTAATACCGTTAGGCACATAACGTTTCAACACAATATACACGTGTCGTCATCAGATGTAATTAAAGAAGTGTGTTATATTCCATAATATTGTCTTGTGTTTTTATATGCGTGCTCCGCGCTTCTATAAGTCGTTCAAATCTGATAACAAGAATAAGCTTATAGCTAATATTAACTGTTCTGTTTCTAATTAGGTCTTTGGTTACAGTGTGCAATGAGGGAAATTTTGTATAGTGAGAATTATTTGCCTACTCTTTTCTGATTCCAACAGATACCCCTCTGATGTAGCACATTGGGACTTGGTTTATTGTCTGATCAGAGTGACTAGAGGATTTATCTGTGTCATTAGGAAAACAGAATATGACCACTTTTTTTCCAGCTGATATTTCAAAGATGTAGCATATAGTTTCTCACTCGTATCTACTTCGGAACTAAACTAGTAAGTCGCTAGATAACCTTGTATACTATACAATAGTCGCCATATTGAATAAATTATAGCTCAGCCAATCACAATCATTCTTTAGGGAGTATTGTATTTTCCTCGTGGAAAAAATAGCCAATCAAAATCAATCTTCAAACAAGAGTTGTCTTTTCCTGCCCATTTACTGGGCAAGATGGCAGCCTATCATGGTCGAGTCATTATATAGTCTCGCACAATGACAAAGGTTGAACCGAATGACAGTATCTCTTATTGATGTGACTGTCCCATCTGAATTCTTAGAGACTTAAGTTTTAGAAATATATTTCATTACGTTATTTAATGACATACTTACTAGGTGAAATTTCACAGTTTATAGTTATTATCAATACTACTAGATGTTATTTATTAATCGATAATATATTACTTGACATTTAAATTTCTTTACGTATTTACGTCTTCTGTATATTTCACAGTAATAAGTAGGACGTAAAACTTTTCATTTTTTTTTTATATTTTACAGTATGTCTTTTCCTGTTGAAATTAACAATAACATGTTTGTGAGTTTCAGTTAGTAAAGCTATTTGTTCAGATTTTTGTTAATGAATGTATTCTGATTTTAAGAAATACCGGTATTTATAATACTGAGACTAGATTTAAAAATCTATTTTATAGTGATTTCAGATTCTGTTTAAGAGAAATCTTTTTGAGAATCATTGTTTTGTGATCATCTGGGTCAGAAGGACAACAATTGTGGAGAAAGAGCCAGTTATGAAACAGATTTCAGTACTTGAACAATTGAATGTTAATGGCAGGGACTGGATCTCAAGCTGCTTTAGAAACATGTTTCAGATACACAATCCTCATCAGGACTTTAATAGTAACATTGACTAAAAGTAGTAACAGAAGGGCAATGAAGGACAGCGCACCCTTATCGGAGAGGGTTGGAGGATGTCTTCTCGGAATGAAAGTAGTAACAGAAGGACAGATGTCAATATTCCACAACAAATGAATTGACGCAGGTCGTTAATTAATCTCGTTAGTTGTCAATCAATAATTAGTCAGGGAATATTAACGAGCTAATAAGATCTATTTCTGGTGGCTTTAATTATTTTTTCTATTTTTAACATAAATTGTTATAGATGTCAAGGATACAGTGGTTCTGTGATATTTTGTGTCTTGTGGGATGTTCTAAGATAGACAAGGCTTAGTTGGTATATCCTTTATTTGGATTTAAAGGATTCTAAAGAGATTTTCTAAACTTGGTATGTGTATCGGGGATACTGATAGCATCAATTTTCTCCATTTGAATTTCCATTCTGACATTCTTGCAATTCCACCAAAACTAACATGTTTTATGATATCACTGACAGTGATCTACTGATGTTTTTATTGATATCTATGCAGATCACTCTCAGTGACGTCATAAGACGCGTTAGTTTTAGTGGAATTACAAGAACCACAGATGTCAGAATGGAAATTGGAATGGCACAATTTGATGCTATCAGTGTCCCCGATACACATACAAAGTTTACAAAACGTCTTTAAATCAAAGTAATATAATTGTGTTTTAGACAAGAGCTTTATGTAGAAACCTAGAGACTGAAGTAGAATAAGACAATAAATATTATCCCTCTTATAATAATAATAATAATAATAATAATAATAATCTTCTTATAGAAATGTCAGGATTTATTCTATTTTAGTTTGACACGGGAATACTGGGAATAGTGATAATAATATAAAATTTTGTCCAAAATCGGGAGCAACTAGAGCTGTGAACAGCGCTGAGCGTGGCCCGCGATGCTTTGCCTGATAGCTGTAAGACTTTTTGAACTTCAAACCCCTAAAGTCTGGTGTTCACTCCCTCATTTTTAGTAAAAGGTTTTGTTTAATATAGTGGACTACTCGAAATAAAGTACCATCAGGTGTTTCAAAAAGAGTAAGAATGGTCTGCTTCAAGAAGACACCTGCAACTTCTATATATATAAATGGAGAGTAATAGTAGTAGTTGTATAGTAGTGGACTCCTCCAAACAGAAGTACCATACCATCAGGTGTTTCAAAAAGAGTAAGCATGGTCTGCTTCTAGCAAGACCAATATCATGAGATACAATCAGATCAATCTGTGCTTCACCTGTCAAAATGTAAGAAGGAAAACAATTTATGGTAAAATATTTGTATTAAAAAAATGGTGATTTATTATTAATGTGACCTCTTCCACTGTCGCTTAAGATTTCTGGGTGGTGCCTTGAACTTGGCAGACCACAGACACAATGTTTAGTTGGAAAAACCTTGTGAAGTATGAGTAAGTGTCTATTCTGTGCAGAGAGTGTTTTCTCTTACATAGACCCCTATTAACAGACATCAGAAAGCCTCTGGAATTGAAGCAAGTGTCTATTCTGGGCAGAGAGTGCTTATTCTTACCATGTACATCTAGTTTTGAACAGACTGTTAAAAGTCTCTTGATTGGACAGAGAATGCTCACTCTTTTCACTGATGGTTTTCTCATTGTATAATATTCAAAATCATGTTTGTGGGAGTGATGTACGTGGAGTGCAGTTATGATGTCAATGACTTTTATTTCTTGACGACAGACAAGATATTGTTGAAATATATTCACAAATTTAAAAATAAAATTGCATATTAATAGTTTTTTGTTGTCAAAAATTAACATTTTAAAACAAACAAGTCAGTGTTGACTGTTTTCTCAAAGTTTAAAAATCAGAATATTATTTATTGCTGTAAAAAACACAGGAAATTGTTGACAAAGTTTTACAAAATTTTTGTTTTGTTTTACTGTCATTGAATGACATTCACAAAGTTTATTAAAACTTGACTCCATTTTTACTTCAATATATCATGAAGATGTCAGATTGTTTAAAAACAAACGATAATATATATTTTATCTGTCATATTCCGCCTTCAGTTCCAGAGGAAGTGCATTCCCCACGTCGTCCCCCCTAAATCCTAGCCATAGCAAGTATTTACCTTCTAAATTTTTGAAATTATTTTTGATGTCAAAGTTTAGTAACTGAAGCCATACTTTATTTATTCATTCAGCTCGAAAACATGAAAACATAACTTACTTAAAACGCAGATATAAGAAATATAGCAATCTGATTGGATAATAATACTTAAATTACAATCAATTTTAGTGACTGACCAATCAAATAAGTAGAACACTAAAATCATCTAAAGTTGAGTTTATGAGAATAAAGCCCTTGGCGCGTACTTTAAAACATGAAACATGCATTTGATATGATTTATTCAAATTAATAAAAAAGTTGAGAGCCTGGGGGACATTCTCTTGACATGTTAAAATGTTTATTTGAATTTTGTATAATTATTCAAAGGTTACCACGGTTTTTGTAGAATTTTGAATATTTTCAAGGAAATGTGTAAAATATTTTGTGTGTTTTATGGGACATAGAAATAGGATTTATTGGTAAATACAACCATTCAAGTTTCCTTTTGGACCAAAAAAACAAGTTAATAAGTCATTTTATATTGTGGTGAAAATTCTACATGTTTTTGTACAGGTATTTTGAAGGAAATGTGTTTATAAAATATTCATGTTTGTGTATTTTATGGGACCAGAAATAAGATTTATTGGTAAATACAATTCAAGTCTACTTCAAAAAGTTAAATCTTTCATATGCTATATTGTGGTGAATTCTAGGTACAGAACAGTTAGATACCTAGAAGGAAATATTCATGTTTTGTGTGTTTTATGGGACCAACAATAAGATTTAGTGATAAATATAACAATTCAAGTCTACTTTGGACTAAAAAGGGGTTATATTTTCATTTTATATTGTGGTAAAATTCTAGATAAAAAAAAAACAGATAGAGCCTAGATTTAAACTTTTGGTGTTATAGTGTGTTTGTAAATTGTAATTGAATAGGAATTTGTTGATCCTTAAGAATCCAGTCACTATTTTCTTGAAAATGTATTTCAAAGCTCTGTGAAAGTTGTACTTAATTTTTTTGAGGGTCAACCCCCCTAGGTAATAGACAATGTAAGTTTAACTTCGATAATTTTAGTGTAAGAGTACTCCAGTTCCTTTTTCCTTAGGCATCTTGCTATCTTTAATCTTATACACTTTTTTCACTTGATATAGCTTGTATTGAAAGGGATTGTTTTCTACATTTTGATGGTGAAGTCAATTTTTTTGATACCAGTAGGCCTACACATAGAAAATCTTTTTAGAATCCCTTTAATAACTTAAAAATTATTAGTAGCTTTTGTGATAATGATGTAACAAAATGACAATTTTTAGCACAGGGGCTTGTAGTTATATTTTTTTTGGAAAAAAAGCGGAAAGTGACCTTCAAAGAAGTTGTCCAAACCATGTTTGCTCCGCTTGGAACACAAAAACGATAATTACTCTGTCGTAAACCAGTCTATCATTCAAAATCTGCTTTATTTACCTAAATATATCGGTTAGATCAAAAACTTAATCGTTTTCAAGGCGAAGAAAGGCGCGGAATTTCTTTTTTAATTTTGACCCCAAAATTAGTGTTCTCCCTTCTCATTTTTCTTATACCGTATAACAATATTTAAAAAAAAATATAACTATGAGCCCCTGTGATTTTTAGTGGAATTGCTAGAATCACTTTAGAAAACCTCTTTACAATCTCTTTAAATTGACCAGTTGTATTGACGAGATGGTGTATTTGTATTACTAGGAGATCAATATGTAAACATACCAGTTTATTTCTAGCAGACGTCAATTTCCTTCCAGCATGATAACAGACAATTAACATCACTAGCTATTTATAGATTTATCTGTTAATAGATTATTCTGATATTGTAGTGGTCATATTGACTATAAAGTCCAAGTCTGATATTCGACTTGAGATTTTCCTACTAATTGTTGCATACATGCAGACTCAAGTCAACTTAAGGTTTTAAACACGAAATTGATCTTAAGCACAAGGCTAGAAACTCGGCCCTGGTGTTATTAAAACTGAACAAGTGTTCATGAGTTTTGGATATGTAACTGAGGACAGGCTGTAGGACAGTTTGTAAGAATATTGGAATCTTTATGTGACAAACTGAAGCTTAGTTAGTTATGTTGTGATACATATTGAATATGGAATCAAACCTAATGTTGTGATAAGTAGCCTATATACGTAATACTATTGCGTGATTTCTAATACTCTGACTCATTTATGCCTCGTTCGGCTCAAACTTCGTCATTTTGTTCCAGACTATATAATGACTCGGCCATGATAGGCGGCCATCTTGCCCGGTAAATGGGCAGAAAAATCTTGTTCGAAGATGGTTTTTGATTGGCTATTTTTTCCGCAAAAGAAGTCAATACTCTCTGAATGATTGTGATTGGCTGAACTATAATTTATTCAATATGGCGACTATAGTATACAAGGTTATCTAGCCACTAGTTCCAAAGTAGATACAAGTGATTTATATCTGTGATATGTAAGCCTAAGCAATATTTAGACAACAATATATCCTTCATATCGTATCATACCCCATATTCAGTGGCGTTTCTAGGAATCTTTAGGTGAGGGGGCCATGTTGGGGCCAAATAATTGTCAATGTCACCAGCACATACCATCCGTATATAACATTATACGAAATTTCAAAGTGGGGGGGCCAAGACAGGACCATCCGTAGAAACGCCGCTAGCCATGCTGTTGCATGATTGGTAATACCATTTTGTGTCTGTCTTACTTCAAGCCAAAAGGAAGACAACAATATCTCTTAAATTGGTAATTGTATTACTCCATTTTTTGTCTGTCGTATCCCAAGCAATATGGAGAAAACAATATTTTTTAAATACAATAAATTTTATGTGAATATTTCCACAAACTGTTGATTTGAAGTGTTTGATTTTTACGAGGATTTGTTTGACAGGTTTATATGTTTGTACTGTTCTGAATCTGTTTAATACTTTTTGAACCTACCTACTCGTATTTACTCAATGTATTAACGGAGACATGTTTATTTCTTTCTACGTATTTAAATAGATTTGTTTTAATCTGACTATATGTATTGTATTTCTGTTTTTTGTTTACTCTTAGTAAAGGACATTGGTGAAATAAGAATCAGAATTTTCAATGACGGTTTAAGCTTTCCTATGCAGAATTATCCCAATATTATGCCAGTTATGAGTTATATTTAACAAAACACAAGACAATATTATGGAATATAACACACCTTTTAATACAGTTAGGCACATATTAAAGAAGTGTGTTATATTCCATAATATTGTCTTGTGTTTTGTTATATGTACTCCTCGCTTCTACATGTCGTTCAAATCTTATGAGTTATATTGATGAAATACATCGTATGTGTGGTTATGATGAACCAATGATTGTTGTGGTTTCTAATTTTGGTGGTTGTGTGAAAATCTAATAACCTTGAATAAGTCATAATTCCAATCTACCCAGCTGTAAAAGGGTATAGTTAATCTGGGAAAGATCAAAGACCAGGTGGTTGTCATCCTTCTAAAAATGTAAGCTTATCTTTCTAGTTTCATAATTTTAAAATTGTCTTTTTCTACTTTCAGTTTGAACAATAAGAATGAGATTAAAGAACTGGATATTCTGGACTATATATCATGATTGACAAGTACTCAACCAATCAAATCAGCACAGAACATGATTGACAGTTCATTCAACCAATCATCTCAATAGAATAAGTGATTGACATGTGAATAAACCAATCAAAGTGTTTAGAATAAAGGAATCAATGGCTCAGGATTTGTATGCCAATATGTCGTTTAGCACTATATTTCGGAAAGCGACAAATTTACTGGGAATCGGGACCGAGGAAGTGAAATCTCCACCATTAGATGGGGAGATAATTTATTGTAAAAATAACGTGTGTGTTCATCCCCCAGCTCCGTTAACTCTAGAAGTTGAACATCACCCTGGTTACCTCACTATCAGAGCTCAACAAGACGAGGTACGATTTGGAATTTTAACTTTTAATCCCCTATGTCAGTACCCCAGCCTCCTATATTCAGTATTTTTCAAGTTTGTCCCATGGACTGAATGTTAGACAAACCATGTCAATTTGTTGTAAAGTCTGACCCATGTGAATTAAATTTTATATTGGTACTATTGGGATTCTTCTTGTCATAAAGATACCATACAATTAAAGAACATGGCCCATATTCATTAAACATAACACTGAGTTAAATTAGTGTATAACCCTATACCAAAACTAATTTGGTATATTTTGGGCATCAGGAGTGAAATGTAAACGCAAAACATATTATATCTTTCCATGTTTTTTCCTTATTCCAGGTGAAAGGCCCAACGTTAGTTTTAACATGGATACCCAACGCATCTTTAAAGAAAAACCCTCGAAGTATCGAGAGCAGTCCAGCCATTAAACCTCCTAAAGTATTAACTCCACGATCTAGTCCTCGTAAAGCACCAAAACAAGAATTCGCTAAACCAGAAGGGGAAATAACTCCATCGGATATCGATTCCCCAGATCAGTCGTCCTCCTACCTCAGAAACAACCAATCAACTGCTGCTAAATCGTACAAACAATATGTCGATAATACGAGCCTCAGTTCCGATAGTGTGTCCGTCTGTTCCCATGACGAAACACCCAGTATGGAAAGTTGGACAGTGTTGAGTGAGAAAGCGGGAACGAGTGACAAAGCGAAATTGAGTTCTAGTTGTAAATCACAAACGGATTCTGGGATAGGGTCAGATGAGGTTACATTTCATAGTGTTACCCATAATGCATTTGATGTGCAAAATAACGTGAAAGTGAGTCATTTAGTGAGACCGTCAAAAATTGGCGTGAACGTTAATGTGTTACACGAGAAAAATTGTAATTCAAATCACGAGATTAAGAATTTGATCAACGTTCCAAACAAAGAGGAGGAGTTATCTTCTCTTGAAAATGATGGTTTGACCTCTGAAGAACAGTTGGCAGCCATGATGCAACGAAACAAACTTCACGCTAAAAAAAATGACGTAGCCAATCAGAATCAAGCTGTGAAAAGTATCGTGATGGACGGAGACCAGCTTCAAGTCGTGACCGAAGAAAAAGAAACATTTTTGGAATCGAAAAACCTGGACGAGAAAAATATAAATAAAAACGAAAGTAAATTTGAAACGAGTAGTTCACAGTCGACAGACGTGGATTCTATGAGTTCTGATTCGTCCAATCCAAGCCCTTCTGACACTCGTTACGAAAATCTTTTGGCTGAATTGAAACAGAATGGGATTGGTCAAAATATTCCTCAAATTCATCATGACGACGATGTCTTTGGCGAGACTCTTAAACCGGACATGCTATCAGACGACAATTTAAAAGGAGGCTTAAAAGTACCGAACGAACTAGATTTAGGGAGTTTCATAATTCCTCCCCCTAACACGCCCATGTTAACTCCCGATATATCCGTCACGCGTTATCGTAACGATTCTTCATCTTCCACTACGACCTCTGGACCAGATTCGCGACCCCCGACCCCTTATTCTTCAGACGCAGAATCTGAACCGGGATCTCCCACAATGGAAGATTCGATGCGTTCCATGTCAACCAGTAGTAATGGATCTATCACCTACTCCCACAACCTCACATTCCCTGAAAATTCCGTTACCTATAGTTGTAATAGAAAAGACAAGAAAACGGCAAGAGAACAAGTTTGTGGAGTGTTTTCTGTTGATTTAGGTAAGTTAGATCTTTATATATCTGTAAAAATTTTATTTCCGGTACATATAGGAGTTTTAGACTATTTTTTAGGGTCATTAGATCTGAATGTTCTGAGGTTTTAGTATCCAAATTCCAAATTATGAATTCCAAAAGAGACATATTATGATCTTTATGTTAACTTTTCTACCCTGTTTTCCCTTTGCCAAGTAAACCACATATTGGAGACTTGAGCACAGTAGTCAATTTTAAATGATATCAAGTGATTTTCAATGGTCAACTTATTACTGGTGAAAAATTCAATTTTTTAAGTCACCGTGTATAATGCGCACCCCTTGTTTGACGGGTACTTTTCAGGGTAAAAAAGTGTGCATTATTCACGGAAATATACGGTACATGCATCCACATTGTTTTGTTTTGTAAAATATGAATTTCATTATGTAGTTCACTGCCGTAATATCGTCTGTCTTTAGATTGTGATTCTAGGAATGATATTGTATCTTACATTTTTTTATCATTTAATTCCAGGTCAGATGCGGTCACTACGTTTATTCTACAGTGATAATCAATGTACGAAGGGACAGGTGGTCATCGCAAGTCGAGAATCTCAATATAAAATATTACACTTTCATAGCGGAGGACTGGAAAAACTCGCAGAAATATTCGAAGATTGGAACCTGTTTAGGAAAGCCAGGGTAAGGTTGAAAGTTTTGTATCCTCATTTTGAAATACTTAGTTTAGTCCAGTCCTTCTCAAATGGTGGCCCAAGGGCTAAATCCGCCCTTCAGAATGGCCCAAATGACCACTTCCGCTAAGTAAAAGGCTCTGCTCTCTATGCTAGCTAAGCTCAATTTGGCCCTTTACAAAAATTAATTGAGAAGGCCTGGCTTAGTCTGTACCAAGATTGTCTTCTAAAAGCCCATGGTTCAACTATGAAATTCTGTTTTCATATTCATGAAGTCTTCTTATGGTCAAATTCACAAGAAAAAAGTTTCAGGTTTTTGATAATTTGCTACTTACTGGTTTGGTCATGAAGTAAAAGTTTCTTCCTACACCAACTTAACCATGTTGAGTTCTTCCTTCATTGTAAACTGGGTGCATAAGATAATATAAGATTTATTCAGCACTTTTTGGTTTGGCCATCCATGCTTTTTGTCATCTTTAGTTGCTGGCAGGTCATGTGACTCAGTTCCACTTGCTTACATAAATACATCACTCATACCTGTAGTTAGGTTGTACTTGTTTGGCACAATCTGCATGATGAATATATTACCATAATATAACAGGATTTGAGTCAATTAATGAATAAAATACTTAAATAAATCACAAGTTTTTCAGTATGATCAGAGGAAGAAATTTTATTAGTTAAAAATAATTCAGGGGCCTTATTATAGAAAACTTAACAAAAATAAAATCCAGATTTTAAGAAATACAGTAATCTGATTGGATAATGAAGCTATATTTAAAATTGACCTATCAGATGACTGGAATGCTAAAATCATTGTAAGTTTTCGAGAATAAGGCCCCAGTTCCATAAAAAACATTTTGAGGGTGATATCATAATTTTCTTTTAATGTTTTTTTTCCAGACGCGAGACAGTGATACACCGTATCGTCAGTTTTTGGTGATGAAACCCCAGGTTACCGGTGATCAATGTCACCCGGAGGAAGGCGTGTTTCCCAGGGTAACAGAGGACGTCTGGCAAGCTCACATGATGGATGACGGAATCGTAGAGGATGATTATCAACTTAGAAAGGTGAGAGCAGACATTTTTTTACATTTTATAAAAACTTTACTTGAAGACTTTCATGTATTTGTAAAGTATTGTGCAGGGTTGGCAAGTTTTGTCCTGTCCCAATCCTGGTATTGTGTGCAGTTTTTCAAAAAGAATTTTGGGTGTGACCAAATTATGGAGGAAAAAAACACCAAATGACTTTAGATAGGATGAAAAAGCTTGACAAGGGTTTTGCTATTTACCCAAACTCTCTGTTCAAAACTGAAAGAAGCAAGTGAAGGACAACCAAATAGCTTAGCCATAGGGGCCTACGACTTAACAGGGGGGCAAACCGACCTATTGCCAGAATTTTATTGATATTTTGTCCGATTTGGGGGATTTTTTGCCTGAAAGAATAATATTCTATCCCCCTGTCTCCTACGGCTATGGAAATCAATGATTTAGTCTTGTAAAAGGAGCGGGAGCCGCGGTGGCTCAGTGAGTTAGACGCTTGCTCGCTCACCTGAAGGTCCAGGGTTCAATCCCGGCTTGGGTCATGGCACGGAAAAAGCGTCTAGTCGTTCGGATGGGACAATAAACCGAGGTCCTGTGTGCTATTGGCTGTGCTCGTTTATAATCCATCGACAGTTGGAAATCGACTGCTGCTGTCCTGGCAAAATTTCCTCATTGCACACTGCATGGTGTTTGGCCGTCCTCAATTAGCCCATATAGGTGCAGAAAAGTAGGACGTAAAACTCCATTCATTTCATTTCATTTGTAAAAGGAGCCTTGAAGCATTCAAAAAATCTTTTATAATCACAGTCAATGTCTAGAGAACTGAAGTTGTATTCTGATTTGTTATTGTAGGCCGTATTTTTTGGAGGATTAGATCCGTTATTACGACACGAAGCCTGGCCATTTTTACTGAAATTTTACCCGTTTGATTCGACGTTTGAAGATCGAGAGAAAATACGAAATGATAAATATATCGAATACCATAACATCAGAAAACAAAGGTAAGAGACAAACTTTAAATTTTAAGATGATTTTGAGTCCAGTGTACTTTTCTATATCTACTGTTTTCTCCTGTCAATGATTCACTTCTGAAAGGCTGACATGGAAGAAACGTATAGTCGTTCGATGGGACAATAAACTGAGGCCCTATATGCTACAGGCTGTGCTTGTTAAAGATCCCTCCACTAAACTGGCAAACTTTCCCTCAATGCACACTGCATAAAATTTGCCATCCTCATCAAAGGGTGCAGAAAAGAAAGGCATAAAACCATTTCATTTTCTATTTTTCTTGTTTGAGGGAAATTTAATTTTTTACATGATAGATATATTTTCACAGAAAAATTACTTAGATACTTTCAATGAATGATTTTGATTGACAGAAAAACAAATTCTGAAAGAATGTTATATATGTATTTTTTTTAATTCTATTTTTTTCTTCAGAGAATCAATGCCCGAGAAAGAGGCGGAGAAGTTCTGGAAGACGATACAATGTACCGTAGAGAAAGACGTCGTTCGAACTGACAGAAGTCATAGGTATTTCCGTGGTGACCAAAATCCTAACATAGAAATACTCAAGTACGTTATATTTATGATTTAAGTCGCAGACTATCTGAAACCCCTGACTTCTACACACTTTTTTCGGGAACAGATTGTTTATTATTTGAGCATCTGTGTCTAAGTTTTGACATTTGACATCCAGAAATTCTTAAAAAAAAATTATCTCAGAGCTAAAAATAAAAATATCCCAAAGTAAGAATATTAATTTTGTGGGATCATAAGTTGACAAGTTGTTGAAAAAAGATGCTAAAAATCAATTCCAACTCTTTGGGTAGCCTCAAATATTTTGAAACTATTTTGTTTTTCAGGAATATATTATTAAACTACGCGGTGGCCCATCCTAATATGGGGTATACCCAGGGGATGTCCGATCTATTATCTCCAGTCCTAGCCGAGATACAACATGAAGTCTACGCCTACTGGTGTTTCGAAGGTCTGATGCAGCGAACGATATTCGTCAGTTCACCACGAGACAGTGATATGGATAAACAGTTGGTAAGTTTTCAAATTTTCATCATTTTATTTTGAACATGTGCTGAAAAGCGGGATGTAAAAATCCATATCATTTCATTTTAATTTGAGTATTAAAAGAGGAAAGGCAAAATGTCAAAATGTAGACTGAATGGTGTTGAACATCTTCATTGAAAAGTAGATTTGAAAGATCAATGCCAAGAGGTTTGATCAAAGACCAGCTGGTAGAAAGGATCCTTGCAAACCTAAGCTATTATCCTTGTAAAAACATTACCAAGAGATTTGGCCACGGACCAGCCGGTAGAGAGGATCCTTGCAAACCTTAGTTTTTATCCATGTAAAATTGGTCTTTTCTTTCTTTTTATCTTATTTGACTTATTTTCTATGTTACCTACATTGATGATAATATTGTATAATTTCAGAGTTATTTAAGAGAGCTGTTACGTCTAATGGTACCGAAATTTTATCAACATTTAAAAAAACTGGGAGATGACGCTTTAGAACTCTTATTTTGTCACAGGTAAATAAATCATTTTCTTGAACCGTAGCTGACTGGTAAATATATCCCAAAATGTTAATCACTAATCTCTGATTGTTAATATAAAATAATTTGGGGCTGTGTTGGCTCAAGGACTTACATGTTTTAAGTTTTGAACTACGTTTCCTCTTGTCAGTGGTACAGGTTTCTGACATGGAAAAAGCGTTTTGTCATTCAGGCTGTGCTTGTTAAAAATCCCTCGATAGATGGAAATTAAAAAAAAAGTAAGCTTAAGCTGCTATAAAAAGGTTTGTAAATTCAGTGATTATATGCTGTGATACAAGAAAAGTGCCAAATGATGTCATGGTATTAAATAAAATTTGAAAAGCAAACTTCGGAAATTAGACAGAGTACCTGGAACAATCTGTAATATTTAGAAGATTTTTTGCATTGTCTCAGATATCCCAGACCTAGTTTGTTATTGAGCTTTTTATCAACTGTTCTTTTCTTATTTTATTCCAGATGGATATTGTTGTGTTTTAAGCGTGAATTCAGTGAACGAGACGCGTTGGTAATCTGGGAAGTCTGTTGGTCTCATTATCAAACGGACTATTTCCATCTATTTATCTGCGTAGCTATTGTCTGTATCTATGGTGATGATGTTGTCGAACAGAATTTACCAGCTGACGAAATTCTCCTCCATTTTAGTAGCCTAGCTTTACATATGAATGGCCAGGTTGTGTTGAAAAAGGTAATTATACAGGGTTCGTACAGGTCATGGAAAACCTGAAAAATCAGGGAATTTAAAAAAGCTTTTCCAGACATGGAATATCAGGGAAAATTATGATAATTCTGGAAAATTGTCAAAATAACCTGGAAAAGTGATATTTATACCATTCTCCTATTTTTGCAATATCAAATAAACCCCTTCCGTTCATGATTTTAATAAAATTAGTCATGGAAAATTACTAAATACTGTCTGGAAAGTCATGGAAATGTCATGGAAAATTTGCTCAGATGATCTGTATGAACCCTGATTATATTTTGCAATTGACAGTATAGAAATTGAGAGTTATAAGTAAAGTATAAGTAATACTGACAATTGGACAAAACATACCAAATGAACATTATGAGCTATGTGGATACTCTAAAAGGGACGCTGAATTGAGAAACCAAAATATTAAGCTACATTAATGTCGACCCTCTTCCAGTTATCAGAATTCAGATGCAGAATAACATCAGGTGTTCTAGAAGCTTGAGCATTCCCTGTCTTGGTTCTGACACTCATTTTCGAATTTAATATTATTAAAGTAATTGGACATCGCTCAATGTTATAAAATGAAAGTAGAGGCAGCGACACAAACCTCCTGGATAGGTCTTGGCTGGCAACTGGATAAAAACTGTAAAGACTAATGCTAGATCAGGTTGGGTAGAAAAGTTCACGAAATTATTATAAAATATCTTTATTTTTCAGGCGCGAGGTTTGTTACATCAGTATAGAAAGCGACGGAAGATACCCTGTACATTACATGGACTGTGTACTCATTGTGATCCCGGGATGTGGGATAGTGGGCACGTTCCCACAGTAGAATGTATCGGACATACACAGGGCAGACTCTGTCCTTATTCCAGTACCCCAAACTCTCCTGAAGATTAATAAGGAACAAATCCAAAATTTTCAGACTCAAACCATGAGGATAAAAAGTCTCTTAAAGATCTTGATTTAGATCTTGACACATTCGGCTCAACCTTCGTCATTTTGTTTGAGACTATATAATGACTCGGTCATGATAAGCCCGGTAAATGGGCAAGGGAAGATAACTCTTGTTTGGAGATGGATTTTGATTGGCTGATTGGCTGTTTTTACCGCAAAAGAATACAACACACTCTGAAGAATAACTGTGATTGGCTGAACTATAATATATTCAATATGGCGATCTCCATATAGTATACAAGGTTATCTAGCATGATAGTCTAGTGCCGAAGTTGATACGAGTAAACTTGACATCCATGCCGAGCGTTTTAAAATCCTTTCTATCAGCTAGTCTTTGGTAGAACCTCTTGACAACTGATTTTACAAGGATAACAACTACGATTCACAAAGATCTTGTCTATCAGCTGGTCCTTGGTCAAATCTCTTGACATGGATTTTACAAGAATAACAATTAAGGTTTTCCAGAATCTTACCCATCAGCTGATTCTCAGCCAAACTTTCATATCTCCAATCTGCCAAAAAAACATTTGTTAACTTTATGAACTTTTACTTAGATATTTACAAATAAAATTAAGGCTGAAGTAAAATAAGTTTTAAACATGTGGTACAAATTGTTGTTTCCTGTTCATTCCTAAATTGTTGTTATTAAAGTTTTCCTGACCTCTAAATAGGCAGCTACTAAATAATCCCTCTTGTATATTTTATAGTCTAGATTTATTGTAAACATTGTGTATATGTTAACATATGTATATTGTATATCTGTAAACCTTGTGTATATCTATTAACATTGTGTATATGTCAACATTATGTATATCTGTAAACATTGTGTATATTTGTCAACATTGTGTATATGTCTACATTATGTATATCTGTAAACACTGTGTGTACATTTATCGATATACATAGTAAGATTGTAAACATTATGTATATTTGTCAACATTATGTATATTTGTCAACATTATGTATATTTGTCAACATTGTGTGTATATTTGTCAATATACATAGTAAGATTGTAAACATTATGTATATTTTAAACAACTTGTCAACAATGTGTATATTGTAAAAATTGTCAACATAATTTAAATTATTGTTGTATAGTCGAGCAAACATCATTTTGCTCGCAGTATTCAATACATTAACACAAGCATTTCAGAATAAATTTTGGTAGAGTAAGTTGTAATGACCGTAGTAAGTTTAGTCTAAATTACTTGAAATTTAGGGTATTTGAAGATAAAAAACACTAGGGTTAACAAATTTCTTGTCTGTCCTTGGAAATATTATGAATCAATGTGTAGTGGCTAATATTTCTTCTAGAACAAAATTTTTCTGTTGTGTGTCTTCAGATTGTGTATTTATATTTATTGTTTCAGCTCAATTTACTAGAATCTATATCTCGTGCAATATCTAGCAATTTAGTCTATTATCACTATTGTGCTTTTTCTGCTATTTTAAGCTTTTCTGTTGTAATATTTACTTTGTTTGCTAATCATTTTTTGCTAACTGTAGGTAGAGCCATGCAGCTTAGATCTTTTTAAAGCCAGATATCGGAAAAACTTTGCTTTGTAAATAATTAGAGACCAGAGTCCAACTACAGCAAATTGTGTTATGTTTTATAATTATGTTAATATTTAGTGTTTATTATGCGCATATTAATTGTGAATATATTAATTTATTTTTTGTGATTAGAATATTTGAGACATGACCTTTACATTTGATAATAAGTTTATGCGCATATTAATTATGAATATTAATTTATTGTGTGTTATTTGAATATTAAGATACATCATTATTAAGCATAAGTTAAAATATATGTATCAAAACAAAGGAAAGAGATCTGATATTTATTAATTCTAATTTAAGTTTTAAAAAATAGGGCCTGTGAATGAGTGTTGAATTTATAGAATTTTCAGGGTAAATGTTAAGTTATTAAATAAACAAAACATTCCATGATTTCGATACAAGGTTATTTACTGAAAAGCATTTTTATATTACTATAAAGTTACAGGGTAAAAGGAGCTTTCTGTAAACAAAAAAGTTTTTCCAAATGGCATTTAAAAAAAAAAAAGATTTATAAAATACATTCCAAGATTATGTTACAGGGTACTGATAATAAGTATAAGTTTATTTGTGGAGCATTTGATTTTTATAATAATAAATTTACAGGGTATTTATGAGCATTCTTTAAAAAAGCATAATTTGATGATTACTGATCATTCCTAAATAATTAGAATCTCTCAATTTTGTTTACAATTTAGAACAATTATTATTTTTTTTGAACAAGTTTAACATTCCAAGTCTGGTTCTATATTTACTTTTATCAACAAAATAAAATAGACTTAAACTTGGTTATTATATTAAAGACATTCACAGTCTTTTTCCAGAATATTTATTAGTTAGATATTGTAGAAAATGTTACTGTTTTTGAATTATTGTCATGTAAATGTAAAATATTAAAACAGAACCAAAAACAAGTTGTTACTAAAATTTTGACGCTGTGCATTCTTCGGACAAATATTATATAACAACATGTCTAAGTTTCAGAGACATAAAAATATTAAAATAGACCTGAAACATGTTGTTACTCAAACATTCAAGCTGTGCGATCTTCAAAAAATATTATATTCATGTGTAAGAAAACAGCTGATACATTTCATCCTGGCATTAGTGAAGTAAAATTTGTTTTTTCAGGGGCCTTATTCTTGAAAACTTAACTAAGATAAAAATCCAAATTTTAAAAAATTCAGTAATCTGATTGGTTAATAGTATTAAAATCGATTTTAGTGATTGACAAATCAGATGATTAGAACACTAGAATCATCTTCGATTAAGTTTTCGAGAATAAGGCTCCAGGTTCTGTTTTAATATTGTTCTCTCTCTATATATGATGTATTGAAGATTAATGAACAGTGAAGATATTTTGTTATTGTATTCAATTATTATTATTGTAAATTATTAAAACTTTATCTTGTTGATGTTTCGGATTTCTTGTTTCCTTTCTATAGTCTTACATTATATTGGTGTACATCGGGAGTTGGAACCATTTAGTTGTTAAAAGGAGGCTCATATCAGAAGGCTTTTCAGAACTCAATGACTGAAGATATTTGGGGTGGGAAGTCAAAGCTGTCTTACAGATATGGACACACTTCTGGAGTCAGGACCATTTAGTTGCGAAAGGAGGCTCACAACAACCCTGACAGTAATCGGCTTGACCTTTGTCATTGTTCAAGACTATATTAGGTATAGGTTAATGGCCGAAAGCAGTCCTATAAGTTCAATAATGATCGTAACACAAGGACCGAAGGTCCGCGTGTTACGTCATTATTGAACGCATTGGACTGCTTGAGGACCATTAACCTACTTAAAATACAGATCAACCAAAAAACAGCTCACTGTAAATTCATGCGTCCCCCATCACTATGTCATTATACCTACTCAGTCACGTGCATTATTATAGGTCACACGAGATAAACTCACGTGCCATAACACACAATTGCAGATAAACTCTCGAGATGTTTGGATCGGATTTATAAATATTCTTGATCGGGTAAATTATTGTAGTTTTTTATTGCTTCACTTTTCATTTTAATCTTTAAACGATCGTAATGTACATATGGCATGCCTATATTGTTTTTTGTAGTCTTCAGGACAATGATTTATGCCTTGTATTTCGAATTTCGAACATAACAAAGCTTTCTTTGAGATTTCACACTACTGCTACTGTTAGCCTTAGAATGTCTTTACTTTGATAACGAATATAATTTTTGTAAGTTTACATTAATTGGAAATGTATTTCTCTCTTAGAAATTTCAACCAGAAAAGGTCACAATGTTTAACTGAAAATTGTCCTCTGTAAAAACAAACTTTTAAGACATAAATTGTGTTTTTTTATTTTGGCGGAAAAAAGGAAATAGTTTCAAGACTTCAGAAACCACAAGTTTCGTTTTACAAGTCAATTTTGTGCAGTTTGGTACACTGCGGCAAAACGCACCCACCGATTCATACATGTTTTTGAAGCCAAAAGATATAGTGAGCAAAATCAATCAGAAACAGGTCACCAAATCACCAACAGTGAGCATTATTCAATCATTTTATGATGTCACAGCGGTCCAAAATTTGCCGCCATTTTGAAAAAATAATGTACTCTTGGCAAAATGCCCGTACCAATAAGTTAAATATTGGACCCTCAAGAACAAAGGGTGACGTCACATCTGTATTTTAAAGCCACATAAGCCCAGACTTGGACATTGAGAAAAAGCCTTTTCATCGTATTTTTTTAAAGTTAGCACTTAAAAATGAATATTGAAAAGAAAAAAAATTCGATTCCCTTTCGTGGTTCCAATTCTACAGCCATTTGAAGGAAATTTTGTTTGTTTACGTTTCAACACTGTGTTGATTGAGGGAGACGTCAATAACTCACAAGCTCCGCCCACTACTAGCACGAACTACTGGAGATTGGAGTGTGACGTCATTTAACTAACACGCCCCCCGCTTGACCTCATTAGCATTTTATTTATGGAAATCATTTTATTAGATCCCGATTTTAAATCCAGCTGCATCGAAGCCATCTGAGTACCCAAAGCCGTGAATTTTAGTTTTTTGACTTAATTAAACATCAGAGATTAAGCTAGAATACCTTTTGTCCCGAAATCCCGTAAATTTCATTTTGTAAACAAACGAATCCCGCAATGTGCCTTTAAGTCTTGATAGACGATTACCTAGCCTAGAAAATGGGCAGTGGAAGACAACTCTTGTTTGGAAATTGATTTTTACTAACTAGTTTTAGCACAGGAAAAGACAACAATTAGTTCTGTTCAAAAGTATGAGAGGCCTGTCAGAACTCCATGACTAAAGAAATTTAAAAATGGGGGATGTCCCTAACTCCCCTTAGAAACATTTACAACACATCTGTCATTCTTGTGGGTTCTTTCACTTCCCAATATAAATTCAACATCTGAATTAAAAAAATAGTTTTATTGCATGATGACAAGACAAGATTTTAAGCCACAAATTAACAATTTCATTACAAATTTAACTGACAAAAAACGTTTTAAGCGACACCAAAAACAAAGAGTGAGCATTAAAATTTAAACAATCTTTACTATTGGCCATTTATCATAATATTTCAAATTCAGTACATTTATCCACACCTAACAAAAATCATTCACTTTATTTTCAGGTAGTATAATAAAAAAATACACACATAGTGAGCATTAATAAGGCTATCTTACATCATAATAATACTTCAAATATATTGGCAATTATGTATCAAGAAACACACTCTTCAGGGGCCCTAAAGTAGGGCCACAAAACCATGGCAAAACAAAAAGTTTTAAATGAAGTGTAGACTACGGTAACTTGGAGATGAATCAATATTTCTGACCTTTAAAACACAGAATTAACCTTGAATCATAATAAACAGAACACAAAAGAACAGAATATTTACAAAAAAAAGAAATCCATAATGACTACAAGAAGTGGATTAATAAAACAAAACAAAAATTCACTACAAGATAAATGATTTGGTCCCAGAGATAACAAATAGAAAATTTCGACAAAAAACGATAAAAAAAATCACGGTTCTCTAATGACAAATCTTAAAGTCAAAATCAAGTTCGTCAAGAATAAATTGGTCCCACAGATAGTTGCAAACAGCACAATATATGCCCATACTTACGTGTAGGCGTAAAAAAAATCACAGTTCTCTAATAACAAAATTTGAAGTAAAATAACAGCAAAAATCAAATTTGTCAAGAATAATTTGGTCCTAGAGATATATTCCTACAAAATGGGCTACGTTTTAAATGTAAACAGCAACAGAGAGTCTAAACAGAGGTAGATAAAACGTTATTCATAGTCTAAATAAAATGAAAATGTGGAAATTATACATTTAACATTCAACACCTTGTTCTTATTAAGATAATGAACGTGCTTTAAGTAGAAAAAAAGAACACAAAACTTGAAAGAAACGTTTCAAATTACAAATAGCAGTAAAAATTTCTCCTGTTAACAAAATTTATACAAAAGACTTTCTACAGAAAAGATTATAAGAAATTTAGGTTGGTTTTAAAATTTAGTAAATAGATATCAAATTCATATAGGTTTTAAAAATTGACTGATAAATACTGGTATCTTAAAGGGCTTGTAAAGTGTTTTTCCAAACTTATTTTGTTTTGTGTCAGTATCGCTGCTTAAAATATCTAAGAGCCTGTGTGATAGTGACGTCATCAAACTAAAATTGGAATGGTGTAAATCAGTGCTATCAGTGTCACCAATGTACAAATCAAGTTTATAAAATCTCTTTACATTTTGTTTACACATTGTCAAAGTGTTTATATAAATATAATATTGCCTGAGAGTACTCACTGATATAATAATGTATATAATCCTTGTAAGACATTTAGAAGTATCACAGCACATTAAGAAATAACAGTTTTTGTTACCTGTATGTGTAATGAAACGTTGTGTTCAATAATAAATAGAAGTCTATATCCATAAAAACTGTTCTAATAATGTATACTTCAAGAAAAGATATAAGTAAAAAAATATTCTACAATTCGTTACTAAAATAACATCTCTCACAGACTCTTTATTTATTTTTTAATAATAAAATACTTAAATATTAAGAAAATACTTGCTATAAAACTAACAAGTTTATGATATAGACTTCAATATCAGCTTCTATCAGAGCCTATACAAACAAGCTTGGTGTCAGTTTCACAAAATCTTAACTTAAGATGATTTTAGTGTAACAGTAGTCTGATTGGTCAATCACTAAAACTTATTTTAAATTGAGCTTTTTTTTATCCAATCGGATTACTGTATTTCTTAAAATCTAGATTTGATCTTCTAAGTTAAAATTTTGTGATACTTGGCACTGCTCACTCTTATTAGCACCTATAGTGACAGGAAGTCACATAAACCACAAAAAGTCTAATGATAACGCTTAATCTGTCTGGTTATATGCGAAACAAAATCACCCTCAGCGAGCGACCAGGCTCTGCTTCTGCTGGATTGGCATTTATTTAATATTTGATAAATTAAATCTACAACATCATCATTTCCCACAACATGAAAGACATAGTTTTAAATCTTACAAAACTTTGAATATATTTTCCATTTTCTTTAAAACTGGATTGATTGGATTTCTTAATAACCTTGCTCTCAAATAGTTCAGACAGTCTATCCTCTTATAATATCTCATTTTCTAAAAATATCGTCACCATTGTCTTGATTCAAAAGTAACCACATGACTGCAAAATTAACACCACAAGGTTTGAAATTAATTTTAGTTTAATGTCTTGCTTTTCTGCACCTCCTTTCTTTAAGAAGACAGGCACACATGGTCTCTGTTTATTGTTCCATTCAAACTACTATACACTTCTCATGTAAGCCTCTGTGACATGCATACCAAGTGTTTTCAATCGTTTTTTACTGTAACATTCAACCATCACATAACCCAACTACATTTGACAATACAAACATTTTCAATCAGTTTCTTTTAAGAGCGAGAGAAACACTGGATACTTGAGGCCCTCTGTCTGTTTTATTTTATGACTCAAAACCATCAAATTACCCCATCACATTTAAGAATTCAAACATTTTCCACCAGTTTTTTAATGGAAGTATATACACTGACAACACTACAGAACGCGCCGATTATAATAATCACGATATCTTTTATTTTAACGCAAGTAGACATGGACGTCCAGTTGAGTTTAAGATGAAAAATACATGGTAATATAAACGCTAATAACGTACTGCCAATACCTCCTGAAAATTGAAAAACAAAACTTTAAAGTAATTTCAAGATGATGCTAAATGAAGAATGCATTACAAAGATGCTAATTTCTGTATATATATGAATCGTTTGGTGAGTGGAGTTTGAATTAACTAGGTGGCACAGACATTTCTTCAAAACACATTTTGTCCCATATCAGACGGGGGCCTTATTTTCGAAAATTTAACTTAAAATGATCTTAGTGCTCCGGTAATCTGATTGGTCAATCACTAAAATTGATTTTAAATATAGCTTTATTGTATAAGTTAAGTTTTCGAGCAAATATTCAAATTTCTAAAAAGGTTCAGCATATTTATAAGCCAGTCTGTCATTTAAATTTTCTCTTACTTGAGCTTTTCTTCGTATTCAATCAGTAACATCTGATTTTAATTTTTTGATAAAGAAAGAAAATTGTCTATCAAAATTTATAGTTGTATAACTTACCAACAAAAGCTAGAATATAGGCGAAACTATTTCTAAATAAAACAGCTAGACCTGCTGCTATTAATACTAAAATCATACGAACTAAGTTTCTCTTCCATCCTGCAACCTGGACAAATAGAATACAAAAATATTCAAAATCAGTTCTAAATGTAAAATAGACAAATAGAAAAATAAAATGGTTTTTACATTTGTTTGGATATAAGAAATTGTTCCAATTGTAGGAGAGTTTGATCTTGGATTCTACCATGTCCCAAGGAGAGGGTACTATAGGCGAAAGCCTGTTCCCTAATCCTATTTAAATAAATATTGTTTATACAAAAAAAAATGTCCCAAAATCTCAATTGAAAATCAAAAGTCAAAATTATTTTTATACAAAACTCAAATTTTTCTACATCACATGGTTGTAGAAAATCAAAATCTAATTGGAATAGAGCTTCACGTTCTTCAAATGAAAATGGTGTTTTAAATTCAGTACCTCTGATGAAATAGTTGCGGCTACAGGAAGTGAAATATTAGTACCAGTGTCGCTAGGTAACAGAGAATCGCGATCACTGGCGCCACGGAATTCTTCATCATCATCTTCATAATATTTTTTCTTTGGGGCACAAATACGACCTGGAACAAAATGAAATTTTAATTCTTACTTTTCTGTACATGATTGGGCAAATAAAGAAGGGCAACACTATCAAATGTCCATGATGGAAATAGGCCATGTCCCCACAAAAATAGCTTGTACCTCCCTAAAACCCCTACTTAATTTCAAGTTCAAAAGATGACTGATTTTTAGCCATTTTTGTTCTTGCAATATGTGTAAGAATGCACTAAATCAATCCTTTTTTCTAAGTATTTTCTGGGGTGAACCCTTCAGATCTCCAATATTTTATATTCCATATTTCTAATTTCAACTTCTGGCAACTCACTCGTATCTATTTTGGCAATAGACTAGTGGCTAGATAATCTTGTATACTATACAGTAGTCGCCATATTGAATAAATTATAGTTCAGCCAATCACAATCACTCTTCAGAGAGTATTGTCTTCTTTCGAGGTAAAAACAGCCAATCAAAAACAATCTTGGAACAAGAGTTGTCTTTTCTTGCCATTTACCAGGCAAGATGGCCGCCTATCATGGCCAAGTCATTATATAGTCTCGAACAAAATGAGGAAGTTTGAGCCGAATGCTGACAGCTGTCTCTCGATTAACCCATCTGACCCCTATTTGTAACCTCTGATGATGGAGACTAGCATTGCCCCTGAATCATATCACATGCACTTATACAAAATATAATCTTTTAATACATACCATCAGCAAAAGTATAAATTTCTGTTAATTCAATAACTGGGTACATCATTAACGGAAAGGTCAACACAACTCCGAACAACAAACATATATTCACGATCAACGAGAAGTCACTTCCAGTTGGTAAATTAGCATTCAACATCTGCTGGACCTCGGTACCAAATCTTAGATATCCCATAATTCCAAAAGACGTCAGGACAAATGACAGGAAACCGATGGCTCCGTGTAAAAATGGTCCAAAGTTATGTCTGTTGCCTTCCATACTTGATTCAATTGGTATTACCTGAAAAAAATTAGTGAAAAATTATTTTCGAATTATATTTCAACAAAAGCAGATTTCATTCAAGTGAAATGAGGCCTTCTCAAACCCTACCTAACCCTAACCCCCATTTCTAAAACTAGCTGTCCTGATGAGGATTGTATATCTGAAACATGTCAACAAGAGATGAGCTCTTGTCAATTAAAATAAGAATATGAATATGGGTCGACTCATCTTTTGTGTTGAACTTTTTTATTATTATGTAACCTGATGTATAGTCAAACAGAGATATTTCGGCTCATCCGGGTACAGTCAAAACATATACACAACCAGTCTATTATATTTTCAAGGGTGTTGCTATAACTTGCCAAACAAACAACCCTAAATAAGATACTTTTATACCCTTAAAAATATAATGGACTGGTTTTGTATATGTTTTGACGGTGCCCCGATGAGCCGAAATATCTCTGTTTGACTATAAATATGTGAAATAGAAATTTATTCATTTGTTTTGAACTTGTCATATAATTGGTAACAGATGGTCCTTTTTCCACTTTATTAAATAGAATAATTGATATAAAAATGATAACAGATTTTAATATACATATAGCAATATATAGACACATTATTTCTAGTCAACAATATGATTTCAAATTAACCAAGTTCTCTTTACATGGTGTGTAACTTTGAGGAATTCAATAATGACTGCCAGTGAATTGAAACAGTGGACAAGTGAAATCCCGTCCAAAATCATGTCGAAACAATTGATCAGGGCCTGATTTGTTTGAGATACTGGGTAGAAAAATAGAAATATATGGTATATCTTGAACAATGCCCAGGCTGATACATATCTTCATTTATATTAATATAACACAATTACAACCCTTTCAGTTTTTGTTTGAGAACATCATTGATGGTGTTTTTTATCTTTGTCCGTTTTAATACGATACAATTATTCATGTATGATTGCCGACAAAGATTGAATTATTCGTGTAGTTTATCATCGTATTATTAACGTGTCATGAATTTATCTTTATTGTCCTGTTTATATTAAACGTATATTGTCGTTGACATTTATTATAATTGATGATATCACAAAAATATCATATAAAATAAAAACCAGATGCTCAATTGATATATAATAATAAAACCAAGCACGAACGATCCCAACCGTAAAACAAATCTTGAAATCCATTATGAAATATATACTCATTTATAATATACTTCCTAACATGAAAAGTTCATTAGCTGCTATCAATGTATTGCCAATGTGTTTACATGAATTTCTAGATTTGTTATACGGTTGGGATTGTTCATGCTTGGGTTTTATTATGGATAAAGTTTAAACAATACTTACTGTACCGATTCCTTCAAACGCCCCGGCAACCAGACCAAAAAACACTGGTAAACCTTCGTATTCTATTAGTTTATACGTCTTACTGATACTAAATCCTAGAATTAGAGAGATGGCATAATTTAACAGGCAAGACAAAAATTCATAATAATATTGTGGTTTGAAGATATCAAGAATGTATCAAGAGTTAGCTCCCTTGAGAGCCTGAATAAATCCTAAAATAAGAAAGATATTGTTAACGATTGTGATGACAATAATCTAACTTGAAACAAATGAGTAGAAGTAAAACTAGTTGGCCATTCCATCTAGAACTTTTGTCATCTTGGCATTGAACGGACAATTCTACAATAAACAAATCAAATCAAGTTGCTGTTTGTGTAGCAATGAGTGAACTTCTTTAGCCCTCAGGTTTAAAAAAAATTTAATTAAATGTGCTTACCGTCTACTAAAAATATAATGATAGAAACACATCCAACTAAAATAGAAACATTGGCTGCGACACTGATTGGTCCAAGATGGCGGAGGTTACGGAAATACGAGAGAAATATAAACAAAGGTAACGGAAACAGAACAAGTAGTTTTAACGATGGAGCGGTCGACACATAAACTTCTTCCGAGAAATCCGTCCAGGAATCATTTGGAGTAGAGGTATTACTGGAAAGTTCCGAGTCCAAGTCTGGAAATATTGAGTTTATGGAATCGTTCAAATATGTATAATTTGAGGTAAAATTGTCAAAATTTTCACTCAAATCTCGAACACTAATAAGTCTTGGAGGGGGATCTTTTATCAAATGATCCTTTCGACAATTAGTTATAGTAAATTCACTTGCGTTCGTGAAATTTTTGTGTAAATCACAAGTTTTTAGTGGAAACGTTGCAAAAATCGTGTTTCCGATTAAAATGAAATATCCAACACAGAAGCCAAACTGAGTCAAAAAAACACATGCGTTGACAATATATAATCCAAACTTTCCCATCGACAATTGTCCAACATCTCCGTACGTCATACTTTTCTGAAGTTGTTTTCGAATTTTCATCAACTCTTCCTCTTCATTGACTTCATCTTCCTCCGCGTTACCATTGGTTACTCGTAAATTACGTTGAGCGTCGATTACGTTTCCTATAGCGATATATTTACACTTGACTATCAATTTACAGCAGTGATCTGTTAACACGGCTATGAAAAATAGACCCACTATACCTGCCTGGGAAAAAAAGAATCAAGATAAAATACTACTGGTTTTGGGAGGGTATGCTTACTCTTATAGTCACCTGTACCATAATTTATGGTGAAAACTTCCTCATATGAATATTTCTATAGCCAGGAAGCCCTGGATTAGATCTCAATAATAATCCAATAAGAATTTGTCATAATTAGGGAATTTCACAACAAGAAATGTTACATGCATGATTGCTGCAAAGAATTTACATAATATCATCTTTTTTTTTTTTTTTTTTTTTTTTTTTTTTTTTTTTTTTTTTTTTTTTTTTTTCACAATATAACACCATTTATTGTAATTACATAATAAAGATTTGAAACTTGATCTATATCAATTAACTAAGCCGAATCTTGTCATCTAATCTCAGTCATAACAATATAATTAATATCTTTTAAAACAAGTTTCAATAACTATGACAAGGATGATTAGCTTGAATCACAGAATAACAATATTCGGTTCAGAGATGTCTTTACTGGTCCTAGACATGAACATGGCATACATTATCACCGACGTATTCTCTCCAGTGGCGTTTCAAGGATACTTTTTTTTTTTTTTTTTTTTTTTTTTTTTTTTATTGCTCTATAATACATATTAAATACATTTTAGAATTCACACATTACATAGTTATTTTACAAATAGTATAAACATAAATATATAATCATAATAACAATAAACTAGAGCCACACGTGGCACAGAGTGGGACTTTGCAAATGTGCTAATTGCTAAGGGGAATTTAAAAAAAATGGGCCTTGAACGTTGATCCGAAGTATCAAAGAAGTCGACAACTTTTAAATTTTTTGATTTTTTGGAAAGGTTGTGAAACCGGAAGTAGTCACCAGATCTGACATTTGAACATACCATCCGAAAACCTTTATCAGTACTCTTCAACCTACTGAAGGTCAAGGTCACTCAAGGTCAAATTCACAAGAAACAAGTCTTTAAAATTTGGAAATGCATACAGTAATAACACCGGAAGTTGACGCTAGACATCAAATATGAAAGTATAAATGAACAGCTAAAGTCAATGACCTTTGATCCTTAAAAGGTCAAGGTCAACAAAGGTCAAGGTCAAAAACGGAAAAAATATTTTTTTTGACCCTGTTCCCATTTTTGAACCATAAAGCCGAAATCTATGAACCTTTAACATAAGCTGAATAAAGCAATGCTGTAACTGTATGCAAGGTCATTTTTTGAAAAAATTTAAACTTTACCTTTTTTTTTAATAAACAAAATTTTGACAAAACAAATTTTTACCCGGATGTGCCACGCCCAAGTCAGATTTTTTTATGCTACTTTATTTATATTAATAACATCTTACTATGGTTGAATTATCAAGCCTTTGCATCTATTGGTTAACGCGATATACAATCATAAATGTCAAACAAGGTCAAAATCTATAATCGGAAATTTTGAAATTAATAAACCTTGTTCCCTTTTTTGAACTATACATCCGAAATAGCTGAGATTTTGATATAATTGAGATAAAGTAATGAGGTTGGTGTGTGCAGAAGCATTTTTCAAAAAAATGCTGTCTATATGGATTTTTTCCAGACAACAAAATGTTAACAAAATTAAAATTTAACCCGGATGTGCCACGCCCAAGTCAATTTTTGTTTGATGGATACATTTATATTGGGTATGTTCAATTATGTTACAATTTTCAAGTCTCTAAACTTAATAGATCATAAACTATGCATATATTAAAGTCGAAAAAATAAAAAAATCGGGTAAAGGTTTTCAAAATTGCAAAATTTAGAAAAAAAATAAGTTTGCATTTTAACACATTGTGATATATCGTTCGAAAGATCTCATTCAGCTCATTCAGAATATGCAAAAATAAACTCCCTAGGTTAATTAGGTCACCTGTAGCAGAAGTACAAAGTTGCGAATTTGGCTATTTTCGGACAGCAATAAAACCGGAAGTTGATATCGGAAGTCAAATATCTAGGTATCAGCTGATAGCCTAGGTCAATGACCTTTGACCTACTAAAGGTCAAGGTCAGCAAAGGTCAAGGTCACGAGATATAAGCCTTCAAATAGTGAAAAAATTCAATCGCAAATTGCAAAAAAGCAAAATCGAAATTCAAAAATCGGCTTCCTGCGATCTCTTTTAATTTTTATGTTCTTTCATTTGACACCAAAATTTTGAAATTCGGTTCAGCCAAATTGGCTGAATAAAAATCGGAATGTTTCAGGAAAATCAAAATGGCGGCCAAAGTTCTACTTCCGGGTTGAATTTTATTTTAAAATCGGCTGTAGAATTACTTTGGCTACCGCTCAACAAAATTTCGTTGAATTTCATACATATCGCCGGAAGTTATTCAACCGGAAGTGAAAATCGATTTTCCCCTTTAACCGGAAGTGACGCAAAAATTTTGAATACGTCAAATTGTTAACATTAGTGACATGCATCTTTTATTAAAATTTCAGATTAATCCGAAAAAAACTAAAATTTAGTCCAAAAATTTCGAAAATCGGCAAAAAAATTTATGCTACGAATTTTCGAAATTTGAAATTTTTTAACTCGTATGACATCGGAATTTAGTCACAGATTCCGAAAATGAAAACCCGGGGAAAATCGACCCAAAAATGTAGCTTCCAGAGTCGAAAAACCGGTTATTACTGAGGTTGCAATGTGCAATTTGCACTTTTGCAAAAATGTTCCAATTTATATTTAAAAAGTAGGTCGCCATGATGCGACATCAGAACATATTTCAGAAATGTTGCAGCTAGCATAGTTTAGGCTGTGTGCCCTGTGTAACATTCGAAAAAAAAAAAAAAAAAAAAAAGAATTGACATTTCGAAAACAAACTGGGACTTTGCGGTAGCAAAGTCCCACAAAAACAGATATATGGCAGGGATGGCTTAAATATAAATATTTAATTAATTTGCTTTAATATGTTAATAATTCATTAATGTAAGAGGTCTGTTATATGAAATTAAGTGAATAAAATTCATGATAAAAAGGACCATTTCTGATTAAAGAAATCACTGTTATTGAGAACCTTTTCTGTACTAGCTATACTCCCCAAAAAGGTGTTGTATTTTATAATATTTATGCTAGAGTTCGTTATTTTAGTTTTATATATGAAATATTTAGTCAGTATTATCACATGATTTATAAAATGCCACTGGGCAGTGGACATCAAAGTATCCTTATTAGGAATTCCAAATATTTTGACATATGTTGTTAAATTAACTTTAATATCTTTATTCGATAATTTTTCTGATAGTACGTTCCATAGTATTTGTGATCTGTTACAAAACAAGAAAATATGTTCAATCGATTCAATGCTATCACTGCAGAAATCACACAGGGTACTACTTACTTTACCAATTTTACATAATTTTTCATTTGTAAATATGATACGATGTCGAAATTTAAATTCAAAATCTCTGATTTCTATGTTACAGACAGTTATCTTAAGTTGATCGAAAATTTGTTCCAGTTCTTTTTCAGATATATTAACATCTAAAAATCTCTCCCAATTTTGAATTCCAGTAGGTATAAAATAACATTTTTTGATTAGGTAATCATATACAGTTTTTGATTTAATTGTATCTATATTATGTTTGTACAGTTTGATAAGGTTCTCGTTTAAAACATCTATAACTGGAATGTTATTAAAGCAAAATTCTTTTTTATTCAAATTTGGAAATGTTTTGCTTATTGCTTTCTTAATACCTGAAAAATCTAAAGTTTCATTCAATATACAATTTTCAATGTTATACACGTCTTGAACAAACATAAAACCAGATTTAAACAGTTTGGAATTAAAAACTATTTTATTATCAATTCTAATATCATCATTATTCCATACTATTTGCAGTTCTGTTTCATTCAATTCTGTAATATGTTTAGTATATATCGAGTACCATTTATGGAAAATATCATTATAAAATTTACTTCCTATGTCTAAAGATTCTGGATAGTTGCAAAATGGGAGTAAATTACCATTATAACGCGAGCAAAAGTATTTGTAAGGGATCAACCATGTTTGGTTTTCGGAATTTATAATTTTCTTAATCCAGAAGATACAGTTACATTTGTAGAATTCATATACATTTATCATTTTTAGACCACCAGCTTTGAAATCTTGTACTATAACGTCTCTTTTGATCTTATCTGGACCATTCCAAAGAAATTTATATATAAGTTTATTTAATTCGTCTAAAATGTTTTTGGGACAGTATATTGATAATGCCGGGAAAGAAATTTTAGGGATGATAAAGGTTTTTACTACTTGTATTTTACCAGAAAGGTTAAGTTGATGCATATTCCACAAACAAATTATGGAATTAATTTCGTTAAGTTTATCAAGAAAGTTCAACTTTGTCATAGCGTCACAATTGATGGAGAAATGTATGCCTAGTATCTTTAATGCATTTTCACAGATTTTTACTCCGAGGGTTTTCATACAATCTTTGAAACCGTTATATCATCTTACTAACTAAAAACTTAAAGCTAGCTCCAAAGTTAAATGTCACATGATTAAGAAATTCTTAATGAATATTAAGTGAGCCATTTAATAGTTATGCTGATTGGAAGACAAAAAGTTTTATTTTTTTGGATAAATCCATTTAAATATTTTAATAATATTTTGAAAATTTGAACAAAGTTCAACAAAGTATGTTCTACTTACAGCTAAGCCACTCTGTCTAAAGGCGAATGCCACTCCGAGGTAGTTAGACCCGATAAACGCTTTCACCATGTTGGCAAAATCTGACAGGTGGGTGTGCCAGTTTACCACCCTAGGGCTGAAATAGAAATTAGAATTGTAGAGAGTGGGGCAGAGAGTGGGGCAGGATTTGGTGGGGATGGTGGTGTAATCTGACAGATGGTTATGCGACTTTCCAAACCTAGAGCTAAAATGGGAATTAGAACTGTAGACAGTGGGGCAGGATTTGAAAGAGGCTGAAATCTGAAAGGGGTGCTAATGCAGCATTGCTTCTGAGACCTGTCTTAACAAAATTTCCTTCATTGCACACTGCACACTGTGTTAATCCATATAATCATTAGCCCAAGTTCAGAAAATGCAGTCATTTAACTCCATTTCAATTTCTTTTCCTCTTCATCTTCAGCAGGAGATGACAACTGGAAAAAATCATAATGATTACAAAATACTCAAAAATCTACTTTCGGTTGCAGTCTGCTGTGATTGCTGAGTTGTCAGGTGTCATAAACAATATCAAATCAAAATATCTTCCACCAAATTCTTTACCTGATTTCTATTGGTAAGGGGTTCGACATGCTGAAATTCACCGACGATTTATTTCCGTAAATTGTTGTGTTTGTGTAATCAAGCCATTAAACTTCTGTTATCACCGTAGACAACGTTTACACAATCTCTTATCGGTCTCCATCTTTTGAGATCTCATCATCCAGTCATTTACCATTCTTTAAAGCAAACACCGTGACAATCGAGACTAAAATTGATCACATGACATCATCTGACTATGATCTGACCGACTTTATTTCTTTCACCTCTGATTGGTTGAAATCTGAAAATTTAGCCAATCACACTTCACGATCATTTGTCAATGGCGGAAATTTCAAAGGAAGAATGTAAACAATAAACAAAATAATTTCTTGAATATTTTCAACATTTTCAGGTATTTCTAGTCGATTTTTCTCGGTTTCATTTATGAAACGACATTTTGATAGTTAAACTGGCTTGGACTGAATAAGATTTGACTGAAAAAAGTGGATATGTAAGGTTGAATCCATAATGTTTTGGTCCTTGACGGCGGGAATGTTTTTAAACTTTTAAAGCTTTCATGAATTATCAAAACTGACTATGATTCTTTTTTTATTCTTAAATTGTTCGTCCCTGAATGCAACCCTTGAAATATAAGGTTTAGTTTTCATTGTATGCATTTCATTTGTTTAGTATCGTATTTAATTTGTCTTCCATGGTGACTTTTTTTATTTATGTAAAAGTCCCCAGACTCAACAGGACAGCTTTAATATTATCATTAGGTGTTAGAGATCTAATTGATAACTAATCAATTACATATATTCATGATCAATGAACCTTGAGACCTTTGAGTATTACGCAAGCTTATTGTATGAAACAGGCAATTGAATTGTCCCATCAAAAGGTTCAGACGTTTAACAGTTAACACTCAAATCAAAACTTTTCAAGAGAAAGCATTAAAAATCCAGAAAATCTAGTACATACTACATTTGGGTGTACAAAATGTCTAACATATCCTCTTGTAGGAACTAACTTTGAAAAGTGTCAAATTTTCGACATTGCAATGAAAATGCATACTGATGTAGCAATGTCAAATGCCGGTCATTAACACAAACATAGTCGTAGGGGCCCTAGACTCAAACTCAAAGGGGATAAAACCGACTTGCCCAAATTTGAATGATGTTTGCCTGGGTCATTAGGCCGTTTGTTTGATTGTTTGGAACTCATTGCCGGAAAACATACTATATGGGGGTGAGCCCCTCCTATGACTATCAACACAAACTGAAGAAAAATTCGACAATGATCTGTTTCATGTTTTATTTTAGTCTGTAACCATGTCAATATCAGAAGAAAACGAGTACGAGGAATGTACGTCTAACGCTACGGAGGCGTTGCTAGTAGTAACCAGTGATCATACAGATTTCGCCAAGAAAGAACAGCTTCAGGAAATCTGGGATACCATCAAAGAAGTTAAACAGAGAATGCAGGAACGATTACAGAATGAAATCAAAAGTATGAATTTTTTAAAATAAAAGAAGAAATTTAAATGTTTTTTTGTTTTATTTCAAATTTCTTACCAAGCATTTAAATTGGCTCTTTGAAAATAAAATCATTGTCATGCAAGTTTTAACCAAACTGATCCCTTTTCATTAAACATAAAAGCTGAAAAGTACTTGCATACGGTACAAATATATTTGAAATATTATTCCAACGTAACATAAAAAAGATAATTTTTTTTCAATATTCTTGTAGATCTTCAAAATATGGTAGAGAAAGCAGAAACAGACGAAAAACAAGGAAATGTTGAAGGGAAGGAAGAAAAACTGATTACAAAATGTGAAGAAATGAAAATTAAACTTGATGAAATTTCCAGCGATTGTGAAAAATATCAAGAAAAAGTGGCAGAAGAAGAAAAAGAGAAAGAAATTTTAAAAAAACTTTTAGAAGAAGTCAGCAAAAATAAATCTTATTCTTTACCCAAGGCAAAGTTAGTATGTTTACAATTTGAGTGAAAAAGTTTGGGCTGATACAGCTTCCAGACAAAAATTCCCTCAGTTGATTCCCAGCTTCGTTAGTCTTATCATGTGCAGAAAATTAAGACGTTTATCCCCAATTAATTTTCTTTTCTTTTGAACAGGGTATTTTTGACCTGGGGGCAATTATGCCCTGAGGGTTTAATATCTAATTTGTTTAGAGACAACGAGTCAGTTTGTATTATAATTTGTTATTAATGCAACACTGACCATCTTATCAAAAAAAAAAAAACACCTAGAAAGTTTTTAAAATGTTGAAACTGCATCAGTAGCCTCCTCTGGAGCTGTTGCGGTTGCAGGTTATGCCCAAATTAAGGTTCTAAAACCCTGAGACTTATATTAATGCAATTGACCTTTGGTCTGAAAGAAGTAATAGAAAAAAAGTTGAAAACTCTTGCTTTAGGAGGTCTTGGCGATATTTGATCTTTGAAATTTATGAAAGAAAATTGTTAAATTGATAAATTAGATTTTAAAGATTTGATTCTATTTTTCAGATACAATGTAAAGTTATATACCAATATTTCACGAATACGATGGCAGTCTGATTCTTCTTCAGATGAAATTAAAGGCTGTATCCTTTTAAAATAACTTTAACTTTTTATAACCAGCACAGAGATAAAAGTAGGGGAAATCAGGTTAAAAATGCATAATATCACAAATTCTGCATGTGCCAATTTTATTTTGAAATTGCATGGAAGCATTTTTTCTTGCAAGAATGTATTCAAATTTTTCCTATGATGACTTTTATGTGAATATAGGCATAGAATGAGGCTTGTTTTTAGACCCTTCTTTTTCAGATGTTGTATTTTTTCAACCCTCAAATTGGTATATATTCTTTCCTTAACTAACTATCTAGATATTTGTAATAAAGATGATATCCAGCCATTCTGTTTTAACACCAAGACTCACTCTCAATATTACATCACCAATTCTATATGGGACTTGATGAAAGAGGATTGGTGAAGATAGAAATGACTTTTAACTTACAACAAACATCACATTGTGATAGTTTATGGCTGTAGAAGTGAGGATGTTTATACACTTGCTTAAAATACCATGACTGGGTGAAAAGAGACACCAAAACTTCTGTTCTTGGTCAGTGAAATTCAGTTGTACTACTTGTGACCTAGGCCTGTGCTTCTATAGGAGAATATCTTCTAACTACATCAGTAATTTTTCAGTGTACACTATTTTCTATCTTTATATGTAACTTGAGTCTACAGACTGTTTATAATGTATATATAGACATTTTAATACAGAATGTTGGCTGTTTGTGAAATGGTCAAAGAATTGCTGATTTGAAGTCAAGAAATACAGTCATCTGATTGGTTGATAAAGCCAAATTTAAAATCGGCAATTGACCAATCAGATGACAAACATTAAAATCTAGAGTATGTTTTTTGTTTTATTGTATTACTATGTTTTTAGTTATTGTACATTTTAATTAGATAAATAAATTAAGCCCATGATTTGAAATGAATTCATTTAAGAATGAACTGCTATGCAGTGTGCAATGAGGGAATGAAAGCATCTTTCTACATTGTTTAAATGGACAGTCTCATTACATTGAGTGAATTATTTAAGAATGGAAATGCTATGTAGTCATCCAAAAGTATGGCGTTGTTCTTGCGTCATACTGAGTCATATGTGTTTTAAAATGTTTGGTAGTGTACAATTATGGATTGACAATCACATCCATCTTGGCTTAAGACATCAGCCCATCCATTCACAATGCTTTTTCTGTCATTGCCTCTTCAGCATGTGCAAATCTATTTCATGTTTCCATATAGGAAGCTATGTGGAAAAGGTGAAGCAGAGTCTATCCAATATTTAATGCTAGAAATAAAAGATGTTGTTTCCACCATTGTTAGCCCATATCTTCAGGAAAAACGCAGTAATATGTTTACTTATCATTTATTTTGATTTTCACTATTACATTATTTAATTATAAACCAATCTGAACCAAATGGGTAAAGTTATCTCCCCTTAGAAATCATGCGGCCTGCATTTGACACGGACATGTTTGAGATGAAATTGTGTTACAATGAAGTAAATTGCATCAAAACTAATCTGATTTATAATGACATAATTTTAACATAAAAAGACAGGTTACAAGGTCAATTAAAGTATGTATTTAAAAACAAAATTGATTTCAAACATAATCTAGAGCACTTTTACTTAGTCTTTAATTTGTTAAGGACAGTATTTTCATGTGCGACACTAAATATCTTAAATTTGAATGCAATGATTCTAGTGCCAGCTTCATTACATAATCTTTAGTCATTGAGAAAGTCACAAATCACACAAAATCAAAATTTATTCGTTCAACTTATTTCTTATTGCCAATAAGGCCTCAAATCACTATTACAAGAGAAATGGAATTAAAGCTTGCCATTTACCATTTATTTACATTTTATACATAAAATCAGATAGCCAACTGACAAAATACTGAACTTTTGTAACAGAAAATATCTTGAAATACATAATTGATATAATATTCTGGGTAATTTCTTAAAAAGTTCACACCAAAATCAACCCTGTATCCCTTTATCAATATCATTTGCATAATATTTCAAATTAAATGGCTAACTGCCTAAATACATGCAATTGGAACAGGAATTGTTCTTTATTTTAAATCCCAAACAGTAATTTCAAACTTCATTATTATTTTAAGAATTTGACTTTTTCCACTAAAGTTCATATTTACAATATTTTTTGTTGTCTGTAAATTTGAATCCATGATAATAGCTGAAATTGCGTTCATTCAGCTGGGAAACATCCTTTCTGACTTTTCCACTGGAGGTCATATTTACAATATTTTTTTGTTGTCTGAAGACTGGAATCCATGTTGTTAATTTGGTTCATTCAGCTGGGAAACTTCCTTTTTGACTTTTCCTATATACACATCAATATTTTTGTTGTCTGAAGACTGGAATCCATGATGATGTTAATTTGGTGGGGGAGGGGGAGGAGGTGCTACCATCATGGGGTTCATATTGGGCATGTTACCATATGTATTGGGGGGTGGGGGAGGAGGGACAGGGTTAAATCCCATTTGACTAGTAGGGGGTGGTTGTGGGGCTCCCATGTTATTCTGTACTGCGTTCTGTTGCCAGGGTGGCATTGATGAAGGGGGTGGAGGTGGGGGTGCTACTTGAGCTCCCCAACGATTGTTGTTATTCCCTGGGGGTGGGGGAGGAGGTACTCCAGACACTGAAATGAAAAAAAGAAATTTTTAGACTCAGAAAACAGACATGATGGTCCTGGGTGGTTTAGTCCCTTTTAACATGAGGTTTCGTTCTACTTTTCTGCACCTGGATTGGGCTTGTTAAGACAGACATTGACTTGCAGCATGCAATGAGGACAATTTTGCCAAGACAATGCCTCTTTTTAGAATTCCAACTGTTAAGGGATATTTCATCAAATTAAGCTTGTAAGAAATCTTTAAATTCATCCAAATTGAACTTTGATTGATGAGAAGTGTTGACATGAATTTCGAGATTTGTTTTACAGTTGGGTTCGTTCATGCTTTGTTTTATTATTAACAAAAATATTACCACATACCTTGATTTTGTAGCCAGGGCATGTTACTCATAGTATTCTGGGGTTGAGTTGCTGGCGGAGGAGGGGGTGGGGCTGATATCATATTTGGTGGGGGTGGGGGAGGTCCACCTGAAATATAATTAATGATAGAAATAAGTATGAGATCAGTAAAGATGGTCAAAGATATTCATGAAAAGAAAGAATTATTTTATTAAACTATACCAACTGGTCTTTGGCAAATCCTTAAGGTAGGGATCTTCTGAGAATTATCCATACCAGGGGTTGACACTAACTATTATAAGGACTAGCCCAAAGGGCTAGTTAAAAAAAAAATGAACTAGCCCTGCTGGCACTAAAGTAGCCCGATGTTGAGTGCGACGAAGTCGCGCGAATTCACTAGGGGGGTCTGGGGGCATGCCCCCCCAGAAATTTTTTGGAAATTTAGATGCAAAATCCTGCAATCTGAGACCCTGTAAGAAGATTTAGCAGTCTGAAAAATTATTTTCAAACTTGTTTACAATGTATATAAGTTTGACTTTGTTTGTCAAAACCTACATAATTTTAACATTTATTTAATGCATTGGTACATTGTAGAGCTTTATCGTGTTACCAATTAAGTGAGTCCTATTATAAAAAAAAAACTAAAAATGTTCTCAAAATATTTAATCAAGACATTTCTTGCAACAATTGAAATGACTTTTTTTGCAGGTTAATTACATCATTGGTCTTATAAAAAAGTTCATCATCTAAAATTTCATCATCTAAATCTTCCTCGTAGGATTCAAAGCTGTAAGCAAAATCTTCAGTACCGGTAACTGTTTGTTGCTCTTCATTCTCTGGAATGTCTTTGATCTGTCCTTCCTCAATACAAATTTTGTCAGTTGGTACTCGAGTATTTTTCTGCAAAAAAAAAAAATGAATATAATCGATTATGACACTTTTACCAATTCTGATCTTGAAGCTACCTTGAAGTGACTTCCTTATTGACGCATTTTGTGTTGTTGATAATATTTGGGATTTTGTCACTGACTCCTCTTTTCATTAGACCTACTTTCTCAAGATATTATGAATGAATGAATAATGCAATTAAAGCAAAATGGGTTTCATTTTAAGGGTAATCAATAATAATTTTTGTTACTTTAACCTACAACTAAATCATCTTTGTAAAAAGGTCTTCTCGCTCTGAGACCACCAGTGTACCACTTTTCAATAGCTGGCAAAGGGTTGTAAGTGGCAATGGGATCCACCTCCATTGAAATCAGCATAAGGTCTGACAAGTTGTCTTCCCCTAGTCGGGACCTCCAGTCACTTTTTACCAGTTTCATACTGAAATTCATAATAAATTATTTTATATACAATATACATAAGGACAGTTTGATTTTGAAGTTTGTTACAAAGGAAAAAAAATTAAATACTGTAATTGAAAATTTTAGCTTAGATTTCCATCTTCAATAATATAAAGATTTTAAGTGCACTTTTATTAACCATGTTTAATAACATTAATAATAATACAAAGTTGTAATTGGTATAATTTACAAACCATGAAAAGCCTCTTTCAGCATCCACAGATGACCCAGGCAAAGTCAGCATATAGTCTACCATTGCAAAAAGATTTGGACAGCTTGGACCATCTGTTTGATACAATGATGCCCATGTAATGTTTGATTTGGGCTGTTTCCTACAAGTACAATGTAAAATATATTTCAATTATTTTTTATCAAATTAAAAGAAATTTATTAACCAAATTAAAAAAATTAAAGTGGAAATAATACAATATATTCAAAATCTTAAAATTTTGAAATCTTTCAAACAAATTAAAATCTTAAATTTAAAATTAATCAAAAATAATTATTTAAAAATTAATTAAAAGATACCTGTTACTGATTATAGTCTTTAATCTAGTCCATTCAGACTCTATTTCAGTAATATCTACATCCTCGTTCGATGTAAGGGCTGGTGCACTGATCTTTACAAGATCCTCAATCTTATCATCACCAAAGTCTGTTGGAAAATCAAAATTTTAAGGTTTTTAATAAAAACATTGAAAAAAAATCTGGCATATGTTTAAGATTTCTTTTAAAAGTAAAAGTGACTATTTTGCTCTGAGATTTTATTGAAGTTATAGCTGTAGTAGCAGGCTATCATCTACAAACAAAATAAATATACACTGAAAAAAGAAACCAGGATAAACAAGCAGAAAAACAGGAAGTATATAATGCAGTAAAGAACTTAACTTATCTTGGCGAAAAGATACTATATTTTTGTTTAATTTGTTGAACTATTGTTCAATTAGGTTGTACTTTAGAAATTTCAATTTTCAGATGTTAACTGTCTCAAAGGAGAACATTGTATTATTTTTTTAACAAACACAATTCAAGACAAATTTGTAACACATGCATATAATGTGAAAACAACAAATTTTAATTTTAACAGTAGATAATCATCCTTTCAATGTGTCAATGGAGAGCGAGTTGATGTGATGTCTTCAGAGAATTTTGTATTATCAAATCATAAATCTGATTACACCCTTTGTATGCAAAATACACATGTCAAACCAAGGATGATAATCTACATTTGATAATACCTATGTCTTTTTTAAAGTCTTCAGGCCATTTATCTATTGACAACACTGTACTGGATTGAAACAGTTCCAAGTCCCCCTCAAACCGATCAGATAAGCTCTTAATAAGCTTATCTAGATATTTAGTTTTTTGGATTTGGCTCATAGGATCATCCTCATCAGCAACCTTCCTCAGGAAGGGACCATCACTATGCCACAAATTGAAAAAAGATCCAACACTCAAAATCTACATGTTATACTTCACAAATTACATTTTCAAATCCATCTCATAAGCTCTGAAGTTTCAGAATAAACTACATATGTAGAATTAATTTCTAGAATTCACTGTAAAATGTGAATGAGATTTTTATATTGGTAAAAGCTATTTATAGATGAATTATAATACAACCACCACCAGATGCCCTTGTAAGTAATAATAGGTATATCATATTCTATAAGTCCACAAGAAGAACTGTGCATTTCATTTACTATTTTAGAATTAAGTTAGTGAGGAGTTGATATATTGTGTTCAATACAAAAGCATTAAAATATCAGTTCTTACCTTGTCAAATATTTATTCAAAATAAGTTTAGCAGACTCAAGTTCATTGAAGATGTCAGCTAAAGTGCTCTCTCTGGTCTGAATTGTAGTTGATACTCTACTCAAACATTTTATTACATCCATCATGAAGTGAAGCCATTTGACAACACTTTTGTCCTTTAATAGTTTCAGGAACCAACGCCCCTTTGCACTCGACTCTTTTCTGAAGTCAGATGGAGTGACTTGCATCTGTTAATAAATAGGATATTGTATACATGTATGTATATATTGTATATGGCTTATTTTAAAAAATCCATTGTTTTACTTGAATTCATTTCAAATGTAGTGTTTTGATCAGACATCTAAAATACTTATCATCATATTTTCACAGTATTTATATACTTAACAGAAATAGATTAAATTTTACCTGTTCTAGATGACACACTATTGCATCATAGCTTAATAGTAGGTTTTTCAGAGCCTTTTCTGTATGTGGCAGCCATCTTGTGCCACCCACACGTGTTGGTATCCTGACTTTCTGATCCTTACTTTTGAAGGCAATCTTTAGGTTGGACCGGTTTAATGGACTATACCTAATATAAAGCATAAAAAATACTAAAATAACAGCCTGAAAAAAACTAAAAATAATTATTGGGAAAATACTACGTACAAGATTTATTTAAAATTAATGTATAGATTGTTTAAAAATTTGATATGTAGGTAATACATGTTCTGAAAAGATAGAGGGACAGTTTGCATCTTACAAAAATCAGTTAACCACACTGCATTGGTATTTTCCTGCTTTAAGGCTTGAGTGTTTTGTGTGTCCGTTCATTATACCTTTTATTTTAAGATTATATAAAATCATAAATAAATACCTGTAGAACAAATACAAGTTCAGCAACAAAAGGTCACATTTTTTTGCAATGTTGACCTCTTTGCCAGCATCTTTTGCTGCAAGCTCCAATCTACAAAAACATATATATATAATTTTATTTTGTACAACGTCATGTTCCTTTAGTGGTGTACAATATTGTACATTTTATTTTGGTTTAAAGGCTGTTGTGTCTCATTTTAATATTATGACTGACTTGTTGCTATTGTATGCTGATATGCAGAGGGAAGGAAGCACGATTGAAAGAAAATGTTGAATATAGGGAGCATATTTATTGGTGAATTATATTTTTATACCTATGAGCAGAACAGTGAATAGCTCTCACAAAAGGTCGTTGTGTCTCCTCTGCTATTTTTTTCACCACGCCTGATGATTTTCCTATCATGACAGCAGCTCCATCTGTCCCCATAGCAACTAATTTCCCCATCCACCGGTCACCAAACCTTTTAGTTAAAAGACTAGAAATCCCTTGACTTATGTGTAAACTATCAGCCTTTGGTACATTTTTTAAGCCAATGAAATATGTGTTGACCTAAAATTAAAGGGACAGTCTGAATTTTTTTTAGGTCCAAATTGTTTTTTGCTCAAATTTGTGAAAACTTTACACCAAAATCTGTAACTATGTGCCCTTTACTGTTAATGTATCTGAAATTTTAACTAAAAAAATCCAGCCGTTAATTTTTAAAAACATGCTAACATTTTTAAAAACCTTATGTAAGGTTTTTAAGTGTGTTATGTTTTCTGACGCTGATAGGAAACTACTGAACGGGTTTGAGTAAAACAAACACCTAATTGTAGAGAAATGTCCCTCTTGTTTATTTAAAAAATTCAGTTTGATCAAGAAGATATAGAGATACAATAAGCATACTATAAAAATACTCTCAGGTAGCATTTGCAATTTTTTGGATAATGGAAACTTTTTTCAAAAAAGCATAATGGCCCTTTAAATTTTGAAACTTCAACTGGTAACAAAAATTTCAATCAATGCATTATAATAGCTTCTATGATTTCAATTAACTATTCAATTTTCAAATTTTTCTTTTCACCAAAAGTATTTGACAAAAATTTGATGGGTCTCTTCACATATAAATGCTGAAAAAATAATAACTTTGAGGTTTACCTGGCAGTTGTGTGAAGTCTTCAAATAAACAACTTCTGCTTCTGTAGAGGATACATCTGTTGAACCATCAGATATAACAGAAATGTATCGAGCACTTTTAATTATGGTGTCCTGTTCTTCTCTGCGACATTGGGCAATTGCTGTAACAAATTTTTGGCAGTATTTGTCATTTATGTATGTCTCTCCTATGTCCAATCCTTTTGCTTTATCTAGTTGACACAGAGAAACATAGTCAGTATATGGTCTTCCTGATTTAGCAATATAGTGCGCATTTTTAAATAAAATTTGCAACTTTGATATTGCTGCTCTGTTTAAAAGCATAACAGCTTTTGAACCCTCTGAGGATTCTTTTGGTTCAATGAAAGCTTTATGTTTTGACAAGTTTAAAGAATGACCCTCTGATCTGTCATGTGACAAAAGGGTGTCCAACCGAAAATTGGAACACCCCTTAACAAAAGTGCCATTCTTTTGAGAGTCAAACTTGACACATATGTTGCAAAACATCAAGGACTTGGCCTCATCATATTTTAGCCAAGGAAACTTTGGTAACCAACTTGGCTGAAATAGCCTGGTTCTTCTTGTATGTTCATATTCAGCATCTGTCTTAGGTTTTTTTAATGGAGGAGGTAAACCAAGAAATTTGTGCATTTTCTCCTTTTGTCCTCTAAGCACAGGTACCCACTAAGATGTTGACAATCACAGGGGTGTGTGCTTATATAAGACCTTGATCAATGTCATTCTACTTACCTCTTTTGTTGGATACTTTCAACAACAAACAAGGGCACAAAAGACTAAATTCTATGGACTCAGTAAACAAAATAAATTCCTAGAATTTGAATATTGATGTCAGAAATTACCATTTCTTTCTATATTAAAAAAAATAGAATTAGATGGCGAAGAATAAGTGTTAAACAGTCGTTTCTTATGCATACGGTACATTACGGTGTTTACACCCGGCAGTGATCTACAGTACTTGCAATATGATTCGATATATTGAATTTTTGAGGAGACAATAAGTGCCAAAGTGATCAAACTTTCATGTGACATATTGCAAAAATATCTACGAGATTTCTGGAAATAAACTGGTTTAGGTTTATATTGAAAGGCATATGGAAATTAGGTAAATAAATTGATAGACGGAGTCTCTTCTTAAAATTTCTTCGGGTCGAGTTATCCAGCTCGAGGACAAGTCGACCCGCGGAAATTTCTGACTTATTTTGTGTACTTGACACAGTAGTTTTGTGGTAAGATAATATGGATAAAAATGAAAAAACAAAACAAAATTAAACGATAGTTTTATTAACATCAATTACAGAACGGGTTATTTGGTAACTAGGTCTATGTACATTCCTATTATACGGGTCGATTAATCTCGGGTCGAGTTGACTGTCAGTTTATTTATAGCGACTTGTTTCCGGTAGACTTGTTACCCGTCAATAAATGGACCATGAACAGGTGTAGACATCATTTGACGAATTTTTCAGATTTCACGAGGGCTTAGTACTGTACTTTGCCGAAAGCACAGTAGTTTTGATGTTCAGTAACAAATAAATTTACTAGCCCGTCGGGCTAGCGGGCCACGGGACTTCACTAGCCCGACAAAAAATTTACTAGTCTCGGGCTACCGGGCTAGCGTTAGTGTCGAACCCTGCATACCAATATAACTCCCCAACCAGATGACATTATTTTTCATGTCTGTCTCATACTGTTTAGGGATCTTTAGGCTGCTCTACAGCACTTTTAGTAAGAGAGTCGTTCTTTACAAACATGAGGTCATTAGCTTGATAACGAACAAAAGGTGGTCCTTGTAACCTGAAGACTTTTAATCATAATTCCAGTCCACCCAGTGGTAAATTGGTAAGTTTATCAAGGAAAGATCAATGCCAAGATGTTTGGCTAAGGACCAGCTGGTAAAGTTGTAACCCTTTCTTTCCTTTGTTTAAGGAAAACTTCAGGAAAAATTCTACCTACCCATCATCTGATTGTTGTTCTGCATTCCCATTGGTGACTGTTGCCAGGGTGGTACAGATTGCTGATTGTTATTGCCCATTAACGGTGGGGGAGGGGGGTTCATATTGTTTCTGCTCATCTGCATCTGTTGTAGATTAGGGGGTGGGGCAATGTGTTGGTTCATCAAGGGTTGAGGGGTACCAGTAAATCTCGGGGGACCTCCTTGGTTACGGTTATTATTCTGATTCTGTTGCCAAGGTGGATTATTAGCCTGAAATATATCAGTAAATCATTAAGAAAAAAAACCCTCCATTTCCTTTAAATTTTCACTAAGGTTAGGGCTAAATATTTCTGTAGCCTATTTTGATTTTGTACACACACTAATTTTTCAGAACTCATTAAGCCTAAAAGTGTTGCCAATAACGTGTCATCTCGACCCATGCTGGGATAGAACACGGGATCTTCAGGTTAGTAAGCAAGTACCAACTCAAATGTTGGATTATAAGGTATCATCTCAACCCATGCCAGCGAGCAAATGTCTTCACTCACTGATCCCCCCTCCTGTATTAGATTAGAAACGAAACTTACCATAGGATTCTGTGGTGATTGGAACTGTCTGTTATTTTGACGTTCTGTTTGTTGATGTAGGGTAGGGCGTACTGTCAGGTTGGATCCTGGGGGTTTACTGGAGGGTGGGGGACCTTCTCCTAGTTCAGCCATTAATGACATATACTGAAAAATAACAAAAGATGAAAATAAGAATGTTAAAATTCACATGAATAGAAAATACCAACAACAAAGGAAAATTTCAATTTTGATAAACATGACATAAAGTGTCAAAACAAATTAGGTTTTTATCATTTTTTGAACAGGTTTCAAATTAATTTTTAGAGAGATCTTTTTAAATGGGACATTAATCATTAAATGTTTTGCATCATTTGTTTTTGTTAAATTAAATAGTTTTCAAGATAAATATGAATTTATCTCCTTACCTCGCTATCCATCTTGGCTTTATCAGCCTGTGATACAATGGGCATGGGAGAATTCTGACCTCCTTGTTGCTGTAGTTGTAGACTTCTAAACGTATCTCCTGGTCTAGAAAATATAATTATCATAAGGCAATAATATAACGCCATACTACGTAATATTGCAGCAATTTATTAACTATGACCAACTTGTTGACAGGATTCTTCAGAACCAAAAGTATCCTTGTAAAACCAACTTGTTAGTTTAGTGCAAGCAAGAAGACAAATTTAGAGATGCCATCCCAGGGAGGATGTATTTTTTCTGAAACAGCCCTAAATAGCTATCCTGGTTTAATTGGTATTCTTCCTTTATTTCTGTCTGATGTCTCAAATCAGTTATGCTATCGTTTATTTTCCAAGTTACACATGTTATAACAAGACATATGAAGACCATCAGCTGTAAAAATGTTAAATTGCATTTCCACACCAATAATATTATCAAGACTAGTAATTATATACTGAACCTACCTTTTCTGTTTACAATCCTGAGCTATATGACCAGTACCTCCACAACAAGTACACAATATTGTGTTAGTTATAATATTCTGAACCTACCTTTTCTGTTTACAATCCTGAGCTATATGACCAGTACCTCCACAACATGTACACAATATTGTGTTAGTTATAATATTCTGGGCTGCTTGTAACTGTTTTAATTTACTGAAAAATACAAAACAACACATTTTCATTATTCCTTGCATAATATTACCTAATGACATTAGCTTTTTGAACTGATTTGGGTCAAGTCATTGCTTCCTTCAGTAGATATTCTTTAATTCTAATTTTCTTAATATACACTTTTTAATGCTTGATCACAAACTGCGGAGAATGTGTACTAGATTGAGCATCTCTACTGTTAAAGTCCCTAGGGAAAATAAGCACAAAGCTCTCTAAAAATGTACACTAATCCTAAAACTTTTTGCTTGGCTTAGCTCAAAAATAATTAGTTACACGAAACGTTCTACACTTAGAATAACGAGGAAACTATCTATTGGAAAGGCTCAAAATTTGTAATAACCATCAAGGGCATGTAAAAGTATGAATGTAAACTTACGCTAATCCATCATTCTCTCTCAATGTACCATTAAGTAAAGCGAGTTCGCGTAGTTGTTGTCTACGGAGATCATTCTGTCCTTCTGGTACGTCGATACCCTGAGCTATTATTGTCTTTATCTGGAAATACACAAATCATAATAATTAGATTACTTTATACCCATCTACATTTATTTGTTGAGAAGTTTGTGTACATCAGAACAAGCAAGATAGTGGACCACAGCCATATACGCCTAACGAAAAAGTCGAAAGAGGAAAAAATTAAATCAGGAGAAAACTAAACTTTCTCAAACCTTTCGATTTAGGTCCAATAACATCCATTTTAAGTTTCATCAAAATCAGTTGAAAACTAAGAGAGTAATAGCATATTTAAGATTTGGGGCAAGGGCAATAACTCTGCTTGTAACGATCGAAAATAGCTCAAATTCGAACTTGATCTTCGTTTTCGGAATATATATACACATATCAAATTTTAATTGATTCCGTCAAAAACTCTAGTTTTTAGAGCGTTTACAAGGAAATGTTGATGGACGGACCGACGGATTTGGGGCAAGGGCAATAACTCTGCTTCTAACGATCGAAAATAGCTCAAATTCGAACTTGATCTTCGTTTTATGAATATGTATACACATATCAAATTTCATTTGATTCCGTCGAAAACTCTAGTTTTTAGAGCGTTTACAAGCAAATGTTGATGGACGGACCGACGGATTTGGGGCAAGGGCAATAACTCTGCTTCTAACGATCAAAAATAGCTCAAATTCGAACTTGATCTTCGTTTTATGAATATGTATACACATATTAAATTTCATTTGATTCCGTCAAAAACACTAGTTTTTAGAGCGTTTACGAGCAAATGTTGACGGACGGACGGACCGACGGACGGACGGACGGACGGACGGACGGACGGACGGACCGACGGACGGACGGACGGACCGACGGACGGACGGACAGGGGTGACTGCAATATACGTCCTCATAGAGAGATGAGGGCGTATAAAAATGATTCTGTTAATCATAAATATCTTCCAGAACATGACAAAATACAGCGCAATGATTATATAGTAGTGGACTTCTCATACAATAAGTAGTGAGGTACTAGTTGAAAACTGACAACAAAAATTTCAAGTAAGATACTTCATGATATTGAAAAGAATTTTTTTTTAACCTTTAATGTATATTTTCACATTTCTTGTTGCTATTTTCATCACCCAATTTAAGTCTGTGGTTTCTATATCATAGAAAAGTGCTTAGCCATTTATGATGTCACTTTTGCTATCTGCTATTTATACCTGAGAGCATACGCAAATATCAAAGTTTTGTAAATCAACTAACCTTTTCAACAGCTTTTTTGACACATTCTGGATTATTACCAGTAACGTAGGCATGTAGGGGTTCATCCTCCCCAGGGAGGGGCTGCCCATCTTTACGCCCTATTTTACCCTCTTTCACCGACCCTTTTCCACGAATAATAATCTTAGCCCCTGTCTGAAATAAATACCAAAATGTTAAGCATAAACTAATGTAACTGACAATTCTCTGATGTTCTTTATGGTTCGAACTATTTATTTGACAGAAGACATGCTTAGAAAAATGTCAAATAAATTGTTCGTAAGGAAAACTGGATACCAGATCCAAATTCCAAAAAATTAATATATACAGCAAAACTAAAACTTAATTTAATATATCAAATATGAACTGGGGGGAAACACAAAAATCACATTTTCGGGAAATTGTCAGCGCCACACTGGAAGAATAGATTCTTAAATTTATTAAGCTTATTATTGGATAAAAAATTCCCTTCCAACTTACATCCTTTTCGAGTGTTTTAAGAGTATTACCACGGGGTCCAATCAATAAACCAACAAAATTTATATCAGGATGATCATCTTGTGGTATCATAACTTTATCATTTACTCGGACAATTAGAGGTCTGTAAATACAATTATCAAGAAATTAGTTACATGCAGAAATTATAATTATCTTATTGTAACTTGGATTCAAGATTCTGTCACTTTGGTTTTTAACGCCTCCTTCTCCAAACCAACGAACTCAAACTTAGTCAAATTTTACATCGCTAAAATCAAAATTAATAATGCTATTTAAATATACTTTTAGATGAAATGTTTCTTCACACAATTCTGAGAAAAGGGCCGAAAAAGCAGTTTTCAGACCATTTTCTCCATGTTTATAGGGTGATTAGTGACGTCATTTTCCTTTTCATTCATTTGACGTCACATTTTTTCAATGGATTATGTCATTTGCATTATGAACCTCGGTTTCAAAGCGAGGCGTGAATAAGGTCTATAGCAGCTTTAACTTACTTATAATCCATAGGAGGTTTATATTCAGCGTTTAATTCAATTGCTTCTGTGACTAGTTTATGACGTTCTTCTTCTAATTTCTTCCGTGTTCTATATTCTCTCGTATTCAACCGCTTCCCCTCGTTATTATAAATAGGCTCGGGTGACGGGGATCTGAAACAAGGGGAGATAATTATAGATCGCGATATTTTAATACAAACACTGTAGGCATAGTTGTCAGAAGCATTAAAACTTTAAGAATCTTAATTTAATCATGAGAGGTGATTAAGAAAGGTTTTTTTTGTCATGTCTAAAATTTGGGTAACCTCATTTATTCCGTCTCAATAAAAATCGAAGACTTTGTGGAATTTGAAAGCCTGAAACCTTATATCAATAATACATAACTACATAACTTCTGATAAATAATCAAGGTAAAAAATTTTGGTGTGCAGCAATACTTGAATAATTTCATAGTTTCCATGAAGTCATATTGTGATATTTTTTCCAAGCTGAGAGAGAGAAAGGATTGATCAGAAGATCAAAGTAAGAATATCTTAAAGTTATGATGCTTTTGACGACTATACCCAAAGGACTTCAGCAGATTTTTGACAGAGACTACGTTTTGGTATCACCATGTTTTATAGTATTCTCATTGAGAGTGATACATTGTTGTTTTATAGTGGTTGGACCATTAGGCTAATAAAAGTAGATTGCTTTAGCAAACTCAAGTTTTTAAGACATTTGAAGCCAAAGATATGCATTCTGTCAAATTTGTTATTAAATGCCTTTAACACATCAAAACATAGTCACTGTCAAAACTTTACGCCATTCAAAATCAAATCAAAATCTATACTCATGTATTTTGGACATTGAAGAAATGCGGCTGTTGGGGAATTAATGATTCAAAAGGCCAATTAAAAAATTATTAATTAAAAAGAAAAATTGATTAATGAATCTGTCAAATGAATAAAATTTGATTAAAACTTGTGGCCATTTGCTAATGGAAAACAAAATATTTTGAAAAGATTATATATTCATTATCATAAAAAGATATACTTTCAACATGCCATGAGAATTGAAAACCTTATCGACAATTAAAGCTTAAAACATGCATTTTCATTTCAAAGAATTTTCAACTTAAATTGGATTATGGCAGGGGGTCTTACAGTATTGTCAGATAAGACAAAGACACATATGATTTCAAATTATGAACATATATCTAAATCTAAGCATCACCCCTTGATCTGCTATGAACTTTGCAAACATGCGTAAATTCTAATATACATGAGCATTTAAAAGATAAAATAAGGGGTATATTTCAGGCCTGACACATACAATGCAGCTATCAAATTTTTCCCTTCCCCTGCTCAGCTCCCCTGTGTGACTACTAAGCTAACACATATTGCTATATATAAATGGGCAATGTGAACATGAAAGGGCATTGTTCTTACCCCCATAAAAACCACCCAACCCATCAACCCCCTAAAAAATCAAATTCATTAAAAAGGAAAAAGATTACTTGATTATAGATGTACAGGACTTGCTCTTTGATTTTATAACAATTAGCCAAATAACTAACTCATGAATTTTCAATAGACAATTTAAATTTTATGACTTTAAATGGATAATTTTGTACATTTCGAGCAGTAAATTTTTATTTAATTCTTTATAAATTTAGACTTCAGATAACAAAACACATTTTAAATGAATGATATGGAAATGGCATTCAAATTCTTTATTTCTGATCAAAATCTTGTAATAGTTTGAATTCACTAACATTTCTAACCGTATTATTTGGCTATTTGTTGAAGAAGAGCAAGTCATGTGAATATATAATAAAAGAAAAAGTTAACCAAATTGAAGATTGTATTATAAATGATTAGCGTTGAATGGTGCCGTGTTTCGTCTCGATTCCAGCTGTAAAAACGAAGATTAATCTTTCGAGGTCAAACCTTAGCTCTGGTAAGGGAGGGATACCCAGATCTCCTGTTCGTAGTTTCCGCGATATTTCTTCGATCTGTAGATGCACTGTAATACAAGTTATTAAAATACATTGTTTAATAAAAATATTATTAATTTCAATTTACACTAGCTAGCTAATCTGGACACATCTAAATTTTCTTTTTGTTATAAATATTACATATTTTCTTTTTCATAATATAGTAGTCAAAATTTCTTGTTACAAATCATGAAGATTTTGTCATGAATTTGAAACTTTTAGTCAAATTTAATTTTTGATGTTGCTTTTGAAATTATCTCAAAATGTTCCTTTGATTTTCAATAAACCACATAGATTAATCGTATAAGCTTAAGGTATCCCCCCTGTAAAGTCCTCATTACATTTTAGAAGTCCAAATTAGCTAGTTCTTTCCAGGTAGTCTCCTCCTAATCCAAAAAATATTTCTCATTAGTCCAGCTTACCTGACTTAAAATTTCACAAAACTTAGGGGGTGGGGCCAAGTTTTGCACCTCTAGTCAATTATAGACAAAGGACAAATTACAGATTTAAGGGCCCAAGAATAAATGTATCAAAAATTAAAATAAAGGCTAATATTTTAAATGTAGGGACAGGACAAATTTTTAAAATCTTGGGCTGGGACAGATTTATACCTTAAAGAAGCAAATTTTAAAAACTTAAATCTAGATTTCAAGGGATGTGAAATTATTAAAAAAAAAAATTATTAGCACTGAAAGACAAGGGATTAATTTTGGAATTAAAAAATAGATTAATTAATCAAATAATTAAAATAAAAATTAATTAGAATTAAACTTCATCTTGAAACCTAGACCAGGATGAAATTATTTGATTAGGAAGGAGATAAAATAGATTAGGCTATGAAAAAATTCAAGATTATTGATTATTTTCAATCTTTTGGACATAAAATATTGGGGGGCAAGGCATTATGATACCATCCGATCAACACAACAAATATTTATAACTAACAATTTGCTATCAAATATTATCTCAATAAGCCATTAATTCTAAATTTTAGCTGCATTACAAATATCAAAAGCTCTCTGTTTGCAAGTCTAGAGAAACTTGTAGAATTTCAACTACAGCCAACACCCACCTATATACTGACGTTGTTGTTCGACCGACATGTTTGACGGCAGTACCGCTGGCATGCCAGGAATAACAGTCCGGTCTTCATTATCAGTGTTCCATCGACTCTTTCGTTTCTTCCTTCTCTCTTCTCTGGTGAGGTTAGAATCATCTGAAAATTAGGATTGTGTTAGTTGTCAGACTCTACAATCTACAGATTGTTTTAGCATACGAAACTTTCTGATTGACCAACGTACATACATGATCATACATGTAAGTCTTAACCCTTTGGCCCTTTGAACCCTGACGTTATTTTGTCATGTTATTACGTTAACCTTGTATGACTTCACTTGACAACGGCCCGTTTACTGGCTTGTCAGGTATTTACATCGTAAGATTGAGTTACTATACTGGCTTTAAAGCTTTTACTTTTAGCCTTAGGGTTGAAAGGGTTAAAATTAAAATGCAATTCAGAGTCAGATTATGAAATATTTGATTTATTAGGAAATGCCTTTTGTCTTTAACATTGGGACTACAGTGTATTTATTGATGGATTATGGAGAATGTAGAACATGTCTGTAGAGAAGCCATTTGTTGAAAGCATGATGACAAAGAGTTCATTGACCTCGACAGTAAACAAGGACATTTTCCGGTCGCCGAGGCACCGACATAGGCGACAAAAAATCAAGAATTCTCCGACTATTTCCCTTATCAATTTACCTTCATCCAACGGCCGTTTGCCCGGCGTTCCAGAAAAAGAGTAATTCATTATTATCTGTATCAAAACTGAATCTAAATGCTCATAAATCCGCCTAAATAAAGGACAAAATTTATGTAACACGTTTGGAATATGGCGTCATGAAGAGAAGGTTTCTGTAAATTTCGGATTTTTTACGACGAAACATAACCTAGAAAATGTAATTTCCTACGAATACGTACATTATCTTGAATTTTATATTTTTCAATATATTGAATATTTATTAGCCATTAATGTTAGTTTGGAAAAAATGACTAAAAAAAAATTATAGATTTTAACAATTTTTCTTTTCATGATAATTCACGGGTCGAAATTGTACACAACCTTTAATGTCAGAGTTATTCCCCTTTTCAAAATGGGTGATGCAAACACGTGAAAAATGAAAAATTGATAATAAATTCTGAATATTTTCTTTCAGAGAGTCTGATCGGTAGCGCAAGTTGCAAAAATGGTGAAAGAGCAATTCAGAGAGGCCGATGTAGCCAAAAAAATGTAATGACAATTTTATTCTTTGTTGTTTTATAAGCTAAAAATATTGCATTTTGCATATTTTTGTTGAAAAAAGAAGGGGGGAGGGGGTGGAGGAGGGATGCTGGCATGTTTCCCTACCATTGTAATCCTTTTAATAATTTCATTAATAATAGAAATATATACACAATCTATTTGATTAGGATAGTTACCCTGAGTCATACTTTAACTGTATTTGCATCCCAGACGCCATAATATCTCTCCATTGGCCCATATCAATCCACAACCATAGCCATAAGATCTCCCCACCCCTTTTCAATTTCCACCATTCATGTTTCATGCTGGTGTTTTCTTCAAAATATGCTTTTGTATGTTGTGAGTCTAAAAATGACTGATTTTTTTACTCTATATTTATGCTGTAACACTGAGCTGTGACGTCTGTAATTTTGTGATTTTAGAAGCCACGTTACGTTTGGTATGATGAATTGTCAACAGATTCAGCAACTGTCTCACATTCAGGTGGTCAGCAAGAATCTTTATAATCAAGATGGCAGCCGGAAACCAATTGTTAATGGTGTCCTTGATCATAGAATGGTGAGTTAGGATGCCAAAAATACAATATTATACTTATAGTGATTGGCTTGAAATAAGACTTTCATTCAAATTAAGTTTCTGAAATGTGACCCTTGATAGGTTACTTGTTGAGCTTTTACAAGCTAAAAATTGGTATGCAGTATGCAAAGTCTTAGAGACTTATTTCACATAAGTTCTTTAGTGCTTATTGGAAAGATATTACAATGTCGACATGCATATATGGCCCTATCGTCAGTAAAAATTCCCATCACCATGTATTTTAAGAAACATTTTTATTTTTCAAGGGAACAAGTGATAAAGAGAACAACTGTGAATCGTGTGGAAAAGGACTGGTTGATTGTATTGGTCACTATGGTTACGTTGATCTTGAACTACCAGTCTTTCATATTGGTTATTTCCGTACTGTAATAACTTTACTACAAATGATTTGCAAGGTGAGTCCCTGATGTTTCAAAGAAGTAAAAATAATTTGCTACTTTTCATAGAAATAGTTCAAAAATTGACTTTTAAAATTCGAAAAAGAGTGTAAATATGGGCAGTAACTTATATTTTTGCTGTTCATTATTGTTATGCATCTCTTGTTAAACTGATAGGTGTTGTATTTCATGGACATTTACGACTTTTATATTTAAATTCCACAGAAATAATATTATTCTCCATTTTTTGGTTTATAGAATTGCAGCAATATTCTACTCCAACCTGACGATAAGAAGAATTTTCTTGACGCCCTCAAAAGACCTGGCATGACCTACTTACAGAAAAAAGGCATGAAGAAAAAAATACATGAAAAATGTAGAAAAGTTTCAAAATGTCCAAATTGTGGAGAATATAATGGTAAAACGGTTTTTCAATAATTTTGGGGAAAATATATGAATCAAAAAATGATTGATCATATTGATGAAAAAATGTGTTCAAAACGTTCATGTATATAAACTATATTGCTTTAATTAGGATGATGAAAAGTCGTTAAGTTCTTAATTTGATAACTTTTTAAAAGAGTGTTTTCAATTATTTTGGAAAAAATGATTTCATCCCTTCAATATTTTCACTATAAATATAAATGTTAAAACTGTTACTGAGTTGGATATTTTCATCTTGACAAGGAATCAATTTTCTGATTTTTTCAAGGAATTGCTCATAATTTGTTCTAATCATTAAATTTTCAACTATAAATGCTTTTCATTTTGAATTTTCACTAAGGAATGACAAAGAAATGTGGAATGTTAAAGATAGTACATGATTGTTATAAACCTGGTCGTCGTGGTGGAGAACAGATTCTATCAGAGTTCGTCAGTTCGTTTGATAACGCTGTTAAACATAATAAAGAATTAGAACCAATGCTGGGAAAGATACAGGTATAGTTAATTTTATATTATTTTATTAATGGTCTTGAATTAGTCTCTTAGTCTCTCGTAGTTTTGATTAATCTGTTCTTAACAAGAGTTACTTCCCATGTAGTCAAATATTGAGATGGGCCTGATTGGTTTGGTCTGCATGTTTTGGAAATCAGAATTTCAAAAAGTGGAACAAAGTCCAAAATATGTTAAAAAAAAAATAGTAGGTATGTGGCACATAAGGAATTTGATTGGTAAATTTTTAACTGTTCCGGTTCAATACAGTGGGTTTAAACCCAGAATTGGAACCAATGAAACCTTCAGATAACCAAGTTATTGCCTTTGTCTGTAAATAGGACAGATAAGATTATTTTTATTGTGCTATCATTTCATTTCATTGTTTTTCAGGAAGTATTAAATCCACTGGTTGTTCTGAATTTATTTAAACAAGTTAAAGATGAGGTAAGATATGATTTCTGTCATCCTATCAAGTTTACTGTAAATTCCCTGCCTAAAGAATGATAATTTTCTATTGTTTAATCTTTAGCTTATCATTTAGCATCGTATTGAAATTTCTTGAAGTATGCTTAACTAATTCACACAATAAAACTTTGATTTAAATATTTCAGGATATTCCATTATTAATGATGAATCCGAGTGTAGGACGACCAGAAGATATGATATTAACACGTATAGTGGTGCCACCTATCTGTATACGACCCTCGGTAGTATCTGATCTTAAATCAGGAACGTAAGTTTCATTTGTATGATTTTAAAACCCCAATATTGTAAAAGATACTATTAGCATAAAATGCTGAGATATAGTGAAATTGCAAAAATCACAGTCGTCTGTTTCAAAATTGAAATTGTATAAAAACAATTTAACAAATGATTTGTTGTCACTAAAATTAACAGTAAGTGTAGTTATTAGGTTAATGTATTTCTTAAAATCCAGACTTAAAACACAGAGTAAATTGTAGTATTTTTTTTGACAGAAATGAAGATGATATTACAATGAAGTTTACAGAAATTATTTTTTTAAATGACGTCATACAGAAACATCGAGCATCAGGAGCCAAAATGCAAATGATTATGGTAGGTGTATTAATTCCTCAATTGTCCACTTCACCCCTTGATCATTTCGCCTCCTTACCAAATAGTTCCCTCCCCAATTTGCCCCTTACTCATTTCAACCATTTTTTTTTCAACCCTCAATTGTCTCACCCCCTGATCATTTCGCCCCTAAATTTTCCCCTTCCTCATTTCAATTCTTTCTATTTTGCCCCTTTTGTTTTCCCCTCCTTTTGAAATGAGTTCATTTTAGAGATTATGGTTCAAATTCTGAAAGCTTTCATTTAAGTAAGTTTATTTTCAATCAAGAATTCATTGATGGTGTTTTTCTCCCTATTTACGATCTGTTTATATGTTTTTCAGGAAGATTGGGATTTTCTTCAACTCCAGGTGGCGTTACTGTATAACAGCGAAACATCCGGTATTCCTCTACATATGCAGGTGAATAAATCAAAAATCTTTTAATTTTTTCAAAGAAATTCTTATTTCATTAGGAAATGATGTTTGAAACCTGACAACAGGCTGACTGTTGAAAGTCATGTCCACGGCAACTAATCACTTGGGTTGTCTCTGACCTGGGACAAGCCCAAAAAATAGTAATGATTAAAAATGTTTTCTAATTTTTGATCAAAATAATTATCTTTTTCAGCCTAAAAAGTCATCTCGAGGGTTCGTCCAGAGGTTAAAGGGTAAACAAGGTCGTTTCCGTGGTAACCTATCAGGAAAGAGAGTAGATTTTTCAGGAAGAACAGTTATTTCCCCTGATCCTAATATGAGAATAGATCAGGTAGGCGTATTTTCATCAAAAATTTAATACAATATTGTAAACTAAATAGGATTGGATTAGGTATTCTAATTTTTGACTAAAGATGATGTCATTGTAGAATTTCTGAAGCAGTTTCTCGTAAGGTGTCAAAAGTAGTCCTTATTCTCTTTTGATATTTGTTATGCATATAAGAAATAATATCTCTTCATACATATTCAATCAAATAATTTCAGGTTGCTGTGCCAACACTTGTTGCTAAGATACTGACCTACCCGGAACATGTGACGTCTGCTAATATAGAACTGATGAGAAAACTGGTGAAGAACGGTGCTGACAATCATCCTGGTGCTAATTTTATACAACATCGTGGTGGCAGTAATATCAAACGGTAAAAAATCAGAAAAAAACACCAGCTGTGAGCTGGTCTTGCACAAAACCTCTTGGCTATTTCCACCTAGTCCTGGCAAAATTTCACTCATTGCACACTGCCCGTCCTCAATTAGCCCATATAGGTGCAGAAAAGTATCATTTTTTCCACTTAGCCCATTCTCTTTTACTGCTGGGTTAATTGGAAAAATTACTTATTTCTTATTGTCAGAATTTCACACGCTGACTGTTGTAAGCACACAAATGATTTCATGTTCAGAATCATAATATGCTCTATCGTATTGCACGATATCCTACAGCCTGTTTTGAAAATGATACAAAAAATAATCTTTTGTGTGATTTCACATTTGTGTTTAACCCGATTTTTTTTGTTTTAAGATTTTTGAAATATGGTGACCGAGAAAAGATAGCGAGTACATTACGATTTGGTGATATCGTAGAACGTCACATGATAGATGGTGATGTCATACTGTTTAATCGTCAACCTTCGTTACATAAACTTAGTATACAGGCTTTTTATGTAAGTTTATTATTTATTCATGTAGGACAGTGGTTCCCAACCTGGGGGGCCAAGGGGCTCTGTAAACTGAATTTAAAAATCGTATTTATATCTTTGAAGAATTGTATCAATTAAAAATCTGTGAGAAAGCCATTGGTTATCTAGTTTGGTAATGAACAGGGGGCCACGGCTCCAGGAGTTTCACGAATTTAGGCCATTGTAGGAGATTACAATTTAAAGAAAACCATTTTTGACCAAAGACTCATTCTTGGAAATTTATTAAAGTTAAAATCTGAATGTCAAGAAATACAGTTATCTGATTAGATGTTAAATCTAAATTTGCAATCAATATTGTTAATTGATCAATCAGTTGACTGGGACATTAAGATTATCGCAATAACCCTTTGCGAATAATAACACCCCATCCACGTAAAGTTTAAGACTTTAGATTGATTGTATTCCAGGCCAAAGTGATGCCAAACAGAACGTTTCGATTCAATGAATGTTGTTGTAATCCGTTTAACGCTGATTTTGACGGAGACGAAATGAATTTACATTTACCACAAACAGAGGAGGCTAAGGCAGAGGCTATCACTTTGATGGGGGTAAGTAGCTGAAATACTTCTAAACATTTTTGAGAATGATTTGAAATGAAATGCTTGTCAGTGAAAGGTTAATTTATGGTCATTTAAAAAAATGCACAGAAAGAATGATTGCCCTTAGCTATGATTTTACAAGGAGAACAATATAGGTTTTCAAGTATCCTGTCTACCAGTTGGTCATGGCCATTTAATATCACACCTAAAATATAGTAGACTGGTTTATATATGTTTTGAATCAATACCTTTATGTATAAGCTTATTTAATGAAATGTGTTATATTTTGTCCTCTATTTTTCAGTCCAAGTCAAATATAGTGACACCAAGAAATGGAGAACCATTGATAGCTGCTATACAAGATTTTATTACTGGTATTACTTCTAACATTTTTTATATAATTCTTCCCTAAAATAAAGCTGGTTTCTAGCTATAGAGCTCTTTTTATGCCAATAGATAGATGTAATCTCATGGTGTTGACACATGTTTTGTATAACTATTTCTAAACAGAACAAGGTTAACTTGAAAAATTTGGACTGAGAACATATTCAGTTGTCACTTTAATAATATTGTTCTCACAAAATATTTAGTCTATTTATTCAGTAGACAATATTGAAATACAGAGCTTCTGTCACTGTTTATCCAATGTTAAACTGTCTTCAATCTTATGACCGAATTATATTTTTTCTAGGAGCGTATCTGGTGACTAATAAAGACGTATTTGTTGATAGAAGTCGAGCGTGTCAACTTGTAGCGTCCATGTTGTCTGCTAAAGATGAGAAAATGAAAATAGATTTACCTCCACCTGCTATATTTAAGGTATGAGGGAGGGAAGGGGATGAAGATTGGGATGGAGGGGCTTAGTATTGGGAGGGAGGGAGTGTGATGTGAGGGGAAAGAATAGGGTGACAGCTAAAGACGAGAAAATAAAAATAGATTTACCACCACTATCTGTATTTGAAGACGGCACTGTGGAGTTGGAGTATAGGATTAGAAATTGAGTTAGGGAATGTGCATTAAAGATTTACCATCACCTGATACATTAACTATTACGATAAAAAAACATGATCTCAATAAAATAGAGATACCTATACTAATTTTTCTATTTTGACATAATTTCCCTCATTGCACTACTAAAAATACCGGTAAACTATTAATTTTTGTAGCCATGTAAACTGTGGACCGGTAAACAGTTATTTAGTTTATTGATACGCCCCAATAAACAATCTCCAGTCCAGGCCAATCTACGAACCAAGGGAAAGAATTATTCTAAAGATGAAGAATTGTGTTTTAATGATTCGTGTAAGTTTTTGTTAACTGTTCTTCTGAGAGAGATGTTACTTAGCTAGTTGATAGTTCTGTTTTCAGTCAAATGGATCTTGGAATATCAATACTTCTCTTCTCTGAATTTGAAGAAAAAGAAAGGAATGTTTCTTATTTCACAATTTCTTTTCTTGCACTATATTAAGACTTGTCTATCTAAAATTCCATATAGGGCCTTGCATTCTGTTGTTTGTTTACTTGAAAAGCTTTGAAACATTTGCTAACAAAAATCTAACCTGATGTCAGTTATGAACTATAAAATGTATATATGTAATCATATTTTTCAAGTTTAAATTCTAGGACCTGTATGGTTGTTTAAAGCTGAATTTACAATTAATATTAATGTTTGTCTGAGGCTTCCATAATGTGTTCATATTATTTATGAAATAAAATGTTTTATATTTTATAGTTGTAGTAATAAGAAATAGTGAGTTACTATGTGGAGCGATGGATAAAGGTACACTAGGCTCGGGGTCGAAGGCTAATATCTTCTATATTATATTACGTGACTACGGGGAGCAATATGCTGCCGACGCCCTGGCCAGGCTCGCTAAACTCTGTCCTGCTTTCCTCTGTAAGTATTCTGATGCTTTTCAATGTCTGCCTCTAAGATATGTATCACCTGTAAAAATTCAAAGGTATGATGTCTACCCTTTCACTGATTGAACCCTGAACCATTTAGGAATCGCATCCAAGTGGATCAGACTTTGAATTTCACTTTATATGATTTCTAGATTATTATTTTAAAATTAAAAAAAAAACGGATGGAATTGGTAGAGAATTCGATTTCTTTTTTTATTCTTTTAAATATAAATTTGTGAAATTAGTTATTGTGAGGATAAATTGAAAAGACAAAAAGATACTTTTGGCTGTTCAAATATTCAAGTTGTTGGTGGTACTTCAATTTTGAATACAATATTAAATTTAATGTGCTATACAAAGTCCATTCTTTAAAATGTTTTATCTTTCAGCCAATCGAGGGTTTTCTATCGGTATAGGAGACGTAACACCAGGGTCTGGATTGATCAAGGCTAAGAATAAACTACTAGAAGACGGGTACGCGATGTGTGATGGGTTGATTCGTGATTTAGAGGACGGTAAACTACAGACTCAACCTGGCTGTTCACCCGAGGAAACTTTAGAGGTACGAAGATTTTTGTTTAGTCTTTAGGCACAATCATGTTTGATTGAAAAGGAGGACATAAAACTCAATTTCATACCTTGTAGCACTGATGGGATTTTGTTTTCAGCTTTATGGCCGAATGGATGTAGAAAAGTAGGAGGGCAAAACTCCATTAAATTCCTGCCTTAAAACGCTGAAAGAATGCCCTCAAGGCCTACTACAACTTAAACTCTACCTTGCTATTTTGTTGTGAATTTTCCATTGAATCTTACGCATAACATATCCTGTCTTTATTTGTCACTCTGATGTGTATGTGACTAATTTCGTTATTTTATGCTAATAATAAGCGGCATTTGTCTGTAGAAGAAACAGTCTCTTGTGCTTCTATACTCTAATTTAAGGGGTCTGTAGGTTTAATTTTCCTTCATGTGAAAAGTTTATATTATTTCAGGCTATGATACTACGAGAGTTATCTGTTATTCGAGATCACGCTGGTAAAGCCTGTTTACGAGAACTTCATAAAAGTAACAGTCCTCTCACTATGGCTATCTGTGGCTCTAAAGGTCAGTACAAAACAATATCTAATGATTTCTAATGACTTTGTTGTATCAGATAAACAATCCTCATCATGTCAGATAGATTTAGAAAATCTAAAAAAGTTAAGTTTCTGTTACAGGACTTGATATTTTAATGATTAAAGCTCATCTTATGCTGCTGACACATGTTTTAGATATTGCATCCTCATCAGGACAGGTGGCTTGAGAAATGAAAGACATATTATGGAAGCGAATTGACTAGTGTTCATCTCCAGACACGAACAATTAAAGATACAGTCATTGATAGTATAGTTTACAAAATGGAGTCAACTCGCTAAAAATTTGACTTTGTGAGCAACAAACTCACCACTTAACAAGGCACTTCGTTGTTTTAAAATCTGTCATTGGGTTTTGTAAGTGTTGGATATGTGATTAAAATACTATAACTAACTTACCAATGTAACTTTATTATTTATGTTGTTATCTTGTGTTTTAGGTTCGTTTATCAATATATCTCAGATGATAGCGTGTGTTGGTCAACAAGCTATCAGTGGAAAACGTGTACCCAATGGTTTCGAAGATAGAGCACTACCTCATTTTGAAAGACATTGTAAGTTTTGATTTCTAATTTTACACTAGTTTTCATTCTATTGGTGTAGTAACTTAAACAAACAATTAAAAGGACTGTAAATGTTGACCTTAAATAAGTCATCTTCCCTCATAATTCCAGTCCACCCAGTTTTAAATGGGTATGGATAATCCAGGAAAGATCAATGCCAAGAGAATTGGCCAAGAACAAGCTAGTATATAGGATCCTTGTGCATCTAAGCTGTTATCCTTGTAAAATATAGATGTTTCTTTCTTGGTTTGAAATGTTAGTTTCTGCCAACGTCTAGTATACTTTGTCTTAATTGTAGGAAATTTTTTTTTCAGCAAAGGACCCCGCTGCTCGAGGTTTTGTAGCCAACAGTTTTTATACAGGCTTAACTCCAACTGAATTCTTCTTTCATACCATGGCTGGACGTGAGGGTCTTGTAGACACAGCTGTCAAGACTGCTGAAACTGGATACATGCAGAGACGACTTGTAAAAGTAAGCGCCTTCTGTTTTTTTATTTAGAGAACATGCCAGAGTATTTAAATCAAGTTTAATCTAAACTTTGATGTGTATGGAGAACCTGATAGCACCGGCTTGCACCTTTGAAATATTTTGAAAATTCTACTTAAACTAAGAGATTTATGACTTTACTATCGCTCGATGCTTCCATAGATCTATTTTTAGCAAGGGTGATTAAATTTTGACTTGTTTTTCCAGTCTCTAGAAGATCTATGTCTACAGTATGATATGACAGTTAGAACCTCAGTAGGCGAGGTTGTCCAGTTTGTGTACGGAGCAGATAATCTCGACCCAGCTGCGATGGAGGGCAAGGAAAAACCCATGGAATTTAAAAGAGTTCTGGATCACATCCGAGTAAGTTTTTACTTCGATTCACTTTTTGTTTCATGTAAACTGGTCCCATCCTTATTTGCCTTAACCAGTGCAGAAAAGTAGGATGTAAAACTCTATTTCATTTCATATAACCCAATGGAGAATTTTGACCAAACTTTCCTTTGTAATTTGTAATGTACATCGTAAAATCATGTCATGTTTGGTGCATTTAAATATGGAAAAATATTTTGGCAGCTTTATTAATCATATTGGCTATTTAAGCCATTCTTTGTTTTGTCTTGATAACTTTCTGGTATTTATCAGCTTTTGGGATGTAATAATTTTAGTAGAAAAATAGTTTCGATATTTGTATGGAAGTGGATGAAAGTTTTAGGAGAGTTCTTAATATTTTATGTAATTGTAGGCGAGTACAATGAACTCCTATCGTGATGAACCTTCGTTGAATGAAGAGCTATTAATAGTAACATGTGAGAATATTTTATCTCAACCTCCGTGGACTTCCTGTACGAAAGATTTCAGAAACGAAATAATGTAAGTAGGACCCTTCTATCCAGTGGGCTGCCGATTTAGGGGGGTTTCACTGTTTTGTCAGTCTTGAATGATGCTTAAAATAGGCTTGTTAGGGTCAGGATTGTTGCGCTGTGGACTTCGTTTATTAAAGATTTTAGAAATGAAAAAATGTAAAGTAAAATAATAAAAGTAGGTCCAGTCACTATCTCTTAAATTGAGTTGAATTTTGATGTCCAATTGAAATTGATGTTTACAAATCTGGATTTTATCTTTTAGAGAATTTTTAGGATAAAAGGCCGCTGATATTTGATTTAATATTTCAGGGAATTTATCCGGTCACTGGGTAGTAAAATAACAGAAGACAGACAGAAGTTTATAGATCCTTCACAGAAAACAGCACCTAAAGGTAAAGATATTGATTTTAGCAGATTATCCTTAAAGAGATTGTAAAGTGGTTTTCTAATCTTTGTACCGTATGTGTATCAGGGACACTGATAGCATCAATTTTCACCATTACAATTTCCATTCCGACATCTGTGGTTCTTGCAATTCCACTAAAACTAACGCATTTTATGATATCACTAATAGTAAACTATCTGAAGCAACTACTACTAGATTTGCAAATATTCATTTGTTACCGGTATCTTGTTGCATCAGTGAATGGTATTCTTGAAAAAGAACTTTTGATCTGGGCCTTATTCTCTAAAACTTAACTTGCAATGATTTTAGTGTTCCAGTCATCTGATTGGTCAATCGCTAAAATTGATTTTAATTATAGCTTTATTATCCAATCAGATAACTGTTTTTCTTAAAATCTGGATTTTATTTAAGTTAAGTTTTTGAGAATAAGGTCCCTATAATAAGTTAGAGAAACTGTTAATTACTTTATGTTTATGTTATGATATATTTAATAATTTTAGTAATATACGAGCTAGAGAGAGTGAGTCCGAGTCAACTGACCCAGTTTTTAAATTGTTGTTATGATAAATTTATGAGAGCTCAGATTGAACCAGGTAAAAGATTCATTAAATATTTAGAAGATCACATGATAGTAGCAATTGTATCAACTTTAGAACTAGACTAGCTTGCTAGATAACCTCGTATATAGATTGCCACATTAAATTATAGTTCAGCCAATCACAATAATTGTTGTCTTCTCGTGCGCTAAAACCAGCCAATTACAATCGATCTCCAAACAAGAGTTAAGTAATTGCTACCTAGCCCTAACTCTAAGACTATTTTATTTCCAGGAACTGCAGTAGGAGCTGTTTGTGCCCAATCTATTGGAGAACCTGGTACCCAGATGACACTTAAAACTTTCCATTTTGCTGGGGTGGCTTCCATGAGTATCCTTTCTAATACCAGTTCCAACAAATGATTGATACAAGTTTGTTGTATAATGAACACAAATGTTGCACTTTGAAACACATTATCAATAATGTTTTATATAACCACCAAGTTTCCTCCAACTTTCGCATCATTTTAACATGAAATATGCTGCAGCTGTGCAGCATATCACTATTTTTTTTTGTGCATCATAGTTAGCAGTTCCATATTTTCTACACTGCTTTTTAACTTTTTTAGTTATACACACGGAAAAAGGCATACATCTTGCTTCAAATTACACAAAACTTTCTGGTCCCCTCAGAATTTCAAAACAAATAACACCACAAAGCCTTTGTTTGTTGTAGGCACTATGTGTTTAAATGTTTCCTTAACTCAAGTTGTCAGATATCACCTTGGGAGTACCAAGAATTAAAGAAATCATCAACGCCTCTAAAAATATCAGCACCCCGATTATAACAGCTAATTTAGATGTTGATAGCGACGCAGAGTTCGCTAGGGTGGTGAAAGGGCGTATTGAAAAAACTATGCTGGGAGAGGTGGGTACAATCATGTCTCCCCATAATATTATGTGAATAAAAAGCCTTAAAATAGTCACCATGTGGGATTGTCTGCATTATCAGTTTTTCCCTAGTAGAGAAGGGCCACTACCACATGAAAAGATAAAAGAAATAAACAAAATCTGATTGATTCCATTAATCTCTGAAGAGTAGAATTCACAGTCCGGAACATGATTAAGATTTCTATTATTAATATTTCCAATGCCTAAGTGTGTCCTCTGTTTGAATATCAAGGATAAATGATAAAGGTATTATTATTTCTCTAGGTATGTGAATACATATTTCTGGGTCCAAGTTAATATTAAAGATTTATACATGTATTATTATCTGTAGGTATGTGAATATATCGAAGAAGTTTATATCTCAGATGATTGTTTTGTTCTTATAAGACTGGATCTTGACAGAATTAAACTACTCAAGGTAGGTCAGAGAGAATTTTAAATATTATTAATCTTTTGTTCAACATTATTTACTGTCATTTGTTGAGGAAATTTGATACCAAAATTTGAACAGCTTATCCAAAATGTGAAGGAATTGATTGTCTTATATTTACAGAGATAATGGAAGTATCCAAAGAGCAAAATAATATTTATTTTGTGATCTCCAAATCTCTTGATCTGTATTTTTGTTTGTTTTCAGCTTGAAGTGAATGTAGACACTATAAGATTTTCTATTTGTTCTGCTAAATTAGGAGTCAAACCTCAGGTAAATTTGGTTTTCCTTCAGATAGTCTCAAGTAAGAAGAATTGAAAGTCTTGGAAGCACTGGCCCTGGAATCAGAATTTACGTTGAGTGAGGATTTAAATCCACAGCACCAATGGCATGCATACAGCAATCAACTGGCTCCCAACTGTGATAACTCCTCAAAGAGATATTCATGAAACAAAATAATGAAAAAAAGAAACTTAGGTTCCATGAGGATCCTTTCCCCCAGCTGGTCCTTAGCCAAACCTCTTGACATTAATCTTTCCCGAATTATCCATACCATTTACAGCTGGGTTGACTGGAAAGGTATTAATAGGTATCGAAAAACCAATACCAATCCACCTCTTGGAAACACTGTGGCATAATAATTTGTTCCACCTTTAATACAATGATTAAAAACTAAGATTTTATATTTATCTTGCAGGATGTACAGATACACAATGACAGTATATTATCAGTGAGTGCTAGAGAAACCAGTAAAAGTTCGATGTATTGTATTCTACAAAATCTTAAAAAAATGTTACCCAATGTTATGATTAAGGTAAAGTTTACAAAAAAAATGAGTTCTTTCTAAACTTTTTATGTGTATTAGGGACACTCTAGGTATTTTCTTGCACCCAAATTTGCACTATATTTGATGTTCAATTGACCCTTACCCCAGACAGGCATTTGAGATGGTCAGCCGGCCAATTCAAAAGCTTTGGTTCTTTTATTTTAGGCCTGCACCCTTTGGCTTTCCTAAATATGGAATCTCAATACCGACAGCTGTCCACCCATTGATCAATCTTCTCTCTCTCTCTTTCTCTGAATGCTTGGTTACAGGAGGCTGACATCACTGCTTCTCCCTTCCTAATGTTTCTGTTTTCATTGATATAATGAAGTTTCCCTAAAAAATTGTTTTGTTTTATTTTCCAGGGTGTTCCGTCAGTAACCCGAGCTGTGATACATATAGATGAAAAGAAGGGAGACAACTGCTATAAACTACTAGTAGAGGGAGATAACCTACAGGCTGTTATTGCAACTAAAGGTAACATGCTTTTAATGAAAATTCTTTCATATCAAATGCTTTTGTTTGTATTCTGTTTTTTTTTTTAAACTTGAGTCTGACATCTCAAAATTGTCAAAAAACGTGGCACTACAGTCATAAGTGACAAATGTAAGATTGTGGTATGGGACACAGACTCCTATTTTTAACTCCTGTATTTTGTTGATTACAGGAGTAAAAGGAACAGATACTACTTCTAACAATACTTACGAAGTTTATAAAACACTGGGAATCGAGGCGGCCAGGAAAACCATCATGAATGAAGTTATTTACACCATGGTCAACCACGGAATGAGTATAGATATTCGGCATGTCATGTTATTAGCTGACCTTATGACCTTTAAGGTGAGTGACCTTGACCTTTTAACCCATCTGACCATATGACCTATAATGTGAGTGACCTTGACTTACCTTGAATTTTTCAACCTGGTTTCCCCCGGTCATGGACAAGTGGTTGTGCACATTAAAGTTCCCTTGGCATTTTGAATTCCAAAAAACGAGTAGATACATGCAGCCATTATTATCCACTAGACAACAGGAGAAAGGAACTCTGTAAAGGTAAAAGCGGACCACAATATTACAATATTTATTTTTTCATTCAGGGAGAAGTTTTGGGTATCACCAGATTTGGGCTGGCGAAAATGAAAGAAAGTGTTCTGATGTTAGCTTCAGTAAGTACTATAATCAGATCATAATTTTTACCTGGACTTTTTCTATTTTTCAAGTATTGGCTTTGCAAGAAGATTCAAAACTCATTTTCAACCAAAAAAAGCCTCCTCCTGCATTATTAGCTTTTAAAATCTTTCTCAGATTTATTACAAAGTACTTATTGGAATTGAGAAATGTAGCCTAAGAACATATAACTATGAGCTAAATATGTCATGTGTGTGTTGCCAAATGCCTGAATTTAAGTTGCCTGAAATACTAAAGGATGTGATTTATGTATTGTAATTTTAGTTTGAGAGAACAGCAGATCATTTATTTGAAGCTTCGTATTACGGTCAAACAGATACTATCAACGGTTAGTACTTAACTTGGTATGAAGGCATTTTTCTCAAAAACGAAAATCAGATTTATCAGGCAAATCTTCCATGACATTTGTTACTATTTATGCAGCCCTCTTGAATTCTAGTGACACTTCCAGGAATCCTTAATGGAGTAAGGACCACAGAATGTTGAGGGCCAGGCCGACTTGTTTTCTTTTGGGTGGGGCCTTGATATTATGCATTAATCTGTATATTCAATATAATGGGTATGGTTTTGTATTATTTCTAATTATAGGTGTAAGTGAGTGTATTATAATTGGTATTGTATTATTTATAATTCCAGGTGTAAGTGAGTGTATTATAATGGGTATTGTATTATTTATAATTCCAGGTGTAAGTGAGTGTATTATTATGGGTATTGTTTTATTTATAATTCCAGGTGTAAGTGAGTGTATTATTATGGGTATTGTTTTATTTATAATTCCAGGTGTAAGTGAGTGTATTATTATGGGTATTGTTTTATTTATAATTTCAGGTGTAAGTGAGTGTATTATAATGGGTATTGTATTATTTATAATTTCAGGTGTAAGTGAGTGTATTATTATGGGTATTGTATTATTTATAATTCCAGGTGTAAGTGAGTGTATTATAATTGGTATTGTATTATTTATAATTCCAGGTGTAAGTGAGTGTATTATTATGGGTATTGTATTATTTATAATTCCAGGTGTAAGTGAGTGTATTATAATTGGTATTGTATTATTTATAATTCCAGGTATAAGTGAGTGTATTATTATGGGTATTGTATTATTTATAATTCCAGGTGTAAGTGAGTGTATTATTATGGGTATTGTTTTATTTATAATTCCAGGTGTAAGTGAGTGTATTATAATGGGTATTGTATTATTTATAATTTCAGGTGTAAGTGAGTGTATTATTATGGGTATTGTATTATTTATAATTCCAGGTGTAAGTGAGTGTATTATTATGGGTATTGTATTATTTATAATTCCAGGTGTAAGTGAGTGTATTATAATTGGTATTGTATTATTTATAATTCCAGGTGTAAGTGAGTGTATTATTATGGGTATTGTATTATTTATAATTCCAGGTGTAAGTGAGTGTATTATTATGGGTATTGTTTTATTTATAATTCCAGGTGTAAGTGAGTGTATTATTATGGGTATTGTTTTATTTATAATTCCAGGTGTAAGTGAGTGTATTATTATGGGTATTGTTTTATTTATAATTCCAGGTGTAAGTGAGTGTATTATTATGGGTATTGTATTATTTATAATTCCAGGTGTAAGTGAGTGTATTATAATGGGTATTGTATTATTTATAATTCCAGGTGTAAGTGAGTGTATTATTATGGGTATTGTTTTATTTATAATTCCAGGTGTAAGTGAGTGTATTATAATGGGTATTGTATTATTTCTAATTTCAGGTGTAAGTGAGTGTATTATAATGGGTATTGTATTATTTATAATTTCAGGTGTAAGTGAGTGTATTATAATGGGTATTGTATTATTTATAATTTCAGGTGTAAGTGAGTGTATTATTATGGGTATTGTATTATTTATAATTTCAGGTGTAAGTGAGTGTATTATAATGGGTATTGTATTATTTATGATTTCAGGTGTAAGTGAGTGTATTATAATGGGTATTGTATTATTTCTAATTATAGGTGTAAGTGAGTGTATTATAATGGGTATTGTATTATTTATAATTTCAGGTGTAAGTGAGTGTATTATAATGGGTATTGTATTATTTCTAATTTCAGGTGTAAGTGAGTGTATTATAATGGGTATTGTATTATTTCTAATTTCAGGTGTAAGTGAGTGTATTATAATGGGTATTGTATTATTTATAATTTCAGGTGTAAGTGAGTGTATTATAATGGGTATTGTATTATTTCTAATTCCAGGTGTAAGTGAGTGTATTATAATGGGTATTGTATTATTTCTAATTTCAGGTGTAAGTGAGTGTATTATTATGGGTATTGTATTATTTCTAATTATAGGTGTAAGTGAGTGTATTATAATGGGTATTGTATTATTTATAATTTCAGGTGTAAGTGAGTGTATTATAATGGGTATTGTATTATTTCTAATTATAGGTGTAAGTGAGTGTATTATAATGGGTATTGTATTATTTCTAATTATAGGTGTAAGTGAGTGTATTATAATGGGTATTGTATTATTTCTAATTTCAGGTGTAAGTGAGTGTATTATAATGGGTATTGTTTTATTTATAATTCCAGGTGTAAGTGAGTGTATTATTATGGGTATTGTATTATTTCTAATTATAGGTGTAAGTGAGTGTATTATAATGGGTATTGTATTATTTCTAATTATAGGTGTAAGTGAGTGTATTATAATGGGTATTGTTTTATTTATAATTCCAGGTGTAAGTGAGTGTATTATAATGGGTATTGTATTATTTCTAATTATAGGTGTAAGTGAGTGTATTATAATGGGTATTGTATTATTTCTAATTATAGGTGTAAGTGAGTGTATTATAATGGGTATTGTATTATTTCTAATTATAGGTGTAAGTGAGTGTATTATAATGGGTATTGTTTTATTTATAATTCCAGGTGTAAGTGAGTGTATTATAATGGGTATTGTATTATTTCTAATTATAGGTGTAAGTGAGTGTATTATAATGGGTATTGTATTATTTATAATTTCAGGTGTAAGTGAGTGTATTATAATGGGTATTGTATTATTTCTAATTATAGGTGTAAGTGAGTGTATTATATGGTTATTGTATTATTTCTAATTATAGGTGTAAGTGAGTGTATTATAATGGGTATTGTATTATTTCTAATTTCAGGTGTAAGTGAGTGTATTATAATGGGTATTGTATTATTTCTAATTTCAGGTGTAAGTGAGTGTATTATAATGGGTATTGTATTATTTATAATTTCAGGTGTAAGTGAGTGTATTATAATGGGTATTGTATTATTTCTAATTATAGGTGTAAGTGAGTGTATTATTATGGGTATTGTATTATTTCTAATTTCAGGTGTAAGTGAGTGTATTATAATGGGTATTGTATTATTTCTAATTATAGGTGTAAGTGAGTGTATTATATGGTTATTGTATTATTTCTAATTTCAGGTGTAAGTGAGTGTATTATTATGGGTATTGTATTATTTCTAATTATAGGTGTAAGTGAGTGTATTATATGGTTATTGTATTATTTCTAATTTCAGGTGTAAGTGAGTGTATTATTATGGGTATTGTATTATTTCTAATTATAGGTGTAAGTGAGTGTATTATAATGGGTATTGTATTATTTATAATTTCAGGTGTAAGTGAGTGTATTATAATGGGTATTGTATTATTTCTAATTTCAGGTGTAAGTGAGTGTATTATTATGGGTATTGTATTATTTATAATTTCAGGTGTAAGTGAGTGTATTATAATGGGTATTGTATTATTTATAATTTCAGGTGTAAGTGAATGTATTATTATGGGTATTGTATTATTTATAATTTCAGGTGTAAGTGAATGTATTATAATGGGTATTGTATTATTTATAATTTCAGGTGTAAGTGAGTGTATTATAATGGGTATTGTATTATTTATAATTTCAGGTGTAAGTGAGTGTATTATTATGGGTATTGTATTATTTATAATTTCAGGTGTAAGTGAGTGTATTATAATGGGTATTGTATTATTTATAATTTCAGGTGTAAGTGAGTGTATTATAATGGGTATTGTATTATTTATAATTTCAGGTGTAAGTGAGTGTATTATTATGGAAATAGTTTTGTATTATTTATAATTTCAGGTGTAAGTGAGTGTATTATAATGGGTATTGTATTATTTATAATTTCAGGTGTAAGTGAGTGTATTATTATGGAAATAGTTTTGTATTATTTATAATTTCAGGTGTAAGTGAGTGTATTATAATGGGTATTGTATTATTTATAATTTCAGGTGTAAGTGAGTGTATTATAATGGGTATTGTATTATTTCTAATTATAGGTGTAAGTGAATGTATTATAATGGGTATTGTATTATTTCTAATTTCAGGTGTAAGTGAGTGTATTATAATGGGTATTGTATTATTTATAATTTCAGGTGTAAGTGAGTGTATTATAATGGGTATTGTATTATTTATAATTTCAGGTGTAAGTGAGTGTATTATTATGGGTATTGTATTATTTCTAATTATAGGTGTAAGTGAGTGTATTATAATGGGTATTGTATTATTTCTAATTTCAGGTGTAAGTGAGTGTATTATAATGGGTATTGTATTATTTCTAATTTCAGGTGTAAGTGAGTGTATTATAATGGGTATTGTATTATTTATAATTCCAGGTGTAAGTGAGTGTATTATAATTGGTATTGTATTATTTATAATTCCAGGTGTAAGTGAGTGTATTATAATTGGTATTGTATTATTTATAATTCCAGGTGTAAGTGAGTGTATTATAATGGGTATTGTATTATTTCTAATTTCAGGTGTAAGTGAGTGTATTATTATGGGTATTGTATTATTTCTAATTTCAGGTGTAAGTGAGTGTATTATTATGGGTATTGTATTATTTCTAATTTCAGGTGTAAGTGAATGTATTATAATGGGTATTGTATTATTTATAATTTCAGGTGTAAGTGAGTGTATTATTATGGGAATTGTATTATTTATAATTTCAGGTGTAAGTGAATGTATTATAATGGGTATTGTATTATTTCTAATTATAGGTGTAAGTGAGTGTATTATAATGGGTATTGTATTATTTATAATTCCAGGTGTAAGTGAGTGTATTATTATGGGTATTGTATTATTTCTAATTATAGGTGTAAGTGAGTGTATTATAATGGGTATTGTATTATTTATAATTTCAGGTGTAAGTGAGTGTATTATAATGGGTATTGTATTATTTATAATTCCAGGTGTAAGTGAGTGTATTATTATGGGTATTGTATTATTTATAATTTCAGGTGTAAGTGAGTGTATTATAATGGGTATTGTATTATTTCTAATTTCAGGTGTAAGTGAGTGTATTATTATGGGTATTGTATTATTTCTAATTTCAGGTGTAAGTGAGTGTATTATTATGGGTATTGTATTATTTCTAATTTCAGGTGTAAGTGAATGTATTATAATGGGTATTGTATTATTTATAATTTCAGGTGTAAGTGAGTGTATTATTATGGGAATTGTATTATTTATAATTTCAGGTGTAAGTGAGTGTATTATTATGGGAATTGTATTATTTATAATTTCAGGTGTAAGTGAATGTATTATAATGGGTATTGTATTATTTATAATTCCAGGTGTAAGTGAGTGTATTATTATGGGAATACCAATGAGTATTGGAACTGGACTCTTTAAACTTCTATATCAATATCCTTTTATAACAAAAAATACTTTCATAGGTGGTGGGAATCAAATTTTATTTAAAAAAAATAGATATCTGTTAAGGTTGTGCAAAAAATAACAAATTTGTCGTATGAATTTGAATGGAAGTGGAATACATGTATTGACTTATGTTGCTGTCTTGACCAGATTTTTTCTCATTGCACACTGCATGGTGTTTCAAGTCTCCATTAGCCTCTGTCTGATTATTGTATATTTTTGATTATCCTGTATTCTACTATTTCTGACAAAAGATTATCCGCATTGACCCATCTCATTATTTGTTCCACATTATCCTTAACTCTTGTTTACATCCAACAAACCAGCCAAATTACCAAAACGTCCACTTATCTTCAACAACCAAGAATTCCATATCCCAGAAGCCTCAGTTAGCTAGCAGACGACAAACAGATAAGATTGTTTAAATTAATTTATTTTGTTATTGGTGCTCAAAAGTGCTGAATCATCATGGTGAACAATTTTGACAGGATTATATGCAGGTTTCCCAGAAGCCTTGGCTAGCAGAAGTCAACATGTTACTAGTGCTCAAAAGTGCTGAATCATTGTGTGAAAGTTTTAACAAGATTCAGGTTATATTGGTGAATGGTTGAAAATTTGGATCTAAAATCCATGTCAGATTTGGATGTATTTGTTCAGGATGTATGGAGATTGGTGAAAATGTGTGTACACAAAAGTAAAACTTTATTAAAACAGTTACCATTCTTGGTTTCTGTTGAACCATAAAATGTTTGATGGTAAAATGGTGTGGACACTAAAGTGAAACTTGCATCAGGTGCCTTATTCTTGAAAACTTAATTGATTTTAGTGTTCCAGTTGTTTGATTGGTCAGCTATCAAAATTGATTGTAAATTGATAATGACTATCCAATCAGATAACTGTATTTTGTAAAATTCTGGATGTTATGCAAGTTATATTTTTAAGAATAAGGCCCTAGGACAAAGACCCACCCTACTCTACCCACTTAAATCATAATTTATAAAAACTCTCAAGATTATCAATTAGTCTTGACTACAGACAAATAATTACGTTTATTGTGACCATCAAACAAAGTTGTACATTGTAATACAATAAAAGTAAAATATGGCACAGAGTCAGTTATATTTCTCCTGTATTAAGGCAATAAAACAAATTCTAAATAAGACAAACCATTATAGAATTATCCTTACATAATATCACTTCACAAGAAGTAGAATTTTGTGGAATACAACTGTTTTGTTTTATTTCACAAAGAACACATTACATACACACAGGACAAGAAGTATAAAGTTATGTGCCAGTATCTGAAACCAGGTTTGGTGGTAAACAACCCATTGATAAGATATATAGATATACATGTAATAAATCTTGTTTTTCTTTAAAATGATAAACCCTATATTCTAACATAACAAAATTAAACTTAAAATTACTCTTAAAACAACAATTTGTATTTAAAATAACAAGTTAAAACAAAATAGCACTATTTTAAGAAGACAACTTTGTCATTTGTCTTGATGACATTACTTTATTTTAAATAAACAATAAAATCTAAAGAAAGTAAAATAGCACTATTTTTAAGAGGTCCCTTTGGAATTATAACAATCTACAAATATAATATAATATTCTAATATTTAAAACAATTGATACCAGCACTAGATTTAAAGACAAATGGAAAATAAAAATATCTTTAACTACAATTCAGTAAATTTCTATAAAAAAAATGTAAATATTACAAGTATTTAAAATATAGTAGCACTATTTTGGAACAATGGGAATATTAATCAACAAATATACACAACAATTTTAAAATCTAAAATGAAATAAAATAGCACTATATTTTTGGCATCACAAACAATTTTGTCACCTTGGGTTTTTGGATTTCAAGAGGAGTCATATTTCTGTGAGAAAAAAATCTTTGGTTGCGTAGCGATATATCCCAATATTTAAACTATTTTGGTTTTTGAAATATATAATCTTCAATGTGGATTTGGCAACTTTTTGGTAGAAAAGTCAAACATAATTTCTTTAGCTTTGTGACATTAAATAATTGTTTGGCAACTATTGGTATTTGGTTTATATTTTGGCAGATTTGGGTAGGAAATTATTTTCAACAGAATGTCAATGATTTTAGTCAGGTGACCTAGTTTTATCGGAAAAATCTTTTCCCTGGTAACTTAAGTAATTAAAATCCGTTACTAACAGCAAAAACTTTCCCGCCAGAAATATACACTCTTGGCAGACGTTTACTCAAACTGGTCCCAATTTCGTACGGAATAGTTTTCAATTCTGCAGCAATTTTTGTTACCGAATGTCCAGACGCATAATCGTTCTTCATTATATAGTACACTTGATTGTAGTCCAGACTATCCAGTCTTACATTAATAGCATCCATAGAAACACGGCCTACAACTGGATACAGGTCATCTGACGTATTTGAGATCATTCCATTGGTTGCGAGAAGTCTATTGTAACCATCAGCGTACCCAATACTAAATGTTCCAATAATTTCTTCTTTCTTACATCTAAAAATAGTGATGCTTCAAAACAAATGGTTAGTTAGAGAACAATTGTCACAAGAAACATTTTCTCAGAAATATAAGGGGGTTTCAGATCAAGTTTTGGCCAATGAAGACGAATATTTACCCCAATCCTCTAGGTAAATGACCATCTTTACTCTCTGATCCACCAAAGCCCCAAATTTTTTATAGGTTAAAAAAAGCATTTCTATTTAGTGACTGAACAATCAAATATCAGAAAACTTAAATTTAAGTTTTGAGAAAAAAATGGTGATGAAATGTTTTTTTACTTACTGATAAGTTTGATCGTACCCGACTACCGAACCTGGTGGTAATTTTTTAACCAATGAGGGTTTAGCTAGCCAGGATAACACAGGTTTTAAACCAATAGATTTGAATTTATTAGCTGTCTCTTCACTAGGATCTACAATAGTTAAAAAAAAGTTTACGAGACAATTGCAGTGAGAAATAGAGATATTGGTCAAAATAGAATATGAACTGATTGCTTTTAACAAAAAAAATAATGGAATTTAAAAAGAAATAAATTGAAAAAGATTTCTTTTATCTAAAGCAAATAACCATCAAACAAGAATTATACTGGCCACTGACCATCATGCAACACAATCATAAATTCTGACAAGGTCAAATCTGATGCAGAAGGACTGTGCCCTTGAACTTTAGGAACAATATGGTTTTGCAAATGAAAATGTTTGATTGTTGAACCAAAGAAACATGAAGATCCTTTCTCCCTGCTGGTCCTAGACAAAACTGACTTCTATATTCATGTGATTGTAAAAAAAGATGAAGATGAATGTGAATTTGATTTTGAAAAGGTAAAGAACTCACCAGCCGGCAGACCATATATAGCTATACCAGGTCGTACAAAATCTAACTCTGTACCAAACCCTTGAATAATACCAACAGAATTACTCGCATGGAGCTTAATACCCTCAGATCTGTAAAAACAACATTGAAAAATACCACATTATTTACAACCAGGGGCCATATTCTGGAAAATCTTAATTTATATAAAATCCAGATTTTAAGAAATACATCAATGTGATTGGATCATAGGACTACATTAAAATCACTTTTAAGTGATTAACCAATAAGATAACTAGAACACTAAAATCATCTTAAGTTAAGTTATGGAGAATAAGGTCCCTGATTGGTCATAAATAAATTTGGAAAGAGGACCGTTTTGACTTTTGAAAATAAAATTGTGGCCCTACCTAAGATGGTGGCACGTCTTCAGGAATAAATCAAGTTGTTTCTGGGTAAAACAAGGATCATCCCATGCCTGGCTGAAATGGGTCATAACACTGTGAATTGGGATATGTAAATCTTGACATTTCTAAAAAAAAAAAAACCGATAACATTTTTAGCAGTGTTTCATTAGTAAAACCAGTGCCAAGAAGTTTGCAAACCAGCTAGTAAAATGTTCTTCATGGACCGAAGTTTTAAGGGCAACACCTCTGATATTCTCTCAACTTTTAAAGGGGATGTTTTTTCGATGGCCGATTGAGCCTTGCATACAGGCCATTGTAAATAGTCTTCTAATAAATCGAGATAAAAAACTTCTATGTAGTAGTGAACTACTCCAAAGAGAAGTACCGCCAGGCCAGGTGTTTCAAAAAGAGTATGCATGGTCTGCTTCGGTCAACACCAGTGCTTCCAACTACACAAAAATTGCATAATCTTTTCTAAATTCTCTTAATTAATAAACTGATGGAGAATGTTCCCGTTCAAATGTATTTCAAAGATCACATAAGGCCTTGATAGATCAAGAATATATATATTTAAAAAATCACCTGACCTGTATAAATTGTGGAAGTTGTTCTGATTGACATCCATTTCTACACATTCCTGTATCAACTTTTATTACTACGCTGGGTTTCTCCTAAAATATACAAACTTTATTTTCAATTCAGTTAAAAAGATGATTCTTTCCTTCATTCACTGTCAGAAATTATTGGACATGAAACTGAAGGAATCTAAATCCCCAACCCGGTCTCCCACTGTCAGTGATGCAGGTCGGAGGGGCTGTCATGCAAAAAGCGTCTAGTCGTTCAGATGGGACAATAAACCGAGGTCCTGTTTGCTATTGGCTGTGCACGTTAAAGATCCCTCGATAGTTGAAAATGGAAAATATGAGCACTGCTGTCCTGGCATAATTTCCCTCATTGCACACTGCATGGCATTTGCGCGTCCTCAATTAGCCCATATAGGTGCAGAAAAGCAGGACATAAAACTCCATTCATTTCATTTTTCTAGACCCCCAAAACCAGGGTAAGTTACCAATGCAAACCTACCTGAGTAGTGGAATGGTTATTATTATTGTGGAACCAGTCTGCCCAGTGTTGCAGGAATTCCAAACAGCAGACTGTTGGCGTCAAACGGAATTCCTGGCAAACTGCAATATCTTCTTTCACACAGCTCCCTGTAATATAATTTATAGCATGATGACCCTGGGAGGGGGAGGGGCAAGTTTTAATGAATTTTTTAAAGTACAAACTGAACATTACACTATGTAGTATTGCTGTCCACCATTGCTGTTGATCATTTTTTTCCTATTGGGCATTACAAGGCTCAAATCTGTCCATTTCTGAGTGAAAATAAAGCCAAATTTTTGCCCAAGAAATCCCCTCACCCATCCTCCTGAATATGCCAGTGTCTGCTTTCTACCCATAATTTTGAGCTGTCTGTTAAATTATATTTAAGAAATTTCAATCAAATAATCAGATAATTTACCAAACACCTGTATAAATCCCTTCACGCCATTTTTCCTCAATTCTGCGCCCTCCCCAGCTGTTGCTATGGCGAAGTGTGATATTCCATTTTTTTCCAGATATCTAGCAATTTCCACGCTGCCATGTCCGTAGGCATTGGCCTTAATTACAGCTATTACATCTGAAATAGATAACAAAAAACTTCATTGTATAGAAATCCCTGGCATAATTTCCCTCATTGCACACTGCATTTTGTTTGCCCATCTTCATTATCTCATACAGGTGCAGAAAAGCAGGACGTAAAACTCAATTTCATTTTGTCATATATACAAAATCAATTGCTAACATTGTTACATTGTGGTCTTAAATATTATGACTGTATGAAGAGTTATTTCCCTTGAGAAGGTAGGTGGTCAGCCTGAATAAAAATGGAGGTCATAATATTTTAAGCTGTTGCTAATCTCTCAATCCAAGCCATACTTTGAAACATACAGAACAGTATCCATTTGATCAACCGTAAGCTGAATATTTTGAAAAAAGAAGTGTTGAAGTCAGGTCAATTTTCTAAGCTCAAGTCAGACATGCCTGGTAGTGGTAAGTATAGTCATATTAAAAATAAAATCTATATTTGATCTGACATGACTGGTTGGTGAATACAGCCATATCAACAGTCTAGAGCTCTATTCAGATATGACTGGTAAATACAGTCTAGAGCTCTAGTCAGACATGACTGGTAAATACAGTCAAATCAACAGTTTAGAGCTCTAGTCAGACATGACTGGTAAATACAGTCAAATCATCAGTCTAGAGCTCTAGTCAGACATGGCTGGTAAATACAGTATAAAACTCTAGTCAAACATAACTGGTAAATACAGTATAGAGCTCTAGTCAGACATAACTGGTAAATACAGTCTAGAGCTCTAGTCAGATATGACTGGTAAATACAGTCTAGAGCTCTAGTTAGACATGACTGGTAAATACAGTCTAGAGCTCTAGTCAGACATGAAATGGTAAATACAGTCTAGAGCTCTAGTTAGACATGACTGGTAAATACAGTCTAGAGCTCTAGTCAGACAGGACTGGTAAATACAGTCTAGAGCTCTAGTCAGACATGACTGGTAAATACAGTCTAGAACTCTAGTCAGACATGACTGGTAAATACAGTCTAGAACTCTAGTCAGACATGACTGGTAAATACAGATTAGAGCTCTAGTCAGACAGGACTGGTAAATACAGTCTAGAGCTCTAGTCAGACAGGACTGGTAAATACAGTCTAGAGCTCTAGTCAGACATGAATGGTAAATACAGTCAAATCAACAGTCTAGATCTCTAGTCAAACATGACTGGTAAATACAGTCTAGATCTCTAGTCAGACATGACTGGTAAATACAGTCTAGAGCTCTAGTCAGACATGACTAGTAAATACAGTCTAGAGCTCTAGTCAGACATGACTGGTAAATACAGTCTAGAGCTCTAGTCAGACAGGACTGGTAAATACAGTCTAGAGCTCTAGTCAGACATGACTGGTAAATACAGTCTAGAACTCTAGTCAGACATGACTGGTAAATACAGTCTAGAACTCTAGTCAGACATGACTGGTAAATACAGATTAGAGCTCTAGTCAGACAGGACTGGTAAATACAGTCTAGAGCTCTAGTCAGACAGGACTGGTAAATACAGTCTAGAGCTCTAGTCAGACATGAATGGTAAATACAGTCAAATCAACAGTCTAGATCTCTAGTCAAACATGACTGGTAAATACAGTCTAGATCTCTAGTCAGACATGACTGGTAAATACAGTCTAGAGCTCTAGTCAAACATGACTGGTAAATACAGTCTAGAGCTCTAGTCAGATATGACTAGAAAGTTAACCATATCGATAATTCTGAATGTAACATATCTGCACTCAACCTTTGGCTACTGCCAAGAATTAGGTCAAAAAGTTCCATTATCAGGAAGTAGGTTAACAGGCTAATGAGATTAGCTGGAATAAAGTGAATGAAAATGTGTTACATTTTCTGTAGTAAAAGTTTTTACTGAATCATTTTATCTGCTGTAGATAAGACAATTTAACAGGGGAACACCATAAGTATAACAGTGGTATTTCTATATTGCTCTACAGACTACAAATTAATGTATTGAGCAATATTTGAGCATTGTTATTTCTATATCACTTTACAATTAAAGGGATTGTAAAGAGGTTCTCTAAACTTTGTATGTGCATTGGGGACACTGATATCATTAATTTGCGCCATTCCAATTACCATTCTGACGTCTGTGGTTCTTACAATTCCACTTAAACTAGCGTGTTTTATGTGTGGGGGTGACGTCATAAAACGCTTTAGTTTAAGTGGAATTACAAGACATCGGAATGGAAATTTTAATGGCGCAAATTGATGCACATACAAAGTTTAGAAAACCCTTTTACAATCCCTTTAATGTATTGAGCAATATTTTATGAATGAAGTACTTTTTAATTGCAAATATTTTGTTATTGTACTTTATTTCGTTTTGTCAATTTTCATTGTAAACCCTTATACTGATTAAAATTCTATGCTGTCCATTTCCATTGTAAATCTTTGGACTATATGCACTAAATGTTATGTTATGAGTGCACATTAAATGTCAATTAAAATTATTGTGAAAGGAGTAGTAAAAGAAAATATGTTAAATTGATCTGAGTAGGAGTTTTTACAGAGTTTTTCATTCTTAAATTCTACTATAGATAAGACTATTAAACAGAAAAACACCAAGCAGTGAGCAATGAGGGGTATTTTTAACTGGAATTATTGTTATTATTGTTAATTTGATGGGTTCAATCCAGAAAAAAATGTAAATAAAAGAAGGCTAATAATAAAACAACTCAATGAGGCACAAGATTGCCCCAGGTTTGCACTCCTCCTCCACCCCTTCCCCCTATTTTTTTTAGTGTATTAAATTATTTTGACTTAGAAATGTCAAGATTTTAGCATTTAAGCCCTCCTCCCCCTTGTAAGTTTTGAAAAAACAAAAACAATTTTGAGAACCTAGAGTTCCATGGAATAATGATATTATATGGTGATATCATCCTCCTTAATTTGCTTATCAAAAAATTTCTAATTAAAGATTAAAAAAAAAATATCCTGCAGTCTTACACCTAATCATATTTATTGGTTTTAGACAAAAATTGACAGAAAACTCGGGGTATAATGATTTCTTATTCAAACAGAGAAAAATAATCAATCACAAGAAGTTGAGCAAACATTGACCCAGTTTCAGAGGTCAGAAAATTCTATAAAAAAAATGGAATAAAAAGTAAGAATTCCTACCCGTTTGATCGGAACAAAATTTCCTGAGAATTTGAATATTGTTTAAGATGGCATCTAGATCGATTCTAAGATAGGAAGATCTTCCTGCTAGTTTGAATTCCTCCTGGAAGTCAGTTTCAGGCGTTCCATTCATCATTATTCCATGTTATACAATGTTACACAGTGTTACACAGTATAGTACACTATAGCCAACTGTTCTGTTATCAGTGACGTCATAGAGCCACCGGAATATTCCACTCACTTGTAAAAATAACAGTCAAATATTTTGGTGTGAAATGCCAGAAGTCCCACCAAATTTTTACGGTCAATTCTATTCTGTACAATTCTTGCAAAGGCATGTTTCCTTGCCTCTTATTTCCTACACATACATCCTACCAAATTTTTTTCTGTCCATTTATTTTTTCTGTTCCATTCTTGAATGTCTGATATCAAATTTCCATTTCACAGTTTTCTTCTGTCAAGTTTTCTTTTTCTACACAATTTCTATCTTTGGCTTCTTTTCATGTCATAACCATCATAGATAGAAGTCGTACATTTAAAGATGGGTTTTCTTATTTTTAAGTGTCAAATTAGCGCTGATTTTTTTCAGTTAATTTATTTTCTGTACAATTTTTTGATATCGTACCAAATTGGTTCCTCCTGAGAAGTCTCCTATACGTAAGATATGCCTGCACTAGTGGGGCGCATGCGGGGAGCACCATCCCTGCAATATTCTTAAAATTCTCCTGAATTGACCCCGTCCCTCCCCCACCCCTCTTCATTGAACGTTGGATTCTCCTGCAGACTTGGGTTGGTTTTTTACACGGACCTGACCAAATTCCAATTCTTTATCCAAAATTAAAAGATTGGAATGATGCATTTTGATGCAATCTCTGTCCCATGTACAAATAAAGAAAAATGTAATTACTATCTCTTTATTTTGGATAAAGAATTGGAATTTGATCGTTTTCATCCCATCTTCATTAACCAAATCAGGTACAGAAAAATAGAACGTAAAACTTCATTTCTAATATTACAAAGATAATTAAGTAGGATTATAATGATTGGTAACAGATTAAATTGACTTATATAGAAAATATCTTACAGTTCAAAATTTACATTGAAATTCAATAATTTCATTCAATTGGCAATAGAATTTTTAAATCGATTTAAGTACGTTTTAATCCAAAGGATCACAGCCACAAACAGTAGGTCTTCAACAGCTTCAGTGGCTACAAAAGGCGGAGGAGAAACATAGAGTATACCCCCACTTCTAAGCAATTGAAAATATGATTTTTATACGTTTTTCGCCCCAAAACAGGCCTATATAGGTCTATTTTTTTTTCAAATTTCTAGGGAATACATTATCCCCTGATATCACGTGTGAGAGGTTTTGGCAAGGGCGTGTATTTATTGGGGGGGCACAGAATAAAGTCTCAGTCCTCCACATTATTTGACTGCCCAGAAAGATCTTTTGAAGGAATTAAATCAGTCAGATGAAAATCACGGGTCAGAAATCCCGATTTATTTAAACCCCCAATCCCGAAATATGGTTCAGAATGCACCAAAGCGATGTCATGTTTTTTCATTATTCTTTTAGGGGAGATCCCCCAAATCCTCCACTTGGGAGCTCATGTGTGCATGTGTGCTCCTGAAGCGCTGGGTTTATCCTCCATCAAAAGTGTTTTGGTACCTCGGCTACCCCATGTCATTTCTGTTGTTCTTGAGGGTATATTTCACCAACCATTGGTAAAAGATAATCTTAAAGTCATGCAGTAAAATATCTCAAACTTTTCATTCACTTCTCTATCTTTATCAGTTCGAAATCATCTCCTAGCCTACTTCACAAATTGTGTCAACAGTAGAGATCTTGATACGGTTGTATTTGCCAGTCATATCTGACTATACTTTTAATGCATTCATTCATTCATGCAATGAATTGGTAAATGCAGTCTTTATTTCTTAAATCATAGATCTCATGGTTGCTTGTAAGAAATCTCGTCAAAAGACTTTTAAAATTTAGCCTTCAGAGCCAAATTTCAGCTGTAGGATTTTAATCAGGCGTCTTTCTGTTTGGAAATTCTTGAACGACTTAATGAAGACACTAGGCGCCTTTAACATATTCAGACATACCTAGGCCTACCAGTGAGAAAAATGGATCTTTCTTGAGAAGTTTTACCTACTGTAAATTAAAACAAATATTTGAATGTTGAAGTTCAGATGAAAACAAACAAGCGCACGTAAAATAAACATGAAAAATACACAATACACAGATTTAAAACTAGGTCACTGGTTTAGACTAGGAAAAGTTTGCCAGTCATGTCTGGGTAGACCGAAACATTTGTCTCTATTCCAGCCTCTCACGGCGAACACCTGACCAAATAGATAGACAGGAGCAGCCTTGAATTCTGAACCACCACCCTTGAGAATGAGTTTTTGCCTTGCCTTCCCTCAATATGAAATTGCTTCCAACAGGCCTGCAAAGCCAACAGCATACGACTACACGAGGCCTCGGTTTATTGTCCCGATCAGAGACTGGAATAGAGACAGATATTGGTTTAATGTCTTGGTTTAGCTGTCAAATCAACTTAGCTCTCATTATGCTTTTGACTTCATTATTTAGGGCAGGAATTTCAAAGCACGTGCACTTTTCCCTGTTTGCTCTCTTTTCAACCGCAAGTCAGATTAGTGAACATAATTTACTGCCAGATCCTGATCATCTCCAATTAAATAATTTAAAGGACGCGTCTGTTTTAATCAAACTGTTCCATCACCGCAGACCCTTGCTTGGTTTCTAACTTCTGGAACCTCTCGTTTATCCCATAGGCTACCTAATTTATCATAATTGGGTCTAATCATAATCTCTTAAAGGGATTGTAAAAAGGTTTTCTAAACTTTGTATGTGTATTGGACACTAATAGCATAAATTTTCATCATTCCAATTTCCATTCCGACGTCTGTGATTCTTGCAATTCCACTAAAACTAACACATTTTATGACTTAAGGCCCCATTTACTGTTATTGACAATTGCTGATTATCACTTCCTTGTATATGGTTGAGTATCACCCTCAAATAGGTAACCCTACTCGAACCCCACCCACCCACCTACCTCACCTACCCACCTCACCTGTTGTAAATCGGTTTTGTTTTAAATGTAAATATTGGTTTTCTAGAATAAACATTATAACTAGGCTAGCGGTACAAAGATAACATATTCCTCTTTAAAGGCCTTCGATTTTTACATATGTTCTTTACATGGCTTATTATTTTTTAAATTTTGATGATGGATTGTTACTAATTGCAGGGGCAGATCCAGCACATCCCCAAAAATAACATTTATAGAGACCCCCAGAAAGTGCCAGAATTTCTCTTGGTTAAGTTTTTCATCCTTAAGGTTTTGGAGTTTGGCTTTGGCATGAAACTTTTGATCACCTGCACCTCTAGTTACTATATCGTAACTTCCAAGACACAGTAGTGGAACATTTCTACTGCACCTCAATCTCCAGGCGTTTCTGTTGTTTGGGGAGCGAGGCAGGTTGAGGGAATGGGTTTGGGTGCTTGCCCTGTGAGTGTGGGGCACCATAATCTTCACCCATAGATACTATCCAATAGCCTTCAACTCTTTAAATCTTTATTTTCAAAAGAAAATACTTGATGATAAAATAATTCAACTTCAACCAAAAACAAAACTAAACATGATAAATAAAAAACAAATTAAAATATTGAATAATTTTCTAGACTTATTGAGAGAATCTACTTTATCAATTCTTTATTACTGTTAGAAAATTTCGGGGAGTAACATTTCCACATGTTGCCTACTAAATCAGGTCTAACTAAATCTATCCCATATGAAGGGAGATAACTGGCTTTGAGACCAGCAGTTTGTGAAAATTCTCTTGATCTCAGTAAGTCTAGAAATTATTATAAAATTATGCTGTTTGTAGGATTCTTATACTTGTATAATATAATTCATAGATTCATAAACAAATAATTATAAAATGATTAAAAATATTCCAAAAACATTTTGTCACTGAATAAACAAAATAAAACCCAAGCACGAATGATCCTAACCGCAAAACAAATACATTGGTAGCAGCAAAAAAACTTTTCATTTGAGAAATGATATCAATAAATGAGTAAATATTTAATAATGAAAAGTGATATCAGGTGTCTATAAGATATATCATATCCTGATAAAATAATAACAGATCTAGATGTTGTGCTTCAAGATTTGCGTAAGAAATGATAACAATGGGTGCTGGGGCTCAGCCCCAACTAAAAACACTATAAACGAAAAAAATCTAATTATGCGTTTCAATTAAATTACCAAGCAATTATAATAAATATTATCTCTCTGAAAGACATTTGTTTTTGGCCTAAAAATATTTACATATAGCTTAAAGCTAGTATCTTAGCGTTTATAAAGAAAAATAGTATTTTTATATTTATATAGTTCAATATTTAGGCACTTTTGTAAAGTATAAGGATGTCCCTTTAGCAACAATAACAATCTTACCAGTTTAAACGGAGAAAAATCTGTGTCATGCAAGCAATGGTAAGATCGTATAGGCGTACTGTTGCTAAAGGAACATGGGAATGTGTACATTGAGAGTAAAAAAAAATAGATTTCTGATTAAAATTTGGCTAAAGCATTTGTCTTATAATTCTTAACAAACAATAAAATCATCTAAAAAAATCAATTAAAATCCAGCTCTGGGTTATAAATTTCAAAGTTCAGTAAAATAGCAAACTAAAATCCAGTTTTTGGCAATAATTAATTCTAAATAATACAGCTTCAACGATTGTCTTATAATTCTTAACATTTTAAGTTCTTAACAATAAGAATAAAATCATATAAAATAGAGTAGGGGTCGACTAAAATCCAGCTTTAGGTTTAAATTTAAAATTCAGTAAAATAGCAACCTTAATTCCAGTTTTAAGTAATAACTTAAAATCCAATTATGAATTAATCCAATAGGAGAGTAACGTAAAATCCAGTTTTAGATTATTTGTGTATACAAGTATCAGAGTTATGTATCACAGAGAAATGGAACAGTAAAAGAGTTAAGGCCACAAGGAATCAGGGAAACAGTGTTTGATTATTTTTAAATATATATTCATCTTTAGAAAATTTAAAGAAGTGTCCAAATTTTTTTTAACTATTGCCTCACTGACATGTCACAAAATAACACAAACGGTTGACGAATATCAGAATCTTTGGAATGATGAAGACACTAAATGATACATAATATATAACATATACTGAATCGCTAAAGAAACGTCATGTGTATCAAGTGACGTCTGTTTTGCCTTTCAGTAAATTGAAAATGAATGATGAACTCCCACAACCATGATTTTACACCATTGTCCACAGATAACCATTAGGCTCCCGCATCTCAAAAATATATATCTGAATTCCATCTTTATAGTCCAGAAAATTTTGAAACAATGTATCACAAAGTTGACTGGTTGTAAAAATAGTTTTAAACCATCACCACAAGTTTTTATAGTCTTTCTTTTATACACACATTTATTATAATAACTTGTATTTTTACCACAAATAACAGCCTGATATCTTAAAATCTCTGTCTAATACCTTGACATCATTAAACATATATATCCAACAAAATCGCTCCAGTTAAACACTTTTGTGATAAAAGAAAATTGGCTATAGATGTCAAGGTATCAGAAGAGGTTTCTTATAGCTTGACATTTTAAAGATGGAGTAATGACAGAGTTCATAATATTCTGATATTGTGAAGATGTAATATTTATGGCCATCAGTACTAGTGTAGTTCTTCCCACATTGTATTTGAATGAAAATGATAACACATAACTCAAAAACCAAGATCACCAGTAAATATAATATATTAAACAAAACAGTCTTGAATTGATGAAGTTTTTGTCCCGTTTTTGATGACAATTGTTTTAAAGCACTTTAAACAAAGATGTAGTTGATATTTTCCCTTCCAATATATCCCGTATTCCACAACGACTGTCGTGGACATATTTAATCGTATTCCGAACCAATTGTTAAACTGACCTCCCCAGGGTGAATAAACGTCGAATGATACCAAATATTTGTATCTATCACAACTAAAATATAAAAACATGACATCATACAGTGTACAATGAGGGAAATTTTGTCAGGATGGGAATGAGATGGAATTAATTTCAAAATTCTTAGTTATTTGAGTGAGCTACCTAATTGTGAAGATTTGGGTTGTAGATTCATTGATATACTAGACTTGATAATTAAGTGTACATGGGGTAAATTTTGTTCGGATGATTTTTTCTAGCTGCATACAGAATTTTTCATATTAATATCATATAAGATGAGAATTAGCTGCTACCTAGAAAAAATAATAATTATAGTCCATGGGAGGTAACTCCAATTTATGAATAACGGATTACAGTTTTGGTTATGTTTGCCTTTTTTATTTTGGTTGTATAAAATATCTGCTGCTCCGAAGACAGTAACAGGCTATAGTATTTTTCACTTTTTGACACTTAAATGAAAACTTATGTTTTAAACTTACAGATATCTCCTTTTTCTACGGTAGCATTTAAAGCATGACAGATTCCCTCACATTCTGGAGCTGGTTCTAACGTCCACGTTTTTTTACCAGATATCTGGGCCTGCCAAGATGGTCGCTCTACATAATCTAACTGAAATTAGAAAGAAAATTGAGTCTTAATGAGTTCAACGTCTTCAGTTTCAGCATCTGTATGGTTAAACCCTATCTGAAGTGTGCATTGAGGAAAATTCTTTCGTAGCAGGAGCATTAGCCATGTCTGGATATAAATTTACAACATGGTAAGGAAGGATGAATTGTGGAGTTCCCTCCCCTTAATAATACTCTTGATTGACTAAACATCTTGGAATTGATCTTTCTTGCGTACCAATACTTATTTACAGCTGGGTACTGATTTATAGAGCCTTTTTTTTTGCGTGGCAAATCTATCGATTTGTCACGCTTTGTTTTCGTTATGATTATTTTTTTTTTTTTTTTCCAAATTCTGGTCAGCGTCTGTAGAGAAAACTGGAAATGGTATAGAAATTCTGGTTTGATCAGCTAGTTTCACTCGAGGGAAATTTTCCCTTAAATATGAAACGGCACATTTTTGCGGAACCAGAAGTGGGCTATTACATAATGTGCAATATTTTTTCATCGAGTCTGTAGGACTTATTTATGAACCGATTTACCTGAAATTTCCTTTATTACGTTAATTGTTAAAAGAAGTATCTGGAGCATTTTCAAAATTTTCAATTTTTAAATATTTTTGTAAAAAAAATTTGAAACCAAAATTTTCAAAAAAAATCAAAATTTTTTTCTCAGCCGCTAATTATCCGATTGATCTGAAATTCACAGGACATAAACAGAATGTCGATACAAATAAAACAAGATAATTAAAATATTTCTATCACTTCCGGTTTTGGCGTGAAGACTTCCGGTTTTTCAAAATTAAGACTGGCGACCCCACTTCCGGTGTAAATTTCAGATGTTGGCTAAAACCATAAATATTGTATGTCAGGCATAATTAGAAGGTACTTAGCAGAAAAAATCCAAACCGGAAGTGATACATAAGCTGTCGTCACAGACTGACACATTTCAGCAAAAAATTAATTAGTCCTCCATTTTTTATCCGATTTTTATGATTTTGATGTCTATCAAAACATTGTAACTTTATCTAAAACTTGTAGGCACAGAATTTTGAATTTCGAATTTGAAGTGTTTTTATTTTGGTTTGAATTTTTTGAAAATTCAAAAGGCTATACCATGTGACCTTGACCTTCAATGACCCTGAAATTTTCAATGTAGAATGTCCTTGACCTCAGCTATCCATAGGTGTTTTGATTTTAGTTGAAAAATATTAACTTCCGGTTTTATAGACATTCAAAAATTGACACTTTTGACAACTTTGGACGGCTGTACCACCTTCTCTAATTAACACAAAGAATTAATCATTTCAATTTTGTAATGCTGATTTAATTATCTTTTTAACGATATATGACGATAATACCTTAAAATATGTTTTCAAAATATTGCGTTTTTTTCGACTGAGAGTTCTAACTTACAATGTAATTATCTAATAGCAATATCGATTGTTTAATGATGATGTACACAATTTTCTCTTTTCAACGATATATGACATGATTAGTTTAATACAAAATCCATTAAAGTGAAAATAGGCATAGAGTACCCTGAGTAATCTGAGAAAAATAGAAATAGAGAGGATTAAAATGATTGACAAGGGTTATAGCAGGTTATATAATACAGTAATAAAACTATCCATGTGAACTTTTCACATGGAGGTGTGAAGTATTTTAGGTCATAAACAGATTAATCTGATTATGTAATCTTTTAACACTCTAAAAAATATATAAAATTTATTCATTTTTTTTTGCAAAATTTTCACTTACATTAATTTTACATACAATCATTTAGAGCAGTGAATTTTTGATACATTAACCTGTTCGAATTTTTTTTCTACCATTGACAGAACTCTTTCTACAAGATACACACCAATTTTCTTTTTGTCGTCTGCTAAGGTTATTAAAGGTCATAAACAAATTAGTCAGACTACATAATCTTTTAACTCTAGGGTTGGACTCTAGCAGACTGCAATTTAACTGTTTACGCGTCTGCGCTAATCCGTTGCAATAAAAAGTAAGTGCTCAAACTGTTTTTTATCGTCTGCTAAGATTATTATAGGTCAAAGATAAATTATTAATCTCATTACATATTGTTTTAACTTTATAAAGATTAACATGTTTTTACGAGTGTTTGCTATGTTTGATATAATATCAGATTTTTTCTTATTTTGAGGGTAATTCTTACCCACGGCACTTAATTGACTAACATACATCAATTCTACTGGCTACTGTCTGCTCCAATCCATTGAAACAAAAGACAGTATTTCAACTCAGCATTAAAGGAAAATATTGACGTTTACACAGTTCGAATGTTGGGGAAGGGGGCATATCCCCTATACAAAATGGCCCCTAGTTCTAATTGTTATCATTTGAATTGATAATTGAAATGTATGCTCTCTTCTTGTGACCTTGACTAGTGCTTCTATAGGAGAGTATCTTCTGTAACACCCAATTCCAATTTTGTTTTTGTCGTCTGCTAAGCTTATTATATGTCATAAACAAATTAGTCAGAGTACATAATCTGTAGTGATGGACTATCTAGCAGACAGCAATAAATTATTTAACTGGCAACGCGTCTGCGCTAATCCGTTGCAATAAAAAGTAAATGTTTAATCTTGTCATAGTTAATTGGGCCCCTATCCTAATCGGCTATTAGTCAAAATGGTTTGGTCAAAATGGCCAGTCACCATGGCCCCTATTTTGGTCAAAATGGCCTCTGAATTTCTCTTTTGATTTCAACCAATTCATTGGTTAAAATGGCCACAAAAATAAAGTCAAGATGTTCCCTGATTTTTTTTTTTTATAAATTGTAGCTTATATGATGATAATCAAAGGAATAATTGGAAGCTATTTTAACCCTAAAAAAGGTCACTAATTTTGACTGAAAATTGTACTCTGTTACAACAAATTTTGAAGACATAAATTGTGTTCCAATTTATATTTTCATCAAAGCAAAGATATTCTAAGACTTACAATATTAATTTGAAGTTCCAGTTCTCAAAAAGATTATATAAAAAATATATTATTTAGCGCTTTATGTTTTGTTAATTTGTAACATCACAAATAAAAATATTATTTTGAGACCATTTTGACTTTTTGGAAGGACCATTTTGACTTTTTTTGAAGACCATTTTGACCATTTATCAGGGACCATTTTGACCAAACGAGGGGCCATTTTGGATGGAGGCCCAATTGACTATAACCTGTTTTTATCTGCTAAGCTTATTATTTGTTCGTAATTGTTGAATGTATTTGTAATGTATTTGTAATGTACCGTCTATGCAGTCACTGTTCACAAAGTAGTCGTTATTAGCCGATTTCCAACTGTCTAGGGATCTTTAACGTACACAGCCAATAGCACACGGGGCCTCGGTTTATTGTCCCATCCAAGCGACTAGACACTTTTCCATGTCAGCCCCTCCGACCTGCATCACTGACAGGGGGAAACCGGGTTGAAAAATCCGAAGGTGTCATCTCGACCCATGCCGGGATTGAACCCTGGACCTTCAGGTTAGCGAGCAAGCGTCTAACTCGCTGAGCCACTCTTAAATTTGGGAGTTTTAAAAATAGAACACATTACTTTGAATATTCTGGATAAGAATATTAACGTAATTGTTATCTATAGACCACCTGTTTATCGATTAGAATTATTTCTCCCAATGTTACAAAGATCACCAGTTGAATTACAAGAATCTGGTGTATGTTATTATGGGAGATTTCAATCAAAATATCTTGGGGGGTCATTTGTCTATACTTAATTTTTTTCAAAAATTTGGTTTTCAACAACTTGTTCAGCATTACACTAATGAAGGTGAAACACTTATAGATCATATTTATATCAGTAAAGGAATTCTGTCACATAATGTTCACATTTCACCCATACCTGTGTATTGTAGCTACCATGAAGCTATAAAAATTACCATACTATAAGTTATATTGATATAATATTGAATCTACCCTTTCACAAAACTTTTTACTAAAAATGAGGGAGTGAACACCAGACTTTAGGGGTTTGAAGTTCAAAAAGTCTTACAGCTATCAGGCAAAGTATCACGGGCCACGCTCAGTGCTGTTCACAGCTCTAGTTTTTTTTTTCATTTCATTCCTTCACTTGCTGCTATAAATATATTCTTTTGGATTAAGGATTTTCGTTTTGCTTTTGGGAGGGGGAGTGTTAGTTCTTATTGTCTTCTTAACAAGTCTTGAGGATTATAATCAAAAGAAACTTACGTGCATGAAGGCACCCAGCCCAGTTCCACCCATAAACATCCAATCTATAGTACTGGATTCCGAATCTTTAGGAATAAAATATGGCCGCTGGTAATGACTTCGAAGAATTTTAGCTGCTCCTTCATGACAGTTACTCCTACAATGAGAAAATAAAATTCATTGGTTAAAGGGGAATGTTCAGTATTTTTTGAGGGTCTATTTGTAAAAAGCCTTCAGATTTACGGAACTGCCTAAAAATCGCACAATCTCTTCAATTATACCCGTACCTTAAAAGTTATCTTTCAAGGAGGATTTGAAGGCTTCACTATTAAAAGGCTTTCACATTAGTAACATCATAAATAATGGAATTACAAGAAGACCCCACATCAGTTTTTTAACTACAATAATGCTAAAGAAAATATGAAAGCCTTGAAAGGGGCAGGCAAAGTTTCACCAGCCTCTTATTTGTAGTATGTGGCATCCCTATCATGAAAGCTGCCAAAAAATGGAACCCCAATAATAATAATATTATTTAACCAGTTGACAATATCTTTAATGTAACATGTTGGGGGTGAGATCAATTTACTAAACAATGGAACCAAGTCAACTATTATACTATTTCATTTTTCTTATATTGACAATTCTTGAAAAATTTATGAAACCTCATTGCACAAGCTGATTGTGATTTTAGTCGGGAAAAGTAAAATATTTGGAAGGGCAATACAGTGAAGATATCATTGAAATGAGGGATGGGAGATACCAACAAACACTTTACAAAATTCATTGAAAAATATTTTTAAGAAAACTCACACTAGACAAGATTGTTCTCGATTGGGGTGTGAAAATCCAATGACCTTGAATAAGTCATTTTCTCGCAAGATTTCTATTGCCCGATTTAGGTTTTTTACACTTGGCAGCTCTTTTAGAGAGATCACATTGACCTCATAACTAACTTATACAATTATTTGGCATTTTAAGGTATTTATTGGTATTAAAGTTTTATCAACTTGGCACCCCTTTCAGAAAAAAAATGAAATGAATGGAGTTTTACCTTTCTGCACCTATATGGGCTAATTGAGGACGGGCAAACGTCATGCAGTGTGCAATGAGGGAAATTTTGCCAGGACAGCCGCATTAGTCTGCTCTTATTTTCAATTTCCAACTGTCAAGGGATCTTTTACGTGCACAGCCAATAGCACACAGGACCTCGTTTTATTGTCTCATTCCAACGACTAGATGCTTTTCCATGTCAGCCCCTCCGACCTCCATCACTGACAGGAGGAAACCAGGTTGAAAAATCCGAAGGGGCACCCCTTTCAGAGTGTTCACATATCTAAATAAAGATTATGAGGTTCAGGGCAAGAGAGACTTTTTAAGATTGACTGAAGAACTACCGGATATTGTCAGGTATTGTCGCAAACAAAATCATATTTTGCTAATCTTTGGAGGACATTTTGGATAAAAAAATAATTTGCTTTGATTTCTTCTTTCATTTTTATTTTATTTGCTTATTTTATTTCGCCTGAATTAACCTAACAGATGTTCTCCAATATAATTATATAAATCGGATTTAAACCTAAAATATTTATATAAAATATCTATAAAACTTTCAATTATATATCAACTGTGAAAAATTGATTGGCTACGGTATATCTGAATTTTGAAAGAAATTAGTTTTAAAGGGATTGTAAAGAGGTTTTCTAAACTTTGTATGTGTATCAGGGACACTGATAGCATCAATTTACACCATTCCAAGTTTCAATCAGATTTCTGTGGTTCTTGCAGTTCAACTAAAACTAAAGCATTTAATAATGACATCACTATTAGAAATGTTAATGATGTTTTAAGATTTTTGGAATCACAGACATAAGAGGGAAATTTGGAATGATACAAATACCAAATTAACATTTTATTTAACTATGTGAACTCTCTGAAAGGAAAGCCAAGGTCTCTGATATATCTTAAAAAGGTTACAATACCTCTTTACAATCCCTTTAAGTCTTACTAACACGAAACATCTGTTGAAATACGTTTCTGTTGAAAAGCTGGAGATTTATGACTTTTCATTTAGTTTTTACCCATAAATTGTCAATAGATTCAGCTAGTTAATGCAATAAAAGTAAATAAATCAAAATATCGATGTTTCCAACACTCTCACTAACTGAGCTATGGCCACCAACTAATTCTTCATTTCTAAGACGTCAATGACCTTTCAAAATTTTGTCATGATTTAGAGGTTAAAAATTCAAGTCTTTATGAAATTAACTTCCTAGTTGGACCAGCTGGTACAGAGAAATACAATAGATTCTTAAAAATCATAGAATCATAGAGGTCACCCAATTTACACAACAATTACAAAAATATTTACTCAAAACCAGTCAACAGTGTAACAGATTTAAAGGGGAATGTTTAGCAATTTCGAGGATCGATTTTGACCTTGAATTTATGTAAATTAAGTGACTTGGTTCATTTGGACTGGGATCAGATCATGCTTGGGTTTATTATCTAGATGAATGTGCACATGCTGACAGGACAAATCCTGTTTTATTGTCAATGAATAACACTCAAATGATCAAACTAAGCTGTTTTAAATTTACAAGACAGGTTTTAAACACCTCTAATGTAGATACAAGTTACATACCACACCTCTTTCATACCTATTACAAAATTACAAAAAGGTAAAACCTCAGGATATGCTTCATCAATTTCCCATAATAAATGCTTGTTGGCACCCTTACCAAGCACCAAATACGGTTCCTTCTCTGTGTAGTCTCTCATATAAGTTATCTCTGGCCTAATAAACTGACTAATCCATCAGTTTGATGTTCAAGGCAACCTCTGGGCACTTGCCTAATTAACAGGCTACTTACAATAATCCCTGTCAGGTAGATTGACATGTTATTCAATCTTACATTTACCTCTAGTGTCATTTCAATAGCTCACTGTGTTATAAGGTAATTTAGCAGCCTTCCTCAAAATATTAACATCAATAATTATTAAAAAAAACTAGCTTTAAAGGAATACAACCTCTTAGAATGAACAAAAAATATAAATTTTCAAACTTGGTCAATACGAGTATATATTCATCAGGGGACAAACCTAGTGGCATAACTATAAAACAGATTACCTATATAATCTGATAAATCCAGAAAACTATGTTTATATACAATAATTGAAAAACACTTACTCAAATTTAAAGCCATTTATCAATAATAATCTGTAATTGTATGGAAAATTACATAGTTTTATGGGTTTATTTGATTCTGTTTGTATACTTTGGACATCGTTGATGAATATATACTCTGATTGACCAAGTTTGAGAACTTGATGTTTTTGTTCGTAGTATCGCTTTAAGAACAGTTAAAAGTTGTCTAAATCAGCTGATTGCAATATTAGCTAAGACCTTGATATTTTGATCTCATATTGATATTTAAACTGCTTGTCATTGTTAAGAATAAAATAAAAATATGTGTTGTTTATGAGCCGTCCAAGTTTTAATGCTGTAGCCTGTTCAATACTGATTATTTCTGCCTGTGTCAGAATCCATACTGTCAAATTATGTCTGTTCATGAAACAAGGAAATTGAAAAAAGGTTCCCTTAAGAATGTATCGGGGACATTGATAGCATTAATTTACACCATTCCATCTTCAATCAGACGTCTGTGGTTCCAGAAAAATTAGAATGGTGCAAATCAATGCCATTCATAATAGACCTACAAATTAAAGAAAACACAATCCCCTTATTATACAGTGCAATTTGTGTATTTTTTTAACCTTTTTGGTCTTATTTATTGCGATTTTTATTCTTTAAACTAATTAATATGAATTAATTTGATTAAACACATATAATTTCACTTTCTATTCATAAAAGAATTATCATTTTCATGAAATAAAAAGCAAACCCATCTTTATAATAATACAGTATAATTTGTGTATTTTTCCCCAGTTTATTTGTCTTGGTAAGAAATAAAGAAGATAAATTGAGGACAGTCTAGATCCTGTTTCTTGTCAAAATTTAAAACTTAATCAACTTGTCACCCTCTTATAAATCTCAACTTGACATATAAATTCTTCTTATACTATATTACTGTATCCTGTAGCTAGCAGATTGCGACATTGTCCTCAAAATACAAAAACAAAATCAGAGCCGTAGGGGCCCACAACTCAACAGGGGAGCAAATCAACTTATTGCCCGAATTTAAATGATATTTTGCCCGATTTTGTGGATTTTTTGCCCGAAAACATAGGGGGGGGGGGGGGGGGGGCCTGTCTCTTACGGCTATGTACAAAATTCTAGCAAGCAGATTGTGACTTGTCATTATCAATCTATTGTGTCCATAATATCAAAATGCCACCCAGGCACATGGGGTCTCAGTTAATTGACCCATTCCATGCCAGCCCCTCGATCTGCAATACTGACAGGAGAAATGGGTTGAAAAATTAGAAGTAGTCATCTCTACCCTTGCCAGGGGGCTTATTCTCGAAAACGTAACTTAGATAAAATCTTGATTTTAGGAAATACAGCTTTTTGATGAGATAATAAATACTTAATAACTTAAAATTTATTTTAGTAACTGACCAATCAAATAACTAGAACACTATAATTATTTTAAGTCAAGTTTTCAAGAATAAGGCCCCAGGACCTTAACGTCAAAATAAACATAAGTTGCAATCAGTGAGCTATGTGTACTGTATTTGAAGATTATAAAATATTTACCACCAGTATAATAGAATTCTATTTACCTAGCTATTGATATTCTCTTCCTACAAGTAAATATCTTAATCCTTTATCAATAATCTTGTCTATAATCTTTAGCTATGCTGACTGACTGAATTATGTTAGTAAAACCATATGCAGTCACAAATGGGCTCCGTAAAAATAAAGCCAGCGCTTTCCAACATATCACACCAAGGAATAACAGCACATACCTCCACCCCCATCCCCAGTTTGTGAAAGATATTTTGTCCTCCACCCCTCCTCTCAGAAAATAGCTATTTTTGAAAATTCATTTTATTCATGATAGCCAAATAGTTTGAACGATTTTTGGATTGTGTGCAAAAAAACATAAAACCATTTGAGCATGCAAATTGACAACTTTAATGCTTCAAATCAAAAACAAAATTTGAATATCATGCAAATATTCAGTTATTATCGATATATATTATTTAACACATAGTCACTAATTTGTTTATGCCTGGTGAATCGCAGTATATTTCGTGTAGCATGTCTTTCGAGCACAGATATAACTGAGTCCTGTATGAATAATAGTGATCGAACGATTTGTCATTTCGGTATAGGATCTCTCAAATACCTGTTCAAGTGGAAAAAATTCAAAATTTTGGGTTTGTGGGGAGGGTCAAAACAAAAAAAAGAAACATCTCTATTTTACAAGGATAACAACTTAGGTTCCGTGGGGATCCTTTCTCCAAGGTGGTCATTGGCCAAACCTCTTGGCATTGATCTTTCCCAGATTATCCATACCCATTTACAGCTGGGTTGGACTTTCTCACCCTGATCGAGAACAGAACACTCAAACATAACGACCACTATTAATTTGTATCAAAGAAAATGAAGTCATGTTTGTAAAGAATGATTATGCTATACAACCCCTGCTCTCTTTAAAACAGAATTGGTTCCATTGCGTTGATTTCAATTATGGGATTTACCAATCGTGTCATTTTCTATGAAATAATTGTTTTGAAAGATTTTTTGAAACCATGGAAACAGATTGTTCAATGATTTTGAAAAAAACATATTGAATCTTTTTTCACAAGATTTTAAGTTTTAAAAAAAATATCTGAAGGTTTTCTACGGATTATAAACCCTTGAGCTATCATAAATCTCGCTCAAAAATATTAAAAAAATCAAAATTCCTGGAAACAAGCCAATATTGTTAAAACAGCTAGTTTTGCGATTGTCATGAAAATTATCCAGTTTAAAAAGCTTGTGAGTTATGATTTCTATTGTAAATCAAGAAATGTCAAAATTTTCTTGGAAATTCAGTTTTTCAATCTAATTTTTGTTTTGACAAAGAAAATTATGAAAAAAATTTAATAAGTTTAATATCTTTGTATTTGAACACACACCTGAGAAATTTCATAAAATTTTTTCTACTCAAATACACAAAATATTAACGTCACAATGGTGGTGAAAATAACTAATGAGCTGCATTTTTCTTTTTTCAGAATCTTAAGAAGCATGCCTATGTTGCAGCCATTGGTAAGAATAAACTTTGATGTCATGTGGGCCCCGCTTCTATTTACCATTTCAGGTAGAATCCATACCCAGTGCCAAAGCCCTAGAAGGAAGTATCCATCTAATCTCTTGGTATGCTAACTCTTCTTGACACCTGATACCACTTTTCATTTTGAAATACTTGCTCATTTATTGATGGTACTTCCTCAAATGAAAGGTTCATTAGCTGCTACCAATGTATTGCCAATGTGTTTACATGGATTTCGAGATTTGTTTTACTGTTGGCATCGTTTGTGCTTGAGTTTTATAATTAGTATAATAAACTTTGATGAAATGTCATCATTGCTTCTGTTGACATAATCAATGCCATATTAATGTCAGAAAGCTCTTTTGATTGTTAAGTCAGCATTAAAGGGGTTGACATTATTCATGCCATAAAGATGTCAGAAAGCTCTTTTGATTGTCAAGTCAGCATTATAGGGGTTGACATTCTTCCTGCTATAAAAATGTCAGAAAGCTCTTTTGACTGTCAAGTCAGCATTATTGGGGTTGACATTCTTCCTGCTATAAAAATGTCAGAAAGCTCTTTTGATTGTCAAGTCAGCATTATTGGGGTTGACATTCTTCATGTCATAAAGATGTCAGAAAGACCTTTTGATTGTCATGTCAGCGTCAGCATTATCGGGGTTGACATACTTCATGTCATAAAGATGTCAGAAAGACCTTTTGATTGTCAGCATTATTAGGGTTGACATACTCAAATGTCAGAATATCTGTATTGTTTGTTTCACTTGAACCTGTTATTCCGTGTTGATTGTTTTCATCATTTAAAAACAAGAGTTAATTTTATTGATCCAATTACAATGTCAGTCATTTTACTTATTTTACACAAACTCAATGGCAATTTGTTTTAAAGGGATACAGACACTATAATAAATATTCCATTTGATCGAAAATTAATTTACATGTTAAAGGTGAACATTCAGCATTTTTGGTTAAATCGATAGTGAACATGCCCCTTTAAGGCATTTAATTTAAAGGCAAATCAAAAGCAATTTTTTTAAGGGATACACTGATGTAAATACATGTATTGCAATTGATAGAACTTAACTTTCAAATCATTTAAGGCAACTTGAAAGGCATTTGTTTTGATAGAGACATTGTCCTTTATATATTTCAGCTTAGAAGAAAACTTACTTTAAGGAAACTTACGATGTATGGTAAATCTCTATGGAGAAATCTATTATCATACAACTATTGCTATTGACTTTGCCATTCTTTGAGCCAGGCCTTCTCAATTAATTTTTGTAAAGGGCCAAATGCATTTTATGAAAAAAATATAGGGCCAAATAGAGCTTAACTAGCATAGCGAGCAGAACGTTTTAGCGGAAGGGGTCACACTCGAGGGGCCATTCTCAAGGGCGTCGCGGGCCGGATTTGGCCCGCTGGCTGCCATTTGAGAAGGCCTGCTTTAAGCGATATTTTTGATGAATGAAATCTTCTTGCTTGTAAGGATATTTGATAAACAAAATTGTTTGTTTGTACAGATTTTTATTAGATGTTTATAGATCTTTAAAGGAATTGTAAAGTGGTTTTGTAAACTTTGTATGTGTATCGGGGACACTGATAGCATCAATTTGCACCATTCCAATTTCCATTCCGACGTCTGTGGTTCTTGCAATTCCACTAAAACTAACGCGTTTTATGACGTCACTAATAGTGATCTACCCGATACACATACAAAGTTTAGAAAACCTCTTTACAATCCCTTTAAGCTGCCTAGTTGATGAACCTACTGACATTTATAACCAGTTGTAATTACTCAGATTATTGTTCTCTTTATTCTACCATTCTAATTAAATACTGATTGTCTATCAGGTTCTATAGCACCGTCTGTTAGAAATGGAATGGAATGGAGTTTTACTTCCTGCTTTTCAACACCTGTATGGGCTAATGGAGGACGCACAGTTGGTTAAAGCATGTCGTTCTTTATATACATGACATGCTTGGATGCGTTTTTCATGCAGTTCTAATACTTCTACAGGCTATTTACATATTATAAAGGCCCAAATCAACTCTCGAAAATGTTCTCCTTTAAATACAGACAATAACAAATATCCCCATTAACAACCCTTAAAAGGATATGTTCACTAACTGTTCGACCAAAAAAACTTTTTGTCTTAGAACCTGGAATTTTTTTTAGCTAATTTAATCCGTAATAATGTTCCAAACTCTTCCTCAAAATTTAAGCCTTCAAATCCCTAATCCCTGTATCCATAAATATTAGCGTTTCAAAGTCAAAAATACGACTCATCGTTTAGTAAGACTATGACTCTAGAACTTATATAGAAAACACATAATAATATACAGAAAATGAAAGAAAAATGTTTAGTTAGGGATAGGGATATAATTGAAGGGATTGTGCGATTTTTGTGCAGATTTAGTACTTCTACGAACTATTTACATAAATTCAAGGCCCAAATCAACCCTCGAAAATGCTGAACATTCCCCTTTAAACAGAACAAACCTAGGTCCCTAAACTCTCAAACACAAACAATAACAAATATCAGGGATAAGAATATCTTAAAATCTAATCATGAATAACTCATTAAGAACTTTTTATCATTTTTTCTCTATTATCAGGCGTCAGACTCTTGGGAATTGTCAGGAATTAAAAACGGTTCCTTAATACAGAATATTTACTGAAGCAATGATTAGAAAAATAAATTAATTAAAGCTTTTATTTACACCATTCCAATATCTTGTTTTAAATACTGCGTTTTCTGTAATTGTAAGAAACTTGACCAAATATGATGCCAAAAACTTAATTTTTAATGACATTTCTGATGTGCATCTTAATGTTCTAGTCATTTCAGGAACCACAGAAATCAGAATTGATATTGGAGTGAGTGGTGCAAAAGCAATAATGCTGACTTGAACTTGTGACGTTCTATAGCACAGTGGTTATCGCATCGTTCTTTACAAACATGACGTCATTTGCTTGGATACGAGGAAATGGTGGTCACTATGTTTGAGAGTTCAGTTCTTGATCAGAGTGTAAAAGTCTTATGACCTTGAATAAGTCATCTTCACTCATAATTCCAGTCAAACCAGCTGTAAATGGGTATGGATAATCCGGGAAAGATCAATGCCAACAGGTTTGGCCAAGGACCAGCTGGGAGAAAGGATCCTCAAGGAACCTAAGTTGTAAAATATAGAAGTTTCTTTCTTTTCTGACAATCAAAATGGCTTTCTGACATTTATTATAGCATGAAGAAAGTCAGCCCAATACAGGAACATTTACGTGAAAAAAAAAATCCTTTCAACAATCGAGCACACCTTGTATGGCCACAATAAAAAAATAAATAGATTATCATCCCCTCCCGACCCACCCCTATCAGTGCTGACTGGAAATTTTTTATTGTAGTTCAGTCACGAGATTTCATTTTACGACATTTTTTAGTCATATTTTCATATTATGGTAAGGAAAAACACTTCATTTTCTTTTTATACACAAATATGTTCAAATGGTTGCCTTCTGTTGAGCTTAGAAAATAAAAAATAAAAAATAAAATTTCCCCTCCCTCCCCATTTTTTTGGAAAATTTGGATGATAATCTATGAATTTATTTATTGTGGCCTATTGGCTGAGCAGAGCGCTGGAGATATAGTTAAGGGCTCCTGAGAAGACTACAGTTCCATTTCACTAATTAATAACTCTCTGGGGATTATAGAATATAAACAATAGGACTATTAATCTTTCAATGGCATATTAGAAGCACAATTTATAGATAAATAAGACAATTTAATGGATGAAAACTTCTAGAAAGTTTTATTACTTTAACGTTTCAATGTGGTTCTCACCCTGTCATCAGGAATATAATGATACAAACAAATAACAAGATAGTATATAATATAGGCAACAAACAATAACGGATTATATTAGCTAAAACAATCCAGAATCTGAGACTAAAATTTTATTGGTCGTATAGTTAGTGAACATATCCCTTTAACTAGCATGTAATTCAAAGCCCTACAATCCCTTCAATACCTTGTATATAAATATATATATGTAAATATCAGAGGTTAGGGTGGTTAAGATATCAGAGTAATTATTAAAGGGATTGTAAAGTGATTTTCTAAACTTTGTATGTGTACCGGGGACACTTATAGCATCAATTTGCACCATTCCAATTTCCATTTCGACGTCTGTGGTTCTTGCAATTCCACTAAAACTAACACGTTTTATGACTTCACTAATCCCCGATACACATACAAAGTTTAGAAAACCTCTTTACAATCCCTTTAATAGCTTGATAACAGATACTGTACGTTATTTATTATTCAGACTTCGTAATAACTGTTAATTATCATATATATAAAACACAAGCATGAACAATCTCAACTGTAAGCAATACATGTACATTAATACATTGATCGGTATTAATTAACTAATGAACTTTTTATTATACTTTTCATGTTACTGGTTTATTGTGCTTCTAATTCTAATATTAGCCCTGCTCCCTTAATCCCCACCTCTACCCCTCTCCCCTCCCTTAATAGCCCCATCTAATTACTAGATGAATGAATTAATGAATGAAAAAGAAATTAATTAAGAATTAAATAAAAGTAATCGGCCACAATGAATGAATGAATAAATAATTGAATGAATGAAAAATTAGGACTGTCTGAAATGAAAGAAATAAAAGTTACTTACCATCCAAAATACCAGGGTTTTTCACCTTCTTTAAAATTAACTCTATCATCAGGCATACTGAACGCTTCTTCTAAACTTTCAAATTCTGTTTTATACGGAAAAAACTGGCATTCTTCGTCGTTTATTTGGAATGATCCTTCTAGGGAATTATATAAATCCTTGAAAAAATGAAAACTGAACTGGTCCATGGCTGTCCAATTTGTAGTCGCGTCTTTTACTAAAACAGGCACGCCAGTGAACGCATATTTTTTCATAAAGTCCTCCACGGAGATATTTCGTTCGACAGGCACGGAGTGGAGTCCCCGACACGGTTCGCAGTTGGCTAGGGGTCGAACCATCTCCGTGATGATCGGATTGATATCAATAATACATCGAGAACCGTATACCATATCGTGTAGGGCTTCCTTGGCCCCTAGTTGGAACCCTAAAATAGCGAAAATCACAATGAAAACCATTTGAAGCTGATACAGGGGTCTGCCTTTTAGGAATGATTTAGATTTTGAGAAAAGTCCCATATTTTTTTCATCTTTCTCTCGATGCGGGTCTGTATCCCCGAACGCTTGTACAATTTCATCATCACTGACCCCTTTCTTCAAGGCATCTTCTCGGATCTGCAGAAACTTTTTCATCAATTCTTCAGATCTTGGATTTGTTTCCTGGTGATGGATTCCATTGGAAGCTGTTTTTTCCACTCCGTTGGATTCTTTGGTTTTCTTTTCCACCCCATTACTGACAGTGGGTTTCACTTTATTTTTCGTCATTTTTGGTAATTTAGTGAAAATTTGCCTTGTCACAGGACCTGTCTGCAATTTTATTTATGTCGTCAGTAAAATTTGATATGTTTACAACTGGATAGTGACAATAATATATATCCGGGTTTAATCTAACAAACCGAAAGTCGCAGTAATGTCAATTGACAATATAAAAATAATTTCCTCTCCTAGACAACTGATTTCTTAATCCGGGATATTAACAGGAATGTAGATTGGAACAGTTGAACAGTTCCAGGATTCCAGGCTGCTTAACGACGACAGGTAATATTCCACTATAACCACCAATCCTCGTCAATATCCACTAGAAATAAGTTTATAAATCTCTTACCTACACAATCAGAAAAACACAAAACTTTTATCCAATCACAAACCTATGATACGCTTGAACAAGTTTTATCAATATTCTATTATCCAGACGGTAATTACAGAGTAATTGACAATAAAGTCGGGATAATCGCGTACAGCGGTATATCGGTGTGTAATATCCGTGTATGTATCTTAACGGTAAATAAATGGTGTTGATTTGATACAAGACGGTACGGGTTATTTAATTAAGGTTTTTAATCGGTTTTCTGTAGACTGTTTGATATTCTATTTTAATTCTACGAGGAATTTATTGACTAGCGGTTAATTTCTATTCAATAAACTGAAATGAAACGCGATGGTAATGTCTGACAGTAAAGCTAGAGTATAATACAGTGTATATATAAAGAATATTGATATTTATGCTTTATAAAAGTAATCACTAGCAATTGATTTCAATAACTGATGAGGCCCAGGTGGTTGAAACAGTTGAAACGGTACTGTCTGCAGTTATAATATAATATTGAAATAGCGAGACAGGGTATGCTAACTCCGCCTGATTTACTTGAATACCTCTAAAATATTTTTATAATTTCTTTGATCTGCACTGCACCGATGAGACCTAGAAAGCTGAATTGGCTGCAATATGTATTAAAATATTTACGTGGCGAGACAGGGTATGCTTACTCCAGATGGATTACTGGAATACCTCTAAAATATTATGATAATTTCTTTGATCTCTTAGTAAGGAGTACCACGACTAGTAGGCTACTTTCTTGTCTTTATGAATATTATATTTTCAAGGCAAATTGTTCATAATTTCCGTACTGATTCAGAGCATGCTAACTATAGTGGAACACATCTTTACAATTTTACCGTGTTAAAAAAAAACAAAATGTTTAAAATTTTGATTGTGTTCAAAGAGCAATAATAATATTGTAAAATTTGAATTTTATATTCATTCGACGAAGATAATATTAATGAATGTATTATGTCATATCCAGATGTTTCATTTGTTATTACTCTTAACATATTATGAGGGTGCAGTGGTGCTTAAAAAAATTATTAAAACTTTGAAGCTTTTGTGTTAATTTATTTTACCCATATCGTGTTATACGCATCTTCATTTGACATGTACTTGTTAGCTATTTTAGAAAAATGACATAAACGTATGAAGTAGCCCCTACTCTGCACCAATATTTCAGCTAGCTAATGAAACGAGAAACGCCATGAAGTGTACAACGAAAGAAATTTTTATCAATTATTCTACTCTTTTGGATTTCCAGGTCCGTTGGTTGGTAGATGACAAGTTAACGTTCGCTTCCAGCAGCAGCTGATATCGCAAGCTATTTGGATTCCCAAATGTCCAGAGATTACTTAGCCATCCTAAAAAAAACGTTAACTTGACGAGTATGGTATGTCCGTCACCGTTTTCTCCAATGTTATACCATTCAAATATCAGGTCTGGGAAACTTGTTAGGGCAAATTTGTTGAGTCGGGCAATAAAACTGTGTACGTGAGTTTTCATGGTATAGCCTACACCGACCTTTTTCTAATTGCCACATGTTTCCAGTAGTTCCGGGATAACACCAAGTCTTAAAGACCTGACATGACAAACATAGCACTTCTATCTGTGATTTTAATTATCTACATTAATTGATAATTATCGTTACATCCTATTCCAATCAGCTCTTCTATTCATATATTTCCTCCATTCACAACTTCTGAGTGTTACAGTGTACCAGGATAATGACACATGGTGCACTGCATGGTGTATTTATTCAGCTATCTAATAAGAGGATGCAAAACTTATTTTCAGGTTGTGCAAGGCTAATGGCTGATGCTAATGTGATTATTTTTTCCCGCATTGTACACTACCAGTAGATCCCATATGTATAAAACTTAACAAACCTAGATAAATAAATTTTTGATTTAACCCGCAGTTATTTTTCGTATACATTCAGGCCTCTTGAGTCTTTATTCACCGTTCAGGTATAGAAAAAGTAGGGTGTAAAACTTCTTTCTATCTCTTCTGTCTAATCCGTCACAACCGTCAACCTGTGCGTGTTACATTTAGTTCACGTAGAAGAACTCTTGGAAGTTGGAAATCGAGAAAGCCCATGCCATTCCCCTGATCATTTTTTTCCATTGTACACTGCATGACATCTTCAGGTGTAGAAAGGTAGACGAATCTCCAACCTGCACAGCCAGTAACACTCGTAATTAGTGAAGGGTTGTGTATGTTGAAATCTTAATTATACTTGGGAACTGGAAAATAGATAGTTAGTGCTGATCTCCTTGTAAAATTTGTTTAACAGTATTTACAAATACTCACATATTGTGAGGAAAGATTAGTCAGAATTTGCCTGTCGACTATTAAAGTTCATAATTAACTGTTGTCTGATTTATAGTAAGTTATAAGTTATACTGGGTTATTTCCCATTAGTCAGAAGTAAGGAAAATATTCTAGCTCAACTAAATAGCAGTGATGCACTGGCGTTACCTTGGATTCTCAAAATGATTATAAGGAATAGAAAATATCTGATACCATAGACAGTTCTCATGGAGATTTCCAATCAAAATATACAGGGGGCGGATCCAGGATTTAGAGAAAGGGGGCTCTAAAATATAGCATGCTTCAAATTCAATGGCACCTCGAGCGCCGAAGGCGTGAGCGGCAAGTTTTCAGAGGGTTCATAAATGTTTCATCAGTCGGCCAAAAATAGGGGGGGGGGGGGGGGGGAGGCATGGGCCCGGGGAAGCCCCCGATGTAAATGTTTGAGACTTGTACAAAACAAACTTTGTGGGTTCAAATCTGCACTTTTTCCTTAAAACATGAATCAATTTTGCTCTTTAAACCATTTTCATGTGTGCGAACATTTAAATGCAATTTCATGCAACCAGAGAGTCTATCTATACTCTCTGATGCAACTAAATCGTTGATAGTGAATATCATTAGGTTTATTGTAGTCTGAATATCAAATTGAGTTGCGCCCCCTTATTTTGTATTTATCAAGTGCGGCGCCACTGTACTTCCTTTCTACAGGCGATCCTTCAGGTGTACAATCAATTCTTGGTATGTCTTCACAATCCTATTCAATCACCCTTCTTTAGGATCCCGAAATCCCAAATTAATATCAGAAATGATAGTACAGATGTCCTTTTCCCCTAATCCGTTATTATATTGGCGATATGGCCAACTTGATCACTTCATGGAACACTCTAAACTTTACGATAACTCCTTAGAAAAACATGGCCGAATTTTCCACATAACATTTATTTATGCTCTGAAAACTTGTCTGTTTGTTGCAATTGCTTCCGAAGTTTATTGAAACTCTTTTGATTTCAGATTTGCACCAAAGAAAGGCAAAATGGTGAGTAATAATTGATTCAGATTGTGTGTAATTTGTCCCAAGTCTAAAAAAAGCAAAAGTCAACACGAAAATGAAATTAAACATTGCCATTGCTGTTTTACACACAACTTGCATGGCCAATAATGCTTTCAGTAGATGCATTGGAGACAACGTTTACTGTAACTGCTGTTTCCTTGAAAGTCAGTTGAATCGGGAATGGTTATAGTTGGACTATTTGTCTTGTCTAAAGTAATTGTAATTTGTGTTTATTTCTAAATATTCTAATAATTTCAGCCTAAACAGATAAAAGAGATCAAAGATTTCTTACTGACAGCACGACGAAAGGATGCTAATTGTAAGTCGTATTATTTTTTTGCAAATTCCATCTTGCAGTGCCATCATTGCAGAACTTACAAGTCGATGCCAACCTTAAAAGTCAAATTGATAAATAAAGTAACTTGCTAATGATGTACCAACTAACGCTTTTACGATCTAAGAAATGAGATCAAAATATTTCACTGAAGCAAGTTCTTATATTTAATTTAACTGGCAAAGTTTAGTGAAATCTTTAAATCTTGAATCTTTGCTAATGATGATTTCTTACACCTCTTGTATGACAATAAAATGGTTACAAATTTATTCTGAAGCAAGATTCTATAAACACTTGTTGTTTTGATTCTCAACTGGATTTTCTTGTGTAAATTTTAGTCCTGTTTATATGTATTGAAAAAATTATACTTTTTCTGATGAGATTATGATTCAAATGCATACTTTTGTTGATTTTAAGGGTTGTTTTTGAATGGTTACACTATGTCTGATTTCTATTGTCAGTTATCCTTTTGTACAATGACTTGCTAATGATGCACCAACTAACGCTTTTACGATCTAAATAATGAGATCAAATTATTTCACTGAAGCAAGTTTTGACACATTCTATTTCAATCAAATCTTGAATCTTTGCTAATGATGATTACTTACACCTCTTGTATGACAACAAAATGGTTACAAATTTATTCTGAAGCAAAATTTCAAATGATAAACCTGCAGATGGCATTCTGTTATTCTGGATAAGTTATTTACTCTGGGTGAATTTGTCAATTGTGCTGTTTCATTCTTTTGTTGGTTTTAATTTGGTATTTTTAGAGTCTCAGTTGTGTGAAAACTGGTATGCTATGGTAGACGTTTATGGCGGGGAATGTGTGTCTATATTATATGCTATGTAGGTAATGCTAATACCATGTAGCTAATGCATATTACAAGTTCCATGTCGCAATATGTTAAAAGTTACTGCAAAATGTTGAATGCAACGATGATAAATCAATGCAGAAAATGTCAAAAAATTGTAGTCTACTTCACTGGTACATTGAAATTTAACATTAGCATTTTCTCATTAATCGTAGTGAAAACGATTCGACACATGTACTCTGTATTTTGTCTTTTTACATTTGTATCGTGCATCGTAACAGCGTAAAAATACATGAAATCTGGGTTATATGTAAATTAGTGCTCACGGCCCTATTTTCTAATCCCGCAAGATCTTGCGTTGAAAATTAACTACTGAAGTTTCACACAGATTCAACTAGCATACAGATTCGGTCGATTTGTCTCAGCATACAGATTCGCGTCAAATCGACCCAATATATAAAGTTCATTATTTTAACTTAAATATCGCTAAAATAACTTGAATTTTTTTTATGGGAAAAGCTGACAAAAATGTTCTTTCAGTTACGCAAATACCTATAGCGCTATCTCATCTACTCTGTGTACCAGTGCCTCGCAGTGCCTCGTCTAAGGAATTGTTACTGGGCGGCAGTTAATCGAACAGGCGAAGATGAAAACTATATCACCGAAAATGCAATTAGTGAAACAGACACAGGCCCGTAGCCAGTCAAGCCCATGAACACCCTTTCCTGACATTTTCTGACTAATTGAAGGTTTATTTGTATAGGGCCACCAGAAGAAAATTTTGATAATTTTACGCTTGAAAACGCAAATTCCTGACATATTCTACCGAAATTATGGTTCAAAATTAATTGTATAGGGTCTGAGGGATCTAGCGTAGACATATTATGAGAAATAGACTCCCACAAATGCAATTTCCTGACCAATTTCAGATTCTTTTGTGTATGGACTGCGAGACCACGAGAAGAAAATTTTGAGAATAAGACGCCTCGAAACGAAAATTCCTGACATTTCCCAGCAAATTTGAGCTTGAAGATTAATTTGTATAGTAAAGTCTGAGGGATCTAGCCTAGATAATTTTGAGCACTAAACACCTGTAAACGCAATTTCCTGACAATTTCTGACGAATATAAGGTACATATCAGGATTTCAAGGCCATGAGGGGAAAACTTTGAGAATTTGATGCATGGATGCAACCTCCTGACATATTCTACCAAAATTAAAGTTCAAGATCATAAAATTAGTATAGGGTTTGAGAGACCTAGACTAGAAATTTTGAGAAATAGATACCCACAATTGCAATATCCTAACGAACTTAAGGTTTAGACACCCGGAAAACGCAAAATCCTGACATTTCAATGAATTTAAGGTTTAAAATTATTTGTGTAGGGTCTGTGATCTCGTCTAGAAAATTTTGAGAATAAGATGCCTGGAAACGCTATTTTCTGACATTTGACGTCAAATTTAAGGCTCAGGATTATTTATTTGTTTAATAAAAAAGACTCAGTAAAATGAATTAATGCATTAAAGAAATAAAACAATTGATATTTTTTTTGGGGGGGGGGGCAAGATTGTAATTAGGGGAGCCCCCGAGCCCCCCCCCCCCCCCCCCCCCTTTTGACATGTACAAACATCATACCGTTGTTGAAAACAATATATTATTCTTATTTCTGTTATGTTATGTTAGGTATATTTTACACTACAGGATGTCGATTGCTAGGGATATTTTAACAATATATATAGGACTGCCGACCGGGACTGACTTTTGTGTTCACTGGGCGGCAAAATACCGCCACTGCGCGGCATCGCTGCCGCCTAGTCACAGTGTTAGTCGAGGCACTGGTACACAGAGTAGATGAGATAGCGCTATAGGTATTTGCGTAACTGAAAGAACATTTTTGTCAGCTTTTCCCATAAAAAAATTCAAGTTATTTTAGCGATATTTAAGTTAAAATAATGAACTTTATATATTGGGTCGATTTGACGCGAATCTGTATGCTGAGACAAATCGACCGAATCTGTATGCTAGTTGAATCTGTGTGAAACTTCAGTAGTTAATTTTCAACGCAAGATCTCGCGGGATTAGAAAATAGGGCCGTGAGCACTAATTTACATATAACCCAGATTTCATGTATTTTTACGCTGTTACGATGCACGATACAAATGTAAAAAGACAAAATACAGAGTACATGTGTCGAATGTCGTTTTCACTACGATTAATGAGAAAATGCTAATGTTAAATTTCAATGTACCAGTGAAGTAGACTACAATTTTTTGACATTTTCTGCATTGATTTATCATCGTTGCATTCAACATTTTGCAGTAACTTTTAACATATTGCGACATGGAACTTGTAATATGCATTAGCTACATGGTATTAGCATTACCTACATAGCATATAATATTGACACACATTCCCCGCCATAGACGTTATGCTTTGGGAAGTTGGCTACTTTTGTCTTTACTTAAATTCTTAACAGATAGAGGAAGGCTTTTGTCTTTCAAGTCTTTCATTATATTTTATTTTCATAGGGATTAAGATATACATGCCAGTTTGCTATATTATCTTTGGACCATTTTGGATAGGTATTTACAACATTGAAGATTAATTATATCAGCTTTGTGGAAATTGATGTAAAACTAACTTTCTAATGTAAAGTAACTTGCTAATGATGTACCAACTAACGCTTTTACGATCTAAGAAATGAGATCAAAGTATTCCACTGAAGCAAGTTTTACCACTCCAATGTGTGAAATGGGTTTAGTTATTGCCATTTTGAATCTTTGCTAATGATGATTTCTTACACCTCTTGTATGACAATAAAATGGTTACAAATTTATTCTGAAGCAAGATTCTAAATAAAGTTGTGTTTAGTACAAAGGGTTGTAATGGTTGGTTGTCTTGAAAATTATGCATACTTGGTATTTTATTTTTGAAGAGGTAATATCTTGGTTCTGAATGATTGGTAGATTTAAATTTAAAAACTTGTACTTCCAGTTCACTGAAATCAGTTTTAGTAGGATCAACTTGATAGCTCATAAATGTTTGTTCGAATGTTGAAGTCGCCGATCGAAAATTCAAATTCCTGGTTTTGTGTTATGGTTAATTATTCTTGTTGATTTGAAAATTAACAGCATCTTTGTATTTCAGCTGTTAAAATAAAGAAGAACAGATATAATGTTAAATTCAAGGTCCGATGTAGTCGCTATCTTTACACTCTGGTTATTCAAGACCGAGAAAAGGCTGATAAATTACGCCAATCTTTACCCCCAGGTACGTATTTCAAACTTAAATTAATAAACTTTCTATGTGTATCAGGAACACTTATAGCTTAGATTTCCACCATTCTTATTTTCAAAGGGACAATTATGGCTCTTAACGTTGCACTAAATGATTTTAAATTTAGCCAATTGAACAATTTCTAAGCCCCTTTGCAATTTAGGCATAGAATAATGCTTACCGTACTTAAAGTGGAATTGCAAGGAAAAATGATTTTCATTTGTATCCCCTTGAGAAAGTTTTGCTAGTGATGATTATTTTACACCTCTTGTATTAAATACAATGATTATAATTTTACTCTGAAGCAAATCCTGATCATTATGTATAGCCTCAGTGTTCATCATTTCCAACCCAAAACCAATGTATTATAGGCAAAGATTTCCATGGAGTAGTCGAAAGTTTGCTTGTGATGATTATTTTACACCTCTTGTATTAAATACAATGATTTTAATTTTACTCTGAAGCAACTTTATCAACTTTACAATTCCACTAAAACTAACCCGTTTTATGATGTCACTGATAGTGATCTACCAGAAGGCACTATTGATATCTATGCAGATCACTGTCAGTGACGTCATAAAACGTGTTAGTTTTAGTAGAATTGCAAGAACCACAAACATTGGAATAGCGAAATAGAAGCTATCATTCCCGATACACATACAGTTTAGAAATACTCTTTACAATCCTTTTAATACAGGATTAATGTCAACTCAAAACTGAAAACTTTGTTTATTTGGTGTGTTGAAAATTTGAAGATCTAGTGCAGTTATATCTTCAATGTGTACTCTATTTCTTAGATTTTGTTTCTGTTACAGGGATTGTAAAGAGGTTTTCTAAACTTAGTATGTGTATCAGAGACACTGATAGCATCAATTTGTGCCATTGCAAGAACCACAGACATCAGAAAGAAAATTAGAATGGTGCAAATTGATGCTACAAGTGTTCGCGATACACATACAAAGTTCAGAAAACCTCTTTACAATCCCTTTAAGTGAAGGGAGAGTATGATTTGTATAAAAAACACTGGCCAAGGTTGTCCTTTCCCTCAGTTAATAGTTATTTTTGTTAATTTCTATTTTAGGTTTAGCAGTCAAAGAATTAAAGACAAAAGAAAAACCTCAAAGCAGCAAAAAAGATTAAAATAAAAAAATGTAAATTATGTTCTAGTTTTGTCCAAATCCATTGATGTCTTGAATGCAGTCATGTCTATTAGGGCTGTGATTCAGTATCTTGTATACGTTTAAAAATACTAACAATTAGTGGAATTGCAGGAACCAAAGACGTCCCTTTATTGTGATGAGGACGTACAATGAAGGGAAATGTTGCCAAGATGGCTGCATTAGACTACTCTTTATTTTCAGATTTCAGCACAAGGCTTCTGTTTATTGTCCCATTATAACGACTAGACGCTTTTTCAATGTCAGCCTCTTTGATCACTGACGTCATATGGGGGGAAACCTGCTTCACAAATCCGAAGGTATCGCCTCTACCCATGCACCGGAATATAGAGCAAGCATCTCGACCCTCTGAGCCACTGGGTCCCCCTCAATTTAAAAGGGCAATGTTCTACCCAATATATCCAGATTTAATCTAAGAAATTATAAATAAAACATGTTATATACAACACAATACAGATGAACGACGAAAAAGGTCTGCAACGGGTCTAGTGCTTCTCTTGAAAAACAAAATGGGGCATTGGTGATCCCAATGTAGCCTATTCTAATTTTATTCATTATAAATAAGAACAACTTTCCGATTAAGATCGACAATTTAGACATCCCCTCCCAGATCTTTTCTCGGACACAAACGTGTAGGTGGAAGCATATACCCCACAAAGAATTCAAAGTCTATTTCAGGGACAAACCGCGTTTGCTACGTCCCTCGCACTGTCGACTAAAGTGTTAGGTTGAGCTGCCATATACCAAGACGAAGTCTGCAGAAATGCCAACTTGTCGGCCGTCGTCAAGACCATGCCATGCAACGTTTTAAAAGCCACAACCCCCAATTTAACTCCCTTGTCTTCCAGTTGCTTAGTAATTGGAATGATGTCAGACGTATCCAATGGAGCGCCGTCTGTCACGAGCACCAAGTGACGTTTGGTCATCGAATTAGCAGACGACTTCGTTTCAAACATGGTGGTCGCAGATTTGTATCCCTCTATTGTATTCATTCCTAAAAATTCTGGCGTGAACTGTCCAGTGGCAGACGCAAGCGTTGCTAAGTCGGCACCTAGGTTGACCAGGACCCTGGCGGTGTCGCTGACCACGATAATACCAAGATGGCAGGTCTCCAGGTTCATGTTTTTGGCGACGGTTTTCACGAATTCTCCTATATACTGGTTATAGTTGTAACTCATCCCGGCAAACTGCCTGGTGCTTTCAGAATCGTCCAGGATCAGAATTAATTCGGAGAGTGGTTCTGAAACGAAAAAATACTTGGATAAATGTGTAAGGCCCATGCGATGATATAAGCCGACTATTTTGTAAACAATAATTAAATGTTTGAATCACTTCCTAAACCCCTGGTCAATTTTCGAGACAGAATATACGACATCTTGGCATGATAGTCAACCATCCTGCTCGGGAATAAGGCAAGGGACGACAACTCTTGTTCTAAGATTATTTTGATTGGCTCATTTTAAAGCACGAGGAGACAACTCTTTCTAAAGCGTTATTTAGAAGTGATTATCTAGCACGGAAGTCTAATTCCGAAGTTGATACGAGTGGTGTTTGAATTTGTGTTTCCCAGCTGAGGAAGCAGCTCACATCGAAAAATTGCGTCAATACACTGAGTTCGTGATAACTTTACACAGTAAAATGATTTAAAAGAGATTTGATCTGTAGGTTGGTTTGTAGATGACAAGTAAACGTTCGCTTCCAGCAGCAGCTGCTATCGCAAACTATAGGTAGTTGCTGGTAGATGACAAGTAAACGTTCACTTCCAGCAGCAGCTGATATCGCAATATGAAGAGATTGAGTAATGAAAATGGTTAGGGATTACTCACCAGGGGGTGATGGACTTGTCGTTGGACTTGTTATCGGAGACGGAGTTACCCCTCCATTAACAACTGAAAAAAATATAGAAGAACGTCATGAAAAATGGTGACTCGCAGTCATATCGTGAAATCGACGAAGCTCAGAATTAAGTTTCTTGGTACCTATAGGTCTACAGATATAAGGCTTCCCAAGAATAAATGGTCAATTATGTCGGAAATGCCATTTATCTCAAAAAAGTATCTACATACTTAAAGTTTCGTTTAGCTGACATGAAGAACACCAATCGGCACCAATAGGCCTACATGTCCGATGGTTGGCATAATTAAAGTAGGCCCAAACGTGAAGGTTTCGCTAGCGCTCTGCAACATATTATGGTTTACGGAAACAGCCAATTTGAGTAGGCATACACTGAATATGGAAATTTGATGTAAAAATTAAGATGAACTTACTTTGACAGATAATGTCCATTATGGCGGGAATCAACGAGTTCAGAAAGAAATCATTGGCGACTCCGAACACAAACCGATTGTCTCCGGAAATCATCTGCAGTTCAGTTGTGTTCACCAAGTTCGAGAAACCCAGAGATATTATTGTGATGCCCTCTTGACGAGCCAACTCGGCTTGCTGTACGGTCAGATCGGCTTGATCCGAGCAACCATCCACCAACAAAATGGCGATCTTCCTAGTTTGACTTCTGCTTCTAAGGCGGAAGTAGTTTCTGACGCTATTCAGCGCTCTGTACGTCTGCGCGCCCTGGAATTCGGGTTGCCACCACATCATACGTTGATTGATGAAATTAAAGTTGTTACTCAGGGGAGAAATGACTCGAGACGTGTCACTAAACGCCATGATACCAGCACGTTCCCGTTGGAAGGGGAAGAGACGGAGTAGGTTGTAGATGAAGCTAGTAACGCCTGGTGCGATGACTCTCCGACCAAGGTTGTAACGTAGAGTTGTTTTCGTATCTCCGACTACTAGCATGATGTCTGCTGGCTGCCGGAACCGACATACTGAAATCAAGATAAAGGGTATAAATTCATATACAAATATGCAACAATATTTAAACAAAATACAAAACATGGCAAAAATCAAAATAAAAGTTATCGAGTAATGAACTCCTCCAAAAAGAATTACCATCAGGTGTTTCGAATAGAGTAAGCATGGTTTGCTTCGCGCGCAAAACCCACCACTATTAATATTAAATTATATCAAATGTTTCATTTAGGCACAATTACCCCTCCATAGTATAACGTTAAGGGGAAGTTCTGAACATTTTGGAGATTGAAAAATATGATTTTGCAAAAATTTATAAAGACTATTGACTTATGTCCCTTGTGTTTGTGGCGCCAGACAGGGTATGCTTACTCTTCTAAAAAATTTCAAGACAAATATCCCCTTCCCCTAATAATTTCTAAAAACGCAACTGCCTGACCCCCCTGGCTATGATCCTCTTTATCAAAAACGTTCATTTAACACTTACCTGTTACTGGGAGTGTGCCTGTTTGAGTTTGAAGAATAAAACAGGTTAATCCGAGAATCAAAACACACAGAGACTTCATAGTTAGTTAAAGTCTTTCAATAGGCCTACAAGTTTGATAGTTTTTTAGTTTTTAAAGTTTCTACACGAAGAAAGAGTATATCATTTTCAACTGGTGATTATTGTCGCTAAAACCATAACTCGTAAATTAATCAGATAATCCTTACAATGTATCACAATTTAATTTACTTAATTTCTAAACAAATTTTCCGATTCAAATTTATGATCCGATCCTTCCCTAAACATACAACACAAATGATGGTCGTGAAAATCAACAGTATCATCGAAAAATCTAATCCAAATTCAACAAAAATCGTGATCTTTTTAGGAATGCTTCGACAACTTCTGACGCAAAAAAAAATCAAGATAAGCTACAAGATGGTTTTAAAATTATGTGGTTTTGCGGATTATCTGAAAATCGGCCGTTTCGATTACTACTGAAGCATAAGAGGGTGATATGAGAGTAGGTCTGGGCGCCCGAGGGTAGGGTTATCTTATTAAACGGACGGTATATACTTAAAAACCTTTGATTTAACCGTTGGGTTAAGTAACCCATTGATAACAACTCCCAAATACAGATTTATAGATATTTCGTTTCGTATATTTTCTAGGGGTTAAACCTACTTGACCTCACGATTTTGATACATTTTGTTTTCTAAGGAAAGGTAGGCTACGTTTAGTTAAGCTTGTCGTTATATGTGTTATAGAAGATACTCTCATAAAATAGCACTGGCCTAGGAGTTGGGCGCTATTTTGATTACTGTTAGGGTATTGTTGTACAGAGTTTTAAAACAAATTTAACCAATCAAATTCAACCAATATTCAGTCCAATGTGTAAGTTTGTGAAAGGGAAAAAAGTTAGGTACAAAATATAATATGTCTCTAATGTTTTATCAAATGCCATTTCAATAACAAGCTAAGAGTTTTGCAATAAAATATGTTAAATCCAAAAAATGACGGGGTGTATAGTGATCTATGCATGTATATGTGGTTTGATTTTGACACAATCTCCCCGCCATAATATTACATAACCGTCCTACCTCCCTGCAATATTTCTATTACTAATGTAGGCGGACAATACCATGCTATTTTGTCTCGCCTTTGTAAACTATCACAGAAAGCAGTTGGCTCAAAATTGAAATGAATTCATTGAACAGTTGGCGTATATTACTGTGGATTTATCCAGTCGACGAAATTTGACGATAATTCCCGATGATTTGTCACGTGACCAACTCATGCTGTAGATGTCGCCACTTTCATCAACCTCCGCCATTTATGAATTTTCAATCGATAATTTATGTCAAAGTTACAAACTTCTCAAGCTTGTTGAGTCATCTACTATCGGTATGATTTCTTCTTAGTAAATTAAAGAATTGTATTCAATTTTTATACTTTTACAGTTTTGAAGCATTTTGGTTTGAAGCGAGTCGTGAAATTACCGATGAACTTCACTCAAATTTTTCTGAACTTTTCCGCTTGGCAACATGTCAACAACTCTAAGAACTCAAATGTTTCCTGTCACAATTTTGTCATAGTTTACCGAATTTATGTTTAAATTCTTTGTTTATTGTTGTTAAATGTCGATGGACCAATTTATAAACATTTCACTGAATGACAATTTGTCCCAATTGAAGTAGGCCAACTTTGTACAACACTGCTACGCTACAGTTGAGTACAGTGCTAGTGCTTTCCAACTATCTTCGTAAATTATTTTGTAGGACGACAGGCAAGGGGAGATAAGAAGTAAACATGTCGACTGGAGACATAAAAAACAACCTTCGTAAACTTCAGTCGGAAATCAAACTGTTAAAATATCCCGAGACAGCAGATGTAGCTGGGTATGTGGCTATTTATAGAAACAATATTTGATATGGGAAATTCTGTAAGGTGTTCAGAGTTGACAATGCTGTTTTGAGTTTTGTTTCAAATTCCTGATATGAGATCAATGATAATGGTGTATCCTTTCTCCCAGCTTATCCTTGGCCAGACCTCTTGACAATGATTGTTCTTTGATTATTAGTAGGGTCTGACATCTGGAGTTGACTGGAATAATGATGACTATAGATGTCAATATACGTTCTCAAGCAGACCAAGATTATATCTCAAAACCTCTATTTATTTGATGTATCGGGTACTCTGATCGACTGTTGTATAACACACTAAACAATTTCTTATATGAATCCAATGTTCTATTAATCACAAAACCTGTTTTATTGTAGATTATCTAAAGGAGTACCGACAGCCTTCCTACCAATTTATCACTATGCCTTCACTCAGTACAGTCCAGCAGTTGCTGCCAAGATAGCAGACATGGATATAGAACTGTTTGGAAAATCAGATCTACGTTTTATGGAAGCAGTTTACAAGGTAATTATCAGTCCTGAGACATATTTCTGTAATTTTGTTTGGTTAAGTTTCTTCCATGGTTAAAAAGCATCAAATAAAAATCGTGGGGATTGTGTAGGCCTACATTAGTTACAGCAGGTGGAATTGTTATAAGACAGACAATTGAGTAAAAAGTAATATCAGGAGCCTTATTCTCGAAAACATAACTTTAGACTTAAATGATTTTAGTGTTCTAGTTAATTGATTGGCCAATCACTAAAATTAATTGGAAATCTATTCCCTTGATTTATTATATCGATATCTTGATAACTTTTAGATTCTGCGAGATATGTTTCAATATAAGCCATTGATATCTAAAGACCAGTTTTTTTCGTCCGGGTTTGCTGAACGTAAAGTTATTATGACTACAGATATTCTGGGGTTGATACGAGCCAAGAAGAAGGAATTACAACCAACTCCTAAAGGTTCAACAAGTCTTAGAGTCAACTCTTCTATAGACTCACTGAATTCGGTAAGTATATCAATATCTGAAATTAAATTTCCATGCTTCCCAACTTACTTACCATGCTTTTCGAAACACCTGATGGTACTTCTCGTATGGGAAGTCTACTGCTATATAATTATAACACCTGACTTTGTCATGCTCTGTACGAGATTTTTGATTAACGGTTTTTATTTTTCCTAAAAGCAATTTAAGAGAGCACAAATTAATACTTAGCTGCATTTTCTAAATTCTGTTAGCTTAAATGTGGCTTAGACTCAGAAACAGGAATATATTCTAATACTCCTGAAGGCGCCAAGGCTCTGATAGACCTTATTCATCTTTGTTTTAAATAGTGTTGAAACGGTTAGTGATTTTTAAGACCCGGGTTCCCGTCAGCAATAACCGGTTATTTTCCGGTTAACCCCGAATAATTCCTTAAGCTTTAAAACAAGAATGAAGAACCGCATTTGTAGCTGTAAATTAAATCTCAGTTAGTACAAATGAGTTCCGAAGTCGCCGAAGAAGAGTTGACCTACTTTGAATCAGTTCCACTCGGAATTGTCGGTAAATAAATACCAACAACCCATCGAAGCTGACATCAGATTCCACCAAAACTGGCCAGACAAAATAACCCCGATGTCATTCATTGGCAAGGTATCAAATAAGCTCCAAACACGAACATGGTCGGGTACATTTAGCACCATCGAACTTAGAATGGACCGCAGTATGATAACATAGTCAAGATCATCAAGGTTACTAGCACCCAGAGAAGACGATGAACGTCTGGATAATCAAGTTAAACAAAAAACCAAACGGGCGGTGTTGATACAATTAGGCCAAAATTATTTGTTCCACTCGTGAAGTAATTTTAATTCTATATAAGGACTGTAATTACTTGTATAAACGGAAAAAGATCATCTTTTATATGATATATAATAATAACGTAGTCTAATCACACTTTGATACCTATATTTAAGATATAATGTAAGGATTTGAAACTTTGTTATACCCCGATGCGGACGATATTGTCAGGCACTAAATTTAATAGACACCGCCGGATGTTTTGACACACTCACAAGAATGTTAAAAGTGAAAGTAGAAAGTTAATGAACGTGAGAAATGCATTGGCTGATATAAATAGATATCTCTAATTGTCCAATCAGAAAATAGCATGCTTTGTTGATGGATTTTTACGGGTGTCTGTTCATAAATATTTTCAACAAGATGTTCTATTTTTTTACGGCTTTATCGTTCTTTGATAAACATCGGAGATCGTGAAGATGAAAAAACAACTATTTTAGATGGTTCAGTTGATAATACGGCGGATTTATGTTATAAAATGCCGTTTTTTAAACGCATTTCTTTATTAAAATGATCATGTTACAAATTGACGGTTAACCGATCATCTGAAATCAGACCCGGTTACCCGTGAAATCGTACCCGATATCGGTTAACTGATTAAACGTTTCAACACTAGTTTTAAAACCGAGGCTCATAATGCAAATTTTGCAAATGACGTCATCCATTCATGCTTAATCTTTTTTGCAGCTGAAAGTAAAACCAGCAGAATCCAGGAGAATTTCTATGATAGGTAGGTTTCTTTATATTTTTTTCTTGGATGATACAAATAATTGAACATAACATTTTGGAACCAGCTTCTATTTGCATAGGGTTCCTGAACTTTAAAAACCATATTATGACATTACTTTTACAAATGCTGCTAAAAATCTTTGTGGGTAAAAGTCGCTAAAAACTCAGTATGGATTGTCAGACTGAGATTGGAAAAGTGAAATTCCTGCCACACTTTAAATTTATTGGAAAATATGTTTAATTTCACAAATACCTATATTTTCAGAAACGTCAAAAGCCAAGAAAATAGCCAAAGAGACTGTGGGTAGGACACAAAGAACTGGTAAGACAGAGACTGTAGGGTTGACTCGACCGTCCAGTGCTCCAACTGGTAGACCACCCAAACCAATGGCAGTGAAACATAAAGGACTGGATGTTAAAGCCACGAAGCCTGAAGAACCTCAAGATGGCGGTGAGAGTTACTGTGGAACACCCAGTATTATTAGAGTTCGACCTGCAGCTGTAGAGGTCGTAAGGTTACCCAGAGGTCAGTCTATTTATGATTATATTATTATTATTTTTACTGTCCACAAAATAACCGCGTCATCTGCCATATGTCCTGCTGCATTGGTTGCAAAACTTCAATTCTTATTGGCAGTCTATGGTTTGGACAAGTTTCTTTCAATTATCAGCTGTTATGCAGGTCAATGCGAGTTAATTTTCTACATGTGAATTTTTTTTTAACAGTATTATAATTAGCATTAAACTGTTGCCCTATGGCGTGTATGGTCGTTCATCAGGACACAGGTTGGCTGCAAAATTGAATGAATGCGCGCTATCTTTATCAAAGATTACGCTGCCATTGTGTTAAAAGTATCTAAACAAATATGACGTCAAGTTAGGTCACGTGGCTAGCAGTGGCATTTATTGCATGATAATGCCATACGAATTAACATTAGGTCAATGGGAAAATATCATAGCAAATGTAAATATTTTTCTTATAGATGGTGAAGTGAGTTCCAGTCAGTCAACCCCTGTCCAGTCAGATCAGATGGGACTTCTATCAAGATTAACCAGTCAGATGTCAGAATTATTCAAGGTAAAATTATTTATCTCAACTTCATTATTGATTAAGGTGTTTCTCCTAATATTTGGGACCTGGGGCCTTATTCTCGAAAACTTAATTTATAATGATTTTAGTGTTCCAGTCATCTGATTGGTCCATCACTAAAATTGATTTTAAATACAGCTTTATTATCCAATCAGATTACTGTATTTCTTAAAATCTGAATTTTATCTCAAATAAAATTTCTAGAATAAGGCCCTTGGTGGCTCATTGGGTGAGACGCTTGCTTACTTACCTGAAAGTTCTGTCCAGGCATGGGTCCTTGGATTTTCAGGGAGTTGATGTTGTGAGTCAGAGGGACAATAAACTATCGATCAGACAGAAAACCTGAGTCTGAGGTAGGCTTTATTGTTGTCCTTAATCAGATGCAACAAAGTGGGACATTAAACTCGTGGTTTATTTAATCTCATAGATGGCAAGATAATTCAAATTGTGTAGCTAGGGTTAAATTTCCCTCATTGTACACTGCATGGTCTTTTGACCGATTTCATAGCTAAATCAGGTGCAGTAAAGTAGGATATAAAACTATTTTTTTTTATTTCATAGATGGTAGAGGACGTTTCAAATCGTGTAGCGTTTCTAGAGGTACCAGTGACGAAAATGTCTTCACCTTTAGGTCATAGTTCAATGATCCAGCCTCCAGCTGAACCAGTGGCTCCACCATCTCAAGCAGACGTCAAAACAGATATGACAGGTATCAAACAACAACAGGAAACCATCTTAGCTAGACTGATTCTTCTAGAAAACAGAATGGCTATGATGGAAGCTAAGGTAGGGTTTATAAAGATCTCCAGACTTTCTCACACTGAACAATATAAGAAACCAAGACTATAATCCTTGCAGGGCTTTATATTACATGCTGGTTACAACAGTAAAAGTCATGCCCAAATAAGAAAAAATAAAACAGAAATAAAATGCTGCTTAAGCACAGTAGAGAAAAATATGCCAGGTTCTAAGGCTGAGTTGACCAAATAAACAAGTAAACTTTCAAGATGTCCAGACTGCACACACTGATTTAGCTCATTTTCTTTTAGCATAGCCCCAAATCCTCCCCTTATTTCTGGCCACATGTATCATGACACATTGGGTGAGGTCAAATTCTGTGTTAGTGTTAACACTGGTGTTAGTACAGAATTTGGACTGGGTCAAATACAAATATTACCTTATTTGATTGATATTGAAACACTTAATTATGTAAAAGATGTACTGTTTTGCGTGTTCACTCCCTAAAAGTACTATATTAACACGAAAAATGAGTTCAAATGTTGTGTTAAATTTATGTTAACACTAACACGTAGCGCCAACACAAGATTTGACTTTACCCATTGTATTGTTTTCCTGAAAAATCTTGACTGCGCTATATCATCTAAAACTGTATCAGCAGAAGGTTTAGGGCACCCAACATGTTAATAATCTAACAAAAATGAAGCTGAAATGTTTAATGTTTAAATTTCCATTAACTGATCTTTGTAGATGGTACCAACAGAATCTCCAATGCCAGTAATTCCTGCAGTTCCTACTAGCGATAGTCCGTCGACTGTTAAAAATACCAATAAAGGAGCTTTTGTTTGTGTGGAATCTTTTGTTCATGGAGGTAAACCAGCTGGGGCCTTATTATCGAAAACTTATTTAAGATAAAATCCAGATTTTAAGAATTATAGTAATCTGATTGGATAATAAAACATATTCAAAACCAATTTTAGTGATTGACTAATCAGATGACTAGAATACTAAAATCATCTATAGTTAAGTTTTCGAGAATGAGGCCCCTAATATATTTAAACATAACTCTCCTCTATCATGCGTTATCATGTGCTACAGGCTGTGCTTGTTAAAGATCTCTCGACAGTTGGAAATCAAAAATAAGTAGGCTAATGCCGTTATCCTAGCAAAATTTCCCTCATTGTACACTGCTTGGCGTTTTCTCATTCTCATTATCCCATGTATGTAGTAGTCCATTTCATTTAGCTTATCATTTAAGTTGATTAGAATTATCTTAGTGAAAAATAGTTTGAATTTTATGATTTGTACCTACAGATAAAATGGTGAAAAAACTTCATGCCTCTCCAGAAAAGCCAATACAAAATCTCATGAATTTTGATGACGACCCAAAACAAGTTGAAGCGTGGAATGGTCATGGAATTCAAAATGGAGCGACGTCAGACAGATCTACTACCCCTGAATCCGAGGCCGCCCCTACCCCTGACAGTGCTGGCTCCCCAGAGACAAAGGGAAGTAATAATCCCTGTCTGTTTATTGACGAGTCGACACAGAATAAAGTCGAAAGAATTAAAAACTTGTAAGTGCATTTTGTTTTTCTTGACTTGAAATTTTTCATTTAGTAACAAGAGATAACTGTATTTTACAAGGGTTACTTTGGTTCCTTCTTTTTTGCCAGCTGGTCCTTGACCAAACCTCTTGACATTGATTTTTCCTTAATTATTAGGTACCCACAAGGATTCTCTTTCAGCTGGTTCTTGGCTAAATCTCTTGACATTGATTTTCCTGGATTATCCTTACCCATTTACAACTGGGTCGACTGGAATTATCAGTGAAGATGACTTCAAGGCTGTTCCTTGAGCAATTAACTTTATTTAACTTAACTTTAATGAATTTTTTTGCTTTTTTATCTTGAAATTTTTAGATTCAATGAGACTGATGGAATGTTGAAGAATATAGGAACCCCAAACCCTCTTCTTGATAATTCTAATAATTCTAACCCCAGTCAGGCCAAGGATCAGGACGCTGATGTGGATGAGAAGGAATTGGCAGATATGAGTGCAGAGTAGGTGTATGTTTGACCTTGGAATACCTGGAATGGCAGTACTGAAAATTATTCTAATTTGGAAGATTTTGTGTTTTTTTGCACAATGAAAAGGAAGAGAACTTTGAGATGCTTAGTGTTCATAGATTCTTCCAATGTGGAATATTTGTGTGTTTTTATTATGCATGAGTGACAACTGAGAAAAATCAAGGTTATTACAATCTGGGTTATTTTGGTGTTTTGTGAAAGGTGGAGAAATACCTACCTATTGGACTATTTTGTGTTCAAAACAGGAGAAGCATGTGCAATAACTTCTTGAGTATTTTCACTAAAATTCGCCTTTGAACTTTAAGTACATTAATTTTTTATGTAATTTTGCATTTTTTTGATGCCTTATCAAATATTACTGCTATCTCAATTTATGCAGTGTTTAACAAAAATCTTTCTGTTGGAAATTACAGAACTTGACAGTAGATCTGATGTTTTTTGCAAGCATGCACCAAAACAGAAAAAAAGAATGAAAATTTCAGAATCTCTTATTATTAAGGTGATTATAACGGTGTGCCATATTTCTAGAGATGTGTTTATTTTTTACTATATCTTATAATCTTATATCTTAATGGTGCTATTTTCTATGTTGCCAGATTGATTTGGTCACAAAAGTGCTTCTTTATATTTGTATGTGTGAGTTTGTAATGTATTGTAATTTTGTCACGCTATTTGAATTCCTGATTCACTGTGATGAAGAGATGGTAATTGTTGCTTCTGATTTAAACGGATAATAGAGAGGTTTTCTAAACCTTTCCTGCATTTTATGACATTTTTTTGTATCATTCCAATTTTCAGTGATTAATTATATAGACCTAGCTTTAACTATATATTATAGTATGACATCCCCATAGCAATAATTTAATTGCAGTTTTTGTGATAATTTAGAAAACCTCCTTATAATCCCTTTATTGAATTGAATTATATTTGGTCAAAAAGTGTTATTATTATATATAAATTGTCGTTAGTATAAGCCTATTGATGTAAATTTATGTTTTCCATGAAATAACTTAAGAATTAGCCTTATGAATTATGTTTTTCTCATAAGCAATTTTGACATCTAATATCAGAAACCTTATAAGAGTTGTTCTTGTGGTAACATGCATTCCTTGTAGGAATTGTAAAGAGATTTTCTTAAATTTGTATGTGTAACGGACACACCTATAGCATCAATTTGCACCATTCTAATTTTCATTCATTGTGTTGTCTGTGGTTCTTACAATTCCACTTAAACTAAGTGTTTGATAACGTCACATCTACAAAGGTCTTCTGTTATACAAGTATTTTTCTTAGTTGTGATATCATCTAACACATAGTTAAAATGGAATCGCTGAAACGAATAAAAATTGGAATGGTACAAATTGATACTATCAGTGTCCTGATACACATACAAAGTTTAGAAAACCACTTTACAATCTCTTTACCTTCCTATTAAAAGTCTGATTCCCAATCTTTTAGAACTATTCCAACCCCTTCTATATTGAGATGTGTCACATATTTATAGATTGTCACTAGTAATTTCCTAAAACCAAAGATCTGTGATTTTGTGTGATATTATTTTAGTTTAAATGTCTGTCTATATTTTCTATCACAATGTACTAAAGAATATATCTTCAGTATTATAATCTTTGTAATATTATATCTTATATTAAAACACTATCTCTTAGAATGGTCAAAAAAAATTCTTAATTCTTCAATCTGGCCAATAAATAAATATTCATCAGTGGTGCCGTTATAAAAAATATTCATCAAACTAAGTAATTATTCATAAACTTTCAAGTTATTATTGAAAAACGCTTAATTTTTTTTTAACTTTTTCAGTTATTATATTTAATGTAGTTTTTTGCATTTATGAATTTATGCAGGTAATCTGTTGTAAAGTAATGTAACCAGGTAAGTCTACTCATTAATATATACCTACTGAGAATATTGATTTTGTGATCATTTTAAGAGTACATGTGTAAATTTTCTTTCTTTGTCCAACATCATTTTTTTTTGCATGGGGTGTTGTTGTGGCTTAATGAGTTTTAGGGTTCAATCCCAGCATGAGTTGAGATAATACTTAGGATATCCCCCCTGTCGTTTGAAGGGAAAAAAACTGAAGATCTGTATGCTACAGACTGCATGTTAAACATATTGTTTATAAGACATATAGAAATAGGCATAGATAAAGAAGCACAAGATATATGGATATACTATTTCTGACATTTATTAACTCAACGTTTCACATGCTCATACAGGCAGCGTTATCAAGAGAATGAATAATATAATAAGACTAACAGAGTATATATAGCAAATAAATCGTTAACAACAAAGGGTAAAGGAAACCATATATAACAACAACAGTATAATAATAGGTATAAGGGGGACAGTATGCAAAGATAACAGTGTTAATCACATAATCAGGATAAAAGGAGTAGTTAATAAAGATATAATCAGGATAAACAGGACTGGTTAATGAATCACATAATAAGGATAAGAAGAGTAGTTAATGAATTACATCAATCAAAGAGGTCATTCCATACATTAGAGATATAGTATCCTGTGTCTCTATTAAGCTCTGGCTTATGTTTCATAATTTCGGTGGCTTCCCGTATCTTTCTGTTTTTCCAAAAGGTCTGGTTGTTGGCTAAAATTTCGACTTTATTCCATCGCACTCTATGGCGCCTGTCTTTGAGGTAGTGTTCGGCCACTGCAGAGTCATCAGGTTTCCAGTTGGTACAGGCTGTTTTGTGTTCATCTGTTCTTACGGATATCGGTCTGGATGTTTCACCTATGTACGACTTATTACAGCTGCAATTAATTTTATACACTACACATTTGGGGTCAGGGTTGAGTTGTTGAGTTCTGCCTTCTGCATGGACTAGGGTTTTCAATGATGTGCTGCCTGAGAACGTAACTGTAGCTCCGACCTGGTCTGTCAATATTCTTTTGATGTGGTAGCTAGTTCTTCCTACATATGGTATATTGACATGTATGGGGGTTTTGGAGGGTTTAGGCGGTTTACAGGTTGGTGCTAGGGTATTCTTCATAGTCTTTTCTACAAGTTGAAGGGGGTATTCATTAAAATTGGTGAATGAGTTCTTTAGGTGCTCTAATTCTTCATCTAGGTTTTCACTATCACAAATGAGATTGGCTCTTCTTGTTAGTGTTGAGATGATACCAGTTTTTACTGTAATTGGGTGGTTGGAGTCATTATGTACATACTGGTCGGTATGGGTCGGTTTTCGAAACACTTTAGTGGATAGTTTATCATCTGATCGAGTAATCATTACGTCAAGGAATGGTAGCTGATGGTTGGTAGACTCAAGTTCAATTGTGAACTGTATTCTGGGATGGATGCTATTGAGGTGACGTCTGAGATCTTCAGGGTCTTTATCGGTGTCTATAATTACAAATGTGTCATCGACTTTTCGTAGCCAGCATTGTGGTTGGTATGGAGCCGTAATGAGAGCATTTTCTTCAAAATAGGTCATGTAGATTTCTGTAAGTAAGGGGCTAATAGGAGATCCCATAGGTAGACCATGAATTTGATTGAACATTTCACCTTTCCACGTAAAGTAAGTTGATGAGATACAGAGTTTTACCAGGTCAGTTATACTATTGATACTGAGTTTCGTATTAAGATCAGAGAGACACACTAAAAGGCGATTAGCAAGGATATCTAAGACTAAATCTGTGGGTACATTGGTAAACAAATCTACAACATCGTAGCTAACTAATTGACCGTTATACTGTTCTGATTTAATTTGGTTACAAAATTGGGCCGAGTCTTTAACAAATGATTTAGCTGTTTTACCTAGTGGCGCGAGTAGCTGAGTAAGGTGTTGGGATAACTTATAATAGACACTGTTACGAGAACACACAAGTAATCTAACTTTTACTGGGTCCTTATGAATCTTTATCTGAGCTTTAGCGTAGGGGGGACTAGGATGTGATATATGGAGCTGTTTATGTAGAACTTCATCAATTTCTTGTTTTTCTGCAAGGTCTTTTAATTTAGCTTTTAATTTTCGGTTTAGTGTGGCTGTTGGGTCAGTGCTGGTTCTTTGGTAGGTATCTGGGTCTTCAAGTGTGGTCTTCACTAATTCTTCCAGGTGGTTGGTATCCATCACGACAGTTGCTTTACCTTTATCGGCTGGTACTACTGTTATGGATGGATCTTGGTTGAGCTCTTTGATGGCTTTTCTATCTTGTTTGGTTAGGTTGGACTTCTGGGGTTTGGCTTGCTTAATAATATTCAATATTTGATGTCTTACATGGTTTAATTTCCCATTAGGTGCTAGTTGTTGGAGTCCATTTTCGATATTAGTCACAAAGGTTTCTTTAGGTAAGGATTTGGTAGTAGTACGATAGTTTAATCCCTTGGATAGGAGGTTAATTTGGTCATTGGTAAGTGGTTTAGACGAGATATTCACAACTGTTTTCTTCCTGTAGTCTTCTATGGTAGTTGGTTGGTTTGGTTGGGGGTTGTTCTGTTTCTTCTTGATAAGGTTAGCTAGTTTATTCTTCTGTTTGGATCTGGATTCTTCAATAGTTCTGGTGTTGGCATGTTTGGTTATGGATAAGTGGTTTTCATAATCTGTGTGAGTTAGAACTTCTTTTAATTGATGGAGCAAATCAGTTTTTACAGTGTGTAGGGTAACTTTCAATTTCCTATAGTGGCTAATACGTTCTTTAACAATCAATTTACCTGCATTATTGACTACTTTCAAAGCTTCTTTAGACTTGACTGGGGTTGAGAGACGTAGACCTAGTGGAATAACATCACTGTCTCTGCATCTAAGAAGAAAAATAAGGTTAACACACGATTTATCATACTTATACTGAGTAGTTTTCAACTTATTAATCAAATTCACTGTCTCACCTCCATAATGGTGGGTAATGTATTGTTTATAAGACATATAGAAATAGGCATAGATAAAGAAGCACAAGATATATGGATATACTATTTCTGACATTTATTAACTCAACGTTTCACATGCTCATACAGGCAGCGTTATCAAGAGAATGAATAATATAATAAGACTAACAGAGTATATATAGCAAATAAATCGTTAACAACAAAGGGTAAAGGAAACCATATATAACAACAACAGTATAATAATAGGTATAAGGGGGACAGTATGCAAAGATAACAGTGTTAATCACATAATCAGGATAAAAGGAGTAGTTAATAAAGATATAATCAGGATAAACAGGACTGGTTAATGAATCACATAATAAGGATAAGAAGAGTAGTTAATGAATTACATCAATCAAAGAGGTCATTCCATACATTAGAGATATAGTATCCTGTGTCTCTATTAAGCTCTGGCTTATGTTTCATAATTTCGGTGGCTTCCCGTATCTTTCTGTTTTTCCAAAAGGTCTGGTTGTTGGCTAAAATTTCGACTTTATTCCATCGCACTCTATGGCGCCTGTCTTTGAGGTAGTGTTCGGCCACTGCAGAGTCATCAGGTTTCCAGTTGGTACAGGCTGTTTTGTGTTCATCTGTTCTTACGGATATCGGTCTGGATGTTTCACCTATGTACGACTTATTACAGCTGCAATTAATTTTATACACTACACATTTGGGGTCAGGGTTGAGTTGTTGAGTTCTGCCTTCTGCATGGACTAGGGTTTTCAATGATGTGCTGCCTGAGAACGTAACTGTAGCTCCGACCTGGTCTGTCAATATTCTTTTGATGTGGTAGCTAGTTCTTCCTACATATGGTATATTGACATGTATGGGGGTTTTGGAGGGTTTAGGCGGTTTACAGGTTGGTGCTAGGGTATTCTTCATAGTCTTTTCTACAAGTTGAAGGGGGTATTCATTAAAATTGGTGAATGAGTTCTTTAGGTGCTCTAATTCTTCATCTAGGTTTTCACTATCACAAATGAGATTGGCTCTTCTTGTTAGTGTTGAGATGATACCAGTTTTGTATGCAAACTTTTCCTCATTGCGCACTGCATGGCATTAACCATTAGACAACCAGGCAACCAGTGCAGAATAATGGAAACTTGGAGAATTAAATCATTTTTTATTTATCAATAAAAATGGAGGTTTGGTCATCTTCCATTTAGTGCTGGGTATCGCCAACCATGTCACGATACGATACGCATCGCGATACAGAGGTCACGATACAATACTTATCGCGATATGTGATTATGTGGTATCTAAAGCTTTAAAACTTCTAATTTGGTCATTTAGTTGATAGTAGTGATCCATATCCATGTCTTAAAAGAAATATTTCCCGACATCAATCAATTCTGTTAAAAAAAAATGTGTGATTTCATACGGTGACTTGTAAAAAATCCAAACTTTTTATGAAATATGAGGTATCGTCAAGTATCGATACACGACCTCGCGATACGATACGCGTATCGCAGCCTGCTGTATCGCAATACATCGATACAACGATATATCGTGCCAGCACTACTTCCATTTCTCTAATTCTGAAAATTAATAAATGAAAATAGTCAAATTTAGGAGAGGGGGGTCATTAGGGCTAAAGATAGCTTATATTAGGATATCCCAAAGAAAGTATGGTTAAAATGAATGTTGAAATATTTAAAATCATGGCTAAGCTTAACACTTCTGAATTGTCGATTGTTAAATAATTTAAAGTAAGAGATCATATACTTACTGATTTTTTATTTTCAACATAATGTATCTAGACGTTACATTCTAACGGGGGGCTAGGAGAGGGTCTTGTGGGGTAGCTACAGGCCCGATTGAATTTAAGTTTTAATTTGTACTTGTAATCTAAATTCCTCAAAATAACATTAAGATTACCTGTATGCCTATAAAGGCAATCGCTGCTCTGTTGTAGCTCATCTTGTTGGAAGCTGCCGTTCTAGTACGGCGCCGTTTTTTAGCAACAACATTAGAGGGGGCCTTTCTACGTCGAGGCTTTATAGCAGCTGATCGCTTTCGAGGTTTGGCTGCAACTCGTTTACGTGTTGAAGATGGCAAGCAGCTTTCTCCAACAGCAACAATTAATGCACCAATTCTTGAAGCACTTGCCGCTTTTCTAGGGGCTTTCCTTGCAATGGATTTTCTTGGAGCCATGTTTTTATGGAATCTGGAAAAAAAAATATGTTAATCTTACTTTAACAACTTATCGAATATAATTAATAGTAGGACGACAATAACTTTTTTTTTTTAAATTAAATACCTTTAATTTCCACCTAGGTCATAATTCAAGGAATAAATAATTAAAAACTTTATTTGTCACCTATGACGCTCGCGGGTTTAGAATTCATTCTTTTTATTATCCAACCCCTTAATGAAATTCCTAAAACCGCCACTGATTATCCTTTGACTTTCATGTTGGCTCTTAGAGTGACTTAGGGTGGGCGAAGGGGTACCAGGAGTTTGTGTAAATCAATTTAGAGGTACGAAGAGTTCGAAAGGTTGGGAACCGAAGTGATAGAGGGAGAGAAGTAAGGGAGGGGGGTAGCCTAAGGGCCTAGCCTGTCCTTGAAACTATCTGTACCTGCCCTCGACCATCAGCTAGCCCATCGGAGATCCAGAGTTTATCCCCCGTGTCTAAAAACACTGGTCGAAATTTCCAGAGCAAGTAGACTGATTGATGAAATATTAGTAGTTGACTCTTTCCATTGTGCTATAAGTTATGGTTGAACTTGAACTGAAGAGATGGTAGGATACCAACCACCGAGGTCTAGGTGTAGTTAAGCAAGGCCTAGCAGATCGTGTAAGGTTGGGAACTCGGAGAATTCTGAGATCGAGTCCAACTATAACTTATAAAAGTAAGCTTTTCTTCCAGCCCTCTCATTGAAATATTGCCGGTTTTCATTGCTGTGGCCGCTAGCCTATAATACCGTTTACGGTCTAAGGGAGAAAACTCTGTTTTACTTTAGGTCAAAATTTGTAGACGCCAAACCACAATTAATTAATTTATTTTTTAATATTAAATAGCGAGCTTTTGATTGGCTAATACTTCACAGCCGGCATAGTACACAACAAGTATTTTCATTGGTTTGGTGTAGTCACATGATATTGTTTACCTAACAACGTGACGTAATTATGTGACGTAGACTTCTGGCCAATGAGAAGACTTTTTAAAAATTTCCACGCACGAGCTTTTGAATAGAATGAATTAAGAGATTCGATTGGTTCAGAGATTGATAAATCATCAGTTCTTTCCCTTGATTAGTAGTCTTCATTGTCATATATGTAAATATTGCTTACAGCTAAGATGACAACAAACTTTCGAAGATAAGCCGATTAACACGAAAGAAACAGCAATAATAACATGTTTTAAACCATAATACGGCTGATTTATTCAATTGATCGATTTGTCAATGAAATATGCATCCAAATTCAATCTGAAACCTTCGTTTCACAGAATTAGGTCACGTCAATACATATAAACGTGGTCTGGAGCTGCTTAAATTTGATCGAAAGAAAAAATGAGTTGTTTCCCTTAGACCATAATTTTGTAATAAAATACCAAACTCAGATTATTATAGTCAGTTGTTTAATGGGCCTATCTTGGCCTACTGTTATTAGTCAAAGTTATCAAATATTTCATTCAAAAGTTCTACATGCAAGAAGTGCGATTCCTTCAAAGCTACGTCTACACTAGACTAGTAAAAATCGAGTTTTTAAAACCCCGGGTTTTACCAAAATAACCATTATGTAGACGGTGAATGTTGCTAGGGTCATAATGTTAGTCTCATACATTGACAAAATTTGCTCCTTGAATTTCTTTTCCTTATTCTTATAATTAAACCGACTAGCACTTAAAGTTAATAGTTCTTGTTACTGACCTAGGATAGTGTTTTTTTTTTTATGAGATATCTTATTTCAATTTAAAACTATCGAAGCGAAAAGCAAAAGAGAAAGTAGGCTTACGTCATAGTTTTCCTAGAAATAAATTAATGTAGCCTAAAGGCGATGAATGTAATGATCTTATGTCACACTCCGCCCGATTTGAAAATTTGAATTTGAAATTTGAAAATTGGGACGATGTAAATAATATTGATGCTAGGGTTAAGGTAGGGGTAGGATAGGGTATATAAGGTAGGGGTAGATAGATTAGAGCAATGTACATAGTCGTAGGAGACAGGGGGGGGGGGGGGGCAGTTGCCTCCCCAAATAGTATGCTTTCGGGCAAAAAATCCCCCAAATCGGGCAAAATATCAATAAAACTCGGGCAATAAGTCGGTTTGCCCCCCTGTTAAGTCGTGGGCCCCTACGGCTATGCCAACCTTTCATAATAGGCTACCGCAGCTCAAATTCACGCAACTCCCGCTTAATCAATTGTTTAATTCAAATCTGTGGCGATATTGCGCCAGGGTTGTTGTTTCGTGCTTCCTTGTCATTGTCGACCGCAAGCAACTACCTAGACCGACAAGTTGACTCTAAATAACTCTGCCAGCGGCATTGAGAGAGACAGGTATTCCGGTCTAGCAACTACCTTACTGTAGGCTACAAACCTTACACAGCATAATATAGTTATATACAATTCGGGCTGGAGAACACAATCATCTGCATTCCCCATGACCCCCTGACAAATACCCCATGATGGTCCTCAGGTTGGGAACCACTGGGGAAGTAGGTATAGGTAATAACGTCTTTACAGTCCCGTAAAAATGGGATCGAACTCCTTCCTCCATGCTATTATTTTTTGTAAAATCTAAGTTATGAATGTAGATTACTAGCCTATACTTTTTATCGGTTGGAAATTATTAGCAAGGCAATTTCCTTTTCTTTCTTGCATGAAACCCTATCTCTGTCCGGCAAGAGGTTTGTTTTTCAGGAATTCAGAATAAACTGAAAATAACTGATTTCATTTTAAATCAAATAAAAAATTTTCTTACCTCCTCTTCACTCCTTTAAGCTCGCGCTATTCAGAGTTAAATAATTGCTCCTGGTCTGTTACGTCATATTTATACCTGCATATGGATTGCTTTTAAAAAGCCTAGGATGTGATTGGTGCAGGGAAAACAGATAGGGAAATAAAAGAGACAATTTTATTCCTATAGTGACATGTTATGTTTAATATCAGTTCGACCAATCAAAACCTGAAATATTTGTATCTAAGCTTATCAAATATTGTGGTTACAACTCTCCACAAAAACGTAACAGACTATATGCATATAGTGTAGTTTTGGTTCTTTTAGACTCTTAGTTATATTTTTTTCAAATATTGTTATACGAGAAATGCCGTGTAACATTATTTAAAAAAAAAATATAACTGCATGCCCTTGTGCTTTTAGGGGCCATTTACATATATTCAAGGATCAAATCTTCTCGCAATGATAAACAGTCCCCTTAAAAAAAGCTGAAAAGTTTTATAATCAATTTAATGAAAAGTTTATTCATATAATCTTCAATTGATGATATGACATGGCGTGGTTCAAACTAGTTTTACCTAGAAAAATATAATTTCTAAGACCCCGTCACATTATATAGCCGTAGGGGCCCACGACTTAACGGGGTGTGGGGGAAAGGCAGACCGACTTATTGCCCGAATTTTAATGATAATTTGCCTGATTTTAGGGATTCTTTGCCTGAAAACATAATATTTGGGAGGGCAGCTGCCTGTCCCCCTGTCTCCTACGACTATGTCTGTCACTCCCACCCCTCCCCTAGAAACACTGTATGGCTATAGTTCGATTTGAATTCAAATCATGTTATAACTTGATAGTATATATAACAAATATATAAATTTATTTGGTGATATTTGATATCCTATATTCAAGGCAGTTCAAACTAGAAACTTCTTTGTTATTGGATTCCGAGAAATATATCGATCATTTCCAAGAAAAGATCTGCCTATAAATGTTTAAATTGTTTTGTCATCAAGTTCATTGGCAATATTCATACCTGGGCAAAATAGTTTCGCAAACCAGACAAACTTTACAGGTAAATACAGGTAACTAAATATATTTACCTTCTACTGTTTTACACCTAATAGGCTAATAAATAACATGCAGTGCACAATGAGGGAAATTTTGTCATGACAGCAGCATGAGCCTTCTCTTATTTCAATTTCCAACTGATTAAGTATACAGCCTGCAGCACACAACGTTCGATTTATTTTCCCATCTGAACGACTATAAGACGCTTTTCATTTTGAACTCCTCACCTATATTGGAGATATCTGCGACACATACGGAGCTAGCGAAGTTTTCGTATGGACGCGTTTTTTTTTTGTCAGATGTCAGGATCCAAGTTACAGAGCTGGGAATATCATGGTAATAAGAATGTATCTACATGTATGTTGACAGTTTTGGTAGTGGTGTGTTACAGACCATGCTTACTCTTTTCAAAACACCTGATGGAACTTCTCTCTGGGAATTCCACTACTATATTCTTTTAAGCATAACACAATAAGGAGCATTAGCTGTGTATAGTAGTGGAGAAGTACTATCTGGTGCTTCAAAAAGAGTAAGCATGATCTGTTTTAAATCCATGTTATTATTATAATTCTAGAGAGTAGCAGTATATTGGTGAAGATGGATTCAGAAACTACAGAACAGAATGACAACCAGAATCAATGTGGTATCTGTTTGACTGATTATAAATCACCTCGAATACTGCCCTGTAAACATATCTTCTGTCGATTGTGTTTAACAAAACTTCTTGATCAAAAACAAGATGCAGAAGTAAAAGCGGGTCCGGGAGCATGCCCTATGTGTAGGGAAGAGATCAAACTATCAAGCAGTGAAGTTGATAAATTACCGATGTATTTTGAAGATGATGAAGAAGATGATGATGAATATCATGATGTTGATGATGATGATAATGATCATGATGTTGATGATGATGATAATGATGATGATAATGATGATGAAGTTCAAATAAATGTATGTGTTGTCTGTGAAAACAATGTTCCAGCTGAATTTGAATGTTTTCAATGTCAAAAAATGTTGTGTGCAACTTGCAAAAGTAATCATGACACCTGGCTTAAACATGATGTGCAGGATCTCAAACTTGACCTATCTCAAGATAAATGTGTAAAACATCCAGAAATTAAAGTCGAATATATCTGTTTGGATTGTGGCAGTATACATTGTAAACAATGTGTAAAATCGAAGCATGGTCTACACCAAACCCAAACTCTAAAATCCTACTTGATGGAAATTGATGGAGAACTGAAGAATTATTCTTCTGAAATTGTCAAAAAGATAGAAACTGTTGAAACGTCAAAGGCAAAGTTTTACTCCAACACAGAATCTCAAGTTCTTGAGAATATTCAAAATGTCAGAATCCTTGGCGAAGATTTTAAGATAGAATTAGAAAAGGCTTGTGGGTTAGAAAATAAAAATCAACTTGCAGACAAGACATTGTTGAATAGAATCAATTTTATGGAAAGGAAGATCCAGGAGAGCAAAAAGCAGAGAAAATTTAACCAAAGTCTGATTTCAGACATTAACGAATTATGTGAAAAACTTAAAACTCATAAAAGATTTTACCTTCCAAATAAAATTGATGATATTATCAATAATCAGATTGGAAAGATGGATGTCCAAATTGGGAGGTTGTTTGTATTTCAATTAGACAGAGATGGAAAAGGTGAATTTGATATTTTCTTTGGTAATATAAACTGGTCAGTTATAGTATCAGTGTCAGAGGAGTGCCGTCCAGTAACTTTTAGTATTTCTTTAATCCCCTTTATAAAACCTGAAGACACACTGTTGATAGAATCTATTACTACAACTATTACTTTATATGTAGAGAAGCCATCTGAGAATTTTACTACTTTAAGAAAATTCACAAAGACATTTAAATCAGCAAATGATGAATTGAAATGGGAAGCTAATTATACGATAGATAATAGTGATCAGAATTCACAGGTCGTTGAAAAAAACTATAATAGACATGCAATGACTCGGAAAAAACCAAATAGATCTGCTGGCATCAGTTTTGGCTCCTCTTTCTCTGTATCTGAACTATCTACCCCTTCACCTGGTCTACTGATCCCTGTAGCTACTGGTCCAACTTCCCGTGTGAAGGTTCTGTTCCAAAGGACTAGCATAAAACACAGAACCCTTGTGGAGTAGCATTCAGCAATTTATAAATTTATAAATATAGAATTTCGTTGTGTTTTCTCCAGCCATTTTAAACTAAACATTTTACCAGTGATTTGCGATGCCAAGAGGTTTGACCAAGGACCAGCTGGGAAAAAGGATCTTACGTTGTTATCCTTGTAAAATATAGTTGTTTCTTTCTTTCTTTTCAAGTGGTATAGGAAAAAAAGCATTGTCCATAATTTTTTATTTATAAATTTTATTAGAATTTTGAATCTTACAAAGTTTTTGTATTTTATTGTCAATTATAGTCCCAAACATCCAGTCTCTGTATCACTCAGGGGGGAGACGCTGTGGTTCAGTGAGTTAGACGCTTGCTCACTAACTAGAAGGTCCAGGGTTCAATCCTAGCAGTGATGCAGGTCTGAGGGGCTGACATGGTAAAGCAATTTTAAACATGTTTATTTGGTATTCAGAGAGTCCATAGATAATATTCTTGATTTCATTTTTTTTATTAAATAAGCAATCTACAGCAATGGAGGTTCAAATTACAATCAAACTTCCTCAACTAATTTGAATTTTGCATGTAATGGAGTCCTATAAACATTGAAGAATTTTTTATGAATGACTGTCCCACTCTGTACAATTTCGTATAACGGTGAATTATGTAGGGGAGATAATTTTTCACTCGTCACCATGACAACACCGTCACACATTGCCTGTAATGCTCTGTGTTTCTGTAGTTTCACCTGGAATTAAAAAAAAAAAATTTAAGATCATTCTATTATATTTTAGAACACACTGAACAAAATTCTTCAAATCTGTTTAATTGAGTCTTTGACAACCTTTGTCAATGTTCCAGATTAAAATTCTGACACAGTCATGATAAACAGTCATCTTTCTATCTAAATGGGAAAGAGCAGACAACTCTTGTCCGAAGATTGATTTTGATTGGCAGAATCGAAAGCAGGAGCAGACTTTGGCGAGAATCACAACATCTCACTTAAAATTATAATGTTGCAATATACACATTTAAAATTGAGAAAAAATTACATTTTCTCCAGGATAAAACCTCAATCCTCGCTGATGGACTAAAATTTCACCAGCATGAACAAAGTCACCATCTTGTTTTTTCCAACCATAACCCTTTCCTCGAGATTTTCCACGAGTGTTTCTACTGACTGACATTGCCTTTCGTTTGGCAAATCTCACTTGACCCGGTGCAGCAATTGGATTGTACACTGAAAAATAAAAATGTCTGCTAATGTATAAGTCATTTCTAACTTCTATTTTGCTATATATTAAAAGAACATTGATTTAAACTTTGCATTTGCCCTCTGTTGCATATGAATAGTTACTGGTTTTGGGTAAAGTGAAGGAAGGGAGATAACTCTGTATGGAAAATTGGGAATCCAGTATTCAACATCTTGAAGTCAACAACTTTAGTAGTCATGTAGCAATGTTTTACGACAAAAACATATCGCATGAGTTTAAAACTTATTTTTCATGATTATTGTTCAGTTAGAAGTAAATCGTACCTTGTTTTGTCATCAAATTCGAACTTTGTGAGAAAAGAGTCTTTAGCATGGAGGCTGCCATCTTGGAAATATATCAATACGCATTCAAGGTCGAACTATTTACGAAATAGTTCTTGAGGATTTTTCGATTCAAATTCCCGAAAAAGAGTTATATGAAACTGAAGTTGCCTGGAAATAATACGATAAAAGTATTCTTTGATATTTTACACAATTTCACTTCAAGATGGAAAGTAAATAGCTTATTTCATCTTATGGATCGCGGAATGATTTTGGAATGTTGTTTGGTTTGGAGGCAAAATCAAAACATTGACAAGAGAAAATGTCAACATTAAAAGTGAACGATGTTCTAAATGAGAGCATGTCACAAGTTCTGGCCGTCTGCCCCGATGTTGACATTCGTTCATTAAAACTAGATCTCACTTTAACGGGAAGTGCTGAGCAGACAATTAACAGAATTTTAGATGGAACGGTAAAAATTTCAACATCTACTTTCATTTTCTAAGTCGCATCTCTGAGGGTTATAGTTATATAGTCAACTTCAACTTGGCTCCTTACCAACATGGCCTCAAAGACTGTAGTCAAAAGGACCTCTAATTTGGTCATGACGGGCCCCCAAAATTACTCTTTGATTCAGTGACGTTTCTAGGAATCTTTAGGTAGGGGGCCCCCAGTTGGGCCAAATAATTGTCAGGGGGTGGGGGGCTACCAGCACGAGGTATCTGTATGTATCATTATACAAAATTTTAAAGTGGAAGGGGGGGGGGGGCAAAGGCTTAGATTTCAACTACTGAAAACACGATTCCCATTCACCAGCTTTGTCTATCTGTGATCAAAGTGTTTCTTTGTGTTTTTCAGAATTTGACAGCATCAGAAGAAGAATTGTCAACAACTGACATCAACAGCGATAGTTCGTTAGAATTACCCATAATACCCTCAAAATCGGCAACCTTAAATATCACTAAAGATACTCAACTTAATTCTTTAAAACTTAGAGTGGAAAAAATTTGTGCCTTTGACAGCGACAGTGACAGTGAAACCGAGCTTCCAGATTTAGATATTGAAACTTCAACATCTTCCAATGTGACCACAAAAACAGCACAAACGTCTAAAATAGCATTTTCATGCACAGATTCAAACCAGAATGAAAATATTTCAAAAGTTTCTAAACTAAGTAACTCAATTTCTTCTTTAAGTGATAATACCAACATTGCACAATCTGCAAATTTAGTGCCAAGTTTTTCCAAACCAGACACAGACATTGTTGCTGTTGATAAAAGAATTAAAATGAATTCTGATGATGAAAACTATGACATTGTGTCATACCCGACTCAAAACATCAAACCTTATACTGATACATGTTTTTCATCTGATTCTGGCGAGGACGAACTTCCTGACCTGGACCTTGACCTTGACCTTCCCTGTTTAGCCGAACGATTTAAACTTAAGTCAAGGTCAGCGCTTAGTGATCTAGATAGTAACGCAAGCGAGCATCCAGATTATGATTCGACGACTTCAACCATAAACAGCGAACGTTCTACGATATCGAACATGTCTGAACTTAGTGATGTGCTGGCAGGAAATAAAAAGGGGAAGAAAAAACGATCACCAGAAGAGATTGCTGAAAGTAAACGGCAAGCAATGGTAGGAATTTTAATCATTCAAGACGTCAAATTTGTTTTAAGGACATGGATGATTAGAGACAGTCAAGCAAAGATATATTTATGCAAAGCATACTATGCTTACTCTTTTAAAACACCTAATGATAGGCTACTTCTCTTCTCTTTGTAGTCAACTACTATACAACTATTGCTCTCGATTTTACATTGAGTTTTTAGGGACTTTTCACTCTTAATACTAATTCTAGTTACTAACCACTTATTCTATTCCAAATCAAAATAGATAACCTTACTCTTTTTTAGATTTTAATTCTATGAACTTATATATTTTTATCATTGTTTATAATTATTTTTTGATATTTCAGTTGAAGAAAGAAGAGAAGATGAGAGAAAAAGAGGAGAAAAAAGCTCAGAAAGAACGAGAAGCTCAACTCAGAAAAATGGAATCTGAAAATAAGAAGGCTTTTAGACCAGGAGATTGTTTAAAGGTTTTGATTCTTTTTTCATTGATGTCACTGGAGCAACGGGTTCAATCCTGGCATGGGTCGAGATGATACCTTCAAATTTTTTTCATTTCCCTCATTGCACACTGCATGGCGTCTACCCTTCGTCATTAGCCCATACCGATGCAGAAAAGCAGGACGTAAACTAAAATTTTTTCATTTCCTTGTATTAATGTCAATGGGATATTATCTAATGAGTTCTTTGGAATTGTTTGTTAAACTTTTAGGAAAGGTTAAAGAGATTGTAAAGAGTATTTCTAAACTTTGAATGTATATCGGGTACACTGATAGCATCAATTTACACCATTCCAATTAATCAGATGTTTCAATATTCATCAAAGGAGTTCTTTTTGTGATATTGATGACATAAAAAAGATCTAATGAACAGTGTTTTGTTTCTGTATTTCATATTGAAGTGGCTGTATTTAAACGCCAACTGCTATCTTTTTCTTTTCAGAAAATCACCGTAAGCATAGACCCTGGTTTGATAAATACAGGAGGTGTTGGTGGGTCGATATTTAAACTTTGTGAAGATTTAGGAGTAAAATGTGAGACGTTACCTCAGTCTATTCCCAACTCTGTTGTCTGGAAACGCGAAGTGATGGAGTGTTCACCAGAAAATGTGAGTTGTTTGTTATGGGGATGGAAAAGAAATTTTCTAAACTATTTATCTGTCCTCATTAGCTCAAATGGGGACAGAAAAATAGGATGTAAAAGGGCATTTCATTTCTTAGGCTTTTATGTCTTTTTGAATAATTCTGATTTTAATTCTGATGTCTGTTAGACTTGGTCTGATGTTCTAATGAACAGTTACAAAATGTGAATCAAATTGTTTTTATTGTTATTTGCTTGGTAAGGTCAAATAAATGATGGTGGTGGGTTCTAGTGTTGGTTTAGGTGTGATAGTCCAGCAACTTTGAATTGTCTTCATCAATTCTTGGCAACCCATCTACAAAAGACCTCTTGTAGAAAACATCCGCTTTGGAACCTAAATTGTTACCATTTGAAAAATGATTGTTTCTTTTATCCTGTATTTATAGCCTAATGGTAGAGTTAAACAGATATTAGAAGAAGATATTATTATTATGGTTCCATTACAAGATTTTATTTCTATGGTTAAAGCTTATTCTCAGGTATAAAAATTCCATAACTCTTTATAATTGAGTCAGTAACTCTTACTCTTGTGGCCAGGGAACATGCCCCTGTATTCTATTTGACAGATTAATTCCATGGTCAAAGTTTATTCTCAGTTATTAAGTACTGCATTACAGCATCTTCAATTCTTAGCTCAGTGAGTTAGACGATTGTTTGCTTACCTAAAGGTCCAGGGTTTAATCATGGCATGGGTTGAAATAGGTAGGTAGGGTTAGGGTTAAACCATCATTGATGCAGGTTGATAGGGTTGACATGGAAAAGTGTGTAGTTTTTTAGATGGGACAATAAACTGAGCTCCATGTTCTACAGGTTGTGCCTCTTGAAATCGATAGTAAGAGCAGACAAGATTTCCCTAATTGCACACTGCATGGCATTAGCCTACTCTCTTAAACTGGAAGTACACATACATATAAGATATTGTTTAACTTGTAAAGTACATATTAGAGACTTTCACAGTATGGATCCCTATAAGTTTTAAGATGAAATAATTTATTGTAAAATGTTATATTTTTAGAAACAGAAAGGAGATAACTCAGCTGGTATCACATTTACAGAATTTGTCCAGAGTTTACAATGTTCCTTCTCAAATCATTTCTTTACTTTCTTCGTTCATGGTCTAGATAAATATTTTAGGTAAGTTGGTTTCAGAAACTTTAGGGCTATTGTGATTCCAGATTCCAAGAGATGGGAAGATTATGTCAACTTTCCAATTTAATTTGAGAAAGCAGTTTCCATTAAATCCACATACAGAAAAGAAAATTAATATTCGATAACTAAAGCATAGTTGTCCATGGACCTTATTCTTGCAGCAGCCATATTGCATCTAGAATGTGGGTTATAACACAATAAAAATAAGCCTCTGCCATGTTCCCACCTTGATGTTTTTAAAGGTGAACGTTCAGCATTTTTGAAGTTAATTTTTTGGATATTTTCAGTGACTTAAAACTAATTAAAAAACAGAAACATAAAGAAGCTGTATTAGAAACAGGAATGGAGGGAGGTAAAGTTAAAAAAAGAAAAATGGCTGTGGATACCATGATTTCACAGATTGAATTAGAAGAGGTAGTTTGGAATCTTTATCCAGGGCGGCAAAGTTTGTATTGGGTGTTATAGAAGATATTCTCCTATAGAAGCACTGGCCAAGGTCACAAGAAGAGAGCATATATTTCAATTATCAATTCAAAGGTTGTGGATTGGTCGACAGGCAGATTCAATTTGTGGGTTCCAATTTTTTAAAATTTTTGTTGTTTAGAGATTATTTGCGATAATGTTGTTCCTAAGCATTTATCCAGCTTTCTTGCTAACCTGAAGCTTCTTGTTGTTTGGATGAGACAATAAACCAAGACCCTGTGTGCTACAGGCTGAGCACATTAAAGATCCCTTGACAGTTGGAAATCGAAATTAAGAGTAGACTAATGCTGCAATCCTGGCCAAGTTTCTCTCATTGCACACTGCATGACGTTTGCCCGTCCTTATTAGCTCAATAGATGCTGAAAAGTGGAACGTAAAACACCATTTTGTTTCTATACCATTATGTTAAATAAAATGTTATTCGTTGATTGTGATTTGTCTTTAATTCAGGCGATGGTAGAAAGTCAGTTATTGACGGGTTGTATTGTAAAATATCTGAACACCAATCAACAAATAGCAGATTTAATTAAAACATTTACTAAAGCTGTAGCCGAAAAACCTGCCAAGTATGTGCGTTGTTATTTTATAAAAGAAAGAAACATCTATATTTTACAAGGATAACAACTTAGGTTCCCATGAGGATTCTTTCTCCCAGCTGGTCTTTGGCCAAACCTCTTGGCATTGATCTTTAACCAAAGAAATGAAAAAGTGTAGGATGATGCTGCTGTTTTGGCCAAATTTCCCTCATTGCACACTGTACTTCATCATTAGTTCAACCAGGAGCAAATAAAATGTTAGCTCTCATTCCACTTGTTTTTTTAAATAATTTCAGGAAGGGACGTTTAGAGAATGTATTTAACTTTCTAGAAGAAGGTACAGCGGGAGTGAAGGTTGATAAAAATGGCCAGGGTTTGTTGAAAGTATTCAAGCATCAACTCATGCAGTTTAAAAACCTTGGACCAGACATGGCAGATGCTATTTTGGGGGTTTACCCCTCGCCCAGTTTATTGTTACAGGTAATTTTAGGGGTAGGGTTATTACAAGGGTTTATTAAGGGGTCTGGCATGGCAGATGCTATTCTAGGAGTTTACCCCTCACCCAATTTATTTTTAAAGGCAATTTTAAGGTTTGGGGTTCCTACTGAGCTAACGTTCTAAAGCCCTGACATCAAAATTTCAGGAGTAGCATTTGATACTGAACACCCAGTTTTTTCATGGTTTTACTCAGGTAAATGATGTAGGTTGGCAGAGCTGAAATGGAAAAAGCGCTTGGATGGGACACAATAGAAAGAAACCTGTGTGCTACAGGTTTTGCATGTTAAAGATCCCTTAAAAATTGGAAATCTAAATAAAAAAAGGCTAATATCTCAAAATGGTCATCTAATTTAATTCTTATATTCTTTACAATTCATGATATAAATTGACTGATGATATTTTATTTTGTTTACAGGCCTATAGTCAGTGTTGTAGTGAAAAGGAAAAAGAAAAATTATTAGAAAATATTATGGTATGTTTCTACTTTTTAACCACAAAGTATTCAAGGCCCATACTAAATCGAGGGCAGTTTCAGATGTCGACCTTTTTCAATGACATATCTGACTGGTGCTTCTGGATATATTACTTACCCCCACCCCTGAACATTCAAGCTCAAGTCAAATCAGAGTTGCCCTTCATAGTGTCTTTTCTGAAATAAATCATGTTTTCCCCAATTGAATATTTCATCAAATTTTAATTTTTTAGGTAAGAAGAGGTGGAGGTGTCCTAGCAACAAACAGACGTGTTGGCAAGGAGATGTCTAGAAGAATTTATTTATTTTTTACTACACGAGATCCAAACTTTGTTATCAAATAATATTTACTACAGTACTATTAGATTTTATACTGTTCATTGTTTTTATTAAATTTTCAAAAGTCTGAGTTTTTTACTTTGTGTGGTATAATGGATTAGGGATTCTAAAATTCTGGGATTGCTAGATCCTTGAAATTAAGATTGGGCTCTGAACATATCTTGAAAAGCCTTTGAAAAGTTCATAAATTTCTTTGAAGTGATATGCAAACCATGGATTTAACAGAATACCTCTTCTTTATCTCAAATCGTTCTTGCTCTCCCATGTTGCTGATATAAAATACCTATCAGGAAATAAGTTTTGGGCATGGGGGTTTAACTTTTAACAAAGAAGCAGAACAGAAGAGAAGTCGACATTTGGTTGAGTCAAAATTAGGGAAGTCTCCATTTAATACAAAATCAGACAAATTATTTAAAACCATTTTTTAAAATACTTTTTTTTATACAATAAAAATATGTACAATTTCATTTTCATAATTCTTTGCTTTGAAAAAAAAAGTCCCTTATATGGGCAAATTATATCGAAATCCATACGGCAATCTATAGTTATATAAAGTTTGAGCCTAGTAGATTCAATCCAGCCTAGTTCATTCATGCAACACCATTCACTGTTATGTTACGGACTCCATGTTCTCAAATAATTTAAAATTGCCATCACAAATGTCAAATTCACATTGAGAAATAACACGCAGCCCAAAATCAATTTATTTTTTAACTGATTGGCAAATTTTTTCATTCAAACACATGATTCCTGTTCCATTCATTTATTCATCAGAACAATCTTCCCACATGGCCTGGTAAAATTCCACGTCAAAACCTTTCTGAGGCGGGGTAGAAATTACATCTTTTTTCTTTAAACGATTTGGTTTGTGAATTTCTAGATGCGAAGCTTCTAATTTTGACCTGGAGACGTGAGAATCGCGCTGTTCATGAATTCGATTCAAAAGTTTACGTAAAACTGTTTCTCTCTTCTCATGAAGTTTTGAATCGTCCTCTTGGGGAATAGTAGAATGTGAATCGAACGCGTTAGTACTTTGTGATTTCGGTAATTTTTCAGGAGTGTTTTGAGCCGATAGATCAAGTTGGTGAGAAGATCGTGGTGAATCAGGAATTGGCTCAGGAACTAACGACATTAACAAGTTCTCTCTCTTGTCCAGTCCGTCAAGATACAAATCTTCAAAATGTTGCTCCATGTTTTTCTGATCCTGATTCTTTTCAACGAGTCTACGATCTGGAGGAATGAAAACTTGTTTTGGCAGATCTGCCACAATTTCTTGCCGTCTGCGCCTGTCAGCCCGCTGTAACAAACTTAAATCATCAACCAACGCAGCATATTCGTGTTTTAAATGTTCCTTTCGTAGAGCTGAGGATCCACGAATCCTGGCCCGAGCTGCTTGTTCGATTGCCAATCTTTCCCGCTCTTTTACGTTTTCCTGAATTCTATAGTCCTCATCTTCTGCATTGAGTTTTCCGCTTTCCTGTTCGTCTGGATTAGCCTTGACTGCAGCGAAATTTGACATGTGATAATGCGTACTGGAGAAGGCGTTCATGTCCGTCATTAGCACTGGTTTGTGACCTTGAATCACAGCCTCTACAGGGTCGGGAGGCGGCAAGGGCAGCGACGCAATCTCGGCAGCACGAGCCTTCTCCACTTCCAATGCACCTTTTCTGGCAATAATGCCTTGATTTTCTTTAAGAGCTTTTAATAGTTTTTCATTTTTTAGTTTTTCTAGAGCTTTCATGTGTCGTCTGGTTGCTGCTTCTTGAGCTTCAAGTTTCCGCTTCAGACGCTCAAAACTTCCGTCTTCATGTTCCTGAGCGTCTTTGTGACCTTGACCTATGTTCTTTAGGGTATTCTCGTATTGTTCTTGTAGTTCGTGAACTTTTTCTTGCTTCTGTCTCTCCAAATCACTTTCAATACTTCTAGCCAATCGCATTAATTGTTTCTCTTTTTCGCGTCTCACATCGTCGCGTATTGATTTAGCACTTTGTTTTGCCTGCTCACGCACCTGTATCAAGCGTAACTTTCGTCTCTTTTCTGTTTCCTCCTTCAGAAGTCTTTCTTCCTCGTTGGGACTGATTCTATAACGACCTTCCTTGCCTTTCATTTTGATCTCATCCAATTGTTTGGTCTAACACTCAAATACAAATCCTTGCTTCACCAATAATATCAATCTGAAAGTAGACGAAAGATTCCATAAATTATAAACATTAAGAAATACAGTTCTTATACCATACCAAACAGCCTTTTTTGATTTTGCAAAAAGCTAACTCTATTGAGTCCATGTAACTATAACTGTTCGTATAAAGCTTATTTTGTTATTTCAATCAATTGATCAATAACTGATAATCATTACTAATTTTGTAATGGAAAGAATTAGATTTGAAGAGTAAGTCTAGTGATCAAAGCTTTCCATCACATACATACAGTAATGTCACAACAGATGCAGCACAGAAACACACAGGAAGTATACCTTTGTACCACACAATCAACAGTGACAGCTGAAATGATAGGTTTGTACTTGTTTGCTACTTTCGATTTGTTGTTTACAAAGTGACAACAATTTGACTTCATAGATTTCAAATTTTCCAGTCTTTTAGCGCTTAGATAAAGTTTCCAAGATGCAAAGGAGTTATCAAACTATTCCTTACAAAGCTTTTAATACTTTACCTGCCTCTAGAATGCTACATTTAAACTTTTTAGACAATTTTTTTTATGAGTTACCGCCGTGTTTAAGCTAAAAATGTCATTTGACAACTTGTTGAATGAAGGTCAGTGATTGGTTGGTATAAAAATATCCACCAATCAAAGAATAGCTTTCAAAATTCAGAAAGTTTCGCCATCTAGCGACGGACAAATTGATTACGTCCCTTGGTTAAAGAGAGCCTATTAGGTTTGTCAAAAATATCTAAAAGTACACATTTTCACCAGAAATATTTTTAAAACTTTGAAACCATTTTGACGTTATAGAGCCTCTTTAAATCAAGGGACTGAACTCTATTCATCGTTAACCATTGGTTGATATGTTTAGAAGAACCAATCAGAAAATAGAAAGAAATTGTCTCCACAGGAAATGTACACAAACCGAAGCGGTAATGAATGTTTCCGTCAAAAAAATAAACTTTTTGTGACTTTGAATTAATTGATCGTTAAGGATTTGGCACAATCTTGACAGAGTTGCTTGTACGTCTGCTTTTTGGTAAAATCGACACGGATAGACACAGCAGTAGTCTTTTATTTGAGCTCTCAAAAGTGGCAAAAGAGTGACTGTTTTGATAGCAAATCCCTCAACATGCTGGGACACATTCAATCATTTAGTGTGAACTAAGTTGTCTTTGAAATGTCATATCTTATGTAATCATTGGCTTATTATGACATTGACATATTAGATTACAACTGTTTGGCAATGATTCCACCTTGGCTGATAGGTTTGGGCATCTGATCTAGAACCTTGATCAATGATCCCAGTCACTTCTCTCTGTTGCAACCCACTTACTTAAGCCTACTCCTACTGTTGATTTGAATGTCGAAATAGCACCGTATGATTTTATGAATGATCAAGCCTAGCCTTAATCTCTCACTGTAGATCAGTATCTTTTCAAGTGAGCATATTCTATCATTTCCATAGACAGTGGGATAGCTTATTCATGATGGTGTTTATTTAATTAGGCCTGCCTTCTCATAGGTTTGAATTAAAGGTGAACATTAGGTATGGATGCTTTGATTAGGTGATTAAGATAGAGTGTACATTCCTCTTTCAGTCAGAATCTGGCCGACTCCATTCCCAGCCTTTGATAGCTATTTGGACAGATATGGCTAGGAGAGAGTCAGCAGTCCTGATAAATAAATACTGATTAATTTGTTTGATTTGTTAGGATATTATTTTGTTAATTTCATAATGTGTTATTGTTTCAGATCATGGTTCCAATTGATGACTTGTCTGATTATGATCGAGGTTTGTACTCAGAATTAAATTCCCTTGTCAATGACATGTTACAAACAGTTATTATGAAGTTTGCCCATGGCATCTTTACAAAAGTTTCTACATCTTTCGTAAATTAGGATTTTGGATGTGTTATGGATTCTTGACTCGACTTAATTAACAAAATTTGATAAAAAAAATTAAGTTTGTCTGTGTTTGTATTTGGTTATAAAATAATGTATAAGTTTATTCTTTGTATCATTAATTGAAATTGAAATTGAAATTTAATCATTTTGAAGAAAGAAATATTACTAGCCATTTTATATCATCTTTATGTTTGTTGTAGAATTGATAGTTACGTGTAATCTGTTACTACATCAGTTTAATATACCCATTAAAGTTATAAATGTCGAAGATATTGGGGCTACAGTGTTTGTCACGCTGTATGAAGGTTTAAATGGAGAACAGTTACCAGGTGAATATCTTTTTCCATAATAACTTTTTTATTTAGCATACCTTCAAAGCAAATATCACCAGTCCTTGAAGTAAATAGTTCTTGTTTCTGACCTAGGCCCGTGCTTTCTATGAGATCTATCTCATTTCACCTTAACACCAGTATTGATATGTTATGAACAAGAACAGTTTTTTTGAAACATTATATTGTGTGATTATGAATAAAATTCATCCATTAATTCTTAGTAGGACATAAATCTCCTGTTGATTTATTTTTATACGCCCACATGAAATGTGGAGCGTATATTGTCGTCACCCATATCCGTCCGTCGGTCCGTCCGTCCGTCCGTCCGTCCACAATTTCTCGTAAACACTCTACAGGTCACAATTCTTGACGGATTTTGACGAAACTTATTGGTAATGTTTATTACCGCCCAAGGATGAACCCTATTGAAAATCAGCAAAATCGGAAAATATTTACTATGAATTATTGCCCTTGTTTTTAAAAACGCGTTCGATTTTTGGCTCGTAAACACTCTACAGGTCACAATTCTTGACGGATTTTGACGAAACTTAATGTTAATGTTTATTACCGCCCAAGGATGAACCCTATTGAAAATCGGCAAAATCGGAAAATATTTACTATGAATTATTGCCCTTGTTCTTAAAAACATGTTCCATTTTTGGCTCGTAAACACTCTACAGGTCACAATTCTTGACGGATTTTGATGAAACTTAATCGTAATGTTTATTACTGCCCAAGGATGAACCCTAATGAAAATCTGCAAAATCGGGAAATATTTACTATGAATTATTGCCCTTGTTCTTAAAAACGCGTTTGATTTTTGGCTCGTAAACACTCTACAGGTCACAATTCTTGACAGATTTTGACGAAACTTAATTTTAATGTTTATTACCGCCCAAGGATGAACCCTATTGAAAATCAGCAAAATCGGAAAATATTTATTATGAATTATTGCCCTTGTTCTTAAAAACGCGTTCGATTTTTGGCTCGTAAACACTCTACAGGTCACAATTCTTGACGGATTTTGACGAAACTTAATGTTAATGTTTATTACCACCCAAGGATGAACCCTATTGAAAATCTGCAAAATTGGAAAATATTTACTATGAATTATTGCCCTTGTTCCTAAAAACGCGTTCGATTTTCGGTTCGTAAACACTCTACAGGTCACAATTCTCGATGGATTTTGACAAAACTTAATGTTAATGTTTATTACCGCCCAAGGATGAACCCTATATAATCTGCAAAATTGGAAAATATTTACTATGAATTATTGCCCTTGTTCTTATAAACGCGTTCGATTTTTGGCTCGTAAACACTCTACAGGTCACAATTCTTGACGGATTTTGACGAAACTTAATGTTAATGTTTATTACCGATCAAGTATGAACCCTATTGAAAATCGGCAAAATCAGAAAATATTTACTATGAATTATTGCCCTTGTTCTTAAAAATGCTTTCCATTTTTGGCTTGTAAACACTCTACAGGTCACAATTCTTGACGGATTTTGATGAAACTTAATGGTAATGTTTATTACCGCCAAAGGATGAACCCTATTGAAAATCAGCAAAATCGGAAAATATGTACTATGAATTATTGCCCTTGTTCTTAAAAACGCGTTCGATTTTTGGCTCGTAAACACTCTACAGGTCACAATTCTTGACAGATTTTGATGAAACTTTATGGTAATGTTTATTACCTCCCAAGGATGAACCCTATTGAAAATCAGCAAACTCGGAAAATATTTACTGTAAATTATTGCCCTTGTTCTTATAAACGCATTGGATTTTTGGCTTGTAAACACTCTACAGGTCACAATTCTTGACAGATTTTGACAAAACTCAATGGTAATGTTTATTACCACCCAAGGATGAACCCTATTGAAAATCAGCAAAATCGGAAGATATTTACTATGAATTATTTGAATTATTGCCCTTGTTCTTGAAAACGTGTTTGATTTTTGGCTCGTAAACACTATACAGGTCACAATTCATAACGGATTTTGATGAAACATACTGATAATGTTTATTACCACCCAAGGATGAACCCTATTGAAAATCAGCAAAATAAAAAAATATTTACTATGAATTATTGCTCTTGTTCTTGAAAACATGTTGAATTTTTAGCTCATAAACACTACAGGACAATACTGGACAGATTGTGAAGAAACTCGATGTGAATGTTCTGAATCACTTTTGTTGTAACTGTCAAATATATTTGTTTAAAGTCAAAGCCAGTGGCCCAGTGGGCGTATATTACCTTGCCTGGCAAGCTATGTTTCTATTCATTCAATAAATTTTGAATGCTTTGATTCAATTATTCAACCATTAATTCATTCATTTTTTATTCATTCATCCATTCATGTGTTTCTTCTCTTGTGATATTTATTGATACAATCCTTCACTAGTAAAAGCATCTGATTATTTATTCATTCATTTATTCACTTGTTAAAGCATTAATTCATTCATTTTTTCATTGATTTTTTCATTTATTCATTCATTCCAGGAATAGTAAGAAAACCAGTAACAAGAGAAGATGAGATCCACAACTGTCAAACTGTAATTGACTCGCTGTCGAAAGATGTCCTCCATATTTCCCTGTCTCATATCCGAGCTGTCGAGATTATAAACCATGTACGGGAAGATATTTCCCACCTGGTCGAGATATTCCAGGGTTTATCGGAATATATTCTAACGAGAATTGATACTGATGCTTCAGAGATCGGAGGTAAGGGACTTAAGGGTCCAGGTTAATTGATAAATAACAAACGTTCAGGGGCCTTATTCTTGAAAACTTATTTTGGTTGGTCAATCATTAAAATTGATTTTAAATTGGTCAGATTACTGAATTTCTTGAAGCCTTTCATCTTAGTTAAGTTTTTGAAATACCTTATCCAAAACTATTTTATTTCAGAAATCGAAAGTGTCAGCGAGAGTTTTGATACTCGTAATGACCCTGACCTTGTCACACCAAGAATTATTGATGATATTCTCAACGACGAATTACAGAAACAACATGACAGAACGGAAGAGCAAAGGTAAAAATTAATGTTGGTTGACATATTGAAAAGTATAGCTCAGTCATTAACGAATTAAAATGTTAATGTTAATGTTCTACAAAAGCAGTATAGTTCAGTCTGTATCAAGGTGGTTTGTGTCCGATTCAGCAAATGTTTACAAATGTTGGCCCAGTGGCAGCTTTCAACCCTAATCACCATCCTATTTATATTTGTAGACAATGTATATCACCTACTACGAGAAATAAAACAGAGTACATCACAAATTATCTACAAAATACAGTCGACAGAAGTAAGATTTTTATACTTTTATTTTGTTATCATTTTATTCCTATTGTCATTTGTCCAAACTTGAGCAGAAAAGATGTGATGGTCATCTGACTTACTTCACTGATTGTGAAAAGAACCTAAGATTAGATCTCATTTTTTGACTGTTGTAAACTGATATCGCCATATTAATGTCCCATGTTATTTCTAGGTCCTGGGTTAGACTCTACTGGAGAATTGATACGAGAAGGTGAAAAATGGGAGGCCAAATTACAACAGAATAATAAGGTATGTGAAATTAAATTTGTAGTAGGCAAGGAAATAAACTTGATTGTTTTTGTTTATTAAGCTAAATTTGTAATCTGCAAGAGGAAAAAATTTATTTTTCTAGTTGTGTCACATTATGTTCAGTGGTTTCTGTTGTTCACATTTCAGTTCAATTGTAGAAACAAATTTCTTCTCCTGATTCCACGGATTTTATGTCATCATCACAAGCTAAACTCTTGTCAAATTTTTTCTCTGTCTTGGTGAAATATTGTTTTTCTTTTCAACAAATTGTCAAATGATCACGCCGTCTTGATTTTACATTTATCTCAATACAAAAACTACATGCCATCTAGGTTAATGCTCATACTCAAGTCTTTTACTTTAATTTTTAACAGGAAACAAGAAGTCCAAATGAATTTGATCAACTAGGCAGAAGAAGTCCAGTGAACAAAAGTGGAGAATCACAGAGATCACAAAAATCACCGAAATCTAAACAGTATGGTAAATCATCTCCACCTCTAACAGAACAAGTTTTAAAATCTCCAGCTCAGAAAGATAAATATCAAAATAGTACTTCTTCAAGATCCCGACTTTCCGATCCATCAAACAATACAGGAAGACCAAGAACTTCTGAACAAACTTTTCCACAAGACTCAGGAAGGATGAGAGTTGCCGATCCAAATTTTGGAACTACTGGAGGTTCTTATCAAAATAGTCGACAAGATTATGGAAGAGCTAGAATATCGGATCGTGGAACATCCACCAAACCAAAAGTATCCGAACATTTACCCGCATCAAAATATCTAGATCCTGAACACTCCGGGATGCCTGAATCTAGAGTTGGCTTGTATCAAACTGACGAAATGAAGAGTTCGAATTCTGATATTCATCACACTTTTACCCATCATCTTTATCATCATTACACCAATCAAGATTTATCAAACGGTAAGATTGGGGGACAATATTTTTCATCTTATTCTGGGGCCTTATTCTTGAAAAATTAACTTAAGATATTTTTGTGTACAAGTCATCTGGTTTTTCAATCACTAAAAACCGTATTAAAGTGAGTTTTATTTATCAATTTAGACAAATGGAATTCTTTAAATCTGAATTTTTATCTAAGATAAGTGTTCGAGAATAAAGTCCCTACTCTCTGGACAAATTATTTCATACTTAAATCTGCTTCATGCTTCACTGTGCTGTGTTTGTTATCTTTTTCATACTTTAGCTATAACTTTAGATTATTTTTCCTATTATTTCTTTATGTGTGTGTATAAGTGTTTTTGTATATTTTAATTGTAGTTTAGTCTTTTATCATTACTTGCCTATCTGTTTGCTTTCATTTAGTTAATTTTCCTCCAGCCCCTCACCCAGTTGTGGGTAGTTCTCTAGGACCATGTGTAGCTAATAGATATTTAGATCTCGACCAACATCCTTCTCGTCTCAACAAATCAACATCCTCTCAACAACACCCGGGTTCTAAATCTCATACTGGGATCTTACGTAAAATACCTCAAAATATTGGTTAGTTGTTGACTTGGTTATTGACGTTATTTTACTAACAACACAATCAATGTTTTAAAAAAAGAAATTACTAGTTTCTGGTCTTGACCATGTTCTAAATTAAGTTGTTGCACTACACTAACAGTTATCAATTAGCATTTTGTATAAAATATCTAAAAATATTGGTTAGTTGTTGACTTGGTTATTGGTTATTTCACCTAAAAAATACTGGTTACTCTATTCTTAAATAAATTGTTACGCTAACAGTTATCAAAAATCTAATTTGTTACTTTTTTGACATCATTAACCGTACACTTGGTTGTTTCACTAACATTTTAAAAACCCAAAAATACTGCTCCAACCCCATTCTAAATTAAATTGTTACTCTACACTAACAGTTATCTAATAATAAAAAATAATGTTTTGTAAAATAACCGTAAAATTTAACTGGTTACTTTTTTTAAATCACTAACTTTAATGAATATTTATTACCTTTTCTTACGCATTCATTTACACATTTCTAATCACTTAATATTGAATTACTTTTTATCACAGTTGTTAAAAAGACACTCTTTTTTATTTTGTACACACACTAACACCTACAAAGCATCTGAAAGTCACCAAAATCCTCTTTAGATTTGTGTTATGCTATTTTTGTTATCCTGCACTTCATTCATTAATTCTTCATTGTCCAACAGATGTTATTTTTTCTTGCAAACTTATCTATTTGAATCCATTTTTTTTTCCAAATCAATTGAGACAAAATTCAGTAAAAATTCAAACATTGGGGTCAGATTTTGATTGGTGTTTAATCTAATGATTATATTAATGTTTTAGATTCATCTATGTCAGCGTCTCTGCCAGTGAAATTGAATCCTCAGCCAGCACCTACTGGTAGATTACGGGCTACAGTTGGTACTACTGACTACAGACAACAACCAAATAATGATAGCAGTCTTCTTAATACACATTTCAGGTATGTTACAACTGGACACAGTGTTTTAATATTACCTTTGACATCGTGTTTATCTGGAGCTTGGTTTTCAAAACAGTAGACAAGATAAAATCAATATATTTGAAAATAATGTATTCTGATTTTATAAAGAACAAGAATTCAAAATTTCGAATGAAAAAATAGTTTGTATATTAGATAAATTTCATTTTCGATATAATGTTTACTGAAAACAAGAAACAAAATGAATAGATGCCATTTTAAATATCTGTCCCTAAAAATTTTAAACGTGACCTACAACAAATAATTTTTTTTTTTACAGGGAAAATGACGATAGTGACATCCATTTACGAGGGTTAGCCACGTCGTACGATAATCTACAAAACTTGGTCCAATCAACAGCCACATTGGCTAGAACAGCTGTTGGTACTAGTCCAATCAGAATGGAGGAATATAGAGATCCATCATATTTACTTACTCCCCCTAGATATAGGTTAGTTGTTGGCAAAAAATTTTCAGAAATCTAAATTGTCTAAAAATAGGCTATATATTTCAATATAAGCGAGGAATGTTCAGCATTGTCTTACTAAACGACGAGTCATATTTTTGACTTTCAAACGCTGATATTTATGGATACACAGAGATTTGAAGGGAGAGTTTGGAACATTGACACAGATAAGATTAGCTAAAAAATTCCAGGATTTGAGACTAAAAGTTTTTTGCTCAAACTGTTATTGAACATATCTTGTTAAGCTTGCAACCTCTCACAAGAAGAGGCAACTCTTGACATACTTTAAAGAAACCAAAGGATGAACTCAATTTAAGATATATAAAAAAAAGATATTGCTCCTGTTTTTTGGAACACTTTCAGTTTCCATGCAATTTGGATTTTGATGGAAATTGGTAAATAAATTGTCACTGCATTATTGCCTAAAATTTTGCATTCATTTATAACATACAGAGAAAATTTAATAATTTCAGGAGTTATCCAAGACCGAGATCTCATGTACTGGATGATAGAGATATAGTACGAGATATCAACAAGACTAGATCGTCCAGATATCATGGTGCAGCTGATATCAGTTGTAACAGCTCCACTGTAAGTTATAACACCAATTTTGCTATCAATACAATGTTTCAAAACACCAGGCAGTCTGCAATGGGGGAAATTTTTCCCGGACACCAGCATTATTCTACTCTTATTTTTCTAATTTATCTGTCGAGGGATTTAACTACAGCCTGTAGTACAGAGGGCCTTGGTTTATTGATCCATCTGAATGACTAAACGCTTTCTCATGTCAGATTGCGCCAATTGTGAAAGAGAAGGCAGTCCAAATTTCAAAAATGTTCTTAGCATAAGAGGATTATTAACATGATGCCATGCAGAAATTAAATGAATTTTCCCACACTTTTTACACTGAATGGTTTTATCCATATTGAAAAAACTTTTTCATGTAAAATTTATTTGTGTTTTTCAGCAGTCCCCAGATGAAATGAGACGTAAAGTATCGTTACAAGAAGAAAGATCTAGTGACAGTGGATCTGATAAATACGAACAATCTTCTACTGGGTATGGCTTATTTCTTTTATAGATTCTTGACAACCCAAAAAACAATATGGCCTCAATAAATTTTAGAACAGTGAATTTTAAACAAAAACAATCTTCAGATTTTTATAATTTATCATACAATTAACATTTTCAGTGCACCAAATGTAAGTTTAGAGATGAAACGTAAACAAGAGAAAGTTTCCCGCCAACCAACAACCAGTAAACAGAGGTCAGTTAAACCTACGACCAAATATGGTAGTTATATAGATGACAGTACAGAAATAGAATCAGAGTCTGACTGTGATAAATTTGCAGAACACAGGTAAGATATTTTAAAGTATACTGAGAGCTTTGGTTTTTCAGATTGCCACCTTCGTATCTGACTGAAGTATTTCATAATAAAGTAGGAGCCCTTGGGTCCTATTTCTAAAAGTTCATAACTGTGGAATTAGTTACTTCAAAATGACGATGTTGTGACAAAATTTATAAGATTTTTTTTATATCAAATTTTTATCTATTTTTCAGATATGATGACCTAATAGAAGAAGCCTTGAGTATTGAGTCTGAACCTGTCAGGTTAAAAACTAAAAAACATCACCCCCCTCCGGCTAATAAACAAGTTAGGTTTGAGAAGATTCTCAATAAAACAGGGAAAACAGCCCTGGCCGCTACCAGGAAAAATATTACTAAAGAATCTAAGAAAGGAGATAAAGTTACACAGGTAAGAAAGAATGCTCACTTGAAAAGGAAGAAATGGTCTTTTGGAGGAGATAGATAAGATTGAAAATGTCCTAAGAAAAAAAAAGAAACATCTATATTTCCATGAGGATCCTTTATCCCAGCTTGTCCTTGGCCAAAACTTCTTGGCATAGATCTTTCCCGAATTATCCGTACCCAGCTGGGTGGACTGGAATTATGAGTGAAGATTATAATAGGCTTAATAGGGCTGCAAATCTGTTCAGAATCCAAATATTTCAGCTGCCAAAGTGTTTAACCCTTTAAACCCTGACGTTATTTTGACTAAAACGTCATATACTCTGAGTTCCCAGCAATATTCCCAGCAATATAGCAGTATAAGTGTATTACGTTAACGTTATATGACGTCAACGGGCGGTTTTCTGGCTTGTCGGGTATATATAACATAAGATGGAGCTGGCTATTAGGGTTGAAAGGGTTAATTATCTATGATATTACAATATATATTTATTTATTTTCCAGTACCTAAAGAAAGTTTACGCTGAAGATTATGATGATTATTGTGATCAGGCTGAAAATGATTTGAGAGAAACAAAAGAAATCGTCATAGAAACAGTAAGATTCCATACATATCTAACAAATATCGGAATGCTATGAATTCTTTTCACAGCCTTTATACATTTCCTAAAACATTTCAATAATAACATGAACAAACATAAGACATATAGAAGTAGGAAGATTACATTAAATCTTAAATTCTCATTTTACTTGATAACGTCACCTGTATGTGTTTCGAAACATAGTATGTAATAAATGCAGAAGTAGTATATCCATATATCTTAGTGTTTTAAATGAACAAACATGTTCCAATATTTGCTTTTCAGATCGCTTTCTTTTTGGCATTATGATGTTCTTTCAAATTTAGTTTCTAATATTTGAAATTTCTTGTGTCATAGTTTCTGTAATATTTTTGACTTGTAGAACAGAAAAGAATGTATTTATATTTTATATTTATAGGAAAATCAGTACAGAAAACGAGTTGGTACTAAAACTGGTAGAAAACCTTCAACTTCTACTAAATCTAGACCCAAATCAGGTAAATTTTCTTTTCTAACTGTCAAATCTCGTGTTAGTGTTCCGTGTTAGTGTTAACATGAATTTAACACAACATTTGAACTAATTTTTCGTGTTAGTATAGTACTTTTAAGGTGTGAACACATGAAACCAGTATATCTTTTACATAATTAAGAGCTTCAATATCAATCAAATAAGGTAATATTTGCATTTGATCCAGTCCAAATTCTGTATTAACACCAGTGTTAACACTGAATTTGACCTCACCCAATGTTTATTGATTACTTAATTTACGGCTGTTCAAGAAAAAAGTACATCATGAAGACATAAATTTGAAACCCATGAAAATTTAATCCCCATAATATGAAAATAATTTTTTTTATCTTTTTCTAGGTCTTGGTGTAAACAAGGTTCCTCTAACTAAACCAATCAGTACTAAAGTTAGAAAATGTAGCACTTCCAGTTCGGGTATTTTACCTCGCAAAACAATGTGTAAGTTTTGAAATTAAGTTAATATACATATTGATATGGAATAGTGGAAATGTGGAATAGTTCCTTTTATGGGTATTGGGTTTTCCAATCTTCAGTCAAATGTCTGTGGTATTATATGAAGTCACTATCGCAAGGCTTCTAATTATATTCAAAGGCTCATGTGATATTAATGTCATAAAAGCTTAGTTTTAGTGTAATTTGCAGATCCACAGATATGTGACTGTTGTAAATTGATGCTATCAGTGTCCAAGATAATCCAAAAATCCTATTTTCAATTCTTTAATTGCCATATTTTTAGTAACAGTCCACGATGAAGAAGAACTACTTCCACTTCTATTAGACGAGTTTCCCCATCTCCACATGTCACAAAACACATGGCATGAACTGATGAGACAAGGGATCACTCAGATTGAAAACATCACCAAGGCTTATAAAGATACCAGTCGTAAGAAGAGTAAAAGTCAGAAACAGGTAATTTGATAAGATTATCAATCTTAACTGGGACTTTTAGCAGAATTGGAATCTTTTATCCTGATGAGTGTTCTGTGACAGTGCCTTCTGTAGGAAAATAACTTGTTGCTAATCACAAAGAAAATTTAATGCTACACTGGTCATGATACATTGATGGCAACCGATTGCAAGACAGTTTTTGTCGTTGTTGAAGATCCCTTATTGATGAATAGATGGAACTTTGGTCCACTTTATCCAAATATTTTTGTATGAGAGGGGTATCAGTCACTAACTCGTATATGATAATATCAATTGTATTTATATTCTTTAATAGCCCATTATGAGATTTACATACTCAGTGAAACCCGATAGTAAAAGTAGTAGGAATGGTATGATGAATTACATCATGTGTATTTAAATCCTGATTGATATTTTAATATTATAGATAGAGGAAGCTGTAGTAAGACATGAAACTTTAACAAAGTTGGTTAAAAAACAGATGGACAGTATGAAAAGAGTGGTAGGTTATAACTTTCTAAATATACTGACAGGCAATAAGGGAGAGAACTCTTAATACAGATTTGATACCTCAGACCACAATGATTATTTACTGAATAAGAAATTTCAAGTGGATGAATCAAAATGAATTATATGTTTATATTCTCAAATGCTGCTATATTATAAGTGTAATTTTTCCCGATTTTGATGGGGTTAGGAAGGGGTGTGCATTATACATGGGTGCGTATTATATTCGGAAATATATGGTATATAAGAAAAACATTTGCTTCATAATGATATCTATTTATAAATTTTGAGAACTAAGGAGGAAATGGTGAGAGAATTTAATTTGAGTTTGGTGTCTTACTCCTTTGCTCCCGTCCTCAATTAGCCCATATAGGTGCAGAAAAGTAGGACGTAAAACTCCATTCATTTATTTCATTTTCATTTACTTCTTTGCTGTAGATATTTGAAAAATTGTTTTGTAAATTATTTCTCTCTTCTATGAGTTCTTATGTTTAATGGGTAAAGTGATTTTCATAACTTTGTATGCGTATCAGGGACACTGATAGCATCAATTTGCACCATTCCAATTTCCATTGTGACATCTGTGGTTCTTGCAATTCCACTAAAACTATTAATGTCTATGCAGATCACTATTAGTGACGTCATAATACGCATTAGTTTTAGTGGAATTGCATGGACCACAGACGTCGTCCATTTTTTATTTTAACTGCCTGTCCTCACTAGCACAAAGTAGAAATAAATAAAAAGGCATAAATCTCCATTTCTCTGATGAGGACATGTGTATATGGTGTTGAAACGTAATATGCTTTCTTTATTAAAGAAGTGTGTACTACCATGATATATCTCTGTGTGTTTGTTTGTAGATATTTAAGAAGTTGTTTAAAGACGGTCTGTCGATACAGAAGGAAAGAATACAAGATATTAGACAGTACGCCAGGGAACAGAGAAATCGTCAAGCGAAACATCGACAGGACGAACTCGACTCCATGGAGAACTAGTATCCTTTCAAATTTTTAGTTAAAGTGGCTTATAGGCGGTTCTAGTGCAGACTGAGAACCTGGATTTTGTCAGTGATGTAGTTGTAGTGAGAGGCTGACAGAAAAAGGGTGAAGTGGGATAAAAAACTGAGGCCTAGAGTGGTTGTACACTTTAAAGATCTCTTGACAGTTAGAAATTGAGATGGTTGGAGGGGGCTAACAAAGGAAAAGCTTCTAGTTGTTCAGATAGGTAAATAAACTCGACCTTGTGTGCTACATTTCTACAGGCTGTGCTTATGACAGTTGGAAATTAAAAAAATACATCTATGCTTTGGTCTAAAATGTGGCAAAACTTTCCTTATTGCACACTGCATGACATTGCTTGTCTTTATTATGCCTTAACCCCCGTGTAGTTATCGAGACCAGTTTGAAATGTTAGCCAGTAAAGTTACTACAGAACGAGAGGATTTGTTAATCAGAGAAAAAGCTCAGCAAAAGGTTTGAGACATTTCTATAATTTTACTTTCAGCTTTTGTTAACCGTCATCTTCATTTTACTTTTAATTCTATAGGTCTATTAAACTTGAATATTGAATCAAACTAAAAGCTCAATTGGAAGTGAGTTGGATTGTAGTCTGCTTGGCTCAGATGTTATTTTTGAAATACTCACAAACCCTTTGATTCTTATTTTAATTGCTACACTGGTGATTTTGTGAGAAATCTATCCTCCACTCACCTTTCTCTAACTTCCAATTAACTTTCCAGGCATTAGATCAACTGAAGAAGGAATTAAGACAGAAAATGGAGAAAGAGATTCAGGGATATCAGGATCAGTTATTCCGTGATGACGATGATGCATATTTCAGACAACTCGACGCTGATAGATTACGTCAAGAATTACACCTCGCTAAATATCAGACTAGAATTTAAATTTGAAATAGTTTCTTATCAGAACAGCTCGACTAGAGCTCATGCTGCCGACAAAGGTTTCAGATACACAATCCTCATCAGGACAGCTAGTTTAAGAAATAAAGTTAAACTTTCCAATTTATCTCGTGCTAACTAGTTGACTAGAGATTATCAAACTAGGATATCTTTGTTTGAACATTTATAGTTTGTGATGTCAATGTTAAGCTATGCCAAGTTTTTTGAGTTTGTGACGTCATATTTTTTGTTTGGGGCAAATAGAAACTAAAATGGTTACCAATACACAGAGAAAAAGAGAAAAGAGGCCTTTTATTTCAAAGGGTTGACGCTAGGAAACCCTCACAAATTTGAAGACAAAACTTAGAAAATGAAACTAACTATAATGGTATCATGTTAAATATTATTGTATTTAATGTAAATTAATGGTTTAATGAAATTCTGTCCATATTATAACTGTGATACTTATAGTCTTGTGTTTAATTAAATTATGTATTGTAAAATATTAATTTATTTATGTATAGATATTGGGGGGTTAGGCAGTTCGTAATTCAGAGAATCGGATAGCCAGTAATTTGGGAGTTTGTATTGGAAATAAAAGGGGGTTTGGGAGTTTGTATTTAAGGGGGATTAGGAGTTTGGGAGTTTGTATTTTGAAATAAAATGATAGGTGTTTGGAGGTTTGTATTAAGGAGATGAGTGGCTTGTTTTGGGTGGAATTGGGGTTAGGAAGTTTGTATTTTGAAATAAATTTTATCGCCTGAGTTGAATTTGTGTTATTTTATGTGTCTCCTTATTTGGATTTGATGCTTACACCCTCAGATTAGACCCCTTTTTATCACAGAGACTAGTGAACAATTTTTTTTTTTGCAGAAATGGATTGACTCTTAGACATGACCATATCAATTCGAATGGTGCTATGGATCTAATACTGTGAAATAGATTATTAGAAAAGCGGAGAGTGAAAATCAAAGTTTAATAATCAGAAATATTTTAAATTCTGTAAAATGAAAAAGAATCAGAACCAGCCTCAATCACCTCGGAGTTCATTTACCAACCAGTCAAAAGAACGTTTAGAGCCGGCGTCCACGTCCGCATCAGCTTCTACTGTTTCTGCTCCGTAGCCCTTAGCTGTCGTATCTGTCCCTGAGTTGTCTGTTGCGATACCTGTTTCCGTATCGTCAACAGCCGCAGCTGTATCCGTATTATCTGGCTTGGCGTTCGATGGTACCTTGTTTTTTGGTGGCAACTTTCCAGCTTTTTTAGCCGCCTTGACTTTTTTTCTCAAATGAAAAATATGTCGACTGGAAGGTGCACTAGACATGATGTTCTGCAGCTTCTTGTCTGCTCCGTCGAAATACATTTCAGTTTCGTCTGCGATTTGTCGTAGTAATTTCGCTGAATCTTCAAACCGTAACGCTAGATTCTCTATCGCGGTTTCCTCTTTTGTCAAATCCAATTCAGTTGAAATGAGGTTGGCGATTTTTCGGACCTTTCTTGCTTTCTTCTCATATCTTTTAGCAACCTTCCCTATCCTCTTGCCCAAAACATTGCCAAGTTTTGAGAATATTTTTTCCAAAGAGCTGACTTTCACCTCTTCCTCGACCTCTTGCGTATCCTCTCCCCCCTTCTCTAGATCTCCAGTAGGCCTATCACCAACGAGTGCTGTAACTTTAGGGAGTACCACGGCCACTTCTGGTTCACCGACTATTGTTTTTCCCGCTAAAATAGAAGACGTGTATTATTGCCCATTGGTCATTAGATTACAAGGAACCGAGCGTCGGATCCTTCTTAAGTTTAAAGGTGAATTAAGTCGGACCAGACAGGTTTCAAAATGATTGCATGACGGAATGTGTTTAAATGTTAGGAAGAGAAGGCCAATCCCCTTGCCCAACTCACATCACATGAGTCTTTGGGCTCCAAACATCCAGGTTGGGCCATTGTATCTGAATCAAAAGGACATGGTTGATGAGTGCATTCCCATGGTGAGCACAGGCACCAGATTCTGGTAAAAAAAATCGTATTTATAAAGTTATAAGAGTACTTTATATATACGATTTTTTTTACCAGACTCTGGTGCCTGTGATGGTGAGCTACACAGGAAATGGTCACCTACCTTCAGCCTTGGCCTGGTCACGAAGTTCCTGTTCCAGTTCCTTTAATTCTGTCAATAGTCTATTTTCATCAAGTTCTGCAGACGACGCGTAGAACATCACCGCCAATATCAAAATAAATTTCATTATTTTCTATATTTGACTGTCACACTTTCAAAATTTAGAATTTCCAAGAGTAAGCCTAGTCCTGGGTTATGAGCCGACACATCTTGTATAAACGCACAAGAAGTAAAATATTTAAAAAGGCTAACCAATGAAAGGAGGAAAATTTTTGGGGCATAGATCTCTTTATTTTGCCATTAATATTCAAGATTATCTCAGATTATACGACTTCATTTGATATTATCTGAGTTTTTGAATATATTTTAGTTTATATTTAAATAGTTTGGGGCAAATATATCAAAAGGTTGATTTGTTTTATTATAAATATAATTACTTAAAGTACAGGTAATGCTTTCGGCTAGTAATTTGAAGGTGAAATCATCGATTTTGGTGGAAATTTTGATTTATTAATAAAAAAAAGATCAATATAATATTAAAGGCAATGTGAAGATCTATCCCATTTAGAACAATCGGTTCTGAGGGACTGACATGAAAAAATAAATTTATAGTCAGAAAATGTCAGAAACTGGTCAATGCCCCGAGATGTGCCACAGGCTGGACATATAACCCTCCCCCACCCCGAGCATTTGCAAATTGAAAGATAACACATATTCTGAAGAATAAATGAGAAGCGACTGTGGCCTATGATCAATTTCAGATTGTAACAGAAGAAGTGGTTGTCTGAATCCAAATTTACTCGCGTCTGATTCTACAAACGCCATAAATGTCAAGGTCGTTAAATTCCCTGGTTGCTAATTTCCAGCATTTTGGACATTTCTCATTAATTCAGTCAATTAACAATTCGTCTGTTATAAAACACAACAGCCATAATGAGTTCATCAGTGCAGTTAGCTGGACAGAAGTGCCCAATGATTGTCCTTGGAGGAAATTCGCATCCCGAGCTGGCTAACCTCATAGCCAAGTGAGTTTTATTATTATTTGTTTTGGTGTCTTTGATTTGCCAACGCATTGGATGTTAGAGATAGAAATAAGGAAAATGTACATCATTATTTGATTCCAGTGTATTGACAAGAAAGCTATTAACTTTACTGTGCACTAGCTGCCTGGAAATCATCCACCAAATTGGGTTCTCACCGAATCAGGTCACGGCAAGATACTTACTTCCTGAAACTAAATCATACTAATCATAGGCACATAGGTCTAGATTTCAACAAGACACTGCTATTATTTCAAAGAGGAAAGTGACTAAATGTGCATAATTGAATCTGCATCTTCTTGGCCATTATATCCATGTTAACAGTAATATTTTTTTTTCAGGCGACTGGGAGTAAGATGTGGGGATATGTCATCGTATCATAAAGAAAATAGAGGTTTGTATTTATAGATTTGATTGGCTGAAATGTATCACTAGCACTCGTATCAACTTTGGCACTAAACAAGCGTACTAGATAATCTTGTATGCTTACTCTTCTAGACACCTGATACCACTTTTCATTATGATATACTTACTCATGTAGGCCTATGATTGATATAATTCCTCATGTGAAAAGTTCTTAAGCTGTTACCTATGTTTCGTCAAAATGTCCTTTTGGATTTCGAGTTTCGTTTTGCGGTTCGGATCGTCAGTATTTGGTTTCTTTATTTATACTATCGCCATCATATTGCATAAATTATAGTTCAGCCAATCATAATCATTATTCAGAGAGTTTCGTCTTCTTTTGCTGTCAAAACAGCCAATCAAAATCAATCTCCAAACAAGAGTTATCTTCCCTTGCTAAATTTACTAGGCAAGATGACCACATATCATGGGCGAGTCATTACAACATATAGTCTCAAACAAAATGACCAAGGTTGAGTCGAATGGTATCACTAGCTTACTAGCTATGTGGACTATGACATCTGATGATAGGTCTAATAAACTGGACTAGAAAAGTTGATGATTAGCAGTCAGTAAATAATGAAGCTTGTAGGAGAGATAATTAGCCTTGTTAGCATTCGGCAGCTGACTGAGTAGGCTATTAGTCTCTGACCATTGATTTTTTAAATAGAGTTGACCATTTGTACCCTGGGTATCTATTCTGTGTTCGAGGTTTACTGTAATATATCCCACACTTTTTTACCCCTGTCACCCAATTGAAAACTCCCCTACCCCCGATAGAGAGTGACCCTTAATTTTATTACCCCAGTGTTGATGTCATAGCTTTTCAGACATTGGATCTATGTTTGTTCTTAAAGGACATTTGGCTTCACTGTATTAAAATAATAAGTATCTAGAATCATTTTAATACTTCTTCTAGAAACGGTTGTAGAAATAAAAGAGTCAGTGAGAGGAAAAGATGTCTATATTATACAAACTGGTACCAAGTAAGTTTTCTTTTATTATCAATACTTTTGATTTGATTTTGATAGTTTCTTTGAGGTGTGGTCTCAAGCAACTTGACTGTCAGGTACCGACTGCGCTGAGCAGAAGACACAGACCGAACTAAAGGCCTTGAAACCACTCATTTTAGTGTGCACATAACTAACATTATTTTTGAAAACTCGTAAATCCATAGAGTTATTGATATTGTTTTCAAGGGTGTGAATTTGTCAAAAATTTTGGGAAGAACTAGAATGGTTTGTAGCGTCAAAGTAGGCTGCACAACACAAAAAGATGCAAAGCCTAATAGAAGATCCTCCCCTCAAGAAAAAAAAAAGTGGCATCCCCAACTGCCTTCCCTAAATCCACGCCTTTGATTTTTGTTTTTATACGCCCACATTGAAATGTGGTCGTATATTGCCGTCGCCTCCGTCCGTCCGTCCGTCCGTCCGTCGGTCCGCCGGTCCGTCCGTCTGTCCACAATTGGCTTGTGAACGCAATAGAGACCACAGTTTTGCTTGAATTTGAATACAATTTTGTGTGTAGGTTTATATTCAAAAGATCTCGGACAAGTTCGAATTTGGGTTCGATTCGACAAAAATTCACGGAGTTTTACACCCAGAATACGTTAAAAATGGCTTGTGAATGCGATAAAGACCACAGTTTTGGTTGGATTTGAATAAAATTTTGTATGTAGCATTATATTCATAAGATCTCAGACAAGTTCGAATTTGGGTTCGATTCGATGAAAATTCACGGAGTTTTACACCCAAAATACGTTAAAAATGGCTTGTGAACGCGATAGAGACCACAGTTTTGATTGGATTTGAATAAAATTTAGTATGTAGGATTATATTCATAAGATCTTGGGCAAGTTCGAATTTGGGTTCGATTCGACAAAAATTCACGGAGTTTTACACCCAAAATACGTTAAAAATGGCTTGTGAACGCGATAGAGACCACAGTTTTGGTTGGATTTGAATAAAATTTAGTATGTAGGATTATATTCATAAGATCTCGGACAAGTTCGAATTTGGGTTCGATTCGACAAAAATTCACGGAGTTTTACACCCAAAATGTGTTAAAAATGGCTTGTGACCACAGTAGCGACCACAGTTTTGGTTTGATTTGAATAAGATTTTGTGTGTAGGATTATATCCATAAGATCATGGACATGTTCGAATTCTGGATCGATTCAACAAATATTTACGGAGTTTTACACCTAAAATATGTTAAAAATGACTTGTGAATGTGATAGAGACCACAGTTGTGGTAGGAATTTAAATAAACTTTTGTGTGTAGGATAAATCTTGGACAAGTTTGAATTCTGGGTCAATTTGACAAACATTTACGGAGTTTTACACCTAAAATATGTTATAAATAACTTGTGAACGTGAAAGAGACCACAGTTATCAAAAGATATAAACTATATTTTTGACAGATTATATTTTTGATATGATTTGACACCATTTGGGGAATGCTCTTGATATACTAAAAAAATTATAAGGAAGGTGGGCGTATATTGCTAGGCAACCACTTGTATTATACGCCCACATTGAAATGTGGTCGTATATTGCCGTCGCCCCTGTCCGTCCGTCCGTCCGTCCGTCGGTCCGTCCGTCTGTCCACAATTGGCTTGTGAACACGATAGAGACCACAGTTTTGGTTGGATTTGAATAAAATTTTGTATGTAGGATTATATTCATAAGATCTCGGACAAGTTCGAATTTGGGTTCGATTCGACAAAAATTCATGGAGTTTTACACCCAAATTACGTTAAAAATTGCTTGTGAACGCGAAAGAGACCACAGTTTTGGTTGGATTTGAATAAAATTTTCTATGAAGGATTATATTCATAAGATCTCAGACAAGTTCGAATTTGGGTTCGATTCGACAAAAATTTTCGGAGTTTTACACCCAAAATGTGTTAAAAATGGCTTGTGAACGCGATAGAGACCACAGTTTTGGTTGGATTTGAATACAATTTTGTATGTAGGTTTATATTCATAAGATCTCGGACAAGTTCGAATTTGGGTTCGATTCGACAAAAATTCATGGAGTTTTACACCCAAATTACGTTAAAAATTGCTTGTGAACGCGAAAGAGACCACAGTTTTGGTTGGATTTGAATAAAATTTTCTATGAAGGATTATATTCATAAGATCTCAGACAAGTTCGAATTTGGGTTCGATTCGACAAAAATTCACGGAGTTTTACACCCAAAATGTGTTAAAAATGGCTTGTGACCACAGTAGCGACCACAGTTTTGGTTTGATTTGAATAAGATTTTGTGTGTAGGATTATATCCATAAGATCATGGACATGTTCGAATTCTGGATCGATTCAACAAATATTTACGGAGTTTTACACCTAAAATATGTTAAAAATGACTTGTGAATGTGATAGAGACCACAGTTGTGGTAGGAATTTAAATAAACTTTTGTGTGTAGGATAAATCTTGGACAAGTTTGAATTCTGGGTCAATTTGACAAACATTTACGGAGTTTTACACCTAAAATATGTTATAAATAACTTGTGAACGTGAAAGAGACCACAGTTATCAAAAGATATAAACTATATTTTTGACAGATTATATTTTTGATATGATTTGACACCATTTGGGGAATGCTCTTGATATACTAAAAAAATTATAAGGAAGGTGGGCGTATATTGCTAGGCAACCACTTGTATTATACGCCCACATTGAAATGTGGTCGTATATTGCCGTCGCCCCTGTCCGTCCGTCCGTCCGTCCGTCGGTCCGTCCGTCTGTCCACAATTGGCTTGTGAACACGATAGAGACCACAGTTTTGGTTGGATTTGAATAAAATTTTGTATGTAGGATTATATTCATAAGATCTCGGACAAGTTCGAATTTGGGTTCGATTCGACAAAAATTCATGGAGTTTTACACCCAAATTACGTTAAAAATTGCTTGTGAACGCGAAAGAGACCACAGTTTTGGTTGGATTTGAATAAAATTTTCTATGAAGGATTATATTCATAAGATCTCAGACAAGTTCGAATTTGGGTTCGATTCGACAAAAATTTTCGGAGTTTTACACCCAAAATGTGTTAAAAATGGCTTGTGAACGCGATAGAGACCACAGTTTTGGTTGGATTTGAATACAATTTTGTATGTAGGTTTATATTCATAAGATCTCGGACAAGTTCGAATTTGGGTTCGATTCGACAAAAATTCATGGAGTTTTACACCCAAATTACGTTAAAAATTGCTTGTGAACGCGAAAGAGACCACAGTTTTGGTTGGATTTGAATAAAATTTTCTATGAAGGATTATATTCATAAGATCTCAGACAAGTTCGAATTTGGGTTCGATTCGACAAAAATTTTCGGAGTTTTACACCCAAAATGTGTTAAAAATGGCTTGTGAACGCGATAGAGACCACAGTTTTGGTTGGATTTGAATACAATTTTGTATGTAGGTTTATATTCATAAAATTTCGGACAAGTTCGAATTTGGGTTTGATTCGACAAAAATTCACGGAGTTTTACACCCAAAATCTGTTAAAAATGGCTTGTGAACGCGATAGAGACCACAGTTTTTGTTGGATTTGAATAAAATTTTGTATGTAGGATTATATTCATAAGATCTTGGACAAGTTCGAATTCCAGATCGATTCAACAAATATTTACGGAGTTTTACACCTAAAATATGTTAAAAATGACTTGTGAACGTGATAGAGAGCACCAGGCCCGTAGCCAGGAATTTCCAAGGGGGGGTTATATGGACTCGCAAAGCAATCAAACTCAACATTAACAGTTACAATTCAAACAGAATGTCTACTTTAACAGTGCTTATTTGTTTTCAAGGAGGGGTTCGTACGAACCCCCCGAACCCCCCGAACCCCCCCTGGCTACGGGTATGGAGAGCACAGTTGTGGTAGGAATTTAATAAACTTTTGTTTGTAAATATCTGAACACCATCCAACAAAAATTAAGATAGTAACATTCCTTGATATATTGACAATTTATGGTAGTAAGTGGGCGTATATTGCTAGGCAACCACTTGTGTATTTTGTAGAGAAATTAACAATGATGTAATGGAAATGATGATAATAGCCTACGCGTGTAAGACAAGTTGTGCTAGAAATATCGTAGGTGTAATACCGTATCTACCCTACTCTAAACAGAGTAAGATGAGAAAACGCGGGGCTATCGTCTGTAAATTGCTCGCTACCATGATAGGGCAGTCAGGTGGGTGTCGTTAATTTGAATTGGTTCGTTAACTTTTATTAGTCAAATTGAGATTATGATTTCCCAGTCCCTATTTTCATAGAAATCTTTTGATCAGAATTCAACTAAGTTAATGATGGAATTTATGATGAATTTTGATAAGTGTGGAAAAACAAATGTTGACCCTTTTGGGATCCCTTAATATCTTAATTTGTCTTTTGAACCCTTTACTCCATTTGGGTAGGTTTGTCAACTAAGTATCCCTTAGCAAGAGAGTGCACATAGCTAATAGTAATATTTTCTTATTGGTATTTAGGTTTGTCAACTTGACATCTCTTTCAGGGAGTCCGCATAGCTAATAATGTTAATTTAGGTTTGTCATTTCATTATCTCTTTCAGACAGTCCACAAAGGTCACATGTTTTTTTTTTGTACTTAGGTTTGTCAACTTGGCATTCCTTTGAGAGAGTCCACATAGCTAATAGATACTTTATTTTCAGGTTTTACTCATATAATCACAATGGATCTCCATCAGAAAGAAATTCAGGCGTTTTTTGACGTGCCTGTTGATAATCTACGAGCCTCACCATTTCTTATTGGTTATATTAAAGAATCAGTAGGTTGTTTTCTTGTATTTTGGTTGTTATCAGTAGTTATTAAAGAGGATAGAGATGTAGTGACTTTGCGAAAATGGAACAATAACTTGATTTTATCCTGGCATGGGTCGAGATGCATCTTTCAGTGCTGATCTATTAAAAAGGAGGAAGGTGCAGTGACAGGTCCAGGGTTCAATCCTGGCACAGGTCAAGATAATACCTTTGTAACTGTCAGCCCTGCCTGTTAACCCCTGCGATGAAGAACATAGGGACGTAAATGAAAAAAGCTAATAGTTGTATGGATGGACAATAAACCATGATCCCCGTATACTACAAGATGCATGGTAAACAACCTTGACAGTTTGAAATCAGATAAGAGGAGCGTAATGAACTGTCCAGACAAAATTTCAATCACATAGGTTCAGAAAAGAAGAATGTTTCCTTCTTTTAAAAAAAGATATTTAGAACCTTAGAATTAAATTTTCTATTTCTTTGCCCTAAACGAAAATATTTTAATTTTCAGATTCCTGATTATAGGAATGCAGTAATTGTAGCCAGAAATCCCAACTCAGTGAAACGGGCATCGTCCTACGCTGAGAGACTACGCCTGGGTATAGCCGTGATACACGGAGAAGAGAAAGTCTCGGAACAGGAAGAGGATGATGGGAGAAATTCACCTCCGTTGATGGAAGAAGACGAACATAATTTAATCAGTCGAACGATACAGTGCGGGTTAGACATGATGCCAGGTAAGGTCAAAGGTCAAAGTCGCTTTAGTGGCAGACAACCAGACTGCAACCTTGAAATTTCTTACTATAAAAGTTTGTTATTTAATTGTTACAAAGAGATACTAGGCACAAGGGAGAACAAGTGATGCGAATTTTTTTTTCAAATTTCAAAATGCCCGAAAGTATGACAATGACTTATGGTTTCTTTTGTGGACTGAAGGGTCTAAAAACTCTTTAATGCAACCCACCTTTTCATTAGTAGCCTACCAATAGACCCAGTGCCTCCTAGTCATACAATGATAGAGTGATAGTTATATAATAACCTGAGTTATGTGATTGTATATTTTAGTTTTACATGCTAAAGAGAAACCTCCCATCAACGTAGTAGGAGATGTTGGGGGTAGAATAGCCATTATTGTCGTGAGTAGATTTATATTTTTGTCAACTTTTCATCCTTTTCAGAGTCTTCAATAGCTTATATTGTTATTTTGGTACACAGATTTGAGTTAGTCACTGGTCATTTCTTTCAAAGATTCCTAAATACTGATATTGTTACTTAGAGAGTGTTGGTTTTCAACTCTGCATTCCTTTCAGAGAACCACATTCCTAATAACATTCACGTACATAGGCCTACTGTATTTTTTGTTACATCAGTTCGTTAAATCTGTAGCTGATGATATCTATTCCTTACTTAAAATTGTTCACAGACCTTTGTTAAACCAATCTGACCATTTCAATGACCTTGAACCCTTGTTTAATCCTTCAGGATGATATGATAGATGATGTAGATTCGTTTGTAAAAATAGCCGAGGCATTAAAGGAACGAGGGGCGTATAAAATCTACGCCATGGCAACTCATGGTTTATTATCATCAGATGCTCCCAGAATGCTTGAGAATTCCTGCATTGATGAGGTATAGTAATGTGGATATTTAGGAACTTTTATTCGGTCAATTCTTAGGCAATAACTGACTCTTATTTAGGTCAGATCATAGCGCAGTCATAATCTTAATATGATGTCATTTGTTCAATAACTAAATACCTTGTAAGTCTCAAGTCTTTGTGTTATAGAATGTTCTTGTCTACTTCTGGCTTCTGTTCTGGCTCTTGTTTTGAATAGCTCAGTCGGTAGTGAATTGGATTGCTGTCTGACAGGCAATCAATAAGGTGCTGTGGGTTCAAATCCTTAAAGTAAGAAACATTACTGATGTCACGGCCAGTGCTTTGTTAAATGACCCGGTGTCAATTTTCACCCTCTTTCACCCAGATAAATATAATTGAAGGCAAAATTCCCACAAGTAAAGATCGTTCAACATTTGCCTGATCCTGAAATTCTATTTTTTTTTCAGATTGTGGTAACTAACACAGTTCCTCATCAAGCCCAGAAGTTACAATGTCATAAAATAAAAACCGTTGATATCAGTATTATGTTAGTCGAGGCAATCCGTCGTATACATCATAACGAATCCATGTCTTATTTATTCCGTAATATAGGTCTGGATGATTAAGACTTCTAGTCTGGCAAAGATAGTCTTTATTATCCAGGAAATATTTGAAACATTAGTCTTATCTATTCCGTAATATAAGTCTGGATGATTAAGACTTCTAGTCCGGCAAAGATAGTCTTGCTTATCCAGAAATGTTTTGAAATATACCCCTTGAACATTGGTTTTATTCATTCAGAAATATAGGTCTGGATGATTAAGACTTCTAGTCCGGCAAAGGTAGTCTTTATTTTCTTGAAACATTGGCCTTATTGATTCAGAAATATAGCCAGGTCTGGATGATTAAGACTTTCCGGCAAATGATAGTCTTGCTTATCCAAAAACAATTTGAAACATTGGCTTTATTCATTCAGAAATATAGGTCTGGATGATTAAGACTTCTAGTCCGGTAAAGGTAGTCTTTATTATCCAAAAACAATTTGAAACATACCCTTGAACATTGGATTTATTCTTGAAAAAAAAGCCCAGAACTTGATGTTTAGAAACTGGAACACTAAAATTACCTTTAATTAGAACTAATTTACTTTTTCATGCAATTGACGCTTGCTAAATCTCCAATGCAGAGACTCACTTATTCATTGAGAGCACCATTATTTTATAGTGAAATGTTCAAGGGTATGTTTTGAACAAGACTAAGATAAGCATCAATATCTTTGCCCGAGTTTAGCTTTAAATAAAACCGCCCCTTTCGAAGGGTATATTGTTCAGTATTTTTTTAAAAACAGATGGAATAATACAGTACAGGTTTGAATTATCTTGAGATATCATCTTGCCTTTTTTTTTTAACAGTATAAGATTTAAAATTTATTTGTTTTCAAGTGATCTCTTTATTTATACACATGTCAAATCAAATACATAGTACAGTACACTCACTTGGTGGTGAAAACGAACATGATATACATCAGTTTGAATCAAAGCATTTGATAGTCACACAACACTTTTATCGTATTTTTTTATAGCTTTAATCAAAACTGTTGATTTATATATAGCAAAGAGCATTGTTAATTGCAATCATGACAATGGAGGTTTTGAATAAGTCATATTATCTCATATTTCCAGTCTACCTGGCTGGGAAAGGTCAATAACTGGGTAAGGTCAATGCCAAGAAGTTTGATCAAGGTCCATCTGGAAGAAAGGATCCTCATGGAAAACCTTAGTTGTTTTATCCTTGTAAAATATAGATCTCCCTTTTTTTTTTTTTCTTTTTTTTAAATGCTTTTGCTTTAAGTAAAGGCATTAATTTTTGGCATTTATATTAATTCATATGGTTTCATATATTACAATATCCTTCTTATGATTGCATTTTTGTATTGTTATAACTGATGTTTTTTTGTAACTAAGTATATATTCCCAAAACAGTTTTCACCTACTAGTATATGTTCTGCATTTATGTATTGCGGGCATTATGACTGATGTTTGTTTGTAACTAAGTATATTCCCCTATCAGTTTTCACCTGTATGTTTTGTAGTCACAAGATGATATTTTTGTTATGTTTAAGTTTTGAAATGTCTCTGTCAAACCATCTGCTATCTTGAAAGGCTACGAGTTACTGTATAATGTCTTGATGATCTAATTGTTTGAGGCTTTAACCTTCAACAAATCAAGATGTTAATGACAGAAAAATTAATCTGTTTCATTAATTGAAGACACCGTTGTCGTGGTATGATTGGCTTCTTTTGATATCATTTTATTTTCAGCTCTTGTAAAAATTCAATAACTTTCTATTGACGTTGTTGTTTCTTATTTTAGACTATGAACATACTTTGGTCATTGAAAAGTCTCACATCAGCATATTGTAACTTTAAGAGACTTTACTTTTCATAGGGCAAAATATTTTAACGATTCTGTAAACAATTTCCTCACCAATAATAATGCGTCCCAATCGCTAAATTAAGGGTTGTTAAATTTTTGACAATATTTGAAGACCAAAGATAAAATAGTGTCATATTTGTTATTGTTGTTATCTATTATGTTTGTAAAATGTAAAACAGTCGATTGAATCAGAAATATATTCTTTTCTCTTCATATGTCAAGATATTTTATTTCACCAAGTGTTTTTTTATAAAGATCTCCCACTATTGTCTTTTATGATAAAGAACAGAGTTAAGCAAAAAAAGTCTTTTTAACTTTCAAGATGATCAAATATTATTGCAAACAGCACAGTGGCTAAATGAGTTAGACATTTGCTTTCCAGGGTCCAATCCTGGCAAAGGTGATAAGTTTAGATCCTGGGTTTCTCAAGGAAATGATCATGTCACCTGAATAGTAACTTGTTACCCTTCAACCACCCAATATTTAACAACTGACTATAATAATCAGAGTTTGGTATTTTATTTCAAAATTATGGTCTAAGGGAAACAACTCTTTTTTTTCTTTCGATCAAATTTGAGCAGCTCCAGACCACGTTTATATGTATTGACATTACCTTATTCAGAAAAATGCAAGTTTCTACTTGAATTTGGACGCATATTTCATTGACAAATCGATCGATTGAAGAAATCAGTCGTATTATGGTTTAAAACATGCCATTTCGTAGTTTTAATCGGCTTATCTTCGAAAGTTTGTTGTCATCTTAGCCGTAAGCAATGTTTACATATATGACAATCAAGACTACTAATCAAGGGAAAGAACTGGTGATGTATCAGTTTAAGAACCAATCAAATCTCTTAATTCATTCTATTCAAAAGCTCGTGCGTGGAAATTTATAAAAAGTCTTCTCATTGGCCAGAAGTCTACATCACATAATTACGTCACGTTGTTAGGTAAACAATATCATGTGACTTTATCCGACCAATGAAAATACTTGTTGTGTATTATGCCGGCTGTGAAGTATTAGCCAATCAAAAGCTCGCTATTTAATATTAAGCAAATAAAATAATTAACTGTGGTTTGGCGTCTACAAATTTTGACCTAAAGTAGAACAGAGTTTTCTCCCTTAGACCGTAAACGGAATATAGGCTAGAGGCCGCCAGCAATGGAAACCGGCAACATTTCAATGAGACGACTGGAAGGACAGCTTACATATAAGTTACAGTTGTACTCGAAGAGTATCCCCAACCTTACACGATCTGCTAGGCCTTACTTAGCTACACCTAAACTAAGCTACACCCGACTTCGGTGGTTGTCATAAGCCTACCATCACAGTCCTTTGGATCTTTTGTAGTTTTTAATATTTACATGTGAATATGACATGGGTTGCTTTGCAACTGGTGATTGTGGGTTTTAATCTTGGTTGGCCGGTGAAAAAAATCTTACAATTAAAAATTGTCGTATGTGTGGATTTATTCCTTGCAAAATGCCGAAGTTAAGACATAATTCATAGTACTTTTTTTGAGAAACAGGGGCCAAAGATCATCAAGCTTTCATTGTACAATGCAACGCATTGGCTCCAGTGGTGTAGCTGGGGGTGCAATGGTAAAGATGAAACAGAATATATTGACATTGCCTGCTGAGTGAATAATGGGTGGGGTCCATGGGCTCACCTGAGTCAGATAGGTCCAGGGAGCACTTGGGTTTTAGTTATTTGACACACTGCAGGAAGGCTAATTGAAGCTATATTTATTTTTATCTCTACAACTTTACCGACAGCACTTTTTCAACAGAGGTATATCAATAATGGGGGGCATTGCCCCACCCTCCCTAAGCCCCCCTCAAATTACGCCATTGATTGGCTCACATTTGCTCTATATGGTCCAATCCTGGCAAGGGTTTTTGGTGATTTGTTTAGATTCTGGGTTTTCAACTGGTATTCTCAAGTGTCCCAGATTACGCTGAATTGGTGATGAAGCCAGGTTATAGAACAAGGTAATGTTCAAAACGTTACGCAAACCAGGAAATAGTTCATTTACTTCGCTGACCAACAATCAATCAATTCTTTACACGATCCATTTTCAAAAACACAAATTTCTCCAACATATTTTTGTATTATTAAGAAAATACATATTTTCAATAAAAATTTCAAAATAAATAAGGCATGGAAAATAAATCTTGGAAAGAACTAAACAGTTGCATGGTTTCATTCTAGAAACCCCAGGTGTAAAAATTATATTCAGAAGCAATCACAAAAGGTTTCAGTCCATTTCCACAAAAAATATTGCAATAAATTGTCAAGAGGTGAGGTTTTTTACATCTTTTGTTGAAGAACGGCTCGACACATAAAACTTAACACTGAGTTAAATCCATATTTAACCCTCCAAAACCTACACGTAAAACCCAGGGTTAATATGTATTTTACCATCAAAAATCTTGTTAATTCAACTCAAGAGTCTAATTTAACACCAAGTTACTTTTTATGTGGACGGTATGTGACGATATATAAGTTCCACTATAATAACTGTTCCAAAGAACATTTGTTATGTAATAATTGTTCCATTTGGAACTTATATTATATAATGCTAGACCTAACCCTAACCCTGATATTATATATAATAAAACAATTCTTATGGAATACAATTACTAACTTTATTTGTGCGACGTTATAGTAATTGTATTCCATAAGAATTGTTTTATTATATTCATCACCTTTACTTAATGCCATTTAAAGATCTGATATTATATGATAAGAGTTCCAGAGATCATTTATTATAATAATCTTTGTTCCACAAGGAATATTTATTATGAGGAACAAATATACAGTCACAGGTACAGGCCTAGGTTTTTGAGTGTATGAATTTAACTCAGTTATAAGTTTTATGCAAATAGGCCCTGAATAAATCAATTGTTAATTTAACTCGTAATCAAGGAATGAACAAAGAAATCTCAGAAAGAACTAAATTGTTGCATGATTTCAAATCAGAAACCTCAAATCACAGATTAGAGAATATTATATTCACAGATAAAGAAAATTTCAAACTGTTAACAGTTAACAATGCCCAATAGTCTAATATGAGAAACAGACAGTCAATTTTTGATTGGCTTCAGTATTGCATCGATCAAAAGTAAGTCTAACTTATTTACTTCTGATTCAATTTCTATGTGTTCAGATTATACCAGAAACTGTCAATCAAATTCAACGCAACATATTCCGACAATGTTTGGCTGATTGAGAAAAAAATAAGCCTGAAAGGACAGTCCTTCGTCCATTACAACAAGCAATCAAAATTCAGAAATCCATCATTTCAACGTCGGACAATGGACAATACCACCAGAATAATTAGAATTTCATTTTTTTCCAGAAACTAAAAAACAAATTCTGATAAACGTTTCCCAACAATGTTTAGCTAATTGAGAAAAGTGCAAGCCTCAACACACAGTCCAACATTCATTGTGACAAGCATCAAAAATCACCACATCAAATCACAGTCCAATTCTGTTTTCACATACCGTATCCCAGATATATTTGTTGGCTGAAGTTGGAAGGCTGATACGCTTGTGCAAGCCCAAACACACAGTCCAACATTCATCTTAAAAGCTATCAAAATTCCAAATCCATCATTTCAACATCTGAAGATTCGACTAGAATAATTTGAATGGGTTTCGACCGAGGATGAGTTTTACACGCTTTATTGACAATGTCTTGTAAATCATTCACTAGCGAGACTTTTGAACTATCGTCATTAAATCGCGTTTCTACGTAACATTCTGGCGGGTAGGACAAACGAACACACTGTACTGAAACATTCTTAGCGATCACTTCCACAAACGATTTCAACGCATTAACAGAAAGAATGTTATCAGCTAAATTCACGAATAAAAGTTTATCAATGGCCGCAATATATGGTTGAATCTTTAATAAATCTTGATCAACCAATGAACAATCTTCGAGATCCAAAATTTTCAAATTTAGTTTCACAGCTTTGAACAATTTCACTAGCTCTTCGCTCATTGTGTGTAATCCGTTCGAACTGAGGCACAATTCTTGTAGTCCATATGCATGATGGGATAGACTTAAATAGGTCACATCGTTAAGACGGAGAGCGCATGACGCTAGACGTAAATACTGTAATGGTTTATTCACTTGACATAGTAACTGTCGTAACAAACATTTTACGCGATTATTGCTTAAATCTAGACGGACTAGCTTCGGTAACGAACCAAAACATTCTGCTATATACATACTATTGGTTAGATTGGTTGAGAAGCTCATATTATTACATGCCAGGTCTATCGACGTTAAGTTCGGCAGGTTTTTTAAGGCTGGAATCAGAGTCACGAAATCGTCACATGTCAAGGAATTATAATGAAGTTGAAGAGCTGTTACGTACTGAAAATAGATCAGAGAAAATCATTTTTTAAACAAATATCAAATACGGTTTACAAAAATCCTATTTAAACTTCAAAGAGCTGGGACCTGTTTCTCAAAAATTTTTACAAGTAAAAATTGTCGTAAGTGTGGAATTATTCATTGTAAAATGCCGAAGTTTTTTTGAGAAACAGGTCCCTGGTACTTGGCAAACCTTTTTATATTTGTCACAATATGCATACTAATTTACTAAGTTAAGTAATGAGGATAGATGACTTATTCAAAATGTCTTCCAGCTGGTCAAACCATTAGACAATGATTTTTTAACAAGATCCTATAATACAGCTGGTCGTAGGTCAAATTTAGACAAATTTCTCTCCAGGTCATCTTATTCAACAAAACATTTTAACTTAAAACAAAATCATAACTCATTAGTGCCATTTATACAACCTTCAATATTGCAAGATGTCCCAATATTCTACACGGGAAACAATATTTTAAGGAAAACAACCTTTACATTACCTTGGTGTTCATTTGTCTCAAGATGAGGTTGATAGCAGGTGCCCCGAGTTGTATAGCACCCAATCTCTGTATACATAGCTGAACCTTACTGGCAGGGAATGTCGACACCTTTAGCGCTTTACACAACTCAGCGAAAGTTGACTCTGATGTGACGAAGGCATCAAGCTTTACTATCAATTCTACAAAAGACAATTTCATTTATGAGATTTAAAAATATATGTGTACAAGAAACACTGATAGCATGGTTTTGTATCATTTTAACTCTTTAACAAAAATTTGCTTAGTATTTACAATTCCACTAAAAATAAGCATTTTATAAAGTCATTACTGTTCCTAAGATCTTATTGGCAACTTTTGAATTAATGTAAGTGTCTTCAAGAAATGCTTAATTATCATGTTGGCAGTGTCTTAAATAAGCTCATATTTACAGTTTAGAAAACCTCTTAACAATCCTTACAATAAAAGAAAAAAACTGAACTTACTGCAATTATCAGGAAAAGAACTATCAACTGGTTCCAGAATAGTTCTATCGTCGACAACATCATACGCGATGGAGGCTGCTTCGTTGAATTTCTCTACTAAACTTTTCCTGCGTGTTTCATTATGAGCCAATAAACAATGAGTTGAGAGATAGAATAACACAACTTCCGCTGAAATATCAAACATTATATGCTTACTCTTCTAGACACCTGATACCACTTTACATTACCGGTATAAAATACTTACTCTATGATTGATATAATTCCTCATGTGAAGAGTTCATAAGCTGTTACCTATGTTTCGTCAAAATGTCTTTTTGGATTTTTTTTTGCGGTTTGGATCTTTAGTACTTGGTTTCTTTATAATCAAAGTAATATCTTTAGAAAGGATTAGATACTTTGAGTCCGATTTAAAAAAAAACTAACCTGTAGGATAGCCAGTTAGATCCAAATATTTCAATTTATTCGGATGACCTTTCTTTAACCCCTGAATAAATCTATGAACAAGAGTTGTTGTGTATCTCATGCCTTGACGAACAACTTCTGACAAATAGCTGTCGTTATACAGCAACATCAACGATGTGAATAAATTGGGGGCCAGAGATTTCAACGAAAAACTTTCCATTGGCCAATGAGTTAACAACACTTCCATAGCTCTGTCCTTATTGGTCAATAATGCTTCCTTCATTAAAGGAATACACAATTCTTTCGGCACTGTTTCTATGGCTTCGAGTGTCATTGTCGAATCACGAACGATGAAATTACAACAAATATCCACCAAGCTTTTCATCTGTTGTGATTTATTTTTTTGACAGGCTGGGGTGGGGTCTGATTCGAAATCAACAGGGTATATCGATCCTCCATAATTATCAACGTAGACTACTGTTGATCTGGATTCCATTTTCTATCTAACTTGAGCCCATGAGGTCCCGTTCGATTATCTGCTAGAAAAAAAATAGAAAATTCTTTAATTGAATTTTTTATTCTACATTTCATTCTCTACCACTGTTGCTGATATCATGTTGCATAAAAAAAGGACAGCTTATGCACTTCTTTAGAACTGAATATTAAATTCTGAATCCAATAATTTCACTTAAAAGTTTCAATTTTATGAATTTATTTTTGTAAAACAAAAAATAACTACAAATTCAAGCAACTTGATTTACATTTTGTGACTTTTGGAAACAAGCTCTCACTAAGCTACCCATATCATATTAGGATGGAGACATATTGTTAAGAGTTTTAGACCTATATTATAATCATAAATAGGCTTTCAATATATCGAATGGCTATATCAATCATATGATGATGAATTGAATTGACTTGTGACAGCTCAAGCCTTGTCCAAGCCCAAGGAAATTCATTCACTTGAGAGGCCTTGGGCTGGCAAAACTAAGCCTATTTCGGTTCTTATTTGTGATATTAAAAAATTCAGATAAAATGTAAATGCAAGAGAGTATTACCTGTAATGATTTAATAGAAGAAAACCACATATATTAATAAATTCTTTAAAATTCTATCGAATGTTTGATAACATTGCGTCCTTATTGGAAGGGGAGACAACTGAAATTTCAGCGAAAGACACAAGACTACAAATAACTGAAATAGACTTTTTTTGAACCAGACCACAATGGACATTTTTTTAAAACAAAGTGATTTCACACGAAATCCGCATTGGAAATTATTAGTTGGTGATAAGAGTTCTATGGGATATAAGAACTGAAACTGGCCCACTTTGCTTCATTCCAACAAACTCTATTTTTTTATCTTTTCAAATGTTTGGTGCTAAGCACTTCCATTGACAATTCTGAGCTGCCGACATGATATATATTAAGACCCCTGAAAGAAGCCATTTTGCTTTATCACTTAGTTTTGAGAGGTTTTTGCATTGCTATAATGTTTCACTATTCATACTGCATAATATTTGAGACCTTAACCCAAGCAAGTTTCAATCAATCTAGCAAAAATACAATTTTCAAACTTAATATTTTATACTTTAATCTTTTCAAATAATAAATATAATCTTTCAACAAAATATTAAAGTTTAGTTTGACATTGTATTAATGAAACAAAACAGAGTTAAACGTCCCATTCTGTTGCACTTATTGGGCTAATCAGGGGTGCAGATGACTTTTACAATGTGGGGGGACCAGTGGCGTATGCAAGATTTATTCTTAACGTTTTCGGGATCTAAGCCCATGGCAATATTGACAACACTACTTTCAAGAACTATCACAGATATTGTTAAGTCGTTTTAAATCATTTAATATCAACTTTTAATAATATTTTCCAAGGGATAAATATGCACAGCACCACTATCAAGTCCTAGATATAACGTCTGATCTGATTGGTTGATATTTCCACTAGTGACCTTTGACCTGGGTATATCAGCCAATAATTCACCAGATACCATATCCCAGAATCCAGTATTTCCATGGATGTCCGAAGCCAGAAGAGAATCTCCCGATATGACAGCATTCTTTAAACTGTAAATACAAGGAAATAAAATAAACTGAAATTGAGTTTTAAGTCCTACTTATCTGCACTCGACTTCGTTAATGAAAATAGACAAAGCAATACATTGAGCAATGAGGGAAATTTTGCCAATACAGTGGTATCAACCTATTTCATTTTATTTCATTAACTTGCTATATCTGAGGATAATGCACACTTTTTCAGATATCTCAATTATTATTCAGAAAGAACCTATGATTTCTGCTTCATCAACCCCCTCAAAAGTGAATTGGTACTAACCCCCTATTCTCGAAACAGTCCTATCACGTAGCAAATGTCCCAAACACAATCCATGTAAATCCAACTCACCCCTTCCAAGAGAACTGTAAGGGGGGATAATCATGTAGAATTAAACTGGAACTGTTAGAAATATTTACAATCACAACATAACCAGGGCTGTCTGATTTTACACGATACAATAGATGACACACTAAATATCCCTGAAATATATATCAGCCGTTTTTTTTAGTTTTCATATCATTTCGCGTTTTATGACGTCACTTATAGTTATCTACTGGAAGCTACTATTTATATCTATGTTGATCATTATTAGTGACTTCATAAAATGCGTTAGTTTTAGTGGAAATGCAAGAACCACAGACGTCGAAATGGAAATTGGAATGACGCAAATTGATGCTATCAGTGTCCCCGATACACATACATAGCTTAAAAAAACTCTTTATAATCACATTATGACTCAAATTGATGGTGAGTCCATTAGTGATAAGCTAAGCTAGAGCGCAATACAAATGGTGAATATGAGAGGTGAAATATGAAAACCAACCTGTATATTATGAACAGCCGTCAGTGAAACTCCGGGCGTTATAACACTGTCTAAATTTATCTTCTTGATTAAAAACCCTGCTTTGTGATTCCTGGAATATAGTAACACAATGATCAATTTATTTCAAAGCAACACATGATAAACTGGGTCTAGTAGCTTTGGTATTGTGCTGTTTAATGTCATACTATGTTGCACTTTTATGCGCAAATGTGTGCAGTGTACAGTGCAGGAAATTTTGCCAGGACAGCGGCATAAGCCTACTCTTGTTATCATTTCCCAACGTGCACAGACTGTAGCACATAGGTTCTTGGTTTCTTGTCCATTCCAAACAATTAGATGTTTTTTCCATGAAAGCTCCTCCAACCTAAATCACTGACAGTGGAAAAAACCCAGCTGAAAAATCTCAAGAATGATTTACTGCCAGTGATGTTGATCAAACTTACCAAATCAATGCCTCTCTTTTGGACGTTAATCCCACAACACAGCAATCAAGATGTCTGACGTCTGCTAGGTCCATCAGATAACCTGACGTAGATTCCAGGTGGCAGCAAAGTGACATCTGTTTATAGCCGTCTATCAATATATGTTTGGTTGCCGTGAGTGACGTACAATGATTGTAACCAATGATCAACTGGTCGTCATTAACGATACAACATAGTAGACTTGTTACAGGACTGAAAAAAAAAAATGTCAGAAAATTACAGATACAGATACAAATCTCACTGAACATACACAATGAAAGGCGTCTTTTTCTTAGTCAATGAAGGTTTTTGCCAGAAATAGCCTAGTGTTACTTACTTTGTATCTGATATATTTAAATCTATTACATTCATATTGGAATCTCCTGACAATAAATCATAGTAAAATAACGATACACGTTGTTCTCCTGTTTTATCTTCTTCTAGGATAACCAAGACTATCTTATTAGGTTTCTTGATTATCCAGCCTTCTATTGCTTGATATGTCTGAAATAGAATTAAAGAAAGTTCGATATAACTGATACAGCTTTTGCGATAGTAGCATTGCAAGAACAACATATGTTTGACTGCACATCTAATAAAGGCAGGCAATCTTCTGCAGTTTGGCCAGGTCGACCACCAACACACAGACCCATAATAATAATAATAATAATATACGATTTTTATCGTGCACCTTTCACATACGTGTTCAAGTACACCGTACAATATAGGCCCTAATACATAAACAAAACTAAATACATGAAATATAAAAATAAAGTACTGAGAAACACATAGCATTAACAACAAAAATACAACAAAATACAAATAGACAACTAACTTATGATACATTATTAATTTTATAACTTTAACTATGAAAAGGCCAAAGTAAAGAGATGTGTTTTCAATTTCTTCTTAAAACTACAAACAGAGGTAATTGATCTTAAACTATATGGGAGATTATTCCAGAGTAAAGGTGCCTGGACAGAAAATGAACGTTGCCCATAGGTAGCAAGTTGTGCAGTTTTTGGTTTAAGGAGCAGGATTGAACCCTGGACCTTCAAGAACTGAGGTTAACTTGAAAGTGTCTCACCACCACAACTCTCTGATAGTTGAAGTACTCCCAAGATTCATGCTTCTTTGATTTAAAAGACCTTTATTGCTTTAGCTCACCTGTGAAAGATACCAATCCAGTTCGTTCTCCCATTGACCTTGACCCTGGCTCCACACTGTGATAGCAGACGGTAGAAGACAGACGATGTAGGAATGTTCCTGACCTTCCAATGTCCAGTTTCCACCAGATATAAATACCACACTCTCTTCTCTACATAACTATAAACAGACGTTAAAATTATACTTTTAATGAACCAACATAAAGATTTCATTCTACTTTTCCTGATATGCAATCCAATGTAACCAAATTAGAAAATGAACAAAAATAAGTGTAATGAGAAATATTTCATCAGGACAGCATTGTTAACTTCATATTTTAGATTAACAACTGTCAAGTAAAATATGTCAAAAGTTAATGTTAAATGATGTTAAAAATAAACTGATGTCATACTTTTATGCATTTGACTAAAACGAAAAGCCATGCAATGCATCATGAAAAACTTTTCTCAAACTTGTAAATGTTTTTTCTATATTTCAAAATTGTATAACACGGTCTTTCTTATTACCTTGATACAATCTGTAGGTCCAATCAAATCATCACATTCTGTTTCATCAGCGTCCAACTGAACAAAAGAGTCTAAAGTTTCATCGTCCAGTCTTCTTACACCAACTGGAGTCAAGTCTTTTTGTGTGGGAAATAAAGGCGGGGAAAGATTGTCGTCTGCAAAGTTAAAATGGCGTCTGATGTTTGCATCTTTTGGTGTTGTGTATGCATCCAAGTTTTCAGGGAATTTTGAAAGTTCAGCTTTTGGAGTTTCGAATGATTCTACATTTGACGGTGAATCAACAAATTTTGCGTTAATTTTTGGAGTTGAACTTTTGACTTCATCCAAATTTGGAGTCATTGGTGTTTTGGAAAGATTGACACATTTTGGAGTTGAAGTGGAATTTCTGAAAAGACTCTTAGATTTTCTTTTGTTCTTGGCAGAAAATTTTGGTGTTGAAACGGCCAAAAGGATGTTATTCTTGAAGGTCACTTCTGAGTCATCCAAATTTTCATGAAGTGCTTCAACTTGTTTGGGTTTCACAACATAAGATTCAAGTTGTTTAGGGAATTCTGCTTTATCCTCTATAACAGCCTTATCTAAATTTTCTGCCTTTGAGCTTTCTTGTTCATCTTTTTTTGTACTTTTCACAACATCTTCCAAATTTTTATTTTCTTTTTCATCAAAATTATCAATAATTGTTAAATTTTCCTTTAAAGATTTCTCAGAAATTGTTGACAACTCATTCTCCTGCAAGTCCGTAGCATCGTTTCTATGGTAACACTTTTCTTCAGACATTGAATCATCTGGGATCGGTTCAGAATCGTAAATCACATTAATGTCCTTTTCTAAATCTGTTGTCAATCTTCCAAACTGTGTTTTGGAAGAAGTAGATTTTTCTGTCCTAAATTCACGTCGATTATTCACAATAGTGGATTTAGATTCTTCATCACTGTTCAGGAAGTTCTCATCAATGGGTTCGGAATCGTAAATAACACAATCTTTAGCTCTCGTACCTTTTTTCGATACTTCCACCTTAGAAATTTTATAAGTTGAACTTGAAGAATTGATGTGCTTTTCAAGTTTTTGAGAATTTTTGATGGAAGTTTTATTTTCTGTTAGTTTCTTCTGAGAAAGTGTGTCTATCGCCTTCTTAGAATTTGGGTAATTTTTCGATGAGATGGCATCACTTGCTGAATTGTCATTTTCAAAAGTTTTAATACAGTTTTCTTGCTCATCACATTTGTCAGAGGGAACATTGTCAAGCGTATCAACATTCAGAGACTCGCATTTGTTGCCTGTCACATAAGCGCCAGTTTCCGAAGACTTAAAATCACCATTTTCTGTGTTCAGAGAGTCATTATTGTAATATAAAGGAGATGCAATTTTTTCAGAACACAAAACGGTTTTCACAGAAGGGATATTATCATCAAGCTCAAAATTATTTTCCAATATTTTCACATCCATTAGATCTTTAAACTGAGAAGCTGGTAGTTCAAATTCTTGGATTTTAGACTCACGTTTTGTTTCATCAACAAGATATTGAAACACTGACGATATCATTAAACATTTCTCACGTTTGGTCCTGCGATGACGAGAGTTATCTGAACAGCTATTGGCCGATGATTCTGAATCAACCAATGACGCGACACGTGGAGATCTTCGTTGAACAATCATACCTAAATGACTTGGATGTCGTTTACGTTTGCGCTTTTGTCCACGTTCGGTGTTTTCTGAGTCTTCTGTTAAAAACTCTTCTGAAAATTTGAATTGTGAAAATTCTACTACGTCCAGTTCTGTGAATTCAGAATATTGTGACAGCTCACTGTTCTGTTTTGGATCCGCAATTTCATTCTTTGATGCTGCTGGCATCTGATGATGTCTTGAAATTTTGCTGTTGTTTGACAAATCAGAATTTTGTGAGCTTGAATCATCTTGTTTTTTAAATGTTTTGTATTCATTTGACTCTTGTGATGCCCTAGAATTATCTTTAATTCCTTTCCGAGAACGTTTAGAAGAGAGTTTATAATTCATCGATTCCCCACCACTGTTTAATGAACTGGAATCTTGAGAAGTTTCAGACACTTTGAGACGTTTCGAATCTTGAGAACTTCCTAAACTTTCACTTCCTTCCTGTCCATGACTTAAACTACGTTTTCTTTGTTTAAATTTCTTACGTTTAAGGGCCAGAGAATCACTGAGGTGGCTATTTTGAGAACTTGTCTTTTCCTGTGAGGATGGTTTTTCAGGATTGCATGGCGTCACAATGCTACAAGAATTTTCTTCCATAATCACACAAGCTGTTGAAGTAATAATTGACTTTGTTTCACTGTCATTTGCACCGACGTGGTCTTTTGAAGAACGTTTCTTAGACACCTTTAAAAGAGATTGAGAAGAATTTTCATCTGATTTGGGAGAAACTAAAGTCAAATCACTATCCTCACTTTCAATGAGGGAGATTTTTTCATCTGAAATCAAAGATGAGCTCATTGATTTGCTTGTATCAACTAAAATAGAAATTGATCTTTGAGAATCAGATTCAGAAACTTCTGTAGTGTCTCCATCAACATCTTTTGCTTTTCTTTGATTCTGCTTTTCTGATCTTTTGTTCTGGGTCTGTTGTAGGTCAAATTGCTTCTCCATTTTGTTGTTTTTTGTCAATTCTGGATCCATTGTATTTGCTTGAAATCCAGAACTGATGTGTTTTGTTGGATCTGATTCCATAGCATTATAATGAATTGCAGTGTTTTTGTCTTTTGTTGGATTAGGATCCATAGTATCTGTGTACATGTCAATCTCTATGCACTTGCTGGATTCAACTGCTAATGAATCAATTTTTGAAGATGGTTTTGGAATGTCTGCTCCTGATTTTGGTTTGGCTGCAGAACTGGAAATCTTTATGGATGCAGATGCTTCTTTCTGAGATAAAATAGGAGATGAAGTCTGCCTTCCAGACTTGTGTCTGCTTCGTGATCTTCGCTTGGATTTTCTGTCAATTATCAAAATCGGTAAATCAGGATTCATTCCTTCCATGGATCCAAAATTCAAATCTTCCTGGGACACTTTTTGGACATTTTTGTCTTTTGGAGACAAATTTTCAGAAGCCTTTTCTGAATTTGGACCCAAGTCATTTGAAGGTACAGTTTTGAGATCAGAATTTGCCAAACTTTCACTGTTCCTTTTCGATCTTGAATTAAAACTGTTTTCAATTACAGATTGGAATTGTTCTGCTTCTTTCAACTTAGTCTTTGACGTCTGTGATTGAAGATTCAGAAATGGCTGATAATCAGGAACTTTGACTTTGGATTTGGTTGCAGATTTTGTTTGACTTATAAACTCTATTGTGTCAAAATTGGATTCTTCATGAATTGATTTAGATTTAACACTCTTTTTATTTTGATTTCTCTCTAAGACATCACAAGATTCCACACCACTAAAATCAATTTCCGAGGCTTGAAATTGAAGTGATCTCTTTGGATTATGTAACTTTTTTTCAGACGAAGGCTTGTCAACTTTCCGTCTGCTTTTCCTGTCAACATCTTCACCAAACGTTGGTGTCAGACTCAAAGAGTCGTTGAGAAAAGATGTTCTGGAGATTTCTAAACTTGATTGACTGATGCCTGAATCGTCTAGACAAGTCTTCTGGTTTTTAGGTGAAGACTTTTGGTTTGTTGGAGAAGACTTTTGATTGGTTGCAGATGGCTTTTGGGTCAAAGCTCTCTGGTTTCCAGGAGATGGCTTTTTGATGGTTGGAGTCTTCTGGTTGCTAGGAGATGGTTTTTGGATGGTTGGAGTCTTCTGGTTGCTAGGGGATGGTTTTTGGATGGTTGGAGTCTTCTGGTTGCTAGGAGATGGTTTTTGGATGGTTGGAGTCTTCTGGTTGCTAAGAGATGGTTTTTGATTGATCAGTTTTTGATTGGTAGATGATCTTTTTTGCACGGAAGATAAAAGATTTAGACGTTTTGGAGTTACATTGGTTGATGACAGTATATCATTGGAAAATGATGCATTCTCAGCATTTAGGAAATGAGATCTGCTAGAGGGTGACTGTTTCTTAGATACTGTAGAAACATCAGAACATTGTTTTCTTTGATCTTGATTTGCTGTCACATCTAACACTTTGATATTCAAGTTTGGAGAACCTTGTTTTACAGCTATCGCTGAAATTGAACATTCATTTTTTGGTGACTGCTTATTCACTGTTGCTAATTGGGACTCATTGTTGAAGGATGCTCTGTTTTCCTCTGAAGTCTTGGTCAAAGGAGTTTTGTCCCCTTGATTGATGTCTGACAGAGTTCTGTCCCCTTCTTTGACGTCTGACAAAGTCAAGTCCACTGTTGATAGATCCACCACTGTGACATCACTGTCTTTTGACACAAAGGGAGATAAACAAGAATTATTAAAACTCTGATTGTCTGTGGAATCAAAAGATAAATTCTCTTTGACCAGTGATTCATTCTCAGCAGCTTGTATCAGCGCCTGCTCTTTCAACTTTTTTCTGACATGTTCTTTCGCCTGGCTTACTCTTAATGATCTCTGAAAAAAAAATTATAATTGTAATAGTGGTAATTTGATTAATTACCAGGTACTTCCAGATACACCAACAACAAAAAAATAATATTAGGTTTAAACAAAATATAAGTTGTACATTTTCAAAGCAATTCATCAAACAGCAACCATAATATAAAAGCCAAAAAGACCCGCTAAAGCTGGGTTGAAACATTGTTTTTATGGCAATTGAATATCTCACTCGATTGCTAATTCGATTGTCATCTGCATAGTGATATGGTGCTGTTAATTTGAAATCTCTTCAAAGTATGAATAATTCTTATTCTACAGCTAAAGCTTTTGAGAGACAACCCAATGATTTCTTTGAATCCTTTCCACCAAATAAACAGGTAAGATAACCAAAATAATTTACCTCTAATTTTCTTTCATGTTTAGCTAGCTGTTTCTTTAACTTGGCTAAATGTCGCTGTTTCTGAAAAAAAATATTTGAAATTGAAATATAAGTTTAAAATGGACAACCAGAAAAAAGATGAAAAACAGAAATTTCTTACAATGCAACAGACAAACCAGTATTATTATTGTCTATTCTTTCTTCTAAACTGTTTCATTTTGGTAGATAAACATAAGTGTGTAAATTGCCAGTAAAAGTCAGAAATAAAATTTTCATTCCACTTACAGCATCTAGTATCAATTTCTCATTTTTTTCCATTCTGTTGAAACATAAACTTATCTTATTTATTAATACATCAACAACTGAAATGAAAAATCATAGAAATCTGTTAATAGTTGTTCGATGACAGATATGGCTTCAAAAGTTTAGAACTGTATTAATTTGGGTTTGTATCTCAGGCAACCAGATACGTCAAAAACAAAGGAAAATTTCCATCAATTAATTTTCAAAACATCTAAAAATGAAGGTTAGCACACACACAAATAGCATTCACTTGAATAATTTTTTAAGAAATGAAAGAAATTAAAGTCATGGTGGGAAAATTATTTGTGGTCTGAGTCTGTCAAAATGTAAAAAAGAGGGATTTTCATTTGACAGATTGGCGAGGTGTCATGTGAGTCGAAATTAAAGGATGAGGGCTTTCATCAACGCATGCCACCTCAACGCCTTTCCGTAGAATTAATCAAAACGATTAATCACTTAATTAATCCATAAACAAACCGTTAATTGATTAAAAATACAGAAGCACTTCTGATATTGTTTACATTTGCCGCCATTGTTAGCGCCTGCGCATTGCTAATTTCTTCACTTCCGTCATGTCAATTTATGGAAAACAAAATGGAGTCATAATGATCAATTGAGTTGTTTTTCTCTTAGAAAATTTTAATTTGTGCGAAATCAAAATAGTCATGACATAATCAGACGCTTGGAACATAAAATATAGACATTTAATTTTGACTCTAATGGGTATTTTACTCCCATTTTGTTGTACATCGTGAATGATGTGCACCGCAATCAGTAACAGTGGTTCGCCAAGGTTGCTGCCTTCTTCCTGCAGGTCTTACGATTATCTGCTGAAATTCCTGTTAGTTGGAGACAGTGATGTCGGTAAAGAGGAATTATTATCAGGAATGGATGATGGAGCGACGGAATCACCGTATGGTTACTCCAGTTCAGGTAATGATATGGATTGTTTCTTCAATTTATCTTTATAAAAATAATTTTTGAAATGTTTTGCTTGTTAATGTTATTGTTGGCCCATTGTCATGACATGTTATGTCATAATAAAGGTTATGTAATTAACCCTATAAAAGGTATTAGGCCTAGTTAAAGGAGAATATTGATGTATTATTTTCGTTTAATTATGAATCTATGAACTTAGGCTAACAACATACCGGTACTGATTTACTAAGCATCAGTACCGGTACTACTAACTCTAACTAGTGCACTTGTACTTTCACTTTGTGATAGTTAAATGTAGATCAATATTGTGAGTGAATAAAGGATTATTAAATGAAAAAGAAAATCTATATATTATATAAATTATATGAGATAGACATACTTATTAAGATATTGCTTCATTGATACTGGGTTTTGAAAAACTCAAATTACAATTAAATAGTCTAGAACTTTAGACTTTGTCAAAAATATCAGGTTTGTTCACTGAACAAGACGTAATGTGTATAAAAATAATGTCCACAAATAGACATTAAGAAATATAAAAGGGTGTGTGATAAGTGAGGACAGGTAAAAATGGAGTTAAAATAAAGTCTAGGTTGACATTTACCAGGTGTAGGCCTATAAAAACTCTCTGGTTCAATGATCAAAGACCAAGATATAATAGATATATTAGATATTAGACCTGCCCTGGCTGGCTACTTGTTACAGTCAAACTACAAACAACACTTCATATTATTATAATATACCTTAAAGGGATTTTAGAATGATTTCATAAACTTTGTATGACTATCGGGGACACTTATATCATCAATTTGGTTCAGTCCAATTTCCATTCTGATGTCTGTGGTTCTTGTCATTCCACTAAAACTAACACGTTTTATGACGTCATTGACAGTGATCTACTGGAAGCTATATCATTATTATATTATACCTAAAAATATTGTTTCATATTAGTCATGTTTATTTATTTCTTAATTTTTTGATCATTATTTTGCCTTAGGCTGACTTATTATACTTAACGTTAAAAAGCTTACGTATTGTTTTCAAATAAAACTGTTTTTTTGCAAGAATATTATTTTACATTAGGTAAAAAGCTTACGTATTGTTTTCAAATAATGTTGATTTTTTTTAGAAGAATATTATTTTACATTAACGTTTAAAATGTTATGTTTTGTTTTGAAATAATGTTTATTTTTAGAAGAAAATTATTTTATATTGCAATTTTTAAATAGATTTCTTTAAAACTTCTTTAAAACTTACACAATATTTTATTAAATTAAGAGCAAAGCAAATCTTGATTAAAGATATTTATTAAGTGTGAAAGTCCGATGACCTTGAATAAGTCATCTTTCATCATTATTCAAGTTAACCCAGCTGTAAATGGGTACAGATAATCCATGAAAATATTAATGCCAAGACCAACTGGGAGAAAGGATCCTCACAGAACCTAAGTTGTTATCCTTGTAAAATATAGATGTTTCTTTCTTTTTTTTAATCTTCAAACTCTGTATAATATTTATTTCTAGGTATAGACTACAAAACTACTACTATTTTATTGGATGGTAAAAGAGTCAAATTACAATTATGGTAAATATATATTCTGAAGTTCTTAATTTATCTTTCTTGGATATTTTTTACACAATGCCCACTCAAGTTTGGCATCATTGAAACCTGGATTATATAAGCTTTGTGTGATATATAATCTGAACCAGGCCTTCTAAATTAATTTTTGAAAAGGGCCAAATGTATTTTATTAAAAAAAAAATATAAGGGCCAAATAGAACATAGCTTGCAAAGTGAACAGAGCATTTAAGTGGGTAGGTGGGGCCATTTTTGGGGTTGTCACAGGCCGCCATTTGAGAATTTAAACCATTAGGCCAAAAGATCAACTTGATTTTCTTTAATAATAGAATATATCCTTATAATGTTAATTTTTTTTTCAGGGATACGTCAGGTCAAGGTCGATTCTGTACGATTTTACGATCCTATTCTAGAGGAGCACAGGTAAGAATTTATGATATCCTGGAATATTTACCTCATTGCATGGCAAGGTATAAATACTTAAAAAAACAACTCATGGTTGTCTCATTTTATGTGAGAAAAACTCTATCAACGTGTGTTTTATAACTTTATATTTGAAGATGAAAAACAAATGAACATTCCTAAGACAAATCATTGAAGGTGCCAAATTTTCTCTGCCAGTAATTGAACAACAAGTGGTTAGAGAAGAGTTGATTTTCTGACAAGATTTAGTTTTAGAATTGGACATGATTTTATCATATTAAATCTTCCAATTTTTATACGCCCACTCGAAAGATGGGCGTATATTGTAATCACCCTGTCGGTCCGTCGGTCCGTCGGTCCGTCGGTCCGTCGGTCCGTCGGTCCGTCGGTCCGTCGGTCCGTCCGTTCACATTTAGTTCGTGCTCACTCTACAGGCTACAATTCTTTATAGATTCTTTTGATTTTGATATTGTGGGTCAATGTCATTATGAAGATGATCCCTATTGATTTTCGTGATGATCGGATAATTTTTCACGGAAATATTGTGTCCGACTTGACGCTTCACTGTATTAGCTATACTGTGCATCTCGTGCTCACTCTACAGGCTTCAATTCTTTACAGATTCTTTTGATTTTGATTTTATAGGTCAATGTCATTATGAAGATGATCCCTATTGATTTTCGTGATGATCGGATAATTTTTCACGGAAATATTGTGTCCGACTTGACGCTTCACTGTATTAGCTATACTGTGCATCTCGTGCTCACTCTACAGGCTTCAATTCTTTACAGATTCTTTTGATTTTGATTTTATAGGTCAATGTCATTATGAAGATGATCCCTATTGATTTTCGTGATGATCGGATAATTTTTCACGGAAATATTGTGTCCGACTTGACGCTTCACTGTATTAGCTATACTGTGCATCTCGTGCTCACTCTACTGGCTACAATTCTTTATAGACTCTTTTGATTTTGATATTGACTCTACAGGCTTCAATTCTTTACAGATTCTTTTGATTTTGATTTTATGGGTCAATGTCATTATGATGATGATCCCTATTGATTTTTGGGATGATCGGATAATTTTTCACGGAAATATCGTGTCCGACTTGACGTTTCACTCTATTAGCTATATTGAGCATCTCGTGCTCACTCTACAGGCTTCAATTCTTTACTGATTCTTTTGATTTTGATTTTATGGGTCAATGTCATAATGTAGATGATCCTTATTGATTTTCGTGATGATCGGATAATTTTTCACTGAAATATCGTGTCCAACTTGACGTTTCACTTTATTAGCTATATTGTGCATCTCGTGCTCACTCTACAGGCTTCAATTCTTTACAGATTATTTTGATTTTGATTTTATGGGTCAATGTCAGTATGAAGATGATCCCTATCGATTTGCGTGATGATCGAATAATTTTTCACCGGAATATCGTGTCCGACTTGACGTTTCACTCTATTAGCTATATTGTGCATCTCTTGCTCACTCTACAGGCTTCAATTCTTTACAGATTCTTTACAGATTCTTTTGATTTTGATTATGTGTGTCAATGACATTATAAAGATGATCCCTATTGATTTTTGTGATGATCGGATAATTTTTCACGGACGTATCGTGTCTAACTGTCTTGACAATGTGTTAATAAGTGTTAATTCAGTTTATATTCACAGTTCTTTCTTTCAACTAAATGTGAATGGGCAACAAACAAACACTCACACTTACAATCAAAGCTATCTGTGGGCGTATGTTACCTTGCCTGGCAAGCTATATTTTGTTATTTCTATTCTCTGGTAGATTATTGAAGAAATAGAATTTGTGTCATTTGAAAACCAGCCCCAGAAATAAAGGCTACCCTTGGATTTTTTATCCCAGTTTTCTCCTGTCTGGAGGACTGACATAGAATTTTGTCAGCTTTTCCCATGGGACAATAAATCCAGGTCTTGTGTGCTACAGGCTGTGCACTTTTAAGATTCCTTGACTGGAAATTAAGGGTATGCTTACATTGTTGTTCTGGTAAAATTTTGCTTATTGCACACTGCAGGGCATTGCCTGTTCTCATAAGCTCATTTTGTTTAGAAGAGTAGGACATAGATAGATTTAACAGATTAATATTTTCTTTACCATTTCTTGATTCTTGATAAGATAAGAAAACAGTTTTACACATTGTGAAAGATACTTGAAACAGAATGAAAGACTGGGATAATCTGATATTAAAGTAGACTGTTATATCCAGTCTGACCAGCTGTTATATAGATGTATATAAAAATTCCATGTTAAAAACAATCTGTTATGAACATTATCTAATAGTTTACTATATTCAATCTGTATTACATATGTTAGAACTTTACAACTTGTAAAAAATAGTTTTTTTCTCAAATATTTTGAATAATTAAAATGAAATTTTGTGTATTATTTGAATTGCCTATGAGTAGATTTTTTAGAAGCACTGAGGTCTGAGGTCACCAATTCAAATAAATTCCTATCGTTATTGGATCCAAAAGACACTACTGTTTTGCATAGACTTTGTGATATAACCTTAGACCTAGACCCTCACCTAATCAATGACATCAGCTAGTCGCAAAATTTGAAGATGCCCTTATTTTTCAATTTGTAAGGTAATGTTTACATGTCTCTAACTAGATGTCTTTTCAAGTAATTCACACACGTTATAATAGAGTTATCTCCCTTTTTCAGGGTATATTGTTAGTCTACGATATCACTAGTAAATGGTCGTTTGACGGAATTGACAGATGGATCAAGGAGATAAACGAGGTTTGTTCTGCTTCATCACAAATATATCGATTAGCAATTATTTGGGGATGCTTCAATTAATATGTCCTGAGTAGGATTGTGTATCCTGAACATGTCAACAGCTTGAATATAAGTTCAAGTCAATTAGCAAGATGGCATATTGAAAAATTAGAATGTTCCAAATTAATGCTATGCTTCACATAAAAATTTAGGAACAACTCCCTTTGAGTTGGATTATTTTATCAAATGCCTTAATTTTAGCATCTATTTTCTTGCAGCATGCACCAGGAGTGCCAAAAATTTTAGTTGGAAATCGACTCCACCTGGCGTTTAACAGACAAGTTAGTATAGGAGCTGCTGAAACTTACGCCATTAAAAATGATATGGCCTTCTTTGAAGTTAGTCCATTGTGTGATTTTAATGTGACAGAATCATTCGCAGAGTTATCTCGCTTGGCATTAAAACGGAACGGAATGACCAGAACTTGGGGTCCCAATAAAGGTAATATATTTTTTCATTACTGAATCAAGGGGGACAAATTTTCTGAAATAAAAAGCATCTACACCTCAAGAGCCTGTTTCACTTGAAGATTTGAAGATTCAAAATCAATTGTTGTTTAGTAGTGGATTTCAACATAGAGAAGTTACATCAGGTGCTTTGAAAAGAGTAAGAATACAAGTCTATATACAAGACTACGATTTTAACTTTTTAATTAAAACGATAGGAAAGGAGAAACCTGCAAAAGTAGACTGAAAAAATTAATAGTGCAAGCAAATTTAGACATTGACCATTCAGTTGACTTTAAAACTAAATTTTTGTTTTTCTGGGAATGTTTTAATGTTTTAGTTAAACTATTTCTTTGTGATATATTTTGATTTTTTTCCAAAATTATTTTACAATTTTTTTTTTATTTCAGTATTAAGCTTACAAGAAATAGCGTGTCGTACGATAGTTTCACGTACGACCATATATGGTATTGATCAACTTCCACTGCCACCTGCGTTAAAATCCCATCTCAAATCGTACGCGTTGACAAACAAAACGCGAGCTCGTATGCTCAGCTTCTTACACAGAGACAAACATAAAAAATCAAAATATTTGAATCCATGTGATTCTCCGCCAATGAACTGTCGGAAAAGTTGTAGTATTAGCTAACATAGCCTCTCTTTCATCTGTGTATATATACTTCATTCTGTCTCATTTTTGCTAAAGAGTTATGTGCCCTTGTCGTGATTTGTGGACTCTGTGCTAGTGTTGTGTATTCTTGGATTCACTGACAGCAAGGAATAAAATGGAGATTTTCAATGCTTCCTGTAAGCCAATGGTGCCCTTGGGATAAAATTGTGCTATTTGTGATTCATCTTGACAGTCAGGGATGCTGATTTTATTGTAGTTGCCAGTCATGTCTGACTAGAGTGCCAAACTGTTTCCTGTTAAAAAAACAATATTATTTTCTTTAAAGGAATAAAATATCAATTTAGAATTTAATGAATATTTTAGGAAAGATTGTGCTAGTTTTCAAGCAACACGTTTGTGGTGTGTAAAATCTGACAATAATTATCTGGCGGAAAATATTAAATCAGCATCCCTGATGAATAGTGATTCTATGTGAATATGGATGTACTTATTTATTTATCTGGTGTTTTTATAATGAAATATAATTAGCAGTATCAAGTTACAAGAGAGTTCACGCAGTCATTTTATTTCATATGTGTCGCAAGAATTTTAAAAATGACAGAAAAATAAAACTGCAAGATCAGTGTAAAACCATTAATCTCCTATCAAAATCTTTACCAGTGTCAGTTAATTTTATAGTGTGTTATTATAGAATATGAAAGAAAGAAAGATCTATATTTTACAAGGATAACAAATTAGTTTCACAAAGATCCTTTCTCCCAGCTGATCCTTGGTCAAACATCTTGGCATTGATCTTTCCCGGATTACAGCTGGGTGGACTGGAATTATGAGTGAAGATGACTTATTCAAGGTCATCAGACTCTCACGTCTGGTCGATGTCTTATGATGACTTCACCATCCTGATTTATAGATTTTAAAATTTAAAGTTTTTAAGAATATGAGTCGTGTAAATTGTCTAATTTACCAAAACAAACACTTTTCATAATTCTTTTACAAATGTATTTCAATGAATTCACTGCCAAAAAAAACGATGAAGTAGTATTATGTCCTTCAGTTTATTTGATAGGCAATAAAAACATCCCTAATTACACAAATGAGCTCTACCAATTATACAAATACAGTTTCATATTAATAGAGACCCTGCATGTGTAGAAGAATCCAATATAAAGTTTAGGGGTATCAAATAGAAACTTGTACACTATATCCAATACTTACTGCCAAAATAACCAAGAGTAAGAAACTGGCTCAATTTAATTGTATTTTGTCTAATATTTTTGTAAATAATATACTTTTGTAAATGTAAATGTAATTAATATTGTAAATATAAACCAATTTTGTATCAAATTCTCTTAATTTGAAATACAAACTTAAATTGGTGCAAATTGACTGAAAATCTTGAGAAAACCTTTTAACAATCTGTTAAATGTAGAATTTTGTATTTGATATTGTATATTAGTTCAATCTAGTCAAGTTTTTGTATAAATTTGTAGTTTAGCTGAGTCAATTTGGTTTACTAGACCTTCAATATCCCTGCATTTTAAAAATAAAAATTCACAAAATTTCCTGAAGTAAGGCAGTCCTGTCTGCAGATACAATTTTAATAATTTTGTAGCATTTTATTGAATTATTATAATAAAACCCAAGCACAAACGATCCCAACCGTAAAACAAATCTCAAAATCTATGTAAACACATTGGCAATACATTGGTAGCAGCTAATAAACTTTTCATTTGAGGAAGTATATCATATAACAAGATATATTATTATTTTTGTTGCCGTATTTTTTTTGGAAACGTTTTATGGTATCAGTGTCTGAATAAGAGTTAGAAAGCCCCAGTCTAAGATCACCAAATACAATATAAATCTATTTAAATTGTCTAGATGTATATATTTTGTATAAATTGTAAATATTTCTAATTTCTTTGTTAATAAATAATGTGTGTATTTAAAACTACAGAGTTGTCTGCCCTTTCTCTCTCCGCTGACCGTGTCAAACAGTATACAGTTTCCAGAGTACGGGTGGGTGGATAAACACGACACGGTTCCTCTATACATACAGATATTTGATCATTATCTTATCCCTTGTCATAGGGACTGACATGTAAAAAACATCTAAGCTACGTCTACACAAGGCTTTTAAATGCCGAGTTATTTTTTAAAAACCAAGGTTTTTGAATCTTGCAATCGAAAAACTCAGGGTTTTTTAAAAACAGACGATTTTTTAAAGAATCAAAAACCCGGGGTTTTTTTTTTTTTATTACTAGTCTAGTGTAGACGTAGCTTATGTGAAGATTTGAAGGAATCGCACTTCTTGCATGTAGAACTTTTGAATGAAATATTTGATAACTTTGACTAATAACAGTAGAACAAGATTGGCCCATTAAACAACTGACTATAATAATCAGAGTTTGGTATTTTATTTCAAAATTATGGTCTAAGGGAAGCAACTCTTTTTTCTTTCCATCAAATTTGAGCAGCTCCAGACCACGTTTATATGTATTGACATTACCTTTTTCAGAGAAATGCAAGTTTCTACTTGAATTTGGATGTATATATCATTGACAAACCGATCGATTGAAGAAATCAGTCGTATTATGGTTTAAAACATGCTATTATTGCCATTTCTTCGTGTTAATCGGCTAATCTTCGAAAGTTTGTTGTCATCTTAGCTGTAAGCAATATTTACATTTATGACAATCATGACTACTAATCAAGGGAAAGAACTGGGGAATGTATCAGCCTATGAACCAATCAAATCTCTTAATTCATTCTATTCAAAAGCTCGTGCGTGGAAATTTATAAAAAGTCTTCTCATTGGTCAGAAGTCTACGTCACATAATTACGTCACGTTGTTAGGTAAACAATATCACGTGACTTCATCCAACCAATGAAAATACTTGTTGTGTACTATGCCAGCTGTGAAGTATTAGCCAATCAAAAGCTCGCTATTTAATATTAAGCAAATAAATTAATTAACTGTGGTTTGGCGCCTACAAATTTTGACCTAAAGTAAGACAGAGTTTTCTCCCTTAGACCGTAAAAGGAACATCTAGAGGCCACAGCAATGAAAACCGGCAATATTTCAATGAAAGGACTGGAAGAAAAGCTTACTTTTATAAGTTATAGTTGGACTCAATCTTAGTATTCCCGAGTTCCCAACCTTACACGATCTGCTAGGCCCCGAGTTCCCAACCTTACACGATCTGCTAGGCCCCGAGTTCCCAACCTTACACGATCTGCTAGGCCTTGCTTAGCTACACCTTGACCTTGGTGGTTGGCATTCTACCATCTCATCAGTTCAAGTTTAACCACAACTTAGCATGCTAATATTTCATGAATCAGTCTGCTTGCTCTGGAAATTTCTACCAGTGTTTTCAGACACCATGGTTATTATATGGGTGGTGGGGAGGGGCTGATTGATCCAGACTTTTGAAGAAAAAGGAAAAAAATGACCAGTAAGAAGGGTTGAAAATCGACATAGAGAGAATTTTGTGAATTTTCCTTATTTTCAGTAGAAATCGAACCCATAACACCTTGTTGTCAAGCAGACGACAATCACACTCGTTATACGTATGGTTTAAAAAATTACATGTTTAGCTGAGATTGAGACGGGGAAAATATTGTTAAAATGCACATTTTAAATCAATCATTGTCATTATTTGATGGATCATTCAATTATTTTTAAGGAATTCGGCATAAAATACAGCATGGAATATAGTTTTAATGAAATAAAGCCCTGTCAAGTTGCAGGGAAAATACGTTAAGAATATCTTTTTGCATCTTACACTGTAAAATTTGATGTTGTAGTTTTGACTTTAGTGGGAAACATTTAACTATATTAAGATTTTTGGAGAAACAAATGGGATATAAGAAATGGTCGATCTAAAGAACCACGCCCTATACCTCATCCCCACTTCTCTACCTCTCCCACAGGGACATCGTTAAAAAGTACGACTAAAAAATAGCTGTTGTTGGCGTGTAGGCCAACTATAAATCTTTTTAAAATTTGACCACCCTCCCCCCCCCCCCCCCCCGACCGCCCCTCTAAACTCATAAACATTACGACTAAAAAGAAGCCAAGTCTGTCTTTTGATAGCAAGATATTTTGTAAAACTGTAGGCCTACTGTAATTGTGACGGCTTCATGTTTATATTAGACTAGAATAATATAACGTATCCATCAAAGACTTAAAAAGAGTCAGGGAATTTCACTGTAGATCAATCAATATACCTGATGATTTTGAATAAAGTAGAGATGTACAACAATACCTGGTCGTCAAGGTAAACAATGACGGTAACTAAGATAAATATAAAAATATTATTATAAACAATATATCTAAAACCTTCTGGTAAAAAACTAAAACATTTCAGTTCATTATTGATCGATTTTATTTTATTTTACTTTAATGGGTTTTAAAATAGGCTATTATGCAAAATAAGGCTTGCGTCTTAAATGTCAAATTCGCCTTTTTCGTCAAAAATAATGCTTAAGTAGCTTACGAATGCAAAAAAAGCTCCATTGTAATCATTGACAATATAATAGCAAAATAATTTTTCACGTCAGAAAGTATATCAATAAATAAGTAATGAAAAGTGGTATATCATTTGTCTAGAAGAGTAAGCATACCCTGTCTGACGGCACATCTATCGTTATTAGACTGGTTATTCACTATATAGCTTGACAGCGATAAGATGACTGATCCACGAAGATTGCACAGTTTCTTTTGTTTGATAGTGAAGTCATTATTTGATCCAAGTAGGCCTATTATATTTCTTAGGTAATTACATTCTGTTGGCTTTTTTTTTTATATAACTGTTTACATATTCAGAAAGCATAGAAACATCAATATTGTGTTTACGTATTGCGTAATTTTGTCTTAAGAAATATTCTGTCATGTTTAAAAGTCGTTGTCATGAGGATCTTTTGTTATTGTATGTTTAATGTAAGACCTAGACCTCAAGTGGTATTTCATCATGGTAAAACACACAAGGTTGAATAGCTAATGTCAAACGCTAAGCTTTTCATTAATACATTCGATTATTGGAAAAATAGAAAGTAAAGATGTTCTAATGATTGGGAAAATACCATTTTGTCTCACATTTCCTTAATAAACTAATGTTTAAATTTAAAGGAATAGTAAAGAGGTAGACATATTCTAAATGCTTCATCAATTTGCTCCATTCCAGTCTGTGGTTCCTTTAATTTCACTTCTCATCAAATCACGTGCATTCTGATGTTTGACCTGATGAAGTCGTTTTCAATATTAACCAATGAAAATAACCATTAAAAATAGACATTTACTTGTTCATCTTATTTGGTTGAATGAGTGAATTATACCACAAAATTAACGAAAAAAAATATTTAAAGACAGCTTGAACTAAATATCTCCCCCTTTACATAGTGGAATAAACCAAATAACAAAGACTGTTTGTTTACATCTAACAATTTTATCAACATGATAAAAATATTTTTAAAAAGGGCACTTTCAAAGGGTGGACAAAAATCTTTGGATTGAAATTAATAAATAAATAAATAAATAATGATATAAATACAATGAAAATGGTGAAAATATCACAAACTTTTCTTGAAGCAAGAAATTAAAATGCAAAACACAATTAACTCAAGCAAAAAGTCTATATCAAAGAAGACATCCATCAAGCGTTTCAGGGAATTGTTTGATGGGATGATACGTATGGGCCCCAGGATTGTCGTAGGGGTTTCATAGGCTTACCCTATTTTACATGATGATAATTTTCTGATGGGGATAGGGGGTGGGGGGAATGGGATCAAAGTCCGACCAGGCTCAGATAAAATGTGTTCAATGCCACTCCGACCCCAACTGTAGGCTATACAGTCCGACAGAAACACCACTGTCAGGCAAACGTCCGAGGTCTAGCACTTGAAAATATATCACAAATCACTAGCGACTTCACTAGCTATAATTCCGTTGTTTCTATTTCTTCAGTCCTGTTCTCTGAATCCGTCTCCGACGTTTCTACGTCCACTTTCACTTTGTATGTCGGAAGGTCTTTTTTGTCCGTCGGATGTGAGACATGGAGCACATCAGCAGATTGACCGGAAGGTCGTTTCTGTAAGTCGTACAGTTGTATCGTTGACGGTGTGGTCGCTTTCTCTATATCAATTTCACTATCATTACGATACACGTAACCCTGATATCCCGGAGCTACGGAAATGTTACGTTGTTTCTGTACAGTTGCGGCGACGGCTACGTTACGATGTCTCCGTTCTAATATAGGTTTCAGTAAGAACGTTAATGCAGCTATTAATGACACAAAACCTATCACTATTCCAAATGCTCCGATTACGACTAGATCGCTGATCTCCGTGTCCTGTGCGTATACGATTAATCCGCCTCCGAGTCCGACCAACGTTACACCGACACACGCAATGCATATCACAGTATAAACTTTAGAGCCTTCCCGCTGGTAGATTGCAGTAGGGGCTTTATTTAGTACCTCTAGTCTATGTTTTATTTGAAAGGGCAGGGATCCCTTACTCTTATTGTTAGTCGTAGTCGCATGTTTAACTTTAGTCCGAGAGATGGACGTTTTTACGTTCGACATAGTGGTAATGGTTTTGTTGAAACGCCTACTTCAGATCACCGGAATAAGCAGTTCCAACTTTTAAAAAACATTTCACAATTTTCCTAATCTGTGACGGAAAACAGAACGTAAAACTCCATTTCATTTATTCATCCCAAAATCTGATTGAAAAACATAAAAAAAAAAAAACTATCTTTATTCGATCCCAGCATTGAAATTACTGATCCAAAATCCAACATCTAAATTACAAAACTAGATCACACAAAATAACATCTTAGTCAGGGTTTCACTGAGTTTCAAAACAAACATGTTTTCAAGTCCATACTTCACAATTCAGTTTCCATCTTTAATCGTGATGTCTTCCTGAAAAATACAAAAGAAAAATCGATGTTAAAAATCCTTCAAACCTACACGAAGATTTAGGCCTACACTGTAAAATATTTATAGTGAAAATAACATAAAATTCAGGCAGCCTCTGCAGCCAATAAAATCCTGTTATGACACCACTGCTAGCCGTGTCACTTAACGCGACGTTAAATTTGCTTGGTTACTCGTAACAAAATGGCTGCAGCAAACCTGTGTTCTGATATATGATACGACCATACACACCATAGGGTAACAGTTTATTGCTTATATTTATATTTAAAGGGACAGTCTGAATTTTTTTTAGATCAAAAATTTTTTTTGCTCAAATTTGTGAAAACTTTACACCAAATTCTGTAACTATGTGCCCTTAAATGTATCTGAAAGTTATAACTAAAAAAATCCAGCCGTTAATTTTTAAACGCTAAAAACATGCTAAAATTTTTATAAACCTTACGTAAGGTTTTTAAGTGTGTTATGTTTTTTGGACGCTGATAGCAAAACTACTGAACGGATTTGAGTAAAATAAACGCCTAATTGTAGAGAAATGTCCCACTTGTGTATTTAAAAGGTTTCAGCCTGAAATATTGAGCTATTTAAAGGGCAAACACCAAAACTAGGTCAAATTGCTTAATTAACAATAAGCACTCCCTGTTTGTAATTAACCCTTTAAAACCAAATTCAGTTTGATCAAGAAGATATAGAAATACAATAAGCATGCTTTAAAAATACTCTCAGGTAGCATTTGCGATTTTTTTTACATTGGCAACTTGTTTCAAAAAAGCAGAATGGCCCTTTAAAACAAGGATTTTTTTATTGGATTCAACTCAAGATTATCAGATAGACCAAGATTACGCCGCCAATTTGTTAGGAGTAACTACATATGAGAACGCACCTGACCTAGTTTACCAGAAACAGGCGTCTATCGCGAATTACACACCAAATCGCGAATTAGCATTAGTTCATTGGGAAAAATAAAATCAAATGTAAATACATGTATTTTAACTTATGTTTAAAACCTAGCACTAGGCTATTTCTGTATTTTTCTGCCTAAGGCAGTGTTTTACTTAGCTTACATAGGAGTTCATAGGAACTTTTCTCTCTCAACATTCCCAATCTACATTACCACATATCAATTTTAAAGAGATGTAACAAGACTGAATCAATTAATGATGTTTGTGTGCAATCAGACTGAAATTGTTGATAATAGAAAGAGATGGTCCCTGGGGATTGATATATAAAATATTCAGTACCGAATACCGTAGACTGGGGTAGAATTTATATAATCTCACCTGACACTAATCGATATCCAATCACTATTATTGATCACACTGTTTATCTGAATTGATCTTTTAAATTATGTCATTCAGAACAGAACAAAAGTTCTTTATTTTACAGCAAAATACATTCTGTTACAAGAAATAGACTACAAAATTACATTGGATCCAGGTATACCTATACCAATCTATACAGTTCATTGATGAATTACTTTGTTTGAAACGTTTATATATAGACTACAGTGTACTCTGTGTAATCCGACATGCATTGGGATCATAAAAATATGTTGGATTAGAATTAGATCCTATTAATTAGCCTTACAGAAGCAAATTTATGTCGTTTGTCTTAAAAATTGATTCACAAAGTCCTAGCTTGTTTTTCTGAGTAGCCAGACAAATGACTTAATATTGTAAGTTAATTACTGATTGACTTACAATTACATCATTAGTAATTCGATTGATTTGATTGTCTTAGAACAGGTGCAGGGACACTCGTATCAACTTCGGCACTAGACTAGTGGCTAGATAACCTCCTATACTATATGGTAGTCGCCATATTGAATAAATAATACTTCAGCCAATCACAAAAAAATCAGAGAGTTTCGTATTCTTTCGCTGAAAAAATAACCAATCAAAAACAATCTTCGAACAAGATTTGTCTTTTCTTGCCCAAATACCGGGCAAGATGGCAAACTATCATGGCCCAGTCATTATATAGTCTCGAACATAGTCTCGAACAATGACGAAGGTTGAGCCGAATGGTGCAGGAATACCAAACATTTGACATTCGCCTTTCAAGTACCAACTGTTCGAGACAGTAATATCGTACCTACCTATACTTATTGTAAAAAGTTAAGGTCAATAATAAAAGCTATTTATAGTATCAATAACCAAATCAATCAATCAATAGTTCAATATACATGTACATGTATCTAAATACAATACTGTGACCCTTGTACACTGGGTTTACTCTGGACTAGTGACTAGTTTTGAATAAAATACATTTATATTACTACCTTGACATCATAGGCACAATCTTGTTTCAGAAGGGGTGGGGACGAAAGGGTCTCCCCCATCCCCAAAAAAATGATTGGTAAGAAAAAATTAAAATGGATCCGATGTAAAATTAGAGTAAGAAGTCCCTATTGCTAACTCCAATCCCGAAATATCTTTCAGAATGGAACAAATTAATGCCATTTTTTTCGCTAGGGGAGGAGGACCTTCTGTTGCGGCTTGCGGTTGCGGCGCTCTATGTACTTGAACTTCAACAAACTATCCTGGTTCGTCGGCCCCCTCCTCCCCCCATTTTTTATTTTTTGCCAAATCCACGCCCTTCGTTGTGACAGATTATACGATTAAGATTATAACAGATTATTAGCGACTTGGTTATATGATTATAAATATCTAACGATAAGCCAACAAAATAAACCATAAGGCCTACCTTAGCTAGCAACTACCTGATTCAAGTCTCTACCAGTGCTTTCTGTTGTAGAACCAGGCTATTCCTATATCTAACTATCCGATTTAAAACACAATATCCCAGAATAGGTTTTATAACTCCTGTCAAAATTGATCAGTGTTCTAATTACAATTTACTGTTTGTCATTAAATATGTTGACACTTAAAAACAACACGTACAAACAAATTGAGTTTCACTCTCTATAGAGAAATCTATCTGGGAATCGAAGTTGTTCTATACAATTTAACATAAATATACTATCTATTTACAAATCTTGATATTTTTAATTCTCGTTGCTACACTGAGAATACATACAAATTGCTTATCATTATCTATACAGAAATCTACGTATTGTAAATATACTTAACTATGTTGTGAAATAATTTTGGTATTTTTAAATGTTGTTAAAGTTGTAATTAAACAATGTATAACAATAAATATTAAAATTAACTTTTTAATAATATTCCTTATCTTTCTACCGACTTCATTAATAACTTATTAATATCTATATATCTATAGTGATCGGGGTTGTATTGATTTTACCTACCTACCTGTCATATCTCACTTCACTATAATACACCCTGATATCACCTACACAATCTTACTATATCAACCAATCAAATAACGGGCACCTGTTCACACTCTACAGTTGAGAATCTCCATGATATAACATCCATACACAATCTCAGTTAGAAAACAAACGATAGAAATAAACCAAAGTATCTACTTCTTTAATCCATTTTACCTGCATTCAACACAACCTTCGACAATGTTCCAGACTAACATTATGACTCTGTCATGATAACCTGCCATCTTGCCCGGTGAATAGACAAGAGCAGACAACACTTGTTCGAAGATTGATTTCAATTGGTTGATTCGACGCAGGAGTAGACAAATCTGACTAAAGAATGATTTTGATTGGTTGAATTATTGTATTTTCAAAATGGCAATCTCCCTATAATATAGAATGTATACAGAACGTTTATCCTTGCACCGAAGTTGATACGAGTGTTTTACTAATAATTACCTACTAATCTAGTCTACTGTAATCAATGATAGACTAGACAATCCAGACTACAGACAAAAGTTTTCTCTAATGGCGACAATAAAGCGATTAATAGAAGTACATTATAAGAGTTGTATAAGTCCCAACTTGTTTTTCAAAAGAATGGACATTGATAGAACATTAATAATACTTAATAATACTTGTATTTATAAAGCGCTGAAATCCACTCTACATGGAGAGTGCTCAAAGCGCTATTCTAAGGGTGTTGGGATTTTTGGGGGAGGGGGAATGGTGTCCAGAGCTGAGATGTTATGACGTAGCTTTCGCAAAAGACCATCAGCTTTTGTCGTCATGTACGTTCATCATTACAGGAAGCACAGATTGTCGATAATAAAATGATAACAAAATATTTTGATGTTCCAAATTTTTTCTCTTAAAAATGGTTTACGAATTTATTCGTTTTTAAAGCAATACTTCGAGAATAAGAATCTATTTTTATTTATCATTGGACATTCTGAATAGAAGATCTCTCCAGGTAGAGATAAAGGTAAACCGTCATCCTATAATAAGGGAATTTTTAAAATTAAAGTTGATTTGGTTGTATAAGAAACCTTTCAGGACAGATCTCTCGTGTAGTAACTCGTGGAGAGTTCAGCAAGACACTGATCATAAGAAACTTGAGATTTGTTGCCTTGTATCTGAAGCTTTCTGGACAGCATATTTTTGATAACTTACAGACAATTAAAATGAATTCGTAAGTTTTGCTTCATGGTAAAAACAGTGGCGTTTCTACGTGGGGGGGGGGGGGGTGAATTGGGGCTTGCCCGGTCTTGACCCCCCACTTTGAAATTTCGTATAATGTTACATACGGATACTTGGTGCTTGTAGCCCCCCTGACAATTATTTGGCCCCAACTCGGCCCCTCCACCTAAAAATTCCTAGAAACGGTAAAAATCTGGGGTTGGGGACTTTGTATTTGTGGGCTGCCCACAAGAGACGTATATACAATAAATCTTATCTTATTCTTTTTTATCAAAGTGAAAACTAATAATATTGATGCTGACTTGTACTTTGATGCTATCCTCGTTGCTGCTATTGGGAGCCGCGGTGGCTCAGTGAGTTAGACGCTTGCTCGCTAACCTGAAGGTCCAGGGTTCAATCCAGCAATGGGTCGAGATGATATCTTCGGATTTTTCAACCGATGTCAGTGATGCAGGTCGGAGAGGCTGACATGGAAAAGCGTCTAGTCGTTCGGATGGTACAATAAACCGAGGCCCTGTGTGCTATTGACTGTGAACGTTAAAGATCCCTCGACAGTTGGAAAGCGAAATTAAGAGCAGGCTAATGCCGCTGTCCTGACAAAATTTCCCTCATAGCACACTGCATGGTGTTTGACCGTCCTCAATTAGCCCCATATAGGTGCAGAAAAGTAGGACGTAAAACTCCATTCATTTCATTTTTTTCGTTGCTGCTATTGGTCCCTAGAGGGGGGTGTAGGATATAGAACATGGTAGTTTTGTATGATGAGAACTTGGTAATACCCGGATACCATGCCCAGTTTACTCAAACAGTATAAACAATGTATCTTTAGGGCCCTTTTCCCATTGTACATATAAGACATATAATACAACAATACGAGGAAATGAAGGTTGTTATATTTGAGAGTTCGATTCTCGATCAGGGTGTGAAAGTTCGATGACCTTGAAAAAGTCATCTTCACTCATAATTCCAGTCCACCCAGCTGTAAATGGGTAGTTAATCCGGGAAAGATCAATGCCAAGAGGTTTGGCCAAGGACCAGCTAGGAGAAAGGATCCACACGGAACCTAAGTTGTTATCCTTGTAAAATAAAGATGTTTCTTTCTTTCGTACATGTCTGTTATTCCACCTTTCGTCCGGTGATATTCGACTTGGTTTATTTAAATATTTCAATAAATATCTGTACAATCAAAACAATTCCCTTGAACAAAATCTCACCGAAGCATACTAAAATCGAGAGTAATAGTTGTATAGTAGTGAATTACTTAAAAGAGAAGTACCATCAGGTGTTTTTATAAGAGAGAGTAATAGTTGTATAGTAGTGGATTACGCTAAAGAGAAGTACCATTAGGTGTTTTGAAAAGAGAGAGTAATAGTTGTATAGTAGTGGATTACTCAAAAGAGAAGTACCATCAGGTGTTTTGAAAAGTGATACGAGAATAACAAATGCTTTACAACAGTTTATTGTTTAATCATCATTGGACTTTTTAAAGATAGGAACTTATGTTTTACTTCCATCTATCTACCTCTACCACCGAGTAGACCTCCAACTACAGGTACACCACCACCGAGTGCGCCACCACCGAGTGCACCCCCAGCTAGACTCCCGACTACTGGTACACCACCTAATAATCCTTGAGCAACTGAAATTATAAAATTTAAAGTAGAATGTTCAGCATTTTCGAGAGTAGATTTGGGTAGACCCTTGCGCCGCCGCCATTAGCCGCCGCCGCCGCCAATTTCTTTACAGCAAAATTGGCTTACTGAAAGAAAATCGGTAGCCAGTCGGTTTCATCTGCAAGCCAGTCACTTTTTACAAAATAAATCGGCACAAGGGTCTAGATTTGGGCCTCGAATATAATGTAAATGGCCTCCAGAAGTACTGTAACTGCAAGAGAATCGCATAATCCATTCAATTATACTCCTACATTTTTCGTTTCCTGTAGATGTGTAATCTAAATAACGGTTATTAGTCTAAGATATTTATGACTATCTACAAGTATTTGAAGGCGTAAATTTCAAAGGAGAGTTATGAACATTATTACTGATTGAATTAGCTAACATATTCTAGATTCGGAGACTAAAATTTTATTGGTCGAACGGATAGTGAACATATCCCTTTAATATTAAATGTATACACTAACTGGCTTCCGTTGAAATAAGTGGCTCAAATTGATGAATAAGACCCTTGGATTAAAGTGGGATAAATCCTAAAGGGGTTGGGGCTTAACCCCCTTTAAAGTTTGCGTATTTTAATTTGTAGTGTCGTTGGAATCTTGTAGCCCTATTCGCTCCCTCCCCCAATGTATTTTGTAAGAAAAATCAAAATATGATACCAAATCAATTCTATTTTTCCTGTGTTCTACAGCCAAGTCTATTTGTTGCTGAAATTAAGTTAATTCATTGAAATATAAACCGTTTACTTACCCAGTAATATTTGGAGATTAAGAAGTTCATCAAGATTTATACTGCCATCCACTGAAAATACAAATAGAAAGTATTTACATATCAAATATTTACTCATTTATTGATCAAATTCTTCATATGAAAGCTTTTTTCCCAAAATGTTTATAGTAGCCTACCAACGGGTGTCGCGTACGAAGCAGACCATGCTTACTTTTTCTGAAACACCTGATGGTATTTAACGAATTATTCATTTTATTGAGGGTCAATTCTATTATGAAATCCGGATCGTCTGGATTTTCTCTCCCAACAATCCTGATAAAAACGTAAATATCAAGCTGACCGACAAGGGTAACGACGAAAAAAAACATTCTTTTCCGAGAGAGATAAAAGTTTACGGAAATTGCCGAGGATTGCCGATTGGACTGTCCCTATATTCTGAGCGGATCTACAGAGGATTAACAGTCATTCAAATTTCGAAGGTTAGGGCTAATTAAGATGGCTTCACTTCTCTACTTACAATCAATGTCGACTTGGCCAAGGAGGTCGGTGGCTAGATCCAAATCAATGTTCAATAGTGTTGATAGAGTATTAGCCGTCAATCCACCGCCATTAACAGCACCAGTCAAACTGGCCATAAGTCCTGCAGTTAGTCCTCCTCCTGCTCCGCCCAACAGATTAAGAATACACTCCGACTCTTGACTCAACATCATTACTACGGCAACGGCGAGAACTACTGCGACCTTCATTCTACAATATGGATTAAAATATAAACGGGTTATTATGTTGAAGTAATATGCATGTACAATGTTTCCGTACAATGTTTCCGTTTCCACTATAATAAATGTTCCAAAGAACATTTGTTATGTAATATTTGTTCAATTTGGAACTTTTATTATAATATAATACTAGCCCTAACCCTGATATTATATGATAAGAGTTTCTGAGATCATTTATTATAATAATCTTTGTTCCAAAAGGAATATTTATTATGAGGAACAAATATACAGTCGTCAGTCACACATTATCGTGTTTCATTTTGTCATATGAAACTGCAACTCGTTCTTACATGGAAATAACACTCCCTAACACATTGCTTTGAGTTTTGAACTATATTACGATTTCATAAAGCACCTAAAGATTTAACCCTAACATAGATAGCTACTTCATTTTCAATCTTTTTTTTTTATCTAATTGCACAATCAATAACTAAAGGTTGTGCCTACCTACATACCTGTGCCTGTGCTTTCGTAACATTGCTTAACTGTAATGTTACAACCTATAATTCCTAACCGACTGGGCTATATAGGCTAACTAATTAAACTTAGTAAAGTAATAAGGATAACTTGTCATTTTAAAAATAAAAATACATACAAGCAAAACAATTCCGTTAATTAAAAATCTCGTCCAGAGCATGACAAAATCAGGTGTAATAATTATATAGTAGTGGACTTCACTTACGAGAAGTACCATCAGGTGTTTCGAAAAGAGTAAGGTCTACTTCACGAGCGACACCCTTCACTACTATAAAGGTCAACATCTTGAGGTGCAAACTGGGTTCACAACGCATGTTCCTCCACTTCTTAGAAAGCAGCCACTTTTGAGCATTTCCTTGACAGTTTGTTTGATACAAGTTTAACTGTACATTGTATATATAAAAAGAGACCATACTTACTTGAAATTTAGAATGGTTGTTACAATCGTACAATTTCTTTATGTACAGTGTTGATTTTTCTTCAAGTATTTATACCTGAATAGTGTTACAGTTTAATTATCATCAGGAATTGTTTGAACACTTCTTATTCTGGGAGAAGAAAAGAAAGGCGATGTTTGGACTAATTGAATATGCTAATGTGATCAGATAAGGCGAGGCGTTACACGTACATTCAAAAGATACACGTGTAAGAAAATGCAAATCAGTGCGCCACGTGGCTGTTTAATTTGCATATTTTGTAGAACTTGTAAAATGTATAGAGATCAAATACACACTGAAGAATTATGATTCATTACGTGGGTGCGGGATTTTAACATGGGGGTGGAAATTTAACGGAACCGATCCCGGGCCATTAATGAAAGATGGAAACACTTGCTTTAAAGGGGCACAGGCTTCATTTTCGTGGGTCGATTTTTCCAAGTCTCAGAAACGGGGACTTTTTTAGCTCAGCAATTTAGTACTGGTTATCACAACTCACCATTGAAATTTGAGTCTTCAAATCTATGTGCATCCATAATTATTAGCATTTGAAAGTTATAATGCCCTACTACACATTAGCGATACTATGCAATATATAGAAAAGTCATCTATAGAAATAGAAGGAGAAATGTCTAATTTAAGATATATTTGAAGGAAATATGCAATTTTCGTACATTTCTAGTGCTTCTGAAGGATACTTAAGTATATTCAAGACCCAAATCAACCAATAAAAATGAAGACTGGTCCCCTTTAAAGTCAGGCCTAGTTTTCAACTGCTAAACATATAGGTGGCCCTTTTACGATTTCACAAAGGCTTTTGATATAGTTTGGGTATTCTGCTATCAAATTATACAACTTAGATTTCACAGTACATGGTGAAGAATTTTAGCTGTTGAAATAATGTTACCAAATGGACATGCAACAAACTTTTCAACTGCTAAATAATGTAGGTAATAAGTAGTACTTTTACGATTTCACCAACTCTTTCGATGCAGTTTGGTGCACTTTACAAGCGGAATGACGCATCACGAAGCAGAGCATAGCAAAGCGGTCCACTGTCCTACGCTGCACCGCTCCGCCCTGCTCTGCCTGTAGTGTGATCCAACATTTTAGGCTTGAAGTGAAACTGCCATTAAACTATATTTCACCCACTTTCTAAAAGAAAATACATTTTTTTTTAATTCTTTATTTCTTTATTCATACTGATGTAATCAGTTTATCGACCGAGAAGATTTCCAACGTTACCAACATTTCCTAGGTTACCAAGGTTTCCAATGTTACCGAGATTACCCAAGTTACTAAGGTTACCTAAGATGTTACCCATATCCAAACCTAGAAGACCTTGTACTGAAAATAAAATGAAATATATTTGATAATCTTACAGAGATGAGAGATTCTTGGTGTTCACAAGGTCCGGTTCCTAGCATTTAACTAAGTTTAAGTCCGATATTCGACTTGAAATTTTCCTACTAATTCTAGCATAGACTCAAGTCGAAATTGATCTTAAGCACAAGGCTAGAAACTCGTCTCTGGTCTTCAATTTGGAGACGCTGACTCTCTATTTGAGATAAAGAAGAGAGAAATCAAATCATCTACTTACAGACAACCAAGATTTCTAAATCTAAAAGTTCTTTCAAATCAATTTCAGCATCAACTAAAAACAGAAAAAATCGTTATAAATAAAAGATCTCATTTCAGATGATTTTTTTAATGTCGAACATGTGGCTCTACCTCAAATTATTGCTGTATTCAGGGTTCAGGGTGACGCCAGCATTTGGCTACGTTCGGTCAAAGTTACTGTATTCAGGGTAATATAAGAGGAATGCACGGACATATCCCCGCCTTGATCAAAACACGTGCATTTTAACATCTAAATCTAAATGAATCCGAAACGACTGACTTAAGACTGGAACTAACCTATTCACTTACCGTTAAGGTCGATATCAGCCATGAGACCATCCAAATCACCACCACCTAAATTTAAAGCAGTTCCCAATTCAGCTTTAGTAACAACACCATCAGCAATGCCAGCGTTCAGTTTGGCCAAAACCATGGCACTAGCTTCTAGTGACTCTTGGTTGCCTCCCAAAACACCGCCAACCAAACCATTGGATCCTAACATACCTCCGAGTAAACCATTGGATCCTAACAGACCTCCGAGTAAACCATTTCGTCCTAACAAACCTCCCAATAAACCGTTGTTTCCCAAAATACCGCCGAGCAGACCACCATTAGCTCCTCCACCCCCACCAAGGTTCAACAGAGCCTCGGATTCAGGTGTCATCACCATAACCATAGCAACGGCAAAAATAGCAGCACACTTCATTCTGTAATACTGTAGAGAAAGTTTAAATTAAGACGGATATGAATAAAAGTGACTGAAACAAATCCAAGAAACCACCATCACCACCAGAGAAAAACAAATCTCATTTATTTTAATCCTCCGCTAAGACTTCTCCTATCACGGGGTTCATATCAACGTTAGTTCATAGTACCCCTACTCCCCCAGTTGAGCTCGGTTCACCTATGTGGACTCTCTAACAGTCCAGTTGTACAATGGTATCAGATTATTGGTTGGTTTAGCCAAAACATATTCTTCAAGAAAACTATTTACTGTACGGGCAATCCTAATCCATTCTGAGAACATTTGGTCTGAACCACTAACAACTCTACCTTACGGTCCTAGCTACGTACATTAATGAAGTTATTGAACGTCACTCGGCCATTAACCTATACTTACAAACGATCTCTGTGAAAGTTTCGTTTACGGAAACTACCGAAGATTGTCGATTGCTCTTCTTATTATTCATATTAAATAATGGAATCAAAAAAAACTGTTTTACTTACTTGTTGAAGTTCAAATGTCCACTGATAAAATTCTCATTTTTTTTCTCAAATTTATACTATTTTAGTGTCAAAATTCATCAATTATCTTCGAAACGTAGAAACAAGTTTTGGGGTAAAATGTGTAAAAATATAAATGAGACAATATAAAGATAAGATATTAATACTGATATTGGACCAGCCACGTGACTGTTATGACTCTATCAAGATTAGAGATTAATATTTTTAATAATTAGAACTACAATGTGTAACAGTTGATACTGTATTACTATAGCCGTAGGAGACCAGGGGGCAGGGGGGACAGCTGCCCTCCTAAATATTATGTTTATGCAAAATATTCAAGAAATCGGGCAAAATATCAATAAAATTCGGGCAATAAGTTGGTCTGCCCCCCTGTTGAGTCGTGGGCCCCTACGGCTATGTGTTTTACTATGTCAGACCAGTACAAAATGGTCACTGGTCAGTATTTGGAATTGTAATTGACCTTTCTAAGTTGTTTGCCACATTTTATCAGAATCTCTAATGAGTCGTTCGAGAATACAGGTTATTACATTAAAGGAGGTCTGTGATGTGAAATTAGCCTGGACCAACAGTTACTGTTTTAGTTTTTTTTTCTATAACAAATGCAAAACGACAACACTCTATGAATTCATTAAAGTAACAACCTCCAAGAAGGAATTTCTCGATACCTGTTCGAAGGTTGGGGCATTAAACTTTAGAACCAGGGTGCTATAAGGCCAGGCCCCGGGTCAGATATAGTCACATGGTGTATTCTATAGGTGAGTAATTACTCTACCAGGACACCTGTCACGTGTTCTATCACAGTTATAATCTTTAGGTCACTAGTGATATTTATAATTCTTAATAACATCTCAATTACACAGATTAATTTCTCAACTTTTCTCAAACTTGGTCAGAAATTTTGTAATTATGACTACAAATTGGATTTGTCACCAGTAATGTATAAAAACGAAAAATATTTTTTTTATCGTCAGGAGGTCGACTAGGCTAACTTCAAGTAAGTTATATACAATACTACAGGGTTGTGTGAGTAGTGTAGCGAGCTCTGGCTCCCCGCCTGGGGGTACTGGTACCCAAAACACAATGAGAATGTCGGTAGCGTAGCGAGCCCTGGCTCTAAGTCCGAGGTACTAGTATTTTCTTTGAGGTACCAGCAGTTAATTTATTTCTTTTTCATCAAAATATTTTTATCAATTTTATGTTTTTTTTTTTTTATAATTTCCGAAATCTGAAAATCGAATTAGAAAGTTATTTAACAATATAAGGTTAAATTGCCAGTAACCGGTTTTAACGTCTTCGATTGAAAATTGTTTTGATTGTATAGTTATAGACAAGTTATAAAATTAGATGTTTATGTTAACTAAGATTGTAATCTAAAACTGCCAGTAACCGGTTTTAACGTCAAGAATTGTAAATATGTTTGTAGAGTATAATTCATACATACCGAAACTCCACAGCATAACCTTTATCAAAATTATTATGATCAGGTGTGGACTATATTTTAATCAAAGCAGATACGAAATTATCCGTTGATTGTGGGAAATCGGACTATAGGAGGACGTTAGTCAGATTTCTAAATATTTTGTATCTGACTCCTATTTGTTCTATACAATATAATTCCTCATGTGAAAAGTTCATAAGCTCTTACCTAGTATGTTTCTTCAAAATGTATTTTTGTATTTCGGGTTTCGTTTTGTGATTCGGGTCGTTAGTACATGGTTTCTTTGTTAACAAAATATTTTTCATTTATTTTCCAGCAGAAGGAGGGTTAAATCTCTTAATATAAGAAGATCTGGTGAGATAGATAATAAATGTGGTTCTAATGTAGCTATTTTTTTTTCACCTATTGTCCAATTTGGTCCAAAATCTCAAACTTATCATTTTTTTCACCGTGACTATATCATAATGAACACAGTCAAGGTTTAGATATCTTGACATGAATTGATTGTACAACCGGCAGGAATGTCTGGACAAGCTAATAGTTTGATATAATGACAGTTTCCTGTGGTCAGAATGACACTAGAGCATCCCAAACTATCATGCCCAACTAGCTAGTTGATTGTTTGGTACAGTGACAGTTTTCTGTGGTCAGAATGACACTAGAGCATCCCAAACTATCGTGTCCAACTAGCTAGCAGATTGTTTGGTACAATGACAGTTTTCTGTGGTCAGAATGACACTAGAGCATCCCAAACTATCGTGTCCAACTAGCTAGCAGATTGTTTGGTACAATGACAGTTTTCTGTGGTCAGAATGACACTAGAGCATCCCAAACTATCGTGTCCAACTAGCTAGCAGATTGCTTAGTATAATGACAGTTTCCTGTCGTCAGAATGAGACTAGAGCATACCGAACTATCGTGTCCAACTAGCTAGCAGATCGCTTGGTATAATGACAGTTTTCTGTGGTCAGAATGAGACTAGAACATACCAAACTATCGTGTCCAACTAGCTAGCAGATTGTTTGGTACAATGACAGTATTCTGTAGTCAGAATGAGACTAAAGGATATCAAACTATCGTGTCCAACTAGCTAACAGATTGCTTGATATAATGACAGTTTCCTGTCGTCAGAATGAGACTAGAGCATCCCAAACTATCGTGTCCAACTAGCTAGTTGATTGTTTGGTATAATGACAGTTTCCTGTCGTCAGAATGAGACTAGAGCATCCCAAACTATCGTGTCCAACTAGCTAGCAGATTGCTTGGTATAATGACAGTTTCCTGTCGTCAGAATAAGACTAGAGCATACCGAACTATCGTGTCCAACTAGCTAGCAGATCGCTTGGTATAATGACAGTTTTCTGTGAGCAGAATGAGACTAGAACATACCAAACTATCTTGTCCAAGTAGCAAGTAGATTGTTTGGTACAATGACAGTATTCTGTAGTCAGAATGATATCAAACTATCGTGTCCAACTAGCTAACAGATTGCTTGATACAATGACAGTATTCTTTGGTCAGAACGAGACTAGAGCATACCAAACCATGTCGAACTAGTGGTCCGAATGAGACTTGAGAATTCCAACAAGCTCACAAGCCAGCAGTTTTCTGAAGTTTAAATAGGAGAATCTACAGATCTTGACACTGACAACCCACTGTTACTCTTAATCTTAATTGAACATATTTTGTTTTTAAAAACTACGATAGTTTGATACCACACAGATTGCTGACAGATTTTAACTTAAAGGGCAACAGTCGACTATTTAGTTAGGGAAGTTTATTAGGGTCTTATATATTATATAATATGTTTTCAGAAGAACTAAAACTGCATGAAAATCACATAAGCCCTACTAGCATCCCTGATTCATAGCTAAATGCTGTTTCTGATAGTATTTCTAAAACTCTGTTAATACGACCACGTTTTCTTATACCCGGAAGTATTTAATTCACCTCAAGAGTTCGTGCAAAAGTGAATTTACTCATAAACAAAGATACTCCAAAGAGTAAATATGCTTATGTGAGTAACATTTGGTTGTTTAAAGATGCTCTCACAAGTCCCTTATTAACTCGTAATTAGGCTAATTATGACTCGGAATTCCTCGTTAGTACCCTAAAAAAAAGTCTCGGACGTTAAGTCTCTTTTGATTTGTAGATTTGGGTAATCGAAAGAAACCTAACAACCGAGACTAGTCACGTGATCAAACATGGAGTCTAAATTTAGCGTTTTGAAGCTGATGAAGTCAAATGAATTACCCAAGCCTCTCTACGTCCACATACGGGTTATTAACTTATGAATACATTGATTATTCATTAGAAACACTGATTAATCAATTAAAAGATTGATTTGACCCTAAAACAATGCGAAAACCCATCTTTAAACAGTGCAGTATTTTTGGTTCACCAGATGGCGAGGGTTCCCCTTTAATTACAAATACAACAATTTTATTTTAATCATGCCTTAAATTCATTTTCTTACCTATCATAATAGTAAACAGTTTTATTTTTTTATGATTTTAATTTGGCACGTAGTTTGTCTACAATCACCGACAATATCTTATCATTTTATTATAAAACATACCTTTTTTTAAAGTTTAAATTTTTACACATTTTCCCCCAAAAATGTGATTTTGAGAATGTGGAATTATTAATGAATTTTGGCACCAAATGACTATAAATTTAGGGAATTACAACCATTTGTATCATTCGATTCCATTCGATTCCTTTCACATCAACTTCTACAACTATTTATAGTAACAAGTAAGTACCAAGATATTTTCTTTCTAAGTTTTATTTGTTGCTGGTTGACAAATTCGTTGGCAAAGCGTATTGTTCTTGGTTCTTATACGGTACGACGTGGTATGCTGACTCTTCTAGATATCTGATTATTATTATTCATTATGAAATATGTACTCATTTATTGATATACTTTGTCAAATGAAAAGTTCGTTAGCTCTACCCAATATTTTGTCAAAATGTCGCTGGAGCTTTTGTTACACTTTTGGCAAGCAGACGTGAATCTTGAAGCCATACTGTTTAATTTCTTACAGAATGAAGTGTGCTGCTATTTTTGCTGTTGCTATGGTTATGGTGATGACACCTGAATCCGAGGCTGTGTTGAATCTGTTGAATGGAGGAGGAGGAAGTAATGGTGGTCTGCTCGGTGGTATTTTGGGAGACAACGGTTTATTGGGAAGTGTTTTAGGACCAAATGGTCTACTCGGAGGTCTGTTAGGACCCAATGGTATAGTTGGTGGTCTGCTGGGATCAAATGGTTTAATTGGGGGTATTTTGGGAGGAAGCCGGGAATCAGTGGGAGCGAGTGCCAATGTCCTTGGTAAGCTGAATGGCATCATCAGCGACGGATCCGCCACTAAAACTGAACTGGGAGTTGCTTTGGGTATCGATGGACAGGGTTTGGATAATCTGGTTGCTAAAATTGATGTCAATGGTATGTATAGGACATATGTCTATATTTTGAAAAAGTTTAACTTTAAAATTGGCTTTGTGAAAGAAAATATTAAAGTATTGATATTATACCAATGAGCAGCAGTGACGGGTGGGCGTCAAGCAGAGTATGCCAACTCTTCTAGACACATGATACCACTTGGAAATATTAACTCATCAATTGATATACTTCGTTCGTGCTTGGGTATTATTATTATTAATCGTTAAGGATTACGACATTTTATTTCTATCAGGTCAACTAACAGAATGCACGTGCTTTGAATAAAACGCTTAGGCGCCGACTCGACTCTGTCCTTCTATCATCACTGTATATGAATTCTAAAGACATCGCTAATGTTATAAGATCTACTCACAGAATGCACGTGCTTCGACATGAAAAGTTTTGGTAGCCTTTCATGAACCACAGATACCATGTAAATTACGAACATTTGTAGCTTTACCTAAAACAATTTTGAATTCTTCACCCCTCATCCACAATTTATCTGTTATTTTTCAGCTGATTCCATAATTGATTTGAAAGAAATTTTAGATTTAGAAATCTTGGTTGTCTGTAAGTAAATTGTGTGTAATTGTATGATGGTATGGACATGGTGTTAAAGGGATTGTAAAGTGATTTTCTAAACTTTGTATGTGTATCAGGGACACTGATAGCATCAATTTGCGCCATTCCAATTTCCATTCCGACGTCTGGTTCTTGCAATTCCACTAATTGTAACGCGTTTTATGACGTCACTTCCAGTGATCTACCGGAAGCTAATGCAAGAACCACATGTGTCCCGATACACATACATAGTTTTACAATCCTTTTATAAGTTTATGGAAAATATCAGTCCGTGGCCTAACTACCAAATAATTAGTTGTAGAACCAAATCCACAGAATATTGATCTCTGTTTATAGAAAACTTTCCAATGATTTTGTCTAGAAAGAATTAGAGTATCTAATACCACTTTTCATTATGAAATATTTATTCATGTATTGATATACTTTCTCAAATGAAAGTTCCTCAGCTACCAATGTCTCGCCAATGTGTTTTCGAGAATTGATTTAAGGTTGGGATTGTTCGCGCTTGGCTTTTGTTAATATGATTTTACTTCCTTCCGTTAATTACAGTTTTCTTTTTTCAGTGCAAGGTCTTCTAGGTCTGGATTTAACTAACATCTTAGAAAACCTTAGTAGTTTGGGTAACCTCGGTAACATTGGAAACATTGGAAACCTTGGTAACCTTGGAAATGTTGCTAACGTTGGTAGCCTACTCGCTTAAGAAGAGATACGACGACTATTTAAGACAGCATTGACAAATAAATTATCAAGCATTAACTTATCTGTCTTTTTTAAATGACCAGATATACACAAAGATTCACCGGGCCCTTTAGACTTGATCTCCTTAGACTCGGTCCCCTTAAACTAGGTCCTCTTAGACTAGGTCCCTTGTATTTGTACTATGTCCTATACCCGCTCTAACCTAGGGCCAAAAAAAGAAGAAAATATTTTCCAGCTTCCTAGACCAGAAGACTGTTTCGGACTCCCAGCAGTTTTTATTGCTTTTTGCGAAGTGATACTCCAAACTCCAAATTGCCCAAAATTCTAATAAAAAATATATCACTGATGCAATTTCTTTTAATACAAGATCTTCATTTTTTTTTACATTCAAAGACTTAACCCTCCTTGCGCTGGAAATAACAGAAAGAATATACGATTAATGTTTATTGAGGGTGTTGATCTACATCGTGGGCATTCGACTCAACCTGTGTCAATGTCCGAGACTAACATTATGACTCGACCATGATAGGCGGCCATCTTGCCTTATTCGAAGATAGTATTGATTGACTATATTTAACTCTTTTAAAGCTTGGTTTTGATTGGCTGAACTATAATTTAGTTAATATGGTGATCTCCCTGTAATATATGGGGTTTTATAGCCCTTGATAGATGTTCGTGGTGTGAGGCCATCTTCCTTCTATTTCTGTCAGTCACTGATGCTACAACACTTAAAGAGTTTGTCACTACTCAATAAAATAAAATAAACAACTCACCATTAAGTTGAGTTTCTAGATTGGCGACTTCATCAACATCAACTTGTCCATTGGCTACAAAAATATAAAAATCAGAATGTAAAACAAGAGTTGATACTGTATCAGTAAAACACCAAAAAATACACTGTGCTGCTCAAGAATAAATGACAACAAATATAAATCCCGAAAATACAACAACAAATAATTCAAATTACCGTTAACATCAACATTAGCTAAGAGTTGATCAAGTTGATCAGCATCTAAATTTAAAGCAGTTCCTAATTCTACTCGAGTTAAAATTCCATCTCCTAGAGCAGCTCTTAAAGTAGCGTCGATACCCAGGTTTAGGTTCAATAATCTTTTACCGAGATTCAATCCTAAACCACCATCAGCTGGAAATATAAAAAGTTTAAATAATCAACAACACTAATTTACCGTGACTGTTTTCTGTGTTTTTATATGAGAAATAAGAGCGTAAAGTTATTAGCTAGAAGGTCGGATATAAAGTATTTAGAAATCTGACTAACATCGCCCTGTCCTGTTATTTCCCACAAACAATGGACAATGTCATATCTGTATTGATTGACATATATTTCACACCAGGGTTCGCAACCGGTACCAGTACCGGTACCGGTACCGCCGGTACTGACACCTCAGTACCGTTACCGGTACCGGGTTCGAGTACCGGCGGTACCGGTACTGGAATTTGTGAAAACACGGAGGTTTATATGAACAAATTCCTCACATTGCACGTGCATTATTTCAGTCGCTTGACATATTCTCACCCTAACCTAACAATTTATGGTCATGGGCATGACTCATGGGACCATATATGATCATTCGTCAGGCAGCAAGAAACTATTTTCTAGAAAACTGCTTCTCCGAAAATTGTCTCTTATGACCATATAAGGTATATTTAAACGCTTGACTTTTTCCGGGAAAACGAGTCTCCCTGCTTATTGAACTAATACGCGCAATCATTTCAATCGTTCATCTCAGTTCTTCATCACAGTCTACACCGAATAACTGTAATGGTCCAGCCAACCAGCGTTGAGGCCGAAAGAGCCTTCTCGGCTTGTGCTCTGCTGGTCACAAAACTGAGATCAAGAATGGGTGACAACTTAATGGACGCACTGACATCTGAAAGCCTTTTACCAGAGAAATAAACGTCACGAAGAGCGAGCTAAGCCGGTAACGCCAAACCCCAAAAGAGAAGGAACACCAAATGACTGCGAAATAGTTGAGATCGAATAAAGACTATCCGTATTATTGACTCTCAGTTGCCATCCAACTGTTGGTGTTGTGTATAGGTGTTAGATGTATATCTCAGTTTTTTAGTTCCTAATAAAGTAATATCTGATAGAAGTAGCAATAAAGGGAATATAGGGTTATACAGCAGTGAGCAGTTATTAGTCCGGTTTGTCATATACATGATTTAGTCTCAAATTCATTGTACCATTGTAGTACCGGTACCGGTACCGCCGGTACTTACCTGGTACCGGTATCGGTACCGGTCACCTGGTACCGCCGGTACTCTTGCGAACCCTGTTTCACACCAAATTTCCAATAATTTGTTTAAGAATGCTAACCTATTGAGATAAGCATGCAATAATTATACTCTAGAAACGTATTTACCACACTAGACATTAAAACAGGTTATTGGCAATATAATATAGATTTTGCAATATTAGTTAAGATCGTTATGACTATCTTCAAAATATGAAGGTGCAAGATGTAAAATACGTAACTGACAAATATGTTTACCATCCTCGACGTTAAAACCGGTTACTGGCAACTTTCATAGACATTGTTAAATTACAATCGTAGTAAAATATAACTACTCACCATTAAGTTGAGTTTCTAGATTGGCGACTTCATCAATATCAACTTGTCCATTGGCTACAAAAATATAAAAATAGTAACATGTCTAATGAATTTCAAATTCTATTCTTAATATATATCGGTATTTGGATCACAACAACTAGAAATATATTGGTCTCTTTAAAGCATTTTCAACAAATAACAAGACATAACAAACAATATTTCAATTTACCGTTAACATCAACATTAGCTAAGAGTTGATCAAGTTGATCAGCATCTAAATTTAAAGCAGTTCCTAATTCTACTCGAGTTAAAATTCCATCTCCTAGAGCAGCTCTTAAAGTAGCGTCGATACCCAGGTTTAGGTTCAGTAATCTTTTACCGAGATTTAATCCTACACCACCATTAGCTGGAAATATAAAAATATTAAATTAAAATATCCCTGAACATTAATATATATTACTGGTATGTATCAAAACAAACACTACGCCAATTATCGATGACCAAATTCAATGAAAACTTTGTGTCTGTTCTGATTAAAATATATTTCATTTCTCATCTCGAACAATTTACAAAGGTTACCTAATGGAGATTCGGTATACAAGAATCATACCCTATAAACTAATTTACCATTCTTGACGTTACAATTGGTTACTGGCAATTTAAATATATATGTATTACTATAGCATTAATGCCATAAGTTGTTTATAATATCAAGGCCCAGTATGTAAAATACATTATTTGCAAATAGTTTTTAATGCTTTGACGTTAAAACCGATTACTGGCAAGTACAAGGAAATTGAAAATGAAAATCCTTGTAAAAACCAACTCACCATTTTGTTGAGTTTGTAGATTGGCGACTCCATCAACATCAACTTGTCCATTGGCTACAAAAAACGAAACATTTCAATAAATAAAAAATATCAACAAAATTTAAAAATTGTCAAGATCTTCATCCAAGAATTAATATTAGATGAGGAGGAAACCAAAAATAAACTTCCCTAAATCCCAAAAATACAACTAAACAAATTCCAATTTACCGTTAACATTAGCATTAGCCAAGAGTCGATTAAGTTGGTCAGCATCTAAATCTAAAGCAGTTCCTAATCCTAAACCAAGAGCAGCTGTAAAAATACAAAGTTTAAATAATCAAAAACATGAATTAGCCGTTCTTTACCCGGATTGTTTTTTGAGTTATTATACGAAAAATAGGCTTAGTATAGTACTATTAGCTAAAAGATTAGAAACCAAGTGTTCAGAAATCTGATTAACATTCCCCCATTGTCCAATTCCCACAGTCAATGGACAATCTCGTATCTGCGCTGATTAAAATATAGTCTGCATCCGATCCATAATAATTTTGATAAAGTTGCACTGTGGAGATACAGCATGTAAGAATTTTATCCTACCAAAAGACTTCACCATTCTTGACGTTCAAACCGGCTACTGGCACTTAATATATTGATTACAATATTTTTTTCTTCTAAACATCACTTACTTGTTATAATTTGTTTACATTGTCAAAGTTCAGTATGTTAAAAATGTAATTTGAAAAACAATGTTACCATCCTAGACGTTAAAACAGGTTACTGGCAATTTAAACAAACATTGTTAAATTACAATCGTAGTAAAATAAAACAACTCACCATTAAGTTGAGTTTCTAGATTAGCGACTTCATCAACATCAATTTGTCCATTGGCTACAAAATTATAAAAAAAAAACCGACATATTAATTATAGTTTTCGATTTCCAACCTCAACACAAGTCTCAAGTTAATCGGTATTTCTAAATCAAGGGACAGGAAAGAGATTGGTTCCAGTAATAAAAATCCGTACACGCAAAACAATTTCGTTAATCAAAATCGCATCCAAAATAAAAAACGAGAGCAATAATTATATAGTAGTGGACTACTCCAAAGAGAAGTTCCACCAGGTGTTTCGAAAAGAGTAAGCATGGTCTTCTTCGCGCCAGTACTATATTGATTAACATATGGGATACTGATATCTCCGACTAGGTATTGGTCTAAGACATATATTTGAGGAAGCTCTATTAGGCTACATCATGTAAATCTGGGAACGCCTTTCTAATAAAATAGCTCCAAATTACAACTAAAACTATTTCAAATTACCGTTAACATCAATATTAGCTAAGAGTCGATCAAGTTGATCAGCATCTAAATTTAAAGCAGTTCCTAATTCAACTCGAGTTAAAATTCCATCTCCTAGAGCAGCTCTTAAAGTAGCGTCGATACCCAGGTTTAGGTTCAGTAATCTTTTACCGAGATTTAATCCTACACCACCATCAGCTGGAAATATAGAAATATTAAATTAAAATATCCCTGAACATTAATTTATCACCCAATAAGGTATTCTACAGTAGATATCGCTTGTATGATAAAAAGCAGTATCTACTGCACTATATCTACTAGGAGATATTGCTTTTCTGAATCATTGATTGGCCAATATGGTCACGTGATAAACAATTCGCCCAATGACGTCTTAATAACAATGACGTCATATTGATTTCGCCCTTCGAAAGTTCTTTCAATAATCTGCAGTTCACCCCTCGAAAGTTGTTGTTTCGCATATTTCGATTTTAGAATGAAAAACTCCGAGGCTTTGATATATCTGATATCAAAAGACACTCGGGTGAGATTCTCTATATATAATACTGGTAGTATCAAAACAAACACTACGCCAATTATCGATGACCAAAATCAATGAAAACTCTGTCTCTGCTTTGATTAAAATAAATTTCTTTTTTCATCTTGAACAATTTTTTACAAGGGTAAACTAATGGAGATTCAGTATACAAGAATTATACCCTATAAACTAATTTACCATTCTTGACGTTAAACCTGGTTTTTGGCAAATTGTATAGATATTACTATAGCATAAATGTCATAAGTTGTCTACAATATCAAGGTTCAGAATCTAAAATACATAATTTTCAAATAGTTTTTAAAGCTTTGACGTTAAAACCGATTACTGGCAATTACAAGGAAATTGTGAAATGAAAATCCTTGTAAAAAACAACTCACCATTTTGTTGAGTTTGTAGATTGGCGTTTCCATCAACATCAACTTGTCCATTGGCTACAAAAAAAAAATAAACATTTCAACAAACCAAAAAATATCAACAAAATTTAAAAATTGTCAGGATCTTTATCCAAGAATTAATATTAGATGAGGTGGAAATCAAAAATAAACTTTCCTAAATCCCCAAAATACAACTAAACAAATTTCAAATTACCGTTAACATTAGCATTAGCCGTGAGTTGATTAAGTTGGTCAGCATCTAAATTTAAAGCAGTTCCTAATCCTAAACCAAGAGCAGCTGTAAAAATACAAAGTTCATATAATCAAAATCACTAATGAACAGTTTTTATTCGGATTGTTTTCTGAATTATTATACGACAAATAGGTCTAGTATGGTACTATTAGCCGGAACTGCAAATACAAGTGTTTAGAAATCTGATTAATATTCCCCCATTGTCCAATTCCCACAGTCAATGGACAATCTCGTATCTGCGCTGATTAAAATATAGTCTGCATCCGATCCATAATAATTTTAATAAGGCTATACTGTGGAGATACAGCATGTAAGAATTTTATCCTACCAAAAGACTTCACCTTTCTTGACGTTCAAACAGGTTATTGGCATTTTGATGTAGATTTTGCAATATTAGTTAACATAAATATCACATTTTATAACTTGTCGAAAATATGAAGAACCAGCATGCAAAAAGAACTAAACAATCAGATCAATTTCAATCGTAGACGTTAAAACCGGTTTCTGGCAATTTAAACAGACATGGTTAAATTACAATCGTAGTAAAATAAAAACAACTCACCATTAAGTTGAGTTTCTAGATTGGCGACTTCATCAATATCAATTCGTCCATTGGCTACAAAAATATAAAAAAAAAAACGACATATTAATTACTGCTTTCGATTTCCAACCTCAACGCAAGTCTCAAGTTAATCGGTATTTCTAAATCAAGGGGAAGGAAAAGGTTTGGTTCCAGTAAACTGATATCTCCGACTAGGTATTGGTCTACGAGATATATTTGAGGGAGCTCTATTAGGCTACATTATGTTAATCTGGGAACGCCTTTCTAATAAAAAATAGCTTCAAATTACAACTAAAATGATTTCAATTTACCATTTACATCAATATTAGCTAAGAGTCGATCAAGTTGATCAGCATCTAAATTTAAAGCAGTTCCTAATTCTACTCGAGTTAAAATTCCATCTCCTAGAGCAGCTCTTAAAGTAGCGTCGATACCCAGGTTTAGGTTCAGTAATCTTTTACTGAGAGGGACAGCCCCTTGGCTCCCTATTACCATAGCTACTAGAAATATGGCTACACACTGCATGCTGTAAAATATTAGAATGAAATTAAAGGATCTGTATGCAAAAAAAAAAGATAATCCATGACATATATTGTATAGAATAAAACGAAATAAACCATCATGAAAATCATAATAAATTGTTTCAAGCGAGTAGCAACCCTTGACAATGGTCAAATTTGTTCCAGAGAGAAAATGCAACTACACAACTCAGGACTTCCCCAGCACTTCAAAGAATTTTTCTGAAGTCTTCTAGAACTTCTATGAAGTCCGCGGGGTCCCAAATGGTGCTTGTTTGTACTTCTTGATGTTAGTACACAAGACACAGAGCTTCGACGAGTATCACAAGGCACTGAAACCCCGGACTGAGAGTCGCTCTGCTTCCCAAATTACCCATATTTCAATACAACTTACTTGAAGTTAGACTAGTCGACCTCCTGCTGATAAAAAAAATATTTTTCATTTTTATACATTACTGGTGTTAAAACTAATTTGTAGTCATAATTACAAAATTTCTGACCAAGTTTGAGAAAAGTTGAGAAATTAATCTGTGTAATTAAGATGTTATTAAGAATTATAAATATCACTAGTGACCTAAAGATTATAACTGTGATAGAACACGTGACAGGTGTCCTGGTAGAGTAATTACTCACCTATAGAATACACCACGTGACTACATCTCACCCTGGTGCCTGACCTCATAGCACTTGGGTTCTATAGTCTTCTGTCCAAAACTTCAAAATTGAAAAAGTAGAGCGTCGTGGGGTGAGGGGTATCGGGAAATCCTGTCTGTCTTGGAGTTGGAATTGTGAATAGTTGTTGAACATCGACAATTGGCTAAAATGGTTTGAAACAATTTGACCAGATTAAAATTAGGCACTGGTTTGAAAAATTCGTCGCCACGACAATATCAAATTCGTTCCACACAAAACGAGCACGTCTTGTTCTCTACGACTGTAGACCCCCAAAATGCAATTTGATTCCGTTCTCACAAATATTTCTGACAACTTAGACTTCCGCAGTCATCTTACCCTCACAGATGTTTTAGGTCCTTTTGAGAACCGGTGTGGCCCAAAGCCAGACTTGATTGTTCAAGGGAGGGTAAAGGGGGGGGGGGGGGGGGTGTAATTTATCCGGACGGGCATCCCCCACCTCCTATAATTGGGATGGCCTCTTCTTCTCCCCACCTAGCTTCTTGTGGTCCACGTTTTGTTCAAGCAAAATTTCTCATTACACCAATAATTATAAAAAATATTAATCGGTGTCTCATCATCATCCCAATGTCATACCTTTCTCATTTACTATGTATGGTAGTTACAGAGAATAACTTGAGCACGGGAAGATGGTATCTCATACGAAAAGAAGAAACCAACTTCCATGGGCGGAACCCCAATTACAATTCCAAATACTGACCGGTGACCAGTTTGTACTGGTCTGACATAGTAAACAGAATCAACTGTTACACATTGTAGTACTAATTATTAAAAATATTAATCTCTAATCTTGATAGGGTCATAACAGTCACGTGACTGGTCCAATATCAGTATTAATATCTTATCTTTATATTGTCTCATTTATATTTTTACACATTTTACCCCAAAACTTGTTTCTACGTTTCTAAGATAACTGATGGATTTTGACACTAAAATAGTATAAATTTGAGAAAAAAAATGAGAATTTTATCAGTGGACATTTGAATCGTCTTGTAACTTCAACAAGTAAGTAAAACAGGTTTTTTTCTAGAATTGATTCCTTGTACATTTTCTAATATGAATAATAAGAAGAGCAATCGACAATCTTCGGCAGTTTCCGTAAACGAAACTTTAACAGAGATCGTTTATAAGTATTAAAGTTAATGGCCGAGTGACGTTCAATTACTTCACGAATTGTCCGTAGCTAGGACCGTAAGGTAGAGTTGTTTTGTGGTTCAGATTAGGATTGTCCGAACAGTAAAATAGTTTTCTTGAAGAATATGTTTTGGCTGAACCAACCAATAATCTGATACCGCTTTTCAACTGGACTTTTAGAGAATCCACATAGGTGAACCGAGCTATGAACTAACGTTGATATTAACCCCAAGATAGGTGATGGTGATGGTGGTTTCTTGGATTTGGTTCAGCTATTGTTATTCATACATCCATCTTAATCTAAACTTTCTCTACAGTATTACAAAATGAAGTGTGCTGCTATTTTTTCCGTTGCTATGGTTATGTTGATGACACCTGAATCCGAGGCTCTGTTGAACCTTGGTGGAGGAGGAGGAGCTAATGGCGGTCTGCTCGGTGGTATTTTGGGAAACAACGGTTTATTGGGAGGTTTGTTAGGACGAAATGGTTTACTTGGAGGTCTGTTAGGATCCAATGGTGTAGTTGGTGGTATGTTAGGATCCAATGGTTTGGTTGGCGGTGTTTTGGGAGGCAACCAAGAGTCACTAGAAGCTAGTGCCATGGTTTTGGCCAAACTGAACGCTGGTATTGCTGATGGTGTTGTTACTAAAGCTGAATTGGGAACTGCCTTAAATTTAGGTGGTGGCGATTTGGATGGTCTCATGGCTGATATCGACCTCAACGGTAAGTGAATAGGTTAATTCAAATCTTAGGTCAGTCGTTTTGGATTCATTTAGACAGTTTTATTAGATCAAATGTTAAAATGCACGTGTTTTGATCAAGGCGGGGATATGCCCGTGCATTACCCTGAATACAGTAACTGTGACCGAACGTAGCCAAATGCTGGCGTAATCCTGAATACAGCAACAATTTGATCTAGAGCCACATGTTCGACATTAAAAAAATCATCTAAAATGAGATTGTTTATTTATCCCAATTTTTTTCTGTTTACAGTTGATGCTGAAATTGATTTGAAAGAACTTTTAGATTTAGAAATCTTGGTTGTCTGTAAGTAGATTGTTTGATTTCCCTAACGTTTATTTTTGTCTTTCTTGGTCTTCAGAGGAGCTGACAAGAAAAGGCTTCAATTCAATCGAATATCGCAATAAAACAAGACCCTAACAAACGATATCCGTGAAAATTACGCTAGCGCTCTGAAACATGTTTAGGATTATTAAAACAGACTGTGCATTGTGCATTCTAAGAATCCTTTCACAGTCAAAAATCAGAAATATAACTAGGCTAATGCCGCTGTTCTGGCATAATTTACCAATGTTGCTGGTGATGGCTCTATCAGATAAATTGAACCCTTAAAATCATCATTTACATTAGTTTCATTAGTAATGAACGATCAAATATATTTCAATTTTCTTTTCAGTACAAGGTCTTCTAGGTTTGGATATGGGTAACATCTTAGGTAACCTTAGTAACTTGGGTAACCTCGGTAACATTGGAAACCTTGGTAACGTAGGAAATGTTGGTAACGTTGGAAATCTTCTCGGTCGATAAATTAAACTGATTACATCAGCATGAATAGAGAAATAAAGAATTAAACAAAGAATTTTCTTTTAGAGAGTGCAGGCCCGTAGGCAGGGGGGGTGCGTCGGGTGCGAACGCACCCCCCCGAAAAATTTCAGAGTTCCGCTTTTTTCGAACTGAATTTATTTATGAACTACGTACGCCCACTTTACTTTGTCTTTTTTTTAAGAATGGGGAGAATACGAAATCAAAAATATCTAATCCATTAACGTTTACTATAAAACATACATGGTCCACGTCAAAAACCGTTAAATTAGTACAATTTATACTAAATCTATGTGTTTAAGCCAAAAAAAATTTTCGCCTCGCTTCGCTCGGCTAACATTTCAAGCAACGCCCCCCTTTCGAAAAACATGCATTCGCCCCTGCTAGTTCCGCTTTCAGGCTGTAAGCACCCCCCCATTTAAAGACCTGGCTACGGGCCTGGAGTGGGGTTGGGAGAGCAGGGTCCATTATTTAACTTGTCTTATCTAGTACAGAATTAGAAGCAAATATAAGAATCCATGTAGTAGGCATGACTATGGCCACACTGCTTTGAAAAATCGCTTGATTTAGTTATCGAACTTAATGTCTAGTTACTATTTTCGTGACTGTTTCATTGAAGAACAGAACGTAGCGTCTAATGGGAAGGGGTTAATGGAAGCATTTGACCTCTTAAATACGCCAAGGGAGAAAATGGCGTATAAGCATTCCCCTACCCCTCACCTAGAACCCAAAATTGTGTAATTACGATTGAAAATGGCGGAATCCTCATATTTCATCCATTCCAGCAACTATTCAAACTAAGAAAAAATCGAAGGGGGTGTGCGGCGCAAGTTTGTTGATCTGGAATGCCTCATAGGTTTATTCTGACCTACTTTTCAAAATTTTAAAAGAGTTCTTTCCCGTAATGTGAACATTTCAGAATTTTGATAAATATTAAATTACCTCCCTTGAACTTTACAAATTACCCGAGATTATTGTTAGATTTAGGGTCAGGATCGTTTGTGTGTTTGTTATATTGTACCTACTCCTAGGGTGATAAAAAGTATTTTTAAACAAGCTTGGTAATTTATATAATAGTTGTCTAGTTTTATAATACATCTTTAAGTTTTAAACAGCACATAATTACTAAACATTGGCCTTATTAACAATTAACTACTGCCCTCTCTTATCTCTTTAACATAACTGGTCTCACTGGACAATGGCTGAACTGGTCTCACTGGACAATGGCTGAACTGTCTTTAGGGTGGTCAGTCCAGTGAGTTGCAGGTGAGTTTTCATCACGTTTGCTCTCTTTAGCCTCATTTGGACCTTAGATACCAACACAGTGGTTTGAGTGAAAACAGAAAAGACAAGGCAACCCATATTGGTTACTGGACATCAAAAGACCCCAAATCCCTGTAAAGTAAGGTCAAAGTTATCAAACTAGGATAAGGAGAAAAACCCATTTTTGTAAAATATTCAAGTTTTTTTTATCAAAATTTTATTTCTCATACACAATCAAACTATAATACAAACATTAAAAATAACAGTTTTCAATCTTTAAGATGGGGGTGGGGGCATTCCCCCCATACCTGGTGGCATACCTGCCATCCCTGGGGGTAACTGCCCAGACACAGCAGCATTGGGTCCCAATAACATCTGAAATAGAAAAGAAAATATTTGTTTACAGAGAAAAATAAGCTTTGGATTGTATACAAAACTATTTGTCAATATTTTTGTAGGGTATATTGTAAATCATTGATTAAACAAAAGCCAAATGTTTGACGCAAAGATTGATCAATTCACGTCAGTAATAGTGATTGCCAAAACTGAACCCAAAACTTCCTCATACTGAAAACAGATCTGATAAGATGTTTTGAATCAACAGTCAACATACACTTCACCTAGATACCGGTACCTACTTAACTAAATCTAGTTATATGAATGTTGTTTTATAATAGTAATTAGTATAGTAATTTAAAGCTCAAATCATTTAATAAAATTCTTTGAGAGTTTCATTTGATATATGTTTTTTCCATTCTGTAAACATTGGAGGTTCTCACCTGTCTCTGTTGTTGTAATTCCTGTTCTTTCATCTGGGCCATTTCTGATTCAAACATGACAGGTAGAACTAGAATAGTAGCAGACGACGCCAGAATCCACAATAACCCTCGCCCCAGTGTGAAACCTTTCTTAGCAGCACTGAAAGTTATACCACACGCTGATCCACACACTTTTCTCACTCTCTCAGGAAACATTTCTGTTAATCCCATTAACCTCTCAGATAATGTTTCTTCAATGTCCTAAAAATAGAGTACGGTACTATAATATTCAAAATGTTGAGATATCAATCTGCAAAGGGCAAAAATATGAAGGAACAAAAAATGACACTTACTATCTGAGTGCATTTTAATTTACAATTTAACACCTCACTGTGGCCAGCCCAGAGAGTAGGCCTAGTCCTACCACGCCACAGGGCCTCGGAATCGGAGAGCAACTGCACCATAAAAATTGATTGACGATGCCAATGACAGTAAAAAGTCCTTTAATTAATATCATTTTGAATGTTCTTGGTTACACAGGGCATTTCTTATACAAAACACCTACAGTCTGTTCCCTCAAATCAAAGAATTTGCCCCCCCCCCCCCCCTTCCAAAAAACACACTTATTAAAAGAGCTGAACAAACCTCGTCATCGAAATCATCAATTGCAGGGGGGATCTCTGGCTTTGCCAAACTCTCCATAGGGTGCACTTTCGGGCCGAATAAATCACCCTCGTCCATGACTTTGTTTTAATTAATAAAATTAAAATATTTCAGCGTGTTTTGGTTGACCGGAAGTACAAGACGACATTGGGTTCCGTACAAATTTTAAATTTATTATGTAACATTTCCAAACACGAAAAAAACTATATATCTCAATGTTAAATTTCATTTGAGAAATATTGAAAATATGTGTTCGTGAAAACTTTTCAATATTTATATTACGCTATGAATGACAAAAATTAAAATTTATGAAAATGTAGTCTTGAGTGTCAAGACATAAACTCGGTAGAAGTCTGGATAATATTTCTAGAAACCGAAAGTAAAGGTTCCGGCTTTCTATTAAAGTCAACACAACACTTCACAATCCTGAATGTTTTACTAATAATGCAGCCCCATTTCCATTAATCCATAAGCCCCTCTTTAATCGGGTGCTTAGCATATCAATTGATCGTTTGGACAATGTCATCATTGAAAAATGTAGCAAACTTTTTGCGATTCAGAAATGCAAAATGTTGCTCTCTAAACTTCAAGACTTTGTCACTGTCATCAAGAAGTTACTGTCAAATCAGAAATCAAGATGTTAAACACAACAGAGTATTTCATTACAGGTAGTTCATTTTTAAGAACAGTAGATGTGTTGATATATGTAGCAGTTGAGTAGTTACTCTCTGACCACAATGGGCTCAGAATCGCATTTTGCACATTATTTTTTCATGAATTGAAATATCAACCCAAAATTAGTTCTAAGAGTCTTAGATTGTCTTTGGGTTGATGAAAATGACAACTATTAAAAAAATATTTATCTTGAAATATGATTTTACAGAGGGAAAATTTCAGTCCGAAATATGGGTCATTTTCACTTGAAATTTCTAGGAGGGAACTGTATTTATTTTATAATGAAAATTTTCAAACAATATATTTTCATGGATCCAAAGGCATTCTAAGACACATGGCATGCAATAGAAAAACATAATTTGAATATTTGTGACATCAGAGAAAAAATTCAATTCAGATCTCAATGTGGTCAGAGAGTAGATGCACAGACCTTCTCAAAGTAAGGTCAAATAGAGCTTAGCCAGCATACTGTTTTAGTGGAAGTGGTCGAGGGCGAGTTATCGCATTGATTGATGGAACAAACGTTAAGGTGTATCTTTCTAATTAGCATATTGATTATTGAAATTACCAAAAATCATTGTGTGTTTGACTTTTTCCAGAAATCAGCGTCCGGTATTAGAGCTAGTGAAAAGATTATCGTCAATTGAAGTAAATCCTGGACAGAATCAAAATAAACTGAAGGAAGAGAAATCTCCTTATTTGTTACAACATGCCAACAATCCTATTCATTGGTAAGTAACTAGCATGTTCCTTCAGCAACGTTAGACATTTGCATTATCTACCATTGCTGGATTGACGGGGTTTTCTCGTCATTAACAACTTATAACCTCGTTTTAAAAACACTACGTCACATTCAAATTATGACCGTTGAGACTCGATTATCACAAGGTAATGAAATGAAATGATAGCCGTTGCTAAAGGAACATGAGTAACTAGGTTCTCAAGGATTCTTTCTTCAAGTTGGTTCTTGGCCAAACCTCTTGGCATTGATCTTTCCTGGATTATCCGTTTCAATTTACAGTTGTGTCAGCTGAAATAATGAGAAAGGTGATTTATCTCAAGGTCACTGTCAAGTTTTTCACAAGTCGATTCAGATTAGAGTCCATGACCACTATTTTCTTGATGTTACCCTGACTGATGTCATTGTAATGCTCTAACGGACAATTTTTATTTTTGTAGGTATCCATGGGGAGAAGAAGCGTTTAAAAAAGCTCAAGAAGAAAATAAAATGATTTTTTTATCGATTGGTTTCTCGACCTGTCATTGGTGTCATGTGATGGCACGGGAATCATTTCAAGACGAAGAAATTGGAAGAATTTTAAATGATAATTATATTAGTATCAAGGTGGATAAGGAAGAGCTTCCACACATTGATAGAATCTATATGTTATTTGTCGAGGTAGGCATTTTTTCTGGGTTAGGAGGGGGATAGTTAGGATTTTCAGGGAGAGGGAAGGAGTTAAAGGGTTTGTAAAGAGGTATTCTAAACTTTGTATATTTAATGGGGACACTGATAGTAGCTTCCGGTAGATCACTGTCATTGACCTCATTAAACGCCTTTAGTTTTAGTGAAACTGCAAGAACCACAGACATCAGAATGGAAATTGGATTGGTGCAAATTGATGCTATCAGTGTCCCCGATACACATACAAAGATTAGAAAACTTCTTTACAATACCTTTAAGTAGGGAAGGGGCATTTATGGCTTTAAGAAAAGAGGAAGGCAGGAGTTTGAATACGGATATTTGATACTTTAGCTTGTAATATATGTTAAAGCGATACTACCCCTTAGAATGAAAAAAAAATAAATTTCAAACCTGGTCAATAGGAGTATATATTCATCAGGGGACAAACCTAGTGGCATAACTATAAAACAGATTACCTAAATAATCTGATAAATCCAGAAAACTATGTTTAAATACAATAATTGATAAATGTCTTAATCCAATTTAAGACATTTATCAATAATAATCTGTAATTGTATGAAAAATAACATAGTTTTATTGGTTTATTTGATTCTGTTTGTATACTTTGGACACTGTTGATGAATATATACTCTTAATGACCAAGTTTGAGAACTTAATTTTTTTGTTCATTCTAAGAGCTTGTATCGCTTTAAGAATACCATGACAGAAAGATTTGAAGGCTCCAGTTCAAATGTTGCTTTTAAGTTTTGGACATTTTGGAAATGGAATTATTTGGTGTGTTGTGGGGTGGGGTTTTTGTGTCTCCAGATTTTTAGGATGTTGGGAAAATTAAACTTCAACATAAAATCTAAATTTTTGAGTGGATTTTGTTTGTCAAATATTTTTGAAATATTTTTCAAAATTTTCTTTTTCAGGCCACATCAGAAGAGGGAGGGGGCTGGCCGTTAAACGTCTGGCTAACACCAAAATTAACACCTGTATTTGGTGGAACGTATTTCCCCCCTGATGGTAATATATACAACAAGCCTGGATTTAAATCTGTTTTACTGAATATAGCTGAAAAGGTACAGTATAGTTCCCTTTAATGCTTTGACAGTAGAATAACTTAGTTAGTAGCAAATTGGATTTTTATTTAAAAGGTTCCCAGTATTGAAAGTATAGTTCCACTTCTGCATGAGATAAAACATTTCTAAATGGGAATCGGTTATGATAAACCCTTGGTTTTCAACTGGTTTTCTCAATCAAGTGTTCCTGATTGACCTTTGACCTCACAGTGTTCTTTGATCTATATTGTGTGCCGTCATGATTTGTCATTTGATTATCCACAAGGAAATGACCATTTTCCCTGAATAATCCGAGGAAGACGTCAAATACATGCAATATTTAAGCATGATCAAGTCACAGTATTTTGCTTTTTAATACAAACATAAGTTGTGGCAAAGAGTCATTATGGGCAGTGGACACTGGATCCAACTGGATAATGACTTATTTTTTCAGACCTATAGCTCAGTTTGTGTCCCTGGAAAATGTCTTCAGTCTGGGACATGTTCCTCTGAAGTTGAAGACCCAGGTGATAAACAGTGGAGCCATCTTTATCCAATGATTTTGTTATCTGAAGTGGTTCTGTATGCATTGCTAATTAGTCCCCTCTATAAATGTATGTTTGCTTGATTTTGAAAAGTCTCAATAAATCTGTGACAATGTTATCATCCCTGACATATTTTTATTATTTTAGTGGAAAGAAGATAATAAGGCTATATCAGCAAATGGAACCAGAATAATAGAACAAATAGACAAAGCTGTCAAAAATATTCGAGTAATCAATCGAAATATGGTGGTCGAGAAACACGCTTTTAATGGTTATAATGTTTTATCAAAGTCTTTTGATTCTGAAAATGGTGGATTTGATTCGGCTCCTAAATTTCCACGACCTTGTAAGTTTTATTTTCAATTTTCTTTTATTTTAAATCCTTTATCAGGCCTTCTCAAATGGTGTCCTGCAGTCAAATCCGACCTGCATCGCCCTTCAGAGTGGTCCCTCATGAGTGACCCCTTCCATTAAAACGCTTTGCTCGCTATGCTAGCTAAGCTATTTTTTCATAACATGCATTTGGCCCTTTTTAAAAATTAATTGAGAAGGCCTGTCCTATATAACTTAAAATCAACAGATTTTTACTAAATTTCCCATTCAACATAATGTACTGACTTTTTTTTAGATCTGTATTGTATTTAATTCTGGATGTTTTGTTATTTCAGGTTATTTGGAGTTTTTCCTGCGATATTACTCCTATAACAGGGTAGAGAACATAGCGTTGGAAAGGGTCGTGTTTACTCTGGAGAAAATGGCTAACGGTGGAATTTATGATCATATAGGACATGTAGGAACATTTCTTTAATTTTAGGTCTTACTCATTGACTCAGTGAGTTTGATACCGGCTGACAAGGTCATTCGTTAAACACTCTTAAGGGTATTTTATGCAATTTTTCAGGTCCTTAGTTTAGAAACTCTTAAGGGTATTTTAAAGAATTTTTTAAAAACTTTTAATGTGTATCAAGGACTCTGATAGCATCAATTTGCACTTTTCCAGTTATCTGTTTGTATTTCTTGAAATTCTACTAAAATTAAATGTTTTATGATGCAGCTTGAAAACACATTGAGGCATTTGTTTAGTCAGGCATGAATTGATCTGATTGTATCCCATGATATTGACCTATATAGTAGTGGATGGTGTCGCACCTGAAGCAGACCATGCTTACTCTTTTCGAAACATCTGGTGGTACTTCACTCATTGCTCTCAATTTTGTCATGATTTGGATGTGATTTTTATAAATGGAATTGCTTTGCTTGTACTTATTTTTATTGGAAATGTGTCAACTGTACAGATCTGCTAGATTGATATTTTTTGTTTGATTACATCCCTAGGGTTTTCATCGTTACTCTACAGATAATAAATGGCATGTTCCCCATTTTGAGAAGATGTTGTATGATCAGGCACAGTTAGTTGTTACTTATCTACATGCTTATCAGGTTGGTAAACATTGTTTATATTTCGTATAACAGGTTCCTGCTTTGATACTGTATTTTCATATATTTGGTATAGTAGAGCATATTCTTTCCGTATCTTCTTCTCTGATGACTGGTCGAAATGCACAATAACTTGAATTTCAAGTGGGGTTCTATCTATAAAAGTGTTTTAAGAAAGATTCATATGGTAATTTCAACTCAATTCAACAATTTTGCTGTTATGTTGAATTTGGAAACAGCACATTAAAATAAAGCAGTATCACACATAGTTTTTTTTTTTTTTTATAGATAACTAAAAATGAAGAGTTAGCTACAATGGGGAGAAATATTTTAGAATATATTTTACGAGATCTAAGACACCCAGTAAGTTAGTTAACTTTAATTTAAACTTAAATCCCTTGATTTTAAACACAACTCTTGGCATTTTAAAAGTATGAAAATAAGTGAAGAAATCACACTTTGATCATTATTTCCCCTGTAAAGTTCTTTTTTGGTGAGACCAAGCCATAAACAGGTTAAGCAGCTACCAAATCAGCATTCCTTTCTCATCAATATCATTGAAGCACCAGTTAATTATGAGACATGAATTTCTTAATTTTTTTTGGTTCCCTTCCGACATACACGTTATATGGAGGTTTTAAAAAGTAATATCTGATTTTTTATTTTAATTTTGTAATTTAGAGCGGTGGTTTTTACACGGCCGAAGATGCTGAATCATTCCCTACCCATGATGCATCAGAGAAGTCGGAAGGGGCGTATTACACATGGACTAAAGAAGAAATAGATCGTCTGCTGTCCGATACGGTAGAAGGAAAAGACAACCTGAAATTATCTGAAATATTTTGTTGGTATTTCAATGTTAAAGAGGAAGGCAATGTGGGTTTTGATGAGGTATAATCTCCTTCAATTGTCTTGAAATATTTTTAGCAAAGAAAAAAAAAACTAAATCGGATGAGAAAATCGAGCAAAATCAGAAGTGCAACTTACAAGCTGAAAGAACCCGGAGTCATTCGGCCCACCTTGTCATTTTGTTTGAGACTATATAATGATAGACGGCCATCTTGCCTGGTAAAAACATGTTAGTACTAAGGGAATTGCAAGAACCACAGACGTCAGAATGGAAATTAGAATGGTACAAATTGATGCTATCAGTGTCCCCAATACACATACAAAGTTAAGAAAACCTCTTTACAATCCCTTTAAAACAAATATTTTGTATTGTAGGACCCCCATGGTGTATTTAAAGGGAAGAATATATTATATATTAAAAATACTGTACTCCAAGCAGCGGAACATTTCTCCATGACTACAGAACGGTTCCTGGAAGTAATAGAACAGTGTCAAGCAATTTTATACGAGGAAAGATTAAAACGACCCTGTCCTCACCTTGACACGAAAATTATTTCTTCCTTAAATGGTAATTTTATCTCTTTTTTTTAGATTAAAATTATTCTACTCGAAATCATTCAAAATTACGTTAATGCTGAGACAAATAAGGGGCTTTGGTTTTACTCTTGAACGTTTTTGTCTGAAATTTTATTTTATATATTTTCCTTACCTTTTTTGAGTTATGAAAACTTTTGCTATTTGGGCTGATTAAGATGTGCAAAACTATGATAAAGATTGTCAACTATATGCAGTGGGCAATGATGTAAATTTATACATTAGCATTATAGAAATAATGGTTTTAGTTGCATTAATGAGTCTAAAAGTTTGGGATTATTTAGATAAGCTATCTTTCTGAGGAAAGCAACTGACATGAAAATCCAAATAAAGTCTGCAAATTGCAAAAAAATGGACAAAACTTTTTTGCAGCAAAAAACCTGAAAACCCCTAAAAATCATCAAATATTTTTTAGTCTTTGATTCTCAATTTCTTTTTAACGAAACTGTTTTGTGTTTGAAATTTGATATTTCCAGGTTTAATGGTGACAGCGTTATCGAAGGCTGGACAAATTCTAGGAGATCAGAAATACGTCGACTTGGCGAAGAAAACAGGGAAATTTATTTTAACTAATTTATATTCGAGTGAAGTCGGACAATTGATGAGATGTTTATACGTAGATAAAGATGGCAACGTAATTCGCAGGTTAGTTAACTCTTGTCTTGGGGATCGTTGGGCTATCGGTTAAAACCTCGGTTCCAAACAAGGGGTACCAGCGAACACCACAAGGGGTTGAATGACAAAAGGTTTGGCCAAGGATCAGCTGGTTGAAAGAATTTATGTAAACCTAAGTTGTTATTCTTAACTGGAAGCGGAACCGTCAACCTAACAACCAACCAACCCCATTGATAAAAATAGTTTGTGATATCAGTTAATTGAAAACAAACGTTAAGTTGTCACCTACCAACCAGGGCGCAGATGGAAATGATCAATGCCAAGAGGTTTGACCAAGTATCAGCTGGTAGAAAGGATTCTCGTGAACTCAAGTTGTTATTCTTGTAAAATCAGTAACAAGAGGTTTGGTTAAGGACCAGCTGGTAGAAAGGATCCTCATGAACTTAAGTTGTTATTCTTGTTAAATCATTAACAAGAGGTTTGGTTAAGGATCAGCTGGTAGAAAGGATCCTCATAAACTTAAGTTGTTATTCTTGTAAAATCATTAACAAGAGGTTTGATTAAGGATCAGCTGGTAGAAAGGATCTTCATGAATTCAAGTTGTTATTCTTGTTAAATCATTAACAAGAGGTTTGGTTAAGGACCAGCTGGTAGAAAGGATCCTCATGAACTTAAGTTGTTATTCTTGTTAAATCATTAACAAGAGGTTTGGTTAAGGATCAGCTGGTAGAAAGGATCCTCATGAACTTAAGTTGTTATTCTTGTTAAATCATTACCTAGAAGTTTGACCAAGGACCAGCTGGTAGAAAGGATCCTCGTGAACTTAAGTTGTTATTCTTGTAAAATCACAAAAGGTTTGGTCAAGGATCAGCTGGTAGACAAGATTCTCGTGAACCTTAGTTGACATCCTTGTATAACAAAAGGTTTGGTCAAGGATCAGCTGGTAGACAAGATTCTCATGAACCTTAGTTGACATCCTTGTATAACAAAAGGTTTGGCCATAAACTTGATGACAGAGAGGATATTTGTGAACTTCGCTTGTTATTCTTGTAAAACCAGTGCCAAGAAAATTGGCCAAGAATAGCAGGATCCTTGTCAAACCCTTGAAATCATTGCCAAGAGTTTTAACCTAGGGCAAGTTAGTTATTTTTTGCTCCTTCTATGAAAACCAGGAGCCTTATTCTCAAAAACTTAACTTACAATGATTTTAATGTTTGGAATATCTGATTGGTCTATCACTTAAATTGATTGATTATCCAATAAGATTACTGTATTTTTTAAAATCTGGATTTTATCTTATTTAAGTTTTCGAGAATAAAGCCCTTGTTTGACATTACATCATTCTCAATTTTTGACTTTTTCAGAACCACACCCATAGCAGGCTTCTCAGAAGATTACGCGTTCATAATTCAAGGATTTTTAGACTTGTACGAAACAACATTCAATGGAGAATGGCTGCGTATGGCTAAAACTCTACTAGATAAACAATCCAAGATATATATGGATCCTCCAGGAGGGTTTTTTGACGGCCCTGATCTTCCCTCAGTCATTTTATCTTTAAAAGAAGGTTAGTGACACATTGTGATACAGCAATTTTATTTTCTGTCAGTTTGAATAGTTTTTCTAAACTTTATATGTTTATTTGGGAAACTGATAGCATCTATTTGACATCACTATCGCAAAAGCTGTTAATAATTTTAAAGTGCTTTTTCAATAGTGATGTCATAAAAAATTGCTGTAGAGATTTGATTTAGTAAATTGACAAAAACATTTTTTGGGTTATGATTGCAGTAAGTTTCCTTTAATGATTCTGAATTGTAAGGGTACAGGGAAGGATGGGAAATTTGGAATATCGTGCAGAGGGCTTGCCATTCATTGCCCCACCCTCCTTTTTCAAAGTTCTCACATGCCTGCTATTTCATTTCCTCATCAAACCCAACCTAAAGTCTCATAAAAACACCACATAGTAAGAAAAATTTGGGTTTCATTTCAGATTTTGATGGGGCGTTACCGAGTCATAATTCAGTGTCTGCTATGAATCTACAGCGTATGGCGGCCATGTTGGATGACCAGGTGTTGTTCGAAGATACAGACAGACTACTGATGACGTTTTACCAAAGGCTAGAAGAATTTCCCCGTTCACTTCCTGCAATGTTCTCCGCTTGTTTGCTTTACTTTAAAAAACCAGTCCAGGTATTTTTACATCAAATTTTCTTAGGTTCTATAGCACTGGTTAGCGCATCATTCTTTACAAACATGACGTCATTTGCCTAAATACGAGGAATTGGTGGTCGTTATGTTTGAGAGTTCGGTTCTTGATCAGGGTGTGAAAGTCCAATGACCTTGAATAAATCATCTTTACTCATAATTCCAGTCCACTCAGCTGTAAATGGGCTTGGAAAAAGGATCTTCACGGAAACGAAGTTGTTATCCTTGTAAAATATAGATGTTTCTTTTTTGTTCTTTCTTTCTAGTCTGTAGGGCTACAATGATTCCCCATGGTTCATGCTCCCTTTCCCCATGGTTCATGCTCCCTTTCCCCATGGTCCATGCTCCCTTTTCCCTATGTCCTTTGATATTTCTTATCCAGTGAAAGTTCCTTCACATTTTTGTTGCCTCTATTACAAGGAACCGTGTCAGTGATGCATTAAGGAAGGGGTGACATGGAAAAAGTGTCTAGTCATTTTGATGGGACAATAAACCAGGGCCTTGTGTGCTGCTACAGGTTGTGTGCGATAAAGATTCCTTGACAGTTGAAAATCGAAAATAAGAGTAGGCTAATGCTGCTAATTTTGCTGGCAAAAATTTCCCTCATTGTACACTGGATGGCATTTATCCATCTTCATTAGATCAGAAAAGTGGGATGTAAAACACTGTTGCATTTAATATTCATTTTCTTGTAATTCCCTGCTTTTTTACAGTCCTATAAGAATCAAGAATTGTCCATCCTATTTGCAAACGTACTGAAGTAGTACTAAAATAAATTATGACCTTTCGTATTGTTTATATTTATTGATTTGCCATTCTTGTAACGTCATGACAATCGCATTGTCTACCACATTACGCATGCTCAGCTTCCACTAGGTGTCACTTGTCTTCCTGTCCTCACTTCAACTCTAGTCACTGGCTTGGCAGGTCATCTCTTATAGTATTATTATATATCATGAATAAACCATCTATATGAATACTCAACAACACAAGTCATCATTTCCTTAGCATATATCATAAAAATTTTGTTATTCTGCGTTTTCTTGATTTCTGCGTGTTTTTAATGACTTTATATATTTTTTGTGAATTTCAGATCATAATAACTGGAAGACTCGACTCTGAGAAAACCCAGGCCATGATACGAGTGATTAACTCTTATTTTATATTCAATAAAGTTGTCTTATTGGTTGGCGACCCAAAATACTCGCGATATATAGAGAAAGAAGTGAAAAATTTAAAGAATTATCAATATGATGGGGAGGAAACCATGGTGTCTATTTGTGAGAACTTCACCTGTATTCAGCCGTTAAATTCTCCGGAATATTTAAAATCATTGATCGAGAACAGCATGAAAATAAAAGTAGAATAGTTTAGAGTGTGATAAATTAAAATGATTAAAAATCTATTATGTTTTATTTTCTCATTTAGAATGAAACGTGACTGATCTTTGAAGAAGATTATGCTTACTCTTTCCAAAACACCTCTTTAGAGGAGTCATTTGTTATACTTCTTTTACTCTCAATTTTGCCATGCTTTATTGGACAAGATAGTGATAAACATATTTCAATTGAATTTGACAATTCTTTAAATTGTCGGCTGCTAGGAAATGGGTGTAATGGGTTCGATGCTACAACTAGTGCCCGCTTCAACCCTTATCATCTATTCTTGCTTTTGTCTGGCTATATGAATTTAACTTTGAACAAATTTCAAACTATAAATGTCAAAACTTTCCTCCAATGCTGATTCGGAACACTGTCTTTTTATGGAATAGCTCAGCTGAGTATGGAAGGGGGTAATGTCCAATTGAGGTTATTTTCAACCAGTCATCTTGGTAGAATAAACCAAACTTGTGATAAATATGGCAGTTGGTGGATTATTGTCTGCCTGGCTGTGGGATAGCATAAGTTTGAATCCTCTTAAAGTAGAAAAATTCTGAAAACTTGAAGCCATCACTTAATGTTACCTTGTCAAATATTCAATGACTTTAGTTTTTCTGTTGCTTTAAAGAAGAATCCTCATGGGAACCCAATTTGTTATTCTTGTAAAATATAGACGTTTCTTTGTCGAACATTGCGGTATGACATGTGTTTGTTGTCCCTTTTGACGTGACCGTGCTGACGTTTGGGCGATCTGACTTACTTGCGTTCTACTCTACATTTTTAAGCATGGCGGCTGTTTACATTGGAAAAGTTCTGTCACAAGCATTTTTGCTTCGTCAAGCCGTCAGATCAGGGCCTATGTGAGTAATTTTTTCGAGATGATTAATTTTGTGTACCATTAGTCCACGAGCATTTGTACTTAAGTGTCATTCCGGAGGCTAACCCGTTGTAATTAGCTAGGCTGAGTGCAGACGTCTAATTTCATCAACAACTTACAACTTGCAACTGAACAAGACATTCTAACATATTTTGACATTTGAGGATGATTTGTCTTCTCCTTAGCATAATATTGTCAAAAAAATATTAAACATAAGACATTAATTGTGGCTTTCAAGTTTGTGTACTTGCACACGTTCACAAAGATTCAAACAAGTAGACCAACTGTGTTTGTTGTTTTCCAGTGTTACTCAAGTAAGACACCTTCGTTATGATGAACAATTTCAAGAACCAATCATAGATTCTGAGGAATTATCACAACCTCTACCGGAAGATGATCCTAGGAATTATAACCCTATAAAAGCTGCTTGTAATTACGAAACAACATCACCATTTTATGATCCTTTAATAGAGTAAGTAGCCTGTCTTCATTTAGCTTGTTTGTAAGAAATGCCAGGTGCAGTAGGGGTGAGCGGTATTTAATATTATGTTATATATAATACTGGGTATAGTCACGGTATATTTGGAACATTTGCATTTTCGCCAAAATGGCTCTAGGACCTTTTTATTTGTGCATGATGGAATATTCTATTAACACGTCTTATCTACATAGATATCAATATTAGCTTCTGGAAGATCACTATTAGTGACATCATAAATCGCACTAGTTTTAGTGCAATTGCAAGAACCACAGACGTCAGAATGGAAATTGGAATGGCGCAAATTGATGCTATCAGTGTCCCCAATACACATACAAAGTTTACAAAACCACTTTACAATCTTTTTAATTTGTATTTCAGGAAGTTTATCAACATGGTTATGATTAGTGGAAGAAAAATTATTGCTAGAAGAATTGTTGAGGAGGTAGAAACATTTTATCCTACAAAATATTGTCTTTTCTTTCATTTATCAATAGACCTTATTCATATGTCTCGCTTTAACATCTGAGAAACCAAGGATCATAACGTAAATGACGCCAACCCATTCATATAATGCGACGTCAAATGAATGAAAAGGAATATGACGTCACTAATCACCGTATCAACAGTGAGAAAAATGGGCTAAAAAACCTTCGACACTTTTCTTAGAAATATTTGAAGAATCTTTCATCTGAAAGTATTTTCAAATAGCGTAATTAATTATAATTTTAACGATGTACTGCCTTCACACAGAACTCAAATATCACCAGAAAAACTTTGTATAATTTGTATAATTATTTCTATTTTGATCAGATGTTGGAAGAGATTAAAATGGTTCAAGTGAAGAAATTTAATCAAGCTGGTAAAAAGAACCAGGACTCCATTGAATGTAATCCATACCTAATCTTCCATCAAGCACTGGAGAATCTTAAACCACCTCTGATGATAGTACCTGTTAAAAAAGGTGGCACCATATATCAGGTAGGTGATAGAGCTTTGTTACGTATAATAGTGGTTGTGAGTTTTAATTTCAGTTGGCTTGGGTTAAGTCTAGTATCAGTTTAGCTCTTTTGGCTTAACCATTGTCAATGTTTGAGATCCCACCCCATACTCCACCGCTTTTAGACATGACATAACATTTTGACCATTCTAAATACCGACTTTACTATGCTTATACTCATATTATTATTATTTTAATCATAATCGTCCTTACTTTTTAGGTAATTTGTTTTAGAGGATGAACTGTAGGCCTATCACTTTGAAATGCTTTACATTAATATAGATTTTCTTCATTTTAAGTAGAAATTGTAAGAAGACAGTTTTGTGTATATCGGTTTTATATTCCTTCCAGATAATTGTGACCAGTCGGTACCACCAGCTTTTTATGCAACTTTTTACTTATTTATTTATCTTAATATACTAATAATTAACTGCACTTTAAAATATATAGTTCTAGATTCATGACCTAGGCCAGTGCTTTTTTATGGGAATTTTATTCTCATATCACCTTAACACTAACATTATGACTCCATGATAGACAGCCATCTTGCCAGTTAAGTGGGCAAGGACAGACAACTCTTGTTCAAGGATTGATTTTGAAAAGCAAATTTTAACGCGGGAGAAGACAACTCTTTCTGAAAGAATCATCTTGATTGGCTGAACATTACGACTCCAGCCATCTTGCCTGTAAATTGGACAAGGAAAGACAACTCTTGTTCGAAGATTGATTTTTGACCAGCTGGTAGAATGGAATCTGGACATAAGTCAGTACAAAATATTTGGCCAAAGACCAACTGGGAGAAAGCATCCGCATAAATGTAACTTTTTTATCCTTGTAAAATGCAAAAAAAAAATGGTTGCCTTTTCTTAAACACCCACTTTATTAATGATGATAATATTTCAGGTTCCAATGGCTTGTCCAGCAAAACGTCAACAGTTTAAAGTTTTTAAATGGTTGATTGAATTGAATACAGATCGAGAAAGAAAGATTCCGATGTCTAAAAAATTATCTATAGACATACTGGATGCTTATAATAATGAGGTATGGTATTATTTTGGTTATAATTTTTCAAATTTAATTTGGGTCTGCAGTAGCTTGGTTATCCGGGTCCATTCTCTGCATATGTTGCAATGATATTTTCAGACCCTTTCAACCCGGTTTTCTCCTGTCAGTGATGAAGGTTGAATGGGCGGACATGGAATAAGCATCTAGTCTTTCAGATGGGCTAATAAACTGAGCCCACTTGTGCTACAGTCTGTACCTTTTAAAGATCCTTTGAAAATTGGAAATATAAATGTCTCTGATTGTACACTGTATGGCGTTTGCCAGTCTCATTACCAAATAGGTACAGAAAAGTAAAAGTAAAACACCAAGTAAGTTCCCTCCTCCACTCCAACACCTGCAAGTGAATGATGAATAAGTCATTTCTTTCCTTGAGTAGTCCACTACTATACAACCCATTACTCTTGATTTTGCCAGGATTTTGATTAACAGATTTGTTTTGCTAGTATGGTTTTTATTTTGTCAAATTACAGGGAAAGTGTATGAAGAAGAAAATAGAACTATTAAAACTTTGTGAAGCCAACAGAGCCTTTGCTCATTATAGATGGTAAAACTAATGACTGATAGTGGACAGAATATAAGTGGGAGCCATTGATTAACCCTTTCAACCCTAAAAGCTAGTATACCGGCTCAATCATAACTTTGATATATACCTAACAAGCTGGTAAACCGGCCGTTGTCAAGTGACATCATATAACGAAATATTGCTTGGAATTCATGGTATATGACGTTTTATCCAAAATAACGTCAGGGTTCAAAGGGTTAAAGTATAGTCTAAATCATCTAAGATTGTGTAAATATGTAGAGCTGTATACAAACTGGTAAATGACTTGTGTTACACTGAATTAAGTTTAGATATCTGAACAGATTTGAACAGCCTTTAGAAGACTATCAGCAATCTTTTTACAGTGCTTTAAAAAAAAAATAATCAGTGAAATTTAATCTACCAATGAAGGTGCCAAGAAGTAATTGTTGTATTTAGAATATGAAATGTGTCATGTGTATGATTTATTTAAAATGATAGATTTACTATTAGTGTAGTTATTTCAATTTAATTCAGGAGACAAGAGAAGTGTTTAAGAAGTGAAATCAAACCCTGCCATCATACCTTAATGAGTTAACCCTTTAAAAATGCCAGTTTTAGGAATATTCATGACCATGGCTTCCCTTGAAAATGTTTCTCACTAGACAACTATTTTTTGTGTGCAAAACCTATCACTACTTCAGTCCGATTAGTGTTGGAAGTTTTAGTTTTTCAAATTTTAACTCTGGAGTCAATTTAAAAATTAACTGTAGTCTAAATCATTGATTGTAAAAGTGGGTTACTTCCCTTGAGCTTTCTACTAAGAGTCTTATTATTAGCCTTTTTCAAAACAGTGAAATTGTAACAATGTTAAAGGGATTGTAAAGAGGTTTATGTATGTGCATTGGAAACACTGATAGCATCAATTTGTGCCATTCCAATTTTCATTCCAACGTCTGTGGTTCTTGTAATTCCACTAAAACTAACCCGTTTTATGACGTCACTCGATACACATACAAAGTTTAGAAAACCTCTTTACAATCCCTTTAAGTTTCATCTCCTACTTTTCTGTACCTAGCCAGTATGGTGCTATAATAGAAATTATAAATAAACACACACACAGCTAGTTGATATATTCTGTTTATTTATTTCACGATTAAAATCCAATTTGGTGCCAGCTGATTCCTGGAAACCTGATATTTCTGATAAAATCTGCAGAAAGTTTGTTTAAGATATAAATAATATTTGCACTGTTTTATACTAGAGGTTTTTCTTTGTGTCATTTTTTATTTTTACCTTGTGTACAAGGTAACCTGCAGTGTGGCTTAACTAACATAGGGGCTGGCTTAACTGATTCCAAGGTTCCTATGTTAGCACTAAAGAGGCCAAACCCCATGAAAATATTTTACAAAAGTTAAAAAGCATCAGCCTAAGAGGCCAAACCCCATGAAAATATTTTACAAAAGTTAAAAAGCATCAGCCTAAAAAATTAAGCCCTATTATTGCCCGAAACAAGTTAAACTTTTTGAGTTGAGCAATTAGTTACCTGTACGATAGACATAAAATTAAGAATTAATTAAAAAAATTTTAAACCTTGGATATTTTTAAAGGAAAATGATGAATTTAAGTAAACTGTAAATTCAGATTTAAAATTTGTAATTCAAATTTTAGACTCCATGCTCCCTGTTTCCTGTGATAATAATCTAAGGTGACAAATTCAATCAACAATCCATTACGACTGTCACACTTAATTAGTAAACTTGTTAATTAAATTAAGGAGAAAGGGGGGGGGGGGGGGGGCAGAGGGCTGGATCATGTCAATTTATCAACCAATCAATGAAGTCGTTATAAACTCTACTCAATGGCGTGAATCTTAACTCGTCTCTGATTGGTTGAAATCAATGCGCATGTGTAGAAGGTAAATGTAAACATTCGAGCCAGGTGCTTTGTGAACGGGTGGAAAAATGTCCACTGTGTCGTGTCCAAACTTTTAACTTGTGTTTAATGGCGTTTAGTCAATTAACCGGATTAAATATAGATTCCTAATGTGTTGGATTATATCTGATGAGTTTGTTTCACAACTTTTAATTCAGTTTTAAAACTTTACAACGACAAATAACTTCACATTCAACGCGCTCATTTGAAACGAAAGTTTTTCTTTTCTTCGCCGTTTCAAAATGTCAACAAAGTGAAAGAAAACATACTTTGAATGGATTAATTCGTTACCATGGGGAAAGACCAAGAATTACTGCAGGTTGTCAAAGACCAGGATATTCCAGCTTTGTCAAAATTACTTCAAAAAGTTGGAAAAAGTCCTAAATCAAGTAAGAGAATTTTCAATTTGAAACCATTCTCTTTATTCAGAAAAATCATTCATTCGCCAGTCAGAAAGTCTAAATCATCAAAAATAAAAAAGATGACCTGAATTTGGGTGAGAAATTTAGGTTGACATGTCGCCAAATGTTCTATTTTAAGATGACATCAATCTCGTCAGCAGACATTCAAGACATGTCGAACAACAATTTGTTTTGTTTGTCAACTTAGACCAACTATTTGTTTGATGTCGGCTGAACTTGGGATGGAAATGAGGAAACTTTAAAATAAGATTAAATATCAAGAAAATTTTATAATTATTATCCTAAGATTTATATTTATGTGCAGAAGTCTTATTTTTGGATGTAGATGAAATGAATTTTGTTGTTTAAATGTGGATGCCAAAAAAATGACATAAAAGGGTACCGTATAAACTGACAAATGATGTCTCATATCTGTAAATGAATGTTAGCAACCAAAAAATAGCATAGTCTCTGCACATTAAACATTATAATATTTGTTTGCCCCATTCAATAATGTGCTACTTTTTGGCTTGATTTTCCATTTATTTTATTTGTGGGTTCATTCACCTGCCCAATCAGTCAGTGGAAAAGGTCCTTCACCCCACCTGGTCACCTGTCAGTGATGTCACAGCTTATCTTGTTATATAACCTCCTTTATAACTTCATAATCACTTCAAATTAATATTCTTATCAATCTTTCATTCATTCATTCCTCTTTCTTTCTTTCTCTCTTTTAATTCATTTCAATCATTTATCCTTAAATTCTAAGTTTAATTTGATCATATTATGTGAGGTTATTTTTGTCATCAAATGATTCATTTATTCTTCAATCATTCAATTTTGACATTTGCATACATATGTTCATTAATTCATTTAAAACTAGAATTCATTCATTTTAAGCCTTGAAAATAGCTTGTTTGCATATGGATGTATCTTATTGCTTTATTCACATTTTCTTTGCTATTTTATAGTCATTCATTGAACCATTCATCTGATTATCCATGCATTCCTTCATAATAAATATCGGTAACCGTTTTATTGCTTCATCAATCCAAGGACAGTCATCTATTTTATTCCTCTCTGAATCAGAAATCAAGGTAACAAGCCTATGGCTTCATTTATCCATCCATTATTTCATTTATTCATTCCTTTATAATAAGCATAGGATTTCATCAAACCATCTGTCTATCCATTCCTCTTCCTCTGTTAGATATTGTGTAACAATCTTATGATTTCTCAGTGATAATTATCTGTAACAAGCCTATGGCTATGACATATCCTATTACAATCTAATAGATTGATGTTTATCTTATGATTATAATAAACTCTGACTGTCGGTCGGACTCACTGCCCTGGGCTAGACACTGGTAGTTTTTATACTTGATACATTCACTGACTTGGTTAGTTGGTTGATGTAAACTTAGGTATTAAGAGTCAAAGTAGGGGCAATTTATGATGGACCCCACAGGGTAGACAGTTTAGTTTTAAAAATAATTTGTGATACACATACTGGTACATTTGACTAGCTGTTAGAGTGAGATTAGAAATTGTTAATCAGTAACACAGTGTAATATCATGCTTGCGGTATAAAGAGTCAAAGCAGGGCTAATTTATGACAAACTGACTGCCTGCCCCACAGGTTTGTCATTGGGTGTAATATCATGCTTGCAGTTGCAAAGGTTCAATCAAGTAGACTTATGAGATTAAAAATGAAAAAAAAAAATGGAATTTTCAAAAACGTGGTGGAAATCTTAATAACAAATTGAATGTTGAAATAGTTCTATATATTACTGTATAAATATTACAGTCACTGGGGCATTTTGTATTGATGATCACTACCCTAAGGGCTCACACCTCAATTTGACTTGCCCCCCAATCTTCTCAGATCATCAAATAAATTAAATACCCTGTTTTATTAGAATGACCACTGGTCAACTATTTAATTGAGTTTGTAATGAAGTGTGAAGTAAAATAATAAACTGGGAAGGACAAGGTGTGATTTGGATTGTTGTCAGTGTAAATGATATCCAAATGTCCAACCATGGTGTAGTTTATCAAGTAGACTGCTGAAATATTGAAATTGAAGGACCCCAGGAAGGTCTGAGGTGTAAGAAATATGGCAGGGTCTATCAAAGGTGTAGTTGACAAGGGAAAATGGTAAAATATTTTGATTTCTTGTAGAAGAATGTCCAAGGCCCAAGGTGAAAAAGATATCAACAAATATATGTACAACAGAGAATGTCCCTCTGATAACTTCAATATGGACATCTTTTGACATGCGAACACATTTCTTTTTCTCTTTTCTCCTTCCTGGGAGCTGACCTATGATTTAATGATTTTATGGTTAATGATTTGTTGATAACAAGTTTTACAAGTTTGAGGCTAAACTGTTAAATTGATATTATTTGACCTTTTATTGGTCACTTCAAGTGTTAAAATTGCAGCTGCTGTCAGATATTAAAAATGCATTTAGAAAAAATACCAGTATTGACTTAAGGGAATTGTAAAGAGTTTTTCTAGACTTTGTATGTGTATCGAGGACACTGATAGCGATAGCATCAATTCCAATTTCCTTTCCGACGTCTGTGGTTCTTGCAAAACTGTCTTTGACATCATAAAGCATCAGTTTTAGTGGAATTGCAAGAACCACAGGCGGAATGGAAATTTGAATGTTGCAAATTGATGCTATTAGTGTCCATGATACACAAACAAAGTTTAGAAAACCACTTTACAATCCCTTTAAAAATTGCTTCATCCATGTAAAACAATATATCCAGAACTGTTTTGTATAAACATTAACTTCCTACTAACATTTTTCGAGTTTTTTTGAAGCTGTCTGCATAATTTATGAATGATACAAAGAAATTTAACTGACAAAATGTATGAAAGGAAGAGGAAGACTGTTTCAAACCAGGAAATCTTTTTAACTTTCTCAAGATTTTATAATTATTTTGATAGAATTGAAAGTGAAACTGAAAGATTTTTATTTCAAACATTTTCATGGGTTTTATAATTTTTAACAAAAGAAAGTCTAGAAGGAATGAGGATGTTTTAAATTATAAATACAACAACACTTGGCCTGTTCCCTCAAGATATTTTGAGTTTTCATGCTATGAAACTGAAAGATGGGTTTTTTTTTAACCTCAAATATTTTTTCCTGGGTTTTATTTTTTCTGTCAAGTTGGGGGGTTTTATATGTAATTACTGACAGGCGGGTGGGGGCTGTTTTATGTTATAATTAACCGACTTGGGGGTCTTAAGATTAAGGGAAGGGTACTGGGACGTTCGAAAGATGTTTTATATTATAAAGAATAACTAGGGGGTCTGTAAGGGTGAAATATTAATAGGTAATAATGTGGTAATTAATGGAGTAATAAAATGAAACCTGATCAGACCCCAACTGACAGTGTTTCTATGACATCTGGTAGGCATCATAGAAACAGGAAGAAAGGTTCACAAGATTTGCCTAAGTTGCCAAAGAGATTATTAGGATGGGTGGCTCTAACATAGCCGAAATCAATTTTTGAGGATCCTTTCTCCTTGCTGGTCCTTGGCCAAACCTCTACTCTCTGACCACATTGAGATCTGAATTGAATTTTTTCTCTGATGTCACAAATATTCAAATTATGTTTTTCTATTGCATGCCATGTGTCTTAGAATGCCTTTGGGTCCATGAAAATATATGGTTTGAAAATTTTCATTATAAAATAAATACAGTTCCCTCCTAGAAATTTCAAGTGAAAATGACCCATATTTCGGACTGAAATTTTCGCTCTGTAAAATCATATTTCAAGATAAATATTTTTTTAATTGTTGTCATTTTCATCAACCCAAAGACAATCTAAGACTCTCAGAACTAATTTTGGGTTGATATTTCAATTCATGAAAAAATAATAGGCAAAATGCGATTCTGAGCCCATTGTGGTCAGAGAGTAGGCATTGAACTTTCCTGGATTATCTGTAAGAAGATGACTTATTCAAGGTCATCAGACTTTCACACCCTGATCGAGAACCAAACTCTCAAACGTAACGACCGCCATTTGCTTGTATCCAATCAAATGAAGTCATGTTTGTAGTGAACTAGAAGGCACTTTAACCCAACCAGATGCTAAACTAGTCAGGAATTCTGATGTTATTTTTATGACATAAACTAAGCTATATTACATCAACAAAAAATACAGAAAAAACAGACTGTCTTGTTAAAACAAAATTATAGAAAAAAAAGCTGTCGAAATCAACTTGTTAAAAATGTTTTTAAGTTTATACTGAAAGTTCTGTCAGCTATTGAAAAATTGAAACCATTTTTTTGTAAATATTCTGTCAAACTCAGCAGATCCCAAATGCCACTTTCTAATTGTGATTTGTAGTTCAATATTTCAACCTCAATTTAAAGTATTTCCTAGTTGAAAATTGATGAAATTTTCATTCGGATATCTGTGGTTCCTGCAATTCTACTCAAACATCACATCTTAGGACCTTTATTATAGAGACTCTTTAATGCTTAATTTTAATAGCATCATATGGAAAAGGTTATAGTGCAAAACTGAAAATCAAATGATATCAGTGTCCCAGATACACATATGAAGTTAAAAATAATCTATTAACAATCCATTTAATTTCTCAGATGAGTCAGTGATATAAGTTTATAACCAATATATTTATGTCAGAAAGTTTTTATCTGTCATTGTAAATGATGAGAATTGAACAATATGTTGTTTGTAGAGAGGTACAGTGTAGGAGTAGGTGGTGTCATCTACTTTTCTCACTGCATATTGACTGTTATATTTTTAAATAGGGGATGGGTTGTGGATAAAGTCAGAAAGTTGACATCTGCTTTTTATAGTTGACATCTGCTTTTTATGATGTCATGTGCTTGGTGTTTGGTGATGCCTGCAGAAAAACATACCCTGCTCCCCAAACAACACTGCCCCATTTACAATTCTTGGGCTATTTTATTTTAAGCTTATTCAAGTATGCATACAACAGTATTTCTTTATCTATATGTCGTTTGGAAATTTCAACTGCATATGACTGACATTGTTAATCACCCAGTACAATACTGCAGTGAGTGAGGTTCACAGGACTACACCTAGTTTATACAATGTAAGATATATTATCAGATTATTGTTAAGATAAGCTAGTTTATATTTATATCTATATCATATATACCTGAGATACTATATTCTTTATCTCCACTAGACTTGTCATGCTTCAGTAAAAACTTAGTGATTTAAAAATTAAAAATCATAATTGCTGTATAAGCTTATATCCAAACAAAGAGTTTATTAGCAATTGTCATAACTGCTCATATATTGCGTAGTTTTCTTTAGCTAGAACAGGGTTGACTCTTGTTTTTCTTGCCTTGTCCCCTCAGTCCTCATGGTAGTACATTCTTTGCTGTAAAATATCAAAGAATTGGGCTGCAAAATTTAGCTCATGCAATTCAGATGCTAGCAAATAACTCTATGCATTCATTCAGTCCATGTCAAAATCAGACTTGAATAAAGCAATTAAAGATGTCATTTTAAGTTGAGGTTGATAATTTATGTTATCATAAAAATTCAATCAAGATACAGATTAAGATTGTAAAGATGTAATTTAATTTCAATGAATATCAATGATATGCTGCGTTCTATAGATTAAAATCAAGGGGGTTAAAATTTGATAGAAATGAATCCAGTGAGTTGATAGAGGCTTAACCCCTACACTTGACAAAATCAATTTAATTTCACAGTCACCTTATTTTCCTTTCAATACCAGTGAATGATTGTACTTGAAAATCAATGACCTAGAGGTCACATGAATAAATTAACTGGGTAGCTGGTCAGACACCATGTGGGGGGAAGTTATTAAAGTTATTGATAGGTAGAAATTAGGACAGGTGAACTTAAATCAGGTCAGGTTAAATTGATATCATGGTCAGACTGAGTCGGTTTACCTGGGACTGTGGCTATGACCAAGATTAAGATTTTTTTTTTTCACTAAGAAAATACGGTACTTTAACATCCGGCAAAACAACTTTAGATTTTCCAACCTGGTTCCCTCTCAGTTATAAAGGTGTGCTACAGGCTGTAAGATGACAGTTGGAAACGAAAATCTGCGTTAATGCTGTCCTAGCAAAACAATTTTTCATTGCACCTTTCACGACCTTTGCATTTGCCTGTTCTCATATATGTATATGTTTTTGAATGAAAAAGAAAGGTGAACCAGATCAAAACTATTGGTTGGATAGTGAGAAAATGCATTCATAAATCTCAATATGACTTTGATTCTCTTCTGCTAGAAATGAGATGCTCTTAAATTGAATCTGGTTGATGTCAAATTTATCTCAGCTCTTTCCACCTAATTTACAGAACATAAAACATAGTATACCAGCATTTTTATCCACTATTTGAGTATATTTAAAGACATAAAGTAAAGTTAAGCAGAGATTTATCAAGCAACCATTATTTTTTACTCAAAACATAAAAGTTTTATGACCTCCATTATAATAAAACTCATCCTAACTGCTATCAAATGTTAACCAGCTGATACAGGGTAATAACATGAAAGAAACAAGGTCACTTAATCATTGATCCCTGGCTAATTACTTCCCTTTCTTACTGTTGACCAGGGGAGCCGTGGTGGCTCAGTGAGTTAGATGCTTGCTAGGGTTCAATCCTGGCATGGATGGAGATGATACCTTCGGATTTTTCAACCCGGTTTCCCCCTGTCGGTGATGCAGGTCGGAGGGGCTGACATGGAAAAGCATCTAGTCGTTCGGATGGGACAATAAACCGAGGTCCAGTGTGCTATTGGCTGTGCACGTTAAAGATACCTCGACAGTTGGAAATCGATAATAAGAGCAGGCTAATGCCGCTGTCCTGGCAAAATTTCCCACACTGCATGCTGTTTGCCCATCCTCAATTAGCCCATACAGATGCAGAAAAGTAGGACGTAAAACTCCATTCCTTTCATTTCATTTTCTCTTGACCAGCATCCAGCTTGGTCTCGCTGGCCAGTCATAAAATAAAAACCTAGACAAGCAAAACAATCACTTCAATCAAAATATCATACAAAGCATGGAAAAATAAAGAGCAGTAGTAGCTCCAAAGAGAAGTTCCATCAAGTGTTTCAAAAAGTAAGCATGATCTATTAAGCACCATAGTCTTGCCCTGTTTGTGTGCATGGGATAGTGGTCAAATATAATATATGATATTAACAAGGTTTTTATATACTGACAAGTATCCATAGTAACAGATTAATATTAATTATTATACCTGTATTGTTGATTAATGGTTTGTTTTATGAGGTGCAGGGCCTGGGGCTGTGAGATATACCTTGGGACATGATTGTAGTTTAGTAAAACAATGATATCCCTTGACTGTGTAGTTGACAGTTGGAAATCAAAAATAAGAGAAGGCTTATGCCGGTGTGTCCTGGCAAAAGTTTCCTTATTACACTACATTAGCCCATACAGGTGCAGAAAAGCAGGACTTAAATCTCTATTTCATTTTAATTCACAATTAGATGTAACTCTTGGTTGTTAAAATCCCTAATTTCTAAAATGATACTTCATTCAGAGTAAACCTTGGTACCGGTATCTACTTTCTTACTAATCTTGGGGAAAGTATGTATTAAAGGTAGATCCTTGGATATTTTGAAAGGGGTACCCTTAAAAAAAATCTAAATCCTTTCTGTTGGTTTAAAGCAGGGTATGCTAACTCTTCTAGACACCTGATACCACTTTTCATTATGAAATATTTACTCATTGATATACTTCCTCAAATGAAAAGTCCATTAGCTGCAACCAATATATTGCCAATGTGTTTACATGGATTTCCAGATTTGTTTTACAGTTGGGATCCTTCGTGCTTGGCTTTATTCTCTGACAAATTGTTTAAATTTTTAAACCGAAAATTCCAGAGAGTGAAATGTTTATTGTAAAGGATAACACACTTTGATAAGATAGATAATAATATTTCAAGGCTGACAGACGGGATGGGGAACATCTGTTGTTAGAAACTAGCCTAGACCTTGAGTTCTATTAACCTTTGTAAACTCTTTGCATATTATACCATATATCCTTGAGGTTTTACACCTGGTTTTTAATTAATAAAGATTTCAAGTATTTCAGGCAGGGAGGCACCTTTATGGTGGCCCAGGGCTGCCATCCTTTAAAATTGTATTTTTCTATCTAAAATAAATATTTTAAGTTGAATTTAAGGTTAAATTGAAAAAAAAAAAAAAAAATTTAAGTAAAAAATATAAAAAAATGAAAATGAATTGTAAAAGAAAACATTTGGAAAGCAAATTAAAATAATTTTCATTTAAAAATCAAATTAAAATTATTTTCATTTAAAAATCAAATAAAAATGTTTTTCATTTGAAAATTAAATCAATTTTAAAAAAAATTGATTCCAAAAAATAAAAATGATTTGAAAAAAAAATCAAAGTAATTTAAAATGAAAATAAAAAGTTGACTGGCCTAGAGCTGCCAAATTTGAATTATCTCCCTTCGATAGAATCTTTAATTGGAGAAGAGAGGAAAGGTCCAATGAGGTCAAGGACGTTTGTTTGTAAACAAAAATAAAAATGCCTGACAATCACAAATGGACACATTTCAAAGAATGGTTTAATAACTACTATTATGCACCTGATACAGAGACGGAGGACAGACCAGTGTCATGCTGTGAATTATGACAGAAATTTGACCAGAAGCCAGAGGACAGCATCATTAACTTGGTCTATTTTTCGATTTCCAACAGTTGGGGGTTCTTTAGTTTACCACGCACAGCCTGGAGCACACAACAGGGCCTCTTTTTATTCTCTGACTCCCAAATACTACCTGTACCTTCAATCTGCATCACTGTCATTGTCACTGACAGTGAGGTTATAGAGGGTAATCTTGATTGCAAAATCAAAAAAAGTTAGGCCTACCAGTAAGTACCAATATCCCCCTGCCACCGGTTTTGGAGCTAATAAGACATTTTAATTTTGCCAAATTCCCATCACTACAGACTTTTTACTGGCGATTTTTTTGTTTGAAAATACAATTTACTAAACAGCTTATATTTTGTCCAATGTGAAATTTCATGATGTGAAAACTGGGTCACCTATTTTGGTTAGTGGTATTAAAATCAAAATGATTTAATATCTGTGCAGTAAAAATTCACCCTCCAAAATGGGTTCTCACTGATTCAGGTTACGGCAAGATCCAATACTACCATAGCATAAAATATAGCTTGCCAGGCAAGGCAACATACGCCCACTGATAGCTTTGATTGTAAGTGTGAGTGTTTGTTTGTTGCCCATTCACAATTAGTTGAAAGAAAGAACTGTGAATAAAAACTGAATAAACACTTATGAACATACTGTCAAGACAGTAAGACTCGTGAAAAATTATCGTATCATCACAAAAATCAATAGGGATCATCAACATAATGACATTGACACACATAATAGAGTGAGCACGAGATGCACAATATAGCTAATAGAGTAAAACGTCAAGTCGGACAAGATATTTCGGTGAAAAATTATCTGATCGTCACGAAAATAGATAGGGATCATCTTCATAATGACATTGACCCACAAAATCAAAATCAAAAGAATCTGTAAAGAATTGAGGCCTGTAGGGTGAGCACAAGATGCACAATATAGCTAAATAGTGAAATGAAACGTCAAGTCGGACACGATATTTCGGTGAAAAATTATCCGATCATCACGAAAATCAATAGGGATCATCTCCATAATGACATTGACCCACAAAATCAAAATCAAAAGAATCTGTAAAGAATTGTAGCCTGTAGAGTGAGCACGAACCAAATGTGAACAGACGGACCGACAGGGTGATTACAATATACGCCCATCTTTCGAGTGGGCGTATAAAAATGAGATAATGAATGGTTGACCCATGAGTCATAAAACAGTGCTGACAAGCCGAAATTATACGAAAGATATGAAAGAACTAAACATACCTGTAAGGAAATTGATAAAATTTGGCTTTAGACAGATTTGTTTGTGGTCTGAGTCCATAATAGACTCTCCGTCTCTTCTTGAAAAAAGAGTTCCACAAAAGGGAGATAATTCAAATTTGGCAGCTCTAGGCCAGTCAACTTTTTATTTTCATCCTAAATTACTTTTTTTTTTTTTTTTCAAATCAACTCTTTTTTTTTAAATTGATTTCATTTTCAAATGAAAAACATTTCAATTTGATTTTCAAATGAAAATCATTTTAATTTGATTTTTAAATGAAAATCATTTTAATTTGCTTTTCAAAACTTTTACAATTCATTTTCATTTTTTTTTTTTACTTAACTTTTTTTCCTTTTTTTTTTAATTTAACCTTAAATTCAACTGAAAATATTTATTTTAGATAGAAAAATACAATTTTAAAGGATGGCAGCCCTGGGCCACCATACACCTTATACTTGGTTGCAAGTTTGAAAACTTAACATCAACAAAAAGTATTAAACTTCTTAAGCTGCAGACAGAGTGAAGTTTCACAGCAAGTGGTTCGGGCAAGTCAAGCATTGGGTAACTTCGCCTAGTGTGTCTAGTGCCGAAGCCTATTTGCAGTTTTTATTGTGTACATTCTAGCTGTGTGTCCACTGCATCAGCCAAATGAATTAAGCAGGAAATATTTCGACTTACGTCTGTCGATTAAAAGTCCTCTTCTTGAATTCTAATCATCATTTATGCTAAAACTTGTGCCTTTGGAAATAACTGAAGACTAGAAGTTGATACCAGTAATTGTCGAGGGACAACAGCTGGTCATATTATTTCTATAAACTATCAACTATTTACTTCTGGTTCTTCCCTGATGGTCTTTAGAGAATTAAAATGGTAGGATTTTACATCATATACAATCTCAGGAGGTCTGTTAGGATGGACAGATGCTGTAACATTCAATTAGAAAATTTTCTCTAGACATATATATATAGGATTTCAGTTGATTTCACAAATCTTACCTTACATTAAAACTAAAAGCATCAGTCAATCTCAAATAAATTAAATAAATAAAAGGCTCTCAATTTTACCAAGGTTATATTTCAGTATAAGGCCCCTTAACTCACAGACTGCTTGTTAAATATAAAAAGGGCTCACTACAAAACTCTTTTGGCCAATCAGTAATTCTCGACAGTTTCCTTATACCATTATCTGTTTTGGTAATGAATGGTGAATCTTATTGTGTCTTCTTGGGCAAGACTTGAATCTTTACTTTGATGTTATACCACTGGTTTGAACTACCAGAATTTATGTAGTGTGGTCAAAAATGGTCGCTATAGCATAACTTCACAGAGACAACTATTTGTCTTTAAGTCTGACTCAATTATAGATTAGATCTCCTCTATAAATGCACCTCCGAATATATTACAAAAAAAATCTAACCAAACCAAACCAACAACTACCATTCAACTACCACCACTACCAACAACTACCTAGTTTGTGATATCAGCAGCTGCTGGAAGCGAACAATAACTTGTCATCTACCAACCAAGAAAAATCTTTAAATATGTGTAATGACAAATTATAATATGATAAAGAAAGTGGAAGGTGTTTGTGACAGCTGTTATATATTGTATAATATGATATCATTGAACAAACACATGTTGTAGTCCAGTTCGCTATGTTCTTGATATATTTTCGTTCAGAATTCTTGGAGATTAGGAAAACTATACATTTTTGGAAAGCTTAGGACCTATTGAATCTGAAAAACAATGTTTACATTTTTTTCAAGCATTCTATGGCGGCCATCTTTGATTTTCAAAATGGCGACTGTTTTTTTTCGAAAATCCGCCAATATCTCAACTTCTAAACGTCCCAGACTCATGATTTTGGTGTCTAAACATACATTTTCGAGGTCAAGGAATCCATTGGAACAACTTATAAGGTGCTAGGCATAATAAATCTCCTTATTGCTGAATAATCACATTTTCATGAACATGAAATTGGTAAAATCAACTAATTGTTTGTGTTCTCAGAGTATCCCGAAGGTGGCCATATAACACTACTAATACAATTATATGAACGTATATTGGATCGTACATTAGCCTAGCACAGTAGCTTGGGCAAGGGACTTCCCAGAAAATCTAAAAATAGACGTGATCTCAGCATCAGTGCACAGCAGAGAAATACAGCAAGCGTGCACGTTTGCCTCACGTATTTGAGCATGATGTTGACTGTTCTCATCTTAAAACAACTGGGCAATCACGAAATAGTCAGGTGAGGATGCATCTGTGGCATCTGTAGTTGGTCCTGATACTACTATATGTTTATTAGTATATTATAGGCCTAGTTTCTTGTGCGTATATGAAGCATATTAAACCACGTTCGTTGTTCTTTCAGCTTGCCATCTCAGTCAACAATGAGTGAGATCCCCCGAATTGCCGGTGGTCCGCCACCTCAGACATCTGACTATAAATTGTACATTGTGTGCCAAAAACCTGCTGGACCTTTGGTGCCGAATCCATGACTTCCATCATATAACAACCTTCTAGAGAAGGTGAAGGAGGGAGCGAGGCTACATGATCCAGAGTGTGTACCGATACAGAAACGGCTTTGAGACTGTACACAAGAATTCATGCAAAGAGACAAGGCTGTTTGGCATCGTGGCTGTTATGCAAAGATGACAAATGCTGTGCAGATGGAGCGTGCTATAGGGCGACAACACTCCTCCACGTCCACTGGGTCCCACACTCCAAAGCTTAGATGTCGCAGGTCAATAAGCACTGATGACGTCAGCAATGTTCCTGATCCTGCTGGCTTATTTACAAGATCATCAAACCAACCTCTGAAGAAGACCTTGTGTTTTTTCTGCCAAGAACATAGTGAAAGGCAACTCTTCAATGTGAGAACTGCAAATGCTGGCCAATCTTTGAAGAACTCAGTTAGCGCATCTTAAGACCAAGAACTGAAAACCAGATACAGTACTTGTATTGCTGATGGAGATGCCCATGCTTTGGACCTGAAATATCACAAAGACTGCTGGACCAAACATGTGTTTCATGTATTGCGGGATGAAACCATTTCAGGCCCATAGCATGGGCATCTCCATCAGCAATACAAGTACTGTATCTGGTTTTCAGTTCTGGATCTGAAGATGTGCTAACTGCGTTCTTCAAAGATTGGCCAGCATTTGCAGTTCTCACATTGAAGAGTTGCCTTTCACTATCTGCTTGGCAGAAAAAACACAAGGTCTTCTTCAGAGGTTGGGTTGATGATCTTGTAAATGGACCAGCAGGATCAGGAACATTGCTGACGTCATCAGCGCTTATTGACCTGCGACATCTAAGCTTTGGAGTGTGGGACCCAGTGGACGTGGAGGAGTGTTGTCGCCCTATAGCACGCTCCATCTGCACAGCATTTGTCATCTTTGCATAACAGCCACGATGCCAAACAGCCTTGTCTCTTTGCATGAATTCTTGTGTACAGTCTCCAAGCCGTTTCTGTATCGGTACACACTCTGGATCATGTAGCCTCGCTCCCTCCTTCACCTTCTCTAGAAGGTTGTTATATGATGGTAGTCATGGATTCGGCACCAAAGGTCCAGCAGGTTTTTGGCACACAATGTACAATTTATAGTCAGATGTCTGACCACCGGCAATTCGGGGGATCTCACTCATTGTTGACTGAGATGGCAGACTGAAAGAACAACGAACGTGGTTTAATATGCTTCATATACGCACAAGAAACTAGGCCTATAATATACTAATAAACATATAGTAGTATCAGGACCAACTACAGATGCCACAGATGCATCCTCACCTGACTATTTCATGATTGCCCAGTTGTTGAAGATGAGAACAGTCAACACCATGCTCAAATACGTGAGGCCAACGTGCACGCTTGCTGTATTTCTCTGCTGTGCACTGATGCTGAGATCACGTCTATTTTTAGATTTTCTGGGGAAGTCCCTTGCCCAAGCTACTGTGCTAGGCACATGTACGATCCAATATACGTTCATATAATTGTATTAGTAGTGTTATATGGCCACCTTCGGGATACTCTGAGAACACAAACAATTAGTTGATTTTACCAACTTTATGTTCATGAAAATGTGATTATTCAGCAATAAGGAGATTTATTATGCCTAGCACCTTATAAGTTGTCCCAATGGATTCCTTGACCTCGAAAATGTATGTTTAGACACCAAAATCATGAGTCTGGGACGTTTAGAAGCTGAGATATTGGCGGATTTTCGAAAAAAACAGTCGCCATTTTGAAAATCAAAGATGGCCGCCATAGAATGTTTGGAAAAAATGTAAACATTGTTTTTCAGATTCAATAGGTCCTAAGCTTTCCAAAAATGTATAGTTTTCCTAATCTCCAAGAATTCTGAACGAAAATACATAGCGAACTGGACTATTGTCTTCTATTAGCTGAATAACTTCAGTCACAATCTGATTCAAACAAACAGTTGACAGACGGACAAATTACTGTAGTAATGTATTGAATTCTAACCATGATATATTGGCTGTAAACAGGTGGTTTTTGAACAGATAGACAGCTGATCTTGGTACAGGGATGTTGCAATATTTGAGCATATTCAACCCCTATCTCTGCCACTGCATGTAAGCTTTTCATTTGATCATTTATATAGTCATGTCTTTGCTAAATAAATAGTGTTCTGAGACTCTATAACCTTATATCTATATGACATTTAATAAAACTTTTAGAGTACTGGTATCAACTTGGAAACAAAGATGATATACCGGTAGACATTTTTTTTCATTTATTCACTTAAAGAATGTAACGCGAAAATAAGGATGAGTTGACAAACTAAATACCCATATAAATAGTTGTAATGAAGTCTGTAAGGAATGCTGACTAGCAATATTCAGTGTTCCAGAAGAATGAGTATACCCTGACCTGGCCTAAATAACTAACTATTTAAATAAAAAAAAAGTATATTACTGTTGTAGTTGGATAAAAATCTGTACAAGCAAAACAATTCCGTTAATCAAAATCACATCCAAAAACCTGGCAAAATGGAGAGTAATAGTTGTATAGATGTGGACTCCTCCAAACAGAAGTACCATTAGTTTTTATACGCCCTCATCTCTCTATGAGGACGTATATTGTCGGCACCCCTGTCCGTCCGTCCGTCCGTCCGTCCGTCCGTCCGTCCGTCGTTCCGTCCGTCCGTCCGTCAACATTTGCTCGTAAACGCTCTAAAAACTAGAGTTTTTGACGGAATCAAATGAAATTTAATATGTGTATACATATTCATAAAACGAAGATCAAGTTCGAATTTGAGCGATTTTCGATCGTTAGAAGCAGAGTTATGGCCCTTGCCCCAAATCTTGAATATGCTATTACTCTCTTAGTTTTCAACCGATTTTGATGAAACTTAAAATGAATGTTATTGGACCTTAATCGAAAGGTTTGAGAGAGTTTAGTTTACTCCTGATTAAAATTAAAGCTTTTTCAAGATTTAGGCCTCATTCATCAGTTTTTAGGAGTTTTCGCCGTTTAACCTCTATACAGTAAGTGCTTCTATCAACATCAATTGCTTGTAAACGCTCTAAAAACTAGAGTTTTTGATGGAATCAAATGAAATTTAATATGTGTATACATATTCATAAGACGAAGATTAAGTTTGAATTTGAGCGATTTTCGATCGTTAGAAGCAGAGTTATGGCCCTTGCCCCAAAGTCTTGAATATGCTATTACTATCTTAGTTTTCAACCAATTTTGTTGAAACTTAAAATGGATGATATTGGACCTAAATCGAAATGTTTGAGAAAGTTTAGTTTGATCCTGATTAAATTTAAGGCTTTTTCGTTAGGCGTATATGGCCGTGGTCCACTATCTTTTCAAAAAGAGTAAGCATGGTCTGCTTTTGGTCTGGTCAATATCATGGGATACAATCAGATCAATTCATTCCTGATGTTTAATGTTTTTTGCTTATTATTCATTCTTCAAAATAGCCACTTTTGAAATATTTTTTTTAATTTCCCATTTTTTGTTATCTTTTCTTTTTTATTTCCTTGACAACAACATGTGAAATATTTAACAAGTCTTTGTGATAAACATCAAAACAAAGAAATAGTTTGTTATTTTCACATGAACATATTTCATCTTGGGTGTTAAACAACACTTCCTGTACGTCTGAGGTAGTTTTTTACAAGTTATTTATCCTGGTGAAATTCAGACTAAACTAAGAAAATGTCAGAAACCTTTGAAATGTATTATATTAAAAACTGGTTTGTCTGTTTTACTGTTAGCAGGACTGAAATAATGATTGATATAATTCCTTATGTGAAAAGTTCATAAGCTGTTACCTATGTTTCGTCAAAATGTCCTTTTGGATTTCGAGTTTCGTTTTGCGGTTCGGATCGTTAGTACTTGGTTTCTTTATATTGTAAATTGCCTCAAAATATATTTTCAAAATAGCATATGTTTTATAGGATTCTCTCCACTACAGGTCTGTTGATTTGAATGTTAGACAGGACCATGTCTTTTTGGTGTAATAAACTAATTCTGATGTAAAATAAAGAGTTTATGTTTTTGTACCCATGAATTTTAGGCTGTTGATTTAAGCAGTTCCCAACCAAACATTTTATGAACCAGTATTCATGAAAGATGCCAAAAACGCATTTGTACGAAAAATGTCCTAAAGATCAGAAATGGGACCATATTGGAGCTCCAATCCGAAATGACTGGCTAATGCAGATAAATTTACATCCCTGCTCCTATATTAGGTAATATAATTTTTGACTGCTGGCTTAAATCTTTTTTTACGTCATTTCATGACATTATAAATGTCCGCAGAGTTTTCTTTTTTTAATCAACAACTTTTGAGTTTTTGACATGACCTGTCCTAAGGACATTTATAAAAATTATTTAAATTAATTAAGATTAAAATAATCTCTGTTTGATCTTTTATAAGCCTCTCTTTCATCTTGATCTTGAGAGCAGACGTCATGGAAAGAATTTGACCTTCAACCTCTTTCATTCATGATTTCACGGAAAAAAAAGATTTTGATTTGATAAAAAAAATAAACTTGATATGTAAATGAACTTGTTAAGTCTTTACATTCACTAAAAAAACTTATTTGAAGAAAGAAAATTCAAAAACTTCATATTATTATGTAAATAAGCGTGTGGATCTATTATATGATTTAATATGTAATAAAATGTTTTATGTCTTGAGTATTTATATTATTTGCTGACACAATACTCTTTATGACACTCGTGTTGTTTCATTCAAGAAATTAATGGGTTGGAAAAAGTAGATTATTGCCCCGGACCTGACAAAAATTTCCTTCATTGCACACATCATTGCATTTGTCTGTCCGTAATGGGATTATGCTCACTAGCTTAAAGCTCGTAGGATGAAGAATGATCCAGGAGACAATATCTGTTTACACCTCTTGGGATACTTTTCCTAACGTAAGCATCCTAGTTATAATTCAATAAATCGCTTCATTTGGTACATCTTACATCAGCTGTTCCACAGAACAAATCCCATTTTTTACTGCTTCCCAAATTTTTAATTAATGTTTATTAAACAGAGGTCTACTGTTGTTCTATCTATAACAGAATTTTTAACCACTTTGCTTTCAGCTTATTTCTTGAATATCCTTTGCCGGTTCTAGATCTTTGAACGATGTGTTTGATAGGCATTTCAGTTTCTGTTTTTAATCAGGGATTGATCCACTAAAGATCTTTTTCCAGATCACGTATATCATGGTCCACTTTTGTCAACCCACGCATTTTGAGTTTTTCGTCAGAATAGTTTGCTGACTGTGTTATATTTTCTTTGTGAATTAAAAATGAGTTCATTGGACCAGTATGTCTGTGTTATTTACTCAGTGACTATAAAAAACAGGGTGGACAAACAATGTTGATCATGGCCAATTTAAATTAAAACGTAACCTACTTGAGTCAAGGTTTGATATTGTGAGATTGTTAGCCAGGGAGATATTTGATATCAGAGGTCTGATGTCAGTTGATTTATGAATACAGAATAATACGACAAGTGTAGACTAGGGTTTTATCTACCTCCCTCTACCCATTGTACTAATATACACCTTCTTTTTATAATAATCTTTAAATATAGATGTTGTCATTTTATACTTTACCTACCTAAATTTCTATATGACATACTATTTTTTATTTGGTCATTGTCCATTGGACGGAGCAAGGATAAGGGATGAATTTTGATTGAAGTAAGCTGTTCAATTTATATTTTTTGATCGTTGTTAATTTATTGTCTAGTTCACTGAGTCTGTGGTTGAATATTCAGTTTTGAGGTGAAAACAGAACAAGTTAACAGGATTCATTGTTTTTATGGACTTAAAGAATTGATTTTGAATCTTTTGTGATATTTGTTAAGTTTAAGATGTTATTCCAGTAAGTTTTGATTTTGTTTTTGTGATATTTTCTGAGATTTAAGAGTCGTAATAGTGCTTGGAAATGATGTCAGTTTGAAAACATTGGAATTTTTTAAAATTCTGTAAAATTATTCAATATTGAAGATAAATTTCATACATGATCTGGCTGATCTAGACCGGGTATGTATGTGTATGTTACTATGTCTAACAAGCTATATTAAATTAAACTATGATAATATCAAACAGTCTGGCAATCATAAGATAATTTTAATATTTCTAATAATTTAATTCTCTTGAGTGTCTTTATCAAATTATTCACTATTTAAACTAATGAGTTATCTCCCCCTAGTTCTGTCGTCTGACTGGTTCTTGATTTTTGTTTTACGTAACATTACTGTGATGTAAAACTCCACCATTTCAGAACAATTTAAAATCCATTTCTTTTGAATTTGTGAAACTGAGAGGTGTAATATTAACAATACCAAGCTGACTGGAAGTGAACAATATTTCCAACTTCATCAATAATTTACTACGTCTGCTTGCCTTCAAACATGGAGATTTTACAAGTCTTTTAGGAGATAAAATAAAATGGAAAATTAGAAAGTTGAATATGGTGCTGTTAAGGTTTTGTGTTGAGATAATTTCTTATATAGTTAAGGTTGGAATCCAAAATCAATGTAATAAAACCCAAGCAGGAACAATCAAAAATGTAAAACAAATCTCGAAATCCATGTAAACACATTGGCAATACATTGGTAGCAGCTAATGAACTTTTCATTTGAAGTATATCAATAAATAAGTAAATATTTCATAATGAAAGTGGTATCAGGTGTCTAGAAGAGTAAGCATACAATATGACAATAAGTCACCTTGGAATCAAAATTTGTAGATTGAGGGGTGGTTACATCATTCATTCATTCATTCATTTCTTTCCTCATTCATTTTCACATTCATTCATTCAATAAGCTCCTGTGATTTGACTGGGATGGCCCTTCTAGATTGAAAAATCTACTTATTGAAACATTAACCGAAGATAAAATTTGAGTTTTCATTACTAACTCTAGAAAGGAAATTAAAATAAAAACCCACATGTAATAGATAGTTTAATTAAAAATACTCGTTAGTTGTTCTGTTTTTATTACACAATGATTGTAAAAACCTTTTTATAATAATCCCTCTAGATTTATCGCGAAATGAACGTCGGAAACATAATGAAAAGATTGATTAATTCATCTTAAATCAAGCAATCTGATTGGATACTAGAATTTAATTTTGGTTTTGAATCTCAATGGGGAATCATTCCTTCCGTGAAAATAGATTCTGTTTATAGAAACTTGTTGCGATTCAAAGTAAGGTTGCTTTCAAATCAGCCAGAATTGTTGGAAGATATGTCATAAAGTTGTCCACGTAGAAAATTGCATCATGATATTTTTTGGAATGTTTACATTTTAGAGAATGCTTACTTGTATCAAGTGCGAAGATGAGTTAACATTTATAGTTGTGAATTGATTTCAGTGGTTGAAAAGATCACGCTTACTTATTTTAAAACAAATTGGTTTAAATTTTGCTTCTATTACATATAAATGTGCTTGTTTTATATGCAAGAGTGCTTACTCTACTAGAACTTCAGCAACTCCCTTTCGGAGAAACCACAGTGCTAATATTTATGGGTTATTGAATATCCGAAGTGAACATCTTAAAGTCTTTACATCCTTTCAGAGAGTCCACATGGCTATTATTTATCGATATTGACAATATCATATCAGCTCCAGTGGGTTGATATATTAGTGTATCAGTATCCAAAGTGAACATGTAGTGAATTATTGATTCTTTCTCAGCCTTTCTCTTCTCTTCTTCTCAACTCTCAAATTGTCAACTCTGATAAAATTTAAATTGTGACTAGAATAACCCACGTTGGAAGGCCATCGTTCGTCGTTTTATTGATCCAGGTTGCTGTAAATTGCATCATTTGATGATACAGAGAAAAGCTTGTGAATAACCCAGTCTGTTTATTTGTCGATAAAATAGGACTGCTGCCATATTTGGAGTGTCAGAGTTTGAGACGTTTTAATTCTTAGATTATGAAGAAAGCTGACAAGTGTAGTATCAAGTGTTCAACTGTTCCAGGATTTTTGGAAATGTTATAGTTCCATATTTGGATGTGATTCACTGACACACTAAGTTTGTTCCATTCTCCAATCTACTTGTTATTTTAACATGCTGATAACTGAATGTTTGTATTTGGAAGAAAGATTCTGTGAAATTGCAGCATGGTAAATTCAAAGTAAAAACAAAAGAGAGTTACGGTACATGAAGCATGCTTGGTGATCTAATCAAAATTGCGCTGAAGAAAAGACTGAATTTTATTAAATGTTTTAGAATGTTGGATTCAAAATGATTTAATCTTTTGTTTTAAACAAAATTTTATGATCTGAACTTGTTGAAATATTCTAATGGTTTTGATCTAAAACATTTTAACTGTCTATGGGAAAAGTCTCAATATTATTGAAATGATTTTTCACACATGAGTATGTTTTAAACATGTTTGATTAAAATGGATTTAAACTTTGTGTTGGGAATTTAAACTGTATGGAAAAAGGCTCAATTTTTATTGAAATGTGTTTGATTAAAATGGATTTAACCTTATCTTGGATACAAGTATTTTAATTTGTTTCATTTAAAAGGATTAAACCCTCTCAAGACATGAGAATATTTTACCATTTCTACGGAGACATGTAGATTACAAAGTTTAATGGCGCAAAGATTCCTGATATTGCCAGGAACCGATTCTCTGTTATTAGATATTTTAACTGCCTGACAATTGGAATTACTGAAACATGACTTTATGGATGAAATTCTTCAATGTTGCACAACTTTAATCCAAGTGATTTAAACTCTCCAGCGCCAGTTTACCAAATCTCATGATTCTAAAAAATTGAAATTGACATTTGGTATTACTAAAACATGACTTTTTGGAAAAATTCACGATTTTGAAATCTAAGGAATAAAGTTATTTAATTTGTGTGATTTGAACTCACGGCGCTGATGGAACATGATTTTATGGAAGAAATTTTTCTATGTTGCAGTCTAAGGAATAAAGTTTTTATAATTTGGGGGACATGACTTTATGCGAGACATTTACGAATAGCAATCTCAAGAATAAGAAATTTAATTTGTGATTTTAACTCATAGCACTAATGGATCATGACTTTACAGAAGACAATGACAGATATTCCAGTTATCTGATTTGAACACACAGCGCCAATGGAACATGACAATGTGAAAAACTGATGTTCCTTTAATCAACGACATTGTTGTGAGTTTTAAGTGAAAATGATTTGTGTTATACATAATTTATTATCCTGGAATCTTTGATGATACAAACTATTAGAGTAGGCTTTTAGAATTTTAAACATCAGTGATATGTATTATTGTATTCTGAATGGTTATTCAAGTTTGATCTATTATTTTGTTTCATAAAAAAAAGTCTAAAACTGTGATCAGAAGCCAAAGGATGCTTGATTTTACTAAGATATAAGTAAGTCACTTGACAAAAATATCAATTTTTGGAGTTAGATTGAACTAGTGATCGTAACTAACTTTAAATTTCCTACCAATTGGTTGTTTCCAGAGAGAGACGAGTATATTATTGACAGAAAAAGAATTATTCTCTAAGGATAGGACAGTAGAAAGTAGATATTCCGAGTCGAGGTCAGACAAACAGAATGACAAGATAATACAAAGAGTAAATAACAGAACTATTTTCTCTTGTCATTGTGGATTAGACACCACTTCAGAGAGTAAAGAACTGTTGTCTATAAATTAGCTCTATTTTGGAGATACTTTCGCTTCTGAAACTTTTGTATTGTGTATCGTCTTGGTCATTATGGATTAGAGGTGACTTTGGAAAGTAAATTTCTGTTGTTAGTGATGTCTTTCATAGTTACTCATTTGTATTTAAGATGTTGGTAATTTCTGAAACCGTAGTAAACAAATCAAATCTCTGTCTTTGTGGATAAAGAAACCAAGTACTAACGTTGCAAACCGCAAAACAAAACCCAAAATCGATTTGATTGGACTGTGGAAAGTCTTGAAAGGTGAAATTATAACTACAATCTTGTGTCAGGATATAGAGTACTTTAAAATTTTGAATTATTTGGATAAAAATAAGGAATTTCAGATATATTCTTTGAATAGATGATGGATTAATAAATACAGGGATTAAAAAATTGAAATAACTGTACGTGAATTTAATGTAAAATGGATGTGTTTTTTGATAATGAAATGGATTAAGGAATCCAAGGATTAAAATGGATCCGACTAATTCTGAGTGTGAACATTGTTCTCATCATGATCATGTTCTAATGTCGGGTAAGTTCACTTGGTGTTATAAAAAAATTGTAAAGAGATTTTCTAAACTATAGCATCAATTTGCGTCATTCCAATTTCCATTCTGACATCTGTGGTTCTTGCAATTCCACTAAAACTGACAGCACTAATAATGATCTACTGGAAGTTACTAATGATATCTATGCAGATCACTGTCAGTGAGGTCCTAAACCGTTTAATTTGGTTATAGGAAATCACTTTACAATCCCTTTAAGGTTCTCTGTTGGTTGTTTGTACGTTTCTGAAAGCTTTACTTTTATAGTTTCATCGTAAAATTGGCAGTCTTGTCCTTGTGTGAAAATATCATTAAGAGTTCTCCAACTGGAAGTTAATTTTAATCTAGAACCTCAGACAGTAGCGCCATGATCATGAGTGGTGCCGAACTTTAATATTTACCCTGAGATTACAGTCTACTGGCGGCGATGAAGTGTAAACCAAACTCAATTATCAGGAATCTACCATCACTATTCCAGACATTTTGATTGTTCCATGACACAATAAAATATCGGTTTGCTGGGATCGAATAGCAGGAAAGTTTCCGAAACTGTCTGGTACCAAGATAATAAACAGAATCTAGTCTCTATCTTAAGTATAGAACCTGCCATCTAGATCTTTACGATAACGCATTTTTTTTATGTGACCATATTTAGTGTCATGGTTGAATTATAGGTAACATCTATTCAATTTCAAGGTCAGAAAATTACTGACATTTTTGGCCCAATACTTTTGGATAATTTGTTGTTAGCTTATAATGTTTGGTATGAAGGTTTGTCAACTTGGCATGCTTTTCACCAGACCACAGCAAATATTGTGAATATTTGGTATATTAATTGCAAACAGCCATTGTAATTTCCTACCGAATATCACCCTATAATGCCCTATGTTAACTACAATATGTTTTGTTCTATTCTCTATTCTACTAGTTATTGCTGTATTTTTATGGTTATTCGTCTTTCTTTATGATATACTCTAAGAAAATCACCATGAATAAAGTTTACGAGAAAACTATTGGCTATTATCGTGGTAATATTCAGAAATCGACAAATTGAATCCAGAACTGAATTTAGTCCGAAACTTTATAACTTCTTTCTAATATTTTACAGTTATTGTTGATGACAAAAAAATAAGTTATTCTAATGATTTCCCACAACAAATGGTTTAGAATTTGACAAGACAAAAATCTTCCACGTCAACAAATATTTAGTCTTGTACACACTCGAAAGGATTGCCAAGTTTACGCAAAATAATCATGATCTGATACACTGGCAACAACCAACCAAAAACTTCATATCTGGTTTTTAAGTTATGACCTTTTACAATTATGTTTAAAGATGATTTGAATTATCATCATAACACACGAAAAAAAATTTCTGACTCTATCCGAAGTGACATCTAAGACTAGAATCAGAAAAGTTTCAGAGTTCGGACTAGACACAAACATTGAAATTGTGGTAGTTTGTAGCAATATTGAAATTATCAATAAAATCTTCCATTACTCAGTTTATGGCAGGCTGAAATTTGATTTATTTTTATTCTATTCCTAGTTTCCTGATAGTTTTCTTCCTAAATCACCTTGGGCATTATAGTTCGCATATAAAATTTAGCTTTTAATTGAATTGAATAGAAAATGTCCCTTGAAGTGTATGATGCAAGAATATCAATTGAATAGAAAATAAAAAAGGGAAATACACATTTTTGGGGTTGAGACACTATGCAAACAAGATAGACTTCTAAGCGCTGGACACTGTATCACCAATAACAAAAGTCAAAACAAATCTGTTTATCAAAATTACATCCAAATAATGGCAAATCAAGAGTAATAGTTGTTTAGTAGTGGACTACTTCAGAAGAGAAGTACCATCAGGTGTTTTGAAAAGCGTGAGCTTGGTCTGCTTCACACTCAACACACAACACCCTCAAAATACCTCTCCAGCAATAACATATGTGCAAATCATTCAACACTTAGTGACTTTAAATTTTTCAATGATCAGTTTGAAAATTGTTTCATCAATATATTCATGAATAAAAGATATATTTCTGCTTCTAAAAAGCTCTGAATAATTTTCAATGATGACTAGAAATGGCGTCGGAAAATAAAAATATAAAACATTGCATTTCTATTGTGGAATAAACCAATAATATTCAAATAAAATCTCGAGAGAGGAGAACTTTGACAGTTTTATCGGAAATCGTAGTACCGAAGTAAAATAATAACGTAACAAGTTTTACTATTATTACCTCATTTACATGTTGCAGTCGTTTACTTTCCGATAGCGGAAGATAGAGTTTCAGGAACATCGGAATTTCAGTGGAATATGATAGCTTATTAATGTGTCAGTGAATAAATTTCTCATAAAATGCATGTATATGAAGTCAAAACTTTCAAGGACTTTTTAGATAGCTTATTTATAGCTGATGGCAGTGTATAGGATTTCAGAATTTCAGTGGAATATAAGAGCTTATTAGTGTGAAGTGAATAAATTTATCCTAAAAAGTACAGAGCTAGTTCATGATGCAAGAACATACACTTGACACAACATTTGTTACTCTTAGAGATCAGGAACTTTTAGATAAAGTTTCAGGAACATCAGAATTTCAGTGGAATTTGATAGCTTATTAGTGTTTCATTAAATAAATTTGCCATAAAAAGTACAGAGCTAGTTCATGATGCAAGAACTACACTTGAACAGTATTTGTAACTCTTAGAGATCAGGAACTAGTTGATCCAGTTTCAGGAAAATTGAAATTTCAGGGGAATTTGATAGCTTATTTATCATTAGTGTAAAAGTTTCTCAATAATATATTTCTCCAAGAATGCATGTGTTAAGTAAATACTACACTTTTTTAGTAATGACTTATTTATAGCGGATGACAATAGATAGAATTCAGTGAATAGATACATGTCTTTAAAAGTATAGAGATAGTTCATGATGCAAGAACTACACTTGATACATCATTTGTTACTCTTAGAGATCAGGAACTGGAGATAGAGTTTCAGGAACTTTTTAATTTCAGTGAAATATAAGAGCTTATTAGCGTGTCAGTGTATAAATTTCTCCTAAAATGCAAAAAAGTCTTCAGTTAAGTTAATTAGTTTTGGATTTGGATGTTTCATGGATCTGGCAGTCGTTTCGTTTAGATGCATTGGATAGAGTTTCAGGAAAATTAGAATTTTACTGGAATATAAGAGCTTATTAGTGTTTCAGTGAATAATATTTTAGTAAAAAGCATGCACAAAACCACCACAGTACGTTACTTGGTCTACTCAGCATCTCATTTGTAGAATTAAAAAATAATAGAAATATGTAAATTGAGTTGAGTAGTTGTTAGAAATCAGGATATCTTCCTAGTTCCTGTTGGAATATTAATCTGGAATGTTTAGAATATGATGCTTGGGTATTAACTGGTATCCATTTCAGAAGTTAGGAGTCCTGTGTAATTCTGTCAGCCTGTATGTGAACTCTGCTCTGATATCTTCCTGTGAATGTGTTTGTGTATCATATTGCCTGCATGTCAGATAGAAATATGAGATTTATTTTAAAGGGATTGTAAACATTTTTCTATTTGCATCATTCCAATTTTAAATCAGATGCCTTGACAGTTGAAAATTGAAAATAAGAGTAGGCTAATGCTGATGTCCTGGCCAAATTTTCCTCATTGCACACTGCATGGCGTTTGCCGGTCTTCATTAGTCCAATAGGTGCAGAAAAGTAGGATGTAAGTAAACATTTGATTTAAGATGATTTTGATTCCTGATGGTAAGAAACAACTCTTTGTGTATCAGGATAAAATCAGTTTCTGTAGTTGTAGCACTTAGCAGATCGTGCTTATTCTTTTTGAAACACCTGATTGTCATTCCTTGGGCAAGATCTTGCCATTTTTTGGTTGAGATTTTTGATAAACAAAATTGATCTGGCTTGTAGAGATTTTTATTCTGTTTCTACTCTCATGTGCTATGATTGATTGTGTATGAGAAACTGTTTGAACTCAATCTGTATACTGATAAATAAAGACAAAGAATTACAAATTAGTTTGTCAGTTCCAAATTGATTTCTTTTCTATTCTGAAAACAGTTGATGGTTGATTCAGTTTTATAGTGGAATATTTTATAATGGTGGTTCCAATTTGATTATTAGATTCTTTCTAGATTAGGGTAGTGATATCATGAAACCCCAGAGCAGCAGTGGCCCCAATGGCATAAGAATCTTTGTGACTGCCTGCATTGCAGATCCCCATGGATCAAAAGGGTAATAACTTCCGATTTATAAGGATCATCTTTACCAGCTGGTTCTGAGTCAAACCTCTCAGTATTGATCTTTCTTTGATTATCAATATTAGCTGGGTTGACTGAACAAATGTTGATAATAACTCTTTCAGTACAGTGAAATCAACTAGAAAGAAATCGTATGAAAGTTTATGCATTGATGATCATCTGACTTCACAGATTAGAGCCCAAACCATGCAATTCTTAGTTTATCAAAATTGAGATTTGGTTGTATTGTGTCAAATTACAAGCTCCACCAGAGCTTATGTTATTTATAAACTTATTCGACGTTAAATAAAGTTTCTTGTATCTTGTATTGTAAAGATATTAAGATTTAAGATTAAAGTGTATTGTAAAGATAAGAGGGAGTAAAGGAGACATCGTCTATTGGAGGTGTTAATTAACTAATTAGTAGATGATTAATTATAGATCAGGTTCTAATTAGCCTTGATAATCTTGGTACCTTGTTTCCTGGTACATTGGAATTCAACATGTCCGAACTCTTTCTATAAAATATCTGTACACTTATATGACATAGCCCAATGTGTTTTTTTTTTAAAGATCTATATTTTACAAGGATAACAACCTAGGTTCTGTGAGGATACTTTCTCCCAGCTGGTCCTTGGCCAAACCTCTTGGCATTAATTTTTCCCGTATTATCCGTACCCATTAAAAGCTGTGTCAACTGGAATTATGAGTGAAGATGAATTATTCAAGGTCATTGGACTTTCACACCCTGATCAGGAACCGAACTCTCATCCACGACAACCTCCATTTCCTTGTATCCAAGCAAATGATGTCATGTTTGTAAACGCTTTAACTGACTATGCTATAGTACCCACAACTTGATAGCATAACACTCTTGCAATGGAGTGCATAATTATGTCCAAATCTAAGACAAAGTTGGAACTACCTTTAATACCGTCCTTATCAAGAAATACTATATTTCTGTTCATTGTAGAAACATTAGAACAGAGATTTGGACTATATTTTGGGTTTGGTCTGAACTGATAGATATTTGGGTGTGGCAGGTAATTGTGTTAATTAGGTCTTGTTAATTAACGTAAAACAATTAGTGATTCTATCTTAGTTTTAATTAATCATACATTTGGACATCGGTCATTTGGTAATTTGGTCACAATTTGATTGTTTTTCATTTGGAAATAGTCATTATTCTGAATTTTGGAGAATTTGTTGATCACTTGTTCATAACAATTTTGGTAATTCTTAAAAGTTAGTCATTATGTTTTTATTTTGAGCTGTAACTTCTATCAGAGGATTCTCATCAGCCAGTAATAGAAAAACATGTGCTTCTTGTGGTCCAAGTTATGTTCTTTTTTGCTGTAGTTTTAAATTTTAAGAGGTGTTATTGCATTGGAAAGTGTATTTTGAGCCTATGTGAAATGTTCAATTATTTTATGTGTGAAAAGTAGAATTGCGTGGTAATATTTGAACATTGTGTTTGATTAACTATAAAACCTGTAGTTAATTGTTGAATTTTATTGACAGATTTTAAGTTGGGTACAATATTACAGTATTTTATGGCTTATACAGTTTTATTGGTACACTTTCTCTGTCCTGGGAACAGGCCTGAACATTTGAGGATGATACCTGTTTTAATTAACATGAAGTTCAGTTTTTTATCAGCTTCAGGGACGTTTTTCAGCAGATTTATTGGCTCACTAAAATGTTTGGAGATTTGATTTTAGGAATTTTAGTAACTTTACAGTTAAACAATGTTACGAAAGCACAGGCACAGGTATGTAGACACAACCTTTAGTAAAAAGGTATTGTTTGTGCTATTAGTTTAGATTAAGATTGAAAATGAAGAAGTATCTTGTGAATCTGAAATATATGAAAATATTACTGATATAAGAATTATGATTGTGGAATATGGAAAGGATCTGGATACAATTCCAAGTGTGAACTTTTTTGTTTAACTTCACGTTATTATGAAATCAGTATAAGACATTTGATTGTCTAATGATGTCAAGTTATTACCTTGATATTGTGAAGGTAGAAGTAAATCTGCAATCAGCAAGGTAAAAACCAAAAGTTCTATGGTACATCTGGAAGATTAAAACCTAAAACCTCTGTTGTAATTGGTATAAATGTCAACCTGGGTCTGTTTTTATTTTTAACAACATAAATTAAATACCATTGTGGGGTCAGGTGTGGGGTAAAGATGTTAAAAAAAGTCAGGTTTTTATCTGGAATAGTTGTCAATTAGTTTGAAGAAATTTTGTTGTGTTCCAAGTTATGAAAAGTTGGCTGTGATCATTGTAAAGGGACTTGTTTCAAATTTTCGGTGAAAGAAAAGGTTAGATCAGGTATTACAAGTTATTAAGCACTATTGTTAGTCTGTATGTTAATTGAAATGTTGCTAAAAATAAAGGGGGGTGTCACCAGAAAATCTGAATTGTTCACAGAGTTAACAGAGATCTGAATTCTCCACTGATTTAAAACTTTAATTCAAAAAAATTATGTCCGAGAAATATCTCACCATGTGTGTTGTTGATACCTCCAAAGCCCAGATTGAGAAACAGATCCACAAGAGAATCTTTTTTTTTCTGAAACCTAATACCATTGTGGGTCAGGAATCAACTTGTTGTTTCATTGAAGAGTAAATACTGTTGTAGGATCAGGAATTTTAGTTAACAACAAGAACAAGTCCCAATGGGTTTTGAAGGAATTCTGTGGTATTTTGAAAGGAATTAGATATCTTGAGGCTTCAGATGCAGGTTGATTCCAATGACATTAGATTCTGATTTTGAGAGGGAATAGGGTTGTAAGCAAAAGGGTTTTGGGAAAAGGATTCAATATCTACCAAGGTACAAAAGTTTAAAGTTTTTGTGAAATTGAAAATAGAAGTTCAAGTTGAAGGTTGTTTCCAAGGATTAAATTGATCAGATGTTCCAATGATAGTTTTAGGATACATAGTGTTTCAAGAGCTAAGTTTTGGAAGTGTTAAGAATAAGAATTCTGTTCAAAAGGTGTCTTCTGAATTGAAAAATATGAACTACATATTTCATATACAGGCCTATGTTCATTGTTTTCTTTTCATAGTTTGTAAATTGTAATGGACAAAAGAATTAAGCCAGTGAAAAGAATAAATGTTTAAGTTTAAAGAATAAAATATATAAGCTTACAAGTGCAATAATTGTGTTGTAAGTCACCTGTAGAAAGTATATTCTGTGTTGTGTTCCGTCTCGGTCAAATTGTTGTGAAATTTAAATTCCTCCATATCGTGACATGACCTATTACGTTCTCTCTGGATATTTAAATAAAGGTTTGTACAATTTATATTTTTTGTCTACTTCATCGTTTTTTTAATTTCATTGTAAATGCCATTTTCCCTCCGTAGATTACATTGTTTTAATCACATAGTGAACCTAAATGACATTTTCATCATTTTAAATTTTTATTGTCTGTTTTATTTCCTATGTTTTATTTCATGTTATTTGGACTGTGGTAGTATTTGTGTACTAGTGTATCAGTGTGAGAATAAACCAGGCCTTCTCAATTAATTCTTATAAAGGGCCAAATGAATTTTATTAAAAAAATGTAAGGGCCAAATGGAGATTAGCCGAGCTTAGCGAGCACAGTGTTTTAGCGGAAGGGGTCACTTTTGAGAAGGCCTGGGATACAAATACTACCACATATTAGTGTACTAGTGTGAGGATAAACTAAATCCTTTACTTTGACCAATAATTATTTAAATTAAACAGTCACCAATCTGCTCAGCGCAGCTCACCAAGCCATTGAGTTTAGGTCTTGGTCAGGCCTTTTCAAATGGCAGCCCTTGGATGCCCTGGAGCATGGCAACTCAAAAGTGCCCCCTTCCGCTCAAACGCTATGCTAAATAAGCTCTATTTGGCCCCTATATTTTTTTCATAAAATACATTTGGCCCTTTACAACAATTAATTGAGAAGGCCTGATTTAGGAAAATTGAGAGAAGGGTGGAGGAAGGGGGCGAGTGTGCGACAAATGGTAGGGTTGTTTGCTTGAGGGGGGCGGGGAGGAGGGGAGGGGGGGGGGGGGGGGTGAGTGTTGAAAGAGTTAAGGGAGGGGTGGGGTTGACATAATATCTGGCATCATTTCTCTTTTGTAGTAATTTTGACAAACCATTAGATAATAGTTAGGAAAATAATATATATGCCCTGTCTGTCTGGTCCAGCATGCAAATTACCACCAGACGGAGAGTCGAGTTGTTCAGGGGAGGGAATTACATCACTAATGATGATCACTAATGTTAATATCAGATGATAATGATTCATCATAACCTCTCGCTGTCTGTCCAGTACGTTAGTCAGACATGACAGATACCCAATAAGATGAAATATGACTGCAGTGGTCTGACCAGGTGTGGTCCCAGATGGTTGCTAGACAGAAAATAATGAACAGACAACACACTTGTGAGATTCTGTAAGGTTTTGATTGGTAAAGTCAGTTGTCTTGTTCATTTGTCATTTGTGTGATTTTTTTTGGTATAAGGCAGGCCTTCTCAATTAATTTTTGCAAAGGGAGAAATGCATTTAGAAATGAAATATAAGGACCATAAAGTGTTAACCTAGCGAAGCAAGCTGAACGTAATAAGCGTTTGGATGGGCCTCTCTTGTGGGCCACCTTTTGATAAAACCTGTAACAGTTTTGCATTAATGTTAATTTTTGGAGAACAAAAAGTCACCATTTGCTACAATTTTATAAGATGGTGAACTATGAAACTTAAATTCTTAAAGAAAAGCACACAAAACACTTTCATTTGCACGCACTTAAAAAATGTTGATTCTGTACATCCCACCCCCAATTTCCAAGGTTTTATTGCTTCAAAAAAATTGTACAAGAGGAGAATGGGAGTTAAGAGTACAATATGGCCGCCGGTCTGTTGGTTTGTCAAGAGTTTAAAGGATTGTGGGAGATCAACAGACAACAAACCCACGCCAAGATAAAGAATGAAGGAGTAGAAACACAAACAAACACACAAATATTACGTTCAACATATTCCAGACAAACATAGAAAGCTTTTGTCTTGATTTGTTTTTATCAACTCTATACTGTTATGAAATTGTCCAAGCAAAGACTCTTTGGATTTTGTTTTGGTGTTCAGATCAAATCCCTTTTTTCAGGGGCATTGCCGTCTTTGTTCCCTGTAAGTTCAGGCTGGGTTTGATGCAAGTAGTGTAGGTAGACTCAATTTGGTCGCACCTTTCCCCATGCCATTTTCATCCCATGGGGAAACTTGCAACCAAATTGAGTCTACCCAAAACACACCTTAACACCCTACATTTCATAAAACAGCCTACATTTTTCATAGAATTCTTACGACAAACACCTTCAATAAATTTCCTACATTCCATCAAGTCCCTACCTAGCATAAAATACCCCAAATTCCATCATAAAATACCTCAAATTACATATTATCCCACTATTTGAAAATGATTTATTTATCTTTGAAATCCATTGTGGTCTGGTTTTTATTAAGATCGACAGACTTGTGTACCCTTTAACCATGTTGCATTATCATGATATTGTAAGGTCTTTATTATAGATCAATATTGCATGAATATATAAACATCAATACATTGATTACTATGAGCTCACTGCAGGTAAATGGAAACAAGCTGTTTCTAGGAATATATTCAGTTTGCGTTCTTTGTTTGAGACAGACACATCTACAGGGGAAACATGGCAGAAGAAAGCATGTCAGTGGGATCTCAATCTTCAGACACAGGTAAGTACATTTTAATATGTAATTATCTGTCATTTTATAGCTGGGTGGCGTACGAGCGTGTCAAATTGTTTTCCTTGTTAAAACACTATGTTTTTTTTATTTTCAGCTCAGATTTATACAACTGATATTGAAGCTCACATAAATTACCACCAGATGCATTTAGATCATTATATGGAATTAAGAGAAAAGATACTACTTGAAGGTACAGAAACAGTTGCAGATTATCATTTTGAAATGAAAAAATCACTTATTAGAAAACCAAAACCTCTAACTTTCAACAAAAGTTTTACCAAAGATAAGGAAGTGTTAAAAAAACTCAAAAATAGTGTGTGTGATTTGCCCCATTCGCAGGAATTGAAACATTTTGACAATAGTATAAACGAGGAGAATACGGTTAAAGACATAGTTAAGGATTGCGATAGTTATATTAAACAAAACTCAGCGCAAACTATTCAAGTCTATGTAACGTATGGACAGTGGCTCCAGAAACTTTTTATATTAAATTTTGGTTTATTTAGTAATTTCGTTAAAACCAATTTAAGTATTTCGCTAAGCCATTGTAGAAAACTAAGACGTCTAGCAAAACTCTGTACAGAATACCCAAAGTTTAAAACAGTCACAGTTTCACTTTCTCAATTTCTTAGTTTAATACCTGATATTAACAAGGAATTAAAAGCCAGTCCTGAACAACAAAGGTTTTGGAAAGGAACGTGATTCATAATGACTGTACAATATTCACGTTATAGAGTTTCTAGATTATACAGAATGTATTGATTCAATGCTTCACTCGTTTATGACTCTGTCTGAATGCACTATTGATTTTACCCGTAACAACTTTCTTTGTGTAATGCAACATGTTGATAATCGATATTCACCACTTGTTACGGTCCTTAGTAACCAATTTGTTTATAGAAATAATACTTGTAACTACACAGCGATTTCTTCAAAGCGCTGCCTGGATACCATTGTTTATCCGTAGTCAAGGAGTTGATTGATACAGTATAAGTTGTTACCTCCCTTTACACATTGTTATTTATATAATAATACTTGAAACTATGGAGTTGATTAATACAGTAAAAGCTGTTACTACAAATTATTGAATTTATTTATTGTTGTTATTAAACGTTATACATGTATATGCATATAGTAAATGTATTGTATTTTATCAAAATAATTCCTCTAAAAATGGCAAATAAAATTCTTGATCCAATTTTTAGATTATACGATCCAATTCTTTATTCATTTACTCGTAAGAAAGAGGATTACATTATTATTAATGCATCTGTGGGATCTAAATCCCAACTAAATGATGGTGGGAGGGTCACTTTCGAGATCAATAGTCTGTCAAATTGGTTATTACTTTCCGATGCCTATTTCAGATGCGATTTCAAAATCAAGGACGGAACAGCAAATGAAAATAGAGTCCCACAGACTAATACAACATTAGAAAATAATTTCTTTCCTTCTTTATTTAGCGAAATGGTTTTGGAAGCGGGATCAAACCCCATAGAAACCATCAAACACCCTGGAGAATTTGACACAATGTTGAAAACAGTCCTTTATCCCAAAAACTACGATTCAGTCTCGGGTTGGATACCCGATGTTGGTGATGGGACCGTTTTAAAAGAACCAGTAAAAACTGTAGCTAACGATGCTGATATCGCTAGAATGAGAGTCATTGCCAGAAATAGCATCGAGAGAATCGGTAGAGCAGTAAACCAGGGGTTTGACAAACGAGTAAATCAGTACAATAATGTTGTTGAGGATAATAGATGGGGTAATTACGTAAATTGGAAATTATATCCTTTATTCGGTCTTTTAGAACATAGAAAAGTTTCTATAGGTTTACCATTTAAAATTCATTTACAAAGAGAAATTAATGACGATAAGATATTCTTTGGAGAAGCTAATTCAAATGCAAAATTAGAAATAACAAATCTCCAACTTTTCATACCCGTAATAACACCATCAATTGAAGTAGAAACGAGAATATTCAACTCGTTAACTAAAGACATTGAAATAGCTTTTCTTCGGCGCAACACTGTAGGGAGTATGACTTTAACTGGAGAATCCACAACATGGCCAATCACTAACAGCATTAAACCAGCAAGATATTTAATAGTTGGTTTCAAGAACTTACCAGATTCTCAGACAAATAACAACAATATCTTTAGAGTGGCAATGAACCAAACTCAAGATCCTATAATCCGTAAAGTTCAAGTAAGATTAAACAACGATAATTATCCTAACCAACCTTTAACTATTAATCCATCCACAAAGGATTATAATGAATTGTATAGAAATTATAAAAATATGTGTGAATTATTTGGAAATCCACCTCAGTTTGGATATGTAGATTTTGCAATTAATCACCCAATCTTCTGTTTTGATCTATCAGCTCATCAAGAAGATCTTTTCAAAACTGGAGTAAACATAAATATTCATATCGAAAAAACACAAGGAGATGTAACCGGTTATTGTTTATTATTGGAAGAAGCAAAACATATAATAAAAATATCCGACAGACGGATGATTCGAATAGAATAAATTAATCCCTTAAAAATGAAACCCGAAACTTTAGTAAAAAGAATAATAGACGCTATCGAAACAGAAAAGCCAACTACAATTACTTACAATGGTAAAAGAATCAGAATAACTAAAAAACTTATTGATACATATAAACACTGTAAAGTGCGAGATGATATAGATTTAGAAAGAATTGACAAGAACATAAAGGCAGGTGGATTTTTACCTTTCCTACCCTTGATCTTTGCTGGGCTTGCAGCCGCAGGTGCCACGGCCGGCGGAACGGCAGGAATAGTTCAAGCCGTCAATGCCAAGAAAGCAGCCGAAGCTGAAAAAAGTGAAAAACGTAGACATAATTTGGAAATGGAAAAGTTAGCAAAAGGGTCGGGAGTAGCAGACATATTAGGTACAGTTAAAGAATTTGGAAAACGATTTAGTGAAGAAACTAAGAAAACTGTCAAACAAGGATTAACTAAATTAGTGGATAGTATTGACACAGGGGAAATCAAAGTCAAACATAAGGGTAATGGAATAGTTTTTAAAAATATACACACTGGAGAAGGAATATATCTTTCAAAGTATAAAGGAGAAGGTGTAATTTTTGGTACATAAAAATGGGAAAGAAATTTAATCATTCAGAAATATTTCCTAATAATCCAATGCTCATGTGTATATGCGGTAGTTCAGGTTCTGGGAAAACTCATCTCACTTTTAACATGTTGACAACACCCAACCTTTTAGATTTCGATTCTCTATATATCTACACAACAACACCAGAACAATCGTATTATCAATTTCTCAAAGCTTTAGAATATTTACCAAAGAAATATGTTCAAGAATTATTTCAATATTACGAGGACAACGATGAGATAGAAATAAAAGATATCTTAGATAACTTCATAAAAGAAAAGAATCCATCTTTCAATCCAACTGACATAAAAGTGTTTCTGACAAAAAATGTAAATGATTTGGACTTGTCTAATATTGATAGTAAACGAAAGAACTTAATATTGTTTGACGACTGTGTAGCGCAAAAAAATCAATCTGTTCAACAAGAATTCTTCACGAAGGGAAGACATCACAACTGTCACTGCTTATACCAATCCCAATCTTTTTACGGGATGGATTCTATGTTTATTAGAAAAAATGCTAATTGTTTTTTATTATTTGAATTAAACGATAAAGATTTATCTCAAATCATACAGTCGATAAATCACGGAATGGACAGAGATTCGTTTAAAAAGGTTTGTAAAGCTCAATGGAGAAATCCAGAGGAACATGGATATGTATTCGTTAATACCAGAAAACCTGCGGGTGAAAGAGTAATGATCAACATATGTTAATTTATTTTTTTAAAAATGGAATGGAATAATATTTTAAAAAGAAATAGAGAATATATCAAAGCTAAGAATAAAATAAAGACCCAAGTTGAAAATAACAGATTACAACAACTCGGATTAACGGAAAATCTACAAACTTTATTTAAACCAATATTAAAAAGTCAAGAGGATATCAAGAATAAATTAGAAGCTCCTAAACAACAAATTCAACAATCTCCTCCACAAATAGAATATCCCATTGAAGATGATGGAATCGTAATCAGGACATTAGATGATATAAAACGTTATTTTTCAAATCCAAATCCAACCCTAGCCAAAACAATAAAGCCAACAATTGATCAGGATGGATTGATTCTTAATGGTTTTAGGATACGTTTCAATCAACTCAACCCAACATTTAAGATTGACAGAATAGACGCTATATATGATTTAACACCCGGTATGGTTAATCTTTTGAATGGGTATGATAAAGATTATAATTTCAAAGATTTGAATTCATACGTGGAAATTCTTACATCGACAAGGACAGGAGGACCAAAAACTTTAAGATTAAGAAGACTGGAAAAAGAATTAGATGATAACACCGATGGTAGTGATGATAACTACACTGATGATATTATAGAAGAAATCGATGACTTTTTGGGACATACAGGAGATGGTGTAATTTTTCTACCAGACAATAACGAAGAATTGCTTAATAGATTACAAATAATATTAGCGGCAATGAAGGAAGGACATCAATCACACAGACAATATAATGAATTAAATTGTATATTAAAAAGACTCCTACAAAAAGGTATCATAGATAAAAATGATTATAAAAGTGTTATTAAAAATGAGTCAACTATTCGTCATCACCTCAAATAAATCAGACATTAAATTATCTCTAGATTATGAGTATGAACTCGATCGAAATCAAGAATATGAATTGGGATTAAAGTATTTCTCTGTTTACAATTCCATTAGAAATATCAACGAAGATAATAACAAAATAAAAATATCAACAGATAATGGAGCAACATTCAAAACCATAAGTTTACTACCAGGAAGTTACGAATACATAGCCATTAACGAATACCTATCTGAATACGCAGGAAGTGTCAATGGTAAAAACAATATTGAATTCGAAGGTAATTTAAATCTGAACAAAATGAAATTGATATTAAGAAATAATAGTCAAGTTGATTTCAACGTAGAAAATTCATTGAATACGTTACTAGGATTTGATAAACGAGTATACACCCAATCAACTATAGCACCAAATAAAGCTAATATCGAGAATGATGTCGATGTGATCAATATACATTGCAATTTAATAAACGGTGGATTTTTCAATAAATACAAACGTCAGATTATTTACAGTCTTCCAACGTTCACTGTTCCGATTGGATATAGAATTATAGAGAAACCATTTCAAACTACGTATTTACCACTTAATTCCTTTATGATCAAAGATATAAATCTGGAAATCAAAGATGGCAAAAATAGGTTTATAGATTTTGGTAACGAGGAAATTGTTATTCAACTTCATTTAAAACAAAAGAATTAACATTCTTCTTGAAGAGTTAGATAATCAAAGTCATCAAATTCATAGTTTTCATCCAAGGACATCTCCTCTTTATCATTGTAAGGATACATGATTCCTTCATCGTTCGGTGCTTTTCTCTTTATGAGATTCAGATAACTTTTAAATTTTTTAGTTTGTTTTTCTTTAGGAATAACTATTCCATTAGTAAAACTCTTCCCCCATGGTTTATCGAATTCATTCGTTATGTCATGTCCACTGGCTAATTGAATATAATCCTCTACCTTAACCTTATAGTTCGAGTAACCCTTAAACGTTTTCTTTTCTTTTAGAACACCGTCGGAAGTTAGAATGATATTGTATTTAACTTTTGGCGCTAAATATAAACCAAATATAATTCCACCATCACCATAATCATTCTTTCCTTTACAATACTCATTTTCGGACACCAACCCAGCTTCATTTAATTTATCCCAATTGCTAGAAGAAATGTATAAACTATCGGTATCAGTATAGTATATTTCTGGTTTATAAAAACCATCTATTACGTGAATAAAATTATTCATTATTTTTTTACTGTGTGATAATATAAACGTACCTAAATGAGTGGGTGTTAATCTCGTAAAATCCTTTGGAGGAACAAACTCTTTTTCTTCGTCATTAATCTCAACAATGTATTGACTATCATTTAGTCTGTCATACTTTTTGACGTGTTTGTCGTAATTAAGGCGAAAGGTTTCTCCATTCCATAAGTGTAATGAGGTATTTCTATCCCTCTGAATAGATTTCCCATACAGGGCATTACCTAACAACTTCATGCAGTTACTGGCAACCATATCCCCTTCCTTTTTGTATTTACTCCTTAATTCCTTCAAAATCAAAATATAATCTCTATAGGGTGGATTTTTAAAATTTTCTTCGTAAACTATACCATCTAATATTTTAATAATTCGTCCACCGGCTTTCACTATTTCTTGAATATCGACTGATGTTAAAACATCTGAACAGAAACCATTTCTGAATCTGATTTTAGTGCCAGTTTCCTTTTTACCTTCTTTATTCGTGAAAGTGATTTTATCTTTAGCTGGTATGGGTTGGAAGAACATGTTTTTGGGATATTCAAACCAGACTTTTAAAATAGCAGTTCTAGGTCTGAATTTCTGTTCATTAAAGAGCTTGACAAATTTTCTATTTTCTTCTGGTAGAAACGCTCTTGCACTTTCAGCTTTTGGATATTCACCTTCTGTCATAGCGGAAGCGTACAAACCGTTGGCGTCAAATGCCATCAGTTTAGTACATTTTATTTTTTTAAGTCTCGAGTGAACTTCCGTTTTATCTGTATCACTTTTACTATATTCTTTAAATAAATCAATTATGTTATTGCTTTCAAGTTTTGTGTATTCCCTTAATACATCACAAATTTCATCCATTTTGTTCGTTTCAAATGATTTTCTGTTTGCTGAAACTCTTCCTCCTTTAATACTTTGTCTTATAAAATATCTTATAAAAGGGTGAGTATGCGAGTAAACTTTTTCTATGTTTTGCTTTTCGGTGTGTTTCAGAACCATTCTAGTACTTTCGTACCATTCTTCTTCAACCATTTCTTTATCGTAATGATATAAATAATACCAACCCTTTAAAGATAAAGATGGAGCCGTAAGATTATTTGAAACGTTTTGGAAGACAGTTTCTCTCATTGCTTTATTGTATTTTATCAAACAAGCTGCGAGACATAAGGTATCTCTTTTAGCGTACGGTTCCCATTCGTGTCTTAAAGATTCCCAATTATCTTTGGTGTATTTTGCAATATTAATATCGGCAATCTTCCTCAAATTCATCGGTAGATTAGACGAATTCCCCCATGCCTCCAAACTAGATCTTTCATGTTGATAGGAACAAGTGAGAGATATATGTTGTAAATATTTATTTTTATCAGGTATCTCTTTCTCTCTTTTCCATTTTTTCTGTAATCTTTCTTCTGTATATGGATTAGATATAGGAAGAGATAGAATTTTATTATCTGCTACTAGTGGACATTGTGTTAGTTTATCAATGGTTTGAAGTGCAACCCAGTTGTCAAAACCACTCCCGTTATGGGAAATTAAGGTTAATCTTTTTTCATCTACTCTTCCTAAACGACGCAACATCTGATCAAAACAATCTGTTCCTACAAATATTTCTACTATATTAGTCATGAGTTTGTTGTAATATTCTTCTGGAATGGGATCAGTTGGTTTTAAATCTGGGAATACTCTTTTAATTAGTTCTAGTTTTTTCCTTAGTTTTTCCAAATTGACTAAAGTACAACAATAAGGAATGGCTTTATTTTCGTTATAAGTTTCGCAATCCCATGCGTATAAAGTATCATCATGAGGGTGTGAAATCACATTTAGTTTTAACTGAGCAACACAAGTTAGTGCGTCATCATCCCCACAGGTTCTCCATACATTTTCATCGTAATTATCTTTTATTTCTTGAATGCCTAACTTTTTGTTATTTCTTCTTATCAAACAAAAATGTTCTTTGTGTAAATAAAATACCCAATCTAATTCTTCGGATACTTTCTTTGGTTGAAAATGTCTATGTGCGGGCATATAAATTTGAAAATAAGTATTAAATTTCTTATTGAAATCAGAGATTCTAGCAGATGTCATAACTCCTTTTCGGTTTGATTTTTGAAAACTATTGACGAAATCTTTAAATTCTTTTGTTAAGTCTTTATTCATGAAGTGATTTACACACTTTATAAAACAATAACCATCGCTTGGTATGAAACAATTTTTGCCTTTGTACTCATTTATCTTTTTAAGTAAATTACCACCTCTGCCAGTTTTAGATCTTTTTATTATACTAAAATTATTTTTGCGGAAACAAATCTCTCCTGTAAAATACCAATCAGATGCGTCAGATTTATCATCCATCTTTGAATAAATAACTTGGAAAGTTTGAGCATTGAATCCAGATAATCTCATGTCTTGTTTATATTCCCCAACTTCATATATTTGACCATTTATTTCAATTTGTCCTTTGATTTTAAAATCGTTAAATAGAATAGTTATTCTCTTGATTAATTCCGAAAAAAGTATATTTGATATTTTGATTTCATCTTCTTCTACATTTTCGGCTAGATATTTGAATTTTTCTTGCGAGGATAAAGTAGGTATTGCCTTGAATAACTTTGAAAAAGAATTGTTTAAATTTTCAATATTTTCCATCTTCTTTTTTTAAGTATCTATTTTAATTATGAATTTTTAACTTTTATTGATGACATTTCTACATTAAATTTATCTAAAATTTCATTGAATTTTTCTAATTCTTCAACTGTTATGTTCTTGTCTTCTCTCGATCTTTCGAAAAAAATAAACAATTTATTAAGATACGCATTTAAAATTTCGATTTTCCTTTTATAATGAGCTTTCTGTTTTGATGTAAAACCTAAAGTTATCAAACCACAAGATGAAGTTTGAACGGCAGTGAACGCGGCTAATACAGTTGGGACAATTATTGGAAGCATTAATCCACCGGTTACAGCTGTTGCCACCGTTATTCCTACTGTTAAAACTGTACTTAATGTTTTGAAAACAGAATCGATTCTACTCCATGTTTTTCTGCATTTGTTAAATTGTCTTAGTTTTTCTTTTAATTCTATTTGTTTGTCTATCATGTATTTTTGTCTGCTTTCTTGTTCCATTTTTAAACGTTAAATTAAGTGAACTTCCGATAATGCTCTACGTATATCCTTAGGGTTTTGTACAATAGTGACATGTACCTGTACTAAGAATGCTTCTTGTTTTGACTCCTTGTTCTTCTTATCCCGATAAACAAAAAAATTTGTTTTTTTTTCAATAGAGATTTCTATGAAAAAATATGATACATATAGATTTTCTGTTAATGCTATTGGAAAATGTTTAAATTGTTGATTTTTATTAACATCAACAGAGAAGAAAAGATCATTATGAACAAAATATAGTTTCACATATTCAAAGTCTGTTGTTCGTAAAAACTCATAAATCTGTGTTTCTTCTTCTCGTGGTTTTGGATTTCTAATTATGCTTGCTGATGGTGGAGTTTCCGTTTCCAATATCATGTCATCAAATAAATCAAATGCGCAATATCCCACCAAATTATCTTCCGGTTCGATTGAGATTCTAAGCTTATCTACATAGAACTGATTTGACGAAATATTAAAAGGTATAAGTTCCTCCCAATGTTTAAATTCTTTAGTATCTACGATGTTATCATTTTTGATAAAGTGAAAAAATAAAAGAGATTTACATTTAGTGAATCGATCACGAATTGAAAAATCGACTTTTACCTTCATAGGAAAAACAATTTCAATTATAGTTTTCCCCCATATGAGACTCTGACTCAGACTATCAAAAATTATTGTAGGCATACCAAACTCAGTATACTCAATACTTGTAGGAAGATCAATAAATCTTATAATTATTTTAAACCCATATTTATAATTAGAATAGATTCTTTCACGGTCATCCCCCTTTATATGTTCTTTGTCCTCTTTAAAAGATGGAAGAAAGAAATAATAGGGTTTAATATATTCTAGTTCATTGAGATTATTTTGTAATGTGCTTATATTTGTTTGCTGTTTTAAAACTTCATTATTAATAGTAGTTATCCGTTGTTGAATCTCACTATAATCAATATTTTGTATTTGTTGTTGAATATAAGTTTTAATTTCACTATCATCAATATTTTCTATCTGTTGTTGAATATAAGTTTTAATTTCACTATCATCAATAGTTTTTAGTTCGTTTTGTAATTCAGTTTTAAATTTAGTTTCCAGAGCAGTTAATTCTTGTTGTAATTTATCTTCACTTATGCCTGGACTAATGTTGGATATTAGTTTTTTAAAATCTACTTTTTGTTTTGATAGTTTATCATCTAAATTAGATATTGATGACCTTAAATTTTGTAATTGATTTTTATCTACTACATTTATTAATTTTTGTTGAATAGATTCTATTTGTTTTTGTATTTCGCTATCATCACTAAGTTTACTTTCTAATGCGGTTAATTTGTCTTCACTTATGCCTGGATTAATATTGGATATTAGTTGTTTAAGATCTACTTTTTGCTTTGTAATCTTGTCATCTAATTTAGATATTAATGACCTTAAATTTTGTAATTGAGTTTTATCTACTGTATTGACTAATTGTTGTTGAATAAAACTTTTTAAACTTGTTACTTCTTTTTGTAATTTACCATCATCAATATAATCTAATTCTTTCAATTTAGATTCATTTATAAAATCTTTATTATTTATTTGTCGTTTGAAGAATCTTTTCACATCAGCTATTCGATCTTTTAAATGGTCTTTATCTACTTCAATTAAATTTATTTGATCCATTAAATATTTCTTGTTAACAGCATCATTATCATTTTCTGCTAACTTTAAATTAGTTATACCAAAATTGTTCATATCAATATCACCCTGAAGAATGTCTCCGATTTGATCCACAAAATATGGTTTGATTTTATTGATTGAAAATGTAGTGTTTGGTTTTTTAGTATCTAAAGCTAAAGCACCTAAACCAAATTTATTTGCCATTTTTATTGAGTTAAATTTATTACAATTTCTTCGAACTGTTTTCCTAAACTCAACTGATATAAAACCCAAAGTGAAAGCTGACCACAAAACTTTTGACCCGGCTTTTGTATTTGAAATGTAGAAGATTTAATTGGTTGATTAGTTAGATTCATTATCTCTTCAGTGGGATCTAATCCAAAAGAGTCGAAAAAATAAAAGTTAGAGTCTTTGTACAAAGCAGAATGATGAACACCTTTTTGATCGGAAGTGTGTATATTTGTTATAGCGTAGAATTTACCTTTCTTACTTTTGAGATTATTTATTTCATCTCTCATACAATAATAAAACGGTGATATATTTAACTCATTCGCCCATCTCATAAGTTGGAAGTTTGTGGTTGTATCGGTACCATATTTATCGAGAAATTCATTCATTTTTAAAAGTCAGTTTTTTGAAGTTCATTTTGATAAAACCTACCTATAATTTGTTCTTTGTCTTGATCGATTAATTCATATGTTGGAGGGGATGTGCTATTAACTTTATCTACGATAAATATTTCGTTTGTCCAATAACCAACATATCCTTTTTCGAATTTACTTTTATATTTGAAAATACGAACTCGATCTCCAATTTTAAATTTGGGTTTGACATTTAGATTCTTTATTTCATTTTCGTAGTTATGTTGCGCGTTAATTGATCTTATAATATTTGGATTTTTTGAGGCTTGTGCTGGTGACACTCCTATAGATGAATGTATTTTGTTATTGTATTCGTCTACGACCTCTGGTAATATTTTTAGCCATTTTTGAGATTTTAATTCCGTGAACTTTTTGAAAAGTTTATTTTTTAGAGTCCTGTTGAATCTTTCTATTACTACAGCTTTACCTTCGTTATGAGTACTGTAAATTTCAAACCCCACAGATTTCATATTTTTGTTATAAAATTCGCTCCCTTTATCTACCCATAACTTTTGGGGGCGTCTGTCAGATTGTTTCATTATGGTTTCAAATGCGTGTTTGACTGATATTCCAGTTTTGTTTTTCAAAGGAATAACCCAAGCATATCTCGTATACAAATCTATAACTGTTAAGCAATATTTAAATCCTCTTTCAACTGGCATATTAATTAAATCTGCTGACCATATTTCATCTTTATCAAATACTTTAACTTTTAAATAATGTTTGTTTTTTCTAAATTCTTTATGAATTTCATCCGCCAATCCCATACCCAATTTCATCTTTGCTTTTAACAGTTTAATGATTAGCGCTCTTTGCATTCTCTCTTTGAATGTTGGATTTGGAATATTTTCGAGTTCGATTATCATTTGTTTGTCTGCTTCGTGTCTGAAGTTTATGTCTTTGTTTCTGTAAAGTATGTCGTGTTTAAGTGCAGCAGCGTCAACTCTATTGACAGGTTCTTCACCTGGTTTGGGATTATCGTTTTGGTCTAGTCGCAGATCTAATCTAGTACCTGGACCGGTGTAATTATGACCTGGAAGATGTTTCTCGCCAGAGTATTTGGCCCATGGAAATCCAGGAAGATATCCTAATGATTTTTGAATATCGGAACCAAAATAAGTTTTTGGATTTTGAGCAATTATCAAAGACATTTTTATCCAATTACTTTAAAACCTTTTCCTGTTTTTTTATCTAAAGCTTGTTGTTCTATTCTCCTGTTTCGTAGTTCTCTTATTTGCTGTAATTCTTTCAGTTCGTCGGATTTTTTCACGGCGTCGTTTATTCTAATTCCTGCTTTTGCCACGGACCCAAGTGCTTGAGTTCCGGAGGAAATTAGGGATTTGTTGTTTGAAACAAAGCTAGCTACTTTTGGAATTATTTTTGAACCTAGCGAAAATATAGATGAAAAGATACCGTCGCCTGAATAATCTTCGAATCTGTATTGTTCATGTTTTAAAATTAAACTCATCCTATTTTTAATATGCTTTTTTGATGGAATGTAGGGAATTTATTGAAGGTGTTTGTCGTAAGAATTCTATGAAAAATGTAGGCTGTTTTATGAAATGTAGGGTGTTAAGGTGTGTTTTGGGTAGACTCAATTTGGTTGCAAGTTTCCCCATGGGATGAAAATGGCATGGGGAAAGGTGCGACCAAATTGAGTCTACCTACACTACTGATGCATTTGGTTTTTTTTATGAATGTTAAGACATAGCAAAATTGTTAAGCAGACAAATCTCTGCAAACATAAAATTATTTTAAATAAATGGCAGTATCACACTCAATCTTGTGTTTTTAATGGGAGAGGGTGAAGGAGGAGAGACACAAATAAAATTAAACCTTCTAACTGGATGGTCAGTGTTAAAGTTGTTTTGAAAATGATTGTTAGTTTTGTTAACTGGAAGCAAGTATGGTGCCAGTCTGAAAAATAGAGGATAAGCTTCATTGAAATCAAATGTAAACAATTTTCAGCCCAGATGAATGAAGTTTGATCCAGTTGTTTGTTTACATGTCACCTAGCTTGTTGATAAATTAACCAATCTCTGTAGAGTTCACACCTCCATGTTTATTATACATCCCCCCCTAGTGCTGCCCTCTGTTGTGTTTTTCTCACCCTATCTGACCGATGTTTGTAAACAACATGTGTTGGTCATATAATAAACATCAAAATAATTAGTAATGTAGACTCCCTAAAGGTTGAAAGTGTAAAATTGCAAGGAAGCTTAAGTTGATCTGTTTGAATTCAAGTCATCTGTGCAAAAACAAATTTGAAATTTAGCTTTATTGCGATTGCGTCATTTCTTAAAATTTCGATTTTATTTTATTTTAAGTTTATGAAACAGTCCACTGGCGTCATTTTTCAAAAAATCTTGCTCTGAACTTTGGTCACTTTCAATTTCATGATAATATTTTGTAAGCATTGCTCTTTTATAAAAAAAAAACCAGCACAAACAATGTCAACCGTAAAACAAATCTTGAAATCCATGTGAACACTTGACAATACATTGATAGCAGCTAATGAACTTTCCAATTTGAGGAAGTATATCAATAAATGATTAATTTTATCATAATGAAAAGTGGTATCGGGTGTCTAGAAGAGTTAGCATACCCTGCCTGGCACCACACCCACCACTGCTACTCAATGATAATATAAAAACTTCTAACATGAGGGTCAATTTTAGGCCGATCACCTTGAACAAATCTTAAAAGAATGTTAATAACATAGCATAACTCTATGATATATATTATTATAAGTAATACATTATTTCAATTCTTCACAATCCCTTACCCAATCCCTTACCCAATCCCCTACCCAATCCCCTACCCAATCCCTACCCAATCCCTACCCAATCCCTACTTAATCCCTAATAAATAGTTATCCTAATATATAACCCTAACAAAACCCCTAATATCTTCTATTATAAACTGTTATATAGGGTTGTTACAGCGTGATCCTTTAACCCAGGGTAAACCTCGGAGGGTCTTTACGGGAGATTAGACTGGGAGGTTATAGTGGTATAAAGGAGAGGTCAAGGACACTGGACAATATGCCTGATTGACTGTTGTAAATAGAAGTTTATTCTATGATAATTGTGTATAAATCTTCAGTATTATTCGACCATATTGTATAATTTTCTCTCAATATTGAGATATAGGTAGTTAAGTGAGACATTAATCAAAAGAAATGGAAATCTAGTTTATATTTTACTGCTCTGAAAATTGTACTAAATAGCGTGTACAATTGCATGAATTTGGCGAGAGCTTTCGTTTTCGTTTGCTGTGGTACTAGAAATTCCAATAATACTAACAGATTTTATGAATGGAATGGCGCAAATTGATGCTATCAGTGTCCCCGATTTAGGGGACAGGGGTAAAATTAAAATCCTTCTCCAAATCTCTTGCACTATTAGTAATTCCCAATAATCTATAAATACTATAATATTGAATCACTCTAATAGGGGCCGATGATTTCTGAATTGTATTTAAAGCATTAAGACCCTTCTCCAAATATCCAGTTAAAGTCATTTTACATGACTTGTTTAGGGGGCAAAGATGATAAGCATTCGCCAAATCTCCAGTTATAGTCATTTTAGATATATATGTCACAGTAGAGATTCTAATCCAGTAGGATTGGCAATCCTCCTAGTATAGATGCCAATTGTGATCTCTACTAGTAGAGATGCCAATTGCAATCTCTACTAGGAGGATTGCCAATCCAACTGGGACAGATGACAATTGGCATCTCTACTAGTAGAGATTCTAATTATGATTTCTATCTGTGCTAGTTTAAATAATGATCCTGATTTGTGCAAGGGCGAATGGGTGTGTTTCAAAAGTCAAGTTTTGGTGTCGGATGGATTTGATAGATTATTTTCTCTCTAAATTTTGCTGGTTATTATGGAATCAAACTTCAAATATTTCAAGAAGGCACCAAAGTTTAAAAAACTTCTGTTGAATAATTTGGTGTTTATTTAACATGAATACAAGTTGAAAATTGATAGTTGGTCAACATTTTACATGGTAAAAATTGTATTAATGCAAGAGAGTGGACTAAACATATTGTAGTTGGAACCAAATTTCAGAAATTTCACTCTCATAGTGTATTTTTTTCAAAAAATGGTTTGGAATCATAGAATATTGATGTGAAATGCATAACTTAAGATATATCTGACACAAAATGAACTTTGTAAAAAAAAAAACTTTTGATAAAATTTTTATTTTCTGCACAAATTATTTGTTGCATATCATCTTCAATATGATCATGATCCTAAATAAGATAAACAACATCAAATAACTTATTCTGTACTTGTACATGTATCAGGACAAACTTAAATTGACTGATTCCTTTATGTTTTATACTATATTTTTTTCACAAATTTCTTGTTGCATATTATCTTTCTACATTATCATAATCCAAAATAAGATGAACAGCATCAACAAACTTATTCTAATACATGAAGTTATGTACATGTTTTTCTTCATTTGGTATAATATTTTTTTGTATTATCAAAATCAAGATTTCAAATTCAAAATTATTTTTTTCAAATTCAAAATCAAAATTCAAATTTAGAGAACAAATTCAAAATCAAAATTTCAAATTTTTGGATTTTAGTTTCTACTGTGACATATACATTTACATATTTCTTTTTGATCATTTTGGGAATTGTCAAGAGATTATCAACATGACACATACACCAGGTGATCTGTTTTTATTTAAATCAACTCATGTGAATACATATGGATTAATCTTGGATTATCAACATGGAACAAGATTTGCAAAGCTGTTTGCTTAACTTGATTAAGTTAGTTGTGACCAATCCACAAAAGGTGTCAGTTTGAGGTGAAATCACTTCTGAAAAATTATATCTTTAAATTATTGTTCTATTCACAGTTATTTACTCATTTTCTTATTTATTTTTATATATTATATATTTTTATGAATTTGATCCCTTCATTAATTTTTCTCTGTTTATATTTTTGATAATTGTCCCCACCCCCACATCACAAATGAATAACCTAGCATAATTTTTAACTATGTAACTAAATATTATTTCAAGAAATCTAGAATCAAGCCAACAAAATCAGACAAATAGCACCAATTAAATATTATGTCAAGAAATCTAGAATCAAACCATAAAAATCAGACAATAGTTGATGATGCAAAATTAATTTTATTTTGGATTTCAATTTGTGATAAATAAGTGATAAATATTTTATCAGTAGGATTGCCAATCCCCCTAGGAGGATTTGCCAATCCTCCTAGTAGAGATGCCAATTGTCATCTGTCCTAGTTGGATTTGCAATCCTCCTAGTAGAGATTGCAATTGGCATCTCTACTAGGAGGATTGCAAATCCTACTGGATTAGAATCTCTACTGTGACATATACATGTAATAACGTAATTATGTCTGCTTTATTTTCTTAGGTAATGAATGCCTGAAAGGAAAAATTTAGGGTTATTTGTTATCAAAGAGTAACGTTCACTGATTCTTGAAGGAGATTAAGGGGCCAAAGATTTAATAAGAGACCCAATAGTTATTTAAGGTTCTGTGTAATCTAAAAATATCAAAATCATGGCAGATTTATTTTCTTCTTATAGTAAAATGTTTGTTTATTGTACAAAGAGTAGGGTCCACTGATTTCTGTAGTGTATTTTAGGGGCCTGGGGTTAATCTATAATCCTTCAATGAGCTAATTCTACACTCAAGTACACTCTTGACTTTGTAGATTTTATTTTCAAAATATTTAAATTGTGATAAATCCATAATATTGAAGTAAAAACCACAATATTATGTCTATAATCATTAGAAAGGTCTTTCAACTTTTGAAGTTCACCGTAGGGCTTCTTAAAGATTATCCCTTTGATTATTTAATATTTATCTAAGCTTTCATAATTTCCCTCCAAATGAGGATAATATGTAATATCTTTGAAAAGATTTACTTTGATTTATTTTGGGTAGAGGTTAAGATTATCCTTTCAGTTATGCAACAATTATCAGAGTTTCCATGATTTCCTTTCAAATTTTTGGCTAACATGAATGAAAAGCTTAAGGGACATTTTCACTAATCATTCGACCAAAAAACTTTTGATCTCAGAACCTGGATTATTTTTTTAGCTAATCTATAATCTGTAAATCTGCAAAAATTCTGAACATACTTAGATGCCATTGGTTCCAAAATTTCAGATTTCAGAAACGTGAAAAAAACTTAAAACATAACTTCCATATCAGCGTTCTAATCAAATTGGCAGAAAACGGGTACATTTTCTCAATCAAATTCAATTAATTCTAATGAGTGTAGACAGGATTCCTTTTAAAAATCGAGACAAGTTTTAAAGAGATTGTAAAGAGGTTTTCTTAATTATTTATGCATGTATTGGAACACTGATAGCATCAATTTGCACCATTCCAATTTTCAATCAGACATGTGTGGTTCCAGCAATTCTACTTTTAAACCAAATTAGACGTCACATCTTCAAAATATGCTTACACATCAGATCATCACAGATGGGATGTTATCAAAATCTCTTTACATTTTTAACCAATTGCCTATTGGAATAATTTCTTGAAAAGAATATTTGATACTTTGTTTAAGCCCAGCCTTAACCAAAAGTGAGAGCCTAGCATAGCCGTCGGGGCCCACGAATCAACAGAGGGGAAAACCGACTTATTGCCAGAATTTTGGTGATAATTTTCCCGATTTTGGGAATTTTTTGCCCTAACACATAATATTTGGGGGAGAAGCTGCCCCCTTGTCTCCTACAGCTATGGAGCCTAGACTGTCTCCTCAAACCTCGCCTAATCTGTTGATTTTTTCATGCAATCTGCTGTTCAATTTCAAAATGAAAAGCCTGCTTTAAGTTCGTAAACCAATGTAGACTTGAAGATAGTAAGAAATATTGTGTTTTAGAAACGTAATCTAATTGTTTGTATAAAAACGACATGTTTTGTTGTCTGGTGTATTTTAACCTTTTAAACAAATCGTCTTGTACCTGGTTTAAAAAGTCAAAATATTTCTGGTAGATTATTTTACTGTGTACTGTGAGATACCTTGGAGTCAAAATATGAACCTTTAGCTAGGTGCTGGTTGTACCCACGTCTGATTTTGAAGGGAAATGTTTGAGTTCCACGTTTGTTCAATCAAATATACCTTAGTATGAGTGAATTGTGCCAAACATTTTGCTCTATTTTCACTATTAGCATTTTCATGAACATAGACAAACACGCCCAATCCTGACCCCCTGAAAAAAATTATGGCTATGCCACTGATTTGGATCATATTTTTATCTTTGGATGTATTTGCCTGACTGAGGTGATTAGGAGAATATCTAGAGATCTAGTGATACAAAATTTATTTGGTTGATACAAAACAAACCTAGTTGATCTGATTTATACCTGGTCGATAGGAACAAAACTTTCTGGTAAATATACACGGTCGACTGGGAGAGAAGTCAAAACATGTCTTGTTAGTCTCAAATTATCCATTTCCCCTTCCCTGTATTTAACACTCTTGTTTTACCGGTACGGTACTTTAAAACATACCACTCTGAGTGCTACAGACTGTGCATGTTAAAGATTGTTTGGAGGGGCTGACATCAGATGTGTTTCTAACAATAAGTAGGTGAGGTAAAAGGGGGTGGGTCACAGGATTGTCAATGGGGGCTCACACAAATTTGAGAGAGTTGGGCTAAGTCAGTCCCTCGACCCCCTCCACCCCTAGATATCACTGGCTAACATGGAAATATGTCTAGTCTTTTAGATTGATAATGACTGAGGAAGTGGACAGACGTCAATATGCTGTGGTTTATCTTATCTTGGTGATTATTGTTATCAACTGTAAATACTCAATAATTGTTTTATTATCTCCCTTACTAGTACTCAAACTGATATTACTAACTAGTACTCCATACTTTATCAACTAGGCTGTATTTTAGGGGCGGATCCAGGATTTAGGGAAAAGGGGGCTCTGAAATATAACATGCTTAAAATTCAACAGCAAGCGCCGAAGGCTCGAGTGGTTGGGTCAAATTGACTCTTGGATCTGCCCCTGTATTTACCAATCTTGTCTGACTAGAGCTCAATACTTTAAACTGTTAACAGAATTGGTCAAATCCTAGTCAGTGCCTAATCATTTATAGACCGACTTGAATAGAGTTGAATGTTTAACTGTTAACAAAACTGATCAAGAGTGCTCTGTCCTTTATAAACTGTTGGTTAAAACAATGTTAAAATACAGTTTTGAGGTACCGTAATCCTTTGTTCTTTGAGTTCTATTATCAAACATATTGGTAGTTATTGAACGCCACTCAGCCAATAATCAATCTATACCTACTAACTAGTACTAGTTGTCATGAACTAATCTTACTTACCTACTCAATACTTTACCTGTCTGATTAGAATTTCAATATTTTAAAACTGTGAACAGAATTGGTTAAACCAATCTTACTATCTGACTAGAGCTCTTTATTGTATTGTTAGTATTTCTTGGTCAAAACTATAGTCAACAGCTCTTTCTGTCGGTACCAGTCTTGTCTGTCTACAGCTCTGTTCTCTGTATACTGTAATGTCCATATTTACTAGTCATGTCTCACTGGTGCTCTGCAAAGTGTCAATTTTCAAAAGCAAGGGAATGACATTATTTATAGCAAGAGAACACTTAACAGAGACAAGAATTACAGACATTTTGATGTATCGATTGGATGCTAGCTGTGTTCTTTATACAGATACAAGGTCTAGATAACCCTTTTTTACAATCATTTTAAATTTCTTGACTTATGTCATTTGACCCTCTCTGACAAAATTTGATTTAAGTTCAAAGCATCCCTCAATTTTCAGTTTCCAAATTGTAGCTAATTACAAAGATTTAAAATTTCAAAATGTAAGAAGTGTACAGTTTTTACAATATACTAGACATTTAAGATAAATCGCGGCAGTCTGTTAGATTGGTTATCACGATTCGGAGATATCATCACGTTAACTGCACGAAATTGTGATAAATTTACACTTTTACTGGAACATTAAAGAATCCCCTGGGGTAAGGGCAGATGTTTCGACAGGTGTAAAACCATGGTGATTCTAAATTTCAATGAAAACTTCAGATAAACATACTTCAAAATAATGATCGAAAGTTTGATAAAAGTTTCTCAATTTTACCTTCAGATTTTTAAAATATTTAAGATAATGTTTTCATGTTGAAACAAATTTGGCACTTGAGGTTTTACACGAGAAAGATAAAGAAGAATAAGAAATTTGACTTTATATTTGCTGAATATATTGATAAATTCTAATGCATGAACATGGTTTAAAGTTTAATGGAAAGGGAGTGTCCAGGGGGAAATTGGGGTGGGGGGGGGGGGGTGTGTTTGGGATGTCAAAGCTCCTACATAGCTCATTGATATGTTTCTTCAGTTACAATTTACAAGATCAGGATTTACAACAGAGGCCTGGGCGTTCCTCAACTGTCAGAAAGGCTTGCCAATGTTTCTATGAACATAAAGACAGTAAAAGACTTGCATGCATCACCATCATTATACATCCGTTTTTGATTATCCAGACCTAGGATTAATCCTCATGCAAGTGTGGGGCCTGGCTGTCCAGTCTGGAGCGAAGTCTCCCTCTCCAGGCTTGTCTGTTGTTTGGGTTGGTCAGGTTTGAGAAAATTCCAAAATATATTAATACACAAAATCCTCATACCAGAGTGTTTATTGGCAAAAAATTGGCCATAACTTGTTATAATATATCAGTAAAAAAACTTGAAAATTGCCAACAGATTGCGCTTAATGTGCACATTCTATACTCCAGTGTTTATTGTGTGCATGCATGTGTAAATAATGTGCGTTTAATAGAAATAAAACACATGTTGGTGAGATGATTAGAAAGTTGATGTATTTTCCATGACATCAGCAGATGTTGTTAAAACATGATAAATTACAATAAAAACTCTACAACTCTTTCTTCTTGAAAGGAAACACTTTTAAGAAAAAGAAAAGAAAGAAACATATTTTACAAGAAAAGCAGTATAAGTTCTCATAAGGATCCCTTCTACCTGCTGGTTCCTTCGCCAAACCTCTTGGTTTTGATCTTTCCTAGTCATCTTATCCTTACACCAAAAGTCTAACAACTAAGATTCAAAAGGATCCTTTCTACCAGCTGGTCCTTGACCAAACCTTTTGGCATTGATCTTTCCCTGATTATCTTTACCCATTTACAGCTGGGTTGATTTGAATTGTTAATGAAGATGACTTATTCGAGGTCATCAGACTTTCAAAATTAAATTATCCAGCTGTTTTCACTAAAAATAGATCTTTTGGGCATGAAAATTTCCAAATACACAAAATGTTCATATTTATTAACAAAACATTTCTAAATGGTGAAATGTTTTTTGACCAGTTTGAAAATCATATAACATGAATATATGGTAGAAATATGTAAAAGTTTTGACCTGTTTGTCACATTAACTAATTTTTGTTTTTCTGTCTATTTCAGAAATAATTGGAAACAATAAAAAGTTTAACATCAACTTTCAAGATGCAGATGGGTAAGTTGGAAATGTTTTTAATTTTTTTTGTCAAATTTTGTTTGATGACAATTTAACTATCCTAGAACTCTATGCCTTTAGTAAATAAAAAAAATGGTGATGGGCCACGAAGGGCGGGAGGGAGGTACCTTAAAACATTTTGAAATATTTACTCATTTATTGATATACTTCCTAAAATGATAAGTTCATATATGCTGCTAATGTATTGCCATTGTGTTTACATGGATTTCGAGATTTGTTTTATGCTTGGGAATCGTTGGTGCTTGAGTTTTGTTATAAAAATGATTAAATGTGTAGAGTAAATGTGTTATACTATAGTGACATTGTGACACAGTTTACTGCCAATATACTGGTACTGTTTAGTATGACATAGTAACACAATGTAGTAAATAACTCTAGATAGATTAGTACCGAAATATATCATACTATTGTCATAACATATCAGTATTATTATTAGTCTAATTATTATCACACTGGTAATATAGCTCATAATCTACCTTGATTATTATATACTGAGTTGTGAATATTAGGATCCCAAGAACGCACCTGACCTAGTTATTGGGGTCCTTAAGGTGATTGTAAAGTGATTTTGCTAACTTGTATGTATATAAGGGACACTGATAGCATTAATCTGCATTGTTATCAATTGTAGCTTCCGGTAGATCACTTTCAGTGACGTCATAAAACGTGTTAGTTTTAGTGGAATTGCAAGAACAACAGACGTCGGAATGAAAATTGGAATGGTGCAAATTGTTGATGCTATCAGTGTCCCCTATATACATACAAAGTTTAGAAAATCACTTATCTCGTTTTATATATTAAAACATTTCAACATTTTGCATTGACATGTCAGTCAGTATTACCTGTAGAACCAAAACTCCTGTTCGACATTAACAAATGATGCACAATTCTACTTAAAGTGATTATAAAGTTGTTTTCTAAACTTTGTATGTGTATTGGAGACACTGATAGCATCAATTTGTATAATTCTACTATTAAAACTGTCTCAATATCAGTGTTTTATGAATGCACGGTTTCAGAACGTCTTTTTGACATGTCTGTCTGTATAACTGAAGATTACAATGAAACATACCGGTATTGATGTTTATTTATAATATTTGTATTTCTGGAGATAAAACAGTCGAGAAATGAGTCAGAGTGATAAAATGACTAAATGATCTAGACTCGAGATCGGATTATTCTGACTCACTAAATAAACTACGTTAAATAAATAACAGACGTTACCTGTTGTTTTACCTGGGTTACCTGTATTCTTACCTGGATTCTCGTTAACCTGAGTCAGGTAATCACAGACAATAACAAAACGTTAGCAAAATATTGACAATCATATCTTGATATATAGCCGTTCCTATAATTCATATTAACTCTTTTTATTGTCTAGTCGTTTATATTCAGAACATTTTTTGAGTGAAATTGAATTTTAAGTCCTTATCTTAAGATTTTATGACAAATTTGGCCAAGAAATGCTCTCAAAAAACTTAAAAGCATCAAACTGTAGAGTGATATTTTTAGTTGTTGAAGAAATTATAGGAGTGACTAAAAAAACAAAAACTTGGTGCCGTTAAAGATTTTATCTGTTCCTGGTTTGGTCTAGTTCAGACTTTTTACTGGTTGTAGAACTAGTTGATCTTTCTTTCTTGTGGAATTAATAAGTCATGCATCTTTAAAAAGTACTCAAACCAACGGCACATTATTGCTTAGAAGACGACAATCCAACTTGCTACTGAATAAGCCATGAAAGCCAATGTTCAACCCAGCGTTAGAAAAGAGTAGCAACATTTGTATCACTCATTGTGTCTGAAGACTTCTTGATTGCGGCATGCCCTATCCATGCTTCCTACGTATTTTAGAGTGCCTAACTATTGAAGGCAATTGTTGAAATACTATGTAAGTTTGGATATCCAATGTTCAAAAGTCAATTTTTTTGGAAGCTGTTATTAAAATATACTCACGTTCTTGTAGCAACAATTCTGATTTTAGCCAGTCAATCAATCTAATGCCAATGTCTAATGTTGCTAAAGGAACAGAAAATATTCTTAAAAAAGCCAGTTTTATCTGAAAAAAATCTGTAACTTTTCATTGTTATGGTAATGTTATTATCTCTGACAACTTTCATTGTTTTTAAAAACAATATTATTAGTCTGCTGTCAGTTATTCTAAAGAAAATAATTTCCTAAACAGTAGAAATCTTGAATTTTTATCAGGCTTTGCTTAGACTTCCGTATTGTTTTACAAAATATCAATTGTTATCTTTAGTCATAAATTGTTAGCAGAAAATCTGAAATACTGGTGAAAATAAAATTAATTGTGTGGACTTTATACCAGTGACATCTTAAAGTGATTGTAAAGAGGTTTTTTAAACTTTGTATGTGTATCAGGGACACTGATAGCATCAATTTGCGCCATTCCAATTTCCATTCCCACGTCTGTGGTTCTTGCAATTCCCCAAAACTTAACATGTTTTATGATATAACTGACAGTGATCTCAGTGATCTGCACAGATATTAATATAGCTTCAGGTAGATCACTGTCAGTGACATCATAAAACTTGTTAGTTTTAGTGGAATTGCAAGAACCACAGACGTCAGAATGGAAATTGAAATGGTGCAAATTGATTCTATCAGTGTCCCATTGAAAGTTTAGAAAACCTCTTTACAATCCCTTTAAATAATCATTAGTTACAGGGCTGGATTAATTGGGTTCTCATTATTGTCAATGGGGGGGCTCAGCACCCGAAATTTCAGATTCGATTATACAAAATTTGAAGTGGTGAGGGCCAACCCCAAACAAGCCTTAACTAGATATTATTTTCAGTTTTTGACTTCAGGCCACAGATCAATTTATAATAATCTTGTTTTATGACACTTTTATCTCCTGTCAAATCTGATAAAAAAATTATATTTTCTGGTATTTGGCTGCAGGGGGATTCAAACTCAATCATATTTTTTGACAGTTTTAAAAAAAACCCCAAATTTTGTCAAATTTATTAACGTTTTTTTTGTCAATAAATAAGAAAATGAAAGAAACATCTATATTTAATAAGGATAACAACTTAGATTCCGTGAGGAACCTTTCTCTCAGCTGGTCCTTGGCCAAACCTCTTGGCATTGATCTTTCCCGAAAAAAAGATATATCAAAAATCAGTCAGTTATATGAAGGCCTACATGAGAGGTCAGGGACCTTATTCTCAAAAACTTAACTTATTCTCAAAAACTTAACTTCAGATGATTTTAGTGTTCTAGAAATCTCATTGGATAATCACTAAAATCGATTTTAAATGTAGTCTTATTATCCAATCAGACTATTGTATTTCCTAAAATCTGGATTTTATCTGAGAATAAGGCCCTCAGGTCATGTCAGAGCAGTTTGGCTACGTGCTGTAATCTAGCGCAAGGTAAAATATGTAGGTAAAGTCATGTTCGTATAGATATGGAGACATGCTCAAGATAAAACAACAATACATGACGTAGTTTAAAGATTACCGGTACAACAAACAATGATAGAAGATAAACATAAACTGTTGAGATGGCTAGTCTTGATAAAATAATTGATAAAAATAAAGTTATACTTTGAAATAAAATGATGTATTAAAGGGATTGTAAAGAGGTTTTCTAAACTTTCTATGTGTATCAGGGACACTGATAGCATCAATTTGCGCCATTCCAATTTCCATTCCGATGACTGTGGTTCTTGTAATTCCCCTAAAACTAATGAGTTTTATGAGGTCACTTCCAGTGAACTGCATAGATATCAATAATAGTAAGAAAAACCATGAAGTAGTTTTAGAGTTGGTGAAGTTTATAATAGAAATGTGAAAATCTTATAGCTCATCGATTTGGCTTATTTATATGATAATTTTATCTGATAATTTACCCGAAATCTCCAAATTTTGTGAAGAAAAGTTGACAATTGAAATGTTAATATAAAGATTTGAAATTGGTATGTTTATATACCCTACTTGAGTTGAACATGTCACCTTAAACTTTTAAAAGATTCGGGAATGTGACATGTAAATAGAGTTATTGAAGGAAAACGACAGTGAGAATAGGTAGGAGAGTTTAGGCTCTATATTGGCTGACGTATTGGGTGCAAGAGTATAGGACTTTGCTTCATGATCTTTTGGACTTCTCTAACCCTATTTTTTTAAGGCAATCTCCTGGTATCCCATCACCCACTCTAAGTGCACTTTTTGTCACGGACATTATATCTATAACTTCCCAAATTATAAGCATGAAATACGTTCTGATATATCTCAGAAGTGATTCACGAGGCTCTAAAATACAAAATTTCCTCGGGTGGGGCTCAGAACACACCCCTAAACCCCAAGACTGCAGGGCCTCCCTCGCTCTGCTCGGTCACATAATGCTCTTTATAACACAGCTTTGCCCCAGCCCCTCTCATTTACTTCTGGTGCCCCTGAGTAAACTAAGATCCCACATGGTATACAGTGATCATTCAACTGTTAGATATCCAAAAATACTAGGATAATGACAGTTTCCGTTTGTGAGGTTGTATAGCACAGTGGTTAGCGCATCATTCTTAACAAACATGATGCCATTTGCTTGGATACGAGGAAATGGTGGTAGTTATGTTTGAGAGTTCGGTGTTCGGTTCTCGAACGGGGTGTGAAAGTCCGATGACCTTGAATAAGTCATCTTCACTCATAATTCCAGTCCACCTAGTTGTAAATGGGTACGGATAATCCGGGAAAGATCAATGCCAAGAGGTTTGGGCAATGACTAGCTGGTAGAAAGGATCCGCACGGAACCTAAGTTGTTAACCTTGTAAAATATAGATGTTTCTTTCTTTCTTTCATCAGTTAGATATCCAAAAATACTAAGATATGCTTCTGTCATGACAGTTTCCCTTATTGCACACTGTATGGCATGGGCCTATATTCATTAGCTTAATTAGTTTCAGAAAATAAAACTGCATTTCTATTCCCAGTGATACACCTTATACTCTGTTCTCAAGGTCACACCAAGGTCAAGTGACATCTCATCAATAAGAATTAAAAACTGTTTCTGTTGAAAAAAAATCTGTGTAGGAAATGAAGGGGACTGGTTGAATGATTTTTCAAGTGTCTTATTATTTCTGTATAATAATTATTCTGTTGACTGTCCATGCTGTAGAATATAGATTTTGAAATTAACGATTTGATTCAATATGCTCAGAGTATGATTGAGATTTTTCAATTTCCTGAGTTGTTATATTTGAAGTATATTGTAAATTGTGAAACGTGTATAAGTAAGTGTTGAAGACAATGCCTGTCAGACTTGCCAGAAATATAGAATTTTATAATTAGTTATAACTTCATTGATTTGTAGGAAATTTGCAACAATATTTGCCTGTCGAATATTGTTGGAAATGGTGAGATTTTTTTTATTTCGTGGCTAAAATGATGTTTTTCTGCAATTGTTTAGATAATACTTGTCAGAATTGCCAGAAATTTAGAATTTTATAATGACACTTTATTTTCATGTAGGGAGATATTAGGGCTGGGCGATATTGGTTAAAGTGGATATCACGATATTCATCATTAATATATCACGATATGGGTATATATCGCGATATTTTTAAGAAGGGTTTTTACTGGTTTTTGAAACAAAATGTTCATGTTTTGTTCTATCAAAAAATCTTAAATGTAAGAAAAACAGTAAATATCTGTCAAAAACAACCAAATCTTCAAAAGCATGCAAAAACACATCTTTTTCAAATATCTAAAAGTATTAAGTTATGTGTCAAAACTGTTAAAATGACTTTATCTTGACCAAAACTTAACGATATAATTACATATATCACGATATGGCGATATTTCGGTATTTTTATTTGAGGCGATATTACTAACGATATAAATTCCTATACCGGTATTTATCGCGATACCGGTATATCGCCCAGCCCTAGGAGATATGCCGACAATATTGTCTTGTCGAATATATTGTAGGAAATAGCAATAAAGTTTTTTATTTCGTGGCTAAAAATGATATTTTTCTCGGATTGTTTAGATATAAAAACTTCTGAATTTGTCTAGTATGATCTATTTAACTTCGATAGAGTATAAGGTTAGCATACTCATAGCATTACCATAGCCGTAAGAGACAGGGCAAATATTATGTTTTCGGGCAAAAAAATCCCCTAAATCGGGCAAAAATTCGGGCAATATGCCGGTCTGCTCCCCCGTTGAGTCGTGCATTACTAGTATTCACAGGGATAAAAAGTGTAGCCTAGCTCTCTCTCTCTCTATAAAAAAAAGCCTAAGAATGGAAAACTTAAAGGTTGAATGGTGATACGATTTTTCTCCTAAACTAAGTTGATCAGCCCATATTTGATTTCAACAATCAGGTCTTATATAAGAAAATAATACACCAATTAAAAAAACTATAATCGGCATTAAACCATAACAACAAGTACAGGGCTGACAATTGGATTATCAACTACTGTACTGATTGTTTATATAAATTACTATAATAACTGACATTAAAATATCTCTGTCTGTACTGGATGTTATGGTTTAACTGTTAACTATTTCAATAATTATAATATTACATCAGATATCACCCTACTATATGCACTGATTGATCTGAATTTTATAAATCATTTTCATGCCATGTGATGCAATGATGGACCCTATGACCCTATGACACTGTGAAATATGATATGGTATGATCAAACATGTTGACTTGTGGAATCTACTCTCTATTCTGGTAGAATAATGTAACAGCTACAGAATCTGGCACAGATATATATGAGAGACTGTGAATGGAAATTCAACTTGATAAAATCACTAATATAGAAAATTATAAAACATATTATATAATAGTAGGCCTATAACTTAAACTAAAATTCAAAGAGATTATAACTGGTTGAAGAATTAAGCTGTATTATTGTGGTATTGGGTGGTACAAGGCTATTTTGATATTTGAGCCAACCACACGGTCCACACCCTTGTGAAGTCTTATAGAGATTTGGTATAAAATGCCGAGCGGGCTACTGTAGAGCTGAGCATAACCCTATTTTGAAAATTCTCTGGGGGATATTCTTTTGAACAACTGTTCCCCATCTAGATCTGCTACACTTTGGTATATACCAATAGTATGTGTGCGTCAATGTCAACTCGTGGATGCTTGCTTATGGCTCAGAGAGTTAGATGCTTGCATGCTAGCAGGAAGGTTCAGAGTTCAATCCCAATATGGTTTGAGATGATACCTTCAGATTCTTAGCCCAATATGTGTAGAAAAGTGGGACTCAAACACCATTTCATTTCAAAGTCATCTGCCACATCATGTCTTCAAATTCTGCCTTTATTTATCCTACTCTGCCTACTTATTGGGTGAATTTGGAATGGTGAAGCTTTAGGCCTGATTTACCCTAGCACTAGATTCTATCCAGCATTAGATTGAATATCGCTTTCGACTGTCTGGTAGCCCATCTTTGATACATTATAACTTTGAATCTAAGGGGCAAACTTAACCATCCATTGTTTAAGAAATTTAAACCTAAGTTGATAGAACAGTATTTTAATCCCCGATTGAGTAACTATAGAAATATAATATTAATATAGAGGCCATGTGAAATATGATAGAATTCACCAGATGTTTGATAGTATTCTGATTATAATATAAGGGAAGTAACTGCTGCTTATGTGTATATTACGACCACAGTTATTTATTTTGTACTGAAAATTGTAATCAATTTTTCATGACTGTGATAAAGTTTGATCAACATATTATACATGTATTTAAAAAAAATAAATGAAATGGAGTTTTAAATCTTTATTTTCTGCACCTGTGTAGGATATTGAGGACAAGCAAGGCCATGCAGTGTGTATTGAGCGTTATAGAAGATACTTTCCTATAGAAGCACTGGCCAAGGTCACAGTGTGTGATGGATAGCAACATTGACCTGTCATCCATAGTCCTCTTTGATTTCCAACAGTTCCATCCAGAAAACATAACTGTTCTACAGTTGAAAACAAAATAAAAGAATTAACGTTATAGTCATTTTTACACCATATTTGTTTTTTTCATGCAGGGATGTAAACGACTAGGAAATATTATTTTCTATTTTAATATTTTATAATATGTGAAGTAAGGGGAAAACGTTGTTGTTTTTATTTAAATATTTAATATTTTAAAATGTTGTATATTTCAGAATGTCTGCGTTACACCAGGCCGCCCTGATGGGAAATATGGCTGTTATTACGATGTTACTAGAACACGGAGCTGCATCTGATATCAGAGATAATAAAGGTTCGTAGTTATCTCCCTTTATATGTTTTCTGCCCTGCGATCTGTCAGCAAAATTTTCCATAACCTTATCTAGATTTAGTCAGGCAAAGATAACTGTTAAAGTTTCTAAAAGTTGATTAAAGATATACATATGTAAATAGTCTTCAGAAGTACTTAAACTGCTCAGATAAAACCTTAAATTAGAAATTTCATCTTTTATTTCTATACCTGTCTTTTGTCTATCTGGTGTAGTCTCACTAAATAATTGGTGGAAAAAGTAACTTTAAAAATCTTTTTACCTTAAATTAAGAATTGAGAAAAATCATATTACTAAATCCAAAACGTCTGTTTTTTTCCAGGAATGATTCCACTACACTACGCGACCTGGCAGGGTAAAATAGAACCAGTTAATATTCTCATACAGAAAGGTTCCCCAGTCAATGAACCAGCCCTCAATCTTGATACCCCTATTCACCTAGCCAGTCAACATGGTAACTTTGATGTGGTATGTATGATATTATATTTATAAAAACATGCAGATTTAAGAATCTTGGTGGCCAAATGACACCTATATTGATTTACCTTAGGATTATTCAAACTTTTCTGTAGACCTTAAAGTGATTGTAAAGTGATTTTCTAAACTTTTTATGTGTATCGGGGACACTGATAGCATCAATTTGCGCCATTCAAATTTCCATTCCCACGTTAGTGGTTCTTGCAATTCCACTAAAACTAACGCACTTTATGATGTCACTGACAGTGATCTACTAGAAGATACTATTGATATCTTTGCAGATCACTGTCAGTGACGTCGTAAAACGCGTCAGTTTTAACGGAATTGCAAGAACCACAGACGTCGGAATGGAAAATGGAATGGTGTAAATTGATGTTATCAGTGTCCCTGATAAACATACAAAGTTTAGAAAATCACTTTACAATCTCTTTAATGATGTAAATATCTTGCTCATAATCCATGCACTACATTACCCTAGAGTTGATTCAAACCTTAATACAACCCACTCTTCCTTTTTCCTACAAGTGTTCTTATTATAATAATAATTATGTTAATATGATATTCCAGGTAAATTTATTATTATTACACCAATCAGATCCGACCTTGTTAAATCGTGATCGTAAAACATCGTTAGATCTTGCTGCCGAGTTCGGTAGGATGAGGGTAAGTAGACATTGTAATTCTCAATTGTATCAACCTCGGTACTAGATTAGCGGCTAGATAACCTCCCTCGTATACTATACAGTAATCGCCATAGTGAGTTCAGCCAATCACAATCATTCTTCAGACAGAGCTGCTTGATAACCTCGTATACTATACAGAGATCAATCACTCATATCAACTTCTGAACTAGACTAGCGGCTAGATAACCTTGTATTCTATACAGAGATCAATCACTCGTATCAACTTCTGAACTAGACTAGTGGCTAGATAACCTTGTATACTATACAGAGATCAATCACTTGTATCAACTTCAGAACTCGACTAGTGGCTAGATAACCTTGTATACTATGCAGAGATCAATCACTGGTATCAACTTCGGAACTAGACTAGTGGCTAGATAACCTTGTATACTATACAGAGATCAATCAGGCCAGCCTTAAAAATATCTTTGTTGCGGATTTCAAGGGATAAAATCTTTCACCAGGCAGGAAAGAAATAATTTTTTTTAATCAAGTTAGCCACCAGGAAATTTCTTTAAATTTTTTTTCGTCACAACTGATTCACCAGGCAGAAAATTTTTTTTTTTTTTCAATTGGGAGATTGGGGTAAAAAAGCGAAAGACTTTATCAAAGTGCGTAAATTCATGAAATTTCAAGAAATGGACATTTTTGACAGCATGGCAGTACCAATGGCAATGAATGAATGATGACTGCAGACTAGAAATTCTACTGTACAGTGTAGTAGAATAGAATGGTACTTGCTCTGTTCTATTTATTCTTGTTACTTGTACTGCAAGATCTAACAGCTATATTCCCAAGTGTAATTCATATTTTGAAAACTTTACAATCCTATCCTGATTTTTTAACTTGCACAGAATGAATGACGATTATTTTAGCGATTTAAACTTGCAAAGTTTTTAGCCGACATGAATAGGCATATTCTAACTACAGGTATGCCTGCAAAGGCAGTCATGAGCTGAATGTTTACAGGCTACATTAAAAAATAACCGATTTTATGAAACGAAGATACAGATACATTAAATTTGTACTTCCAGTCTCGCATAATAATCTACCAATGGTGGAAAGACTTGCTAAACGATGTTTACAAACGTCATATTGATGATTGAATGTTATCATAGCAATATGAAAACTTTAAAAGGTTTCAAAATATCGTTTTGTGGTAAAGATTTGGCTACTGTAAAATTTCGATAATAAAAGTGAAAGTAGAAATACCCGGATGTTATTATGTCACGTGTTATGGGGTGCTTAAAATGTTAATAATCGTATGAAAATTGATCAAATTATCATCTTAATTAGGGGATTAATTAATAAGACAATGATAGTCTCGTTACATGATGAGATTAACATGTTTTATGGCAATCAAAATTTAAAATAAAGCGGTAGAAACCCGATATTATCGGGAGATTATATATGGTCATAATGAGGTAAACGACGGAGTTCGAATGGCATTTCCGGTAAATTTTGAGATAAACGATGGAGTTCGAATGGCATATTCGGTAAAGAAATGGTCATAATGAGAGATAGACGACAGAGTTTAAATTGAATTGAGCGTGGGTCATTGATTAGAATAAAATAATATGAAATGGTCGTAATTTGGCAGTAGCTATACACGCTGGATTTGTAGCCTATACGGAAAAAGGTGGACTTTTTTTACTTTCTCATGCAGGGGATACGCACGCACAATATTTTTTTTAGTGAAAAATCCCACACGGCACTTTTTACATTATTTCAAAACGACCCAGCCGGGAAATCCGCTTGATAACCTTGTATATTATACAGTAACCGCCATATTGAATAAATAATAGTTCACTTGTATCAACTTCAGAACTAGACTAGCATGCTTGATAACCTCGTATACTATACGGTAATGGCTATATTGAATAAATTATAGTTCAGCCAATCAAATATTCTTCAGACAGAGTAGTCTGCCCCTGCTTTCAATGCAGCAAATTAACATCAATGTTAATGTTCGTCTCGTACCTTGCTTACTTGGTTTTCGCCTATCTTCAGTTCTTCCTTCAGGCAAAGTAAAATAGGACTTTAACCTCTATTTCATTTCATTTTACATGCCTAGTTTGTGGATTTCAGGCAGTGAAGTTATAATGAGGTATTTTATCTCAATAAAGCGTAAGAAAAAAAATGAAATGAATGGAGTTTTACATCCTGCTTTTCTGCACCTATATGGGCTAATTGAGGATGGGCAAATGCCATGCAGTGTGCAATGAGGGAAATTTTGCCAGGAAAGCGGCATAAGCCTGCTCTTATTTTTGATTTCCAACTGTCGAGGGATCTTTAATGTGCACAGCCAATAGCACACGGGACCTCGGTTTATTGGGGCCCCTAGTTTTTGATTTTTTGATCCAGACTAAGATAATAATATATTTCAGGTGGTAGAGTTATTATTACGAAGTAATCTATGTGAGAAGATAATACTGGATACGTCAAACGACATGAAAGACAACTCCGCCACGACATGTTTACATCTCGCAGCTCGAAACGGTCATGTTGATATCATTAGGTAAGCTCCTAAACCACGACCAATGTTTTCTAAAGTGGGTCAGGCCTAATCCCGCTTTATCACTAATAAATAGTGTACAAGTATCCAACTAAACAACTTAAAGGGATTGTAAAGTGATTTTATAAACTTTGTGTATTGGGGACACTGATAGCATCAATTTGAACCATTCCAATTTCCATTCCGATGTCTGTGGTTCTTGCAATTCCACTAAAACTAATGTGTTTTATGACGTCACTGACAATGAGCTACTATTGATATCTATGCAGATCACTGTCAGTGACGTCATAAAACATGTTAGTTTAAGTGGAATTGCAAGAACCACAGACGTCGGAATGGAAATTGGAATGGCGGAAATTGATGCTATCAGTGTCTCCGATACACATACAAAGTTTATAAATTTACTGTACAATCCCTTTAAATATAATCGAGAAATATGAAACGCGCTATGAAAATATTCTTTGTGGTTTGTGGTTAAAATCTTCAATTCTAAGATATGGAATAAACCATAAAAACGTACATTTGTTATAGGGATAAAAAAAAGTATTTTTAAAAATATTTGAATATCTGTTCTAACCCTATGTTAATGATTAGTGTTATTACTTTATTTTGACGTGGATTCTGCTGAATGTTCACCTCGGCCTGTGCTTTCGTAATTCCTATTATATATTGTTGTTACCACTCTCACCTATGATAAAAAATCGAATATAAGTTCCGACTGTATTGAAGACTAGTGATTTTTTTTTAGCCTTGATAAATGAACGTGATATAAAATATATGATAAAGAACGGGTCAGTTAAAGATATAATTAACAAAAGTGATAAAAAATGATTAAGAGAGTTCGTAAGGTATAAATTATCAGTTGACTGAGTATAGAATATAGTTTGATAGGTTTACTGATATCTAATCAGAGAAAAATACTACATATACAGACATTACATTATTAGCTATGTGGACTCTCTGAAAGGGGGAAATAGAACACAAACATACAGACTTATTAGCTATGTGGACTCTCTGAAAGGGGGAAATGGAACATAAACAGTAGTGCTGGGTATTGCCAACCATGTCACGATACGATACATATCGCGATACAAAGGTCACGATACAATACGTATCGCGATATGGGATAAAGGGGCAAAAACTAACACTTCATTTTCAAAGTTTCAATATTTATTTATTCAAAGCTTTAAAACTTTCTAATCTGATAATTTAGTTGATAGTAGTGGTCCATATCCATGTCTTAAAATATTTCCCAACAATTTCAATCAAGTCGGTTAGAAAAAAATTGTGATTTCATACGCTAACTTGTAAATAAATCCTCACTTTTATGAAATGAGAGGTATCGTCAAGTATCGATACACGACCTCGCGATACGATACGCGTATCGTGGAATGTCGTATCGCGATACATCGATACAACGATATATCGTGCCAGCACTAATAAACAGACATTATATTATAAGCTATGTGGAGTTGATAAATATAAACTTAAATGGAGTCAGGTATTCAAAAAGAGTGAGCATTCAATGCATGAACATTACAAGCTATGTGGACTCTCTTAAAAATTTTCTTAGTTGACAAACTTAAATGTTGGTACCAAAATACATTATTAGCTATGTGAACTCTCTGAAGGACAAACATACATACCAATATATACATTACGAGTTATGTGGACACTCTGAAAGGTTTATTCCTAGTTGAGAAATACAATCCTAGAGTGGCATCATGAGACTTACCAACATATCAAATTAACTTTATTAGCTATGTGGACTCTCTGAATAAGAAGCAAACCTTATCAAATAGTGTTCAAGAAGTGTTAAAATGCCCTGCCACTATTGAAACCCTTTATCAGCCTTCAGCTTTATCAACTATAGCTGACCGAAGTATTATACAAGACCTATAAGAATATAAGATATAAATTATAATCTTGTTACCAGCTGACAACCTTAGTTTCTTATCAACATTAGATTTAATTATTAATCTTCTACCAAGATATTTTATATTTCCTCCGTCTTCTTCCTCTCTTCGTCATTTTTTATACACTGATAGCTATTTTAACATTCGCAATATTCCTCCAGTTTTTTAAGTTCTATCCTCAATTCAATTTTTGGACTTGTAATCAGGTTTTGATTGTTTTTTGATTTACTGAGTGGTTTTGGAATTTTTTTTTAACACAGTCTTAAGTTGTGGTCCTAATTGATGTGAAAATGTACCTGATTGTCAGGATATTTTATAAAGATTTGTGTGTTGAGGTTGTTTTGGAAAAAATTTCTTCAATTGTTGCATTGGGCTTGTGTTGTTTGTGACTTTGTTTTCCAGGGAAATTTGGGTTCATTTTTTGGCTGAAGTGAAAGGATTTTATCAATGTTTTGTGATGTATTTTGTTGGATGAAATTTTTAAATGATACACCAAATTGTGTCAAAATGTTAAATGGCGCAGACTGGATGCTGATTTATTTTTTATTTTTAAATATTTAAAGTTGTATATCATTTGAAGATAAATTTGAAGTTTACAATCTAGAGAGGTATATATATATATATAGGTATTCTGGTGATTTATTGAAAACATCTTGTGATACAGAATCTGGAAAAGATTTGAAATAGTAAAAATCCATTTATTTTGCTCTTGGAATAATTTACTAAACACCTAATGGTACTTCACTTTGTAGTAGTCCACTACTATACAACTATTACTCTCGATTTTGCCATGATTTTTATACGCCCTCATCTCTCTATGAGGACGTATATTGTAGTCACCCCTGTCCGTCCGTCGGTCCGTCCGTCCGTCCGTCGGTCCGTCCGTCAACATTTGCTCGTAAACGCTCTAAAAACTAGAGTTTTTGACGGAATCAAATGAAATTTGATATGTGTATACATATTCATAAAACGAAGATCAAGTTCGAATTTGAGCTATTTTTGATCGTTAGAAACAGAGTTATTGCCCTTGCCCCAAATCCGTCGGTTCGTCCATCAACATTTGCTTGTAAACGCTCTAAAAACTAGAGTTTTTGACGGAATCAAATGAAATTTGATATGTGTATACATATCCATAAAACGAAGATCAAGTTCGAATTTGAGCTATTTTCGATCGTTAGAAGCAGAGTTATTGCCCTTGCCCCAAATCCGTCGGTCTGTCAGTCAACATTTCCTTGTAAACGCTCTAAAAACTAAAGTTTTTGACGGAATCAAATGAAATTTGATATGTGTATATATATTCAGAAAACGAAGATCAAGTTCGAATTTGAGCTATTTTCGATCGTTACAAGCAGAGTTATTGCCCTTGCCCCAAATCTTAAATATGCTATTACTCTCTTAGTTTTCAACCGATTTTGATGAAACTTAAAATGGATGTTATTGGACCTAAAAGTTTAGTTTTCTCCTGATTAAATTTTTTCCCTTTTCGACTTTTTCGTTAGGCGTATATGGCCGTGGTCCACTATCTTGATTAATGGAATTGTTTTACCAGGTTTTTTATATAAGTGAATTTCAAATGTACTCTACTTGCGCCCTGGTTGTTCATATCCAGTTGATCAAAGGGAGTAAATTCAAATTATTCAAAAAGAGGTCCTCGGATAAATGTGTTGAGAACAGTTTCCATTTAGAGTTCAATTCAGCAACTGTTCTTACTTATCCAAAAAGATGAGATTTATCAAAATTCAAAGTGTTTTAAAGTTTTACTAGGTCATAGAGTAAATAAAAAGATAGTGGACCACGGCCATATACGCCTAACGAAAAAGTCGAAAAAGGAAAAAATTTAATCAGGAGAAAACTAAACTTTCTCAAACCTTTCGATTTAGATCCAATAACATCCATTTTAAGTTTCATCAAAATCGGTTGAAAACTAAGAGAGTAATAGCATAGTTAAGATTTGGGGCAAGGGCAATAACTCTGCTTGTAACGATTGAAAATAGCTCAAATTCAAACTTGATCTTCGTTTTCTGAATATGTATACACATATCAAATTTCATTTGATTCAGTCAAAAACTGTAGTTTTTAGAGCGTTTACAAGCAAATGTTGATCGACAGACCGACGGATTTGGGGCAAGGGCAATAACTCTGCTTCTAACGATCGAAAATAGCTCAAATTCGAACTTGATCTTCGTTTTATGAATATGTATACACATATCAAATTTCATTTGATTCCGTCAAAAACTGTAGTTTTTAGAGCGTTTACGAGCAAATGTTGACGGACGGACCGACGGACGGACGGACGGACGGACCGACGGACGGACAGGGGTGACTACAATATACGTCCTCATAGAGAGATGAGGGCGTATAAAAATGATGTTAGGAATTAAAAGATAAAACATAACAGTCATCCATTCATAAATTACAATTCTATATTTACAACCAATAAATAGTTTATCAGGTGATCTAAAGTTGTTGAAGTAGACTGAGATTATTTCTAAATTAATAAAAACTTGGTGAACAAACTGACTTTTAGTGCAAGAACTTATAAAAATGATGTTAACTTATGTGTTTTATTGGGATGATAAGAATTAAAGTGCAGATTTGATATTTGTAGTTTGAGTGAAGTTTCCTGCACAGTTGTGGAAGCAATAATATTTTTTTTCCCAGTGTCTATTTGGGTTGATTTTTGCAGATTTGAGGGAGTTTTTTGTGAAAAAGGTGATATGAGAATAAAATTCCTGTAGAAAACACTGGCCAAGTAGTGTTACTGAGAGTTCCTTTGTTTTTGTAACTTTATGAGTTGTGGGTTATTGGTTTATAGTTTCTTTCATGATTTTTGTTAGTGGTTTCTCTGGGGATAATTTTTGTTTCCCACTCATAAAACTTAAAAGTGTTCTGTCCTAGGGTATAATCTGTGACATAGTGGAAGCTGATTGTTGAATTTAATGCTGTCGTAATAATATAGTCTAATCATGAATCCAAGAGGATCAAGAGTGAATTTTATCAAACAAAAGTAAGAGATTTACATTGGGGACAGCTTGTCCATCTTCTTGATTGGATTTTCCCTAGTCAGAAAAAAACAGCTATAAAAGTGTATTTTGAAAATTGAGAAAACTTTACAGGACAGTACAGGACCTTATTCTATAAAACTTAATTTAGATAAATCCAAATTATCAGAAATGCTGTCATCTGATTGGAAATCAATTTAAGTGATTCAGTTTGAAACATTTATATTTCTCTAAAATATCATAATTTTATATTTTTAGGTTGTTGTTACAAGCTGGTATGGATATTAACAGAACTACCCCTAAAGGTACCTGTTTACATGAGGCAGCCCTTTCTGGTAAAATAGAGGTGGTCAAGTTATTATTAGATGTAAGTTTAGTCTATCTACATCCTCAACCCCCCCCCCCCCCATCCCATCTATCAACAAAAACAACCCCTATTGTCCTCTACCCTACACCCAGACATATCAACAGAATAAAGCATCTCCCTTTCCCCCAACAACTCTTTCCCCAACTTCTAAATGTTTTTTAAACTGAAAAACCTCAATCACATATGTATCAATAAAAAAGTTGCCAAACATGTCAAATGCATAAAAACACCAAGAATAAAGAAATATGCAGATTTTGATAGAAACATGATATATTATTGGGAGTGTATTAGGTAAAGGTTGATATTGATATAAAAATAAACACCAATACAATTTACATGTGTTGTCAAGCTGTATGCAGACCAGGGGAACTAGCTGAGCCTTCAATGATTGCAAACACTGAGTAGCGTGCTAGATAACCTTGTGTATTATATTATATGAAGCCATATAGTGAAATTTGAACTTTCAGCCAATCAAAATAATTTTTCAGACCGAGTTGTCTGTCTCTGCATTCAAATCAGCCTATCAAAATTTTGAAAAACAAGAGTTGTCTACTCTTGCCCAGTTACCAGAATACCAGGCAAGATGTCTACCTATCATGGTAAATCATAATGTTACCCCCGAACATTTATGAAGGTTGTGTTGAATGCTCTGCTATTCCTGTGGCAGGCTTGAGAAAGATACACCTGTAAATATATACAGTTACTACATGTTACCAGCTAATAGTCTCACCTGTAGGGACTAGATAGAAAGCCAGTTTACATCTCACCTGTAGAAATATATAAGAATATAGAAAGGTGCTAGATAGAAAGCCAGTTTACAAATTGATAGCACATTTTTACACTCTCTCATATTACAAACACAATAAATATCAACACAACACAATTTATACATAACAATTACTGTTATATTACAATGCAATGTTTAAACAATAATTCTCACTTCATGATCAAATAAAAATACAGAAACATTGTTTATTTACTACATTATGACTTATTTTATATGCCATTTAAACACAACACGACTTTATGGATAACAATTACTACTGTTTTATTATAATAATGCAATGTTTTGACAATGGTTTTGGTAGATGCGTGGCTCAATAATGAAAATTATAATGGTAACTCTTTACAATCCCTTAAAGTTGAGATACATTTTGATATGTTAATAGGTCATGTTAAAACTTCTTGACTATTATCTTTAAGAAGTAGATATATAAGTATATTTGTGAATGAAGTTGATTTTAATGGCTTCCATGATATTTACCATTTTTCATCGCCTGATATCAGAACTATGTCAGGAAGCTTTTAGTGGAATCGGTCTACAGACTGACAGAAAGATAGATATCCGTAGAAAGATAGATAGATAGATAGGTGTTAGATTAGATTATTAATTATCTTCTACACTATTTTAATAGATTAAACGCCCACACTCTAATGAGGATGTGTTTTAGGTAGAACACACACTAATTAATGAGGATGTCTTTAGGTAGAACGCCCACTAACTAATGAGGATGTGTTTAGGTAGAACGCCCACTAACTAATGGGGATGTGTTTTAGGTAATTAGGCGTTGATACCTAGAATGCCCTATAACGCCCACTCATTGATTGGGAGATATGTTTTAGGTAATAGGGCGTTAAGAATTAAGCGTTAACAGATTAGAGCGCCCTGTAACGCCCACTCAGTAATGAAGATGTGGTTTAGGTAATTGGGCGCTAAGAGTTGAAATCCTCAAACAGATTAATAGCTAGAACGCCCTGTAACACCCACTCACTAATGAAGATGTGTTTTAGGTAATTAGGCGCTGAAAGTTCAAATCCTCAAACAGATTAATAGCTAGAACGCTCTGTAACGCCCACTAACTAATGAGGATGTGTTTTAAGTAATTAGGCGCTAAGAGTTGAAATCTTCAAACAGATTAATAGCTAGAACGCCCTGTAAAGCCCACTAACTAATGGAGAGATGTTTTAGGTAATTAAGCGCTGAGAGTTCAAATTCTCAAACAGATTAATAGCTAGAACACCCTGTAATGCCCACTAACTAATCGGGATGTGTTTTGAATAATTAGGCGCTGAGAAGTCAAATTCTGATGGAGATTTATTGCAAGAACGGCCTGTAATGCCCACTCACTAATTATGATGTGTTTTAGATAATTATGCGCTGGGAGTTCAAATTCTCAAACAGATTAATAGCTAGAACGCCCTGTAACGCCCACTAACTAACTAATGAGGATGTGTTTGAGGTAATTAGGCACTGAGAGTTATGTGAATGGGTTTGTCCAATTTCCAGGAAACATCTAAATAAACTATATTTTCCACCTCGGTATTTTGCTGAAATGACTATTTTAATATTTTGTGGTCAGATTAATATAAAGAAATAATTAGTTCTGTTGGTAGCCAGTTGGTTGGAAAGATAACCTAGAGGGATTTTATCTTTATAAAAAATATCGTACTAAAAACTATTTTAGATAAGATAAGAGTTATCTCCCAGTAACATTTAGCCTTTATATAGTTCTTAGATCTGGTGATTTATTATAAATTAAATACGTTTCTATGGTAAATAGTTGGTTTGTAATCAAGGTGTATCTATAATATATCTTTAAAACACCAATAAATAGTTAAATTGCTAAAAAAATTCATGAAAATTTACTATAAATGATTAATTATAGTCAAAAGTTTTCCTACGACTTGGTTGTGTCAGTTAGTTGAGACTAGAATGTGGTACCAGGCAGGGTATGCTTACTCTTCTAGACACCTGTTATAACTTTTAACTATAGAATATTTACTCATTTACTGAAATATTCCCTTAAATAAAAAGTTCAATAGCGTTAAAAATCCCTTGACAGTTGGAAATCGAAAAAAAGAGAAGACTAATGCCGCTGTCCTGGCAAAATTTCCCTCATTGCACACTGCATGGCGTTTGCCTGTCCTCAATTAGCCCATATAGGTGCAGAAAAGTAGGACGTAAAACTCCATTCATTTCATTTCATTTGCTAACAATATATTGCATTGTAAATAGGCATCACCTGTCTTAATTAACCCAATCTGGTACAGAAAAGCAGGACATTGACATGACCAATTAATATATATCGTCACATGTTCAGTAGAAAAACAGGAAGTGCTATGTAATGTTGTGTTATGTAATAAGTGTAGATTGAAGGTAATTTTCACGATTCTTACACCTGTGTTTCTATAAATAGATCCAGGTATTTCTAGGTGTATTACGGAGCACATGCATTTCACATTACCATGTTTATATAAGATATTACTAGTTCTAGTTCTTTACAGTTACATGACATTTATAATATCTCAAAATCAGGCGTTTTCTCTGAATGTTTATGATTTTGATTATTTTACTGGACCCATATGCATAAAACTTAACACTGAGTTAAATCCATATTTAACCCTTGAAAACTGGGATAAATCAATGGTTTATTTAACTCTGAATTTGATTCAAAACCTGAGTTATTTTTTATGCATATTGGCCCAGAGATTTTTTCACAGATAAGTTCTCATTCAACACTTATCATCGATTTTTTGTCTTGGGGCAAATGTTGATTGGTCATTACAAAATGCTGAATTAAAACCTTTAAAAGGGTAAATTCATAAACATTATATTTCCTCTCCATTGCTAGAATGGGAATCTAAGTAAATGTGAAGGCTAAGCAAATATTTTGACAACTGTAAGTTCTAAATTTTGTCTTGTATGTTGGAACTTAAAAACACGTAAACTTTAAGAACTCTGTGAAGATACTAAAATATTTCCTTGGAATTATCGTAACTTACTGACACAATGTTTCACTAATTATAAAACTGTTATAATAATTAACTTAGGAATGTATGGTCGTAACGTTACTAATAATAGCCTGTTTTATATCTCTATAACAATACAGGTACATTACATGTGATGTGTATATTACATTGTTGACTGTAGCATGCTGGGATAGCAGCGTTAAGTTTAAATCATTCCGTCGTCGTGGTAAACTCGTTAGTTGAAAGAATGTTAATTAGCAGTAAATTATTGTGAAATATTTGTTAGTTTTATCAACCAGTAGATCTTAGTTCTTTCTCTACCGTAGTTTTACCTCAACATTTTAACAAAGTTTTGATTGAAATATACAGTGTTTCTACAAATCAAAAGAGAATCACTTTTAAAATAAATTTAGCAATATCTCGAGGATGGGTTGAAAAGTTTAAAGGTTGACAAGGATCTGAAAAAAAAACAATGTTGTTATGATCAAAAAATGTTTAATGTATACCAAGTTTCATAGCAGTGGCATAAGTCCTTCCCAGTCAAACTTTGAAATTTTCAGACCACCCTTGTAAATTTGAATTATAAGTAAAATACTACTAAACTATATATAATCTGTATTAGCTATTTGGACTCTCAATAAAAATATATGCACTAAAAACCACCTATTTAACTTAAAATTAATTATGGATCTTGGCAGGTCAAATCACTTGAATTTGACAACTTTCCATGATAAATATTTTGATAAAGTAAAACCAAAAAATATAATGTGTGTAAATATTTTAATAGGGTTAGGTCTACTGATTCTTAAAAATGAACAAGAACGATATTTTGTTAGTGGAAAAAGAGGGAAATGGTTTGTGAACAGGAGTGGGAAATGAAATGAAATAAAGTTTTTTATAGTTTATGTATAACTTAAAGTGATTGTAAAATGATTTTCTAAACTTTGTCTGTGTATCAAGGACACTGATAGCATCAATTTACACCATTCCAATTTTCATTCAGACGTCTGTGGTTCTTCCGATCCAATTCCAATACAACTTACACGTTTTATGACCTCAGTGACAGTGATCTACCGGAAGTTACTATTGATATCTAAGCAGATCACTGTCAGTGATGTCATAAAACTTGTTAGTTTTATTGGAATTGCAAGAACCACAGACATCGGAATGGAAATTGGAATGGTGCAAATAGATGCTATCAGTGTCCCCGATACACATACAAAGAAAATCACTTTACAATCCCTTTAAGTTAAAGGGTATCTTCATATAATAAGGCCTAGAAATGAAATAACATATTTTGAGAGAAGTGTAAGGCAGGTATCAATGTAGATACAGGTAATATTGTGATAACCTGTCAAAGTATTTTTATGACTACCTGATATTTAGATAGGGTCGTTGTATCAAGTAGGTACTACAAGTTAAAATAAATATTATTTTAATGTAATTTTACCGTTAGTTTACTATTAACCTACTAACAGCTTGATTTCTAGTAGATAAATATCAGTTGGTATCTTGTAGTAGACTATTTAAACCATTAAATCTACAGGAATCGGTTAGTTCTTTTTAATGGCCTTGCCCCCTACAAGAACACCAGAGTGGCTCGATTTCTGTCTCTATACCTAGAGAGAGCTGCAGTGAGTTAGTAAGACGCTTGCTCACTTACCTGAAGATTTCTTGACAATTTGGACCAGCCCCATCATTAGGGTATGGTCCATGGGAATTCAGCCCCAGCAAGCTAGAATTGGGCCCAAGCAGGCTTCTGACAAAACCAAAAAGATGAATGTTTGTTAGGATTTGGACACACCAGAATCATCTTAAATTTAAATTTGCTCTATGGGTTTCTAGGAAATCTGGTTTACAAAATTTCATGGGGGAGACCGCCCACTCCACTTGCATATAAAACCTGGGTCCCAGCACGAATTAAATCCTGGTGATGGGGCTAGTTGGTACAACCTCAGTTCCTGCTGTACCTCCGTACCAGATGTTAATAAATAAAAGTTATTTAAACCTGGTGTAGAGAGTCCACATGGTCTGTAGAACATGTAGAGAGTCTACATGGTCTGTAGAATCTATGTTAGGAATGCCAATTAAAGGTAATAAAGACTGACAGTCAGAATACAGACAGAGTTAGTTGATATCTGGTCAATTTCAGACCAAGGAAAATCATAACATTGTACTAGAATTTACTCAGATCGTACTGTACTAAGTTCATTCTAAAAATATTGGCAAAAGCATGTTATTGCCAAAACGCTCAACGTTTTGAGCTTGGGGTACATGACAAGGTTTGTTAACTTTCTGAGAGAGGCATGTTAGTCATAAAACATGGTCCTAAGAGTTTAAAACCAAAATGGACAGTTGTCCACCAGCAGAATCACTGTCACTATAAGACTTAGACCCATGTTGAAAAAGTATCATGATGAGTTGGTTGGCAGATGACAAGTTATTGTTTGCTTCCAGCAGCTGCTGATATCACAAACTAGGTAGTTGTGGGTAGATGGTAGATGACAAGTTATTGTTTGCTTCCAGCAGCTGCTGATATCACAAACTAGGTAGTTGTGGGTAGATGGTAGATGACAAGTTATTGTTTGCTTCCAGCAGCTGCTGATATCACAAACTAGGTAGTTGTGGGTAGATGGTAGATGACAAGTTATTGTTTGCTCCTAGCAGCTGCTGATATCACAAACTAGGTAGTTGTGGGTAGATGGTAGATGACAAGTTATTGTTTGCTTCCAGCAGCTGCTGATATCACAAACTAGGTAGTTGTGGGTAGATGGTAGATGACAAGTTATTGTTTGCTTCCAGCAGCTGCTGATATCACAAACTAGGTAGTTGTGGGTAGATGGTAGATGACAAGTTATTGTTTGCTTCCAGCAGCTGCTGATATCACAAACTAGGTAGTTGTGGGTAGATGGTAGATGACAAGTTATTGTTTGCTTCCAGCAGCTGCTGATATCACAAACTAGGTAGTTGTGGGTAGATGGTAGATGACAAGTTATTGTTTGCTTCCAGCAGCTGCTGATATCACAAACTAGGTAGTTGTGGGTAGATGGTAGATGACAAGTTATTGTTTGCTTCCAGCAGCTGCTGATATCACAAACTAGGTAGTTGTGGGTAGATGGTAGATGACAAGTTATTGTTTGCTTCCAGCAGCTGCTGATATCACAAACTAGGTAGTTGTGGGTAGATGGTAGATGACAAGTTATTGTTTGCTCCTAGCAGCTGCTGATATCACAAACTAGGTAGTTGTGGGTAGATGGTAGATGACAAGTTATTGTTTGCTTCCAGCAGCTGCTGATATCACAAACTAGGTAGTTGTGGGTAGATGGTAGATGACAAGTTATTGTTTGCTTCCAGCAGCTGCTGATATCACAAACTAGGTAGTTGTGGGTAGATGACAAGTTATTGTTTGCTCCCAGTGGATGCTGATATCACAGACTAGATAGTTGTTGGTAGTTGGATTGGTATATCGGATGGTACTGTGCTGTTGGTTTGGTAATTTGAAAATTTGTAAGATCTGGTCTGGTTGAATGACATGGCAGTGAAACTCAGCCTTGAGTAGTGCGACATGAGTAACAAGTAGCCTAACACATTCAGTTTATATTTATGATGGTATATGATGATCTGGTGGTGGAATGATAACAAGGATTGTTTGAGGAATGAATTATCACAAGATTTATTATAGTAGAATGGGTAAAAGATTGAAGTGAACTATAATATATAATTTACTGTCTAATATTTATTATAGTAGAATGGGTAAAAGATTGAACATGAACTACAATATATAATTTACTGTTTATTATTTATTGGTTATTATCCTGTAATTTACTGCCAGAAACTTTCACCACTTCTGATTATTCATTGTTTATTTCTAGTGTCTATTTCACACTTATTAGATCTAAATGACTCTTATTAGCTCTGTTAGTGAATTGATGCCCGCCCATGCAGTTTGCAATGATAGTAAACTTTTGTAGTTTATGGTATTATTATCTCTATTTCAAAATTCCCTTTCAATCTTATTTATCATAATGACAAATATTTTTTATAATGTAGAGGATCAATGCCATGCAGTGTGCAATGAGTAAACTTTTGTAGTTCATAGTGTAACCTGTTCATTTCACTTTCATAATCTCTAGATGAATTGAAAAGAAGTTTTAACAGTGGCATAGCAAGATATTTTTCAGTAGAAGGGGTTGTGCCATTGGCATGAAATATGTACAAGTACTGTGAGATATATTATTATTATTATTATGATATACACCTCTACTATAAATTACAGAATGAATGTTGACTAGAGATGATATGATATGGTGTGGTACTTGTTGGTACTTTGTAGTAGTTTGTAATATATTTATATAGCTGAGATACTAGAACTATACTAGAACTATAGAAGATTGTAACTTTGTTATACAGTGTTGAAGGATTCTACTTAGTGGTACATAGTGATATTTGGTGTCAGTTTGTTCTAGGTTTTTAAGTTTTGATATTTCTTGGCTGCCTTTAAATCTTCCAATTTTGCTCTTGGTGAACACTTGACAATTCTTTTAAAATGTTGGAATTCACAGTTGTTATTAATGAGGAATTCCTAGGAAAAGTGCTGTCATGAGATTTGCTAGATAAAAAAAAGTTGGATAACTCAGTGATAATATGTGATACATTGTGGTATTTGGTGTCAGTTTGTGCTACATTTGAAAAATATTTCTTGGCACTGCATTTGAAGTATTTTGCATTGGAATTTGGGCTTGTGATGTTTTGTGAAGTACTATATGGTGTTAGTTTGTGTTAAATTTAAAATTTTGATATATGTTGGAACATTGTGATATCCAGTGCCATCTTGTTTTTTAGTTTTATAATATTTCTTGGTAATGTCTTTTAAAAAATTGAAATTGCACTTGGTAATGATTTGTGAAACATAGTTTTACAAGTTTAGAAGTTGTAAATGTATATAAAAACATGTTTTGATGTATATAGTGTATGAAGTTTGAGGTATTATTATGTACGAAGTAGGAACAAGTTTTTGTGTATAATGTGTAAAGTAGAAACATGTACTATAAGAACTTGTTTAGTTTGGAAGAGATCTATGTTATTTTGTGCTATGTTGTTATTCGGTATGTTTATACACCATCCTGTGATATACACCCTGCAATATGAGGAATATATCAACTTGTCTTTACTGTAATCTTAGATATATTGTGGAAAAATGTACTTAAATAGTGTAAAAGTTTTGCTCAAATGTTTTTTAAACATTTCAATTGACACTGTTAAAGATTTGATAAAAAGATTGAATCTTGGAATCATTTCAATACCAGGATAATTTGGTGAATTGGAACTCAATTGTTAATTGACACAGGATTGAATTTTTGGATTTTATTTTTGGATATTGAGACGTAACTTGTCTATTTGCAGCTCAAGGCATCAGTATGGACAGTGTGGCGTGAGGCAGGGTATGCTTACTCTTCTAGACACCTGATATCACTTTTCATTATGATATACTTTCTCATGTATGATTGATATAATTCCTCATGTGAAAAGTTCATAAGCTGTTACCTATGTTTCGTCAAAATATCTTTGGATTTCAGGTTTCGGTTCGGATCGTTAGTACTTGGTTTCTATTTTCATGGATTATAAATGTGTGTTCTATGTTATAAGGATTAATGGATGGAACTCAACTATGTTAAAATCTAATTGGGATAAAAGTTATATTTTTGAGGCATTTCTGATCATGTTCTTCTTATAATTACATAATTGTCAAAAACTTTGTTAATTTGGTGCGAGACTTCAAAGAAATTCCGTCTCACAGTTAATTAACTTGTTTCTTTTTTTTAATTAAGTGCCATGTTTTTATGAATATTGTGAGACTTCTTGCAGCATTGGTATGTTACGTGAGGGGGTGTGTATAATTATCATGTAAAGACATCAAAAGAATGCTTATCGACAGAAACCTGGGTCCAGTTCCTAGCATTTAAGTAAGTCCAAGTCCGATATTTGACTTGAGATTTTCCTACTTATTCTTGCATACTTAAGTTGACAGGGTTTTGAGCACGAAATTGATCTTAAGCACAAGGCTAGGAACTGGGCCCTGGGACTCTTGTGTTCTAGTTTAGGTTGGTGTCTCAGACCTTGAATAAGCCATTTCTCCTGAATATTCCAGATGACCCAATTAAATGGGTATACATAATCCAAGTTGCTATTTATGTTTATTCAATGCAAGATGCTAAACTAAAAATGACGGCCAAACAATATTGACATGGGAATCACTGGTGAAAAATTTTTTTAGTCACCATGTATAATGTAAAAAAGTGTGCACTATACACATAAATATGCAGTACTTATTCTGATTGCAAGATTATTTGAGAGACTAGGACCCACATTCTGAGTATAATAAATGATTTATTAGAAGTAGTAAAAAATAAATTCTACCATGTTGATGAACCAATATCAATAAGTAAGTGAATGTAGAAAAATTAAGATATTTTCTTTGATGGTTGATGATCTTAGTTAATTATTAATTACTGTGACTAGTTCTACCTGTGTGATGACGAGAGGTAAATTATTTCCCTTGACCCTTGATATCTTACTTTTCTCGATTGAGGGAGAAAAATTTAGTCAGAGACTCAATGATTTTTTGAGAATAATCAAGACTGATTGAATATTTCTGGATTGAAATAGATTTTTGATGACTTGATTTTGAAAATGAGTTAGTATTTCATGGATTCTAAACAATTTGTTTTTCAGGCGTTTAGCGCATCGTTCTTTACAGACATGACGCCATTTTCTTAGATATGAGCAAAATGAGGTTGTTAATGATGAGAGTTTGGTTTTCGATCAGGGTGTGAAAGTTTGATGACCTTAAATTAATCATCTTCATTCATAATTCCAGTCCACCCAGATGGGTACGGATAATCCAGTAAAGATCAATGACAAGAGGTTTGGCCAATTTTATGTCAGAGTGAAAACTTGATTGTTTACTTGTGGAAAAGTAGAAGAACCAGCCTACAATCTGCACAAATTGTCTGACTGTAAAAACAAGTTTTGAAAAGTCAAGACATTTTGATCTGTGTGCACTCAATGCCATGCCAAAAACAGAATATCTTGGTCTACTTTAAAAAGGTTGTGTTACTTAATTCTTAATAACTTAATGTTCCACTTTTTCTGTTATGACCAAAATATTTATGTCTAAAATATGAACATATCATGACATTTAAAACTAGGACAAATTTCAACATGTGGTTTGTGTTCAGAGTTATATTTCCGTACCAAATAATTTCAAGGTCTTTTTTCGCTGACAAAAATTTTCTACAGAATACTGAAAGAATTTCAAGAATTTTGCAAGTGACAAGAAACCCCTGGCGTTGCTAAATCTAAACATTAGATTAGGTTTCAGTTGAATTTGACAGGTTTTCTGTTTCTAAGCAGGCAGACGCTCTAATTATTGGGTGTGAATTATTCCCCTTGGATTATGTTTCATTTTCTTATCTTTATTACATGTTCAGAAAGAAAAAAATCTGATAAAGTTTTGAGATTTGTGAATTTTTTGTGACATAATTATGGTTTAAAAGTTGGTAATCTGAGGAATTTTTGTGCTAGGGTAGGGCTGTTACAGTATCAAAAATTAGATCTCTGAATTGATGCTGGGACCTTATTCTCGAAAACTTAACTTATGATAGATTTTAGTGTTCTAGTTATTTGATTGGTCAGTTACTAAAATCGATTTTGAATGAAGTGTCAATATCCAATCAGATTACTTTCTTTTATTTAAGTTAAGATTTGGAGAATAAATTACCTGGATTGTTTAAGCTGTAATCATGTGAGAAAGTGTGAATTAGATATCAAATTTGACGTGATTTCATTAAAACAATTTCATCTTCAGTGCAGAATCTGTAGAGCTCTTGTAATTTGAGAATATTTTTTATGCTAGGCTAGGCCTGTGAAAGTATGTATAAGTTATGAATTGTATATCAGATATGACTGGAATTATGATGAGGTTTTAGAAATGTTTGAACAGTGATTGCACTAGTGAAGAGGTTAGGGTGGTTGAAATTACGTTACTGTTACAGAAGGCACTGGTTCAGGATTCAAGTATTATTAATATCAATGGTAAATATTGTTAAAAGTGTTTCTATTTTTCACTAGAAGTCAAAGCAACAAAGAATTTGTGTACATATCTTTTAACTAAAATACTTAAGACTGAGGAAGATGTATTTGGATGAATCCAAGTGCTTGTTTTAGTCTGAAAAGGACTGAAAAATGATTGTGGAGTGCCTGATTTGATAGTGAAAACATTAAAGGAATAATAGCTTTACTAAATCAAAGTATAACTTTAATGGTTGAGAATCCACTTACTGGAAATTCAGTGAAAATATGGAATGTTTTTTTAACACCCTGATGATTGTAAAAAGTGTTTCAGTAAGAGTAAGAATAATGTGTCTCAGAATTATTAAGGGGGTCGTGTGAAATTTAAAATGGGGAATAAAATAAAAGATGAGGATGGAAAAACTGAGACTGTGAAAGATGCTGAACCCTCGGATGAACCCCCACCACCCCCAGAACCATATAAACCCCCACTTGAACCCTTCCGACCCCTAGTGCTACCCAAACGGAAATATCATACCATATCGGCTCCTATGAGTCGACGTTTTGGACGCAGGATTAAAATGGGAACGGTAAGTCTGAGTTTAAGTCAAAACAGAATTGTAAAGAAGTCTTTTTAAACTTTTTTGTTGTACCAGGGGCACTGATGTCATTGAATTTAAATTTTCAATCAGATATCTGTGGTTCTTGTAATTATAGAAATGCAATATTTAAACAGAATATGCACATGTTGTCACACAGAATTTTACACTCTGCAATCTTCCTATGTAGCCCTACATAGCTTATGCCAAGCCTTCTTAACTCTGGGCAGTGAGACCCTAGACAGTGAGCAAATCATACAAGCTCGCTTTTGCAAGCTTAGTTCTATTTGGCCCAGGGCTGTTGATTTGGCTCTATATTTCGGACATGTCCGTCTGACCCATTCAAATGTCCGCCTGGGTCAAGGGTCAATCGGACATAAAGTATAGGCTACCCACTACGTGTTTTTCCATGCTAGTCAAAATGCCAGATTTGATGACAACTCACTGATAAGATATCATGCCATCAATCAGTGTAGGGTAATAGAAGGACATAAATACTAATCTAATTATCTGATAATCCCTTAATTACCTGTTAGAAGTGATCAATTAATAATCAATTCATTAATCTACTACCGGTACATTTGTTTACATTAGAATCGGACATTGAAACTTTGACCTATTTAGAAAGTTATATTTTGTGTTCACCAGTTACCTCCCTTGAAGTTACATTCATAAATTATCTCTCTATCTGTCAATCAATGGCAGTCTTAAAACTTTGCTTGTTTACATCAAAAAACGATGTATTTATGGAATTTGGAATCTGTTTAAGAGGTTTCATTATGTGACAATGTGACAGGAAACTTATGGAAAATATGTAGGAGATATGATAATTCATAGTCAGTGATGGTAATCACCAGGAAAAGCAATAAAGGGTTTTATAGAGGCAGGGGTGAAAAAATGTTGACCAAGCAAAAATGGCGAGCACGGAACTTGAGGTGATGAAATATTTTTATACAAAATTAATTTTGCTACTCTGATATTGTCAATATTATAAATGACTCGAAATGGTGGCAAACCGGCACTTTTAATGGACATATTTGGCCTATTGTCAACTCCCATGTCAATATATAAATGATATTCTACTTGAAAAATATTTATTGGAAACTGTTGTCAAATTGAGATTTCACGTTGAAAAATGTCCGATTGGTAAAAAAATAAATCAACAGCCCTGATTTGGCCCTTATATTTCATTTATAAAATGACCCTGTACAATAATTACCTGAGAAAGCCTGGCATAATGCTATGGTTGGCCTTGAATTTGATGATATTGTAATGTTTTGTTCATATCCAACTTATTGACAAACCTGATAGAGATATTAGGTCGGTCTTGGTTTATATCTTGCATACCTTCTGTACCTACCTACTTCCTATATACCTGTTGATATTATGTTGGCCTTGGTTTATGTGGTACCTACCTATCTATCTATACCTACCTATCTATATTATATACCTGAGTAAAAGACTATCTACCTATACCTGACTGCCTGACAATATGATTTACGACTTGACATCTGTTTTAGTCTCCACCCTGCCTACTATTACTAGCTAGTACTGATACTATAATTGTTTGTTAGTTGTATCTAAAGTTACTCTACATACTATTATAACTGATGATCTTAAAATACATTACATACTATTTCATTACATTTCATTGTATTCTATGCCTTGGCTAGTGATTTGTTATGTTACTCTACATAACAACATTGCAACCTGACTATGTTACTCTTAAAAGATACGAGATTGATCACAATTAATTCAATATAAAATTTTCCACAATGATCTAATTTTTTTCCTATGTTAAATCTGCCAATAACATTTGATTTAATTTTTACAAAGATTTTTAATGAACATTCAAACAGAACCAATACTCTGAATAAAAACAATTACTATATACCGAAGATGCAGTTTCAAGTTTCACTCTGGACATTGAGTAACACTAAAATATTTAATTTATTGAAAATTATTTTGATCTATTCATTACTGTTGGGTTTGTATAAGTGTTTTTAAGAATGTAGTGATATTATAAATGTGAATATTTTAGTTTATTAAAAATGATAATGATTTCTATTTATCTCTATTTCAGTGTGGAATAGACGTAAATCGTCCCAACTCTTACGACCAAACAGCCCTGGATATTGTTAATAAATTTACAACTCATAAAGGTGCCAAGGAACTTAAACATATACTTAAAGGTAAGACAAAGATATTGTTACTTAATTCTTTTTTTCAGGTTCACTCTAGTTATAAATAGAGTTCTTCCCCTTCTCTCACTATAAACTATTATAAAGAAAGAAACATCTATATTTACAAGGATAACAACTTAGGTTCCATGAGGATCCTTTCTCCTAGCTGGTTCTTGGTCAAACCTCTTGGTATTGATCTTTCCCGGATTATCCGTACCCATTTACAGTTGGGTGGACTGGAATTATGAGTGAAGATGAATTTTACACCTGACAGGGATCCAGTTCTGTGGAATTCCTATTACTCTTGTATTAGGCATTATCTTGGTGCAATTATTTCTGTTTTTCTAGTACTCACCGAATTCTTATTTATATATGAAAAACTGCATTTGTGAGATTGTTCACAGATAATGAATGTTTGTAGTGCAAGATGATATTTAATTAGTGCAGAGAGATGCAAAAACAGGAATATTTGTACTAGGCACTATTTGGTGCAATATTGCTAGTTATTTCTTGATTTTAGATTCTTCTCTAATACTTATATTTACGAAAAAATTGCAGTAATAAGATTTTCAAGAGATAATGTATAATTGTAGTACAGAAATGTTTTAATTAGTATATTAGATGCAAAAACAAGAAAATATCTGTTTGGTTTCACATAATACTTGTATTCTCTTACAATCCTATATTTATGAAAAAATTGCAGTAATGAGATTTCACAGATAAAGGATGTTTGTAGTACAGAATCCAGCAAAAACAGAACTTAGATCTGTGGAATTTACATAATATTTGTTTGTAGTAAGAATTATCTTGGTGTAGTTATTTCTGGTTTCTAGATAGTCACCGAATTCTTATGTAAGAAAAATTGCATTAGATTTTTTGTAGAAGAGAGTTATAAACAGGCTATAATTAGATAATATGTGTTCACTTTTATTCACTATTCTGATCAATGCTTACTCTTCTGAACACTAATTAGGCTGTTCTATAGTTTGACTAAATCTTAGAGTGAGCCCTTGTCTCATCTTCTTAATAGTATTGGATACTTGTGACCACTGGTTATCATCCAATCAGAGTGCAGTTAAGTTATGAGTGTTATTTTAGTAAATATATTAACTAGACTAGGCGTTAAGTTATGAGTGTTATTTTAGTAAATATATTAACTAGACTAAGCGTTAAGTTATGAGTGTTATTTTAGTAAATATATTAACTAGACTAGGCGTTAAGTTATGAGTGTTATTTTAGTAAATATATTAACTAGACTAAGCGTTAAGTTATGAGTGTTATTTTAGTAAATATATTAACTAGACTAGGCGTTAAGTTATGAGTGTTATTTTAGTAAATATATTAACTAGACTAAGCGTTAAGTTATGAGTGTTATTTTAGTAAATATATTAACTAGACTAGGCGTTAAGTTATGAGTGTTATTTTAGTAAATATATTAACTAGACTAAGCGTTAAGTTATGAGTGTTATTTTAGTAAATATATTAACTAGACTAGGCGTTAAGTAATAGTAGGCGTTATACAATGACACAAACCTTGATTCAATCAAATTTTAACACCTTTAGTATATAAACACCTATATACATACACAGTGTAATACTGGCGGGTTGTATTACAATATACAATCTAGTTCTATAGTCACAGTGGTATCACAAACTAACTCTAAGTGGGTAATGGGCACAATGGATTCTATATACATTCTGGTTCTATAGGAACAGTGGTACTAGAAACTCTTAAGGGTGCCATGGGTTTTGATATCCCCGATTTACCTAGTGTTACTGTTAAAGAGCCACGTGCGGTATTTGTTTCGGACAATCATCCGACGGTCGCAAAGATGTGAAATCTATAGCTTAGCTAATTAGAAATAGTCTACAGAGCTTACCGTTGAAATTTGAGCCTTCAAATCCATGTGTATCCTTAATTATCCGTGTTTGAAAGTCCCAATGCCCTACTACACATTGAGCGTCCCGCCATCTTGATAACAAATAAGTTATTCCCGTGGTGCAACAGCGCAGGTCAGGTCATCCAGACTACTGCACAGGCCCACACAAGCATACCGTATTTTGAATTGTAGACTTGGTCAACAAGACAAACAATTTTCACATTGGCTGGAGACCAGCCGCATACAGCAATGAAAAAAAATAAATAAAAGTGAATTTTTTAGTTTGAGATATATTTGAAGGTATTTTGCGATTTTCTTATAGTTTGAGTACTTCTGAAGACTATTTACATATTACAAAGGCCCAAAACGACTCCCAAAAATGCCGCACGTGGCTCTTTAAAGGGGACCAGTCTTCATTTTTATTGGTTGATTTGGGTCTTGAATATACTTAAGTATCCTTCAGAGGCACTAGAAATGTACGAAAATTGCATATTTCCTTTAAATATATCTTAAATTAGACATTTCTCCTTCTCATTCTATAGATGACATTTCTATGTATTGCATAGTATCGATAATGTGTAGTAGGGCATTATAACTTTCAAATGCTAATAATTATGGATACACATGGATTTGAAGGCTCAAATTTCAATGATGAGTTGTGATAACCAGTACTAAATTGTTGAACTAAAAAAGTCCCCGTTTCTGAGACTTGGAAAAATCAACCCACGAAAATGAAGCCTGTGCCACTTTAAGTGCCGTCTAGTTTTATAGTCACAGTTGTTGAGTAAAATGGCGCCATGGATTTAAATCCTGTTTAAATCTGATAAGCAGTGTAAGGTAGAACATCTTGTTATATCATACAGTATCTGAGTTGGTAATGATCCAGTGAAACCAAACAAAATGTTTCTGTCAGTTTGGAACTTGTCTTTGAATCAAAGTTAGAGATTTTCCAATCCAAAAAATTTATGTTAAAATGTAGATGTTATGTATTTGAGGGTTTTTTTTCTCAGTATAAATGTGAACTATGTATTTAGAATGTAGATATGTAAAGAGTAGGATTTGTATAGTAAATATTGTATAGAATACCTTTATATATATATACCTTTATCTATACCTGAATTTACACTTAAACTCACTCTCTGTCAGAAACTACAATCTTTGTCTAGTACTGGGCACATCTCCACTGGTGTCGTTATTGGGAGTCATGATATATTATAGAATATAATCCAATCGGAAAATTAGACATGCTCTTGATTTAATGCAAAACAATATACTAAATGCTTGATAAAACTAATAATTTTATCTTGGCCTTGGTGCATATAGTTTTTTTAAAACTTCTGTGGGTCTATGAAAAGCCTAGAGTTTCCTGACTGAATATTAACAGATATATAACTTTAATTACTTATATTAAAGTCTAAATTTCATGAATTAAAATCTGAGACTGACAAATGAAGTTTGACAGATCATGGCTTTAATATTATTCAAACATCCTAAAATAGATTTATGACCGAATGTAAAAAATATCATGTTAGAATTGACACAGTGTAAAATATCTATCTTAGTTTCTATCTACCTGACTGTCAAAATCTTATATTATCAAAATAGACGAAATAGTGAAATTAAAATATGAACAAAATCTGGAAATTGTGATGAAATTATAAAAACATTAGGAATATTATTATTGCTTCTCTGCGAAGAAAATATGAATTTAAGTTTATTACATCTGTGCAGTAAAAATTAATACAGCAATAAAAATTCATTAAATATTCGTCAACTGAAAAAATCATGAAATTGTGATAAAAATAGTTTTGAGGATATAAATAAATAGTGACATTATTATTTTCCTCGTCTGTGAAAAGGTGAATGTTTGATGAATTGTAGAAGTCAAAAGAAGGTGAAAATCTTTATACCTTTGTGATAGCAAATATAAACCGATTAGGATGTTTTGAGCTAATTTTAAAACCTATGGAATAGCAGAAGTTTGAAAATATTGTGTGCAAAATTTTCCTTACTCTATATGTTGTACATTTGTCAAATTCAGTTGTGCAAAAGACCAATATTAAATCAGATAATCGCACCTTTGGATAAAGAATTGATTATGAGATTATTTTGCCCTGTGTCAAATGTGCTAAGGAAATGACTAAGATTTTAGTCATATTTTTGCACTTTTGAAGTTGAGGTTATTCTGACCTTAGTTATATGACATTTGTCAAAAAGTGCAAAAATAACATCAAAAAGACTAAAGAAAACAGTCAGAAAACCATATATAGTTTCCTTGAGTCAGAAACAAAATTTTCCTGAAAGTAATTTCAGAATTCTCTAAAAGACTGACATGGAAACCATAGAAATTTAAAATTTTCAGACTCGGAACATGGAGAGTGACAACCGCTAAAAACGAAATGGAGGCAATATTGACAAAACTAAAAACAGAATCAGTAGAAAAGCAGGAGAGAAAACGTAGAAGTGTTGGTTTGAGGTATTAAATGTGATATTTCATGGACATTCTTTAGACAGACTTTCAGAATTATTCAAAATGGATGAATTTTTCTCAGGAGAGCAAGACTGGAATTTATATTGAACAGTTCAACGCATGTACTTTCTATCAATATAAAACTGTGTACAGATTGGAATGGAAAAACCAAGGATCCCAACAAATTATCTTGAAAACCATGTCAACACATTGGCAATACATTGGTAGCAACTAATAAACTTTTAATATGAGGAAGTATATCAATAAATGAGTTAATATTTCATTATATAAAATGATATCGGGTGTCTAGAAGAGTTAACATACCTAAATCTATATGTATGATTAATGATTAGTGAAATAAATTGTGATTTTGTTGTTAGTCAAATTATATCCAGTCTTGGATAGACATAGAATTAGTTATTGGACATAAATTGGAATTGGAATCATTCGGAAGAGAAGATTCCTGAAAGTGGACCTGAAGGACGGAACCAGTCTGGACGTTAGATAATAATATCTTGCTATTATATAGGAATAAATTAAGATAGCAGTGAATAAGAAGAAGTTTATTTGAAGGAAACTTATATAATAAACTGAATTATACTTTTGAGATTTAAAAAACTTTGGAATTAAGAAAGTGAAAGGGAATGGAAGTCTTTTAATGAAGTTTTTGGAAATAAGAACAGGAATTGAAAAGGGTAAAAATTTTAAAACTGTCCCAAGTCACTCTTAAAAAGTGATAAATTGTTGATATGACTTTCAAACTTTCGTTAACATGACTTTATCTTGGTAGAGTTGAAACATCTAATAATATTTATATATTTTATTTTGATGTAACTTGAAGGACAAATTAAGTCAAGGAAATCAGTGACTTGTGAAAAGTAGAAAACAAGCAGACAAGAGTGCATTTTGTATTTTTACTAGGGTATAAAGGAAAAATAAGGCAAACAACAGTGAAAAAATTGAAATTAACTAGTACACTAGTTAGCCTAAAAAGGGGAAAAATGTAGTTTGAGTTTAAAAGTAAAAAAAAATGGAAGTTAGCAGACGACAGCATAACAATTTGTATTCTAGCAAAGTTAGGAAATCATTTAGCTAGCATAAAAAAGGGAAGTGACAGTAAAACTTGTGCAGACAATATTTTGACCTGTTTTCAAACTACAGGTAGAGTAGGTTTATATATGTTACATATATCTATATGTCAACAGAATTAAAATTCATTCATGCACAAACTGTTTTTATATTTACCTCAGACGTTTTTTTGATCCAGTCAAGTATTTTGTGAATTCTTTTGAAACGTCTACAAGTTGACACTTGTGATAAAATTGTAAAAGATTGAACGTTTTCGTTAGGTTGAAAAAATAAATTTGGATTAAGTTGAAGTTTTTTCGATGAAATAATTGAAATGGATTAGATATAAAGCTCAAGATTTTTGTTGACTTTGTTTGCGTTGTGCTGAAAAGTGAAATCGGATTTAGGTTAAGTATTTTTGATGCAAAAATTCAAAAAGATTACGATCTAAAGGGTAAAATTTTGGTCGGTTTTGTGTAATTGAATTAAAATTTTGAAGAGAAAATGGATTAGATGCAGGACGCCCTTTTGGAGTATTAGACGGAATAGTTTCATAATGAAATTTTATAAAAATTTGTGAATATAACATCCAGTGACCTTGAGAACTCTTCATTCTTCCATCTTGTTTTATAATCGGATTATCTCTAAGAAATAACCGTGGCAGCCAAAAGACGCAGACTTCTTTCATTGGAGGAAAGGACAGTGATGCCTTCACTGAGTGTTACAGCGTTTGGCAGGAAGCGCCGTCCAAGGCCTGGCCGGAGGAAAAAAGGTAACTCATTTGTTTCTTATAACAAGAATATATGCTGAAGTACTCTAATAGCATTTTGGGTTAGGATTGGGGAGTTGCAAACAAATTTGTTTTGTTTTAAATTGAAAATCTCATGTTTTAGAATTTTTCATGCCCATGGCCTCAACTCCCCTCTACTGAAACATTTTTCACTACGCCACTTTTGTACTCATATTTTTATAATATAAAAAATGTTATGTTTGAATAGTTCACTAAGTAAATTAGGTTATTGAATTTTTATTACATACATGGTACATACGGTAAAGAAAAGGTATTTTAGATTCAGTATGATAGTTACTTTAATTTTAGCCTGTAAAGGGAATTTTAAACTTTTAAACTGGGTGTATCAGTGACCCTGCAAGCATTGATCTTACCCTATTTCAATTTTCAGTCAGATATTATTCTGTGCCTAACTGTATTAAAGAAGTGTGTTATATTCCATAATATTGTCTTGTGTTTTGTTATATGTGCTCCTCACTTCTATATGTCGTTCAAATCTTATAGATATTATTCGCAACTTTTGTTCAGACATGTAACTGAAAGTCGGAATGGTGCATATTGATGCTATCAGTGTCCCAACTACAGTGATATCGCAGACTTTTGGTGCCTACATAGACAGTAAAATAGATGCTGCAAATTTTCTTCCGATTCATCATGTACCTTAAAAATGTTTGTGGTATTTTGTCTGTCAAGTTATCTTGGTGCAATCTGAGAATCAGAGATGAAAACTGGTGCAGAATGTCTTTTATTATTAGTATCATTAATCATAAATCCCAGTTTGTATAAATTATGAATTATATTTTACCTGGGCTGCTGTGCATAAATTTAAAGTTATATTAAACAGTTTTTCAATATATATACAACTCATTGTTAAGTTTTTGCATATGGGCTCTGGTAAAATAATAATAAAAACCAAGCACGAACGATCCCAACAGCATTTTTTTTTATTATTTTTTCATATTAATTAAACCATTATAAATTTCTGATTTGCCATATTGATCATGTGGACTATTTTGAATGAAGTTTTTGTTTTGGTGAATCAGAGCATATATTGACTGCAAATATTAATTTTTAATGTACAGGCATTTTATCAATTAAAATAATGTTAACGATGGAATAATCAAATCTACTATCTTTCAGTCAGTTTGTAAAACTTGTCCACTATTTATGTCATTGCAGTGCGTTCTAGCGAACGCACTGCTTTGTTTTCATAGTGTATGTTTTTTTTTTTTTGTCTACTTCTGGTCACGCTAATTCGGTATGAAGGGAGCATGCCACACATTATCTCATATATTGTTTTACTATGCCTAACTGCACGGTATTAGGTGAATATAAAATCATGCATTTTCGTCCAACAGGAAATGACGTATGGCAAATAAGCCCAATTTAATGTTTTTACCATTTTCATCTCTGATTTTCAACCGATTTTGATGGATTTTTTTTTGTCTATTTTATTAATCGATTGTCTTCAAATTGGGGGTTTAAAAACATGCATTTTTAAAACTTTGTCGCTGACTTTTTGAAGCACTTTTTTGACAATTTTTTCAACTTTTGCAATTTTACTTTGATCAATATGAAAACTTACATATGCATAGACATTTTTATAACAAACAAAATGATCTTTTCAAAAATTTAATATCACTTCCGGTTTTGACGTCATTCGCTTGTAAAGTTGAAATTTCAACTTCCGGAATAATGAAGATATTCTTAAAAATGAGTTTGCAATGTCCTAGTAATCATTATTGACAAAATATGAAATGATAAAATCTGACCCAGCTGTTTCATATCGGCCGCCATCTTGAACTGACTGATTTTACTTTAAATCGAAATTCAGAATCAGGGAATCATCCGATTTGAATAAAAATGATGTCTATGGAATCTTCAATCGATTGCTAACAAAACATGGGAAGCCGATTTTTGAATTTCGATTCAGAATTGTTTTTATTTCCGGTTAAAATTTTTCAGTAATAGTCAAAACTTTTAAGGCTCATATCTTGTGACCTTGACCTTGAGTGACCTTGTGACCTGAACAAAAGTTGTTGCCCTTGACGAGATCTATCCAATGATATAATCATTTTAGATGCCCAATGTTTACTTCCGGTTTTATGGCCGTCTGAAAATTGCAATTTTTGACTTTAAATAGCTCTGTCACGTGACTTAATTCATGTACGTCACAAATTATCTTTTATTATTATCACGCTTTATCTCCTGTTTCCAAAAATGTATAACACTAGATATTTCGATCAAAATTGCTTTTTCGAATTTTGTTCTTTGTTCTATAGTAACTCTGCGTGTTTTTTTGGCGGGAAAAAACACGTGTTATCTGAATTACGGATTTCATAAGATAGGTAACAATTTCTTCTTACGATATGGAAGAACATGACTAACAAAGAAAAAAATATGATAAAATCGTAACCGGAAGTAACACGCTGGCCTCCATCTTGAAATGAACATGTTTTCTTTAAATCGAGAGAAGTGAACAGGGTATCATCCGATTTGTATAATATTGATGTCTAGGGCATTTTCAATCTATGGCCAACAAAATGATGACAGCCAATTTGCTAATTTCGATTATGATGTTTGCCTATTTCCGGTAAAAGATATTCAGAAATGACAAAAATTTTCAAAGCTCATTACACGTTACCTTGGATTTGGGTGACCTTATGACCTGAACAAAAGTTATTGCCCATGATGAGATATACCTAACGGTGTATTCATTTTTGTTGTCCAATATTTACTTCCGGTTTTATAGCCATTTAAAAATTGTTAGTCCGAACTTTTAACAGCTCTGTCACGTGACGTCACGTCACAAAATATCTTCTTTTCTTATTACGCTTTATCTCCTCTTTCCAGTGATATATAACACACGCGCTCCGAACACGTTTTAATGGGCATCGCTATGATATAGTGCATGCCAAAGATAGACCAATTGCGAATCATTTTAACCTTCCCGATCATTCCATTGATGACCTTCTCATCATGCCGATAGAAGCAGTTCCATCGTCACCAAGTATCAAACCTAAGCTTAGACGTCTACAACGCGAAAGTTACTGGATCGATCAACTACAGACTGTGATGCCAAATGGACTAAATATTCAACATGATAATCAGATGATCCCCTTTGTAACGAAATTTAATTCTACAGCTACCAACGCCTCCATAATAGTCAAACGTCATTATTCTCAACTACAAAATGAATTTCCCCATGAATATACAAAACGTTTAGTTGTAGCTTACAAAAGAAACCAAAATTTGAGCAATTTTCTCGTTCACGGTAGACTTGCCCCCTTATCCTAGAAGTCGATATATTATCATGATAATTCAATACATTAATTAATTTCTAAGTTATATTTCAGGAAATACATTTCAGATAAAATTTAGGTCTGGTACCAGTATATACAGTACTATTTTTTTATTTTGTATCTACTTGAGTGGATATGTGTGTTTGATTTTTTAATTTAGTATTCATTACTAACAGCTTATTTTTCACATTATAATCAATATCAATTACTCTGTGACCTAGGCCAGTGCTTTCATTGAGACTGTCTCAATTCACCCTAGTACTAGATATTTTGATCAAAATTGCTATTTGGAATTTTGTTCTTTGTTCTATAGTAACTCTGCGTGTTTTTTTGGCGGGAAAAACACGTGTTATCTGAATTACGGATTTCATAAGATAGGTAACAATTTCTTCTTAAGATATGAAAGAACATGACTAACAAAGAAAAAAATATGACAAAATCGTAACCGGAAGTAACACGTTGGCCACCATCTTGAAATGAACATGTTTTCTTTAAATCGACATCCGATTTATATAATTTTGATGTTTATGGCATTTTCAATATATTGCCAACAAAATGAGGGCAGCTGAATTGCTCATTTCGATTATGGTGTTTGTCTATTTCCGTTATAAGATATTCAGCAATTATTGTAACACTTTTAAAGCTCATAACTTGTGACCTTGCCATTTGTTGACCGTATGATCCGAACAAAAGTTATTGCCCGAAATGAGATCTATCCAATGGTGAATTCATTTTTGTTGTCCAATATTTACTTCTTGTTTTATAGCCAAATGAAAATTGTCAGTTTGAACCTAATTCACGTACGTCACAAAAAAATCGTCTTTTCTAATTATGCTTTATCTCCTCTTGATATATAATAGTAGATATTTTAATCATTTTGCTTTTTTTTTAATTTGGAAATTTTGTTCATTGTTCTAAAGTAACTGCGTGGCTTTTTTGGCGCGAAAAAACACGTGGTTCCTAAATTGTGGATTTTTAAAGAGAGTCGACACATTCTTTTGAAGATATAAAATGACATAACATTCATAGAAAAAAAAGGATAAAATTGGACCCGGAAGTAACTAGTAGACCACCATCTTGAAATGACCAACTTTTCTTTAAATCGATATAAGTGATCAGGATATCATCCGATTACATAATGTTGATGTCTATGGCATCTTTAATATATTACTAACAAAATGGTGACAGTCGATTTCCTAATTTCGATTAAAAGTTTTGTCTATTTCCGGTTAAAGAAATTCAGCAATAGCAAACACTTTCAAAGCTCAAAACTCGTGACCTTGACGTTTGATGACCTTTTGATCTGAACCAAAGCTATTGCCCTCGATAAAATCTATCAAATGATGTTTTACTTTGTGTTTTCCGATGTTTACTTCCGGTTTAATAGCCGATTGAAAATTGAGATTTTTAACTATAAACAGCTCTGTCACATGACCTAATTTATATGCAGCACTAAATAAAATGCAACCGTTCAAGGATGTTTAAATTGCGCACTGCTCAGTACCGTTATCACGGTTCTAGTTTGTATTATTTTCATAAGTTTCATCAACATTAAAGTGATACCTTTTATCAATTCTAAAATTGAATTGTGGTATTTAGTAGAATATTGAAGTTTTGCAGAACATGCACAGCACTGAATACAGGCACCATGGTGTACTTAAGCGGTTATTCTGATATGACATTTTCTCTCAGATACAATGTATCTTGTATAACACATGATATAATTTGGCAGGGTATTATTACTAGTAAGGATCTGAGCCAAGGCCAGGGTAAAGTGACATGCTTTGGTTTGGGTGTTGTACAAGTTCCTAATTTTTTTGAAGAGTGTGAAGGTATTTGAGCTAAAGCAAGACCATGGTGCCATGTTTTTACTTTGCATCACACTGTGTAAAAAAGGTATATGAACACCCAAAAATTAATAAAGCAAAACTTCTGTCAAATTGTGTTAAACTGTGTGTAGATGTTAACACCGAATTACTGTATGAACACTGAGGTAGAGAAAATAGAAAGATATGACATTTCCCTCAGATACAATGTTACTTGTATAGGTTATGGTGTATTTGGCAGGGTATTATTACCAGTAAGGATCTGAGCCAAGGCCAGGGTAAAGTGACATGCTGTGGTTTGGGTGTTGTACAAGTTCCTAATTTTTTTGAAGAGTGTGAAGGTATTTGAGCTAAAGCAAGACCATGGTGCCATGTTTTTACTTTGCATCACACTGTGTAAAAAAGGTATATGAACACAAAAAACTTAATAATGCAATACTTATGTCAAATTGTGTTAAACTGTGTTTAGATATTAACACCAAATTACTGTATGAACACTGAGGTAGAGAAAATAGAAAGTTGTTTTATTTTTAACTAACTAGGAAGGAAGGTAGATAGTAAGAGAAAGTTGTATAGATGATAGTAATTATATCCACAAGGTCGTATGCGAAAACCTTTGATTGCCAAACTGTTGTTTCATAAGGCTTCAGCAATTTACCCATTGGAAACACACGAAAGCTAGCTTAAAGTTGGCTTTTGAACGCCAAATTACTATGAACAATGAGTTCGAGAAAATAGAAAGTTGGTTTATTTTTAACTAACTATAACTCACTAGCTAGGTAGGTAGTTAGTAAGAGAAAGTCAACAATTTGGTTCTAGTATTCAGTCCTACACTCCACACTAAAATATACTGATTTAGAATGTATTATATCATATTTCTGTAGACTTCAGTTAGATTGTCAGTACCTAGTATCTACTATATCATACTACATCATAAACTTGGCACCGTGGTTATAACTAGGCTGGATTACATCTTTAGATATTCTTTGTGATTTGGGTGCTGTGAAAAATTAGTTATATTTCAGAATCTTGATTTTGATGCTCTGCAAATTGTGCCTGGAAGAGTATTTGTGTCTCAGTTAGTTTGTCAGTATCTAGTATCTACTATATCATACTACATCATAGAACTTGGCATGTTAGTTATAGCTAGACAGGATTACATCTTTACATTTATTTTCTGTGATTTGGGTGCACTGAAACTTTAGTTCCGTGTTTGTGCCTAGAGTGTTTATTTCTTAGAATCTTTATTTAGGACTTGACCGGATTAGACATTAACTAAACAGGATATACCTGTTTCTTCTTTGATTTTGGTGCTGTGCAAATTGTGTCTAGAAGAGGATGTATATTCCAGTAGACCTTGGTACCTAGTATCTACTATATCACAATATATCATAAACTTGGCAGGTGGTAATAACTAAATATTATCAGGATTAGATATTCTAGTTTGTTTTCTGTGATTTTGGTGAACTGAAACTTTGATTCTTTATGTGTGTGTCTTACAGACTTTCAATTTATCAGACTTTGTGATATTTTCATTCTTTTATGGTGCACTGCAAAACATTTACTCGTGAAGTCTTATGTTTTCATGGTTTTTAAACAGTGGTTATAGGTTGAGTATCACTAAATAGTGGTAAAAGAGTGTCGGTGTGCTAGATAATGGGAAGAATGGATTAGATTGTTTATGTTTTATTTGTGATCACTTAATACTTTACCTGTTGGTAGCAGTTTTCTTGGATTTATACTACAAGAATATATTTTTTTAAATTCGCAGTGCTTTTCCTTGAGAATATGATTTAGTTTTACAGATTTTGTCTGAGATAGTGATAGCTACTTTGACTGGTAAAATATAATTTATTATGCGTGGTTTATCAAGAAGTAAAATCAAACAATAAAACACAGATAAAACAAGAGAGTTTATTACCAATACCAAATATACAAAAGATTCAATTGAGATATTATCTTACCATCGACAATTGTCTTACTTTTTGGTTTGTATAATTCACTCAGTGAAGACTAAAAACTGTGATTATTTTACACAAAATGTTTGAATGTGAGACAACTTTAATTCTGGATATGATTTTGTTCTGAATAATTCAGATTTGGATAAATTTGAAGTTTGGAATTGAATATGGATTGTTTTATATGACTGTTTAAGAAGGTGTATTGAAAGCTATACTGTTAAATGAAAATAGACAAATGGACCACCATTTGATTTGTAATAGAGTGATGGTTTAAGGCACACAAAGTTTTTAATGGCTTAACTGTTTTCCTTAATGAGTGTGAATTGGTTTGTTTGTTAATAGGTCTACATTATACAAACTGGTCTTAATGGCTTAAAAAAAGACTTGAAAATTGATGATTTTTGAAAATTAACTATTACTATTGTGATTAGTGAAAGAAGTGGATTTATGAAATCAAAATGAAGGAGAAGCAGAAAGAAAAGTATCGAGAAGAGAAAGAAAAGAGACGTAGCAGCAAGTTCTGTTTATCGAGTTGTTTGGGTGGTTCTAACTGTGTCACCTGTACTAGTGGTAATTCTGGTAAGGGCTTTCAACGCTATTTTCTGAAAGGGGCATGCTCTCTACCCTTTCAATCAATCTGAATTAGTCGCAGAAACTTTCATTTTTTCCTGGTGAGAAATTTCAGCCATTATCTTGAACGGAATCTCATTTAGTTTAAGAAACTTGAATTTAATCTAATTTTTAATCAGTAATTGTTGCTCAAAGTTTTGCTTTTTTGTTTTGATTCTTTTTGTCTGAATCCGGTGATCAGCAAACATGAAATATGTGAAATGGACGTTGTCTAAGCTTTGTGTTTCAAGGTCACTGAAAGCATCAATTTGCATCACTCTAATTTTTCAAATCAGCTCTTAACTGCATATTTTCAGGAACAGCCGTCTAAATATGGGCATTACATAATCAGGTATTACAGCATCTTTAGGATTTTCTTAAAAAAACATCCTTTTACTTTTCTTATTTCATATCCAATGAGTTAAGTTTACACAAATCAATGCCTAGTTTAGTCTTGAAACAAAAAATTGGAAATGTTTGGTTAAAAACCCAGAAAATTTCATTTAGTAATATTCAAAAAGCCATGAAATCGTGTAATTATATCGGGGAAGGTTATGAAATGTAGTAATTATATCGGGGAAGGTTGTTATTTTGTAGAAATAATGACGGTAAACAAACAACACTGACACTGACAGTCGATTTATTATTTTACATCATTTATTTGAGACGAGAAAACAGCCTGGTTTCAGTCTGGATGATTGACATAACAACTGGATAACTGAGACTACAAGGCAAAGCTTGTATTAAATCTTGCCTTTGACAAAACTTTCATCAATGTTCAAGACTAACATTATGACTCAGCAATGATAGGCAGCCATTTTCAGCAGTAAAAGGGCAAGAGAAGACAATTCTAATTTGGAGATTGATTTCAATTGACTAATTTTAACGCATGAGAACTGAGAAGACAACTCTTGCTGAAGAATGATTTTGATTGACTGAAGTATTCTGTATTCAATGTTACTTTGAAACCTAAACTGATATGGATGCACATGGATTTACAATTTGGTTGTTTTGTCTACTTTTTTGGCAGGGATTTGTCCAGCACTGGTAATTTTACTCATCATACAACTTGCAACCATTTTATGTAGATCCAAATCAAGGCCACAAGTTTTCCATTCATTGGTGTAAATGTCAAGTGAAATCTGGGTAGTTTTCTATTGTGTTATGTCGAATGGTTCTGACTCGTATCCCAGCAACACCTGGTGTAAATTAGCGTGAGCCACGCGTTTGGTGTGGCAGGATATCTGGGTTATTCGCCCATGTGTTACAATGTTGAGGAGGCGTATTAATTTCATACGTCACCTTTCCTGAATAAATGTCAATGGAGAAAAAAAGTATCCGTTTCATTGTTTTGTGTTTCCTGGCCTAAAACTAGGAAATTGATATTTTTTCCAGAAAATTTACAAAGTATTAAATGTTCATGTTTATCAGATTAGGACATAATTGTTTTTTACTAAATTCTTGCAAAAATGATTCCATTTTAGTTTATTCCGAAATTGCAAAGCATTACCAAAATAAATATTTCAACTCTTATTCTACCCATGATCAACTTCTTGTTGGTAGGCACATTTTATTATATAAACCCATTAAGATATGATGCAAAAGAAAAAAGTTTGAGAGCTGCACCAATCCAATTTGGGTTCACTAGTTTTCATCATGATTAAAAGCAAATTTTTGGTTCTAAAAGTCAATTTAGGTGTTGACCAGTGAGAAGTAAAGCTTCTCTGTTGATGATTTTCCTACCCTATGCGAACCACCTCGACTATCTAGAGCTGTATATATTAGGCGAGACCAATTTTATTTCTTGTTTTACGGATTTTTTCTGGAAAAAAGTGTAAAGGCAGGAGGGAAAAAAAAAAAAAAAAAAAAAAAAAGACCAAAATTGCCTTAAGGGTAGGAGAAAAAAAAAAATCCAACAAATAAGATTATTTATCTGCTACATGGTTCAACAGTTCATCTTTTTCCTGCTGTGGTTGAAACCTTTTGCTCATGGCAAGGTTCTCGGTTCGATCCCTTTAACTTTAAGATTTTCAAAAATACAGGGCTGCAATAAACCATGATCTGTTAACTTCTGATGCTGTGAAGTAATATACCATATAAAGTACTATCCTTACAAATTTCTTCCCAAGACCATTAACATTATGGGCTGTGAATCCAATATTCATTTCTCTCAATAGACTAAGAATGTCATTAAACATCATAATATGGTCTTTTACTAATAACTAGGCCTAATATTTTTGTGATCTTTTGAGGGAGGTAAACAATCATATTTTATGGTTGGTCTACTGGTCATCATGCATGTATAATCTACCGATGATGTCGGGTTTCTACCGCTTTTACTACCACTCAACGGCAGATTTTATCTGACCACCCCTTTTACATAACGTCTACCGATCTAGCAGGCCGGCGGGAGGAAAAAATCTACCGATTTTCAATTTTTTTTCCAAGGACAGGACCTACCGTTTTTCTGTCCCAATTCTTTAACATAAATCAATAAAAAAATCAATCATTATATAATTTTGATGACCCATAACACGTGTTAATCTCATCATGTGACGAGATTATCATTGTCTTCTTAATTAATCCCCTAATTAAGATGATAATTTGATCCATTTTCACACGACAATTGGCATTTTAAGCACACCATAACACGTGACACATGTTTATAACAACATACGGGTATTTCTACTTTCACTTTTCTATTGGAAATTTACAGTAGACTATTTGTACCAAAAAACGAAATTTTGAAGCCTTTTGAAGCTTTCGTATTGTTATTATAACATTCAATCATCAATATGACGTCCGTAGATACTGTTATGCAAGTCTTTTCATTATCGGTAGATTATTATGCGAGACTAGAAGTACAAATTTAATGTATCTGTAACTTCGTTTCATAAAATCGGTTATTTTTTAATGTAGCCTGTAAAAAATCAGCTCATGACTGCTTTTACAGGCCTACTGGTACTTAGTATATGCCTTATCATGTCGGCTAATAATTTTGCGAATTTTCATCGTTGAAATGATCGTCATTCATTCTGGCTCTGTGCAAGTAAAAAATAGGATTGAACAGTTTTAGAAAATATGAATTACACTTGGGAATGTAGCTGTCAGTTCTTGCAGTATAAGGATAAATATAACAGAGCAAGCGTCATTCTGAAACCTCAGATTTTTTTTTCATCGGGGATGGAAAGTGGTTTTTTTTTTCATCGGAGCCGATTTTTTTTTTTTTTTTTTTTGTGATTTCTAGAAAATTCAAGTCGGCGGATCCGTAAAACAAGAAATTAAGTTGGTCTCGCCTTAGAGAGAGTTGTATATAAAGAGTGAAAGTTGTTTTATTAAAGGATAATATTATTTTATCACTGCCCTGTTATTGTGAACTTCTGACTCTTCTGTTTATTCACAACATTACTTTTCATCACTCATTTCTTTTTACACATAGTAGTAGTCCGATACCTGCTTTATGTCTAATCTTTGATAGGTTGAGAAATATTCAAGACATTTTTGTGTCATGTCAAAATGTAGTATTTTTAAGAACTTTATGAAACTGATACCTGCTTTTTGTCAAGAAACCAAGTCATTTCTAATAAAGTTAAACTTCTTTTCAACACTCATTTTTACTTTTTCATAATCTGTTGATAAACTGTGTCATATATTCTGGAAAAATCTTCAAAAATTGGTCAGTAAAAATTCCCTCCTATGCAATTTAATAGTGGCAGGTGTTGTGCGCAAAGCAGACCGTGCTTACTCTTTTCGAGACACCTGATGGTACTTTTCTTTGGAGTAATCCACTACTATAGAACTATTGCTCACTCTTTTCAAAACACCTGATAGAACTTTTCTTTTGAGTAATCAATCCACTGCTGTACAACTATTACTATTGATTTTTGGATGCGATTTTGATTAAAGGAATTGCTCTGCTTGTAAGGATTTTTATTTCAACCAATTTCACTTCTATTCAGTTACAAAAAAAAATCAATTAACTTTTGGACTGAGTTTGAATTTGTCAATAGGATCATTTTAAACATAGTTTTTCGTCTTTAATCTGTCTGACATCTACCTTAAACTGGTAAAATCTGAAGCAGCATATGACTAGGGGAGCTTCTGACTAATTTTAACACCTGGGACCTTATTCTCGAAAACTTAGGTTAGATAAAATCTAGATTTTAAGAAATAAGAGTATTTTGATTGGATAATAAAGTCAAATTTAAAATCAATTTTAGTGATTGACCAATCAGATGATTAGAACACTAAAATTAACTTAAGTTAAGTTTTGGAGAATAAGGTCCCAGGATGTTTAGTAAGAAAATAGATGAAGTTTGTATATTATAAAGATAAAGAATAACAGCCACATCTTGACAACGTCTGTTTCTTAAACCGTGACCTTGACTTCATTCTTATAGTAATTTGTTACAGTTGTTTTCATTGGTCAGTTGCCAGTGTGAAAGGTCTCGACAATGATAACCAATATCTCTACGTCCACGATTCTGGACTCTGTTATTGGTTCCATTAAATCTGATAAGACTGGGACGTCTGGTGCAAACTACCTGACCTATTTCTTATTTTCTAAAAACAGAATTTTTGTAACACATCAATGGTATTATTTTCAGATCTTTATAATTAAATTTAAAAAACAACATTACATCAAACAGATTTTGAAAAACAAACAAGACTTTTTTTCACCTTTAGGTTTCCAAACTAGCGTGTTTGTATTTCTTTATTTCTAAAAACAGAAATTTCTGACTGAGATTTTGAAATGAAATTGTTATTTCTGATTCTGTAAATATTAAATGTAAAAACGAAAATAGTTCAAGATTGGAGTTATCAGAGTAAGCATAACCTGTCTGGCAACACACCCAACAATGAATTCTGTCCTTCAGTATGAGTGGAGGTCTGGTCCACTAAATCTTAGATGCACATTCTAATGTTCTCCATATTTTGCGTATTTGAGTTCTCAGTTCAACATGAGATGAGTTCTGTTCAAATAAATCTTAGATGCAATCTTTAATTTTTCTATGTTTTATATTTTTCAGAAGTGAGTTTTGCTGTCCAAGCGAGAGCTGTGAAAGATAATTTCAGTATTTACGATCCACAAAGTTTACAATTTAAAGAAGGGGATATCATTAATGTAAGTGAAAAACAGTTAAACACCTTTCAGATGACTATTCTTTCCACAGTTCCATAGAGTTGATATTACTGCGAGAGGCAAATTTTTAGAGGGTTCTGAAATTAGTCGGCCAAAAATAGGGGAGGCTCAAGCTGGGGGAGACCCCCTTGGATCTGACCCTGACAAAATCGATCACTGAAGCTTGGATAATCTTTAAGCTAACATAGGGTGAAAACTGATAGTCAATTTGATGTTCTTACAAGACAAAAATGAAGTAACCCCAGTTGAATTTGATTATAAAAGAAATAAAGTGATAATATATAACCGCAGAAACACATCCATCTAATAGTTACTTGCATTTACAAGATAAAAAAAATAGTCAAAATGGAGGGTGTAAAAGTAATAATATTTAAAGCACTGATGTGACCAAGGTACTCTAAAAGGGAATGTAAAGTTGTTTTCTGAACTTTGTATATATGTATCAAATCATCCCTTTAAAGAAATATAAAAGATTTATAAACTGTTTAGAAGTAATATATCGAACTAAGATTTATGATTTTATTGAACTTGGTTAAAGGTTTATTGGTCGTAAAATGTATTGAATAACTTGTAGAATAGTGGTATATTTGTCCCTTGATGACATATTCCAACTCGGAAGATATTGCCAAATCATTCAATGGTTTATCTAAGTATGTTTTATTACATTTTTATGCCATACTATTGAGTAACTTTACTATCATGTTGAAGAGTGTTAAGTCTTATTTGATCTTGTTTTGTATTCAGAAGTCAAAAGGTTTACATACTTATAAAGGTAGGATAAGATATAAAATCATACAAGGTATGAAAGGGATTATTAAAAGAAAACTAAATGTGAAAAATTATAAAAGCTTTGGACCAATTGATATATATTTTTCATTTGACTAATATGTTTTGGATTATGGACTATATAATAACCCCTTTCAAAATTGATATGCATTTCTCGGATTCATTAAAAGGGGTTGAGTTGGGGCCACAGAATTGTCATTGTTGGCTCACAGTCCCAGGTCATAAAGGACTTGATAATAAAAAATATATAAGTTACAGGGGCGGACTGGGCCGCATGGCCACATGGCTAAAGCCATGCGGGCCGGTGTTCAGAGGGCCGGTTTGGGAAAATGACCAAAAAAAAAAATTTATATTTTGAAAAATTGGACGTAGGTCTACTCCAAATTTCAAAAGAAAGTGGCCGAAATCCGAAATTTAGTCGTTTGTGACCAATCTCTATATCTTCCAATGGTACCTACTATAAAAATAGCGCTGGCCATCGTAATACGCCCACTTTTATAATGGCAGCCAATTCGTCCGGGGGGTCGACAAGAGTGGTCGGTAAATGAAAGATTCTGAGAATGACATTTTCTCTTTTTACAAGAGTAAAACCATGGGTTAAAGTTTCCTGGAAAAAACAAATATGTCACTGAAATAAAACAAGGGCAACCTACGTTTAGGTTCCATCCTAAAATGATTAAGAGCATTCACATAGTTGTTGATGTTTCTGATTTTCAGTAAGGTGTATCTCAAGGTCAATACAAACAATCACACCAAATTTCATCAAAATCCACCAAGAAACAAGCTCTCTATTGTTTTCACAAAACATTTACAAAAACAAGGGCAATAACCAATTAAATATATTAAGATTTGTCTGATTTTCAATATGTTTCATCCTCACAACAATTTTCATTACAATCAATCAAGAAGCCAACTCTCTATCCTGTGAGATTGTAACGGGCTGAAAAATTAACATGTCTTAAAGAAAAAGGGGCGATAACTCATGAAATATTTTTTCGATGTTTCTGATATTCAATAGGGTTTATCCTAATGTCAATGTCAACACTCATACCAAGTTTCATCAAAATCCATCAAGAAACCAGCTCTCTATGGTGTCCACAACATATTTTCAAAAGCAAGGGCAATAACCCATGAAATATTTTCGATTCGTCTGATTGTCAATAGGGTTCATCCTTGGGTGATAACAAACACTCACAGCAAGTTTCATTAAAATCCATCAAGAAACTAGCTCTCTATTGTGTCCACAACAATTGTGGACAGACAGACGGACAGACAGACAGACAGACAGAAAGATAGACAGACAGGAGCGACTACAATATACGCCCACATTAATGTGTGGGCGTATAAAAATAGATCTGATTATCTTGATAATTTTCTTAATTTCGGTAGGCCTATGCATATCCATTTTCTGGCCAACCAGTTTTGAGAGCTGGAGGCGCTCGGAAATCGCGTTTACGACGTCACTTTTCAAAATTTTCTGGGGGGAGGACCCCTTAAGACCCTGACGCTCGGGGTCGTGCTTTGCCCAACACACCTAAGTGGGCCGGTCACTGGAAAAAGCCATGGCCGCGTCACGGCCCCAGTCCGCACCTGATAAGTTATGGGCTGAAGCCAGGCTGCATCAATTCTACCCCACCCTTCCTCGTTCCTTCGTAAAATTATTTCACGGCAAGTAATAAAATCTATATTTATGATACTGACAAGAGACATTTTATTTGCTTCCCAAAAACAAATCAAAGATTTTATAAATTTTCATCAAAATTAGATGGTGACCATATCCCTTTAATCTGAAATGAACTGTTGTTCTAAAAAATACAGAAAAACTATAAATTAGTTTGTTGCATCCCAAAAAAAAATCAAGAAATCACAGAATACTATAAATTTCCATCACAATTAGATGCTAATACAACAAACAAATTACATGTTTTCATAACACAACCTATAATTTACGATAAATCACCTAAAAACATCGGCTAATAATATCCCATAATACCCTGTTATTTTACGCATCACAGAATAATTCTTTTAACAAGTTGGAGTTTTGGCAGACGATAATTTTCTGTTACTATAAATAGACCAGGATTAATTTGACCTGCTGAATTTCTACGTTGTGTTTTTTTTCTGTTGATTATTTTTATGTTCATGATTTGAAAGTTAGAAATATTGAGTTCAAAGCAATAATGAAATGAAATTGATTGGACCATTAAAAGGTGTTCTAAATTGTTTTAAGTATATTGAGACACTGACAGCATCAATTTGCACCAAATTGCAAAAACCACAAAATCTTAAAGGGGATTGTAATGATGAAAATAATTGATACACATACAAAATTTAGAAATCTTCTTTACAATCTCTTGAAGTTTAAATTAGAAAATTTAAGAATTGGGTAAGGTTTAAAAGTGTTGTTAGGTTCTGACCAAGCCTGTTTCAAACTTTCTAAGTATTTTAGTGACATTCAGACATCCTCTAACCAAGTTTATTGTCAGTAGGTCAAAGGGGCTGACATTGTAACTTGTCTAGTCATATCAATGTGACAAAAGAATAATCCTAGGACCCCTTTGCTGCATGCCTTACATGTGTAAGGTTCATTGACAGTTTGGTAAAAGATTTGTCTGTTTAAAATTGTCTCCATTAGTCCATTATTTGAAGAAGAGATGAAATTCACTGGCAAAGAAAGCAAATCAGTATCCCTGATATTGTTAAAACTGAAAGAATGTAATGCATGCGGTTCTATAAAGTTCTAATAACTCAAAAGAATTCCAAGAACGCAGGAAGCAAGGCTGTTAAAATTAGTGACTGAATTAGGAGTCTTGTAACGTTAGTAACACAGAATAAACAGATATAAAAACAACTTCACTTCTGATATTTCTTAGAAAGAATTTGCCGCTATTTTCTGTTGCTGTCTGTTGTGATAATTAGAGGGTGTTGATTATAACAGCTTTATAAACATAGTAAAGGGTGCTGATTGTAACAGCTTTGTAAACATTGTATTTCTCTCAACATGGTAAAAACATGCTGCACATCGAGAGATTATGCTGAAATTGTTTCACTTCAGGGGCCTTATTCTCGAAAACTTAACTTATGATGATTTTAGTGTTCCATTTATTTGATTGGTCAGTTACTAAAATCGATTGTAAATTAAGTATTATTATCCAATCAGATTGCTGTATTTCTCAAAATCTGGATTTTAAGTTTTCGAGAACAAGGTCCCTGATTCAGTTGATTCTACTATTACCTTCATTAACATGTAAGAAATGAAATTATTTCAAAGTTGTCAAACGACTTTCAATAAGTAATGTAAGAACAAGTTGCTACTGACATCTTAAACTAGCCAATGAAACTATTTGCCGTTCTTCAATGAAATAAGAGACACTTAATAGTAACCGGACAATCAACATTGAATTATACGCAAGATTATCAGCAGATTTTCTTGTTAAAAAAAAGTAGTTTGGCTTTAATTTTATGTTTAATTCTGTCAGCCACAAAGTTTTGTACGTAAACTAGCTGTCCTGGTGAGGACTGGGTATCAGAAACATGTTTGTCAATTCAAGCTATCACCAACACTTCTAAACAACCTAGTACCTTTAACGAAAATAAACCCAAAGTATAGAAAAAATCAGATGATATGTTGCCAGAAAACAAAAACAGACTTTACGAAAATAATTTCCACCTCTTGAAGAAACTATAAATAGTACAGTCGACAATTACTCCTTGATGTAAAATTCATTAAAAATCGTGTTAAATGGTGAAAACAGAAATATCATCTTTCAACGTCAACATCGAAAGTTTTTATAGACAAACCAGTGGTTTTAAAACTAGAAATAGATCTTGTTATATTCCTGCTGAGTTTTATAGAGACTCGTTCTTTAATAGAAGACATGATAGCCTAATATTTAGGAGTAACCATAAAATAACCATCTTGAATTCTGTACGCCTCCTTTTCCAATTGCGTTAACTTTGAAGTTGTCATAATTTACATCATTAAAATCAAAAGTGATTTTTGAAACTTTTAGATTATGTTTATTCTCACGCATTTCTGAGAAAGGGCTGACGTTGTATAAGAATATTTACGAGTGTGTTAATAAAACAAGTCTCTGTATGTTAAAATGATATTTTGGTAATTTCGTGATTTCTGATGTTTTGATAGAGTCGTGTTTATAGTGATAATAATTTCACAACCAAACTTTATAAACTTTTCCCATATTACTCTCTCAATAATAGTCTGAATGATGTTGAAATATAAACTTTATGTAATTTTCACTTTTATTGCATTTTTACTAATATTAATATGGAAGAGTGTTAGATATGTGTTTTTAGCAATGGATTAAAGGATTGAGGTTTTCAAAATTAGGCTCAGTTTTTTTTGTGGTTGGCAGACATGATTGTATGTTAGCATCTTGTTTTCTGGAAGAACATGTAGAACCAAAATCAGAAATTGGGGTTTTTAGATTGGGCTCAGATTTTTTTGTGGATGGCAGACCTAATTGTACATTAGCATTGTGTTTTCTATAAAAAATACCAACGTGAATTTCATTGACATTATTAAAACCAACAACTGAATGTGGTGCTGATGGAATGAATTTAAAGCCTGAATAATAAAATGTATTCTGTTTTAATTATTGTAGGTATTGGAGCAGCGTAGTGATGGAATATGGAAAGGGTATGTGGTACAGGAAGGTAGAATGGCTAAAACAGGATATTTCCCTGCCAATCATGTCGTACTGGTGGACAGTCAGAGTAAGCATTCAATATTATCATTTCTTAGAGATCTTCTTCAATCTTGTGTGTTCAGGAATGTGAAATATTATATGAATCTGATTGAATGATCTGTGTTTTGAAAAAAAAAACACTTCTGAGTTGAAATTCGCCATGTGTCGAAATGATTCATACAAATTTTTCAAAATATTGAGTGAAGATGATGCATATCAGATAGTCTAGCCATTGGCATGGGACAATTCATCTAAGCTCATGTGCGACTTACAGGCCGTCAGGATCAAATTTTCGCTCATGGAACATGTATGGTGCTTACCGTTCTCATGCGCTCAGTGTATTGTAAGAAAGTATTACATAAAAATTATTTCATTCATAAAGGCCTATCCATTTATTTCTTTCAATTTTTATTTCCAGCATCCAAACAGAGTCCCCAATCAAAAGGAATCAGGACACAAGTTCCCGATCTTCTCAACAGAAGTATGATATTTAACAATCATGATAGACGATCGTACAGTAGTTCGGGGACAGACGACAGTCTACCCCCACCTCCCTCACCTAGTGGCTACCCACCCAGCCCTTCTAGAGGTAAGACCCAATTTATTTAACATGTAGTCTAACTGCAAACAGTACTGTTTTGGCCTTCTGGGCCTCATCAGTTCAGTGCTGATACTGAGCTTATATTTTTGCCATCAGTCAGTCCGTCGGTTCACTATTTCTTGTATTTGGACGAAATTTGTCGAAACTGAAGTTGTTGAAAATTATTCAAATTTGGACTCTTGAAAGCCTGTGCCATGCTATAACAAATCTTCTCTTCTTGTAAGCAAGATGATGTGTTATTAGGTTTTGTAGTCTGGCTGGTCTTCAGTCAATAAAGAGTTATGGCCCTTCTTATACAGACAAATTCTACCACATCTAGTACCGTAGACACATAAAAGGATATTGCTCATGGCTGACAAATTTTAGAACTTGTATATCTCATAGGACTTGTATCTCTAATGTATTATTTAAGATATTGAATTTTTTTACATGCTATTTTGTTCAGGGTACTTGTACAATTTTTATTCGATGACTTTCATATTCTTAGGGTCAGACAAGGACATGTTGAAGTAAATCTGTAAGAATTTTGAAAAACCGCTGAGTTACTTACCGTCAAACTTGGGGACGTTTTTTCTGGGACACCTGATATAAGATATAAAATGTAAAATTAAGATGGCTGCTAGTTGTATCTAAATAAACTAATTTAATTCCTAAAATATATTAGGATGGCTGCATTGTTTCCAAGTATAATGAAACAAAATCATTTAGTGACGTCCCAACCCAAGCCTCAGACAGTTATCAGCAGTCTTCATTAAAATAAGGGTGACACTCAATTTATATCTTTTGTATTCCGAAACCATATTAAGACAACTCAGAGTGTTATGGAATAAACTTTTACAAAATGACAGCCTGCACCCCAACCGATATATATGACAATTATCAGAGAGTCCTCGTTAAAAAAAGGGTGGAACTATAATGTCGTCTTTAAAATGAGGGTGGCACTCCATAGTGTCTTCATTAATATTAGGGTGTTTCACAAAATCTTCAAATTTCACTCTGTATGCAGTTTTTTTAACTTTTGAATTTAAATGCATGTTAAGCCATGGCAATGATTTTGAAGACAAGAAAAATTGCTGAACTAACCATGCATAGAAATATTTAATTTTTCGTTAAGAATTTTCTTAATCTTCAAATTTCACACTATGTAAGCAGATTTTTACCAAAGGTATTTTTGAAACAAAGTTGCTTAACTAACCAAGCATAGAAATATTTAATTTTGTACAAAATTTTCATTTTTTTTTAGGAAAAAGTACGAAATGATATTAAATTTCACATATAAAGTATTTATAGTGTAACAGTTGGTGGTGTATTTATTTAAAATTCAGGTTAAAAATGTTATTTTTTGTGAATAAATTATAATAAGTAAAATATTTCAACCACCCACATAAAATATAATGTTACATGAAGCATAAACTTATTTAAATTTCTTTATATTTGTGTTGTCAGTGGTATTTGGGTATTAAAAGCAATTTAAACTGGGCAAATTTTTATGCTTAGACTTCAAAAATACTTGTTCAAGTCTGAAATGGAACAGGCTATGAATGTTTAGGATCCCTCAACAGGTAGAATTACACATTAAGAGTAGGCTAATGCCACTGTCATTGCAAGATTTCTGTCAATGTACACTGCATGGCGTTTGCCCTTCCTCATTAGCCCATACAGGTGCCAAAGGTAGATTTTAAAACTACATTTCATTTCCAAATCCAGGCCGACATATATCTTTTAACCCAAAAAAAAAATCTAATTTAGTACTTATTAGACATCTTGTGAGTGTTTTATATTCTACTCAGTCATTTTGATTAAAATTAAAAGTGAAAGATTAAAATATAGGGCAGTAGTCACTAGCCCAGGGCGATGTAAATAATACAGATACAGAACGGAAACCAGTATAATATATTTTATATCAGTGAATAGGGTGGTACTTGAATCTTGTTTACTTGGGCATGCGTTTTTTATTCTCACACTGGGGGAGGGACTTGCTTCATTCATTCATTAGATTGAATAGTAATACCATTCAACCATAAAAAAATTTCATTTGAAAACGATATTGGATTATAATTCAGTAAGATTTCATAAGTTAAGAAATATGAAATTTTGTTTGTATCCTATAAATTATCTACAATATTTTAAAATCTAAGCTAGGTTTTTATAACTCGAACTTTAGTTTAACTGTTGAGTGTTGAAACATCCATCGAAGCTCTTTCAACATGAAAAAAATAGGACTTAGGGTTCCGGTATAATTAGATAAGAAATTTAAATTGATAACCCATTGTCCACTGCTCAGGAAAGTTGTTTTATTTTTTACGTATCTTTTTGGTTTGTGCAATTTTCAGTTTCTTAGAAAACTGTTCCAAGAAATTTAAGGAGCTCAGTCATTATTCAAATTTATTTCAAAACATTATCTCAGACTTGGTGTGCTGAAAAATATACCAGTTAATATGCGTTATAAACAACCACTAAGTTATTAAAAAACTTGTATCATAAAAAACTTGTGTGTGGTACGACCAGTTATTGAAATCAGACTATATTATAAGATAAAGACAAGTTATATAAAACAGACTATAGTATAAGATAGTACGACCGAGACTATAAACTGAATATTCAATGTTTTTATATCGTAGTCAGTATTTTATACACATTAATTCATTTCTAAATATCAACATCACGGCAACACTCTTATAGGTCTGACTACAGCTGACCCCCTGCTGTTTAAATCACTGATTGTTGTTAATCATTGTCAGTTACGTCTAATAAGGATTAAAATCAGTGTCCGACTAGCAAGTGTTTTGTATATTTATTGTGAATTAACTGGATTATAAGAGGATTCTTTATGCCAAAAATGTGGGTATCCACAGAAGCACTGGCAGTGTTGGAATAATATGAACTCTAAATTAGGTAAGGCATTAAGTCACTGAGTGGATTTTGTTTTCTGAATTAGATCATATTAACAGGTTAATGTTACATAAAACATTAGATAAATGTTTCATTTCATGGACGAATATAAGAATGCAAGTTACGGATACTGAGACAAAATTCCAAATCTTTTATTCTTCTGACTATATTCATGTTAAAGATCTCTGTAGTAAATTTGTGCTGCTATTGATGCAAAACTTTAATGTATCTGATTCTGTTGATTTTGTTGTTCAGAAATTCAAAATATAAAAATCTGTTTTGTCTCCTATACATTTTAAAGATCCTTTGACAGTTGGAGATCAAAAAAAGAGTAAGTCTGGCCTGGCATTAAGCATTGCATTGGTATTATCCTTATCTCGTTCAGAAAAGTAGACAGACAACTCATTTTATTTCCTTTACACTATAAAGGACTGAACTATAAACTTTAAACATCTAGCGTGATTTTTTCTGTGTTTTCTGTGTTCTGTAATGGAGTAGGTCTGTAGACAAAGTTGACCGACTGTCACTGATACTATTTTTTCATCCATTTTGTATCTTGACATGTCGTCTGCTAAATGGCCATTGTTGTCATATTGCGGCCATGATGAATGAATTTGTTTTGGAGGATTAGAAAAACTGTTAGTCAACAGAAAAAAAGTGGTTGTTTGGTTGGTGAAAAAGGATGGATATAGTTACCTTAAAGGAATATGTTCACTAACTTTCCGACCAAGAAAATTTTAGTCTCAGAACCTGAAATTTTTTAGCTAATCTAATCTGTAATTATGTCCTTAACTCTCCCCTGAAATTTAAGCCTTCAAATCTCTGTGTATCTATAATTATAAGCGTTTGAAACTCTTAAAATACGACTTGCCGTTTAGTAAGACTATATAGTAAATACATATACAGAAAATGAAAGATAACTGGTAAGGTACAGGTATAACTGAAGGGATTGTGCAATTTTTATACGCCCACATGAAAAAGTGGACGTATATTGCCGTCACCCTTGTCCGTCGTCGGTCCGTCCGTCCGTCCGTCCACAATTTCTTGTGTACGCGATAGAAACTAGAGTTTTCATCCGATTTGAATGAAACTTGCCATGTGTATCCATCATGATAATATCTCGGATGAGTTCAAAAATGGCGCTATTCCAGTTTTCGGTTTATGAGTTATTGCCCTTGACTTAGTAAAAAAACGTAAAAGTTAACTTGTGTACACAATAGAAGCTAGAGTTTTCATCCGATTTGAATGAAACTTGGTATGTGTATTCATCTTGATAATATCTCGAACCAGTTTCATATATTTAGATTTGCTGAAGTGGGCGTATGTTACCTTGCCTGGCAAGCTATCTTTTAGCAGTTCCGGTAAATCTTAAGGCCATTTATCTTACATAGATTCAAGGCCCAAATCCATCCTCGAAAATGCTGAACATTCCCTTTAAGTCACTTAAAAGGATTGTGAAAGAAGTTTTTCTGTACTAGTAATAGAGTTCACTGCACTATCTCGGTCAGACATCTATAATTCTTACAATTTCACTTAACTCAAGCCTTTTAGGATGAAGATATTAATCTTTAAATGCTTTATTTTACCATCCATAGTAAAGCTACTTGTTTCCTTCTGGAATAATTATTATGAAAAGTAGCTGTTGACCTGGGGAAGGGATGTAATATTATTTTGATACTCCAAGATAAAGTATATTTCATAAGAACAAGTATTATGTCACACGATAAGATGATAAAATATTTATAATTTTATTATGTCACTAGGTACACGTCCTTAAAACACAGATAACAACTCAGATAAATAACTTATCTTAGTTTTAAAATCTACTAAGTTGAAATTTGAAACACTATAGCGGGTGTCATGCGCAAAGCACCTGAAACACCTGATGGTACTTCTCTTTGGAGTAGTCTACTACTATACAACTATTACTCTCGATTTTGCCAGGTTTTTGGTTGCAATTTTGTTTTTCTGCACCTGTATTGGCCAATGAGGAGTGCAAGATCTCTGCTTGGTTCCATGTATTGAAAAGATATAAAAAAAATGGTGACTTGAGAACTTTAAGAGCAGTGGTCAAGATTTGACCCTAGAAAGTTGTTATTCATTTAATCATGATGTCATCGTGGCTCATGTCATGAAATCTATGAACGATATCTTAAACAAAGATAAAACATGGTGGAAACGTGATCAGGTTGTTTTTACATGTTTAACACAGAAATAATACTGATAAGCTCAGTGTACACCTGATTTTGAGGATGTTGACTTTCTTTTACTTAAAAAAATTTTTAGAAGTGTGCCATAAACCCTTTGTGCTCTATCATTTGTCATGTGTATATTTTTTGGGACAGAGCCTAGATGTTTCTCTTTCTAATTATATTTACTAAATGTGATAGGTTCAGTTTGGGTAATCACCTTTCGTGTATATGACTAAAGATAATCGTAACAATTGCCGCAGTATATTATGAATTTGAGGATCTGGACTTTGACTTGTTTAATTTGTGACTGTGCATACCTTTATATAACACAGCCTCTATCTACTTATTACATGACCTGACCTGTGCTGTCCCCTTTACCACTCTCCCTATCACCCACATGATCCTCTTTTTCTGTCCCTATCACCTGTCTTAGTTGTGACTAAACTACTGCTTCTTCCCAAACTCACCCTCTCCCTATCACCTTGCCCTAGTTGTGAATGTACATATTTTATAATAAATAACCCAGTCCTGTATAATATTATACAATGTAATACAATCTTTATACCTAGCCCCTCTTAACTACCCTACCCCTATCATCCCTCAGCCCCAACCCCCCTCTCTCCCTGGTTGTGACTATACATATTTTACCTGTAAATAGCCCTGTCCTGTATAATATTATACAATGTAATACTATCTCTATACCTAGCCCCTACCCCACAACTCCCCCCCTCTCTCTCTGTTAGCTGGCTTACCCCCCTATACCCTCCCTACCCTACCCTACCCTACCACTATCACCTTGCCCTAGTTGTGACGTACATATTTTACCTGTAAATAGCCCAGTCCTGTAAAATATTATACAATGTAATACTATATATATTACCTAGCCCCTACCCCACACCCCCTCTCTCTCTCTGTTAGCTGGCTTACCCCCCTATACCCTCCCTACCCTACCCTACCCTACCACTATCACCTTTCCCTAGTTGTGACTATACATATTTTACCTGTAAATAACCCAGTCCTGTATAATATTATACAATGTAATACTAACTGTATAAAAAGTTAAGTTGGTATTTAGAAATTTAATCTTGAACAGGAGACGGGGCTAGAGAAGGCTGAGTTGTAATTAGGTTTTTCTGTGATTTCACATAAATTGGGTGTCTGTGATGTGTGGATCTAGAATTACTTGGTAGGTACAATCTGCCCTGACCCCTCAAAACTGAAAAATATGCACTTTGATGTTGACATATTGTTGCGAAATGACAGAATTTAGGGCTTGAGAGATTCTTTGATTCAGTAACATACCAATTGATTAATTTTGTGATAATTTTCTGTCAAATTGTGCCCTGAGGTCACCCTAAGAATTCAGGGCATGCACCATTTCATACCCACACTAAATAGTCCAGTGTTTGTCATCTGATCTAGGATTATGTAAAACGTTCAAGTCTGATATTTCTCACCTGCTATTTGTGTCTGATTATTCAGTCTGGGACAAAAACGCCTTTTAAATTTTATTTCTTGAATAACTTTCTATGAAAAGATTATAAGCAAATACAAATGGAAAATTTTATGTAAATAAACCAGGGGCCGTATTCTCAAAAACTTAACCCAGATAAAATCAGAATTTTAAGAAATATGGCATTCTGATTGGATAATAGAACTCGATATCAAATCGATTTTAGTGATTAACCAATCAAAAGACGTAGAATACTAAAATCATCTTAAGTTCAGTTTTTGAGAATAAGACCCCAGGAAAAACATGGGTATAGTTTTGAAGTATTACAGTCAAGTGTTGTCTGTTTAGAAAAATTCCTCTCTCAGGACAAAGTCTTTTAGTGGGTGAAAGGCATTTTGGTTTAAGATAAAGTGGTGGAATGGATTCAGCTCTCCCAATTTGTTCTGTATTATAGCAAGACAAACACCATGAAGCCATGAAAGACTAGAGATTGGAAAGGGCATTGATATAAAAGATGTGTTTTTGATTGTTGTTATTTTTCTATTTTCAGATGTGAATTATTCCAGTCAAAGTTTAACTTATTCTCTACAACAACAGGTAAGACCACTTTAATTCTTTAAACTTACAAACACAACACGATAACTCTTAACTGATCACACACTAATAATAATTGATAATCGATAATCGAAATAAATAATTTGTGGCATTGATAATCGATTATTTCAATTATTAGACCCAGCCCTACACACACTCCTCCAAAATACTGAAACTCACTAAATCTTTATTGGACTTAAATTAAAAACAAAAATATCTTAACTTAGGACACCACCTTCTTTTGAGGTGTCAGTCACAATAATAACTCAGTCTATAAAGAGCACAGCAAAACATAAAAAAAATATAGCACAAAATACTAAAAAACAAAAATAAGATATCTGCACAGAAACTGATGTTTAATTTTATATTCATCTTTTCATAACACACCATCACACAAATATGCTTTAATTTTCAATATGGTAGTTTATATGGGTTCTACTTTTGGTCCACCTTTAAAAGTTGATGAACATGTTTTGGAACAAGCAATGCCAAGACTCAGAAGGATTGGTTCAGGATTCCCAAGAACCATAGTTGTGATTCCTATAAAATTGCTACTTTCCTACATCACATGATCAAAAAACGCATCATTTTCCAACAACTTCATTCAGGGGCATTATTCTCGAAAACTTAACTTAGATAAAATCTAGATTTTAAGAAATACAGCAATCTGATTGGATACCAGTAATTTAAGCTATATTCAAAATCAATTTGACTGGAACACTAAAATCCTTGTAAGTTTAGTTTTTGAGAATAAGGCCCAGAACATCATCTGTATTGTAGAAAGGTTGAACTGTGTTATAATAGTTTGATACAAGTTATGTTTGTGAAGTAATCTAATTATAATGTAGTTGATATTTCATACTTATTGATTCTCTTTTATCTCAAATACTTCTATCTTTTTACTCAGATTTATTTAACTACTTCTATCTTTTTATCAATGTTTAATAGTGCTTTTAACTTTTATAGATTTACTACAGTTATTACCATGATATGGTTATGTGGAGTAAATATTTATAAGATTAATTTTGAACTTGTATGTTAAGCCTTCAAACGATAGGCCAAATGTACGCAGATATCTGTTATGCCTTCATAACTCAATTAGTTCTTCACTTTTGGGTACAAATTTTCGAAAATCTAAAAATGCATGAAAATGTTTTGTGAACTATTGTGTGAAGTAGAAAGTAAAGTACTTTTTAATTGGAAATACATTCTTTTACTGACGACAGTGCCTTAACCACTTTCTTTCCTTCAGTTTATTCGAGAGTCTTTAAGTTCTTATTTTTTTCAGTAAAGTAAAAACTGATAAGAAACTATTTTTAAACCTGTAAGAACATGAAAGGTTTCTGATGTTAGTTGTGATGTAGAAATAAAGTCAGGTTATTAGAAAGATCCGAGAGAATTAATAGAGTTTTTACATGTCGAGTTATTTCATGTCTGGGAATACACATTTCAAAGGTTTCTTATTTTACTTTGTACGAGGCTAATTGACTCTTTCTGACTAGTTAATACCAAGATTTGATTCCAGTGATTCTTGAAATGTTTGTTTGATTCTACGATTGTTTGTTTGACATGTAGATGTAAATTAACTGAAGAACCGTGATTCCTGTAAATTGATTATCGTTAAAGAGTTTGGTTTAATCAATTTAGACCATTGATTCCAGTCTTCTGAGAGATTTATATTCAGCAATTTTTGGAAATTTAATTTTCCTGTCTTGGATTCTTTCTTATCCACCCTGTTTATTATCCTGGCATTTGTTCAGACAGGCCAGGTGAGTCATGTTCATTGGCTGTGCACGTTAAAGATCCCTTGACAGTTGGAAATCGAAAATAAGAGCAGGCTAATGCCGCTGTCCTGGCAAAATTCCCCTCATTGCACACTGCATGGCGTTTGCCCGTCCTCAATTAGCCCATATAGGTGCAGAAAAGCAGGACGTAAAACTCATTTCATTTCATTTCCCATAAGAATTGAGGCTCTCTTACTTACTGAGCTCTCTCTGGTATTAAAGATTTCGTACAAGAGACCTTATTTCTAATGAAGATCCTCCATTGTTAGTTTTACCTATATATTTGACCTAAATATCTGATTTTATTGTCTGTATGAATCATTATAAAATATTTTATGGTTGAATGAATCACATGTCAACAAACTGTAAACAATAAACAATCTGTAATATGTCAATAAATTATTGATGAGATAGGGTGTAGAGGGGGGTGGGGTAAATATGTACTTGACTAGCTGGTGGGGGCAGAAAGGGAGGCCTAGCTAGGGATATATCACCTCAATTCTTGTAGTGGACTAAATTGTTACCCTACAGAACTCATGGCCTTTACCTTTGGCACTTGTACTGAATTTAAATTGCATACATATTCATGGTTTGTAAATTTACAATCAAATTGGGAGACTAACTTTTTGGTTCTGACATAAGCTTATATATCCTTTAAACAAACAAAGATGTAATAAAAGATGCTCTCTTATAAAAGCACTGGCCTATGTCAGATATTGTGCTTGGCAATTTGTTCTGGATATAGAAAATGACTTAATGTCTTAACAAGGCTATATTCTTAGCCAGGTAATATATTTAATATCCCAGGTAAAATACAAATTGGGATTTCAACTATCAATGTCTTTACAAGGTTACACTGTGAATAAGGCAGGGGCAGATCCTGGATTTAGAGGGGGGCTCTGAAATATAACATTAATTGAGGGTTCTGACATCAGTCGGTCAAAATAGGGGGGACTCTAGTTGGGGAAGCCCCCCCTATGATCCGCCCCTGTAAGGTAAACTGTAAGTAATATATATTTTATCCCAGGTAAAATACCTGTTTATCTTACCTTCACTACACTACATACTGTTTTATTGTCCTATTTATCAGATTTATTCACTAGTTATACCTTTTATTATATATAATATATTTTATTCATGTATCTTTTCGTTAGACAAGGTTACTTTGTGTTTTGTCAAGGAATATCTTGACCAGTTTGCAATATTTGGCTATGTGTGATTAAATTTAGGATATATATATTGGCTAATTTCAGGTAAATTACAAATTTCCTAATTTCTATTAAACATAATTCAGTTAATCAGTTAATATTTGGACAATATTACATGCTAATTGTTTGAATTCTTGAAACACAAAATTGAACTGAATGTCTTATGTGGAATTACCTTATTGGACTGTCAAAGCTGGACAGATTCTTAATGCCACTCAAAGACAATGTCTTCCAAATTATTCATGTTTTAAGGAAATAAAATAGAATTTTTTGTAGAATCTAGAATTTGAAAGAAAACAGGTTGATGATAAGAGATATTGAGTAGAAAATCTGGTTAACTGATAATATTATAAAACTGATTGTCTGCCAAGAATTTTAGTAGAATTCTACGTTATTGGCTTTTAATTTTAATACCCTCTTGGGCTTGAAATATAAAATTTGTTTTCCAACTTGTTCATAATCCTTTCAAATCCCTACTTGAACATTCAAAAATCAACCCTAGGAAAGTTCACAAACACAGTGTAATTTTCGTAATACCTCATAGGTTTAGATTTTTTAATTTTATTTTCACCTTATGTAGGCCTATAGTTCAATCCTGGCATGGGTTGAGATGATAACTTCAGATTTTTCAACCCGGTTTCCCCCTGTCAGTGATGCAGGCACTGTTGGAAATGATCATATTCTTGTTAAAAGTATGAGAAATATTTTGATGAAATTTTATTAACTGTTAACAACAGGTGTTGAAAATACATTCACAGTTTTCCTGTAAATAACTTCTACTACAAATTTAATTACATGAAACTCTGTAAAGAATTTAGAAATTAGTTCAAAATTACACTTCTGTTATTTCAATTATTTATACAATGTTATATATTTCAATGGCATGATTGCTCTCTCTGTGACATGAATCAAGATGATACCTTCAGATTTTTAACCCGGTTTCCCCCATGTCAGTGATGCAGGTCGGAGGGGCCGACATGGAAAAGCACCAAGTCATATTGATGGGAAATAAACCAAAGGCCCTGCATGCTAAAGATCCCAGGACAGTTGAAAATTTAAAAAGGCTAATGCCATTGAACTAGCAATAGCACATCGGGTACTGAGTAGTAGGACGTAAATCTTCTATTAATTCAGTTTCATTTCAGAATTTTTTTTATTAGTTTGTATCAAACTGTACATCAATACACCTTGATCTTAGCAGGAAGGAATAACTGACGAGTTGCCAGAACGGTAGACACCACAACTCACCTGTGGAACAGATAGTGCCGTGTTATTCAGGGCATTATGGGTAATCTTAGATAAAAGGGAGATAAGAGATAGAAATGATATCGTGCAGAGTCTTAACGCCAAGTTTTGATGAGCTCTTTCAAGTTAAAAGATATCTCATTTGTTATCAATGTTTTTGATGTTTTAGGAAACGGAATGAATTTTGATATGAAGGAATAAGCTGCCTGTCGATATAATATTTCTTAAACTGCGTTAAAATCTCCGTGGCTTTGATGCTACGATATCAATCTGATTACGATCTTTTTAAGTCTCTGATATCCAGTCTCTTTATTTTATTAACACTGAACTCACCTGACCTAATCATATTGATATCAAGTTTGTAAATCGACTTTGATTTATGATTTCTTAAATGAATTACTTTGGTCAAGATAAAAAATATTATAAAGAAAGAAACGTGTATATTTTACAAGGATAACAACTTAGGTTCTGTGAGGATCCTTTCTCCCAGCTGGTCCTTGACCAAACCTCTTGGCATTGATCTTTTCCAGATTATCTGTACCCATTTACAGCTGGGTGGACTGGAATTATTAATAAAGGATCAGCTGAAAGAAAGTATCGTTTAGGAACATAAGTTGTTATCCTTGTAAAATCAATGCCAAGAAATTTGGCCAATGACCAGCTGGTAGAAAAGGATTATTATGGAGTAAAATTGATATCCAAAATATGTTCTTTTCCGAAACCATTTTTCATTTTACACATTAGACCAAACATATCATTTCTAAAATATAATTTTCTTTCTCTGGGCCATTTTTCTCTTTACATTAGACCAAACATTAGAATAAAACAATATAAACAAATTATACCTGACTAAAAGGTGAATAATTTACCTGTAATTTGTGAGTATTTAAAGGTGAATTATTTCAGGTAAAAAACAAATTATGAGTTCATCGTAATACAAACCAGATGATTTCTGACGTACATTACAAATTATCTCCCCTTGTTCTAACGGCTTATTTTAATTAACTAATAAATTCCTTCGTCTTCCTTCCCAACGTTCCTACGTCTCAACGTCAAAATATCTTGTTTTTCTTTTGAAGAACAACTTTATTATTTTTACCTTGTTTCTGAGAACTTTACGACTTCAACTGACAGAATTCTTGACTTTTTCTCTCAAATTGTGTTTCTGGAACAACTAAAAGTTTAGTGAGTAATAACTGTAGGATTATTTTCTTGTATAAAATGGTGTTTCTGAAAGGTTTTAGGAATGTTTGTTGTTTTTGATTGGAATTGTGTTTTGGAAGTTAAACAAAAGGATGTTGCATTATAATTCTAGAATTGTTTAGTTTTTGTTTTGGAGGTGTTAAGTGATCTAGATTCTTGTGAGTGATTTCATCCTGGATTAAATTTTCAATCTATGGTTTTTTTTTACATGCTGAAACGGATAAATTCCATTCCATAAATGCAAAATCCATGTATAGACAGCAGTTTTAAACAGACTAAATTGGTGATGCCAAGTGTTGGAAGAGTAAGCATTACCCTTTAGTTTAATGGTTTGTGAACTTGATGTATACAAGTATCTGTTATTTCTTTGCTCATGTAGATTTGAGAAGTTCATTGTAATATGTAGGATTCACAAGAAGAAAAAAAAAATCTGTACAGTGTAAGCCAAGAGTTATATGACGTGTGGTGTTGTGTTCTAAGAGGAGTAAGCATTTAATACCCTTGAGTTTGATAGTTACAACATTATAGTTAAAACGTTATTTCATCATTGAACCTAAATATTAGGTATATTCAAAAGAATATTTATGTTATCAAAGGGTGTTTTGAAATTGGTCAGTTTAAGAAATTTGTCAGTTTAAGAAATTTGTCTATCAAAGAAAGTGACTAATTGTTGTATAATTAAGAAGAAAAGTGATTAAAGTTAATTGTTTTAAAGTCGTAAGGAAATTGTATCTTAGTAAAGTGAAGTGGTTTTAACTTAAAATTACACAAAGATAAATACTTCATAGACAATCACTTATCATACCAACACATCGTTTCCTTCATTTTAACCACCATTCATACAGAAAATGAAAGATAAACTTTTAGGTAGGGGTATAATGGAAAGAATTATGCGTTTTTTGTGCAGTTTAAGTAATTCTGGAAATGAATTACAATTGGTATTAGAAAAGGAAATCCCTGATAAAAAGATAAATTTATTCCAGATGATTTATCAACATTTTTTACAATTATTGGATCAACCAATAGGAAATGGTTAAAATTAGTTTTACCTATGATTTTTACCTGAATTTTACCTGAAAAGGTTGAATGGTGTTATCCGCCACTCTTTTCTACACCTACTGGCCTAAAGGGGACTGAACTTTACCTGGTGAAGCCTAAGCCAAGTTTTTACCGTAGATTTTACCTGAGTTTTTACCTGTGAAAGGTGAAGCGTAAACCAGGTTAACGAAGGTTTAATTTGATCTAATTATTTTACAGCCTCTGTGTTTTGTTTGCTGCCAAAGTTTCTGTTGAGATGTGAGAATTAGTAGAATGGGTTTCAGGTGGTTAATTGGTCTTCAGTCAGACGTGAAGAATGTTCCTGGTGTTTTTACTTATCAGAAAGTCACAAGTCTGTGTTTGCTCACCCTTACTAATTAGTTTTACTTTCTGGCCCTTTTGTGGAAGTTTTCGTGCTTTGCCCTGTCAAAAATCAGTGTTTTGCTCACCCTTTCTAATTAGTCATATTTTCGCTTCATTTTGGAGAGATCACTGGTCTTATACTGTGTTTGCTCACCCTTACCAATTAGTTTTACTTTCTGGTTTCTTTTTGGGGAAGTTTTCGTGCTTTGCCCTGTCAAAAGTCAGTGTTTGCTCACCCTTTCTAATTAGTCATATTTTCACAAGCCTTTAAATGTCAGTAAAGTGGCAGTGCATCATTGCTCTGAAGGCATTTTTTTATGTTCATCAACTTTTTTTGATGTTGGAGAATTTTGCTGATAATGAAACTTGTAATTGAGATCCAAATAGAGACAGGCTCTGCTCACTCTTATGACTTATAGTGTCAGTCTTGATTTGCTATCAAGTGGTTCAAGGCAGTTACTTATTTTTCTATTCCAAACAACTGTAAATAAGTTCAATTTTTAAGGAAGTTATTGAATTGAAAAGTGGTTTGCTAATTCTGTTAACTGTTGTACTTAATGATACATAGTTTGAGTGAAAAGAGAAATTGAAAGTAGATTAATGGGCTGATAAAAAAACAGATTGGGAGATTACCATCATTGCACACTGCATGGTCTTGTTCGTCTGTATTTGTACACTCAACTGAAATGAAAAGTGGTTTGTTAAATATTGTACTAAATGGTACAAAGTTTGAGTGAAAAGGGAAATTGAAAGTAGATAAATGGGCTGATTAAAAACAGATTGTAAGATTACCATCAATGAAAACAATTGGTGTGAGATGGTTCCAGAACAAAAACTCAGAATTTTGATGATTTCGGCAGGTGACGAGAGGAATCTAAATATTTCAATTTCAACAACAGACGTTTCTAATTAGTACCAGACTTTTCATTGGTGGTCCGCCATTTTTTACAACTACTCACCTGTTACATTGTTTGGTACCAAGACTGGAATTTAGACTGGAACCTGACCAACACATATTTTTTCTTCTGGAATTTCAACTTTTGTGCAGAAATTTTTGGCTAATAGAACTGAACCACTGGAAACCAACCAACACTGATTTGTTAAAACATTTCTCCTACTGGAAGTTCTGAATTTCATCAATTCCAGCAGAACTCATGGAAAGAACTTTTTTTGTCTACAGTCATCAGATGCGTCTGAAGAATTTTAGAAATATTTTTTCTCGTAAAATTACAGCTTGGAATTTTCAACTTTTTGCCAGTAAAAGTCGTGGATAAAACTATTCTACTTTAAGTCTTGAGTGAAAATTTTTGGTCGCCATTTTTTTAACCTGTTCAGATGTTTGGTTCAAAGACTGGAATTTGACTGGAACCTGACCAACACTTCTGAAATATTTTTTCTCCTAAAATTACAGCTTGGAATTTTCAACTTTTTTCCAGTAAAAGTTGTGGAAAGAACTATTCTACTTCCAGTCTTGAATTAAAATGTGTGAAAATTTTAAAAAGTTGATCAAACTGGAATTGGATATATTCTTGGAATACAAATTATGTCATTGGCACTTTCAGGAATTATTTTACCATGGAAACTGAGAGTTTCAAGAACAGTGTTTCCTTGGGGACGGGCTAATTTCAGACACACTTGGCGCCTAGTTACTTACTTGTTGTTGGTTACGTAAATCTGTGGTGTCTGCTGGGAATGAGGTGATAAATGCTTTCTGAGGACAAGTGTCAAAAGTTGACTATCAAATATGGAACATTGAAATGTTTAAAATAATTGATGCAACTGAACTCTGATTTTGAAATGTAAAAAAAATCTGTACAAGCAAGACAATTCTGTTTATCAAAATCACAGGAAAATTGAGAGTAATAGTAGCATAGTAGTGGACTACTCCAAAGAGAAGTACCAATTCTGTTAATTAAAATGTGCATCCAAAGAATTTGTGTTGCAAGTTGAATGGAATTAATATCGACTCAAAAACCATTTTCTAGAATATTTTATTATACGTAATTATATAAAAGTAGATGGAAATGGATTATAACTGATAAAATCTAAAAAAAAAATTGTCCAAATGGATGTAAGGTATAAGACGCCCTGAAAGGAATTCAAAATCCTTTAAAGAACCATTTTACTCTTGGATGGATTAAATAATATTGGAAAAGTTTTGAAATATGTGGAATACATATAATTTTTAACCTAATTATTTCTGGAAGTTGTGCACTTTGCACAAAAATCATATTTACACTGCCAGTTCAATAAAGTTGATTGATACCAACAATATGATTGATTTTATTGACTATCACCAATTGATTATTGATTTTATCTTCATGTGCAAATTGACATTCGACTGCTAGTATTACAAACTCAGCAATTTTCACTGAGAATAATTTGTTATTGATCTTACCTTGACCTTGGTAATATTCTTCTGTCATTTCTCATATTGGATCTGGATTTCTTCTGTCATTTCTCATATTGGATCTGGATTTCTTCTGTCATTTCTCATATTGGATCTGGATTTCTTCTTTATTTATGGATGTGAATTTTTGATTAGAAAGCTATTTGTGATACTGTGTCTTCAGGGCTTACTGTGAAAGTGTTGGGAATTTGTTTGTATATATTCTGTCATTTCTCATATTTGGATCTGAATTTCTTCTTTATTTATTGATGTTGAAAATGGATTTCTAACGCTATTGTAATGGGGTTGAGATTGGTGTGTATGGTGGATTTCATTTAAAGATAGGATTGGAAATTAATTTGGAATTTGGATTTAATTTTTGGATTTTATCTGAATTACATGCAGATCGTTATTAGTCTTCATTTGTGGTTGAAAATGGATTTAAATCTTTTGGATTTTATGTGAGTTTGCATCTGAATTTGGATCTAAATAAGGCTCTAATGATGAGTTTTAACTAATGCTTACTCCTCTTGAAACACCAGTTATCACCAAACTATGGCTTTCATGTACACATTTATCTTTTGCTCCAGCTCAATTGAACATAAATTGGAATGATACAATGTTGATAATTTGAATATGGGTGTTTTGAAAAATAGATTGGAATGATATTATAATAATGACATAGTTTAAAGGGAATATTGTGATAAAAGATCTAAAATGGAGAATTTCCCAGAAAGGAAAATAACCAAGCGTACTTCGTGGCCGTATCGTGTTAAAAAACCTCAATCATTATTTAGACGAATAGTGGTAAGTAGTATATTTTTGTCAGATACAACGCACAGTATTTTACACATGCATTGTTATGATTGACCTATTTATAAATCTTTGGAATTTTTATCAATGTTTCATAATGTTTACTTGTCATCAATAATCTATTTCCAATGTTTTTGTTAAAATTAATTGTTTTCAGTGGAATTGCAAGAACCACAGACGTCGGAATGGAAATTGGAATGGCGCAAATTGATGGTATCAGTGTCACCGATACACATACAAAGTTTAGAAATACGCTTTTCAATCCCTTTAAGAATATTCTGAAGCGGACAATCTTCTAAATTATTTTCGTCTTAAAACACTATATCTGATCATGTGATCAGTTAAAAGTTGACGGGTCTCAGACGACAAATTACTAGAGATTTTATCGGAACTTGATGATGACAGTAAGTTATTGACCTTGTATTAAAAATTAACTCCCTTGTCTCAAGGCCGTGGTATTTGTCGATCTCGTCTCGTATATTACATCAATCTTGTGTCAATGACAAATATAGACTGTCTGTTTGAAAAGATAGATTTGGTGATGACGAGTTAGAAATTACGAAAGAATTGAAATTAAAGATTTTTTGAGGAGAGTGACAGTTGTAAATTAGCTTGATATGAATTCATTGTTCGATTTTATGGTTTGTTGCTCCCTTGGACTACGTACACTCTCTCTTTGAAAAGACTGACCACTGTACTTCCATAGACTGTTGGAAATCATAAAATAGCAGACTGATTCCACTGGTCTGGCGAAATTTCCCTCATTACACACTGTATGGTGTTTGTTATCCCTAGCATTTGCAGAGTAAGTAAAGGAAAGTAAGAAAAAAATCTGGGTCATTTATCAAGAAACAAGGAATCAGTAAGTCGTATAATTAGTCCTGGTATTGATTGGTTGGTAATTATCGTTAGAGTAATTAACGAGGAATGATCTCGTTAGAGCTGGTGAATAAAGATGGCCTCATTATCAACTTATATTGTCCTAAATACATCATTTATACTCCAAATATGGCAGATATGGTACCATAATCAGATGCATCCATTACTGAGGAACTGATGGATTGGACACTCCTATATCTCTAAAGCCTCATTATCAAAGTATATTGTCCTAAATACATCATGTATACTCCAAATATGGCAGCTATGATACCTATATCTTTGAAGCCTCGTTATCAATGTATATTGTCCTAAATACATCTTTTATACTCGAAATATTATCCATAATAAGCCTCCTTCTGAAATATTATATGCTATCAGTTCGGCAGGATTTTCACTGGCATATTTGAAACTAAATAGAGGGTACATTTTTCAAGGCACCATATTTGCTAAACTTAAGTTTCCAGAAGTTAAAATTTAAAAATAAAATTTGACATTTCATACCAAGAAAACTAACATTAAATTCAAGAGTTATAGCTGAAGATATTTTCATATTCACAACTAACAATTGAACCAATTATCTATTAACGATAACGACTCAGAAAGGGGAGATAACTGGCAGTATTAACGAATAATTGACGAGAAGATTATTTACATATGGATAGTGGCGACTTGACGGTGAAAAGAGACTCTTGGGAAGGAGTTTTAGAAGCCAGAGTCTAAACTGCAGGTTTTAAAATGATGATATATTTTACTTTATATTCACCAGAATAGAAGTCTGGAATTAAAAATGCTTTGGGGAAAGTTTCTGTCTGATACTGCGGGCTTATTGTGATCACAAGGATGGTTTTCATTAGTTCAGCAGTGCAGAAGACTAGGCTATATTCTTCTTTGCATATTTTTATATCGGGTCCATTGATTTTCCTTTTTATAAGAACTATTATAAAAGAATGAAAAAAGATTTAAGACTGGAGGTGCAGAGAAGAGCCAGGATTGCATTATTTTTGTACCCCTCTGCCCCTTTTCTTCCAGAGGAACGCCACTGCTCACTAAAGCAGTTTGTGTGTGCTTATAGTATCAATCTCAAGATTCTTGTGTTCTGATGCATTTGCTTTTCTCAGACTTCATGAATGGAAACGAAAATCATAAAAAGAATCACAAGAAAAATCCATTACAGCAAAACCATTAATTCTGTTTGATCAATTGTTTATCTTCATCTAATTTTCATCTAATGGAGGGAAAAACTTCCTTAATCTTTGTCATTAGCAACGATTTTCTGCAGAACTGCAGCCAGACGGCAATCGTTCTATTCTGATACGACCTATTTCAACGTGACTACCGGCTAAATACACACTAATCTTTCCTCCTTTCTTGAAGAGTTCCAATTGTCTCTTAAAATCTAATCTGTGATATATTTTGATTAGATCGTCAAGACTTTATTGCTATTTGTAGATAAGATCGACAGGTCTTTATGAGATTTTCTCGTTCAAACCACAATTCATAGTGTGCACTAAAACTTATTTTATATCTCAAATTTTGATTACGCTGAGGATTTGGTTTTTTTTTATGGCCGTTTTCATCCTGCATGGGAATGATAGTGATACTTGTAAAATCAATTTCAGTTGGTGTCCGGTCGAAATGACCTCTGTTAACCGTTTCAACCCTAAAGCCTCATTCGGCTCATTGTTCGAGACTATGTTCGAGACTATATAATGACTCGGCCATGATAGGCGGCCATCTTGCCCGGTATTTGGGCAGGATTTGTTTCAAGGAAGAATTACCTGAGTTTTCTGTGATATGAGTATAAATTATTCCAGAGTAAAAACAATATGATTAAATTTACATTGGTAAAAAGGTCAGAGTTCATTGGTTTAATATGACTCTGATTGTGTTAAGATATTTACTAGTATTTACTAGTGATTTTGGTCCTCTTAGGTACTGACTTTGGGATTCAAACCCTTGGTAATTTATGTTCTTTGATCAAAAGATATTAAAGAGAGACAAAATATAAAATAGTTATTAACAAAAGTGAGTTATGAAGCAAATGAAGTATTTTCCTTATCTGCAAAGATCAAGCACTTTGAGTTTATAGTTTTCTGTAAGAGTATTCAAACTCTCTGACAGTAAAAAGACAGTTGCAATCAATAATGTCAAGTAAATTAGTAAACATGACGGCAAACATTACAGTAATATCATAGAACTATTAGTAAACTGATATCCGTACAATTTGAATACTAATGTCAATATTATCATTATTAAACCAATATCAACTTTTAGTGTTTCTGTATCCAGTATTACATGCTATTGACTATTGATAATATAAAATGGCTGTTATAATACTAATACAGATATTCCTTACAACTTGAATAAGGCCTTACAGTCAACAGTAATAAAAATCGGAACAAGCAAAACAATTCCGTTAATCACAATCGCATCTAGGGCTGGGTCTAATAATTGAAATAATCGATTATCGACGCTACAAATTATTTATTTCGATTATCGATTATCAAATTTCATAATCGATTATTATTCATAGTCAAATTTTCTTTTAATATTATCTGCTACACACTTATCAGAGAATTCACAACCTATTTTATCATGATAATCATACAAAATTCTGGACATTACTTCAGTTTCATCTGTCTATGATACGTGATATTAATAAATAACAAACAATCCGGTATAAAAACGTACACGAACATATGAAGATTAGAAGATTTCCCAAATAAAATATTTCGATTATTAATCGATTATTGATCGGTAACCTGCCTTCGATAATCGATCTCAATTTGGTAATCGATACCCAGCCCTAATCGCATCCCAAAATCTGGCAAAATCGAGAGTAATAGTTGTATAGCAGTGGACTACTCCAAAAGTATCATTCTGCTCAACCTTTATCTATGTTCGAAACTAACATTATGTCTCTGCCATGATTTTTTCCAGTAAATGGGCAAGGGAGGACAACTCTTGTTTGGAGATCAATTTTGATTGGCCGATTTAACCCTGGAGAAGAAAACCTTTTCTGAAGAATGATTTTCATTGGTAGAACTATACTGCAATCTCCGTATAGTATATGAGGTTATCTAGCTCGTCTAGTTCTGAATTTGATACAAGTGTTATTTCATAGGACTATTAGTAAATTGATATTTGTAACAACTTGAATACTGCCATTATATTGTCTGTTGATAAACCAATAATCCTTTTGACTGTTCATGATATAAAATGGCTATTTTACCATTTATAGTCCACCAATATCAATTTTGTAGTGGCTTTTATTAGAAATACTGTATGTTATAGTAAGAATACCAGTGTACTGTAATGCAGCGGACACACTAGGCGAATTTTCATGGCGAATGGTTCGGGCGAGTCGATCGGCAGTAAAATTCGCCTTGAATCTCCTAGTGTGTCCAGTGCTCCGACGTTCGCCCGAGCGTCGGCCGAAGGCATTCGCCGACATCAAGCATGTTTGATAATATTCGGCCGAATATTAATCGCCGTCGACTCATTCGGCAAGTGTGTCCACTCGGGCGAATTTTAAGACGAACTTTCCTATAACTCAACCAATCACAGTTGCCGAAGAGTCACATGACAAAAAAAATGGCGACGTTTCTGGACACCGCAATTTTGTGATCATGTGATTAAATCCCCCCTACGCATGCGTAATTTAATTCGCTGGCGCATTATCGACACAAACATTCGCCCAGTGTGTCCACTCCATCGGCCGAATAGATTCGGCGGCGAATAGTTCGGCCGAAGTACCAGCGAATAAAATTCGCCTAGTGTGTCCGCTGCATAAGAGCTGTAAAGTGACTAGTTAGGGAAATATCACGAACTATCCAATCAGTTTAAATAGACAACAATGTACGACAATGTATAACTTTGACTATAATATAATAATAGTTAATATGAATCAATAACTAACTAATTCTGACTGTCAACCTCCGTAGAGAATACCAGAATATATTGGCACCGAACTTCAGATAATAAATCATATCCAATCAGATTAATATACTCGCAGCTTCTACTCAATTTATCAATTTACCAACGATATGAAATAAACGATGTTGACGAATACATATTTAAATATTTGACAACTATATGTTTCTTATAAAGTCTTTGCCATTCATTAACTGGGGCAAACAGGGAATCTCTGACGTGTCCAGAACCCAATTTTAACTAGGCTTTTCCAACTTAAAATCCATTTTAAAAGACATTTAGAAGTATCACAGCACATTAAGAAAAAACAGTTTTTATGGATATAGACTTCTATTTATTATTGAACACAACGTTTCATTACACATACAGGTAACGTTATCAAGTGATTGTGATTTCCAACTTGTTTACTTACTTGTTCCTTTACTGCCTGGGGGTTCAACTTGAGAGGAAATGTCCCAGATTGGGGACATTGTGAACATTCCTCTGGGGACACAAGCTAAGCTATAGGTTTAAAAAATAAAATGTAATATTTCGAATCAGCTGGGTAGATATCTATTTCAAAATTGGTTCAAAACGGGAAAAATCCTCAACTTGCACACTAATTTCTACTAATGTTAACCTTTATGGACAATTTCTGTTCAGGGGACTTGATTATTTCCTCATGTTTAATATAAGACACTTGAGAAAACCAATTAAAAACCACAACTGTACTGGAATCTACCACCTTTTTCGTTTTTTTTTTTTTTTGCTCTAGATATTGATTTCCTATTTGTGATGAAATATCAAAGCATGTTTCTCATTTTTAACCAATTGCTGATTGGAATCATCACTTCAAAAGGAGTTTTGATTGGTTATTTAAGCCAAGTCCTGCACTCAAATGGGACTAGGGCAGCCCCTACTTTCCTTTCCTAATTATATTTCAGAGGTTTGTATGTTTTTAAGGAAATTTACGATTGAAACATATCAAAAGAAGTTCTGGTTGTCGAGCTGGTTGTAAATTGACGTCTGCGGATAGAATCACTTGTTATATTCTGTTAGTTCTATAGACACAAATCAAACGGTGGTAAATTATTATATTGATACACCATGTTTATAGAAAAACTCTCGACATTTATTCTAGAGTGATTGACAGCTCAATCCCACTGATTTCATTAGATAAATAAATATTGATACAAAAGGTGGGGGGGCCATGTTGTTGATTGCTGATGGCTTTGTTCAGCACAATTTTTTCTTTTTATAAAATCTGGAACAAAACCGTGCCATTGTACAATATTTTTAAATCTTTGGACAAAGAATTTTTTCTGTGTTAAGCAAAGATTAATTCTCGATGAAGAACAAAATAGTTTCTCTATAATCACTGTGATATCAAAGATTTTTTCTTTATTAAAAACTGTCTAGTCTATATCGACTATCGGACACTGATTTATAAAATTATTACTGATTGGTCGATTGGACGTCGTCTGTTGTTAGAATCTCTTGTTACAAACTTTTGTCTTCTGATTAAAGGGATACTACTTCTTAAAATAAACATATACTTGTAAACTTCACAATTTTAAAATTGGTCAATAAGTGTTATATATTCATTAGTACACTCACCTTGTGTCGTAAATAACACAACAGAATCCCTCCATGATCCAATAAATCCCCCAAAAATAAATAATTATCTAGAAGACTACAAGTAATTATTTAAAAAGCACTTTTTTCTCACAATGACTTAATTTTATGAATTTGTTGCATTTATTGGGATTCTGTTGTATAGTTATGACACCAGGTAAGTTCAATAATGAATATATATACTCTTATTCACCAGATTTGAAAATTCAGATTTAAGATTTCATTCTAAAAGGTAGTATTCCTTTAAGTTTTGACGAGAATATATCGAGTTTTCTTGTCGTGATTAGTTGAAAGATTTGTTAATATTTGTCTAACACGGCGGAAACTAAGTATCGTAATTATTCCTTCTTACTCAAACACTTGGTAGTTATCTACCCTTCTTTATTTACCGCCATTATTACATTACCATGGTTACTAACAAGTCCGTCTGTCAATTCCGTCTGGTCAGTTTGAGGATTATTTAGCTTGTTATTATTGGTTAAAGTGTGAAAGGAATCTTGGACAAGATCTGATCTGACCATTTAAGGAAATCAAAAGACGAATTCATGAATATTGACCTCTTTAACTACCAATTCTAAATTGAGGTTGATGTGTTGAAGGGTAGGTGAGGGGTGAGGGTGGTCAAGAACAATTTACAACTTGGGATTAAAATTTCAGAGTTCGGCCTTCCCAAATTTGACCCTTTTGTGTTTGGGTAACCCAAATTGGGTTTTGGAAATTTGGCAGAAATAAGGAGGCTTTAGTTTTTATCCTGAATTAGATTTGTTGATAGGAAAGCTATGATCTTTACTACATCAAGCACATTATAAACCAGGAAAAAAAAACATTTGCAAGTTTCATGACATTTTTTTAACAATTTTGTCAGTGAAATATTGGCTTTAGAATTTAAAATCTAATAAAAACGTGTTGATTTATTGACCGATTCAAAATGAAGTTAAAAAGTTATCGGGAGTAAAAATGTGAAAGTGAAACTTCAGCTGATATTGATTCTCTCGTGTAAAATTGAAATGGAGGCGAAAAGTTCAACTTCTGTCAGTTGAAGTTTGAAATTCAATCTGAAAATGAACAACAATGATAAATGGTTATCAAACAGGGATGCCGATCTCCTATACCAGGCATTTCGGCACAAACACACAACCAGCTTGTTCTTCAAAAAAATCTTGTGATCAGAATTTTTCATAAGTGTTGAATTTTACTTTGAGAAATAGATCATTTCTAGTTTAAATGTCTTAAAAGCTGCATAATTGATGTATATTTAAGAACAGAAAATCCCAAGCACTAGCGAACAGTATCTGCAATCCGAAATAACTGTTTGAGTTTAAAAGATGGCCGAAATGAATATCCTGATCAATAGTCCCTGGTATCAAGTCCGTCGGACCTGGTGTCAAATGTCAGGGAGATATCGTATTCTAGTCCTGGGATTTCGAGAGGTTATGGCCGCTGTATAAATATCGCTGGTTGACCTTTGACCTCATCCATTTCCTTGATTGCTTTCATCTAGTCCCGACTTAACTAGGAGTAGGAATTACAGTAGAATTCAACTCTTTTGGTTTTTTGGAAATGCTAATAGTTTTATGGAAGTTATCTTAAGGGATTGTAAAGAAGAGGTTTTCTAAACTCTGTATATGTATCAGGGACACTGATAGCATCAATTTTGGACATTCCAATTTCCATTCCGACGTCTGTGGTTCTTGCAATTTCACTAAAACTAACGCATAGATATCAATAGTAGCTTTTATTAGGTATATCTGTTGTTCCATGCCCTTTCTATGTACCTTAGTGGTGTTAATTTTCTGCATATTACTTCCATCTGCAAACAGGTTCCAGTAGGCTAAGTTGGTTTGTATTCTCCCAGTGATAGTAAAAACAGAGAGGAAACCATTTTATGTTGAATTCCCGTGTGGTCAGAGAATATTAGCGGAGACTTGAAATATAAAGAGAAACCATTTCGTATCTAAATGAGACTAATTTTCATATCTTTTCTTATCATCTTATCTCCACGGTAACATTCAAAATGGCTGCCCCCAGTAGTCTGCTTTTTGGATAGGAACCAGTTTCTATGGTAACATGGAGAGGAATAACTGTATTTGATATGAAATGAAATAAGATATTTGTTAATTGAACCACCAGATAATTTGATTTTAATATATTTTTCTGATAATAATATCGTTTGAAGTATTAAATGGGAAAATTCATTATTTTCGAGGGTCGATTTGGGTCTTGAATATATATATGTAACTAGCCTCTAGAAATACTAGAAAATTGCATAAACTCGTCAAATATACCTCAAACTAAACATTTGTATTTTAATTGAACTAAGAAATGATTTGATTTTGATATATTTTCTGATAATAATAATGTTCTGATAAATTATAAATAATATGAGTAAAATTGATATGAATGAAAGAACCACTTGATCAATGAAAATTTGAATGAGAACATTTGAAACATTGATATCTGTGGATCTGTTACAGGAAATCAAGTCAGAATTGAATGAAAGGAATGCCTTTGAATAAGTGAATGCATGAATGAATAAACAGGATCAATGCGTGAATAAGGAAATCAACCACTTGATTGATGTTTTAAAGAAAAGAAGATAAGAATGAATGAATGAAATTAAAGAACTGAAGAAAAAGTGAAACAATAAAAGAAGTTGAGAGTAAAACAGGTGTTTGAATTCCTTCGTTTCATCACGTCCTGATAGGGGGAGATAACCTGATTGTAAAAACACTCCACGATACCTGAATAAATAAACAGACCTTAACCTTCCAGACAGACGGCAGTTCTCGGCCCAGCAGACGGTACAAATATTCACTTCATTCTTGGCAAAAACATTGTTTGTTTTGTTTGGTCAGAGGCTGTAGATATAGGTTCTTCTTAACCATGGAATTCAGGTGCAGAAAAGTAGGATGTAAAACTCCATTTCATATCTCTCTTGGACACCTTACACCATTATTCATTATAAAATATTTCCAAATATGGCATCGGGCAGGGTATACTTACTGTTTTAAACAAATTATTCAACACTTCATTATGAAATGCTGTTTATATATGGCATCAGGCAGGGCATGCTTACTCTTCTAGACAACTTATACCAATGAATTGCCAAACTGTTAATTTGAGTTTTTTGGGATCAAATTTTTTTTTTTTTTCAAAAGATTTAGTTTAAGTGGAATTGCGGTAACAAAAGACGCTTTAGATTGAAAATAAGAAAGATTCAAATTGATTCTTTCAGTGTCCAAGATACACATTAAAAAATCATACAAAAACCCTCTGTAAAATCTCTTCAAAAGTAAAGCTTTAGAATTTGACAGGTTTTTTCGCGTGTGGTGTTGGATTGTGTTTTATTTAGTTGTCCAGGACGGCACCATGTCAGTATTTTAGACTATACTGTTCTATAAATAGACCGTGAGAGATAGGGAATCATTGATTGATTCAGGTCTAGTTTTATATCAGTGATAGTTAAAAATATTCACAACTAGATCTATTAGAGTGGTAGAATATAGATAGGATACCAGAAACACGAAACACCAGGCTCTTTCTTGTGGATTTTAACACATTTTGGGTATGTTTGATGCAATTTTTGTAAAATTTGAATTAATTTTCTGTCAATTATACAAGCAAGGTAAAAATAAAGTATTTTATGAGAAAATATGTAACAAATGGTCTATGATGACTGTATATTTGGTATTAGTTTTACTGGAATATGGAATGAATTTGGATATAAGATTTTTGTGTTATGGTTCTAGTTTTTTGTGGATTAAGGAATATTGGAATTAGTATTACACTTTTTGGTGCAAGTTGTGTGGAATTTAAAATTAATTGGGATTCAGTGTCAATATATTTGCAGATTTCTTAAATGGTGTATATTTGGTAATTATATTTTGTTATATGAAAGTATTGGATATAGTAACACCATAACTTGACAGTTTATTTGGAATTCTAAAATATTATATTGGGTATGTAGAGTAGCATTAGAATAATTGGAAGGATTGCATATCAATTGCTGTAAGTTATATATGATATATAAGTTCAAGTAGAATTTGGAGTATGGTGTTAATACAATACAGTTGGAATAAATTTCTTATAGATTAAGTGCTTTGTAAGTGGTGAATTTTTAATGTGTAGTATTTTCTAATCATTTATAATTTTGGTGTTCTATGATTTAAGTGAAGTAGAACAAGTGGCGACTTTTTAATGTGTAGTATTTTCTAATCATTTATAATTTTGGTGTTCTATGATTTAAGTGAAGTAGAACAAGTGGCGACTTTTTAATGTGTAGTATTTTCTAATCATTTATAATTTTGGTGTTCTATGATTTAAGTGAAGTAGAACAAGAGAATGACATAAATATCAATCGTTTTGGTGCTATTATATGGAGTGAAAATGGAGTATGGAAATGGAGTAGTATAGAGCAATAAAGAATCAGTATTTAAGTTGCCAGGGAATATTGAAAACTAATCTGTAAAATCATGAAATATTTATCCTAGAAATAAGTAGCTGAATAAGTAATTGAAAGGTTATCGCCATTTATTTTGATGCTTTTAGTTTGACTTATATCGAGATAATTGATTCTTTCACTTGATATATTTATTGATTCAATGTTGTGTCAGTGATCCTATTAAAAGGGGAATGTTCAGCATTTTCGAGTGTCAATTTGGGTCTTGAATACATGCAAATAACCTTCAGAAGTGAATAAATGGATTTGAAGGTTTAAATTTAGAGGGAGAGCTTTGCTAAATACTACTGATAGTGTTTTCAAAAAATCTTACGATAATTTGTAATCGTAAGATTTTTTGAGAAACAGGCCCCAGCTTAGCTAAAATATTCCTGTGTCTGAGACTTTGATATTATTGGAAGGCATTAAAATGAAATATGTTTGTAGAGAGTACTCATACGTCCTTGCTTTGTCAAGTTGTTATTTCTTGCCAATTAAAGCTAATTGCAGCCATTCAATGCCTGATACAGCATTTGTTATATATTAGTAAAACTATTGGTTATATAGGACAACATTCATTAGGTATTATGTTGACATATGTTTATAGACAATAACCAATCTTAAAAACACTTCCACTAATAGTACACTATCATCAACCAATCTGTTCAATATTATCAAGTTAAGAGTTATAACAATATGTCAAATGCTGGAAAAATAAGGACAAATCAATTCTGGATTATAGAAGGATTAAAATCATTTCTGTAGAATGGGTATGAAAGATAGAGGTTTCTATATCTCTGATAAGGTACATATAATTTTCTATGGTAAAGACTTTTATTAGGAATGAGAAAATCAGTTTGTTAGTGAAGAGAGCAGTTGAAAATGCTGGTGGGTTTGATCAGACTACAGTCAGAGCAGAGCGGTTAGTAGCATCATTAATATAACAGATGGTTTTAAATGTACAGAAGCTCATCTGTTTACATCGCAAGCGCAACGCCACAGCACAGAGGACAGCAGAGCAAAACGATTCGCTGTTCTCCACTGCTCCTCTCTGCCCTGCTCTGCCTGCAGTGTGATTAAACCCTTAGAGTGATGGTATGATGATACAAACCAAATCAATCTGATTTGATATCTGTGTTTTCATCGTTTTTACTTTGTGACCTAGGCCAGTGCTTTTATGACTATTTTCTCATCACCCTTCAACACTATAACTGCAGAGAGTCCATATAGCTGAAGCTATAAATAAAAGTTATTTTTATTCACCAACAAGAAACATGAAGTAGAACATGTTAAGTTTTTATCAAATATTATAGAAACACTGACTAATTTTAGAAACTTCTAATCTTCACAGAATTTAAAAAATAAATCAGATTTCGGTGCCAACGATAACAAATTATGCAAATATTCTGGGAGTTGATTTCAGCTGTCATGGTTATCAGAATAATTACAGGCGTTCGTTTCGTGTTTTTATACGGGATGTGAATTATGTTTCTGTTGTTACAATTGTTGTAATGTTTTAATTATAAGATGATTATTGGCTTGTAGACGCGGCAGAGAGTTAAAGTGACTTTGTTTATTAAGACAGGGTATGCTTTTTTAATGACAATGATTTTTGTTTTCATGGTTGCTTGTTGTAGAGTGTTAATTATAGTTTAGTAAAGCAGGATATGCTTTTTTTTTATATTGAAAGGAATCTTTGTGAACATATGGCTTGATCTAGCAAATATTGGCTTATAGACGCGGCAGATCGTTAAAGTGGCTTTGTTTATAAAGGCAGGGTATGCTTATTAGAATTGAATGAGGATGAGAGTTAAGTTTGTTGTTTAAGTAATTTGGTTATGATTATTTTGATTATCAGACAGATATTGGCTTGCAAACTTGGCAGGCCATTAAAGTAGCTTGTTCAGCAAGGCATGCGTACCACCTTGACTTAAACAATATATTTTATATTTATATTATTAATAAAATCTTATCACAGCTTGAACTACAAGTTAAAGATCTGAACCCAGATCTTGCCACCATTAGAAATTTACACTATAATTTGCTGAAAGATGGAATTGTATGTTATTTGTATTGAAGAGTGAAGAGGTTCTATTTCTGATCTATTAATAAACCACTAAGATTAGGAATGTTTGACTCAGTTTCACCAAGTTTTTATGCTTCACTGTTTGTTAGCATGTGGTTCCATTCTCTACATGTTTCACATTTCTTTCTGGTTTTAAGATGTGCGGAAAAGTGAGACATAAATACCTGTTTCATTCATTCTGGTTTTAAGAATATTTCAAAATACCTCAATTTTTATTTCATGTGCATGGTCAATAATTTGAGTGAAGTTTTTGCCTGTACAAAGTTGTAAAACGCGTTACTGGGGATCTATCTGCACTTTAGATGATCAATTTGATTTGTCTTGATCTTACAACACATCTTTCTTCTTTTTTCTATATCATAGCATCACAAATATCATTCATATTAAATATCAAAATATCTCAGCCTTAATTCTTCTGGACAGTCTTATAATACCTGTATAAAGTTTTAAATAGCGTTACATATGATCCATCTACTCCATACAACATTCACTTTGGTCTCTTTTTAAGTTATAACACATCTTTCTTCTCTTCTGAATCATAGCATCACCATTATCATTCACACTATTAAATACAAACATATCACCTACAATTACACACTAACTCTATGAATATAATATATTAAATTAATGGTATTCCGCCTTGTTGTACTAGCGAACATTACAAGGGGTACCTTAGCAGCCTCGTGGACAATTTGATTTTGAATCAGACCTATGTGCTTAAATATCTTTGCTCGTCTAGCAACTATTCTTAAATATGAACATATATTTAACTAATAAAAACCAATAAAGTATAATCCAAACTGTAAAATGAAACATAAAATCCAAAATAGATGTTTTAAATTCCATATTTTGTCTATTTTCAGTTGATTGGTGGTCGAGTTGTAGGAAATCACACGACAGATCATGATTGGTCGAGTTATAATCACATGTCTGCTGGAGGCGGGGATATGAGGGGGTCGAGTCCAGCGAAAGACAGTCCTGTTCATAGTAATAGAAACAGTGCTGCCAGTAGCGACAGTGGACGTGGCTTCAGTACCGGTCATCTTGACAACAGGGTATGTAGAATAATTGTTGTGATGTTGTTATTTTCTGTATTGAAGCTAATGTAATCAGTAAAAAAAGTTAAAGTTCTGTGCTTGTCTGTAACGGAGGTCTTCTGGGACATCATTTGATCTGGTCTCTCAAGACTAAATAATAGTGTCTACAGAATTAATTTTTTGTCATGGCGCCATTCTGAAACGGTCAATAAAATGAAATCAATACTTTAAGGTTCATGGATCTAGTAAATCCAATCTACTGTCAAAAGTGATCTCTTACAGCTTTAAAAGAGACCTTGAGGATTAACATTTGGAAATAATTTGATTTAAATTTCAGATTCCTAACCTGGTGAACGTTCATATTAACAATCAGCACCGTCTGTCTGGCCAGAGTTATGAATCGGGTGTATCGTCACGACAGAGTTATCATAGTAATAGTAGTTCTAGTCTAGGTAGTCTTGATCGTCTAGAGGAGTCAGGATCAACCAGCAATATCAACGTTGGTGAACTTTTCCAGGCTGGAGTACCGGTAAGTTCTTTAAGTCATTGCTGAAATTTTGTCAGTCTGCATTGACAGACTATTCTGCTCCAATTGAAGCCACTGTCTCATTAGCCCCAACATTTGCAGAAAATCTCATGTCCTTTCTTGGGCATTTAATGTGACAACCGCATAAGGGTATCTTTCTTAAATTTTGCTTGGAGATTTTGTCATATCCAAATTCTATGTAAGTTTATACTTTTTACATGTCAGCCCCAGTGTCCTTATCCTGATTTATACATGTCCAATAGGCTGACAGCTGTCTGGGATGTGATACTGTTTAATTGGGCCTTTCTCCTTATCCCTTTTCCATCATTATCCCATTGTTACTGATATTGAAAATTTATATTAATTTTTAGGATCATGAGGTACTCCACGCCTGGCTTCACGATCTCCGTTACGAAGAATATTACAGTAATTTTCAACAGGCCGGTTACGATATGCCCACTATATCACGTATGACTCCTGAGGTAAGGCTCACTCTAGATCACGAATTTCAGAAATAGCTAGGTGAATTATGGCACTGCCATAGATTTAACAACCAATTACTTTGCTAGGTTCTGCAAAAGCTGACGTACATTCTTTGTGCTCTTTGGCATTGACATTGTTAGTCTGATAATAGCTTCACTATTGCGTTAACGTTGTTTCAAAATCTGATTTTTATCTTTGTTAATTTTTCCGGAATCAGGGCCCTGTGCTCTAGCAAAAAAAACATTTCTTAGATATTGTTTCCTTTTGTTTCCAGGACCTAACTGCTATAGGAATAACAAAACCGTCTCATCGGAAACGTTTAAAAGCTGAAATAGCTCGACTAAATATAGGAGACGGAATCCCTGATTTTAAACCCAATGATTTGATGGAGTGGCTCCACCTACTGGGACTGGGTCAATATTACGACACCCTGGTCCGTCAGGAATACGATGATATTGAATACGTTACTGGTATTACGTGGGAAGATTTAGAAGAAATAGGAATTAAAAAATTAGGTAAGAAAGACACTGGAATGCTTTTAGAATGATGAAGTCCCTAACACAGGCCTGCAACGCCCTTTACAATGGCCCCTCAAAAGTGACCCCATTTGTTACAACAGTCTGTTCGCTATGCTAGCTGAGCTCTATTTAACCTTATTTTTTTCATAAAATGTATTTCGCCCTTTGCAAAAATTAAAATCAGGTATGGAAATGGATAAAGGGTTGAAATTTCTTCCTGTGGTCAAGTTGTCCCAGGTGTAAACTGGTAGGAATAAGCGAGGAGGACCACATGAGGTTTGATCAAGGTCCAGCTGGTAGATATGATCTTTGTTGTTATCTTTGAAAAAATGGTTGTTCTTACATTTTATCTTTCTTTTCAGGTCACCAAAAGAAGATTATTTTAGCTATAGAAAGATTAAAACGAATATCAAGTGGCGGAAAGAGATTATCTTCCCTTGATCAACGTCACGGTTCCACAGAATTACTTGAACCTCCACCTCCGTTAAATGCGACTGGACGCTGGTCCACGGAGTTACCGGTCCATCATGAACTTATGGGAGCAATTCCCAAAAAGTCATCGTCAGGTGAAAGTATCAGTACGATCGGAAGTGGAGGCAGTGGTGAAATGAGATTACCTTCCACAAAAGAAATCGGTGAAAAGGGCAATAACTCTAATGGTTATCAACCAGACGTGGTGGCCATTCAAGTGAATCGTAATCCCTCTAGGTCCAGTACGAGTAATAATTCGGAATCGGTATCGGAAGGAATTGATATGGGAGGACAACCAATTAGTTATCGATCATTTCAAGGAACAATGAATCGTAAAACGTCTGAAAGTTCTGATGTTTTTGTCGACCCGGAACCGTCTCGACCAATCATTGCTGTGGCACCCGTTGCTCCTAAGGTTGCTGTGAAACCGAAACCAGTTGCTAAAATCATTGCTAAAACAAAACGCTCAAGTAGAGAAGACTCGCCAGATTTTGTGGAACTGGAAAAACACGAATCAGAATGTAATTCAGATGGAAAGAAAATTGAAAATCAAATTCCCGGCACGAACTCTCAATACGCAGGAGGAACTCTTAAACGAACTTCCAAAACTCAGAAGGAGCACATTTACGACACCCCCTCAGTGGCTCCCCCTAAAGCTCCAAAACCCCTCGTCTTGCCAAAATCATCTACAGTTGTGACTCAAGGACCTTCCAGCCCGTTATTTGTTGCAACCAATCAGGAAATGACATCACAAACACCGTCTCCAACAGGACGTACCAAGAAGGCCCCACCTCCTCCTCCAAAACGCACAAACTCAATTCGAGACGGACCATTAAGTGTGAACATGGAAAACAAGTCCAGTCCTGTTCATAAGAAAATCGACCAATCACAACAGGTGATCATACATCCAACGCCACCACCGAAACCAGCATTGTCTACTCCTCAACCACGGCAACTAGTTGTGGCACCACAGCAACAACAACAGACGGCAGAAGTTCAGCCTCAGAATTTTGCCGATTGTGTGAAAAGTTTATCGGAACGTTTTGGAAAGAAACGAGATGAGGAGCCTGCTCAAGATACATCATCATCAGACGGAGAGGAATTCCCTCCCCCTCCTCCACCCATCGCCATGGATATCATTACACCGAAAATCAGGAATTATGGGATACCTAGTAGAACGGAAAAATCAAACCCACCAGAATTTGTGGTACAAAACAAAGTGAAGAAGGATTTAAGCCAATCATTTAATGAGAAAATTAATTCCGATCGTTCGTTCGGCGGTGGACAGTTACATCATCATATCTCACCAGTGCGTGACCTTGGGAAAACTCAAGGTCGAGATAAAATGACAGACGTGGAATTTGTGAAGGCGAATTTTACCGAAAAACGAAGTGATTCTACCTCTAGTTTCGATTCTACAACCTCGACTTCGAGTGGCGATTCAAACACGCTTCCCTTCGCTAACGAAAATGTTGGCACGATAAAACAAAGGATAGCAACTCCTGTGAAACCCTCGATAGTGACGTCATTGGACGGAATGGATGGGGAGCGCAATCTGGATCTCAATTCAGACATGTTTGACGATAATTGTAACACACAGTTCCGACCTGGGGTACCGTTCCCTAAACCAAATCATCTTATGTCTCGTTCAGCACCACTTGTTCCTCCTAAAGGTAGGTAACTCTTCTTGCTTTTCTTCAACAGATTTCTATTGTCTTGTATATTATACGTCTTTTGTCCATCTTAAACTCTAGTTCACAACATGCGTTTCTGATTGATTGAGGGTACCAGAAAAGTAGAGTACCATTCAGTCACACCTTGGTATTATTATTTTAAATGAATACATGAGGGGTAATTGCGTAACTGCTGTTGGAGTGACGTCATAAAACGCGTTAGTTTTAGTGGAATTGCAAGAACCACAGACTTCAGAATGGAAATTGGAATGACACAAATTGATGATATAAGTGTCCCCGATACACATACAAAGTTTAGAATCCACTCTAGAAAAATGAAAGGATACGAATTCTACCCAAAGCCATAAACTGCACGTTAATTATTTGAAAAAAAACCCTTAATCTCTAAGAGCAACAATTTGCGTGAGGATTTTGTACTGAGCTAGTTGATCAAGGAGACTTTGCCTCCTTCCATAAAAGTTTTATTTATTCTAATTTTGATTGCAGGTGTAAGGAAACCCCCTGTTCCTGGTAACAAACCTGCGTTACCCAGCAACCATGTTTCACCACCAACACAACAACTAGAAGATCTTCCACCTCCCCCTGCTCCTTCTTCACCGTAAGTTTTGATTTTTCAAAAAAGTATTTTTTATATTAACTCAATTGCATTTACATTTTTTTTTACCATAAATCGATTGTTATACGCCCAAATAACGTTAAAATTAACTTGTGTACTCGATAAAAGGTAGAGTTTTATCTGATTTGAATGAAACTTGGTATGTGTATTCATCTTGATAGTATCTCGAAATGAGTTCGAAACTGGCGCGATTCCGGTCATTGGTTTAAGAGTTATTTCCCTTTACTTCGTGAAAAAATGTTAAAAATTAACTTGGTATGTGTATTCATCTTGATAATAACTCGAGATCGAGAATCGTGCATTTCTAGTTGTAGGTTTATGAGTTATTGCCCTTGACTTAGTGAAAAAATGTTAAAATTAACTTGTTTACACAATAGAGGCTAGAGTTTTCATTGGAATTGATTCATCTAAATATAAGCTCAAATAAGTGCGATTGTGCTATCAACTTTTTCAAATATTCAAATTTGCTGAAGTGGGCGTATGTCACCTTGCCTGGCAAGCTATCTTTTTATTTAGATGAATTAGTTTTATGCCAATTTCTCGACTCTGTCTCTTTCTGTTATAGAACCCAAATCATGTCCAACAACTTTTTTGGATACAGTGTTTGTTTTTGCTTAATTTGAAAGCTTATTTTAAATAAGATTTAATGTCTGCATGTTCAACAATGTCTACTTTCACTTTTAGGAAACCATCACGACCAACGGAAACGGGAAATGTTTTATCAGATATAGACAATATGTTACAAGATTTAACAGAGGAACTTGACGCCATGTTGGTTGACGATTGATGGGAGACAACTCTTGTTATTGTTTTTAAAAAACTTTGTGGCAGCAAGCTTAATTCTAATTGGTGCATTTTAACTTAAAACAAAAAAAATTAACCAATGAATCTCTTTTTAACATTTTGTTGCGTCTTTCATCGATTATTTAATTTTTAGCAGAAGTGAAATTTTGTGCTGGATTAATTTTAATGTCTTCTGCTTGTTGCTATGGTTACAATATAGTGTTAGTGCTGAGTAAAGGGAGATAATAATTGTACAGTGTTGAAACATTGTTCTGTTATATAAATACCATTGTGCCAAAATGCGTATGAAATATCAAAGAATTGATCTCGTGTTGAATGGAATTTCGTCTGATTCTGAGAAAACAATTTTCTGAAAAGGAAAATAAATGGAATTGAGTTTTACATAAAATATCTATGGAATGTTCTCTCGTATAGACCTTTTCTGATTTGGAGATGTGTAGTTTCTGCAAAGTTTACATGAATATCATGATCTCGTGTTGGATTAGAAAACTGTTTCCGAAAAGTTGAAATGGAATGGATTGTAACCTATAATATCTAAGCTTGTGATGGAACTTCTTGTCTGTTGTGGATTGTTTAAAACAGTTTCAGCAAAGTTCACATGGATAGGAAATATAGTGGAATGGAGTTTTACATCTTTTAGGCTAAATCCAAATTACAGTGTTTTAAAAATCATCATCACATGGATGAATTTCCGTATAATCTGAGAAATGATCTTGTGTTGAACCTTCTGTTTGGAATTGTTTTAAAACAGTTTAGGCAAAGGTTACATGTGAATGGAAATGATTATGGAATAAGAACTTCAAAATAAAGTGTGTAGCTTCCTGTTTGGTTCAAAAATGTTGAAAACTTCTTCGGAAAAGGAAAGTTAATGTGAATGGGAAAAAAACAGAAATGGAGTTTTAAACCCTATATATCTGAATACAGTGTTGAAAATCGGTTTCTGCAAGTTTACATGAAATGGGAAATAAAATGGGATTTGGAGTTTTGAATTCAATTTTTCTATGGATAGACATATATTCCAACTTGCGAGTGGCTATGGACTAAAAAATTTGGATAACAATTTCTTCCCAATTCTCATAAACTTATGTGATATCTACTTAGAAAAAATTTTTGTGAAATCAGTAGGCTATATGAACATGTGAAATGCATCTCCATATAAGGACACATCAGGATATTTCCAATTTAGGTGAACATGTGACATGCATCTCCTTATAAGGACATACATGTTTTTGTGAAATGAAGTGGGCACTGTAAGCATGTAAATTGCAACTCCTCATAAGGACACATCAGGATATTTCCAATTTTAGGTGAACATGTGACATTTCCTAGTAAGGATACATCTTTCTTAATACTGCTGGACTACTTTTTATCGTGTAAGAATTTATCTAATGGAGTAATATATTCAGTAATTTGCCTTATTTATTTAAACGTCTGCTTCCAGCTAATTTTTATTTACGACTAATCAAATGTAGCATGTATTACAATTTTAATTGAATGAATTTTATTGGTTGAGATTCGAAATCCATCATTTTGATTGGATGTTAAAATGCTAATATGAATTTTTATACATTTTTATAATCAATTTTCATTTTTCAGCGGGAAATAGTGTACACCCCTTTATATTATAAATGAACTATTCCAAATATACACAATGATATGAACGAATGGAAGAGTTGACTTGATATAAAGGGGTGTCAGTAATGATACATGAACTATTTCCAGCCTCGAAGTAACCAGTAATTAAATCAAACTACTTTTGATATTCCGCTTCCAAGATATGAGTTCAAGGGATTGTAAAGCGGTTGTCTGAATTTGGTAAACTAGTATCAGGTACACTGATAGCATCAATTTGAGCCATTCTAATATCCATTCCGATGTCTGTGGTTCCAGCAATTCCACTTAAACTAAATGTTTGATTTTGTCACAATTGCAAAATTGCAGAAGAACATGCGACATGTCAAACATTTAGTTTATGTGGAAATTGATGGAACCACAAACGTCGGAATGGAAATTAGAATGGTGTAAATTGATGCTATCAGTGTCCCTGATACACATACAAAGTTTAAAAAACCTCTTTACAATCCCTTTAAGAAGAGAGGGGTGGAGATGAGAGAACATATTCTCCCTTGGAGTTGCAAGTTTTTCATAACAATCAAAAACACCACTTTCCTCATTATTTGTATGCCTCCGTTTTTCTTGTGACAATTTTGATAATTCGGGTAACTCTAAAATCAAAATATACGTTTTCCAATCATTTGTGCTTCTTTATAATTTGAATTTATTCTTCCCAGAATTTCTGTAAATTTATATATTGCTGACAATAAATTCAAAGGGCAAAAATTTTCAGGTTAGGTCAAGTTGCCTTTGATATCCAGTACGGGTTTATCTGTACCTTGTCTAAAATACAGTTCTGAAAACAACCATCCAAATAACAAAAATATCACAAATTTAATATTATCTGATAGGCCTACTGTTTGAAAAATTTATTCGAAATTATCCATTTTATCAACCTTTCAAGTAACTGATTTTGTTTCGAATTGAAAGATTTTTTCGTAAATGGATTAATTAAAAGAAATATGCCATGGTTTAATTTTTAGACATACATATGAGAATAGTATTAAGGATTACCTTAGACTAGGAAGACTAGGAAATGGATTTAGCTTAAAAATGGAATTCTGTTTATTCTTAAATAAACTGGAATATGGCAAATTATAAGCTATAGGTAATATAATTATTGAATGAAATAAAATATGATTAAGAAATTATTGCCCCTATAAATTGAAATTTTTACTTCGACCCACTTGATGGGGAGATGGTTGATGTTTTTTTTTTATCTCATTAGCCCTGTTAGGATTAGGATTGGTTAGGAATTATACATCAAGGGAAAGAATTCCCAGCTTTCATAACTGAAGATATTCCTATGCGATTCAAAATGATCTACCGGTACTTAATATTCATCAGAGCCAAATATTTAGCCTTCAATCGACCCACAAAATAATGAACTTTTTTTATTTATTTGTTACTGTATCTATTGTATATATATATGTTGCTATAGCAACAGTTAGTCTCATGTTGTCATGGCAACAGATTTTGTTTATTAATGAAATAGTGAATAATTTGTAAATAAACACAGCTATAAGATAAATTTTTATATTTTATTTAGCGTCTCGCAAAATTGTCAAACTAAGACTATTTGGTACTAAATTTTTTTTCAGATTTAGGTGAGGGTATGAAGGGGCAGGCATTCAGTGTGCAATGAGGGAAATTTTACCTGGACATGACTATGGGGATCTTTACAGTACACAGCCTGTAGCACACAGATAAGCATGTAACTTGTGAAGATTTTGTATGTGAAATTCAACCTGAATCCAGATGACCCACACCAACATCCAGACTCAATCCCTGTAAAATCATTCTTTATCCCAAAAAAACAACATTTAATATCAGCACTATATATTTATTTTTGGTTCATAGTAAATAGTAATATTACAAAATTATCAAATAATTCTTACTTTTTACAATAATTTTTATACAATAATGTATGATTAATTCTTGAGGTTCTCAAAGGAAGCAGCAAATATGTTGCAACCTCCTTTTATGTAACTTAGAACTTAAAGCCCGTCTCCCACCTACAGGAGTTGCAAGCTCGGTTGTAACCTAGTGTGTCGAGTTGACCAGGAGTTTTTTTCGAGTTCCTTTTGAGGATATTAGGAGTTTCCCAATTTTTATCCACATTTTACTCTGGACGTACTTGTCTTGCAACTCCTGTAGGTGGGCTTTAGTCTTTAGTTTAAAGATTAAAACCTTTTGTCAATGGCATGACAATAAAATCTATAAGCACTAAAATCTACTATCTATATTTATATACATCAATACTTTGATGATCACAAACATAAATCAGAGACACGCCCTTAATATACCCTCATACAAAACAAGTACCATTATCAAATACATGTATAGTCAAACAGAGATATTTTGGCTCATCCGGGTACAGTCAAAACATATACACAACCAGTCCATTATATTTTCAAGGGTGTTGCTGTAACTTCCCAAACAAACAACCCTCTAAATAAGATACTTTTATACCCTTGAAAATATAATGGACTGGTTTTGTGTATGTTTTGACGGTACCGGGATGAGTCGAAATATCTGTTTGACTATACCCTCAAAATCTTGTCTCACAAAACATAAACCCTCGATAAACATGTACCCTCAAAAACATGGCGCCCAAAACTTAAACGGTCATCAAATACATGTATACTTTGGCTTGCAAAACCTCAAAAACTTAGCTCATAAAACATAACCCAGTGGTCTGTTTCTCAAAGAATCTTACGATTGAAATTTGCAACAAAATTTATCGTAAGTTTTTCTGAGAAACAGGCCCCAGGTCTTGATCTAAAAAATAATAGCAGAGCAATATTCTCTTCATCTGATTGGACAATCACTAAACTATAATATTATTAACCAATCAGATTACAGTCTCTCTGAAAATTTGGGACAATAAATGAAAAGGAAGACGTTATTTAAAATTATAAACTAACAAAACTTAAACCGGTCACCATTCTTTGGAAATCATAAAAAAAAAATACAAAACAATTTGGTAAAATCTTCAATAAAAACATTGAAAGGAGTCTATCTATGGCTGCTTAAAGCTCTCAATCAAAATCCATCAAAAGACAAATTATGAAAACAAATTTTCAAAAAATACTGTTAAAAACTTTGCCATACATTTGTCCATATTTTTAAATCAGGAATGAACAGGATTTCAATGTTTATTTTCTTGACTGACCTTAAAATCTTTGGTTAAATCTTAATTAACTAAAAAACATATTGCAACAAAGATAAAATCTATCCTTAACTAAAATCATTTTTTCTCTGAATCATTCATCATGATTACACTCATAATTATACCTTGGACAGGATCAAAGGTTTTAAAATTAATTTTAACCACAAAAAAAGACAAACTTAGTTATTCTCACCTTAAAATATTGTAAAATATACAGATAAAGTTATTCACATTATGGCCGCAACATAATAAAAACATTATTAATGTTAAACATTTTCTCTAAATCATTGATTACAATTACTGTAAAATACCCTCATAATGCTACACAAGAGCCTGTTTCACAATCATAATCTTAAAATAATTTCAATGGACAATAATATGATCTGATTGGTCAATCACTAATAAACATTTTAAAGCCAGTTTTAATTTAAATTAGCCAATCAGATGACATTTCTCCTAAAATACAGAAATCTGCATCAGTAAAATTTTGTGAAACATGATTCAGTTATAAAAAATCATTACATGATTAAAGATAAATAACAAATACAAAGTCTGATAAAACCAGCAATGAGGCCTACAGACATCCATCGAGGCTCATAACGTAAACAAACAAAAATCAGCGTATTGCCACTGCAGAAAATTCACCACCTTGATGTCTTTAACGCCTGCTTCTCCAATCCAACTAACTCAAACCTAATCAAATTTGACATTGTCGGTTTCAAAGCAAGGCGTGAATAAGGTCTATACAGACAATGAAATCTAATTATACACAAAGACATTCTTAACAATAATGTGAATATAAAAACATTTAAAAATCAAGTAATTCAAATTATGTTCTAACATCAGCAAATGGAAATTTGAATATCAAATCAGTTCAGTTTAAATTTCTGTTTAAATGCACAATACACATATATAAAATATTATTGGTTAAAGCTTAACTGTTAGATTCCCGAATGCGTAGATCCATTTCTATAAAATAATAACCAGCCCAACATAGGGAAAATATGGCATGTTCTCCTTAAATATCTCAAAAGATATAAACAAAATGTGTGTATAAAAGGTTTAGGATCAAGCTGTTAGCTTCATGATTGCGTAGACCCAATTCTATAAATTACTAATAATATTTCACTCCGTTAAAATGCTAAGATCAAAATTAATGATCAATATACAAAATACAATCTAAAAAGCATCAAACTTAACTTAAAAATAAAATATTCTATGAATATATTAAAATATTCTTTTAATAAACGCCAATCTATGGCTCAATAATGATAGAAACATACTCAAAATTATTGCAAATTTTTAGATGCGTTTTGGAATTGCTGTAGAAAATAAGTAGCTTGGTAGCTATTACATATTTTTGTAAAAAATGTCAGTTATTTTAAAGTATATACTGTCAAAACTCACTAATAAAAGCCTAAAATTTAATCCTCGAGCTCTATCAGTCGTAAAGCATATACCAAAGTACAAAAGAAAGTACAGACCCAACTATTCTGACAGTAAAAGAAGACAGGGCAAACTCTTTTGTGATTGTAATGTTTAATGTCATTGTTGAGTCATTTTCAACATGTTTAGAATGGATTTAAAGATTTCTGGCCTCATAAAACTTTTCAGTTGACAATAAAGTTTGCCCTGTCTTATTTTACTGTCAGAATAGTGGGGTGTGTACTTTCTTTTGTACTTCAATACTATTTAGACAACAATTATTTTTAAAATATACTTTGTATATGCGTAGAAATAAATACTGTAGAATTAAAAATAGAACTATATATATGATACTATCTAAGCACTGTATCATTACGTTTTCGGGTCGTCCCCAAATTGAAGTCGTATCTGTTCAAAGAGTATAAATGTGATAACAGTCTGGGGTCCTAGTCTTATAAACGCTGGTATGAAACCCTGAAAATATAACAACATATAACAATAAACAGGTGGTTTATCCTTAAAATATATGACTTGTTTATCACTCAAATCACTTTTGCTTGGACTGCTGTTTTCTTATGGTTTGCAACAAATGTTTGGGTATTTTGACCTAAGCATACAGACCCCATTTAAATTGGCTTATCAGAAGAGTTACTTCCCTTTATCTGCAGAATTTTACTCCTCTTGTCAAAGAAAAAGTTTCTATTTGTTTACTTGCTACAGAATGTACACCTTAAAGATGCCTCGACAGTTTGAAAACAAGAAAGAAAAAGCTCATGCTGCTATCCTTGCAACATTTCCCTCATTGCACACTGCATAACACTTGCTTGTCCTCACACAAACCGGTACAGACAAGTAGAAAGTAAAAACTCATTATCATTTCCAATCTTCTTGTGGATTAAAGATACATGTATTTGACAATTTTTGCCTGAATTATCAAGTGAAGAACAAGAACAAGCCTACAATGGCAACATACACTCCAAATATACAAAACTAAATTCCTACCTTATAAAATCCTAATGGACCATTTTTACCTATATCAACAGCACAGGACACTAAACCCTAAAAAATAATATAAAAAAAACATTAATAACTTGTTCTTGTTTATCAAAAGTGTTTTCAAGAATAAAAGAAACAATCTCCTTTAACCAGGATAAAAACTTTAGTTTATGAGAAACCTTCCTTCTAGCTAATCCTTGGCAAAACGTATTGGCAATGGTCTTTCCCAAAACAATTAGGGTCACAGGGATCAAGCTTGCCTGTCAGTCATCTCAACATGAAGATCATTAAACCCTAGTCTAAATGTATCAAATAAAGTTCAGAGGTAAAAATATATTATACTTACAGAGTAGGCGCCAACTGGAGCATTCATTAACCTAGTTTTCATTACGTCTAGAGGTTGAGTTAAAAACGTTGCTATGGTACCCTACAATTAAATAAACAAATATACAGTTCAGGCGGATTAAGACAAAGCAGAGTATCATCTGACATATATATTCTGTAACCACTTGATAAGTTAATAAACCTTGCTTCAAAAAAGCAGTGTTCAATGTTGTATAATTGGCATAAAGTATAAAGCAAAAGGATAAAAGATGAGACCAAGAAAAATGTTCTCCTTATTCAATTATCAGTAATATTGACAATGTTTCTTCGCACATTTCTGGGAAAGGACCATTTACGTCACAATTTATCGATGTATGACATAATTTGCATTGCGGATTACAAATAGGCATGAGATAGGTGACTTGATGTTGTGCCCTCAGTATATCAAGATTATAGGAGGCAGCCTGTAGGAATATAAACCAATTCAACTTACTGCCATGATACTAGAGGAGAAGTGAGTAACTAAATTATCGTGAAATACACCAGAATTTAATAATAACATTTTAATCTGATCATAACACGCTAGCTGAAAATAGAATAAAATATACATTATACAATACATACATAAATTGAAAGACCTTCAGAGCATGCATTATAGACAAATTGAGCTGAAAGCAATGTAAATTGTTTGAAAAAGACTTGACTATAATCTAAAGCAGGGACATTTTAAGAATTAAACAATTAATCATTGTATAAATAAATCGGTACCTGTCCTATAGTAACTAAAACAGCTCGAGAACTGGCCGTCGACGCCCCAGAAAATAATCGTAAAAACCCTTCTTCTTTAAATACACGATACAGACCATCTATAGCATGTTTATAATTTCTTCTTTTATCAGGCGATAGTTTTATATCATTCTGCATTCTGAAAAACATCAAAAAATTACCTCATTGTCAACAGTTATCAGACAAACCCCAGAAACACAATCACATTTATGGGGGATTAAAAACGATTCTTAGTGGGATTCAACAGTTCTTTATCAGACTAACCCCTGATAGCATTCATTCATTTGCTCCATTACAATATTCAATCAAACGTCTGTGGTTCTTACAATTCCATTCAAAAAAAGTGTTTCATGAGGTCACTTTAAGAAAAGTTGCTGATATTTAAGACTTCCTGGGTCTTTACTATAGTGATGTCATAAAACAGTGGACAATGCACATGTTAAAGACTTCCTTCAAAGCAATAGTTTTGCTACCAATTTGCATTTTTCAGAACTCATAGAAGGAAAATTGAAGAAGACAAATTTCTTTACCTAACGTTTACCATATCAGCTGGTGTTCCGACTAGTCCTCCAGTGGCGCCAGCAAATCCTGCAAGGCAGACTTTCTGGTAGAATGGCATCGGTTGGTTATCTTTTACTAATTCTTTTTTAACTGTTTCATAAATAGCAAACCTGGTCATAGAGTAAGTCAACTGAAAATATAATATAATATATTGCCATTGGTATAGATGGTAGATGGCAAATCGCATATAAAAAAATTCACCCAGATTTCGATCTTTATCATGACTAAGTGAAACATTATAATTTTTCAAACTTTAGTAAATTTTTGAACTTTCCAAATATTTTCTTTTAACAGTCTGATAAAGGTTCCAGGTTTATGAAACCCAAATTATTATCAATATAGACTCTCTGAAAGGGAAACAATGTGACAATTGGTGTTCCAGAAGTGTGAGCATTTAAAACCTTCCTATTATTTCCTAGAGTTGAACTATAAGAAGAATTAATTATATTAAGTTTTTATCCATTGACTTAAAGTTTGAATATCCTAATCAGCATTGTTTTTATATAGGCTTATATAAGTAGTGGGCAGAGAATTGTCAAGGGGGCGCACAGATTTTCTTTTTATTGTCCACTCTATTATTTTAATCCAAAGACCCCCACCACTTCTCTCGGTGACCCCTGTGTAGAAAAATCGCTGATCCTAATCTTAATTAATTCTGTAATTGTCTCCTCACTAACGAGTGTGAAGGTATAAAATCTAATTAGAAACCTGTGTCTAATGTATACAGGTATAATTAGCTATTTATATCAGAGATCAAACAGGTAATCTCTAAAGCTAATCAAGCTAGTGTCATACCTGAAATCTGTGTCTATTGATCAGGTTCAATAAGCAATCAATCAGGTGATTGGGTTTTGATTTTACAAGCTGTTGGCTGTCATATCATAACAGAAGGATCATTTTACATTGTTTTCCTATGAATACTAAATTTGTTGACCTAATCTCAAATTGAGATAACCGTGCCTTAAATCCTGTGCTATTTCTCAATGCCTGTGCCTATGCTTTCGTAACAGCAAGGTAACAATTAACCTTATCTCGAATCTAGCTGATTGTGCCTAAAATCCTATGCCTAATGTATCAGCTATTGGGTTTAATTAGCAATATTTACCAGAGGATGAAAATATTTGATCTTACAAGCTGTTGGCTGCCATAATTGGAGGACCATTATACCAACAATTAGCTTGACAAATCTGTTGCTTGCAGTTTAGTAGATTTGTTCAATCAGGTATGAATTGATCTTGTTATGGCATTGCCCGAATTTTAATGATGTTTACCCAGCTCACTAATACAATTTTGCCCAATTTTGCTGCCCGAAAACATACTATTTGAGGGAGCAGCTGTCACGCTGCTCCCCGGTGTCCTACAGCTATGCAATTGTTGGACAACCACCCCCATTCCTTTCCCATAGAAACAACCATAATGGTAGGCCTACGGGTATGATGATGAGGCAAACCTTAGGCTTATTACCAATAGGGACAAAAAACTAGGTGACACTTCAGTGACAATGATATAACTATCACACTGACAATTGACATGTCATCTGTTATCATAACAAGATGACAGTCAGTACAGTCCAAGGGTCAGTAAAAAGAATGTCCTCAATAGACTGTGGTATAGCAGCATAGCTGAGCAAAAATATTTTTGAAAACCTTTGGAATTTTTAAGACTGGTAGCATTTCGGTCCAAAGGTCACTGAAAAAAATCTCCTGGCTACAATGAGGTACAAGTATGTCAAAAATGTCTTAACACACTTGAGGCATGATACAAAGAATAACATGGAAGTTCAATTCAATTTTAGATAGCAGTGTGCATAACAGAAGCAGTCTAAAGTCCAAGGGTGAATAATAAAAATTGTCCTGAATTCAATGCTGTACAAAATAATTGATATACGTATTCAAGAAAAGACATATTTGCACACCTGCGGATATATCAAAATATAGACACAATCAGTCTTTTTTATGTAGTGTAGTTCATATTAAAGAGATTGTAAAGAGGTTTTCTAAACTTTGTTTGTGTATCAGGGACACTGATACCATCAATTTGCGCCATTCCTATTTCCATTCTGACGTCTGTGGTTCTGTCAATTCCACTTATACTAACACGTTTTATGACGTCACTAACATTGATCTAAAGAAAGCCACTATTGATATTTATGTAGATCAGTTTAGAAAACCGCTTTACAATCCCTTTAACACAATCCAAGATTCAGTGAAAAATTTAAAACATGTCCCAGATACATCAAATGTATACAATATTTGTGACACAATGTATGAAATGTGAACAGTTACATGTTTTAATAAATATGTCACTCATCCTTTCAGCCATTCAGATAATAATCTCAATATGATATAATTAATATGATTCATTATACCTACATCAATGATTTGACAGTAAATTCTCAAAAGAAATTGAAGTTGTCTCTTGGAGCAAAAATCAAATGGCTTCAAATACTAGCTAGTAAGAGATCATGATTTTTTATCCTTGTACTGTATCAAACTGCCAAACTTGCAGAAAAAACATGAAACATTCAGATCTGTATTATAATATTTTTTAACTATTTTAAGTCTTAAAGCCACATAAACTACTTTCAGGCTGTGCATGTTTAAGATCCCTCAACAGTTGGAAAAAAAATAAGAAGATTCTAATGATGCTGTCTTGGTAAACTTTCCCTCATTGCTCACTGCGTGTCCTTATTAGCTCATGCAGGTGCAGAAAGTAAGACATTAAACTCCATTTCATATCATTTAAAATTCAAAATTCTTCCCCTTACCTGTCGTAAAATAGATGCTGTTAATCCATTATATAAACCAAAAACACCGTCCGATTTCACGACCTTCACTCCCATACGAATTAGAGTTATCTTCTCTTTCTGCTGCGTCTGTAGATGAACCTAAACACCAAACGATAAAAATCATATTAAACAATCTTTCACTACTTTAAAATAAAGGGAAGCCTGTGTTATCAAAGAACTAGGGATCGTATAACTCAGAGGACATTAATGTCTCCCTACAGTCATCTTCACTCAGAATTCCAGTCCACCCAGATGGGGACAGATAATCTGGGAAATATCAATGCCAAGAGATTTGGCCAAGAATCAGCTGGGAGAAAGGATCCTTACGGAACCTAAGTTGTTATCCTTGTAAAATATAGATCTTTCTTTCTTTTTAGTTTTGGATTTTGATCGTACTTTGCTGAATCACATTTTGTCTCTTACACCTTAAAACAGTTCTGAGAGTGTTTTAAATTGTCTTTTGGTTGAAAAAATCTATTCGCAAATATCATTTTACAATTTTAAATTTTTCTTAACAGATTTCTAATTTCTGTTGACTATCTTAGACAATATCCTTGACCCTCCCTGATTACAGACTATCGTCAATACTGATTATGTAAATTATGCAAGGTCAATATCCATATCACCAGGCTAGTTGAGGTCAATCATTGTCTTTATTTGTACAAGACTATGATATGACTGTCAATAGATAGGATGGGCTAGACAATCAATAGTGTGGTGATGATTTAATCCTGAAGAAAATCGGCACAAAAATGTTCAAATCTGTCCTTAAATGTCTCCTTCTCCCTTAAATGACCCACAGAGATCATTGATGATCTTCAAAACCTACCCATGATAACCAATGGAAGATATTTCTAAAATACCTTTTATTTCTAATTTTGTTGCACAATTGACTTCTTTCGTAAAGTGATAAAATTCTGTGGATAAGTTACGGTACTACAGTTTAAATTATTTACAAAAAATTAATTCAAATAAAGTAAGTGTGATCTAGAAGCTTTTTAGCTTAATACAGATCGAAGATCAGGTAAGCCCTAATTTTTCTTATGCAAAACTGAATGAAAATGCATAGGCCTACTTCTACTTACTCTATTGAAGCAAATTCATAAAATGACATGTGTCATTTACTGCATTTATCTTCTTAGAATACATTCATCGACCAAATGTATGTTACAGTTACAGGGCCTAATGGATATCTATCCATTCAGGAGTGAAACTGGCTGATTCACTGACTCAGTGACTGACAATGGGCAATGGGGGCTACCCTGTCGCTGCATATCATCTTACCTTGAGCAAGTCGAGGGGGTGGGTACAACAAGCAGCACCTGCACTTGCTAACCCTCCAAAATACCATCGCCCCACTCTCTTCGTCTTATCTACTTCTACTGACATCTTGAAATGCTTCTCCTTTTTTTGGTGCCCTTGTCCTTGAATAACTACCCTCACAAACCGGATCCTTAATTGATGCAGAGCAAAAGGATTCGGCTAAGGAATTAACACTCTGATAATTTACTGCTTTGGAGTGTGGACCAGCCAAAACTAAAACAGAATCACAAAACCGAGAACAACAGCTCTGAACTCGTGTCATCTAGATTCTCACAATGTAAATCGGTGGACATGCAACCGACGATAAAGATAACGTACATGCCAATCTAAAAATAAATTGACTTCGTCCTCGAGTTTATTCTACTTTGCCTTTAATCGGGGTCAAGTGTCAAGGACGGTCACATGCAGAGTTACGTCCCTTTAATCACGTTGGATTCGGACCACCATTGTTTTTTTCTGTAGTGATGTTTGTAGTACTAGTAAATCATTACTGTACCCTTTTGACATTTTTCAGTTTATAGATTCATTTTATCCGTACATAGCCGTTATCAAAATCCAAAATTGACTAAAATTGAATCTAAGATCTAAGATATGACAAACTGCATTGGACGAATGAATCGTTCCTAAAGTAGAATGTGTTATCTCCCTTACACCATGGATTCTTTTAGAAACTCTGCTATCCTGACTGCGAGATAATATCTTAGGAATTTCAATCCAGGCACCCCCATGATGGCGATGCAGGTGGGGGACTGGTTGGAAACCGCGGCGATGGGACAACAAACCAAGGCCCCAATGTTAAGTGGGTGTGGTTTTAACCACATGCGCTTGTGTTGAAAAATGTCCCTTACGATTTCCGCCCCCTCCCCCCCCCCCCTAATCGACATTCCATTAATATGCATTAAAATGAATGAAATGGAATTTTGCTTCCTTTACTTCTCCCTTGACTTAGTTTTGGTTAGTAAAGAACTTGTTTAAACACCGAACTTCTTATTGGAGAATTCCACAAATATACAACTTTTACTTTTGACCGAACTTCATTTTGGAGAGGTCCACTAAAGTATAACTTGCCATTTACAATAAACTAAATTGTTTGTCTTGTACGGATTTCATTTAGTCCATATTAGTCTATCTTTACAATTTGTAGCCTTATATAGTGGAAAATGAGCTGACAAAATATGTCTTAGATTACCCGATAAATGATTATATACGATATGTAGGGCCTATATAGATCTGTATAAGTATATATTATATTGTATATTGCCCCTTATTACTGTGTAATAACACCAATAACACTGTTTAATAGATACTAGACGACAATCGACATGTTACTATTAATAGGTTTATATCTAGTAACCATGTTTTAATAGTCCCATTAATATCATTTATTAATTAAAGGAATACTACTCCTAAGAATGAATATAAAATTCAGATTTTAAACTTGGTTAATGAGAGTATTTTCCTGAGTGGACTTACCTGGTGTCATAACTATACTACAGAAACAGTTTACCTGTATAATCTGATAAATCTAAATTCTCAAACTTTGTCAATAAGAGTTTATATTCATTAGGAAACTTGACTGGTGTCATAACTATACTTCAGAAACAGTTTACTTGTATAATCTGATAAATCCACAAAACTGAGAATTATCCATTTAATTACACGGATTCTTTTGTATTTTTAAGACACCAGACAAGTCCACTGGATATATGCTCTTAATTGCCAAGTGGAAACTTTGAAAACACAACATAATGGCCTTTTAAGGCATAAATTAGGTCGCATCTTGCGATGGCAGAGTGGAAGAGACATTTTTCTTATTTCATGGAATAAAATAAATCATTTTCTTTAAATTGTTTATATTACAACGAAGAGACAAATCTTAAAACATATATAAAGAAATAGCGGGTCAAAGACAATTATGCACGTGTATCTTTAGAGACAGACAGTATGAAATATAGTTGGTAAAATACCTCTATGCACGTGCATTTTGAGAGACAGTATGAACATATAATATTCGGTAAATACATTTATGCACGTGCATCACGTAGTCGGTCAAACACATTTATGCACGTGCATCTTAAGAGACAGACAGTATATAAATATAGTAGGTCAAAGACATTTATGCACGTGTATATTGAGAACAGACAGCATGAACATGCTTATTTCAGTCTGTTTGGTTCTGGGGCCTTATTCTCGAAAACTTAACTGAGATAAAATCCAGATTTTAAGAAATACAGCAATCTGATTGGATAATAATACTTAATTTAAAACTGATTTTAGTAACTGACTACCGGATCACTAAAATCATCTTAAGTTAAGTTTTCGAGAATAAGGCCCCTGGTTAGGTAAATTATCATTGAAACTATTCCAAGTATGATAATCTCATTCAAACCAAAGTTCAGTTCAGTTAGTTTGTTACGATTATATTGTATTTGTCACAGAAAAATAATGTGTTCCTTCGACTATATACATATCACAGATTAACAGCACTTTGAAGACTAAAATAATATAATTTGGCACTAAGTAATATAATATATCCCAGTCGATATGGGGACATTGAATATCAAGACTAATTCCATATTTCAAAGCAGGTTTCATTCCAGCTTGCATAAAGTAAAAAAAATCGCTAAATTCCCCTTTAAAATAAATTCCGAAATGGGTCTGGAATATGACCTAGAATGTTTATATAGAATTGGTCTTGGCATTCACACTTAAAAAAAACTTGCATCTTCACATTTCTTTTGCATCACCTCTGAAACATCATCTTTTATAAACATAGCCACGAGCCAAGCATTTTGAGATCTTACAGATGTCAGACACCTTTTCTAAGCGGATTTGAATAAAAGATTCAGAAATGAAGGGAAGTAAGAAATGTGAAAATGCAGCTTTTTGGGTAAAACAAGAGATCACAGTTTTAATATATGAGACAATTCTGTCCTCGATCGACACAACAATTTCACTGAGTTTTTCTAAGAACTTGTTTCCGGTCATCGTATTTTTTGTTGTTGTCGCATCAGTTTTTGTTTTTGTTTATAAATATAGAAATAACTATTATACAACGGAGTTTGTTCTGGGATGTCCTGAATCATGGGCAAAGATGGCGTCGAACTTCGACTAGGCTGTCGTTCAATCCGGATATCACCCAGACTCACCGTGACTCTTGGGTCCACTTGTTTATTGAGCAATCCAACAGACGTATCGCGATTTTTCTTACCCTTAGTCTTTTTAGTTTTATGGGTTGGTCCTTTATCACTTTGGGCAGCCACGGCCACCCTAGGGACCGAGTTAGAAGGTTGAACGGACGGTGATTGTCTGTGTGATGGTGGGTCGGTGTAAATTTCGTCCACCCAGCCTTGAAGCTGCTGAACTTTGACATCGTTATCAATCTGTTTTCGTTCCAAGTTCTCCAGTCGAGAGCTCAGCGCTTTTTTATCCTCGCTTCCGGTAATTTCTCCAAAATTCTTCTCCACAAGTTTTAGTTTCAAGCGTCTGTTTTCTTCCAGTAGTTTGTCGTCTGGCTCGGACGGATTTCCCGCGTTTCTTGATTTGCTGAAATTTTTCTGATTGGTATCTTCAAGGAACTTCAGGCGGTCGTTCAGGTTGCCAATTTTGATATTCAGTTCCATATTTTGTTGCTGAAGTTTTGAAATTTCGTCCTGACTGATTTTCAGATCTTTTTCAATTCCAACTTTCTCTTTCTGTGTCGCTTCCAGATCCTTTTTGGCTTTTCTCAAAGTTTCGTTCGTTTCCGCTGCCGTTTGGACATGTTCCTGAATCCGGCTGATTTTCCTCTTCCCCTCTTCCACCTCCCCGTCCAGATCTTTAGTCCTGGCTTTAGCGTCCTCCAACTCGGACTGAAGAGATTTCACCTTGGCTTTCAGTTCAGAAATTTCTTTCTTCATCTCGTCTGCTTTCTCCGAATCTTTTTTGTACTTTTCGATGTCCTCTTTCAAATTGTCAATCTCCTCCTTCTGAAGTTCAATCGCCAAATTTTGGTTTCCGACGTCATTTTCCTTCGCATCCAGTTGGTCCTGGATAGATTTGACTTCTTTCTCCTTTTCCTTCATCAACGACTGCGCGTGTTCTTTTTCGGCTTCAATAATGGCGGTCTTAGCAACAGCATCTGCTAATTCCTTTTGAATACCATCTAATTTTTGCAGACGATTTTCCAGTTGAGTTTTGGCTTTAAGGATCTCGAGTTCTGAAGTTTTTTGGGTTTTTAAGGCAATTAAAAGCTCTTGGACTTCATTTTGTCTGGCTCGAACCTCCCCGGACATCTCGATGTTCTCATTTTTGAGGAAGTCAAATTGTTCTTCTGATTCTTTCAGTTTGGTTTTAAGCTGTTTGAGGTTGAATTCCAGCTTTTTGTTCTCCCTTTGAAGATCTTCCACTTGGGGAATCCTGTCTTGCTCAAACATTATCATCTTTTCCCGGAGGTCATCGTTGTCCTTGACAACCTCTGTCATCTTCCGTTCGGAATCTTGGTGGAGTATTTTGTATTTCTTTTTCTCTTTCTTCAACTCGTCCAATTCCCTCTGTAATTTGTCAACCTCGTTTTGAAGTTTTTGGGTCATGGCCGTGACCTGGTTAACAGACGACGGATTCTCGATGTTCCACTTCAATTCCTTGATTTCGTTGTCACGTTGATCTAAGGCCTCGGCAAGCTGGTTCGTTTCACCTTCTAACTGGTGAATCCGTCTTTTATACGCAACCTCGGCTGTTAGAAGACAATCGCGTTCTGCCTGCACGTTGTCGTATGGTTCTCGCACGCTGTCAGTGTCACTTCCGAGAGACGAGCTAACATCGCCTGGATACTTTCGCGAATTTTTTCCAGGCGGTGCTTTCGAATTTAGATAATCTGCTTTTGAGTCTCTGATCACCGGAACCGACTCTTCGTCCGGAAGAGAATTTCTCGGAGAGTTTGTATTGAGCTTGCGTAGCGCTAACATTTTCTGAGAATCAATCGAACCTTGTGATCCACGTTTTTCGTTCATCCACGAGTCCATTTTGGATTGAACAACTCTCGGTTTGGGTCGTCTTTCCACTCTTTCGGAATATGAAACCGGGTCATTTTTATGAGATTCTGAAAATGTTCGATCAGTTTCACTTTTGAGGGAGTCATCGTCTTTGTGTTTACGTGGTGGCGCAGCTTTAAAATGAGATGCTTCTTCTCTACCTTCAGAAGATTTAACGGTCGGAGTCGCAACGCGTACCTCTGCGAAACGATCGTCATCGACAACGAGTACTTGAGGTGGTGTTCTATCTCCTTTTGAGTTTATTTTGGATTTTGTTGAAGGCACGGGATCGGTAGTGTCTACTGGGGGAGTTTGTTTGTTTTTGGACGGAGATAGTGATCGTCCCAGTCTCTGCAAAAATCCTATTTTTTCTTCACCTTCTTTTCCTTTGGTTGATGTCGTTTTGCCTCCATTTTGGTTTCCATTTCTTTGATTAGCTTGTTCAAGTTTCCTACCCCTTTCATTGGCTTTTAGTTGCTTCTCCTTTTCTTCTTTCAACTTGGCGGCCTTTTCTTGTTGTTCTTTCAGCTCTTTTTCTTTCTTGGCCTTCAATTCGTTTTCCTTTTTAACTTTGAGTTCTTTTTCTTTTTCAGCTTTGATGTCCCTCGCCGTCTTGGCCTTCGCCTCTTTTTCTTTCAATGCTTTAAGTTCCTTGTCTTTCGTCTCTTTTTCTTTCAATGCTTTAAGTTCCTTGTCTTTTGCCTCTTTTTCTTTCAATGCTTTAAGTTCTTTGTCTTTCTGAGATTGGACAGTTTCTTTAGGTCCCTTGTCGTTGTTTATCTTATTAAGTTGTTCCTTCTTCAGCTCCCTTTCTTTCAAAGCTTTCAGCTCTTTTTCCTTCTTTTCTTTCAAAGCTCGGAGCTCTTTATCCTTTTGATCTTTTTCCTTCACAATTTTTAATTGTTCCTGTTTGACTGAGCTTTTGGTGTCCTGGGTGCCATTTTTCACAGCATTGGCATCGATAAAAGGGAGATTGATGTCGCCACGTTTGATGGATCGACCGACGACCGTGTCGGCTGGTTCCGTTTCAAACGTCCCCTGCCGCTTGACATTGTTATCTGGCTTTAAGCTGTCCATTTTGAATCTAATTCAGCACTTTTTTAGTCCTTATCACAAAGAAGGTTACTCATTGTTTTAAGCTGCTTATTCTGATGACAATTTTTATTCTCAATTGATATTGTCATCACTAAGATTATAAGACATTGCGAAATAAATTGTGGAGTTTATGGCTTGTAACTTGTCGTGTCGAAATTTCTGGTTATTCCAATTAATTTCCTGCAATTTCCATCACTCAGAATTCTTGAGAATATCCAAAATCTATCAAGAGAAACTATAAATATCCACCAACACTGAATTATAGAAGTATGTAATCGGATTTATGTCACAGTGTAAAACTCTAGTAAATCGTCTTACAGATTGTATCCGCCCTCAACCTTAATATTATACTTTAGATCTTTATCACTCAGAGCCTAATCATTTGATTGCTGAACTTCACCTATATTTCGGCCGATTATATTCACTTTAGATCTTAGCACTGGGTGTTGAAAAATCAACAGAACTTCAATAATCAATGCAGAACTCCACATAAATTTCATCAACTTGTTTTTAAATTTATTTTATGAACATTTATTGAAATACAATATCCAATTTTATACGCACTTGAGAAGCACTATATATCGATGTTTTTTAGTTTTTATTTGTGAACGCGATCAATTAAAGTATCCAACGTTAACAAACAATTCAAACACTATAATATCATCAAATATTTGACCGGAAACTTCGGAAACACAATTTTTCCATATGCTCTTAGTATAGACTTAATCTGGATTGTTTCGCAATCATTAAAATTCACCTTGTAGTACAGTAGATCACGTGTCTAAAACCACGAAGCACATACGATTCTGCGTTGATTTCAGTAATAACAAAATTGACATATTTATCCAAGATCAAATTCCATGACGAAACTCACAATAAATAACATTGAATCTTATGTCAAACGTATTTCCAACAGTAGATTTTGACGTCGGTTATTGGCATTCTTGTTGCCCACTTAACGAACATGGTATTTATCTTTTATTCTGGTTATATTCCAAGGTTCTAATTCATCTGAAACGAGACAAAAGATGAAAGTTAACAGATGATAGAAAGTGAAAATAATAAAACAGTGGTTTTCTTAAGGTTTTAAGGTTCCATTTACCTAAAACGAGAAAAAATGTTATAGATCATAAGTTAAAGATATTGTAAAAATGTTTTCTAAATTGCTTATGTGTATCGGGGACACTTATAGGATAATTTTGCACCATTCCAATTTACAACCAGTCGTCAGTGGTTCCAGCAATTCTCTTAAATCAAGTGTTTGAGTAATAAACAGTTATTTCTTTATACTAATGAAACCTATTATATTAATGTAATGGATGTTGAATTATTTATCAGTGTTTTGCCATTCCTGAAGCTATCTTTATTTCTATCTCACATTAAAGTAAATATTTCACAAATAAACACTCGAAAACAATTAAAAGGTAAATATGAACACTCTTAAATGAATTGGCCATATGAAGTAAATGAAATCAAATAACCTTTCTGGAAATCAGAATTTTGATTCAAATTATTTTGTTCCACACTCTTAAAATAACAATTTGATGCAAGACGTAATAGGTCATAGAATCAACTCAACATACAAAGAATCATTTTGTAACACATGTACCGCAACACTGTATTACCATGTGATAGAATGTGTCAAGTGGGAATTTTACCTAATTTTAAATCATTAATTAGAAAGTTCAATCACACAGCTACTCCATGACGATTTTAAGATTCCATTAGCTCCTCACTTTGGTGGTAGAAGACCACTCCTTTATTCCTTAATTGTTAAATTTACTAATGTAAAAATATGCTAAACTAAGTCCTCAGTGTACAATGATTTACTGTTGTAATTTCCGATTCATTCTGTCACACCTTCCAGGTATTTCGTTTGATATTGGTTCTATTATTCCTGGTATTGTCTATTGTCCGCCTGTCTGTCAGACTGGCACCAAACAGTTCAGGTATTTCGTTTGATATTGGTTTTATTATTCCTGGTATTGTCTATTGTCGGCCTGTCAGTCAACCTGGCACCAAACAGTTCTGGTATTCAACTCACCTGTATACAGAGAATTACCTGGAGGAATAAAACCAGGTAAAATCAATATGAAATGAGATAAATGTCACAGAAAGAATCAGATCCTGACAGCTTTGATTAATGAGATGACGAAATAATAAATTAGGAAAGATGATTTGGTCTAGATTTAGGTATCATTTTATAAAAGTATTTTTTAGGTAGGCTATTTTTGTCGGAATTCTAAGACGGTTCGACTTAGATTAAGGTATCATTCCAGTATTATTTAGTTGTAAGATTTTGGTTTGGGTATTATAGTTTGAGTTGAAATAACGATGACGATATAATAATTTGGTGGGATGATTCGACCTAGATTTGTTAATTATCATGGAATAAGTAATTTATAATTTAGTAGGATTTTAACCATTATTAATTTTTTTGAATTTGTGTGCTCTCCCTGGATATATTCTGATAACTATTTTGGGGCAAAAACGTATTTTACTCATATTTTGATCTTTATAACCAAAAAAAAGTGACGGTGCAAGTATAGGGGTACAAACTTTCATGGTTTTGACCTTTATAGTAGTGGCGGGTGTCTCTTACTTGCTTACTCTTTTCGAAACACCTGATAGTACTTCTCGTATGGGTAGTCCACTACTATATAATTATTGCACCCGATTTTGTCATGCTTTGGACGAGATTTTTTGATTAACGGAATTGTTTTGATTGTGCGGATTTTTATTATTACTATACACCCACTAGCGCCACAACTCTTTTAGCACATTTACTGCACATTGAGAAATTGGTGGTGGCCTTGACCTATGTAATTCCAAGGCCAAAGAAGCCAAGTAGGTCAGAAATAATTAGTCCACAAACAACAATATTTATTTTTTCAGAAATCGTGCACTTCAGCAATTTATTTTACCAGAAGATAATTCCGGCGGGAATTAGGTTCGTTATTTTCACTGTCAATCATGACATACGAGCACGTGATTAATTAATACAAGGGAGATAATTAACAGAAAATCAATAAATAATTAAAAACTCCACTCTGCAGGCTGATTTATTGTATACTTTGAAGTTAGAATTAAAGGGGAACATTCAGCATTCTCGAGGACAAATTTGAGCCTTGAATATATGTAAATGGCCTCAAGAAAAACTAGAACTGCTTAAAAATCACATACTCTCTTCAAATAGGCTTCAAACTAGAAATGTGTCTTTCATTTTTTGTATATGTATTTTCTATATAAGGCATAGTCTCACTTAATTTCGATTCGTATTTTGACTTTAAATGCTGATAATTATGAAAATACGTGGCTTTCAAGGCTTAAATTTTGGCCGTGAAATGTGAATATACTAATACCGATTACTTTAAGTAAAATTAAGGTATATATAGTTGAACGTGTCCCTTTAATTTCCATTCCTCGCGGTCATTACAAACTATGAAATATTGATGAGAGGAAATAGTTCAATGGCGTCATTCTAACGCAATCATTCCAAAGCAGAAAAAAACTGAGATTTTGTGTTGATTTCATTTGATTTTTTTCAGTAATTTCAAAGAATAAATTTCATACAAGTCTTTATCATTGTGTGCCATCACGCAACTGAGTGTCAACCAGATTTTCTTTACTCTTGTTGACTTAAAATCTGTATACTGGCAATTCTTAAATTAAAAGTCAGCAATTTCTTGATGCACTTTAAGGGGATGTTCGCGTCAACTTCGTGGTGAAATGACAAAAAGTAATTAATTTATGCTGTGAAGTGAATTTTGTAGTTTTTTCTCTAGTTAATAGAATGGCTAAACGTTGCTTTCACATTAATGTTGTTTTATACAAGATCTTGGTACAAATTTCAAAATATATCTGAGAATTGTATAATATAACTAAAAACTTATCTCCTTAATGCTCTGTTAATAACAAACTTATCCTCGTTTAATAAATAATATTAAAGATAAAATATCGTGTCGGAGTATTTATTTAGAGCTGAAGTATATTATTAATAATGTTGACAGAGCTTGGCACACCTACGATCGTGATACAAACCAATTTAAAATGACCATCATCCTACCCGATAGTCGTGGGTGTGGAATTAATTATTGATTGAGGGGGTCGAGAGAAAAGGGGGGGGGGGGTGAGTTAAGTCTTGAATGTATTAAATTGTTTTCGGAAGTAATAGAATTCCGAATAGAATCACATCTAAATTTACCCCAAAGTAGGCATTAGTCGAACAATTGGTGTAAGTGTACCTTTAAACTCAAATGGAGAAGACGTGAATTTGATATACGACATACCGAGTACAGTATCTATATTAACAAGAGAGGTGTATGTATCAACATTAGACACATCATCCCAATATCATAACTTGACCACGGGAAGATGCATTAGACAGTATTTACTCGATTAATGAATGTTATAAATTTCCTCATTACTACCCCCCCCCCTCACCCCACCACACACATCTTAAACCTCGCCCTTGATTATAACTATATTAACAAGAGAGGTGTACATATCAACAGTAGACAGTATTTACTCTAGTTAATAAATGTGATTTAATTTGAATACACTCCGTGATCAATCTGTAGTTTACAATTTACATATACTCAATATAGTAGGCTAGTAATTCAGTTTTATATCGATACACTTTTTATAATCTAGATTAGACCATAGCCGTAGGGGCCCACGACTCAACGGGGGTCCAGACCGACATATTGCCCAAATTTCAATGATATTTTGCCCGATTTGGGTTTTTTTTGCCCGAAAACATAATATTGTTTTATAGTTCAATTTCTTTCCTCTGATTGAAATGAGACCATCAGACCTCAAAAATGGATTCAATGGTTAAAATCGAAAAAGTTTTGAAAGTTGTTAAAATATAGCAATTTAGGACACGATAAAGCCCTTTACTGACCAAAAAGAACGGTGAGTGAATGTTAGCCAGAGCGCGGACCTATGAGAGGCCTTCACTTATAATATCTGCAATTGGCAGCTTCCTCCTGTATCTAATACGTAAAATTTGGACTACTGAATTAGTTAATTATATGTATAAGTGTATTTTCACTGTGTATTGTATAAATAATATACCTCGTTTTGTTGACAACGTAGGAATGTCGAGAAAGTATATTGTTTAAGTTTGATATGTAATTGAAAGTTGTTGATAAGATATTTAAATCTCTGATATGATAGGACAGTAGTAGTGGATTAGTCGGTAGCACGTCATGATGTTATTCCCAGAGACAATTTCTACCAAGAGTTTTTAAATGTGCGTTTATGCCCCTCACCCACCAAACTCCCCTTGATAATATCTGGTCTCATTCGACCACACTAATAATTCCTAGATATGTCAATGGTTATTCCATTGCTTACACTGCCAGTACATTTTGTTAGGGGTGTCAAAACTGGTAAAGGAGTGTGTGGACTATACTTATGAGGGGTAGCTGTTTATTTTTAGGAAGTTGTAAATTGGTAATATCCTGTACATGGTTAGGTCTCTGACTGTATTATTGGAATATAGGTAAAGAGATATAAAGGAGGGGGGGGGGGGGGGGGGGGTGTATTTCTACTTATATAGAAGCTATTTTTTTTATTTATAAATTCTGTGCAATAATAAAATTTGAAACCGGGTATTATATTTGATTTGATTTGGTGATTAACCAGATTATCTGATTATCTCGACTCCACTAACCTTGACGTATTTATTTACCACCAAAATACCACATAAACAATTTAGCTATGTAATGTAGACGTTCCTAAATGGATACTGATTTGATTTGATATATCTCGAAAAGCTATTGAGCATATAGGCTCTTTAATAGAGGTGCATAGTTGATAGACATAAACAAAGTTGGCCCCCTTAAATAGCTATGTGGACTATCTGAAAGGGATGCCGATTTGAAAAAGTTATACCAAGGAAACATTATCAAACTCTAAAAGGTATGTCGAGTTGACAAACCAAAATTCAATGAACAACATCAGCTATGCAAAATTTTAAGCCGGTTGTAACGTTGTTTGCTATACAACAAAGTGAACTCTGAATAGGGATACCTAGTTGGCAAGACACCACATACCCAACATTACTATGTAGACACTTTTTTAAATAAGTTCCAATTTGATGTGAAAAGACCTATGCTGTTCTACACTGTTGTAAGAAACACGGATTAAAAATTAAACAAGTAAAAAGTTGAGAATGTATCGGAGAGAGTTTTAGTGGAGAAATATTGCTCCTTGACAACCCGATCTTTATGAATATCTCTCACTTTCTCAAGAATTAAATTAACTGAGTCAAATATAACACACTTACCTTCAAAACTTAACAGTTTTCAATAAATCCAAGAAATTCTCAAAAACTTAAGATCTGATTTAATCCTTTAATCAGCCATAGCAACTGAACCCGATTTTTAAAACTGTGTTCAGGACACGAATAAAAGTGTCACGGGGTCTGAATAGATTGAAGAGTCGTTTTGTTTGGTCCTTGTTACCCCCATAGATCCCTTTGTCCTGCTTCAATCACCAATAAGAGTTATTAATGTTAATCCCATTCAATGCTTACATTTCTTTCAATGGATCAAACAAATAAGTCAACAGATCTATAGAGTTCTGACTGGGTGATCGTGACTATAGGATATCGATCACTAGACTGGATTAGTCAAGTCGTATTATAAACTCGCTAGGACAATGCTGGATAATCTTAGGTATAAGAAATCAATCACTAGTCCAGGACAACCCATTTTTTTATAGATTTGCACTGCATACATATTGCTGTACATATAAGGGAAAAAAAACCTGGAGAATTATTACATGTATTACTCATACAGTAGATGAGAAAAGTCTGATATTTTACCACAAACTTCACTTTTAGATAGTTGATGGGGCAAACCAACACCGGACAAACTCTCAAAAACAGTGGAATTTTAATGCCTTGAAGGAGATTCTAACCCACGGCACTATATCGCATGGCAGACGACAATCTAACTCCTTACTGACTGACTATCGAATGGCAACACTACTATACTACATACAGGGGTTCATCAACTATATGGACTGGACTGGACTGGTTGTTGGGGCCCCACAACCAGAATCAAAACAAAATGTACAGAAAATAAGTATCTAAAAGGGGCCCTAACCACTTAATTCCGTGTAAATGGTTGACACAAGGGCTAGTGCAAATACAATAATATATCTTATTCATGCTTATATTTAATTTTATAGTAATATTCGATGTTCATGGGCCTCGTGGTCTCTATCATCAGTTAAGGCATAGAACAGTTAATACTATGACTAGAACTGCATAAAACATTGTAAAGAATATTTCGTTTAGTCTAATATGGTTAAAACAAAATCTTTTGCAATGCTTTTTATGAACGGTCAAGCCTTCAGAAATATAAGAAATTAGTTGTGGGCTGTAGGTTATAATACCAATATAATCAAGGGAGGTAATTTCATGATAAAAATGTTTATTTTATATAAATTAACACAAATCTCTAAATATTCGTCATGATCCTAGACTCAATGTACATAAATTAACTTAAAAATAGTATCTTTAAATGAAGAATGTTTACTAAAAATTAACAACAGCGAATTAAATACTTTAAAATTGTGTCAGGGGAAATAACTCTTGTTTAGAACTAAATTTCCAGAACACAGTAATTTAAAAGTACGAAAACATCCAGTAAAAATAATTGATTGTCATGATTTTGAACATTAAAAAAAGGAATAAAATTTGGAATAACAAAATATTGAAAAATGAAAAAACTATCAATTCATCATTCAATATTACAAATCAATTCACAAAAACAGAAAACATCCATAAACTGATGTTAGGTGTAAAACAGCATGGCCCAAATCATACTCTGGCTCTTTGGAATCAGAATTTTAATATGCTTTTCTGACAGCTTCTAAAGCTTGATGACATTTTTCATCTAGATCTCCATCACCTCCTGTAAAAATAAACAACAAAATTTAATAAATCAGTGATAATAAAAATCTGTACAAGCAAAACAATTCCGTTAATCAAAAATCTCATCCAGAGCATGAAAAAATCGGGTGCAATAATTATATAGCAGTGAACTTCCCATAGAAGAAATACCATCAGGTGTTTCGAAAAGAGTAAGTATGGTCTGCTTCATGCGCGACACCCTCGACTACAGTAAAGGTAAAAAATCGTGAGGTGCAATGAGATCAATTCATGCCTGACTAAACAAATCCGCCAAAATACAAGAAGCAATCTCTTGGAACTGGGGGTGAAAATAGGGTGGAGCCTTATTAATGTGGGTACAACTGTTTGGTTGAACAAAAGCCTTTAGTGGAGTGTGTAATGCGTTTTTTCCTTGAGAAGATATTTGGAGCAAAAACTGATTTAAAGTGGTAGGCCACTTAGGTCATTTATTATTCATATAGGTAGGTAGTTAGATCTAAAAAGTTCTGAAAGAAGCTGATTGTGGCTGTTATTTTTTTATTTTTATCCGACTGCAACATTACTGACTTTAGGGTAAATGCTCCTCAATTGCAAGACCTTGATCCAAGATGACAATTTATTAAACAAGTTTTAAACTGACCGTAATCCAAATCTCGTATATCACAGTCAAATATCAATTCTCCATTCACCCAAATTTCTACTTTATTCCAGTCTGGCATCTGAACTAGTTCTACAGTGTGACCATCTTTCTGCATCACCTCTATAACAGAAAAAAACATATAATTGAACTAAATTAGCTATGTCATACACATTTTACTACTCTTTGGCTTCCAGAAGGCAAATGAAGTACTTGATGGCATTTGACACTCATTGACAGTGAATTCAACTTATCAAAAATGTCTTTGGGTCCATTAATTTGATTTTGAAAGCATGGTCTTACCTTGCAAAGTACTTATATATCAACATGGTAAGCCTTCGGTCATTGCTGTCGTTCTTAATTTGTCAGATGAAAAAGTGCTAGAATAATACCTACCCTGTAAACCCTCTAGCCTGGCTTCTCTATGAATCACGATACCACAAGCTTCATATGGACCATAATGTATCAAAACCTTGGCATTGGCAGGCATCTTATTGGAATAAAACTGTAAAAGCAATCAAGTTCAAATTGAATAAAGCACAAACAAGCCAAGGATGAATTCATTCAATACTGCAATTTGGGGTGCTTGAATGATTTGAAAATTATGTAACACCAATCATCAATTGGAAATATTGAAAATATACCTTAAAAACAATGAAATTAAACTGGAATAATGTTGATGAAGCCTTTTTGTTATTGTTTATGGTCTACTTTCGTTTTATTTGAGTAGCCAGGGACGCTTTATAGGTCCGCACTATCTGCATTTCCGGTTAAATTGTAAAGCCCTTTTAAAATATGTATCTAAATGGAACATACAAATAATTTCTAAATGCAAAGATTTTGTTTTATTTATTATTTGTTTCATTGATGAAATATTTTTTATTTAGCAAAAATCTAATTTTTCATCATTCTGTAACCGCTCGGCTATTTCCGTAAATGTCCGTACTCCAATTTAGCCTCAGGATTGAATGGATGTAGGGATTTGTTCCAAAGTTTGCTGATTGGTTGAATACCTTATTACTGTCTATTATCCGTTCGCGCTAAAGAGTCCGTTTGGTCTGAAGAAAAAGGGGAAGATAACTCATTTGTCTAACATTACTTCTTATGAAACACTTTTGGACAATCGAGACTATCAAAGATGGCGGAGAAAGTTGATATTTTTTCCACTAGGTTAGAAAATGCGAAGAAAATGCTTGGTGTCAGCTTTGAATTAAAAGAAAAACAGCTGGAAATTTTGGAAAATTTATATTCTGGACGGGACTGTATCTCTGTGCTGCCGACTGGATATGGAAAGAGTTTGATTTTCCAATTATTGCCTTGGATTTTAGACGGAGATTCAACAATAATAACAAAACCGAGAAAGGGAAAAATTGTGATAGTGGTCAGTCCATTGAATTCTTTAATTCAGGACCAGGTGATGTCGCTGACAGAAAGGGGTATTTCTGCTTGTTATTTGGACATGACAGGAACACATGGTAAAACCTATTCTATGCTTTCAAAATCAGGTGAGTCGATAATAATACCTTATTAATTTAATAGGCCTACCTATTTTATAGGAATGTATGACCGATCGGACCATTACTGGTTTGGACCTAAAAATGTTTTTTATTTATATAACCAACTCGGACCAATGATATTTTTCTCACTACCGACTCGTACCAAGGTTTTTTTTCTCACTATCGACTCGGTCCACTAGACTTGGACCAATACCTTACAGGTGTTAATCATGGGTCGTTCAAGACATACCTATATATTTTTCTTCCTTCTCTTATTATTTGGGATTACCAACTTGTTCATACCAAATGGTGGCAAGAAGAGTAAGCTTACTCAGTACCACACTCACCACAGTTGCAAAAATATGATGTGTTAAATGCAAAATAAATGTTGATACATTTGACAGAATTTCGACATAGGCCTACTAATATATTTTGAATCAAACAATATTATTTTTAGTTTTCTTCATTTTTATATATCTCTTGCAGCTTCAGATGCTTGCGATGAGGAAGAAATTGATGAATTAGAGGGTGATTTAGATGTCGATGTTCATGCACCTAAGAGAGTTAGTCTTGAAAGCATAAAAAATGGTGAATTTGTTTTGATATATGCTCATCCAGAATGTCTACTACAGAACAAAACTATTGGAACCATCTTGCGATCTAGGACATATCAACAAGAAGTGGGAGCAATTGTTATTGATGAGGTGCACATGGTCTCAGAATGGTAAGAACTAAACACTTTTAGCAAATGCATGGTTTCAATCCCTTCTGTAGTATTATTAATAATGATAAAAATCTTTGTTGTTTCTGTGTAATATGCAGCTTCATGAGCTGCTCACTGACCGTGCAATTATTTCTGCCCTGTACAAGGAAAATGTTGTCATTTATATACAAATATAATACTTTTTGACAATCTCAATTAGGCGTACGGAGAAAATAGTCCTTAATAGCCAAGAATTATACTATTTCCTGGTAATATGTTTTTATCATTCCAGGGGACCTAGTTTTAGAACCTCGTTTAATCGTCTATCTGAACTAGTGTGTGTCTTTCCTGATGTGGTCCATTTGGCGATGACTGCCACTGCAACACCAGAATTGGTAGATCAGCTTAAAACTAATTTACAATTTAACAATCCTGCAATAGTCAAGTTAAATCCAGACAGACCAAACATATATTTAGATATAAAGACAAAGTTGCCAAACATCCATAAATTTGAAAAGCTTGACCAGTTAATTAATCCTTTAGCTGAAGAATTAAAGGAACAACGAATACTTTTTCCACTGACAATTGTGTACATTAATAATTTAGAAGTTATTGGATATGCCTATAAATATGTTGAAAATGTTCTTGGTGGACATGAATATGAACCCATTGACAACAGAATTCCAGAAAACAGATTATTTGGACAGTATCATTCTGAGTCAACAGAGAGCATAAAGCAAGCCATCATCAATGAACTTAGAAAGTCCAAATCTAAAATAAGACTTATATTTGCTACAGTTGCTTTAGGTATGGGTTTGGATGCTCCAAAAATTTCAAGGATCATTCATTTCCAGCCACCAACATCGTTGGAAAATTATTATCAGGAAATTGGTCGAGCTGGAAGGAATGGAGAGCCAGCAGTTGCTATTATGTATTATAATGCTTCTGATATATGTGCAAGTCGGAAGGGGTTGAAGCCCACAATGAGTGCTTATTGCAAAAACAAAGCAAGCTGTTTGCGTTTACAGCTTGTGTCATACTTTGGTTTTGACCAAGTTTTGTTTTCTGGATTACCACAAGACTGTTGTTGTAATTGTAAGGATGGATGTGTGTGAGATTTATAAGATACATTTGCACTGACTATTTAATAATTATAACATAAAACAAATGGTATTACAGAATTCTTAATAAACCTAATTTATAAAGATTCATTGCACTGATCTATTAACTCCTCCTCCACAGCTTCATTTTCCACATGTACATTTCGAATTAAGCGATCTTTTGTTGACTTAATAGCTAATTCGAACTTTTTTCTGTCAAATACAAATGGTGATTTCTGGATTTGTTTAAATCCAGACAACTTTCGTTCAGCAGAAATTAACCAGGGATTTTTATCATGTTCAATTAAATTGTTCACAATAACAGACACATCCTGTTCCATTGATCTTTGGTGATGTCTGCTTTGAAAAGTTTTTACACCCATCATGTTGTTAAGATTGGAAACTATGTCTTGAATTATTGGAGCTGCCTTTGAAACTTTAACGATTGACGATTCAGTCTTATTAGCCCCAAGTCCTTTGATGAGGTCCTTCATTACCATAACCTCGTTTTCTTTATGCATGTCGGCTGCCTTATTATGTCCTTTTCTGCCTGATGTGTTCACAAATGATGCTGCCCTCACTTTCAATGACATTTTTGGTGTTAATGTATATTCGGTTTTAATGATATAATCTAGGCATTCTGTCATGTATTTTGATAATGGAGAATGGGAATAAAAGAATGGAATCATTAGTTTTAGAAGAATGTTTGTTTGATAAATATTGCCTTCTTTGATTGCATCATTAAAAGCGATAAATATTGAGAACCAGTTCATGAAATTTATAACGTAGTTATTTAATTCATCATTTATCATAACATAGGTGACCATGACTGGGTTTAATTCTCCTGGTATAGGAACCTTCATAACACCACACTTTAACTGATTAACGGAACACGAAATGATATACTGTTTGCTTCCAACAAGAACTGCTATTGACAGACTACCATTATTTACAGGCAATTTCATGCGACTTCTTTTTCCACCAACATCCACATCAACAGTAATCCAGTCTTCCTGTAAAATATAATGAATGAGTGGAATTTAGTGAACATGTGTAATAAGGAGAAAACAAGTGATGTTTAACCTACTCTGTTGCATCTGAATATTGTTCACCTTCAGGTCGTATGTACAAATGTTCATACATGCTTGACAATAGGCCTACTTATATTCTGTTAATGAAGCAAATGAGATTGTATTACACCTATCACTACCCACTGACATATATTTGATTGTTATGTGTATCAAACAGATCTTTGTTTTGGGGATACTGTCATCTGGTATCAAACTGATACTTTGGATAAATCTGATACACACTTACACCAAACAGACAATTCAAACTGTCGATTTGTTATTTTGAACACTACCACTGACGTCTAAATTTCAAAAACATTTTAAACTTTACTATACCCCACACAAGGATTTATATATAACATGGAAATTGTTCAAAAGTATAAACAGTGCCACTACTTACTTTAATTTCTTCAAATGGAAATATCAAGAAAGCATCCAATATCAAATCCATAATCTTATCAAAAATTTCCTTCTTCTCAGACGTACGCATTAGTTCTATATCTGGTGGCAAAAGTGGATGTGTTGGTTTATCAGTCAAACTTTTCATTTTGAAGAGATTCATCACCAATACCAACAAATATGCTGTTCCTGAGGTATCGATAAATTGTTCATGGGCCTAGAAATACAAGACACGATTTAATGTTAACTGAAGTGTTAGATAAACCATGACACGTGTGGCAAATGCTGATCATTTCATGAAATTAAAAACCTCAACTGCCTCAGTCTACAATACTTCTTTGATATATTCTGAAACTCTTATCATTTTACTTATTGATAACATTTTTTTTTACTTACTGATAAAATGTAACTATCAAATGTTTTTCTGAAAAATATTTATTCCTTATTCATTTACCTGAAAACGGGATTTAATATTTCCATTAACATTGCTTCGTTGAATTAAAACTTTAAGGTTGGCCAAAGTTCCTTTATCTGTCGCTTTATCTAGTTTCAAAAATTTCTTGCACATTTTCTGTAAAAATAGAAGATTAAAATTAATTTAATTGATAAAAACATAACACTTCATGTGTAAAATATTCTTTTTTCATCAGAATGTAAAACAAATTTATTCAATGTATATCTCGATTAGATAAATACCCTTCCAATCTTTAACAGTTTAATGTAGGGATTTTTCAGCATATATTTCACGAACTTTACTATATTTAGTCAATATAGGGTGAAACAGAATGGCAAAGCATGAATACTGTCAAGTTCCCGCCATTCTATGTTTGTTACATGCCTTTGAGATTTATGTATATTTTTCAATAAAACAAATACAGTACCTCTAAGAAATCCATAACAGTATGGAACATTTCAATAATTGTTGGTTCAATTAGTTCTAATCGCTCATGTTTGGTATGCGATCCAGCTCTCAATGCTTTCGCTCCTTGAAATCGGACTCTTGTTAGCTGATCCCCGCCTATGGGTACTTTAAGTTCATCAAGTTCTCCTCCTGAAATGAGCAGTGAAAATATTAAAAATTGTTGATAATATCCACAACATGTATGTTTTTCCAGAAAGTTGCATAAATGCGTTATCTTGTTTGCTGAAGACCCTCACTAGAATTTAATATTGACTTGCCTCTACCTGCTTTTGAATACCAGCTGTTCACCTGCTTAACATACTCATCCATTATTTGAACACAATCTGAATATTTCTGTTCATTCTTTAACATGATTGGAAGTACAAACGTTGAAGATTTCTTTGTCATATCTTCTTGAAGAGGGTGCTCAATATGTTGTGGCAAAATAGGTTTCATCCATTTAAACATTGGCATGAACTCATAAAGTTTTTTACCATAATGAATTTGGAATACTTGTCTAAGTTCTGAAAGTTCTGTGGAAGATGGCAAGAAATCTGAAACAGTTGTTTTGTAAATGTCCCCAACTGGTTTTTCATCAGAAAGATTATTCAAGTTCACTCTGTCAGGTATCCAGTCAGAAGCAAAGAAGTGGTAATCTTTATTTTTATTTTCCATTCTAATATCATTTGTTGTGACTCTAAAATCAAGGTTATCACCATTTAGTTTCCCATCAACACCTTCTGAAATTTTTCTAATTATTCCTTTCTCACTATATTTAATAAGTTGATCAGTAAAGTATGTCTTTGATCCTGGAGCCAATGTAACGTGGATTTTATTCAAAATAGACAAAAACTGAAAATATATGAAAATAATGTCAGTTTAAACATGGCTTTAACACTTAATAAATATCCTACAGATATTGAATGCTTAACACAGCTTGAAAGAAAAAATTGTGGTATGGTAACAATATAAAATAGGCTTCAGCTTTTGTAAATATGAATGCATTGTTTTACCAGATAATTATGGAGCTCATTTGAACTAATGCCACATTATTATATTTATTAATATATGGATTATTATGTAATGAATTTACCCTAGATTTAAAATCTTGCTGCTACATCATAAAGTATAAGTGGAAATCTCACCAGTAACTCAGTCGTGTCCTAGCTCAAATCATGATAATAACAAAACCAACAATTTAACAAAACAGAAATTCTGAAAGCATAATTCAATATATAACAATCAACAATAAATAAACAAACATGAAATAAGAACTGTGTAACACCATGCAACTGAATTTAGGTAATCAACAGTAACTTTCATAACCATATGGTTTTCTTAACAAATAGGTCCATGCAAAAAAAAACAGTTTAATAAAATTTATTAAAAATAGCTAAAACAGGACTTAAAGAATGATCATACACATAAAATATATACCTTTGTGTCTGCATGGTATCTCACTGCAGCAGATGTAAATAGTCGCTGAACAGCAGATGCCTGCTTGTTTAAACAATTCATCAGCATCCCATACACCGTTGCTATTGTGCTGATTTTTGAATCCATTGTAATCGTATCTCCAATAATAAATATCAATAATTCTAAAAGTTCACTGCAATTTTCATTCATTTCATGTATTACTTCACCAAATATGTTGACAGAGATCAGTGTGGCTTCATCTTTATTGAACAAAATGCTTTTATTATTCGGATTTGAAAGTTTAATTAATTTAGATCGCATGTGTGTCAAGTTAATGTTCTGGGGAATAGATTTAATTCTGTCTTTAATAATTTTATTAGCATTGTGTTGAGATGTTTCAAAATCATTAGTATCCGGTGGAAGGGGTGTTGTATAACTATGTTCAAAACTCAATTGTTCCACTTCCTTATTTGACACAGTACTAGTTGTACTGAATAATTGTTTACTTGCTTTTTTTTTACATGTAGGCCTATCTTTCATCTGATCATCACGGTCTTTAATTTTCAACTTCTCTACAGATAAAATAATCTGTTCACAAACATTGGCTCTCTTATTAATTCTGTCTGAATCTCCAGGTGTTTTTGCGACCCTTTTTGAAGTTGTTTCTTGTTGTGTTATAAAATCACTCACATTTTTTTTCCCTTCTTGTACAAACTTCGAGCCTTGTGCCAGAATCCGACAACATGCTTTACATGACTGTAGTTTATGTCTGATTGGAATTGGAATATTTAAATCAAATAAGATTTTTATGTCTTTAAATGGATGGCTATCGGTCTCACGCCTTTTCAGTAAAAAATCCAAACGTTTTTCTTCCTTACTGCAACAACAGAAAATACATTTATTTGCGGTTTCTTCGCTCAAGCGAAAGCCTGTTTTTTTCGGTGTTTCGGCCATTTTGTACTATCACGTGAGCAATATATCACGTGAAATATGACGTAGTAAAAGTAGTCCAGAGAATTAGCTTTGATTATCCAGACGGCAAGCTCCCATTCAAGGCCGTGATCTAAAAACAATACAAGACGATCACGGTGGGCCGTATGATTTTTCATTTGACCTTGACCGAAACTTCAATATGGCGGCGCGCATAGCAATGCAAAATCTTTTTCGAAGAAACTTTCACAAAGATTTTGGAAGGTCCTGAAGTGTTATTTACATTATTTGTCGTTTTAGTTTCAGTTCAATGATAAAATGGTTCAAATGATTTTATGTTTGAACCAAAACACAATTCATTAGGTTCGAAATCACCAATAGCTGTCGCTTACGACACTTACGTAACATTTTGTTCTCTACTTTCGATTTGTTTACATTTGGATGAAATAAATTTTCATGTTTTTCAGAATTCTGTTCCCAGTTCGGACGATAAGAACTCAATGTATCCACACCATCAACAGACACCAACACAGAAAATGTTTGACTTTAAAACCACAAATATATCAAATCCCAGGTTGGTTATAAAGTGAAGAAAGTTGACACTGCCACTGGGTCATCTCTCAAAAGCATTGGCCATGGCATCAAAATTTGTCCATCCTTGAGTAGGATTGGAACCCACAGCATCTAATTGCGTGACAATCTAACTCCCTACTGACCAAGATAATCCACTGCCAGTCATTCGATTCATGACTTGTAGGACAACACTGATTATTCTGTTGTTGAGACCTGCATGGCCAAGATTCACCACTGGATGCAGGCAAAAGTTCTTGCACTTGAAAACCAAGGATCTTTACTTTGGTGTACCTTTAATAAAGTCCCCAATAAAGATGGTTTACTTTTTCTTTATCTTCACTGGCTGACCAGAAACAAAGCCAAACTTGAAGTGGTCTAGAGGCCTTCGAGCTTTAAACAGACCGAAGATCAGTAAGAATATCCTCACTGGTGCCACCACTGCAACTCATTCTAACACCAAATGCCAAATTCTGATTTTGTTTTCCAGTACGCTCTATGTTCATACAAACCTTCGATACCCCGAATCCTAACAGTTTAAAATATGTCCCTGGTGTGAAAGTTCTAGAATCTGGGACAATCGACTTCCCTAATGTTAGATCTGCTTCTTCTTCTCCACTAGCCAAGTAAGTAAAAACCATTCTTATATTATATAATAATAATAAAACCCTCCTAGCCTGATCTCAAAATCCAAAACAACATATTGGTAATATATTTGTAGCAGCTAATGAACTTATCATTTGAGGAAGTATATCAATAAATGAGTAAATATTTCATTACGTAAAGTGGTATTAGATATCAAGAAGAGTAGGCATTACATGGAACCACATTACAAAGCCAGGGGTGTTACATTGACTAGCGAAGCAATCAAAATCAACTTTAACAGCTTCACTACAAACAGAACATTGACTTTAACAGTGCTTATTTGTTTTAAGGGGGGTTCGTCTGAACCCCTCGAACCCCACCTGGCTACGGGTATACATTGATTGTTAATAATTGTTTAAACTAATGATATGTATATGAAAAAATTGATTTTTGTAGACAGTTATTTCGTATAAATGGTGTAAAAGGTGTTTTCTTTGGACCTGATTTTATAACAGTTACTAAGGTTTGTCATTCTTTCATCTTTCCCACAATCAATCAGATATTCTAAATATGTTAATAATTTTTCAAATGGATATTTCCATCGTATTATCTGTGGTTTAATGTCTCAAAACTCTATTAATGATTTTAATATTTATGTTAATTTAACTCAGAATTTGATTTAAACACTCAAGGTTTTTTTTTTTATGCTTACTGGTCATGGTCCCGCAAGTGCAGGCAAATCTCTTAATGAATATTCACTGTTAATGGTTAAGTTTAAGTGTTCAAATTAGATTCTATTCTGAAAGACAGTATTCTTGTTACCACTGTTGACTGTACTATAATTCCATTGTTTTATAACAGTCTGATGATGATGTCGAATGGAGTGTGATGAACCCTGAGATTTACGCAACTATCATGGATTTCTTCGCTAGTGGATTACCTGTTTTAACAGATGAACAGCCTTCAAATGATACAGGTAAATACTCAATTACAGGTAATACTCAATTACAGGTAATACTCAATTACAGGTAATACTTCAAATGATACAGGTAATACTCGATTACAGGTAATACTCGATTACAGGTAATACTCGATTACAGGTAATACTCGATTACAGGTAATACTCGATTACAGGTAATACTTCAAATGATACAGGTAATACTCGATTACAGGTAATACTCGATTACAGGTAATACTTCAAATGATACAGGTAATACTCGATTATAGGTAATACTCAATTACAGGTAATACTTCAAATGATACAGGTAATACTCGATTACAGGTAATACTCAATTACAGGTAATACTCAATAACAGGTAATACTCAATAACAGGTAATACTCAATAACAGGTAATACTCAATTACAGGTACATGTAATACTCAATTACAGGTACATGTAATACTCAATTACAGGTACATGTAATACTCAATTACAGGTAATACTCAATTACAGGTAATACTCAATTGCAGGTAATACTCAATTACAGGTAATACTCAATTGATCTTTAGAGGCTGTGGATGGGAGGGCAAAAAAAACATGCTGTAGTTTGATGCCACAAATGATATGAATATTGGACAATTATGCCAAGTTAAAGTGATTGTAAAGAGGTTCTCTAAACTGTGTATATGTATCAGGGACTCTGATATCAATAGTAGCTGCTGTTTGATCATTGTCAGTGACGTCATAAAACGCGTTAGTTTTAGTGGAATTGCAAGAACCAGACGTTGGAATGAAAATTGGAATGGCGCAAATTGATCAGTGAACCCGATACACATACATAGTTTAGGAAACCACTTTACAAACAATTTAAGGTTTTCACAATATTTGTTGTTTCAGAAATCCATCCTGATGATGATGAAACAGTATTGATGATAAAAGAATTATTAGATACGAGAATACGACCTACGGTACAGGAAGATGGCGGCGATATTGTTTATATGGTTAGTTCATTTTTACACCCACATGACATGAGCTCAGTTCCTAGCATTGTTTTAAAGATCAATTATGTGCTTGAGACCCTAAGTCGATTTAAGTCTATGCAAGAATTAGTAAGAAATTATCAAGTCAAATATCAGACTTGGATCGGAGTTTAATACTAGGAAGTTGAACCGGACCCTTGTGTTCATAAAATTTTAACATTTAAAGTTTGATCTGATTGTTTTATGAACATGTTTAAAGGGATTCGAAAGAAGTTTTCTAGCCTTTTTGTGTGTATGAAAGACATTTCTAACATCTATTTGGTGCAGTCAAAATTCTCATTGGGTGCCTGTGGTTCCTGTTATTCCAGAAAGAAAAACGGGAAGTGACGTCAGTGTCTTGAAATAAGTGAGACTGAGACGATATGACTTATTAGATAAATGTTGTTACAGCGATATCATATAAGTCATAGCGTTGTGACAACATGTATTTATGAAATGTATTACATTTTTGAATGCACAAAATAGATGTTTAAAGTGTCTTTCATACACACAAAAAGGCTAGAAAACCTCTTTCGAATCCCTTTAATAACTGCAAGTTTAAATTGTTTGTTCCTCTTTGTTTCAGGGTTTTGATAATGGAGTTGTAAAGTTAAAGTTACAGGGATCGTGTACAAGTTGTCCCAGTTCAGTGGTTACTTTGAAATCAGGTGTCCAGAACATGTTACAGTTTTATATTCCAGACGTTGTCTCCGTAGAACAGGTATGGAATCAGTGGTAGCGCCCCTTATAAAACCAGCTTGTACCCTTATTTTTTTAATCAGAAATTTCAAAATATGATTTTTGTCCCCAAATTTTTCAGAAATGATCAAATCAAGTCTATTTTTGAAATAATCATTTGGTGACATTTAGGGGTAAATATCACATTAAATAACGGAACACAATTTTATGGTATACTACTCCTTACTTTTTTTATACACAATGTTCTAACAATCTACATTGTCATCTTCAGGTGAAGTGTAATAAAACTAAGGAGTAGTATACCATATAATTGTGTTCCCCAATCTATGAAATGAATCCAAACTATATAACGTATATTAATCTATACTAAACGGATTGTAAAGAGGTTTTCTAAACTTTGTATATGTATTGGGGACACTGATATCATCAATTTGCGCCATTCAAATTTCCATCCAGACGCCTGTGGTGCTTGAAATTTCACTAAAACTAACACGTTTTATGACGTCACCCCCACTGAGCTGCATAGATATCAATAGTAGATATCCGGTAGATTAGTGGGGGTCACGTCATAAAACGCGTTAGTTTAAGTGGAATTCCAAGAACCACAGACGTCGGAGTGGAAATTGGAATGGCGCAAATTGATCCTATCAGTGTTTCCTATACACATTCAAAGTTTAGAAAACCTCTTTAATTAATATTTATTTGTTTATCATCAGGTAGAAGATGAAGTAGATGAAGTTTCCAAACAACAACTTGAAAAACTGGAGAAAGAACTCAATGATAAAGATAAATCTTAGTGACAGTGTCCTATTTTTTCAGGGCAAGGAGTGGCCATGGACAAAATATTGCAACCTTGAAATTTTTAAGTGAAAGTGAAGCACTTGCCACTCATGCCACTGCTTTGCTGTAGAGGATGGAAAATATTGGCCGTATCCAGGATAGGATTAGTTACAATAAATCGAATATGTTTACTTATGAATACCAAATTAACATTATTAGCTGCTTGTAATGTGGACTCTCTAATTGGATGCTGAATTTACATACCTAGACACAAATTAACAGTATTATAAGCTATGTGGACTCTCTATCAAGGATGTGTATTTAAAAGTTGTCCAATTCTTGTTTATTATAAGAAACAGTGTGTATTGATTGACTTGAAGACTAGGAACTTTTCTGAATGTTTGTGTGTCAGGAAAACAGGTGCATCTTCAACTTATTCAGCAGCGGATTCAGGAGGGTGAATGGGGTGGCTACCCACCCCTCTTACCTGTGTTGACATGATTTTATTATTACCAATTTATATATCATATGATTAAAATGTAGACAAATATTTGAACCTTAAACTATGTGAACCTTGCGTGTATAGGTCACATTTTTTTTATCCGCCCCCTTTATGAAATTTCTAAAACCGCCACTGCTATTGTACCCGCTATGAGAACTCTCCACTGGTACTTACTAGATTTAAGAATGAAAGGTGTATTGTTATTGAATGTATATATACGAATTTGTTTTAATATATATTCTAGAGTGTTGTTTATCAATTTGATGCGTGTAACAAATTAACATTACCAGCTTTGTGGACACTCCAAATGAATGCAGAGTTGACAAATCCAGTCACATAGTAGCATCAGGTGTTCAAGACAGGTTATTATGTCTAACTTTGTGAGGGGGGGGGGGGGGGATGGGGCTCTCTGAAACGCCACTGAATTGAACAGAGAACGAAAACTAGAACTTTCAAACATTACCAGTATTCCACAGAAGAGTAAAAGAAAGCTGCTAAGTTTTAAACTTCTTAATGGGCATTATTCAAATATCCGTGCTGCAGTCTATAACATCTCGAAATAACACAGTAACAAAATCCATTACATTAAAATTTTAATAATATAAAAAAGTGAACAGGTAAGTTCTTTGATTTTTGATAAATGTTCCATTTATTTTCTTCAAAATATCATCAAAGTGTGGACATTCAACACTAATTATTGTAGTTGAATTCTTCTTTCTAACTGAAACAAAAAAAAAAACATTGATCATTTGTAGGTAAAGAAAATACAAATTCAGGCTTAAAGCTAGGCTACAGTAGGCCTATAAGCTAGTATAGCATAGGACAACAGCCAACAGGCCTAAAGTTATCAAAATATTGCAAGGACTGAGGTCAATCAAGGTCAAGAGCACATCTTGTTCTTCTCATCATAATCCATCCCATGTCCATGGCACTACCATTACTACCAACCAAAACAGTGACATTTTACTAGGCCTAATCTGTACGGCATACTTAGTCTTTTATGAGTCTTACTCCTACACTTTTTATCTTACAAGGTTTTTTTAATATGCAGTCTGATTTTATTCCAACTTGTGAACTTGTATATTGTAAATTGAGCAATACTAGGCCTAGTCTAGTCCAGTCAGTCGTCAACTTTAGGCCTAGGCCTAGTCTAATACTAAAATCCCAACTCTCAAGAAGAGAGCAGGGAAAGCCTCCCTATTTGTGTATGAATTAAGATAGAAACAGTAAAATTGCTTAAACATGAAGAGATTATTACATTAGTCGCCAGCATCATCATAGAATATATCGTTTTCTTCCAGAACTCTAGCGAAATGTTTTGACATCCATCCACCAATTAAAATTCCAACAGTGGACAACCCCAAGAATATCGGAACACCAAACTTCTCAGTATCTTCTGGTTTAGGAATAAGTGCGCCAGATTCAACATGTGTACAGGTACGTTTCACCACCGTTGATTTAACAGAATTCACCTTCGACGGCATTAAAATTTGCCTTTTAATAGTTTTAACGGCATTTAGAGATATGGCGGTAAATTTGGCAGCCATGATGTTTTCAATGGTTTCTGTCAAAACGTCATACGTCACGAAAGGGCGCTGACGTCACTCTTCGCTTATAAAACGAAAGAAAGGAAAAATTTGGTTATTTATTCAGATATCTTGCCTCGATCTAATGCTTCGGGGAGTATTCTAATACAAATTTTGAAAGATGATTGAATTTTTAGGTACCATTTTATTGCGCAAAAATATGACATTGTTGAATAACCAGTTTTCTATTCAAATAAAATGGGTTTTAATTAATAAAGACAATTTAATTATCTAATGAGATTTGTAAACGTTTCGGTAGCTTTTGTTAGAAATACAGTTGTATTTCTAACAAAAGCTACCGAAACGTTTACAAGAGTCTCCGATGGCATTCTTACCTGACCAGGAATTATTACCGTTCTTTTAAACTTATCCTTCATATGAGTTCATTTCATGTAGGCCTAGTCTACTGCCAGAGTCCAGGACTGGACTAGAATAGGCCTCGAAAAGGGCCTAGTAGTATGATAAGACAGTCTTAGTATACATAGCTGTAGGAGACAGTGGGGCTGGGGTGCCCCCCACCCCAAATATAATAAAATATCATTAAAATTCGGGCAATAAGTCGGTCTGCCCCCCCCCCCCCCCCCCCCTTTTGAATCGTGGGCCCCTACCTATGTTAGTACAAGAGCTGAGATGGGTAGGGGTGGGATTGTCCTGATTTTCATTGGTCTTTAGGTTAACAAATTGTTCCTATTAAAAACTTGATGGGTCTTGGAGGCTAACAAATTGTCCCTATTAAAAACGTGTCTTGGAGGATAACAAATTGTCCCTATTAAAAACATGTGTCTTGGAGGTTTACAAATTGTCTCTATTAAAATCATGATGTGTCTTGGGGGCTAACAAATTGTCCCTATTAAAAACATGATGGGTCTTGGGGACTAACAAATTGTCCCTATTAAAAACATGATGGGTCTTGGGGGCTAACAAATTGTCCCTATTAAAATCATGATGTGTCTTGGAGGCTAACAAATTGTCTCTATTAAAATCATGTGTCTTGGGGGCTAACAAATTGTCCCTATTAAAAACATGATGTGTCTTGGAGGCTAACAAATTGTCTCTATATTAAAAACATGATGTGTCTTGGAGGCTAACAAATTGTCTCTATTAAAAACATGATGTGTCTTGGAGGCTAACAAATTGTCTCTATTAAAAACATGATGGGTCTTGGAGGTTAACAAATTGTCTCTATTATAAACATGATGTGTCTTGGGGGCTAACAAATTGTCTCTATTAAAAACATGATGTGTCTTGGGGGCTAACAAATTGTCTCTATTAAAAACATGATGGGTCTTGGAGGTTAACAAATTGTCTCTATTATAAACATGATGTGTCTTGGGGGCTAACAAATTGTCTCTATTAAAAACATGATGTGTCTTGGAGGCTAACAAATTGTCTCTATTAAAAACATGATGTGTCTTGGAGGCTAACAAATTGTCTCTATTAAAAACATGATGGGTCTTGGAGGTTAACAAATTGTCTCTATTATAAACATGATGTGTCTTGGGGGCTAACAAATTGTCTCTCTTAAAACATGATGGGCCTTGGAGGTTAACAAATTGTCTCTATTATAAACATGATGGGTCTTGGAGGCTAACAAATTGTCCCTATTAAAAACATGATGGGTCTTGGAGGCTAACAAATTGTCCCTATTAAAAACATGATGGGTCTTGGAGGCTAACAAATTGTCCCTATTAAAAACATGATGGGTCTTGGAGACTAACAAATTGTATCTATTAAAAACATGAAGGGTCTTGGAGGCTAACAAATTGTCCCTATTAAAAACATGATGGGTCTTGGAGGCTAACAAATTGTCCCTATTAAAAACATGATGGGTCTTAGAGGCTAACAAATTGTCTCTATTAAAAACATGATGGGTCTTGGAGGCTAACAAATTGTCTTTATTAAAAACATGATGTGTCTTGGAGGCTAACAAATTGTCTTTATTAAAAACACGATGGGTCTTGGGGGCTAACAAATTGTCTCTATTAAAAACACGATGGGTCTTCGGGAGGCTAACAAATTGTCCCTATTAAAAACATGATGGGTCTTGGAGGCTAACAAATTGTCCCATAAAAAAACATAATACTTTTTTACCATAAACTTTATAATTTATATATTAGACTCTATTTAGTGCAATCAACAAAACCACACATAATAATATTATAAAAAATTTACACAAAATTATAAGCTTATATAAATACATGATCAAGAAAGGTAAACAGCATATTCCTTAAGCGCCTGAATACGCTTATCACATATAACTGTTGCTCTCACAACAGAATATTCATTAATGAATAGTTACCCTTCGTGTTGACCTATGGATGTGAAACTTTGCAGAAAGTCTAAATAATTTCATTGAATTTCCGATAATTCTAAAGCTCCCTTCCAAGTAAAATCAGATTACAAAGTTTTCAGTTGGATTTGTTTTACATAATTAATAATTGCGAAATGGAAGGGGGGTAACCCTTTTGTAGAATCACATTTTGTCAAATTATTCATTTGATTTTCATTTAACCAAATATTCTTTCAAAGCGACATAAAGGCTTCAGAAGCAAATATTTTGATATTAATGAGGCCTTAATATTTTTGACCAATGAAACAGTGTCTCCTGTTGTGAGAGCAATGGATAGATATGATAATGTTGTATTCTGTTGCTAAAGGAACATGGGTAAGAAGTAACAGGAGCTACAATCTAAATATGAGAAAAAATCCTCAAAACAAGAAAATCCTTAGTAGAAACTAGTGCACGTGACACAACTGTAAGCAAGAGATGCAATGTAAATTCTGCAATTAGACAACTTGATTGGCTTGAATAGTGACACCAATAGACTTTTTATTTGGTTTGGTTGAAGCTGGACCATTGTTTCCCAGTACAATACAGCCTAGCCTAGCACCAGTCCATAATCACCAATGCCTCCTTATACGGTACTATTAAAATGTTACAAAACCACGAAAGTCTGATTTATTTATATAGAAATGTTGGTGGGTGTCAAGTAGAAGCAGACCAGGCTCACTCTTTTTGAAACACCTGATGACAATTCTTTTTGGAGGAGTCCACTCAAAGCTTACAACTGTTGCTCTTGATTTTACCATCCCTTTGTAACTTTTGACATTATATTTGTTTGACAGAACTGTCTTGCTTGTGCTGATTTTCAATAGAACACACTAAACTCTACACTGACTATACTACATTTTTCATAAGGAATAACTTCGTGGAACAGGATCATGGCCACTGAATAAGGAGTGTTCATTAGGGCCTAGACAGGGTCTCTATTTTAATACAATTAAGTCTCAAATAAACAGTTTGATAGATTAACATAGTGGTGGGTTTTAATCTTAGTCGTCGTCATCATCAGGGGAAAACAGATCATGTTCTTGCAGTAACGAAGCAACCTCCCTGCTAATACATCCACCAATTGTTATACACGGAATGAGCAACGTCGCAATTTTCGCCACCCCCAGGCGCGTTGTTTCCGGTTTGGGTTCAATGGCACCAGATTCAGTGAAGATAGAACATTGTTGCAACTTTGTTTTTACTGAATTCACCTTCGATGGAGGTAAAATTTGCTTTTTTACAGCATTAAGAGATATAGCAGTTAATCTGGCCGCCATGTTGTTTTTTACAGTGGTTTCTGTCAAAATTATATCTTAAACGTCTCTATGCGAATTGTTCGAAACGAAATAATGATTATTTGTGTATCACGGTATAGGCCTATTATATGACAATTCAGTATCCTAGTAAAATACGAAGACGGTAGTTAAAATCGATTGATATTACATTTCGTGCATAGAAGAACATAATATCCACACTTAAGTCAATTTGATGTCAACACCTAGTTAATGCCTAATTACGTTTATTAATCACATTAAGAACGATTTGAAATAAGTAGTAGTTAAATATGGATATATATTTAGCGTGTTCGTTTACTCACTCGTGCTTACTCGCGCCTGGCCCGAGAGCGTTTTATTACTTGGTCACGTGACATCTCGCGCTTACTCGCGCCAGACCTAACTAACCGGCTTGCCGAGTGGGTTAGTTGGGGAAGCATCCCATGATGCAATCAATATTGTTGTAAATGTTATTTTGGAATTCGATTTTTTTTAATGGGAGGGGACGTCCGCCGGGGCCGGACGATTGTGTTCTGCGATGTTTTCCATTTTCGAAACTGTATCCCTTTAGTGGAGCATGTTCCGTCCCATCAAAATAATACCATCGACTATCCTTCTTAAAATTGCTCAAATCCAAATTTTTTTTGTCTACGATCAATCTCCATATTGCATTTTTGTATTGACTAATTTTGCCCCATGACACTTTACCCTAATGTTACACTGATATCGTTCGTTAATATGTGACATTACGCGACAATACGCATGCTCAGTATGACGCCCTCGGGCCAGGCGCGAGTAAGCTCGAGTGAGTAAACGAACACGCTAATTATGTTCAGCCAATTTGAAATTTGATTGGCTGTCTCATTTACATAAAGTATTTTAATTGGCTGTTATGAACTGTCTCAGCCTCGCAGGTACTGATTGCCTCTATACTGATTGCTAGTATATAACGTATATCAGAGTTTAGGGCTGAACTATACTGATTGCCTGATTGACTCTAGATACTGATTGAAGCTGGGCTCGGTACACATAGCAATAATTGACTTGACTACTGTAACCCCTTCTGAGTACCCCTGATAAATACGCCCTGGTCCAACCGTCCGCACTGTTAACCAATGTTCGACTAACTTTTAATTTGGTATTTTTATTACGGTAAAGTTAGGTTAAAATCAATCGCCAGCTGTCGCTCTATGACGCTTTTCTTTGATTTATCTATCGATTTTAGTTTTATTCACATAATTTATAAGATTCTTTCCCTAAAGTAATATTGGAGAAAGTAAACTACGAAATTTAAGCCTAAATTTACGATTATATCTTTATAGGTCTACTTAACTATAAAGTGATGGATACTTTGGTGGGTCCGGGGAGGGGAAAGGGCTTGGTTTTGCTTAGTGGTATATTTTTGGATGAATAGATTAAAATCCAAAGGTCTTAACCGCAAAACAAATCTTGAAATTTCAGTTTGACAATTTAACTGAAGCTTACTCTCTAGAATTTCGTCCAAAGGTGACAAGAAAAATTTACACATTGGCTTTTAATTTTTGTAGCCAAGAATTGTCAACCTTTTAAACAATTCGTAGTATACATTTTAGATAAAAACAATTCCGTCAATCAAAATCGCACTCTAAAACATGGCAAAATTAAGAGTAATAGTTATATAGTAGTGGACCACCCCAAAGAGAAGTTCCATCAGGTGTTTCGAAAAGAGTAAGCATGATCTGCTTCGCGCGCGACACCCGCCACAGGTTCCAAACTTTTTAGATATTCAGTTATTGTCAGAACTCTGTCGCAACAGAAAGAAATTGTCCAGAAAATTCGAGACTTGTCTTTATTCTTTAAAAGTAAGAGTCGTAATAATGTGTCATATTGAAATGATTAGGTATAAATACAACTATGACAGCTGCCGTCAACATCATGTGGCTGATGTGGTTGGAATAGACAGGTTCACCGGTACTCAGCATCCCACAATACATTTCGATTAAACATGGCTACCTGCAATCTCTTCGATGAAGATGTTGTCTGCTCAGGTACTCCTGAAAGTGGATTTGTCTATGGTTTAGTGATAGAAAATTCAGAATTTCTGAGCAGCAGTGAGGATGAAGATGACGAAGACGAATTGGAAGATGAGAGAGTCAAAAAAGGGTCGGTGCGAGTCGCATGGCATCCTAACGGCAAGGAAACAGTCGTGGATGAAAATAAGGTGAACGTTGTCGTTTTGTTTATTTTTTGAAACGAAAATATAATCTATTTAGGTGTAGAACAAAATCTATGGAAGAAATGAAATTTTGAAAAAAAAATTCCATTAAACTCAAGAACAATTTAAATACAATGCCAACTGACAGCAGTGACACCAGTGACACTGACAGTCAAATTTCTGCAGTCAGTCAGTCAGCAAAAATTGTAATTCAAAATTGTAGGCTACCTGTAGTACGGTACTGAAAACTGAAACTTCACTGCCAATGGAAACATGCGAATAAAGTAACCATATCAGAAAAACTGAATGAAACTTATATAATGGTACCGGTACTGGAGAGGTTTTCGTTAAGCCTAATAAGGTGCCTGTTACGTCTGAAACCAATATTGCCTGACTGTAACACGCTTTATGACACCACTGACAGTCATGCTGTGGCGATATATAAGTTCCACTATAATAACTGTTCCAAAGAACATTTGTTATGTAATATTTATACCATTTGGAACTTTTATTATATAATACTAGCCCTTTCCCTTCCCCGAAAACCAAATATTATATGATAAGAGTTCCTGAGATCATTTATTATAATAATTTTTGTTCCGCGAGGAATATTTATTATGACGAACAAATATACAGTCACAATGCTACTATTGACATCATAAAATGCGTTAGTTTTAGTGGAATTGCAAGAACCACAGAAGTCGGAATGAAAATTGGAATGGCGCAAATTGATGCTATCAGTGTCTCCGATACACGTACAAAGTTTAGAAAACCTCTTCACAATCCCTTTAATAACAATTTCAGGTTATATTGGTGGATAGATCTGTGATGCCAGGAGATGTGGTACGTCGGCTAGTGAATGGTAAAGATAGTCAACAAGGTTTTATACAAGATATTGACATGACGTGTCACATTCGAATATTAGGAACCAATAAATATATTTATAATATAAACACTAGGGATATACTCCCAATAGAGGTAGGGAAATGTCAATCTTCTTATGGGTTCCAGCCTCAAGGGCTTTATGTTACCGGTACCTTAATTTGGTCACACCCTGTACTTGCGGTGGAAAGTGCAAGTGAGAAGGCTACACGAACATTTTCACTATTTTACAACTCCTTGAGTATATAGCCACAGCTTTACAATCACTGGTTAAAGTTTTATGCAACGTTTCGACGTTTCCCCTATCACTTTTATCATTACATGCCTGAGGACGACGGGGGCAAACATGTCAAAACGTTGCATAAAACTTTAACCAGTGATTTTTGTTCCATAAAGCTGTGTCTATATATTGTTCTTAAAATTGCTAAATGCCTTTTAAAAACTTTAACTCCTTGAGTGTTTTATAATCATCATTTATTGAGGTGGAATACTGTTACATGATCAGGCCTTGGCATTTCTCATTCTACAGTCCTTAAATAGAATGACTTTACATCTTATTATATATATTGTTTTTTTTTCAAATTTGGGCACAGATCATTTAGGCCCTGCAACGTAGAGCGTTGTAACTAGCATGCTATTTAAAGCCCTGGGTTCTCTTTATTATAAGGAGAGCCAGAGAGAGCTTTAGGTGACTTTAGTTAATCTAACTTTTTCTAAAAAAATATGAGTTATTTTTATAAAGAAATATGATTTTTTTTTAAAGATTTTGACAACAGTGTTGTAGATTATCTTTTAGGTTAAAAACTTTACTCTTAATCAAATTAATATTTTCTAGGATTTTGATGTTGATTTAGGGGAAGTTACTCTAGATTCGTGGATTGGAAGATTTGAAACTGTAAATAGAAAAGTGACTATAAGAATGCCAGATGGCGCCAGGTAATTTACGATTTCTTTATCACGATAATTATAGTATTATTTACGTTATTATTTATACTCATTGAGAGCTATTGAATTGAACAGATTTTATTGATTTAAATTTGTTTTTATTTATTTCAATGTGTGGTGCAATTTCCGTTCGAATAGAACGTAATTGGAATTACAGCACATCTAGCATATTCTAGAGAAAAAAAATTCTGGGTAAAAAAATGATAACAAATACTAAGTAAAGGCCTGATCCTGAATAGATCATAAATCAAAACCCAAAACATCCAACATACACTGATGTCAATGCGTAATGGATGTGTTCAATATTTTTTTGTCATTCCGAATAAAGCATAGCCCAGGGCTGTTGATATCTGTATTTGCCAGTCATGCCTGCTTAGAGCTTTAAAATGACTGATAGCAATTTTATACTTAAGGACAATTTTAAACATTCTCATGATTGTCTGACTGGACTAACAACCCAAGGGCCTTTATTCTCAAAAACTTAACTTAGAGATAAAATCCAGATTTTAAGAAATACAGTTTTATTTGATTGGATGATAAAACAAAATTTAAAATCGATTTTAGTGATTGACCAATCGGATGACTAGAACACTAAAATCATTGTAAGTTAAGTTTTTCGAGAATAAGGCCCCTGAATTATGATGAAATCTGTACTATATACAAAGTTAAGCACCACTTCTATTATATACTATTCTAGAAAAGATATGTTGGGTTCGGTCAGGTTTTCAAAAACAAAATAAAAATTTATAACATAAGTTATGAAATTTTAAACTTATTTATTTTTAGATGTAGGATTATGGAAGGTGATATTTATGAATTTGACACAGTTGATGACAAAAGAGCTAAGGTAAGATAGATACAAACCTATCTTGCCCGGCATTTGGGCAGGAAAATACAACTCTTGTTTCAAGGTTGATTTTGATTAGCTGATTTTTCCGTGAAAGATGATTATACATTCTGAAGAATAATTGTGATTGGTTGAACTATAATTTATTCAACATGGCAACTACTGTACAGTGTAGGAGGTTATCTAGCCAGTCTAGTTTCGAAGTTCATTCAATATGGCAACTACCGTACAGTGTACAAGGTTATCTAGCCAGTCTAGTTCCGAAGTTGATACGAGTGCTTTCACTCCCTGTCATCTTTCTGTACGATTTCATTAATTACTGAACTGTGTTTTGTTCCAGCATTCGGAATATTATAGCAGTGTATGTTATCCCCAGCAGATATTTAAAGGTTCAATGGGAGATCTTCACGGAGTGGAATGGCTTCATTCTACCATGTTTCACAATCCACGAAATGTCGAACACAAACAACACAGTCCTGTTACATTTATTGTTGAATCAGTAAGTATTTTTCATTTTTAATTAACAATGCTCAAGTTACAGGTTGAAGAAATGTCCAGTTTTTCTCAGAAATAGGTGAAGAAACACTTCATCTGAATGTATTTTTGAATAGCGTGGAGGGGGTTATATTTGATAAACAATTAATTCTTCAATTAATTTTTCAGATTGAGACAGAAAGTGTAGAAGTTCACTGGTTAGCTCGAGGTTTTAGTCAAGTTGAAGAACCACAAGTCAGAACAGAGCCTCCACCTTCATTAGTACGAGGGGAACAGCTAAAAAGGTTAGTCTTGATATGTTTTGAGTAAATATTCTCTGCCGATGGGAATATAGTCCTGCTGCTGTCCTACTTATTCATGTATGATTGATATCATTCCTCATGTAAAAAGTTCATAAGTTGTTGCCTATGTTTCGTCAAAATATCTTCCTTTGTTTTTCAGAATGTCTCATTTAGACTGGTTTGCCCACTGTAGTGTTCAGGTTGGAGATAAAGCTTATTATATAATAAAAGATACTGATACAATCGAAACACAACCACCCAAAAAACACGTAGTTCCTGATGTTATCTCTAAACTTGGTTCCAAGACTGAGGGTGCTGCAGTAAAGGTATGTAGAGAGTTTATAATGCAGTGTGCAATGAGGGAAATTTTGCCAGGACAGCGGCATTAGCCTGTTCTTATTATCGATTTCCAACTGGCGAGGGATCTTTAAGGTGCACAGCCAATAGCACACAGGGCCTCGGTTTATTGTCCCATCCAAACGGGATTAAACCCTGGACCTTCAGGTTAGTGAGCAAGTGTCTAACTCACTGAGCCACCGTGGCTCCCTTCATGGCTTACTGCATGGCATTTTCACTTAATAGGTGCAGAAAAGTAGGATGTAAAACTCAATTTCATTTCATTTTTTTTTGACAGATAAAATGTGAGAAAAAGAAGAGGAGAGACAGTAAGGGAGGGGGTGATGTGTTGGTTGAGAACGGGAAGAATGATGCTGATAATGATGGTGATGATGATGATGATTATGAAGATGAAGATTCCGATTCTGATGCCAGTTCAGTTGATTCTGATTCCTCCCGGGGCTCAGCATCAGGTAAAATTATTGTTTTTTGAAATTATTTTAAATTGAAATTAAAAGTAGGCTAACCCTTCATTGCATTCTACATGGCCTTCTTCTGTCCTCATTATACCTTCTGATTTTTCAACCCGGTTTTCTACTGTCATTGATACAGGTCGGAAGGGCTGACATGAAAAAAGTGTGTGGTCGTTCGGATGGGACAATAAACCGAGGTCCCGTGTGCTGTTGGCTGCGCACGTTAAAGAGCCCTCGACAGTTGGAAATCGATAATAAGAGCAGGCTAATGCCACTGTCCTGGCAAAATTTCCGCATTGCACACTGCATGGCGTTTGCCCGTCCTCATTAGCCCATATAGGTGCAGAAAAGCAGGACGTAAAACTCCATTCATTTCATTTTCTGTCCTCATTAGCCCAAACTGGTTCAGAAAAGTAGGATGTAAAACTCCTATTTCATGTGGTCTTGATGTCATATAGACCTTTTATTCGGTTTTGTTACTATGGAATGTGAGGCTCATAACGAAAATGACGTTGATAGGATGGCATGATTTGATTAGTGAGATCAGAGGAGAACCCTGGGGCATGTTTCTCAAAAAATCTTACGATAAATCGTAACTTCTGCATTTTGCAATGAATAATTCCACACTTACAACAATTTTTAATCGTAAGAATTTTTGAGAAATGGGCCCCAGGCTTTTTTCTGCAGTGAGGTCACCTGCTTTTATTTGTCTCTTATTCAGTGAAGAAGAAAAAGGGTCGAAAGAAACCGTCGCTACAGTTAAAGATGTTACGAGGTATGAGAGGAAGGAAACCAAGAATGAAGTTTAATCTACCGGAACGTAAATTAACAGCCGGGGAGAAAGTTCCCGTAGAAATTTATTATACTGTTTCCATGATAAACGTTATGTGGCAGGTGAGAAAATTAGGAAATTTAAAAATTTTTTTTTACACATGTCAGTGATGCATGTTGGCACTCGTAACAACTTCGGAACTAGACTAGTGACTAGATAACCTCGTATACTATACAGAGATCAATCACTCGTATCAACTTCGGAACTAGACTAGTGGGTAGATAACCTCGTATACTATACAGAGATCAATCACTCGTATCTACTTCAGAACTAGACTAGCGTGCTAGATAACCTCGTATACTATACAGAGATCAATCACTCATATCAACTTGGGATCTAGACTAGTGGCTAGATAACCTCATATACTATACGGTAGTTGCCATATTGAATAAATTATAGTTCACTCGTATCAACTTCAGAACTAAACTAGTGGTTAGATAACCTCATATACTATACGGTAGTTGCCATATTGAATAAATTATAGTTCACTCGTATCAACTTCAGAACTAAACTAGTGGTTAGATAACCTTGTATACTATACGGTAGTTGCCATATTGAATAAATTATAGTTCACTCGTATCAACTTCAGAACTAAACTAGTGGCTAGATAACCTTGTATACTATACGGTAGTTGCCATATTGAATAAATTATAGTTCACTCGTATCAACTTGGGAACTAAACTAGTGGTTAGATAACCTCATATACTATACGGTAGTTGCCATATTGAATAAATTATAGTTCACTCGTATCAACTTCAGAACTAAACTAGTGGTTAGATAACCTTGTATACTATACGGTAGTTGCCATATTGAATAAATTATAGTTCACTCGTATCAACTTCAGAACTAAACTAGTGGCTAGATAACCTTGTATACTATACGGTAGTTGCCATATTGAATAAATTATAGTTCACTCGTATCAACTTCAGAACTAAACTAGTGGCTAGATAACTTCGTATACTATACAGTAGTTGCCATATTGAATAAATTATAGTTCACTCGTATCAACTTCAGAACTAAACTAGTGGTTAGATAACCTCATATACTATACGGTAGTTGCCATATTGAATAAATTATAGTTCACTCGTATCAACTTCAGAACTAAACTAGTGGTTAGATAACCTCATATACTATAAGGTAGTCGCCATATTGAATAAATTATAGTTCACTCGTATCAACTTCAGAACTAAACTAGTGGCTAGATAACTTCGTATACTATACGGTAGTTGCCATATTGAATAAATTATAGTTCACTCGTATCAACTTCAGAACTAAACTAGTGGTTAGATAACCTCATATACTATACGGTAGTTGCCATATTGAATAAATTATAGTTCACTCGTATCAACTTCAGAACTAAACTAGTGGTTAGATAACCTCATATACTATAAGGTAGTCGCCATATTGAATAAATTATAGTTCACTCGTATCAACTTCAGAACTAAACTAGTGGTTAGATAACCTCATATACTATAAGGTAGTTGCCATATTGAATAAATTATAGTTCACTCGTATCAACTTCAGAACTAAACTAGTGGTTAGATAACCTCATATACTATAAGGTAGTCGCCATATTGAATAAATTATAGTTCACTCGTATCAACTTCAGAACTAAACTAGTGGTTAGATAACCTCATATACTATAAGGTAGTCGCCATATTGAATAAATTATAGTTCACTCGTATCAACTTCAGAACTAAACTAGTGGTTAGATAACCTCATATACTATACGGTAGTTGCCATATTGAATAAATTATAGTTCACTCGTATCAACTTCAGAACTAAACTAGTGGTTAGATAACCTCGTATACTATAAGGTAGTCGCCATATTGAATAAATTATAGTTCACTCGTATCAACTTCAGAACTAAACTAGTGGTTAGATAACCTCGTATACTATAAGGTAGTCGCCATATTGAATAAATTATAGTTCACTCGTATCAACTTCAGAACTAAACTAGTGGTTAGATAACCTCATATACTATAAGTTTGTTGCCATATTGAATAAATTATAGTTCAACCAATCCTAATTATTCTTCAGAGAGTATCATCTTCTTTCACGGAAAAAACAGCCAATCAAAATCAACCTTGAAACAAGAGTTGTCTTTTCCTGCCCAAATATTGGGCAAGATGGCTGTCTATCATTACAGAGTCATTACATAGTCTCGAACAATGAGGAAGGTTGAGCCGAATGGCATGTTGGAAGAGCTAGGAAGTGTCTCATGTGCTCAATCAATTGTAGTGGAGAAAAAAAGGAAGAAAACTCCTTTATTTATTTTTGAAGAATTAGATTTTGTTTTAACCAATGTCATATAAATGAACGTAATATTTCAGGACGGTACAGTAGACGATAATATTTTATCAGCAGAGTTATTCCCCATACATCATTTAGACGAGCTGGAATTCTTCCCGGGAGACTTCATTATTGATGCTACAGGTACGTACAAATCAAATTGGAACATAAATAACTGGAACCAAGGGTGAATTGGTGCTGTTATTTTTAGAATAAGATACCGGTAGATTGTCATCGCCAAATTGCTGAATTACTGTTAAAATTTGAAGGATAGAATGACATTTAGTTTAGAAATAGTTGCGTTGTTGTCAAATCTCTCTTCTCACAAAGGGGAATGCAGTTGGTAATTTAAAACTGTCTATTTTACAGATACAGAAGGTTTCAGTGATTATGGTGTAGTTGTGTCATGTGATCATTCTGCTAGAACATGTTATATCCAGTGGTTACGACCTTACGAAGTCGGTAAATCAAAACGGTGAGATACGAAAGACTTTATTCTCAAAAAAAATCTTAACCCTAGACAGACTGAGTGATTTCCTGGTGAATGGTTAAGGTTTTTGCCTTGTGTTCGTGCGACGACATTCGCCCAAGCATGTCACGGTACAATACATATCGCAAAACAAAGGTCACAATATACTAAGTATAGCGATACAAAGGTCAGAATACAATACGTAACACGATACAAAGGTCACAATGCAATACATATCGCGATACAAAGGTTAAAATACAATACATATCGCGATACAAAGGTCAAAATACAATACATATCGCAATACAAAGGTCAAAATAGAATACGTATCGCGATACAAAGGTCACAAAAAAATACGTAACACAATACAAAGGTCACAATACAATGTGTATCGCAAAATTGGGGAAAGGGGCAAAAATTAACACTTCAACAGTTCATTTATTAATGTGAAATTTGGTAATTTAGTTGATGGTAGTCCATATCCACATTATGTGCCTAACTTTATTAAAGAAGTTTGTTATATTCCTTGATATTGTCTTGTGTTTTGTTATACCGTATATTTACGAATATAATGCGCACCCATGTATAATGCGCACCCCTTCCTTTCCCCATCAAAATCGGGTAAAATTCATTTACCGATGTATAATGCGCACCCCTTGTTGACGAAAAAATTGAAGTTGGCATAACACAGACACCAAAATAGTGACTGATAAAAAAATCAAATTTCACGTATCTACCTTCTATGTCCTCCTCGTTTCGATATGTCATTAAAATATTAAAACTATATTTCAGACCGAGTGTGATATCAGACGTACATGAAGTCAGTGTCTACGATATTAAAGATCATCCTCATTATAGATTTAGACTGGGTTATAATGCTATACGAGTTGGTGGATTCGAGGTAGGTCTTCTAAATCACTTGTATAAACTTCAGAACTACACTACCCTTCTAGATGACCTCCTATGTTACAGGGAGATCAATCCACTATATCAACTTTGGGACTAGACAAGCATGCTAAATAACCTTGTATGTTACAGTGAGTTTGATGCTTGCTCGCTAACCTGAAGGTCCAGGGTTCAATCCCGACATAGGTCGAGATTTTTCAACTCTGTTTCAGTGATGCCGTGCGGAGGAAAAAGCGTCTAGTCGTTTGGATGGGACATTCAATGGGGTCAGGTTGCTACAGGCTAGAAATCATAAATAAGAGTAGGCTGTTGTCCCTCATTGCACACTGCATGGTGTTTGCCTGTCCTCATTGACTCATACTTGTACAGAAAAGCAGGACTTTAAAGCCTATTTCATTTTATTTCTTTTAATAAGATATGTAAGTATGTAACGTTTCAATTAATTCGATGATTAAATGTATTTTATATAGGATACAGAACAGAAGTTGTCTGCTGCTGGCCAGGTAGTCCGGTTAGACCCTAGTGGATGTATCGAGATAAAATGGGCAGACGGGAATACCTCAGATTGTTACCCCCAAGAATTATACGTAGTTAGTGATGAGGTGGGTAGAGTTTTCTTAAAAATATAGCGTTCCTTGTTGTTTGTCAAGACCTTGTCAAGGACACTCGTATCAACTTCGGAACTAGACTGGCTAGATAGCCTCGTATACTATACGGTAGTCGCCATATTGAATAAATTATAGTCCAACCAATCACAATCATTCTTCAGAATGTATCATCATCTTTCGCGGAAAAAAAACCCAATCAAAATCAACCTTGAAACAAATACCAGGCAAGATGGCCGCTTATCATGGCCGAGTAAGTATATAGTCTGGAACATAGTCTCGAACAATGACGAAGGTTGAGCCGAATGGACCTTAGGAGAGATAAAAACTAAATTCACGACATTGCAGGCGTCCCAGGGGAATGTCTGAGAAATCCAACCCTTTCAGTATTCCTGATACACATAAACAATTTTTTATTTTAGCTGAGCGAGTTTGGTGAAAGTGAGACGATGTCGTCCAGTGATTCTGATTCGGACAGCGAGGACGAGTCGGTGGACATATCTGATGCATCATGGGAAACAGAATCAGAAGAGGAAGTGTTGGCCGAAGAAGTAAAAGAAGAGAGGTAAAAATTCTCTCATGTTTTTTTTGTTGGGGCCCGGTGCCTTATCAATAGTCCAGTTGAAATTGATATCAGATCAAAGGAGAAGTCTTAAATTCTTAATATTGTGTGGGTCAAATCTCTACATCTCATACTATGTTAAATTATTTATAACTGTAGCGAATTTTTGATGAATGTTCTTAATTATGGTAATTTCAGTACAAAAGAAAAAGAAGCCGCACCATTTTCAAAAGAACTGATGAAAGATTTGACGGTGAAAATGGTGGAAGCTCATCAATCATTGGCTGGTTTAGAAGAATGTTTTCAGCCAATCACTACTGGTGACTTGCTGGAGATTGCCGATTGTTATTCTGAAATCGTTGTGCTGTACAAAATATGTAAAAACATTGACAAAATGCTGAAAACTAAATTCTTCGAGGACACGCAACTTCAGAATTGGTTGTCTCAACTGCGTGACGCTCATCGTGTAGAGAAATTGAAAAAAGTTTCGCAACATATCAATAATATGTACAGCTCTTGTAATCTTGAATTGATCGAAGCGAAAATGAAGGAAAGTCAAAGTATGGATTTAGATTTGGATTTTTCAACGGCTTCCATTGCAGACGACAGCTTGTTTCAAGATGGTGACCAGACCCCAAATGATGCTGAAAGTCCCTTCAGTCTAGAATCATCTACAGACGCTCATCTCAAAGGCGCGACTGCGTCTGCAAAACCCAAAGCAGCAGCAAATGAAGGCGGTGATGCTGCAAATTCGAATTTGAACAAAGTCAAAGAAGCATGGGCGGAAACGAAATCCGAAAAAACTGAAAATTCCGAAAAGCCTGACGTAAAACAAGAAGATAAATCTCAGTCGGAAGGAGAAAGTGACGCGTCTTATAATGATGACGTCAAATACCAGGAGAAAGTCATGGGAGGGATTAGTTTCGCGTTGAAAGTTCATCGTCGAATTAAATACATAATCGCGTTCAAAATCCAGAAAGAGATTGACAAACGCTGGCCAAAAGGGAAGCATACAGACGACAAATCGGATTCTGACGGGAAATCCAAAAACACGAAAAGTAAATCCAAGAGTAAAGAGACGAAAGACGCCTCACCGGAAGTTATGAAAGAATCGCGCGACAATAACGATGAAGATCTAGTGGAGAAAATGTGTCAGGAGTATTTACCAGATTTGAAAGCTGAAGCAGACGCGGTGAATGGTGACTCAGCAGAATTGAATGAAGAGATTGATAGTGAAGAGTTTGTAAGGAAGAAGTTAAATATCAGTATAAGTTTAGATGACAGTAGGATTGCTGTAGATGAATTAGGGTCACCTCTCTCAGTTACAGGTATGCTTTATTTAAATTGATTAATTATTAAGTTTAATTACTTAGCATGTCTGTCTAAAGATTTGAGTGAACTTTAGAAGTGAAGAGTAGCTTGCATGTCACAAACACAAAACAAATATTACAGAATAACACGCTTCTTTAATAAAGTTAAAACACATAACGTTTCAACACAATATACATGTGTTGTCATCAGATGTAATGGTGATAAAACAAGACATCTTTTATCGGATGACGATGTTTGTATATATCGTGTTGAAATGTTACGTTTTTAAATGTATTAAAGAAGTGTGTCAGAAAGTTTCCACTTTCATTTCCTGTACTTATAATTTTTTTTTTTCTAGAGATATTTTGAATTATAATTTCAGGATTCCAATATTACGGAGAGGTACCACTAGGACATAATTTCTATAGCAACCAATTCACTCCCAGGGCTCAACGTTCCTTTATGGTTTCTGTTCAAAAAGAGGTCAGTGTTTTTATATTTTCCTTTGAAAGGTTTTAAAAACAAGGAGGCTTATATAGAGCGACCTAGTTATCATATGAACTGTAAAACACCTTATTCACGTCTCTACTTGTTTGGAAATCTTAAAGAGATTGTAAAGAGGTTTTCTAAACTTGGTATGTGTATCAGGGACACTATTAGTATCAATTTGGGGTTTGTGGTTCTTGCATTTCCACTAAAACTAACACGTTTTTTGACTTCACTGACAGTGATCTGCTTAGATATCAATAGTAGCTGCTGGTAGATCACTTTCAGTGACATCATAAAGCTTGTTAGTTTTAGTGGAATTGCAAGAACCACAGATGGAAATTGAAATGGCGCAAATTGATGCTATAAAATGTCCCCGATAAACATACAAAGTTTAGAAAATCACTTTATAATCCCTTTAAATTTATTTATAAGAAAAACTACCTCTCAAAGTTGGCCAATTAGAATTGAATTTATCCATGATAATTTAGTAAAATATTAAGAGTTAGTATTCCTTTAAGGAAATATGTTATTATAAGAGGATATATATTTATGTATTTGTATTTCTAGTTGAAGTTATTAGAGTCTAGTCTACCACCTGGGATTATTGTTAAAGGTTTCGAAGACAGAATGGTAAGTCAATATTAATTAGTTTTTATGCTACCTTATTTTGGTTTTACAGCAATGAAGTTTGAGGAAGCTGACTTGAAACAACCTGAGTTCATTGTTCTAATTTCTTACATTGCTTCACTCGTATCTACTTCGGAACTAGACTAGTGGCTAGATAACCTCGTATACTATACAGAGATCAATCACTTGTATCAACTTCAGAACTAGACTAGTGGCTAGATAACCTCGTATACTATACAGAGATCAATCACTTGTATCAACTTCATAACTAGACTAGTGGCTAGATAACCTTGTATACTATACAGAGATCAATCACTCGTATCAACTTCGGAACTAGACTAGTGGCTAGATAACCTTGTATACTATACAGAGATCAATCACTCGTATCAACTTCGGAACTAGACTAGTGGCTAGATAACCTTGTATATGTGGTAGTCGCCATATTGAATATATTTTAGTTCAGTCAAGCAGAATCATTCTTCAGAGAGTGTCATTTTCTTTCACGGTAAAAGCAGCCTGGAACCTGGAGCCTGCTCAAATTAGTTTAATGTATGATCTGATCCATGTTTGTGGGTTTACATTTTGGTTATGTTTCTAGAAAATTTAATGCAGATATATTCTGTATTTGTTTGTAGGATCTGTTTTCAACTATTTTTGTTTAAAGTTTATTGAAAATATGTTTCTTTTCCTTTGTAGGATCTGTTTTCAGCCATGTTTGTTGGTCCAACGAATACTCCGTACGAGGATGGTTTGTTTGTGTTTGACCTTCAGTTGTCTCCTGATTATCCAGTCTCACCTCCGTCACTACACTACGTATCGTACTGTACCGAACGTTTAAACCCTAACCTTTACGAAGATGGGAAAGTGTGTATCAGTTTACTGGGTACCTGGTCAGGCAAGGTGAGTAGATTATGACTATTTGAAGTTTCCCAAATTCATCTTTTTGGACTAAACTTGGGTGATAGAGATTCAAAGGCAACAGTAGATTCTCCGAAGCACAGCCATCGGGTATCAGAATTTATCAAAAATGTTCTTACTGTTTAGAGATTGAATCTTATAACACATTATCAGTCATATTTGAGTTTGGAACTCCATGCAAGATAATGTTAATTTTTAACTACACCTGAATCTGATTTTGCTGCTGTCCTGGTCAAATGTCCCTTATTGCACACTGCAGGGTGTTTGCCAACCCTCCTGTCCTTATTAGCTCAAACATGTGAAGAATAGTAGGATGCAAAACTCCTTTTCATTTCATGTAATTTAATCTTTTTTTTAAAATGCAATAAATTTTGTTTGTCCATTATTCAGAACTCCTTTTCATTTCATGTAATTTAATCTTTTTTTTTAAAATGAAATAAATTTTGTTTGTCCATTATTCACAGTGTTTGATTATTTTTCTAGGGAAATGAATTATGGTGTCCTAAATCGAATTTACTTCAAATCTTTGTATCTGTACAGGGTAAGTCATCTTTCACTTTATTTAGAACATTATTCCAGCCAACCTATCTGTAAATTGTTATGAATAAACAGGGAAAGATCAATGCCAAGAGGTTTGACCTAAAGACCAGCTGGTAGAAAGGATCCTGGAGAACTTTTTAAGTTTCTATCCTTTCATTTCAGTAAGGGGGAAACACAAAACTTGAACCAGTGATTGTTGTTCCATAAAGTTGTGTCTATAAATTGTGCTTACAATTGCTAAATGTCATTTAAAGACCTTTCATTTCGTTTCATTTCATTTCAATAAGCTGAATTTCATTAAATTACTTGTTTCATTACTTTTCATTTTACTGCATTACATTATTTTATGTTTCATTTCATTTACATTATCTTATGTTCCATTCAATTTCATTCCATTTCATTTCAGGATTAATATTAGTAAAAGAGCCATACTATAACGAGGCTGGTTACGAGAAACAGCGCGGCTCCCAGCAGGCGTATGAAAACAGTCGAATGTATAATGAAATGGCAATATTAAAATTAGTACAAGCAATGAGTGCAATGGCTGAACGACCACCCAAGATTTTTGAACAGGAAGTGAAAGATCATCTGCTGAATTATGGACCCAGGTAAGTTGCTAGGGGCAGGACACTTCGGAACTAGACTATCATGCTAGATAACCTTGTATACTATACAGAGATCAATCACTCGTATCAACTTACAGACTAGCGTACTAGATAACCTTGTATACTATACAGAGATCAAACACTCGTATCAACTTCGGAACTAGACTAGTGGCTAGATAACCTTGTATACTATACAGAGATCAATCACTCGTATCAACTTCGGAACTAGACTAGTGGCTAGATAACCTTGTATACTATACAGAGATCAATCACTCGTATCAACTTCGGAACTAGACTAGTGGCTAGATAACCTCGTATACTATACAGAGATCAATCACTCATATCAACTTCGGAACTAGACTAGTGGCTAGATAACCTTGTATACTATACAGAGATCAATCACTCGTATCAACTTCGGAACTAGACTAGTGGCTAGATAACCTTGTATACTATACAGAGATCAATCACTCGTATCAACTTCAACACTAGACTAGCGTACTAGATAACCTTGTATACTATACAGAGATCAATCACTCGTATCAACTTCGGAACTAGACTAGTGTGCTTGATAACCACATATACTATACAGAGATCACCATATTGAATAAATTATAGTTCACTCGTACCAACTTCGGAACTAGACTAGAGTGCTAGATAACCTCGTATACTATACGGTAGTCGCCATATTGAATAAATTATAGTTCACTCGTATCAACTTCGGAACTCGACTAGCTTTCTAGCTAACCTTGTGAAATATACAGAGATTACCATATTGAATAAATTATAGTTCACTCGTACCAACTTCGGAACTAGACTAGAGTGCTAGATAACCTCGTATACTATACGGTAGTCGCCATATTGAATAAATTATAGTTCACTCGTATCAACTTCGGAACTCGACTAGCTTTCTAGCTAACCTTGTGAAATATACAGAGATTACCATATTGAATAAATTATAGTTCAGCCAATCAAAATCATTCTTCAGACACAGTAGTTTTCTCGTGGATTCAAATCAGCCAATCAAAATCATAATTAATCTTCAAACAAGAGTTGTCTTCCCTTTGCCCATTTCCTGGGAATGATGTCCGCCTTCCAACAATGATTAATCAATACAATGAGATAATGTGATTTTATTTTCCAGGATGATAAAGCGATTAAGAGGATGGATAGAAATGTCTGGATATTCTTTCTCAGTCCCGGCAACCAAACATACAGAAAGTTCTTCCAGTGATACTAAAAGTGAAAGTAAACCAAATATAAACAATGTTACGTCGTCATCTGTTGATACAAGCTGTGATAAAGACATTGAGGGAGATAACTCTGCTAGTCAAGTGAAACTAGAGGGCGCTTCCAACATCAGTAACTCTCAAAGTTCTCAAGACAGCATTACTAAGTCTTTCACAGAGGAAAGTTCTTCATCGAAACCAGATTTTCCCCTGTTCCCTGTATCCAAGGGTTTTTGTTTGTCTTTGAGAAGCAATTTGCAAAAGTTTGAAAATAATTTGAAGAAATTGCAACAGAAGTGAAAATATGCAAATTAATTTAGTGTTGAATTCGTTGAAATTGCTGAATATGTTGTTTTGTCGCAATTTTTTCAAAAATAATCTTACTACAGATTTGTCCCAAAAAGCTTTCATTGTGTTTTGCCCTTTGGATGAATTTGATAACAGGATCTTGCATCGTTGATTTAAAAAAATGGTCCTATTTTACAAAAATTAAAATTTATCATAATGTTAAAACCTCTTTGAGAAATTCTATGCTTTATTGGGCCGCTTACTGTTATAATATTATTGGCTTAAAGTTATGGTTTAGGAATGGTTTATGTTAATTTTTTTTCGTAATGGCAATCGCAAAACTACATTTACATTATACAACCCTACAAAGTGCTTGATGAATGAAATCTTTTTTATTGAAAATTCAAAGCAATTTTTTTTTTATTAATATCTACAGCAAACATCTTCATGTATTACGTTTTTCAATCCTTTTGAATGTTTTCTTGAGAAAATTATTATGTGTTATACCAAAATAACATTTGAGGACTTTCTTGTTACTGCATGTGACATTCCCTTATATTATGAATGTTATTTCTATAAGTTTTGATATAAAGATTATCTTCATGTTATCTATAATGCTCAAACTTTATGTCGTTCATGTTAAACTTTATTGGTTTCAATGTAGGCATGTGAAAATCAGAGCCTAGCTTATGGAATTAGAAAAGGATTTCTACTCTTTGTTAGTCTCAATCATCCGGTCCCTCTTGGTCTCTAAACAGTTACATCTACAGCTATGGTAGAAAGAATCTGGGTGTCAGAGACTAAACCTGTTTGAGTATCATGGACAAGAAAACAATATGATTGTCTGTGAGTGATGTCGAGGGGGGTGGGGGTAAGGGGGTAAAATTTGTGCAGGTACCATACATTATTGTTAGCTATTTTTCTGTCAATTTTTTTTTCCGTTTAGAAATCTAGATACTAATTGCAGTTCAAAATTGCTTTATTTGTTTTAAATCCCAAAATCTTTCAGAAAATTAAAAAAAAAATAGTACTTGTCATAATTACATTCAGCCTAATTAAAAAAATCATTAAAATGGAAAAAAAAAGGTTGAAAAAATCTGCTTTGTTGCTGTTTATGGCAATGTTTAAAAACCAACTTTAACTTATTTTGTAACATTTTGTTGCAATGGCATCATATTTACTTGTTACAATTCAATAAATTGTTGAAATGTTCAGAATTTTATTTTTTTGCATGTATGAGGGGATGAGATGAGCTGAGGGGACTTGTACACTTTCAATCTATTGTCTCAGTCTACACTGTAGTGGGCTTATCAGAGCAAAATCACAGTGCATTTGAAAATTGAAAGCGAATTGTGCCTCTCCTAACAAGATTTCCCTCATTGCACATTGATTGACATTGCCATCGTATCACTAATACTGGTTTGACATGGTCCCGAGGAAGTATGCCGAATGGGGGCGTGGTTTGGACATGATGTGACATTGCTTGCTTCCATTAAACACATTTGTGATCCTAGAGTTATACTTAGCACTCTACCATTATATATAGAAGTTCCAAGTGACTTAATGCAGTTAGATATGTAAGATCATCAAGCTACTTGTGGTCGAAATGCTTCGTTTTGAATTTTTAAGCCAGGTATCTACCAGTAAGTGATGCAGGTCAAAGATGCGACATGGAATAAGTGTGACAAGAAACCAAGGCCCCATTTGTTAAAGGCTTTGCAGGCTAAAAAAAAGTAAAGCTAGATTACCTTGCCTGACCTCATTTGCCAAATTGATAAAGTAAAGTATAACTTTTCATTGAATTTCATGAAGCGTTTGTAGTCTGAAGTGAAAACAATAATTACCTCCCTTTTGACGTCTTCAATGGTGGAAAATCTAAAAGGTCTATCACCATTTTGGTAGAAAAATAAAACTCAACATGTGGAGCGAAGACGTAGGCTATGATCAAGAGGTACGACCATTAATATAATTATTCTTTTACTTTTCGAACCCTTCTGTTACCCCCATTTGTTCCTGCCCAAAATAGTTTATGAAAATCCAGTTTTTTGATCCCTTAATAAGACCATGCTGGACCTGTTTTTGCCCTCCCCCCCCCCCCCCCCCCCCTTTATAGTTTATTTATCTTTTGTGATTTATGTTTTCATATGGAGTAGAGGAACGGATGATCTAGTTTCATTCTGTTATTTCTATGTCCTATTCTTCCACTTGAGAGGATACCATACAGCTCTCTTCCACCCCCCATGGCATTTTCATAATAATACCTACCACAGCCTCCAGGATAAATAATTTCTAATTTTGTTTATTTATCCTTAGCAGTATGAAGCCCCATATGGAGCACCTTTTGATCATGAGTTACATTCAGGTAGGCTTAAAATTTTTCAATTTCTAAAAATCTTAGATCAGAAATGATTGAAACATTTGGTCAACTTTATATGAGATGAGGTGTAGGTTAGGATTTCATGTACATAATATAGACCTATGTTTATTTATATAAGCTTACTTATAACTTATAGGCTTATAACCTGAAATGAAAACAGGCTACCACTGTACTAATGTTTATGTTTTGAGTCTTACCTTACCCAGGTGTACATCAATTATGAATAATATTGAAATGTTATTTTTTCCTATTTATTTCAGGAGATCCCCAACAAGATTTGGAATATGAGAGACAATATCATTCCTCTTCGTTTATTGTACCGGAGGTCATCAAAGCTTTTCTCCTCAAATTTCAAGGTCATATCCTCGACCAAAATCTTTATGAAATTCAGGATGCTTATGAAAATGGGTAAGAATCATGTTTGGGATTTAAATTTTAAAAAAGTGCTTGGGATAGGGTCCTTGCAGCTTAAATATATTGCATTAGATATTTAAAAAAAAAGCACAGGCAAATATAAAATAGATTTTCAATAGCTACTGTAGACTGCACATACCTGTTATTTCATACAATATACTCACTGTTCAAAACTCTTTACATATGCAACCCTACCAAAAACCCCAAAAATAGCAAATGCCCTCTTCAAAAAAATGCATGATTTGGCATACCATCCCTTACCCTAAAGAAATTCCAAAACATTTCTGGTAACCTTAACATATATTCTGAATGCAGTTGCCCTCTTTGTGACAAAATACAAGATGCGCACATCTCTACCTTCACAAGTTATTCTGTTATTACAGCCGATTTTTGTTTATTCCAGGTTTACCCAATTAACAGAAAGTTTTTTCAAGACTTCGCCCTGGCCTGAGGCTGACAGTATTGCTCCTATTATTGGAAAAGAAGGTATTCATTTATATCATTTAAACTTTATTTTCTTCTAAAGCTTCAATTTGTTTGTCTTGTTCACCAACTTAATGTGTCCTGGGCCCCATTCCTCAAAAAATCTTACAATAACTAAAAAGCTTGTCGCAAGTGTGGAGCTTTACATTGAGATGAGATTTTTATGTTTGTATCCTTAATCAAACTCTATTTTTCCATGATGTTGATTGTTAAAATATCTTATTTCAGATCCAATTTTCATGATTTTATATCGAGAGCTACATTATCGACATATTTACGCTCGTGTTCCAGTAAGTTGCAGATTTTCTTGAAAATTATTTGATTTATTCACTGTGTATCATGTCATGAGGTTAACTTAGTCGATTTGAGCTTATTAAGAATTTGTAAAAATTGTGGCAGAGTAGCCTATTCTTTTCCTTGATCAGGCCTTCTCAAATGGCGACCTGCGATGCCCTTGAAAGTGGTCCCTCAAGTGTGACCCCTTCCTAAAATCTCTCCTTGCTATGCTAGCTAAGCTCTATTTGGCCCTTACGTTTTTTCTTAAAATGCATTTTGCCCTTTACGAAAATGAAATAGCCTTTTCAAACTACCATCTTGCTGTAAATTGACAAAGTTTCTTTTTATTATGGTTCTGTAGGATGTTTATTGTTTTCTTGGGTTATTCAATATATTAATATTAGAATTTGTAAGATTTCATTGATTAAGTAATGTTTTATATGTTTCAGAATGGACCCAATGTAGAACAGAGATTTGAGTCGTATTATAATTATTGTAATCTCTTTAATTATATCCTTAGTAAGTTCATCATTATACTCTAAATATATCTTAATAATTCTTTTTGCTATCAAATGGTAAAATGGTTATGTGGAAGTGTGTTTTTATCTTCAGTACAGAGTTTTGCTTGTTTAAGAGAAACTCAGTTGAAATAAGTTATAGTTTATATATTATGTAGGACAGACAATGATTTCAGGGCCCAGTTTCTAGCCTTGTGCTTAAGATCAATTTCGTGCTTGAAACCTTAAGTCGTCTTGAGTCTATGCAAGAATTAGTAAGAAAATATCAGGTCGGACCTGGACTTAGTTTAATACTAGGAACTGGACTTTGCTGATGTATTACAAAACATACTCTTTCTGTTGTAGGTTCTGAAGGTCCTGTACCACTAGAACTACCCAATCAGTGGCTGTGGGATATCATTGATGAGTTTATATACCAGGTAAGCATCTAGCTGTTGGTCTTACAGTCTAGATTCTAGAACACTGGAATATGGACGTTATTTGCTTGGTTATGTCGCCATTGGTTGTAGAGGCAGTTGTTGCCATTATAGTATTGGCGCTCGTTGAATAATTAGTGGATGTGAATTCTAATCTTGATCTGTGAGTGAAACCTTGTGTGATCATTTCCCATTATTCCAGTCAACCGTCTGGATTTTGGAGAACCTTACTTCTTCATCTTGGATATTTCCAATGTTTTTTAATGTTCAAGTTGTCATTATTACAAAATTGATTCTGGTAATACTAATTTTATTATACGCCCACATGAAAATGTGGACGTATATTGCCGTCACCCCTGTCCGTCCGTCGGTCCATCCGTCGGTCCGTCAACAATTTCTTGTGTACGCGATAGACACCAGAGTTTTTATCCGATTCGAATGAAACTTGGTATGTGTATTCATCTTGATTATATCTCGGATGAGTTCGAAAATGGCGCAATTCTAGTAGTCGGTTTATGAGTTATTGCCCTTGACTTAGCGAAAAAACGTTAAAATTAACTTGTGTACGCGATAGAAGCCAGAGTTTTTATCGGATTTGAATGAAACTTGGTATGTGTATTCATCTTGATAATATCTCGGATGAGTTCGAAAATGGCGCAATTCTAGTCGTCGGTTTATGAGTTATTGCCCTTGACTTAGCGAAAAAAACGTTAAAATTAACTTGTGTACGCAATAGACACCAGAGTTTTTATCCGATTCGAATGAAACTTGGTATGTGTATTCATCTTGATAATATCTCGGATGAGTTTGAAAATGACGCAATTCTAGTGGTCGGGTTATGAGTTATTGCCCTTGAATTAGTGAAAAAACGTTAAAATTAACTTGTACGCGATAGAAGCCAGAGTTTTTATCGGATTTGAATGAAACTTGGTATGTGTATTCATCTTGATAATATCTCGGATGATTTCGAAAATGGTGCAATTCTAGTCGTCGGTTTATGAGTTATTGCCCTTGACTTAGCGAAAAAACGTTAAAATTAACTTGTGTACTCGATAGAAGCCAGAGTTTTTATCGGATTTGAATGAAACTTGGTATGTGTATTCATCTTGATAATATCTCGGATGAGTTCGAAAATGGTGCAATTCTAGTCGTCTGTTTATGAGTTATTGCCCTTGACTTAGTGAAAAAACGTTTAAATTAACTTGTGTACGCGATAGAAGCCAGAGTTTTTATCGGATTTGAATGAAACTTGGTATGTGTATTCATCTTGATAATATCTCGGATGAGTTCGAAATTGGCGCAATTCTAGTCGTGGGTTTATGAGTTATTGCCCTTGACTTATCGAAAAAACGTTAACATTAACTTGTGTTCGCGATAGAAGCCAGAGTTTTTATCCGATTTGAATGAAACTTGGTATGTGTATTCATCTTGATAATATCTCGGATGAGTCATCGGTCGTTGTCGGTTTATGAGTTATTGCCCTCGATAGAGACTAGAGTTTTCATTCGAATTGATTCATCTAAATATCAGCTCAAAGAAGTGCGATGGTGCAATCAACTTTTTCAAATATTCAAATTTGCTGAAGTGGGCGTATGTTACCTTGCCTGGCAAGCTATCTTTATTTTAATTTTTAGTTCCAGTCCTTCAGTATCTATCGATGTAAAACAGGAAAGAAAAGTGACAGTGAACTGGATATACTGAGAGCCAATCCTAAGGTAACATATTTTGATATTACTTAGTCAGGCTTAAAGTGCAAATGTATGTGTCTATATATGAAAATAAATTGTCGATTAAAACAATTTACCGTTAGTTAGCAGTGCAAGCTCTTCAAACATGATACGGTACTTATGTGATTAAACAAGTCACTGAGAGGCATTTATTGTTCTAGAAGAGTGAGAATACCCCGTCCCTCTAACTGCACTCTTAACACAGTGCTTTCATTGAATCTCATTGGACACAGCTTCAAAATAAGACTTGTATGTATTGGGTGTCCCAATAAAAACGGTAGGTGTTTCAGATGCTGCTGAACCGATCTCTTTCAAAATTCTCACAGATTTACTTCAACATGTCCTTGTCAGACCCTGAAATTATGAGAGTCTTCAAATAAAAATTGTACAAGTACTTAAAAGTTTGTTCTATATGTATTTACGCCCCTGCTACAAGTGGATGTTAACTTGTGGTGAGCTCTGTATGTATTTTTGTATTTATGTATATTTTAGATCTGGAATGTCCACAGTGTTTTAAACGTTCTCCATTCTCTGGTGGAGAAATCAAACATCAATAGACAACTAGAAGTCTATACTAGTGGAGGTAAGGGTGTATTCAATTAATAATGAATGCTGTTCTGGAAAAATTTCCTTCATTGTAAACTGCATGGCGTTTGCACGTACTCCATATAGGTGCAGAAAAGTAGGACGTAAAACTCCATTCGTTTCATTTCATTTGATTTTGGTTTATTGAATATTCTAGGTGATCCCGACAGTGTTGCTGGTGAATTTGGACAACATTCTCTGTATAAAATGTTGGGATATTTTAGTTTAATTGGTTTATTACGACTTCATTCCCTACTGGGAGATTATTATCAAGGTCTGAAAGTTCTCGAGAATATTGACTTCAATAAACAGGTAACGTTTATTTTGATATGTACCACAGAGTTATGGTCTTATGATTGAAAGACATGTACTTACATGTCTTTGTTCATTCATGACTAAAAGAATGAAACATGACATTTAAGTGGCCGAAGTTTGGCATATATTAAATCACCTTCTTGTAGGAATGATTTGTACATCAATTCGATTTCTCAGGGGATAGAGACTGAATTTCCCAAAATAAGTCTAGCTCATTTTCACATTTTTTAAATGATTGGTGCTGTCTGTCCCCCTTGACAACCTAATAACTGTCATGAACACACTATGGCTATGGCTAAAGTATCCTTTAAAAAAAGGTATTCAATCCCAGAACTAATCAATATTTGTTTATATCACAGAGTTTATATTCACGAATACCAGCCTGTCAGACCACCACGTTTTATTACGTGGGGTTCGCGTATATGATGATGAGAAGATATCAGGATGCCATTAGAACCTTCTCTAATATCTTACTGTATATACAGAGAACTAAAAACATGTTCTTATCAAATAAACCTCAAATATATGACCAGGTATGTACTAATGTTTTTTACTCTCCAGAAATTTCGATTTTTTTAATATGTCTTTACTATATGGCCTGGGTTTTCAACTTAGGGGACATATCCCAGACTGGGGACATTTGGATATTTTCCTGGGGACATTTACTGAGCTAAAGGACTAAAAAAAATTGTAATATTGTGTATTTCTGGGTGGATAATCATGCAATGTTCACTGCCAGAAACGTATGAAGTAAAATGCTGTGACTTTATCATGCTTCACAATTGTATGTTTTCGATGTCTCCAGCAGACAATTCAGGGGACATGGTCATTTCCATGTGCGTTATCGGGGACACCTGAGAAAACCTGTTGAAAACCCAGGCTATATGGCATAGTTGCACCAAAATATGAGCATGGAAAGGATTTTGAAAACAGGCTTAGTCTATATTACCTCTCTCTGAAATATGAGTCTTAAACTTCTTTAACTTTATGGCATTAGTATGGATACTTGTGTATCTGAACACTCAATTTTGGAACGAGAGCTTTGATCCGTTTTGATTTATTTCCCTATCAAATTTTCAGCACAGAATTCCTTAAAAACTCTGAGGAATAGATCCACAAGATATTCTTATCGTAAAAGCTGTCTAAAAAAAGATGTAAAATTGTATTTTATTTATTTATAATATTACAGATATCTAAAACCAACGATAAGATGTATACTCTACTATCTATATGTTTAACTTTACATCCAATGAGAATAGACGAATCTGTTCATTCTCAACTCCGAGAGAAATGTGCTGACAAAATGTTACGCATGCAGAAAGGGTGAGTACTATATTATTATCCCAAAAATTGTGGGAATGGAAGATATTTTGAAGTTTTCTTTTATGTCAAAATCTTGTTTTTCTTTACAAGTTTGTAGGTGAAGCTCGCACCCCGTTGCTTTGGAAAATTCAAATGTTGATGAACGACTGATATATTTTTCTATGTTTCTTCTTCTTGATAATACGTTAATTTTGTTGTATCTATGTCTGTTGTTCATATTTTACCCAAGTTAGTTCTAGAATATAGTTAATAATATTTTTATTTTATTCCAGTGATGTAAATGAATTTGAACAGAGTTTTGCATTTGCTTGTCCTAAATTCTTGTCCCCAGTTCCACCAAATTACGAGTCTCTTGGTGCCAATTTTCATAAGGTAAAAACATTATCAAATAGAGATCTAATATTAGCTTACCCAGTTTCCCTTGATAGTCATGTAGGGAATTCTAGTTGTACTGATGGGACTATAAACACAGACCGAGCTATGCACATTAAATATCCCTCAATTATTCCAAATCAAAAAGAGAAAACAAAGGTCACTCATTGCACACTGCATGACCTTTGCCCATTCTCATTAGCCAAAACAGGTGCAGAAAAGTTTATTCTTATAAACAATGAAATGAAAAGTCCAGACAGCACTCAGTGTTCCAAGACGACTTCTCATACAAGTATTAATCAAACCCTACATTGCTTAAATTCAGTAATGGGACAAGACATTTTTCATTGGTCATAAAAGACAGTTTGGTACATTGATGGATTGTTACTTCCAGGAACCGTTTGGTCTACAACTGAGAGTATTTTTAGATGAAGTAGCTCAACAGATTCTAGTACCAACTGTTAGAAGTTATCTTAAACTCTACACAACTCTACCTATTTATAAACTCGCTGCTTTTATGGATGTCGTAAGTTGTTTTATTTGGATGATTAAGTTTTCAGCTCGATGAATTTAGTGTTTATCTAATTTAAAGATTTACTACAAAATTATTCAATATAAAATTTGAAACTGATCCCTTGTCCTTTATTCATCTGAAAGTATTTGCTTTTCTCTTGCCCTAAATGAATTTAGAATATCACAAATTTTCAAATTATTTCTAAAATTTTCAGGATGAGGATACTTTGAAGACTCAACTCATGTGTTTTAAGGTACAAAAATTATTATTTTCAACTTTATTTATTTATTTATAAGGTTCTATAGCACAGTTTGTTACTGCGTCGTTCTTTACAAACATGGCGTCATTTGCTTGAATATGAGGAAATTAAGGTTGTTATGTTTGAGAGTTCGGTTCTCAACCTGGGTATGGAAGTCCGATGACCTTGAATAAGTCATCTTCACTCATAATTCCAGTCCACCCAGCTGTAAATGGGTACGGATATTCCAGGAAAGATCAATGCCAAGAGGTTTTGCCAAGGACCAGCTGGGAGAAAAGTTTTAAACATTAATGTCGGGTTATTATTTTCAGATTTTATAGAAAATGATAATTTGTTAATTTCAGCATAAAATGAAGAATGTAGTATGGACTAAAGGTACTAGTGGATTAGATGGTGAATTTCAATCGGCTTCTGAAGTTGATTTCTACATTGATAAAGTAAGTTTTTTTAACAGCATATCTACTTAGAACTTCAGATATACAACGAAATTAGATGTCTGGCCCTATACATCAACAATAGTGAAGCATGGGGGTTCTATAGCACAGTTTTTTTAGAGCGTATTGTACATTCATTACAAACATGACATCATTTGCTTGGTGACGAACAATTTGGGGTTATGTTTGTGGTTAGATTTGATTAGAAAGGAAAAATCTGATATTTATGAATAAGTCATCTTCGCTCGTAATTCCAATAAGCGGTTTTATTTATCGGAATTGACCTTTTGAACTCCTTAAATTATCTCCCTGTATGATTATACCTCCTTGTGGAATGCAAAACTCTTAAGTAGCTTATTTATTTGATATACAAATTTTTAGGACATGATTCATGTAGCTGATACGAAGGTTGCTAGACGATATGGAGATTTCTTTATTCGACAGATTCATAAATTTGATGAGGTGAGGAAAAATTTTCAATATTTTGAGGGTCAAAGGGCTGAATTGACAGGTTCATTTATCGTTTTTATGCCATTAAAGATGGTTGAATTGTTCCTGTCAAACTGATTGTAATTTATAGGGGATTTTACATGAGATCCTATGTCATATGAAATTCAATTTTTGTGTAAATGCAGATTGCTAAATAATCTTAGGTATTTAATGGGATTTATACCTCTGAAAATGGCTGAAGGAGCTAGATTTGTGTGTATCTAAATGTTTAATTTTGTTTTTTCAGATCACCAGAACATTGAAAATGCAGTAAAACTTCAGTGCTGATAAAAAAAAAAAACAAATATACTAGAAACTTCCTTGTAAAATCTGAAATCATGTCAATTAAAAAAAAAAGAAATATTGAATGTAAAAATAATCAAACTCCACAAGATATTTTGTATTTTTCTTTTGAAATTTTGATTGAATTTGAAGCTTCTCCTTAAAGAGAGATAGACCAGTCAATGGGTTGTTTTCTGCATAGAGTGAAGCGATAAGGACTTTATCAGTCATCTTTTCTGGACTTTATTAAAGGGATTGTAAAGAGGTTTTCTAAACCGGAAGCTACCATTGATATCTATGCAGATCACTAGTAGTGATGTCTTAAAACGGAATGGAAATTGGAATGGCGCAAATTGATGCTATCAGTGTCCCTGATACACATACAAAGTTTAGAAAACCTCTTTACAATCCCTTTTAGTCAAATGAAAAAGGGCTATGAGAAATGTTTTCCAATTGCCTGATGTCTCAAGATATCCAATGATGAATCACCAATGCCTTATTGACATTCAAAGCAATGGCATAGGTATGGGAAAGGTTAATGGCCTAATTTGAACTATGTTGATAAACCCTTATTTCATTTCTGAGATATAACTTGAAAATTTGACATTTACAAAATGGAAACTGAAACATGTTACTCAGAGTTTCACGATGTGCGATCTTCCGACAACTGATTTATTGCAGCCTGCATCCCTACTGAAGTTAGACAAGTAAAATTTATTCTCGTGCCTACACTTCGAGACAAGTTCGGAACATTTTTTGTTCAAAGACATGTACTTGGGGGCATTAATAATGGAAAGCTTTTATTTTCAAATTATATAATCTTTATTGCTATTCAGTTTACACACATTTAGAAACTTTCTTCAACATCGACTCTCGATAAAACTCAAAAACTTTCTTAGATGCTTCACGACAAGTTTTCAGGAGAGTTTGAAATTGTTCAGTTGATAACGTACCGTACGTAGATACTGTTATAACATTGTGGTCTTTACTATCAAATACAAACGTAGCTCCGGCCACACTGTCATTCTCTTCCCGTAATGTAGGATCAAGAGTTATGTCCCCTTGATCTGTAACGCAGCACGTAACGGCAGCCATGGTATATTTTAACGGTATGCTGGCATCGAGTAACGCGAGGCAAGCTGAATTGATACAACATGCTAAAAATGATCCACTATTTTGCATTTCTTGAAGAATTATTTCGATACATGTTCGTGGATGTAGTCCAGCTAGAATTATGGTTTCACAAGAATTACGAATTACCCTCTCCTTGATTTTGTCCTCACATTTTGGCAGTCCAGTTTTAGGTTTGTAAATAACTTCCACTGTGGCTTTGTCTATGATTTCTTTAGATATTTTCACATCTCCTGGTCCGTAAACAGCTGATATCACAGTCGTGTCCCCTTGTGTTAGTGTTGCCGAGCCATCAGATCGTGAGAGATGACCTAGGTCACAGGATACTGGACGCAGCTCTATGTTTGAATTATCAACTTCCATTTTCCCTGAAATAAAAATTATGAATAAGACACTGACTTGACAAAGGAAATGAAATCTGCTGATTCGACCATTTAGTAGTCAGTTAAAATGTCATTCCTATTAATTATTGCAATTTTATAATCAACCCATAAGGACACAGACTAGAAAAGGGGGCTCAGAGATAGAAAAAGGGGAATGGATTAAGAAGTATGCTGCACCATAGCATTGTTTAATGGCATAATGGATTTCGTCAAAGTTGTCTACATTTTTTATTGTGAAAAATTTACAAAGTTCTGCATAAATTGCAAAAGGAGCAAAACTCAGTATGGAATTAAAAAATTTCATAAGAATCAAAGCACGAATCGTATATTCATTCAGTTTTGGAACATGGCATGGATAGTTGGAAGAAAATATAACTCAATGACATTATAAAACAAGGTTCATAATGACTGGGTCAGGGGGTCAATGACCGCACCCAACACAGACTGTGACGTCATCATCTAAATATACCAGTCACGTGGTTCTGAGAAAAAGTAGATCGGCAAACTTCAACCAGGAAATTTATAATTTGAATTCGAAAGATTTGAAATAAAATATATCTTGATTAAACCTACACACTTCTCTTATTCAATGATTCTATTTCTGACGGCTGTCTTTCGTCCTCTTTCAACTTCAGTCAGTTATAAAACAGAATTCAAATAAATCCGCTATCACGCCGTGAACATGTGCTCGGTATCGTACAAATTACCACAGATATTATTTTAATAAACGAAAAAATTGTTGATAGAGGCGCTCTTTTTTTTTTTTAGACTCATTACCAGTACTGAAATAATTTCAGATCAATTCAGGGGCGGATCCAGGTTATCGAAAGATTCTAAGCGTAGCGAGGCGAAAATTTTGTTTTACCTTTTTTTGGCTTTAAAACATTAGAATAAGTATAAATTGTACTAATTTAACGGTTTCTGACGTGGACCATGTAAGTTTTATACTAAACGTTAATGGGTTAGATATTTTAATTTCGTATTCTCCCCATTCTTAAAAAAAAAAAAAAAAAAAAGCCAAAGTAAAGGGGGGGGGGGGGGGGCGTACGCCCTCTACGCCCCCTCCCCCCGGATGTGCCACTGCAATTTACACATTTTTTTTTATCCTCCAACATTGTGAAGACTCTCTTCATAATTTCAATGATGAAGGTGTAGAACCAAACAAGTTAAAAGAAAGTTAGTATTTGTAATAAATAAGTTAAAAGAGTTCAAATTAACTGAATTGAAGCTTCTAATGTAGGCCTATTAACATTAACAAATGTCAAAGGACTTGACATGTCAGATATATTTCTATCAATTGTTTGATCTCGAGTTGAAAATAATTAACACCTGGCCGAGAACTGATTAAATCATTGATAGGATTAAAACAGACTGGTGGATTAAGATTATCTCGGATTAAAACATCTGGGAGAGCGGATTATACTTATAAAGCTGACTGATTGACAAAACACTTCTGTTTTATTTCAGCATTTACTAACCTAATCCACAAACTATTCAATCCAAAAATTGACGCTTCTGTCGAATCCAGAACTAATCATTGTGTCTGTTATGTAAGTTCTGTAGGCCTACTGATCACAATTTTAAAGAAAAAAAATGGGTGGGGGGGGGGGGTGGTTGGGTTTGCCGGTTTTATTATAATCCTAGCGAGAATAATTTTCTCGAATTTTCTTGCGTTTAAATGTAAGAAGTAAAGAGGATTGCAAAAATATTTTATATTAGGAGAAGCTATATAAGCGTTTAATGACGCACCCATCATAAAAAAAAAAGCTGCTAAATGGGTCTTCCTGGGAGTGACGTCATAAAACGCGGTAGTTTTAGTGGAATTGCTTGAACCACAGACGTCTGAATGAAAATTGGAATGCCGCAAATTGATGCTATCAGTGTCCCTGATACACATACAAAGTTTATAAAACTTCTTTACAATCCCTTTAATAACACGAATACAAAAGGTTGGTTCGTTTTTCTTCCCAGAATTCTAGAATTTTAAACAATTGACCTTGTCACTCCGTCCTTAAACCACGTGCTTTTCCTCCGCGACGAGAAATTGTGCATTTATTTCGTCTGATATTATTTTATTAGAAACGGAGTTGAAAATGATTTGAATTGATTGTTTTTGTAAAGATCATTGTTTTTACATTTTCAAGAAGTGAGCGGAGTGGCAGACGAGAACTGATTAGGTGTTAATTTTCAGTTATGAGCGCACGAATTTTTATGACGTCAACTCTTCTAAAGCAAGCCATCAGCCATTGTAAGAAAACAGTTCAAGTAGCCGGTGGTAGTCGAAAATTCTTCAGTTCTTATTACGATTCCGACGACGACGATTACAATATGTCTTTCAGAGATAGAATGTTCGATTCCTCAGGCAGATCTGACAGAAAATCGTAAGTATTTATTAATCTTGTTTCAATCATCGGTTAAAACTTTATTTGTAGTGTTGTACCTCATTTTCACCGATTAATCATTAATGCATCCGCCATTTTCATTTTCACTTTGCGTGAATGAAGCCATTTATGGATATAAATTACGATTATAATTCAGACGTCTGCTGTATGATTATTTTTTGTTTATGACTATCAATTTATCTTTTATATTACTGCGCAATCTTAGCGGATTTGTTAATCAACATTTATTTTTTGGATTGACAAAAAGCGTGGGTGGGGGCACTGGGTGCAGACAAAGGAAATTTCATTTTATTCTCCGATATTATGTACTTTTAGGCTAGTCTATTGCTATTATGTTGCATTGTGTTCTCCATGCAGAATTTACTTTAAACAATTTGGGACATTTATTTTTCAGATTTGGAGGTCGAGATCGAATGGGAAATGGTCTCCCCTCAGCATTTGGCAGATCAGATAGAGGTGGAGATAGATATGGGGGTGGGGGTTTTGATAGACGTGGTGGTGGACGAGGAGGTGGTATGGGGGGACGATCAGGTCAACCCGGTGAATCTCTGAGAAAACCCAAATGGGATTTAAGCCGTTTGCCTAAATTTGAGAAGAATTTTTACAAAGAATGTCCAACAGTGACTAACAGACCACAAGTAAGTCAGTGTTTGTGTGTGGATAAATTGATTTCATTCATATTCTTTTGGTATTTGTTTTCATACCTTTTGAAAGCTGACTTCTTTGCAATGATACTTATTCATCAAAAGACCTTTACTTACCACGCAACATCAGTACATTGTGTTCCATTGCTCTTTGATTGGAACTTGATACTTTTCAATCAACCTCCCCTTCACTATGCAAAAGCTTACTTATAGAAGTCTAGTAAATCTAGGACCTGAACATATTAAGATTTTTAGAAACCAAGTACTTATTATTATTCTTTATTTTAGGCTGAAATCCAACAATTTTTAGATGAAAATCAAATTACCATCTCAGAAGGTCATGTAGCACCGAAACCATGTCTACGATTTGATGAATGTGGTTTCCCTGAGTATGTTCTACGTCAAATTAAACACAATCAATGGGAGAAACCAACCAACATCCAGTCACAAGGTTGGCCTATTGCCTTGTCTGGCTCAGATTTTGTTGGTATAGCTCAGACTGGATCTGGTAAAACATTAGGGGTAAGTTTACACATTTTCTTCTTAGGTTGAAATTATTAAATTCTCAGCTTGATATTTAGAAAAAATTTGAAAGTCCTTGCCAAGTTTATAATATGTCTGACAATGTATTTGTGTAGGTTAAGAGTTCAACTAAATATTTATATAATGTACTATTAGTGGTTAGGGTGGTTGTCGTTAGAAAGGTTTTGGTTCACTGAATTGATCAGTCATTGGAAACTTGCCAATAACTCAAATAATTGTCAATAAATTAATGTTTTCAATATTTTAGTTCATCCTCCCTGCTTTGACTCACATCAGTGCTCAACCCTATCTTAACCCAGGAGATGGTCCAATTGTAAGTATTTAATTGAATTATTTATAAAACCATTTGAACATGGAGTTTGAACTTTGAATCGGATAGAACTTCTATTCATTACAATAAAGTAATATAACTTATGGAGCTGCTTCTGTGTTGACACAGGTATATTACATAAGCATATCTTGCTGAAATAGTCATATGGAGAAACAGGTTATTTATTGAAGTTCACATTCATGGAGAGCTCTTTCATTAGATTTTGGACCTAAATTTCCAAAATTATTTTAAATCTTCATGTGAAACTGCGAAGTTCAGAGCAAAATATCTTGGGAAAGAAAGATATATTGTGTCTTTGAAATTTCATCAAATAAGTGAAGACTTTTATAGGGCTAAATCGAAAGGAATATTTTTGTGGTTCAATTTCTTAACCAAATTTTTTGTTTATTCAGTGTTTAGTTTTGGTACCTACCAGAGAGTTGGCCCAACAAGTACAAGCTGTAGCCCAGGAGTTTGGTCAATTATCTAAAATTAAAAATTGCTGTGTGTACGGAGGTGCTCCTAAAGGTCCTCAAATTAGACAGTTGGAACGAGGTAGGTTTCTTTTATTTTCCTAAAAATATAAAAGTAAGCAGGAAAAATTTCTGCTTGAAAGCTAGAGTCATTGCTTGTCATCTCTCACGTATACATCCCTTAGGATTTTAGAATTTGACATGTTAACCTTTCCAATATTTTAAGAAAATGTACCAAGTCCTAAATATAATAATATGATAAAAATCCTGATAAATTTTAAGTTCTATAGTATTTGTAAGTTCCCAAAAAATTATGCTTTTCTTGAATAAGTCTGAAATGATTGATATATGTTCAAATTCTCTATTTTTTAGGCGCCGAGATTTGTATCGCTACACCTGGTAGATTGATAGATCTTCTAGAGTCTGGTAAAACTAATCTACAGAGAACAACTTATCTCGTACTGGATGAGGCTGACAGAATGTTAGACATGGGATTTGAACCTCAAATTAGAAAAATATTAGAACAAGTTAGGGTAAGTGATCAAATTTATCTTGAATCAACAAGTTTCTCAATCATATCAATGTCCTCGAATGATTTTCTGTCCTTATTTAGATATAGGAAGTTTGTAAAGCTAAAATCCGTTCAATCAAAACAATTCAGTTTTCAAATCAAAATCTTTACCAAAAACAGTATAAAATCAAGAGTAATAGTTGTAGAGTAGTGAACTCCAAAGAGAAGTACCATCAGGTGTTTAAAAAAGAGTAAGCTTGGTCTGCTTCGCATATAAAACCCGCCACTATTATATCGGTCAACATCATGGGATTCCTTACCTCAATGTTTATTCTGATTGAAACTTTCTGTTTTTTCAGCCTGATCGTCAAACTCTGATGTGGAGTGCCACCTGGCCAAATGAAGTACGTAAACTGGCTGAAGATTTCCTGAAAGATTATATTCAGATTAATATTGGAGCGTTAACTCTCGCTGCCAATCATAATATTCTACAAATTATTGATGTCTGTCAGGAATACGAGAAAGAACAAAAGTAAGTTTTGATAAATTACATATTAGCACGGCCACGGTGTATCTAGCTGAGGGTTAATACAAAATTGAAAAAGAAAACACTTGTTTCAAAACTGTTACTCTGCAATATTCTGTTTGTTGAATGATTCAAATGTTGGATTAAGAGGCTCGTGATAGCATTCAAAGGAAATCAGATTACAGTTCTTATTGAATTTATTTATAACGTCTTAACTATGTGAAAGAATCTCATAAAAAGAAAATCTTGGTTAAGATTGTTCTTTGAGTTTAATATTTATTGGGTTATTCTTGTATTTCCAGGTTAATGAAGTTATTAGATGAAATTATGCAGGAGAGAGAAAATAAAACTATTATATTTATGGAAACAAAACGGAAATGTGAAGATATTTCTAGAAAAATGAAGAGAGAAGGGTAGGTTTATGTTTCCCATAATGAACTAAAAGCTGATTATTAAGAAGTGAAGTTGAGGCTTATATGGTTGCCTAAAATTTGTAATTTGACATTTTGTGCAATTTGCTACCAACTGATCTATTCCACTGTCAACTTGAGTAATAGTGCCATGATTTGATATAGTTTTATAACTTTAAATTATATTTTATAGATGGCCGGTTCTAGCTATACATGGTGATAAATCACAACAAGAAAGAGACTGGGTTCTTGGTGGTATGTACATTTTCTCTTGTTTTATTTTCCTTATACATTCATGCATAAAACTATTTCCTAAATTGAATTTTTCTCCATTATCATATTTGTATAAAGATACAAGACAACTTTGAAGGTCTGATCATAATATTAGTATAATCAGTAACCTCCAGAGAGTTTTAAATTATCTTCAGTAGCCTTCTCCCGAGCTTTTGGTGCTTATATTTTTCTCATGCTGTTTGCCAATACATGGTGTGTCCAAATTAGGGTAATCTGAAGTCCTGCAAGTTGTCTTATTCCTTTGTTGCTTTCAGCATTCTGTATATCTGTTATTAGGCAATGTGTGTCATGTCCCCTCGTGTTTTTTTCAGAATTCCGGTCCGGTAAGACTCCTGTGATGATAGCTACTGATGTCGCGTCCCGTGGTTTAGGTAGGTAGTAATACAAGGGAAATAATCCAGTTTATTAATGGATTGTGATCATTTCCTTAGTTTCGCTTCTTTACGAATATTGAGGTCTTTAAAAGACCAGTAATTTGAACGTAACTCAATATCAAGATCAAAATTTGGAATAACTGCTCTCCGAATTTCTTAATAAGTTATTTGGTTGTGAAACGTTATTCACGATTTTGATGTTCGTAATAAAATAAGTTCGGCATGACTAACACTTGACAGCAAGAGAGAGGGAGGAGTGCTAAAAGCCTGTTTCAGTTTCTATTTATAGTAACAAGAGCAGTTAACTCCAGACAAATCGTAAGTAGCAAAGGTTGGCTTTTTAGGTGGCATTATTATAATTTTATTTTAATCAAATTGCCCTTAATTTATTATCAATAAAAGTTATTTATCCCCTAAAAATTGTTTTTATTTAAAAAAATATCTAATCCAAATATGAAATCGAGTTTGCCATTTGCCACCTTTGATCTGTTAGCGTTTAAACTCTTATTGGAGCGTTGATATTATATTATATTCCGTTCCTCCCTCAATGTGCTTAACTGAAGTCATGTCTGAGCCTAGTGCTTAATTCTCATGGATTAAAAATAGATTCTGAATAATATACTGGGACTTTGCTTCATAAGTTTATGACTGCTGGAAAAACTCTTGACTTGCCAATCCTAAATACAAGAACTATATACAAGCTTTTAAAACAGGAAAATTTAAGTGTGTCGTTGGATGAAGATGTTAAAGGCCTTAAATTTCCCTAAAACTCTCGTATCTTCCTTAAATTCAAATTCCATTATATTTGCGATGATATTGGAAATGAAATGAGAGGCCTTTACTAGTGCTGTGACATCAGACATATAGACAGCCAATTCATTGAATGCTATTCCTCGACATGCTAGAACAGAAAAATGTTCTTGCCTATTAGACCAGATCATCCAGCTTGTAGTTCCAGTGTAATACGAAGATGTAATTGTGGCAAGTGCGAGAGATCCAAGGCGGTTGGCTAAACGTGTTTGATGCAAAGTGCCTGAATTCATGCACGCTCCCTGATAATATAATAGTGGGTCTCCCTTGTGGGTTATTAATTTATTTACAGCCAAATAAGGTAAGCCTTTTACATTTTTAAGCCCATATTTTCAAAACCTAGGGAGTGTGCATATTTTTGTCTAAATTTCAGATTGCTGTGGTTCCCTATGATACTGTCCTTTCGTATGTAAACTTGTAAAATATTTATTTGATAAAGTTTTAAGAATTGGCAGTTATGGGTGAAAATTTAGAATTAATAAATCTTTTGTTCTTCAGATCCAGCCTTAAATTAATTTTGACTTAAAACTAATCTTTTGTTTTTCTCCTTTTTTTCCCTTGGTGTTTTTTCACCATTATTAATCTAGATGTGGATGATATTAAATTTGTGATCAACTTCGACTACCCGAACTGTTCTGAAGACTACGTTCACCGAATTGGTCGTACTGCCCGATCCAACAACACTGGTACAGCTTATACATTCTTCACAGCCGGAAACGCCAAACAAGTCCACGATTTAATGAACGTTTTACAAGAAGCCAACCAGACCATCAACCCTAAATTAGTCCAGTTAGCGGAATCGACAAGAGGCATGATGGGAAAAGGTAGGGGTCGCTACCAATCTTTTAACAAGTAGGTGTCGCTGTTCTCTTTTAAATTGTTTTCAACCATCACCATTTAACCCTCGCACTTAGAAATCACAAGCTTTTGACACTTGATGTAGACACATTATCAAGTCTTTCATGTACTCAAATGATTTGGCTCAGATTTATGTTGAATTTGTAACAGATTCTAAAAATATTTGCAAGAGTATTCGCATGTTCTGCAAATCTAAAATAAATTTGTTGCAATGATCAACTAAAATACTTTTAGAAGTATGGTTTTCAAGTGTAATAATCAATTTGAAACCAGTCTCAAAAGTGTTGCATCAAATTCCTCTACTTGAATCCTTGCATGATAAAAGCTTGCTAAATACAGAAGGTGATGGTACACTGAGGATCTAGGCCAGGTTTTTTTGCAATTCTTATTTTAGTCTTTGGACTAGTGAATTGTTTTTTAAGAAACCACCTGAGATCCATTCAAAGGGAACGAAGCCTGCACCTGTTTGTTTTATTAATATTTTATTGTTTTATTTATAACTAACTTGTTAAATGATTGCATTAATTTTGAATGGTTACTAAATTGAATATTTGCTTTCACCAAAAATTGTCATGGATTTCATCAAATTTCGCACTTGTGACATTCTTAGTAAGATATTTTTGTGAAATTGAACATTGAATTCTGGAAAAGACATACTGAAGTATATCTTTGAATATATTATGCATGCTTATCCTATTTGAAACACTGCTGCTTGAGCTGTGGTATGACTCTTTTAACTGTCATTATAAAATGTTTGCCTTAATATGTATAAAATTCTAAATATTTTTGATATTTGACTATTTTCAGGTCGCAGTCGATGGGGCGGTCGCAAGGATGGGGGCAGAGACGGTGGTAGATTTGGAGGAGGCGGAGGTGGTTATGGGGGACGAGGTGGATTTGGCGGAGGTCGTGGTGGGTCATCAGGAGGTCGTGGGGGGTCGTCTGGAGGTTACGGAGGTTCCTCTGGTAGTTATGGTGGTTCTAGTGGCGGTAGATCATCTGGTTTCTCTAGCGGGGGTCAATCCCGATTCAGTAGTACATCTGCATCATCAACACATGGATCTGGAGCCAGCTCAGCTCGTGGAGCTTCTTCGTCTCATGGATCAAGTTCTAGTCGTGGAGCATCAGGTGGAAGCAGTTCTTACGGAAGTCAGAATAGCTATGGTAGCAACAGAAATCAAAACGCCGCCAATTCTTACAACAACGGCCAACAACAACAATCACAGCCCCAACAACAGAGTTATAGTGGATATCAACAATCCTACCAACAGGCCTACCCCCAGCAGACTCAGAGTTACGCACAACCTTCCGGTCAGGACATGACCAACATGGCTTACATGTACAGTCAATGGATGAACCAAAGTGCTCAGGCTGCTACCCCTAGTGCTAATCCTCCCCTACCCCCCTCATCATCTGCATCAGCACCCCCTCCCCCACCACCCCCGGGACAGTAAATCTTCACATCATTTTAGTCAATTTTAAATTATCAAAATATTGAACTGTCTTTACCAAGTCATTTCTGTCAGATTTGAGAGGAAATTTGAATTCCATTGAAGAAAATACATTCATGTCATTAGAGAAAAGATTCAAACGATTGAAGCATCAACAATATTGGTTACATTTGAAAGGGGAAGCTAGCTAAAATTTAAATTATGTGAAAAGTTTTAAGTCTTATAATCAGCACCCTTTTAAATGTTCCCAATATTGTATCTAAATCCCAATTCATTTCATAAAAAAAAATTAACGTAGTTGTCAAGATTGTGAATATTTTGGTTGTTAAATGGGTAAAATTTCTAGATGTTTTTTTGAAATACAAAAAGTGAATCGGCTTCGTTTTAGTAAATTTTGGAGAAATTATTTTATGTCATTATTTTTATGTCTTAAATGTTTTTTGTTGACGTCAAAATGGGAATAATTTCCCACGACATGTGCTTATCGAGATATTTTGTGTATATTCTATGTAGAAAAATAATAAACAAGTGGTTGCCTAGCAATATACGCCCACCTTCCTTATAATTTTTTTTTAGTATATCAAGAGCATTCCCCAAATGGTGTCAAATCGTATCAAAAATATAACCTGTCAAAAATATAGTTTATATCTTTTGATAACTGTGGTCTCTTTCGCGTTCACAAGTCATTTATAACATATTTTAGGTGTAAAACTCCGTAAATATTTGTCGAATCGATCCAGAATTCAAACTTGTCCAATATTTTATGGATATTATCCAACACACAAAAGTTTATTAAATTCCTACCACAACTGTGGTCTCTATCACGTTCACAAGTCATTTTTTTTTACATATGTAAGGTGTAAAACTCCGTAAATATTTGTTGAATCCATCCGGAATTCGAACTTGTCCATGATCTTATGGATATAATCCTACACACAAAATTTTATTCAAATCAAACCAAAACTGTGGTCGCTATTGCGTTCACAAGCCATTTTTGACACATTTTGGGTGTAAAACTCTGTGAATTTTTGTCGAATCGAACCCAAATTCGAACTTGTCCAAGATCTTATGAACATAATCCTACATACTAAATTTTATTCAAATCCAACCAAAACTGTGGTCTCTATCGCGTTCACAAGCCATTTTTAACGTATTTTGGGTGTAAAACTCCGTGAATTTTCGTCGAATCGAACCCAAATTCGAACTTGTCCGAGATCTTATGAATATAATCCTACATACAAAATTTAATTCAAATCCAACCCAAACTGTGGTCTCTATCGCGTTCACAAGCCATTTTTAACGTATTTTGGGTGTAAAACTCCGTGAATTTTTGTCGAATCGAACCCAAATTCGAACTTGTCCGAGATCTTTTGAATATAATCCTACACACAAAATTGTATTCAAATTCAAGCAAAACTGTGGTCTCTATTGCGTTCACAAGCCAATTGTGGACAGGCGGACGGACGGACGGACGGACGGACGGACGGACGGACGGACGGACGGACGGACAGGGGCGACGGCAATATACGACCACATTTCAATGTGGGCGTATAAAAATAAAAAATAGCTTGTCTTTATTTGGATTTTCCTACTTCCAGGGTTTAAGCAGCATAGTCTTGTCTATGAACAAGTAGAAATAAAGAGAACTTTGTGACGATTGCCAATATTCATAGCTTTGTACCAACGATTAAACATACAAATTTGAGGCATTTGGACGGATTTCATAAAAACTTGAAGTGTTGCAGTTAGCTTGCACTTTGTCAAACAGGAATTGCCTTTTATCACATTGTCAAACAGGGCACTACTCTATATCACATTGTCAAACAGTGTATTACTCTATATCACATTGTCAAACAGGGTATTACTCTATACCACATTTTCAAACAGTGTATTACTCTATATCACATTGTCAAACAGGGCATTACTCTATATCACATTGTCAAACAGGGCATTACTCTATATCACATTGTCAAACAGTGTATTACTCTATACACATTGTCAAACAGTGCATTACTCTGTTTCACATTGTCAAACAGTGGCATTACTCTATATCACATTGTCAAACAGTGTATTACTCTATATCACATTGTCAAACAGGTCATTACTCTATCTCACATTGTCAAACAGTGTATTACTCTATATCACATTGTCAAACAGTGTATTACTCTACATCATATTGTCAAACAGGACATTACTCTATATCACATTGTCAAACAGTGTATTACTATCACAGCAGCATATTTACGATATATTTTGACAAGTGATATCTCTATTGCCAATAGTCCGAAACTTGCTGAATCTATTCCCCGCCTTTGATAGCTAATTGAACTGGTATGGCTGGGTGGAGGAGGGGGGCTGGGGGGAGTCAGAATAACTAGGCTACAAAAATTGGGAACTATATTGCCAATAATGGGTGGATCAACAACTCAATATTTGTTTAAATAAAGATTTAATGTATTTTGTACTACAAAAGCCTGATTTTACAGAACAAAATATGAAATAAATATAACAAAAATCTTTTCCATAGCAAGCTTGTTGAAATAAAAACTATTTACAGTAATAACATGTATATTTACTTGATAAAAACAACATATTATGGGATACAAAACAAGCTCTGACAAGTTATTTTAGGCTTTGTTCAATAATTTTGTTGATTCCATGTGTAATCCTTGTAAGACATTTAGAATTATTTCTTGTTTTCTTGTGAATCTAAATTTTCTAGCTGACATTCTTGCTGTGCTGTTACTCTTTTCAAAACATTGCAACATTCAAGCATTTAACAGCTTGGTAACTATATGTCTCTTGCTTACCCTTGGAGAGTTTTATATTATGACAAATATCAGATCAGTTGTGCTCAAGTCTTTATTTTGACAATTATTTTAAGACCTTGAAAGTCCTCATTTCTTGGTTGATAGATGACAAGTTAATGTTCGCTTCCAGCAGCTGCTGATATCGCAAACTAGGTAGCTTTTGGTAGATGACAAGTTAACGTTCGCTTCCAGAAGCTGCTGATATAGCAAACTAGTTAACAGTCTTTGTTTCTGAGTCTTGGAAATTTGGAAAAGTATAAAATTGAAATATTTCAAAACCTCTACACCATAATGTTCAGTTATTTCATTACAAAAAATCAGACAAAATTATTGAAGAAAGCCATCATATAATATTTTATATTACAACCTAAATGAATGAAAAAAGCACCAACTTATGGAAATGTAACCTTAACATTAAAAGCTTAGAAATTATAAAATGATATCAACTTAAAATAAAACAATGGATAAAAATATTAAAATTCAGCTTTTAAAATATTGGAGAGGAAAGGAAAATAGTATACCAAGGTCATTGGCCTGTTTCTCAAAAAATCTTACGATTAAAAAATGTCGTAAGTGTGGAGTTATTCATTGTAAAATGCCAAAGTTACGACAAAATTTATCGTAAGATTTTTTGAGAAACAGGCCCTGACCCAGGTCTTTTAAAACTATGATAAGTTAAAAATAACTTTTTTCTAATAAGTCAATAGACTACAGTGTTCCTTTATTTGTGGAAATTAATTGTCAAGAAAGCGATTGTTTCAAGGCAGTGATGTGGGGTAGAGCAGATCAATGAAGGCACATACAACAAACTTTAATTTACAGCATTATGAAAGATGACCAAATGACTCGAACTTTCTCTTGGGAAACTTCCAAACCTTTCTATTTTCATATAAATACTTTGATTCATTAAAACTATAATAAGATCCCCTAAATTATTTTATGTAAAACTATTTCAAGGGCATGGGTCTCTTTCGACAAAAAATTTAAAAATCAATTTATGTAATGTGGTATTTCTCATGTTTAATCCACTCTTGAATCAAAGTCTTATCCGCAGCTTTTTTGGAGAACAGGACTTGGTTTCAGAAAAACTTAATCTGAACATTCCAGTGATCTAACAAATGGATGTTGGTTAATAAACATATAATAATACAGAAAAGATGTAAAAACATTAATTGCACTAGAACTATTATCATTCTGCTGAGTTCTTAAAACAAGCCAATGCAGTAACATCTTGAGCTCTGAGTTGTCCAGAGCCGTCTTATTCAGTGTAGATGTCTGCAAAACTTAACCAAGCACATAAACTCAAACTTTAATAATTATGATGTTCGCAAAATATTAATACATTCAAAGTAAAGCACAAGGCATGATCAACATTTATACATACAATTAACATGAAACATATTTTATCCTATTACTAGCAAAAATATTTCAAGGTGGCCTTTTTAGGAGCATGTTCATGAAATCATGAAAACAAATTCCATATAAATAGTTATGAAGGTAGCTGTCACTATCAGTTATCTAGCTATACTCAATTGTCCTTATCTGACAACAGATAATTGTGAATAGGGCCGTATGATCTTGTACTATTCAGACCACAGACAACTTTTATTAAATATCTGACATAATACTTAGGTATGCTCTAGTCCAGGCCTTCTCAAATGGCGGCCTGCAGGCCCCCTGGCCCTCATGAGTGACACCATCTACCAAAACGCTCACCGCTCTATTCTAGCTAAGCTCTATTTATATTTTATTCATAAAATGTATTTTGCTCTTTACAAAAATTCATTGAGAAGGCCTGCTCTAGTCCACAGAAAACTGTCATTACAGGAATTATAGGAATCTTTTAGTTGATGTGACACAATGTCAATATAAACAGCCAATAGTAAAAGAGTGTAAAAGTTAAAAACATTCAAAACAGGGTGAACAGAACTATTTTACAAGAACATGTCAAACTCCTAACTATGGAAGAAAAGATAAAAAAGCTCTAGAATTTTATTAAAGAGAATAAATCAAGGCAAGAAGTTATTTGAGATCAAAGGCATTATTTTGACTTATTAATATTAATCAATCTAAAAATATTCTCTTTGAGCAATTTTAGCAACATGCATAACTTTAATTATTATTAAAAATTCATGAGAATATTATCAAAGTTAATCAAAGGCTTTTACTTTTACTAGCTATTAACTTTCATTTGTTTTCTTAAAGCATTTTCAGTACATCATGCATGCATGCATTGCGTGAACAATTATTTAAAAAATTTATAGGACATTTCAAAGGCTTTTAGTTTTACTTGTTGTTAACACTCGTCTATTTTCTTAGAGTCATTTTACTACAAGCGTTCAATTTAGTAATCAATAAATGATCAGATCTCAAATTCTTAACCATTCCTATATCTCTTTCGAAATGAATCAATTTCATCCATTGAAGATATTTCAAGGCTCAATATAATAAAATTCTGTACGAAGCAAAACAATTCCGTTAATCATAATCGCACCCAAAAACCTAAACTGAGCTTCAACAAAAGACACCCCTAATTTTACTAATGAGTTCTTCCAATCATAGATATACAGTATCATATTGAAAGAATGTATGCACATGTAGAAGAGTCCACTAGAAAGTTAGGGATGCCAAATATCTGACTGACACACTTTATTTAACCTTGTCTCTCATACTGAATAAAAGCATAGAATTAAAATAAAATATTTTAAAAGAAAAAGAAACAAAGAGATGAAATGAATAAGAATTTAACATTATTCCTTCTAAAAACCATAAATAAATGAAATGAATTGGGGGGTTTTATGCCCTTTTTTAAAACAGTTCAAAATAAATGAAATAAATGGGAGTTTAATGTCCTTCTAAAAAACATAAATAAATGAAATGATTTTGGAGATTTATGCCCCTTTTTAAAAACCATTCAAAATATATGAAATGAAAAGGAGTCTAAAACGTTCAAAATAAATAAAATGAAAAGGCGTCCATTTTAAAAAAACATTGAAAAGAGAAGAAAAGTTAACAATAAAAGCCAATCAATAATTAAAAATTAACAATGAGAATGATTACCATGCTCAAACGAGTGTGCTGAAATACTTTCTATCACTTCCTGAAATAACAGAAATAAAAACACGGAAATTATTACACTACTACAATCTACTACATTACGACAGAATATCTAGTTCTCAAATATCACCTCACACCATGGTCGTACTCGTAACTACGTTCTTGAAAACACGAGAGCAGTCGACTAGAGTGCTCAGTTACGAATGCTCTGGCACATCACTCCCGGCAAATTGGGGAGTGACAAGACTGACAACTAACCAAGTTCGCTCTTGCCGTTTGAAACACCATTCTATACAATCTCAAGTTCTCAAGAACGTAGATTCAAATACGACCAGTAATTGTAATAGTGAATTGAGACCTTGATATACATGTATTGAGAAAAAGTTGGGATGCAGACAGGAATTTGTTAACAACATTTCTTCAATATTTTGACATCATGGGGTAGACACGACTCCCTGGTCGTAGGCTACAAGAATATTCATAAAGAAATTTCGAAGACACGCGGATGAATTTGAAAAACAAGTGTTGAGCAAAAAGTGCAGTCAAGAAAAAAATTGATCACATTAAAATTATAAAATAAAATTTTCTGATAATCTTTGAAAACAAAATCTGTCTACATCCCTCTACAACATTTGTTAAATTTTAATTATATTTATGCTAATTACCAATCAAAATTAATTGTATATTTTTAAAATTTATAATTTTGTTATGCTAAAGTTAAGCTTTTTGAAAGATTTACTGGCAGCCAATTGTCCAAGATTAGAAGCTTCCATGATGATATGCAATATTACTAATGCTGCGCCTAGTATTTTTCAAGCTTCTCTCTTCATGCTCTTAGATAGCTGCGCTCAGGAACATAATATGCAACCTTATATATCAAGCGCATCTTTTGGGACCTGACAACATTGAAATCTTAATGCTTTTGCAGCAATTCACACAACCAGTCTTAATAAAGTTTGATCATTTTCCAACGATTCAGTTAGGCAAACTTGATCCTGGAATGGGGTTGCCCAGACCGTTAAAACGAATCAGTAATCCAGTTTTAAGCAATATTGAAAGTAATTTGATGCCAAACTGAAGTTATTTTCGAAAAGTTATTAACCCCTGTTTGCAAATTTCAAGTTATGAGTTAAAAGTTAGAATTAGTGGTTAAAGACTAATTAATTATCATGCATCATGCTATTAATTAGAGAATTAATTAGAAAGTTAATTAGAAAGTTAATTAACGTTTCACCAGAACAAAGTAATTAGTATAAATATAATTAAAATTTATAAACTACTGTCTACAAGGGTAATATAATAACACAATATAAATATAACTTCCATTCAATATCTATATATCTGGGGCCTTATTCTCAAAAACTTAACTTCCAGGGGCCAGTTTTACAAAATCCTAACTTAAGATGATTTTAGTGTTCCAATAATCTGATTGGTCAATTACTAATATCGATTGTAAATGTTGATTTATAAACCAATCAGATTACCGTATTTTTTAAAATCTGGATTTTATCTTTGTTAAAATTTTGTGAAACAGGGCCCAGATTTTAAGAAATACAACAATCTGATTGGATAATAAAGCTATATTCAAAATCAATTTTAGTGATTGTCCAATCAGATGACTGGAACACTAAAATCATTGTAAGTTAAGTTTTCGAGAATAAGGCCCAGGTATTCTTAACAAGCAAACTAAATAAAATACCAGGGTATATAATTATATTGGATACAAGATCAGAATTACAGATTATAATGTTTTTCACAATTCTTCACAATTGATTGTAAATTCTTAAATCAATCGTACAGTTTTGTTGACAAGGCCAAACTGATGAAAAAGTATTAAGATTTATCCCATAAAATTCATAATTCCAATATGGATTTGATAATAAGTTATTAATTTATAAAATGATCGTAAAGTGATTTTCTAAACTCGGAATGTGTATCGGGGACACTGAAATATCAATTTGGGTAATTCAAATTTCCATTTCGACCATTAGTTTTAGTGGAATTGCAAGAACCACAGACCTAAGAATGGAAATTGGAATGGCGCAAATTGATGCTATCAGTGTCCAAGATACACATACAAAGTTTAGAAATACACTTAAAAATCCCTTTGGAGTTTTAACGCGCTAGACATTTTTATATCTGTATCTGATCTTGTATAAAATTCTAAACAAAAAAGAATTCAACTCTTATTCAAGCATGGTAATAATGATATTAAAATAAGCTCTATATTTATTTATTATCTACTAATATAGAAACTGAAATAAAGGATGGTATCTGGTATAGTGTTCGTGCACGATAGGATATTATTAATGACCTTGACCCTGGAGAAAAGAAAATAGACGAATAATTAAATTATTAATAAGTTCTTAATGAATTTTCAAACTTTAAAATTCTTGATAGACATTTTGTTAGATTTAAAATTTAACATTAGGACCAAAATAATAATGTGGGAAGGTAACTAATTTTTTTTTTAGAATTTGGACTATGATTTTACTTTCATTTTCATCTCATGCTTCAGATACACAATCCTCATGAGGTTAAATGACTTGGGGAAATCAGAGTCATCTTCAAAATATTAAATTAATATATATCGGGTGTCCCAAAAAAAACGTCCCCAACTTTGACGAAAAGTATCTCAGCTGCTGATGAGCCGATCTCTTTCAAATTTCTTACAAATTTACTTCAATATGTCCTTGCTAAACCCTGAAAATATGAAAGTCATCGAACAAAAATTGTACGAGTACTGCCTCGAACAAAATAGCATGTCAAAAAATTCAATATCAGCGCTAATAACATATTTGAATTTGTGTCCATTTTGCCTTCACCACAACCACCCATATCCAACATTTTCCATCCTGATAAACTCTCTCGGATCACATCTAAAGGTACCACTAAAGAAGCGACCATCCTGCATTTCAGTTCTTGTTTAATCAGCGTGTTCCTCAAACCCAAGTGCAGTACACCTGTTAATAAAGAGAATCCCATACTGCCCAGAGTCATTACCATCACGAGTAAAACAAACTGGGTGAACAATAACTGAAAGGCACGAAGGTTGCTTTTTGGGAGAAAATATCTTAAGATGAGATCGGTGAGAGCATTTCAGGATGGAAAATGAATGATATTGGTGGTCGATGTGGTGAAAGCACAATAAACACAGGTTGAAATGTGTAGTTTGCTCTGATATTGAATTTTTTGACATGCTATTTTGTTCGAGGCAGTACTTGTACAATTTTTATTCGATGACTTTCATATTTTCAGGGTCTGACACAGACATGTTGAAGTAAATCTGTGAGAATTTTGAAACAGATCGATTCACCAACAGCTGAGATACTTACTGTCAAACTTGGGGACGTTTTTATTGGGACACCCGATATAATCAAAATAAACTAGTTCTCCAAAAGAGATTCATGCTCTTTTTACAACTTACAACCCAAGAATATAAAAGTTTAAAATTTCAGTAAGAATCTACAATAAGTAAAATATAAAGCGTATAAAAGCTGTATGTACCAGTAAATAGTAAAATGCTGGAAGAAAGCGATAGTTTAGAGTCTGCTGGTCTCACTGCTTACCCCGTCGCTATCTTCTACCGTCAAGTTTATATCTTAAATAGAAATTATTACACAGTTTTATATTGATATCATCAAATTACATAAATTAGACGTAATAAGTATGTCCTTAACGTTTCTACATTTCAAATAGAAATTGTCTAAGCTTGACAGAAAACCATTAAAATTTTTTAAAGGGATTGTAAAGAGGTTTTCTAAACTTTGTATGTGTATCAGAGACAATGATAGCATCAATTTGCGCCGTTCTGAGTTTCAGTAAGATGTCTGTGGTTCTTGTAATTCCACTAAAACTATCGTTCACCACAGTGAAAGCTGCTAATAATATCTAAGGGGCCTTTGTGGAATTACAAGAACCATAGACTTCTGACTGAAAATTGGAATGGTACAAAATTGATGTCATAATTGTCCCTGATATACATACAAAGTTTAGAAATCTTTTTACAATCATTCAACCTCTAAAACAGTCATCAAAAAAACCTGTCATCCCTTTAATAATTTCTACTATTGTCTGTCAACTCTAATATCTACTATATGTCTCTAGTCTACTAAAATAATCTCCCATGATGTATTTCCATATCACAAAGTTAATAACTCTCCAGTTTATATTTTATATTTACAATCTTTCTTCTATTTACTAGGGTGTTCTAGTGTTTTTATCACATGATAGGGTGGGTGGGGCTGACAATTCACAAACACAGCTGTTTTATTTTTATTTATGTAACTGAGTAAACACCGTGCAGTGTACAATGAGGAAACTCTGCCTTGACAGCAAAGTTAGCTTACTCCAGACCTTCTTAATTAATTTTTGTAAAGGGCCATATGTATTTTATGAAAAAAATATAAGGCCCAAATAGAGCTTAGTTAGCAATGCAAGCAGAGTGTTTTAGCAGAAGGGGTCACTCTTGAGGGCCCATTATTAAGGGTGTCGCGGGCCGGATTGCCATTTGAGAAGGCCTGGCTTACTTCTTTCCAATTGCCAAATATTGAGGGATCTTAAACATCCCTGATCACTAGCACAATGGATCTTGGTTTTTTGTGAAAAAGAGTTGTGAAGGTTCAGAGATAAATGTTTGTGAATTGCAGCCCCTCTACCCTTCAATAATAGGCCTACATCTTAACAGACAATGATAATAAATATTTTATATTCTACACGAGTTGATCTGGGTTAATATACGATCTTAATACTTCATCTTATCTGCTTGATTATTTACATTTTTACAACAATAAATCACATTTCAAAAATATTTCTAAGTAAAAAATTTAGGATAAATCTAAGATTCCATATACACGTCATGCATCATCCGTTAAAAATTGAAATGGTTGAATTTTGACGATTGACGGAGACCATTTGACAGATACCGCTACTGCATATATGGAATCATACCCTCTTACTTAAACCAACAGTTTCGACTTTTAAAGCATGACGGAACTGTTTGACGCGTATATGAAATCTTAGCTTAAAGTCTGAAGTTTGAAGAGTATGCTTACAGTTAAGATACCCCTTTCATTATAAATTTTGTCAGTTTTATTGATATATCTGAAATGTGATTTCTTTATAAATTTATGCTCATCTTAATACTTATAGTTTTAAAATTTACAATCTCTATTTATTTATATACATGACTTAAACTTTCACCATGACTAACAAACATTTTAATTTGGTAATTAAATAACACAGAATCATCACATAACAAACGGCTCAAAACATTCAGATAGGAACATAATGTTCCAAAACATTACCACAGAGACTGACTGAAGTTTAAAGAACACTTAGAATTATCAGATTTTAATACTTTACACATTTAAATGTTTTTTATACAAAATATTCATTGTGTTAAGTCGATTTGATACACTTCTAGGAACATTACTATAGACATTGACTGATGTTTAAAAAACACTTAGAATTATCAGATTTCAAAACTGTACACTTTAGGTTTGAATTCAGAAAGTTTAAGTACAAAAGGTAGAAATTTTCAGATTTAAATACTGTACAAAAAAGTTAAATTTAGATTTTTAAAACACCAATAGCACTGTTGATATTTCTATATTGTACACTTAAAGTTCAATTTTAGTACAAAAGGTAAAAATGTTCCCATTTTAAAACACCATTAAAATTGCAAAGATTTCCACACTGTACAGTTTTAGACAAATTTCATATTTTTTAGTACAATAAACCATTTCCAAAATAATTTCCAGAAAAAGAAAATTTAGATTAAAAAAAAAAACACCAATAAAAACTGTTAAAATATACTGAACACTGTAAAATTCATGATTTTATTCACAGAACATTTTGAGCATATTTTTGCAACTTTACTTGCTAGCAGCTAACGTAAATCTTTCAACATGATTTTTTTTTATAACTTGGGGAGATTTAAAGATCTGAAGCCATTCTTGATAAGAAATTTGATGATATAGAATAAATTAAAACCAAAAGATTCCCAAATGAATAAATCTTTCAGTCATAAGATTAAAAAAAAAACCAAATACATAATTTTTTTTAGGAAGTTAAAGTTTTGATTTGACAGTGTTCATAAAATAATGTGATTTAAAAAATAAAAATAAAAACTTGTGATGATAAAAAATAAACATAATGTGAACCAAGTTTTAGATGTTTAAAACCAACTGGTGCAGTATATTAGGGCAGGACTGCTGATTTTAACATTTTCAACTGGAAATTTTAACGTGTGAATTAAGATCATGTACTAAATCAATCAAAATTCAAAATTATTATCTTATACTAAATTTTCCAAAATTCGTGAGAAACTCCTGAAATCTAGCTCAATTTACCCAGAAAATGACCTAAATATCAAAGTTGCAATCAGGCATTTTGAAGTCCAAATCAGACATGAATGGTTAATACAGATAAATCAACAGCCCTGTATTATGGAGAGAATATAAAAACAGACTATAGCACGGCAGACGGTCACAGATGAGTTTCTTCAGATTCTCTATTGAGGGGAGGGGGAGGAGGGGGTGGGGTAGGGCGTGACATTCGGTGTTGGTGTTTATTTAGGGTACCACCATGCTTGTCTGATAGAGGAGCAGACGGCGAAATATTCGCTTCGTCTGGTGTTAGTAAAATTTCGTCATTATTCAAACTTTCACGAGAAGTGAACAAACCTTGGCCATTTGATGCTGAATTCTGGGATTGAAGATTTGGTTGTGGAGGCGGGACGATCATTCCGCCAGTCGACGACGACCTATTATGACCTTGTGGAACAGATGGTGGTGGCGCTTTCGGCCGTTCTGGTCGTTCCGGAGGATGACTACCTTGTCGTGTAGGAAATGGTGGTCGATCTGGTATAGTAGGCCTAGCAGACGTCACTTCCTCCAAGGGATCTAACTCAGGATTTCCTGTTTCTGGTGAGGCCAGCGGCGCCCCCTGGTGTCTCGGCCATGTTTGATACTGATTGTTGGTTGGTTTGTTAACTGTGGCTGTCACGGCAACAGAATAGGGTCTGTCTGGAGGGGGAGGGGGTGCCGATTTTTTCGGCATTCGTCTTTGTACTTTCGGACTTGCTCCTGGCTGCTCTGGGCTGAAAAATCAAATGTTTTACAAAAATAAGCGTAAGCTATTGATAAACCCAAATACCAAATAAACAATATTAGCTATGTGGAATCTCTGAAAGGAATGCCAAGCTTACAAAACAAAATCCTCCCAAAAAAAAAGGATCAGCTTTATGGACTCATTGAAAGAAATGCTTAGCTAGTAAATCTAATACCAATAAAATATTTATAGCTATGAGGACTCTCTCAAATAAACCCAAATACCCAATTAAGCATTTCGAACATTTTGATATTGAGGCATTATAGCGCTATATAAATATTATTATTTATAAAAAATATAAGCTTTGTGGACTCTCTGAAAAGGAGACCACAATCATAAACAGTCAAAAAGCAGAATCGAATGTTATGGAAGGTGTTGTATTGAGACCACCGAAAGAAAATGAAAAATGAAACCTTACCTCTGATTTTCAGCCAGCAGGGTGTTCTGTAAATTCCCACTACTACCACTGGGTGAAATAGGGGCGGGGCTGACTGGTCGTACCATGGCTTGGGGGGCCAATAGATTGCTAACTTGTGACGCTAGTGTTGTCTCGGGTTCCGAGGTCCGAAGTTCTCGTGTTGTAACTGGACTCATACTGGGTGGAGTGTGTTCTCCAACGTTCTGAAAATCGATTTCTGAAATGGAAAATTAATTTTTGTTTTTAAAGAAATTTTGATAATTCTTTTTAACTTCATCTGAAATGTGAACTCAAACAAATTAAAATAAAATGATAAAAAGATATAATTTTTCTAACAAATTTGTATGATTTCTAAACATGATATGAGAATGATCAATAAATGGAGTCATTACTTTTATCCTCAATATTTTCAACTATATTTGATTCAGAAACTATTAAAGTAAATTGTTTAATACGAAATTACAAAGACCCGTATGACAAATAAATGCACTGATAGTTTCAAAAATACGAAAGGTATAGTCAAGCAGCAATATTTACTTCTGAGGCCCTTTTGTCCGATAGAAAAAATCTATCTTTGTTGTTTAAAGGGATGGATTGTAAAGTGATTTTTTAAACTTTGTATGTGTATACGGGACACTGATAGCATCAATTTACACCATTCCAATTTTCACTCCGATGTTTGTGGTTCTTGCAAATTCCACTAAAACTAACACGTTTTATGACAGTGATCTGGTATAGATCTCAACAGTATTTTCCGGTAGATTAATGTCAGTGACATCATAAAACATGTTAGTTTTAGTGGAATTGCAAGAACCACAGACATCGGAATGGCGCAAATTGATGCTATCAGTGTCTCTGATACACAAGTTTAGAAAATCACTTTAAGGTTAACTAATTAGTTATCAAAACTATACTAATCGTGGCCCTTTATCCCAAAATATCTTATGATAAAAATTGGTTGTAAGTGTTAAATTTTACATAAAAAATACCATAATTACGACAAAACTGATTGCAAGAAACTATGACATAAGGGACCTAGATGTCTAAATAAAGGCGTCAATTACGTTTTGAGTCTGAATGATCACCAATATTACTGCTTGACCCTACCTTACCCATGGTCAATTCTCACAAGCATTGACCAAGGTGATCAGAAATTTGCTTTGAGATATGCTTGAAAAACTAGTAAAAATGTGATGAAAAATGGACAAAATGCAAACTAATGTCTCTAATCAATCATGACATTCTAATTTCATTCCTGATACAAAACAAAACCAAAAAATCTCATAAAATACTAAGACACAGGCTGAGTAAATTGAATCAACTACTCTAAATATTCCTGATAGATTTGCACCATTTCAATTTCAGCCAAGCATCTGTGATTCCAGCAATTCCACTTAACTAAGAGTTATATGCCCTCAATAATATTTAGGGAACTTTTGCAAATAGTGCACTAAAAAAGTTTAGTTAAAGTGGAATTGCAAGAACCGTATAAGTCTGAATGAAAATTGCAATGGTGCAAATCCCTTTATTTCTGATTAGACCATTTCAGAATTTAATAAATGTACCTAAACAGGAAAGCTGATTTGATTTTAAAACCTTTTTCAACTGATACGGCAAAAATTAAGGCAACAATATTCCTTAATTCTTAAAAATAGGTAATTCAATTTACTCCAGCCCATAAAAAAGTTCTAGATATCTGGAAGTGAGAAAGTGAGGTAAAAAAAAATGAAAATAATTTTTTTTTTGTGAAAATCAAGAAAGTGAGCAAAGAATTTGAAAATTTAGCAATAGACTTTGTGAAAAAAGTTCAGGAAATTCAAGTGTTATGATATATAAAAATATAAAATTTTAGAAAAAGAAAATTGCCAACCAAAAATATTTTTTTTTTAATAAATTTTATCTAAAGTTAAAATATTCTTTATATCTTAAATGGATTGTAAAGCGTATTTCTAAACTTTGTGTGTATATCGGGGACACTGATAGCAGCAATTTGCACCATTCCAATTTCCATTCAGACGTCTCTGGTTCTTGCCATTCCACTAAAACTAGCACGTTTTATGACGTCACTGACAGTGATCTGCAGTTATCGATAGTACCTTCCGGTAGATCAATTTTAGTGACGTCATAAAACGCGTTAGATTTATTGGAATGGACATTGGAATGGTGCAAATTGATGCTATTAGTGTCCTCGATTACACATACAAAGTTTAGAAAACCACTTAACAATCTCTTTAAGTTAAAGTAGTAATAGATTTCAAATTGAGATATTTCACACTTTTAAATTTCTAAAACTTCATCAAGACAACATCAATAAAAAGTTCGATCAGCAAAATTAAGAAATTAACATTTCACAACAATTAAAGTAATTTGGCAAGTCAGTGGCAGTCAGAAATCGTATAAATACAAATATTTAAAAAAAACATGCGAAGCACAACAGAAACGCAGAACAAAAATTAGCCTTTACAAGTTGACAAAGTTTCACAAAGCAAATTAATTCTTCGAAAGCAAAATAAAAAAGTCCCAAAATGCCCCAAAAGCTTAGAGAAGGAAGCAAGCAAAGGGTGACAAAAGGCACGGAACACTCTGATTGCAAAATATCACTGAGAGGAAAATTAATTCTACTGTTTTCATTGGATAAAATCTAATATAAAAAAAAAAAAATGCGTCAAATGAAGAAAATTTGGAATCAAAGTTATTCTGGTAGCAACAGATCGAAATTCAAGAAACAATTTCTAAAAAGCTGTTATTAATTTTTTTTAAATGATCATGGAAATATTAAGGTCAAAGTTCAAAGTTCAAGGTTGTGTAAAGGCAGACGTCTAATTCTAAAGTTTTAAGTTAAAAAAAAACAAACTACACAAATAGCAAAATAAAATTAAAATGCCCGAAACATAACGAAACCAAAAATGGAGCCCCACATCTACGAGAAACTACGGTTACCAGACTCAGAATGTTTCTAACCTTTCTCAGAGGTCATTTGATGACCTTCACCTTTCCCTTTACTTTCTTCCTTCGTATCCCCAAGGCTGGTGTTTGGGACAATGATGGGAGGAGTAACCTCCCCGTGGGATGAATTTCTGGAGGTGATAGGAGGCGAAGCAGGCGTGTGATGAAAATTATCATCGCGAACCGCCTGAACTTTGCTAAAATAATCTGACCATGACCCTGTATTTGACCCCAGCGACTGCAGGGCTGTGACCGTACTATAATAATCTGAATGGAAACTTTTATCAACTTGTGTAGGCGGAACTGAGCGGGATCGGGGAGAACTGCTCCCTGATTGGTTAATATATCTAATTGGCGATTGGTTAGAAATGCGATTAGTCCGAGAACTATTTCTGCTATTAATAGATTTATTTTCACCTTCTGCTGCAAATAATGAATCGTCCAATGAGAGATTGTCACATGACAGGTTATTATCCAATAGAATATCACTAGATTCACTGACACTTTCCGACCGTCTGTCACATAATAAATCACCATGGAAACTAGATTGTGAGTTGGTTGCACTTTGTGGAACTTGATTATAGAAATCTAAACGACTGTTTCTGTTTGCGCTCTGTCGACTCACGGAACGTAGCGACGGCGATTGTTCACAGTTGTTATCCTGTTCACACGTAGAACTGTTCACATTTTCCTTGGATACGGCTGGCGCTGATCCTTTCTTTGTTTTAGTAAAATCTATGTCTGGAGGGAGAAAAATTAGGAATTCTTTTTTAAAAAAAAAACTTTTTTGGCATCAGAATTACTTTTACTGTGCTTGTCATAATGACAATTTCTAAAAAATTCTGTATCTTTTCATAGCTTTGACATAAAAAAATATTCTTAAAGTGATTGTAAAGTGATTTTCTAAACTTTGTATGTGTATAAGGGACACTGATAGCATCAATTTGTGCCATTCCAATTTCCATTCCGACATCTATGGTTCTTGCAATTCCACTAAAACTAACGCGTTTTATGACAGTGATCTACCGGAAGCTACTATTGATATCTATGCAGATCACATACAAAGTTTAGAAAACCACTTTACAATCACTTTAATGCATGGGCAAGATGGTTTCAAACAATAAAAAATAAGAAATAACTAAAAAAAAAAAATATAAGATAGCTAGATCACCCAGTTAGCCCATTGAAAAATGCTGGGAAGTTGTTTCCAGACATTTGACTCAAAATTTGCTACCAAAATATACCATATGTGCCAAAAACTGCTTAATAGCATGCTAGCAAAACCCATGGCCAAAACTTCTGAATTTTAATTCATTTTGGTATCGAATCTAGCCTAAATGTGATGCTAGCTTTTGCTTGATTTTTTATGAACGCTTTAGTTAGCAATATCAAAGCGCTAAATGAAATTGAATGCAACTGTGTGAAGCTAGTTCAAAGTGACTTAAAAACTCTAAAACATGATGGTAAAAATCCAGGTCTAAGTGGAAAAAGATGTATGTTTTTGAACAAATGGTAACTTTATTTTACAAGTCGGAGCCTAAAGTTTTCTCCCGGAATTGGACACAAAACAGTTAACTATTTCAAAGTTTAGAAATCACTTAAAGGGATTGTAAAGAGGTTTTTTAAACTTTGTATGTGAATCGGGGATACTGATAGCATCAATTTGAGCCATTCCAATTTCCATTCCGACGTCTGTGGTTCTTGCAATTCCACTAAAACTAACACGTTTTATGACGTCACTGACAGTGATCTACATAGATATCAATAGTAGCTTCCGGTAGATCAATATTAGTGACGTCATAAAACGCGTTAGTTTTAGTGGAATTGCAAGAACCACAAACGTCGGAATGGAAATTGGAATGGCGCAAATTGATGCTATCAGTGTCCCTGATACACATACAAAGTTTAAAAAACCTCTTTACAATCCCTTTAAAAGAAACAGTAGGCTAATAAAAAAATATATACAACACCCTTTATTAATAACAAAAGAAAAGTCTAACAGTAATCAACATATTAATATTAAATTTAAAATGAATGAAAAGAGAACCAGGGATGTTGATTTCACCTATATTTGCCAGTCATGTTCAGCTAAATCATTGAAATATCCCAATGATGTACTTTTTTAAATATAAAATCAAGAAAGAAAGATCCATCTATATTTTACTTAGGTTCCTTGAGGATCCTTTCTCACAACTGGTCCTTAACCACACCTCTTGGCATTGATCTTTCACAGATTATCAGTACCCATTTACACCCGGGTTGACTGGAATCTGAAATCTTGCATAAAACCTAAAACATCTGGCAAATGATGACAAAAGAAATCAAATGAAGTGGATTTTTTCTGTGCTTTTGTATATCAGTACAGAGCACACGCAACACAAAATATCGGCATTAACTTTCTCTGAAATGTCTGGCAAATACTTTGAAAACAACATCCCTGGTGTGCAGTAAAAAAAGTCAATGATAAAGACAAGATAATAAACATGTACCCACCTCCGGGGAAGAAATATTCAGCGTTACTAACGACAGCCTCAATTATCGTAGACAGAGATCCCGTTGTTAACATGTTAGGACTGAAATATATAAATATTTAAAACATGGAATACATGGACAAACAATTAAAATATGTGTAGATGTAGTCAAATCAGTTAGAAATTGAAAATAACAACACCCATTTTAATTATAACCATGCACCTTCATCAATAGAGAATAAATAGCACAAAGTTGGATTGTTATTTGCTAGATTACATGTCAAATCACTCTCAAGGTAAGACAAATTCTGATGCCACGGCTAGAACTTTTCAAAGTCAACATGGTGCCTGCTTTTACCTGATATCACCTAACTCCCTCAAAAATATAAAAACTTACGCATTTTCTCCGTCTGACCAGAGTAAATTAGGTGCTATCACTATAGCGATGTTTGTTGGTGTCATTTTATTCTGATCTGAATTCTTACATAACTTTTCTAAAAACTTTATTAAATATCTGAAATAGGGGAAATAGTGTTTTAAAAAATGTTGATGAAAACGAGTATTGGGGTGAGGTCAAAATTAATTTAAATGCAGCTTTAGGTCTTACTTATTTGCAACTGTATGGACTAATAAAGTTGGCAAATGCCCATGCAGTGTTCAATTACAAAAATTTTGCCAGGATAATGACATAAGCGTACATTTATTTTCAATTCCAATTGAAGATGAAAGATATTTACCTAAAATTATTATAATTTGGAGGAGGTAACTTGTCTATAATTGGTTTTAAAGCTGGTACAATCTTCTCTTTTGGACTGAAATAATAATTAGAAACTTTGTTAATCTTAAGATTAGCAATCATATACTTTTAAAAAAGGTTAATATGGCTTCAAATATTTGAAGTAGCTTGACAAGTGCCTTATGTTAAAAGTTTTTATGATTTTTGTCTCTTTTAAATGGCCATAATACCATTTATTCTTACATTACATATGATGACGACACGTGTATCTTGTGTTGAAACGTTATATGCCTATCTGTATTAAAGAAGTGTGTTATATTCCATAATATTGTCTTGTGTTTTGCCATAAGATCTTATTTCAATTACTGCTTTACAAACCAACAACCGATCTTAAAGGAATTGTAAAGAGGTTACTTTCTTATAATATTAATGAAAATTGATAAAATAAATGTAGAACTTACAGTGTAGCAGCCTGCATGAAGTCAACATAAAGATGATAGGTTAACAATGGCTCCGGTAATTCTCGTAAATATTGTTTTAATGTTCCTAAAATAACAATAATATTATTTACAGACTTCTTATATTGAAACCCCTCAAAATACTTGTCCTGTATCAAATATTATTTTATTTCTATAACTTCTATATCCACAGATAGACTAGAGCAGGGCTTCTCAATTAATTTTTGCAAAGAGCCAAATACATTTTATGAACAAATACCCGTAGAGCTTAGCTAACATAGCGCTCATGGCGTTTTATAGGAATGGGTCACTCTTAAAGGGTCATTCTATAGGGCACCACGGGCAGCCAATCGAGAAGGCCTAGACTAGAATGTATATTTGACAAGGTCCCAATCTGATAGCTAAACAGGTGTCAACCCATGTATAATGAGTCAAATCACAGTAAATATCTGAAAATATGTACTCAATTTTAGGGTTCAAGTATAGAAAATTAAAATGAACATTATTTTACCTGCTACAGTATGAGGATCATGTCTAAATTCTTCCATATCAACTATATTAGCATCAAAACACGCCTGTAAAATAAATATTTTAATTAAAGATGGCATAACGTACAAGGACAGACCACAAGGCTATACAGTGATAAGGAGTCTATTGGTATAGTAAAATCTCATAATGTACCAACTACTGGCTTTATGAGTCGAATTTCGATATTAGAAAAACAAATTATGAATGATTTATGTTTATTGTCCCATGTGTTAAAACTACTATCTTCTAAACAATATACTATCTTCTATGTCTGCAAAAGGGGAATATGAGGTCCAGTCTCAGTCTATGCCTGGATTAACAATATATTTTGAGACAAACAGTTTTAAGTCTAACTGAGCCCTACTCACCTTTAACTTTTTAAGTTTAGAAGCAGCACCAGCAATTCTGAATAATCCCTGAAAAAAAAACCAAATATTCCACTTTAAAATTTAAAATAATTTGAAGAGGTTTTCCCAACATTTTATGTGTATGATATGACAAACTGATAAAATGAATTTGTAGACTACAAAGTGGTTCTGTTGTTTTTGTTATTCCACTAAAACTAATTGTTTATCACCTCACTATTGTAAAGCCCTTAACATATCTTAATCCCAAAAATGTTTGAGATTAAGATATGTTCTTGCTAGACGAGACAAATAAAGAAACAGCTTGAATTTTAGATGATTATCAAGTAATTGAGTAGCCAAAAAGTTTCCAACCCATGAGCACCTACCTCCTCATTCATCCCAGTATAAAGTAACGTTACAACACACGCCTCTAACACCACGGCTATATCTCTCCCCGTTACACGTAAATGTTCTTCTAAACAATTACCAAATACTGGCTTAGTCGGGTTATTTTCTATAAACAGATAAATGTGAATTTAATAATGAATATTTACATTTTATTGTCACGCGCTACAGTGAACCCTTGTGAAAATTTTGCATTCATTTACAGATGAACGCAAAATTCTAGAGTGATCTCCCGTGACGTCGCTAAACAAAATCTTCCCTAACAACGTAGATTGCGGCGTATGAATACACACCATCATTATTTTAAGAATAGACAAATGATGGATCAAAAATCGGCTTGGGTACACTAAGAAATCGAAAAAAAAAGATATTTTGAACTTATTTGAAATGAAATAAAGTCTCTTTTAGGACAAACGATACATATAAAAATCGTAGACGTCGACTATTTGAGTGATCTGCCTTGACGATCTCCTTCTTTGACGTCATTCAAGTTTTGACGTCATGTAAATTGACAGGAGTTCTGTTGCCGATTTCGTTCCCAATTTTCTTACATTTGTAACTATATTATAGCCATTAAAGCTATAAATTTACCACTAAAATATGGTAAAAGATACCCGAACTCTACCGAATGTAAATATAAGGATTGAATGCAGATTTTTTTTGCGTTCATTGGGTGATGAACGCCGAATTTTCACATGTTAAACCTGACATGAATGGCTTCGCCATTCATTCGATTTAACACGTGAAAATTCTGCGTTCATCACCCAATGAACGCAAAAAAATCTGCATTCAATCCTTAATTAAAAGGTTACACAAAACTCGTGAAAGATATTTAAGCATAGGCAAGAAAGATTAGAAAAAAAATGGAAGATCTATGCAAAGCTATTTTGGCAAAACAAACCAGGATGGAGTCTACTTTTTGATAAGGGAGCATAGATCGAACAACGCTGTTTGTTTTGAATACCCTGAACAATTTGATCAAAAATAGTCTTTGCTTACCAATTGCACGTTGCATTTTGGGTATCACAGCTTGGATGGCTTGTAAGGCTTTTTCATGGTATGCAGCCTGGGCTTCTACCAGCTGAAATTATAACATACGTATTCATAATAAAATCTCTTTCCAAGAAAGGGTATGGATTTAGGTGGAGAAGTGGGGAATGCATTTCCCCCGTGAACTCAGAAGGGAGGGACGAAAGGGTTATCCATAATTAAAGAAAGAATTATTTTAAACTTACCGATAAAAGTTTTTGACTGTGTTCTGTTTCTTTCGCTATAAAATTTGACATTTCTATCGCTAAACTATCCTGAAATGTACAAAAAAATTTTGTTCTGTTTGAATGTTATTAAGATTAGCATTAAATTTTTTGGAGACCTTGGAGTTATCTTCACTCATAATTACAGTCCACCCAGCAGTACATGGGAACGAAAAATCTGGGAAAGCTTAATGCTAAGTTTGGTCAAGGGACAAGTTAGAATTCAAGATCCTTTTGAAGTTGCGTTCCACATAAAAAAAGTAGTCTCTTTCTTTTGAACTAAAAGTTTACCAGGCTATTTTAGTACCTTTACATATTCTACTTTCGATTCCGCTTCCTCCAACTCTTCCTTGATCTGATCAACTTTAGCAGACGCGTTGGCCATGTTGGTTCCAGGGAGTTGAGACTGACGTACAGCAGTTGTATGTCTGAAATGTAAAGGTTATGATTTTATTTATTTATATTGAAGATATAGGTTTAGTTAAGCTAAGCACAGAAAATATTAGTGTGGAAGGGTTTCATTTTAAGAGACCGCAAAGAGTAACCTAAAATTTCAAGATTATGAAATATCATAATATGATTTGATTCAAGAATCTTTGAGATAAATCTTAATTTAGCTATTCATCAGATAAGATTGGATCAAAGGTGTTTTTTGGACACTGTGATACTGCTTAAATTTTGAAATCAATAAATAAGGAAGAAATTCTAAACAAATTTGTATATATAACTGTTGTTTTTAGGAACTGGATATTTAGAAGTGGAAATTGTCTACCTACCTTCCTTTAGCAGAGTCCATATCTAACGTTGTTTTAGTTAAATGTTTTCTGGCTTTTAATATAGCTGGTAGATCAACCTACAAACAAACAATAATAATATCAAAATAGTAATTTACTGTTGGGAGAAAAGTAGTTTTCATATAACAAAATCCGCTAAGCTACCCAAGAGTAATGTGTTTCATTCTCCTGGTTTTCACAAACGTGCATAGTAAATTTGAGCACATCCAACTGACATGAATCCAGAAAGGGTATATAATTATTTCCCATCCAATATTCAAATTATTTTTGAATAACAACCATATTCCAACATTATATGTCAAAAATTTTTTTACAGAACAATTGTGTGTTTGGGAATGAAAGTTACTAGGTCTTGTTCCATAAAAAAACTATCAAATTTAGAAAATAAATTGTAAACTTACATCAAAAATAGACTGTAGAGGACCCAGGACATCTTTTTCTATATTTATTTCATATTGTAACTGTTCTCTAGCCAGATTATTCTGAGCCTCACCACATAGTTGACAGATCTGACTAGAATTAGAAAATACATCACAATATAAAGAGGGGATGTTTTCAATTTACAGTTGAGAAATTCATTATTCAAATAACAAATTGTTACACTATGGCATGCATAGTTCTATATTAGGACAAAAGTTGATTGGAAAATTGAGTGTTAGTCACAGATTCACAAAATTTTTATAGATTTATATAGCTAAATCTTTTATCTCTCTTCAATGACATCTTTCTTATGATCTCAAAGTAATGCATTAAAATTTTTTATAAGAGACTTGTGATAAGGACATTGGGTCGACATTCGGAAGTACTGAATGGGGCATCTTTCTTGAGAAGAATTTGCGGCCACTACTTGTGACAGGGCATGCATATGAGTACCTGTCCAAGTCATACGTCAATTGTACAAAAGAATTCAGACACAAAATATGATCACTAAAGTATTTATTTAAGCCAGGCCTTCTCAATTAATTTTTGTAAAGGGCCAAATGCATTTTGTGAAAACAATATAAGGGCCAAATAGAGCTTAGATAGCATGGCCGGATTTGGCCCTCGGGGCGCCATTTGAGAAGGCCTGATTTAAGCGATAAGACTTACCCTAGTAAAGATTCTGTCCCAGTACCAAGTAACGCGGAAGCTTCGTTTAAACAATGGGCTAGGGACGTCTCTGGTAATTTTTTCTACAAAATAAAAATAAAAACTTTTGTTTTTGGAAGGGAATGAAAAAACATGTACACACACACAAATGATGCAAAAATTATTTCTTTTGGTTATTCATAACTATGTTAAATGTTTCCTTAGAGAATATAATTCACGTAAATTACCATGAAATTGCAGTCAATTATTGTATTGTAAATAGCACCGGGCAGTTGTGGAATTTTTGGGGCTGAATTGAGCAAATAAGGAGAAAAACACTGCTGTTTATACAAAGTTGGGAATTTTTCAAACATGAACTGCTGGCCTCCCTTCTCTCTTTGCTTATTTTGGACAATAATGCCTATGATAAACTGATATATTTTTACTTGAACTAAAAGAGTTTAAAACCTACCAATCGTTTCTCCACCGTATCTCCCTGGGCCTGGAGACCAGAACTGAGTTTTTTGGAGATATTTTGACATACTTGTTTTACAATCTCAACTCTTTTTTCTATCGTCAATAAATCTTCCGTTAAAACTTCAGACCTCTCAGATCTGGAATATAAAAATATAACATAAATTGAAATACAGGAATCTACTCAAATTAGGGGTTATACCTGGGATTCCTTTACCCGGAAATTCCCGGGATTCCCACAGTTTCTGGCGAGTACTCATTCCTGGAATGGGAACATAGATTTGTTCACGTTTATTTCACCATTGAAAGACAGTGGAAAATCCTTACATCCGGTACCGGTAGCTCTTAAGTTGAAATTGAGTCCCGGGAACAGCATAATATCCAGGAATGCTGCAAACCCCAACTCAATAAGGTTTTCTTTGTGATTGAGGTCTTTTCTCCCTATCTTGAAGAATAGAAGTCAGATTCATTCAGTTTTGTAGTTTTTAAAAGACAATGCCCCTTTTGGGGTGTTTTTATTGTATATGTGATGTGAAAAGAAATGTTTTTATACTGGTACACTTTTTACAAGAAATGTCTTTATTTTGATCTCATTTTTTTAGAGCATGACATGAATATTTCTAAGAAATACTACCAGATATAAAGAAAAACACACAAGGAATTCAGTTCAAAGCCATCTCACGACTTTGACAGTTTAACTTTTTTTTAAGAGTATGAAATTTCGAAGAAATACATGTGAGAGGAATTGTGTGAATTCAATAAAAAGGTAATTTAGTTATATTGAGTGTATCTGACAGGTTGGTAATTAACGTAGCGATATTTCTACTCTCAAACCAGATCTGATCGGAATATTGGTGAACTTTATTAACAGATCAATATAAAACATGAGACTTCACCTAGGGTCCAAATAGCTTCATTAAACATATACATGGTATATTCTGATATTTCTACTCTCAATCCAGATCTGATCAGAATATTGTTTACTCTTATTTTATTCATGAAAAATAAATCAATAGCCATGGGTTCAATTCGGGTCCAAATAGCTTCATAAAACATATATGGTATAATTTCTACTCTCAATCCAGATCTGATCAAAATATTATTTATCTTATATTGATCCATGGGTTTAGTGAGAAAATGAAATGATATAGAGTTTTAAGTCCTACAATTCTGCATATGAGCAGTGTGCAATGAGGACAATTTTCCAGGACAGTGACTTTAGTCTAACCCCTTGATATCCAACATTTGAGGAATCTTAAACATGCACAGAGGCAGAACACAGTCACTCAACTGCCAACACAGTTTAACAAATTCATGACCGAAGATGGTTCAAATGTCATTCGCAACTAATAATTCCTCAAAAACCTAATTTTACGGAAACTTTAATGACCTAATATCCGTTATTTACAATTTTTATAAAACTTTATCACTTTATATACGTATTACATATTATATTTCCTTCCTGAATATAGGGGGAATAGTTCACGTGTATCATAGATGCAGTGAATGAATGATTGAATGAATGAATGAATGAATGAATGAATGAATGAATAAAAGAATGAATAAGCTTAATGAATGAATGATTGAATGAATGAATGAATGAATAAAAGAATGAATAAAAGAAAGATCTATATTTTACAAGGATAACAACTTAATTAAGTTCTGTGAGAATCCAGCTGTAACTGTACTATAGAACGAGAGTTTGTGTGAATAGACATAAATGTATGAGAAAATGCACTTAGTGAATGAATGAATGAATGAATGAATAAATGAAACATCTATATTTTACAAGGATAACAACAAAAGTTCCGTGAGGATCCATTCTCCCAGCTGTAACTGTGCTATAGAACAAGAGTATTTGTAAATAGACATAAATGTATGAGAAAATGAATGAATGAATGAGTGAGTAAATGAATGAATAAATGAATGAATGAAAAGTATAATAAACCAGTAGATAGTAAAAATCTGTGTTTAGTTGAGAGTTGTTGTTGTTTGTAATATAAAATACATTGATATTTTTGGCTTTGGCCATATTCATAGGCGCAATTGTGTGAAAGTGGTCATCCTCTTTCAATAGTCGTTCATTTTGAAAGGTCATGTGATACAGTTGAATTTTCAAAAGTGGAGTAAAATGTGCATAGTGCATGGAAGTTGTTGAGTGAGCAAGTATCCCTACATTGGCACAGCCTACTTATCCTGCATCAAATTCTCCCTTTTTAGAAGGGGGACACTTAACATTGGCTATAAAACCAGAAGATTAACACAACCCTATCCCTTTAAGCCAGTACATTGTAAGTATTATGAGTAATATACATGATGAACTTTTTCCTGTCAAACGACCAAAATGTAAATTTCAACACTTGAGTTTCCTTCCTTATAAACAAATCACATTGTTTTATTGTTGACAAATAAATAAATTACATTTCAGGGAAAACTTTAGCTAGATTTTATCTAAATCAATATTGAGTTTGTTTCTCAATTCTTAGAGAAGGAAACAAATTACCAAACTATTGATATCTTCAATTTAGATCCTGGGGCCCATGATTTTCATACGCCCATATCTCTTTATGTGGGCTTATATTGTAGTCACTCCTCTCCATGCTGTGGTCTGTCTGTCAACATTTGCTTGTAAACGCTCTTTTTTTTCAAAAAAGTTTTTGATGGATTACATATTCATAAAACAAAGATGAAGTTCAAATAAGATATCTATCGGCTGGCGAAGTAAACATACAGGGGAATGTTCACAATTGGTTCCTAAGTCTCAGGAAAGATCATTTTTAAATTGAGCTAATAAGCAGTAGAAAACAGCGACAGTCAAAATATGAGTCTTCAAAAATATGTGTATCAATGTTTGAAAATACAAATATGACTTGAATCTTCGTGAGACTACACATATAGTTCGAATAGAATGGTATATTTCAGGCCTTCTCAAATCCGGCCCGCGACGCCCTTGAGAATGGCCCCTCAAGAGTGACCCCTTCTGCTAAAAAGCTCTGTTTGCTATACTAACTAAGCTCTATTTGACCCAAATCTTTTTTAATAAAATGCATTTGGCCCTTTACAAAAATTAATTGAGAAGGCCTGGTATATTTGAAGAGATTGTGTGTTTTTTAGGTACCGTACCTTTCAGATTGAACTAACAGAGTTCTATCAACTGGTATAGTAAATATTTAGACAACAATTTGTTGTTATTTAAAGTAATACATGAATAAGTGCTGATAGATCAATAATCATAGAAATCAAATAGAATTTAAACTCAGATCATATATATAGCTAATAGGTCAAATGGTAGATATAATCTGCCTTCCACCAATACGTTTCTGTTCCATATCACTTTCAGAGAGTTTACATATTTCAATATGGTTTACACAACATCCCTTGTAGAGAGTTTACATAGTTGTAATACTGTTGACTTGGTATTGGGTTTGTCAACTTGACAACATCACTTTCGTAGAGTCTACATATCTAATAGTGCATATTTGATATTTAGGTTTATCAACTTAGCATCGATTCAGACAGTCAACTTTGCTATAATGCTTCATTATTCTAGTAGGCCTACTTTGGTTTGTCAACTCAGCATCTTTCCCAGAGCCCATGAGGCTATTTGATATTTGCTTAGCAAAAAAGATTGGCGAAATCAATCTCTCTGTCTTGGAACCCAGTTATGTATTAAGGTTTTCAAAGGAATGCCTCTCCTGTCACAGTATTTACAGGAAATGTAAATTTAAGTTTTAGGAGAGGACTAAAGGTAAATCAGATCCCCCTCCTCACCATCTGTGACAGTATTTAATACCAGTATCAATATTTATCAGGTTTCAATAGTATTAACTCTATTACTTTTATATTTCATAAAATATATACCTTACAATCATTATTATAGGGGGAAGAGTGAAATGGAGTTTTACATCCCTCTGTTTGCTTCTTACTACTCTAATTAAATTAAATAACGGAGCAGAATTTTATGTTATACTACTCCTTGATCTCTACCCCTAAATTTTGCTAAAAGATTTCTTTAATGATATCAAGTGGAATTCTTTTCCTAGCTTTTCAAAGTCGATCTTCAATACCCCAAATTTGGAAGCAGAAAAGTAGGGGTGTACAATCGATCTTTGAAGGCCATGAAGATGATATGTAATGGGATTTAATGGCTGTTCTGTATCTAGTGGTTAATTAGATAGATAAAACAAAAATTTTGTGAATTTCAATAAGTTTTACTCTGTTTAACATAAGTATTAAGATTTGAACGACATGTATTATTTCAAAAAATATATTTAATTTAACATTTTGAGTAAGAATTGATATCTATTTTCCTCATGTTTGATTTTAAATTTCAAATGTAAACATCTCAAACCTGAGAATTACGTTTAGAGTTTGACATTATTAGTTTAGCTTTAACCAAACTGGTGTTTTATTTTCGTTTTACTCCAGTTCAAATATTCAACATGCAAAAAATATATTCTGACATGAATAGTTTCATTATCAAAAACTCACGAAAAAATGTCTGCCAAATGTTTTGATCTAAATATCAAGAAAGGGGAGGAATTCGAGGGTAGATTGTGTGTTTGTGTATCGAGGCTGGCTTGTTCAGGACTCTACTATTTCATACAGGTTTGTCTATCAAAATATTTGATCACATGTCAACAAAAACTTACGCTACATTGTTTACTGAACACTGATTGGTCAATGAGAGTTATTTGAGGAATCTGATTGGATGATAGTTGTAAGATATTGACGTGTCGTGGTTAATGTCAATAAAAACAAAGTAAAATGTCCGCTATGTTTTTTAAGTTGTGTTGTATTCGACCAGTAAAGACATACCAGAAGTTAAACAAGATACTGATGAATTCTAAGTTCAATGATTGACAATGGACTGTTAATCTGTCTGGGTTTAAGATTGTGGTTTTAAACATGGAAACAAGTTTGTCTTAGTGTAAAAATAAAATAAAATTTACTATTAAAGCATCTTCCAAAACTTTCTCTATACACTTGCTTGTCCATGAAATTTTCTTAAAATGTTAATATAAAACTATTTCTGTGTCAGTGTTGTTAAGATTTTATTTGGTTAAATCATTTTTTATTTCAGAGACGAGAGTAAGAGATATTAAGATCATCTTAACTAACCTTCAGGCCTTATTCTCCCAACCTTAATACAAAAAAAATACTAAGTTTAGAAAATAGAATAATTTGGATAATAAAGCCAATCCTATAAACCTATTATTTGATCAATCAGATGAAGACCATGCTAAAATAGTTTTGAGTTTAATTTTTCTTAATAATGCCTGAAGCTTTTTCCACCTCTCCATTTTCATGTCATTCTATATTGTAATTTGTTTCCAGATCTAAACCCTAACCCAGCAGACGCGAAAGATTTGATATCAATCAATCAATCTGTTTGTTTTTGTAGATTTATTTCCAGTGTTGTGTGAGAGCGTCTGCCAGGGATTCTACGTCTGCTTCGAGCTAAATCAACCAGACGTCAATTATTCCTGGTTGGAAAACGATTTGATTCTGATTAAATATATTAAGGAGGTTAGCAAAAGGGGAAAATGATTGAACTACGTTTTACATCTACTTTTCAGTAGATTTGACTGCGCCCAATATACCCAGACATGCCTGGCCACCCCACAGGAGAGTGCACTAGTAAGAATAAAAGTAGGTAAAGACCTGCTCCCAGACCATTCAGTATAAGACCTGCTCCCCTAATGTCCATCTTCCTGGAGAGTGTATTAAACCAGAATGAAGTGGACACTAAAAGTAGGTGAAGGAAGACCCTCCCCATACCTAGTCTCCCCCCAGGGAAACAGACTGTACTGGTAGATAAAACCAGAATGGTGTAGAAAGTAAAAGAAGAAATTTCCTACCTGCCGGCATATACTGTATTAGTATAACACCAGATTGATGTAAACAATAAAAGTAGGTGAAGTCTTCCTACCTGCCCCCATATGCCTAGCCACCCCCCAGAGAAAAAGACTGTACTGATTAGTATAAAGCAGATTGATGTTAACAATAAAAGTAGGTAAAGACCCTACCGATGCCTAGCCACCCCCCAAGTATAAGTATACCACCAGATTGATGTAAAGTAAAAGTAGGTGAAGGAATGTACATGACCTAATAACAACATGATAAACTACAGTAGGTAAAACACATCTACTTAATCTATCTATACATATCTCTACATGTTATTCTATTACTCCATGTAAAATACACTCTTTTCTTAACACTTGATGGTACTACTCTTTGGAGTACACAACTATATATAGACTCATTCATTGAAGGTAATAGTTCTTGTTTTTGACCTAAGCCCTTGCTTTTTATTACATTATAATTCTAATTTATATTTAGGAAAAAAAATAACAAATATGCATATGAAGTCATGTGATTTATGTATGATTGATATAATTCCTCATGTGAAGAATTCATAAGCTGTTACCTATGTTTTGTCAAAATGCCTTTTTGGATTTCGGAGTTTGTTTTGCGATTTGGGTTGTTTATACTTGGTTTCTTTATTTATTATTTAGTACACATAGCTAATAATGTATATTTGGAAAATAGGTATGTATGCAATTCTGAGTGCACAGGTTTGTCAATTCAGAACCCCTTTTCAGAGAGTGCACATAGATAATAATAAATTTATTGTAGTATATTTGTAACACAATGTATTAACAACACACCCCTTTCTATAGTGTTTTTATCTCCAATACTTATTAAAGGTCATAGGTCAAAAATAGTGGGAGGAGATCACGATTTACTATACACGTATTATAATTGTTTCAGTCTTGTATTTATTTTTACAAGTGACTATCGCCTCCAGTTGTTATACAATCTAAACAGCTGACTGAACTGATGCCAATTTCATAAAAACTGAACAATAATTAACCTATGTCTTACACCGGAACCCTTGCTCCCCCTCCCCATCTCCACCCCCTATAATGAAATAATGTCAGTGCGGCACTTAGATTGCCCTAGGAGCCCCCCCCACCCCCCCTCTCAATTCAAGCCACTTTTCAATGCTATTCTTGGTTTTGTCATGTCTTATAAGATGCTAATTTGATATTGCTTGTACAGATTTTTATATATACTTGTGTACCATTATTCATTATAAAACAGATTCTCTCTACTCTCTTGCCACATTGAGTTCAGATTTTGATCTGCATACCACCTGATGTGTAATAATGAAGACTGGAATTAATACGAAACAACAAGTGGTATATCAACCAACTGGTATCTTGCATTATAACTTCATCGAAAACTTTATTATACAAGTGGTTGCCTAGCAATATACGCCCACTTACACTACATAAATTGTCAATATATCAAGGAATGTTACTATCTTAATTTTTGTTGGATGGTGTTCAGATTTGAATTCATCCAATATTTTGTTAATATAAAGCATCTAATTTCATAACTAATAAAACTCCGTAAATATTAGTTGAATCGATCCGGAATACAAATTTGTCCAAGATTTTATGGATATTATCCTACACACAAAAGTTTATTAAATTCCTACCACAACTGTGGTCTCTATCATGTTCACAAGTCATTTTTAACATATTTTGGGTGTAAAACTCCGTGAATTTTAGTTGAATCGATCCGGAATACAAACTTGTCCAAGATTTTATGTATATAATCCTACATACAAAATTTTATTCAAATCCAACCAAAACTGTGGTCTCTATCGCGTTCACAAGCCAATTTTAACATATTTTGGGTGTAAAACTCCTTGAATTTTAGTCAAATCAAACCCAAATTCGAACTTGTCCGAGATCTTATGAATATAATCCTACATACAAAATTTTATTCAAATCCAACCAAAACAGTGGGCTCTATCGCGTTCACAAGCCATTTTTAACGTATTTTGGGTGTAAAACTCCATGAATTTTTGTAGAATCGAACCCAAATTCGAACTTGTCCGAGATCTTATGAATATAATCCTACATACAAAATTTTATTCAAATCCAACCAAAACTGTGGTCTCTATCGCGTTCACAAGCCATTTTTAACATATTTTGGGTGTAAAACTCAGTGAATTTTAGTCGAATCAAACCCAAATTCGAACTTGTCCGAGATCATATGAATATAATCCTACATACAAAATTTCATTCAAATCCAACCAAAACTGTGGTCTCTATCGCGTTCACAAGCCATTTTTAACATATTTTGGGTGTAAAACTCCATGAATTTTAGTCGAATCAAACCCAAATTCGAACTTGTCCGAGATCTTATGAATATAATCCTACATACAAAATTTCATTCAAATCCAACCAAAACTGTGGTCTCTATCGCGTTCACAAGCCATTTTTAACATATTTTGGGTGTAAAACTCCGTGAATTTTAGTCGAATCAAACCCAAATTCGAACTTGTCCGAGATCTTATGAATATAATCCTACATACAAAATTTCATTCAAATCCAACCAAAACTGTGGTCTCTATTGCGTTCACAAGCCAATTGTGGACCGACGGACCGACGGACGGACAGGGGCGACGGCAATATACGACCACATTTCAATGTGGGCGTATAAAAACAGATTCATTCTACTCCCTGATCATATTGAGTTCTGATTTTTATGTCTATGCCACTTGTTGTGTAAGAAAACCTTGAATTGATGTAGAAACGTATCTAATAGTGCTGGGTATTGCCAACCATCCCACATAAAATGACAAAATTTAACGCATTTTACTATATAACTTTATTATAAAACAGATTCATTCTACTCTCTGACCATATTGAGTTCTGATTTTCATATTTATACCACCTGCTGTGAAAGAAACATAGAAACAACAAATGGTATAGCAACCTGTACTAAACAAAATAACTTCATTATAAACACAGAAACAACCTGTTATAACTTCATAAATTAGCTAGAGAAGAGAATTATAATACAGATAGTCAATATACTCTCAATAGGATAGAGATAGAAAGATAGAGAGAGATAAACAGATAGAAATATTAGAATGGCATCTGTTATCAGTAGATAAAAACTCTCTTCTTGTTTTATAGTTCATAAAAATATACACACACAGATATAGATAACCTGATATATAGAATGAATGAATGAATAAACAGATTAACAAGAATACAATAAATGAATGATTGAAAATGAATGATGGATGACTGCCTAAAATCTTCAAAATCATAAATGGCAGCAAGCAAAAGCAAGATTTGTAACTTTGAAGGAAATGCATGCACCTAATAGTTAATAACTAGATGATTGTAGTTCATATTTCTTGAATAACACAAAGAAGGGATCAAAGTTATTGTATTTTGTAATTCTTGTGACCTAAATGTCCCAAGAGAGAAGTGACATATGTCTCATTATCAATGAGTTTAATTAGGTTAATTTTAGATAATACTTCGCTAGTTCGTTAGCTTAGATAATTAATAAGAGACAACACCTTAAAATATTGTAGTCTACTTGGAATCTGTCTGTGTGTTGTTGCGATTTCTGGCGATAAGAAATATAGAATTTGTACAGGTTTTTCTATCAATAACTAATAATTAAATACCAAAGTTTTATTTCCAAGGTTAATTAGTACAGTAATTAACCTTCGTTATCAAATATGACCCAATTAATAGTCGATTTACGATGATGAATGGTTTTAACTCAAACTACAAATGTAGGTATCTGATTACATAGTAGTGGTGGTAGTTCAGTTTGAAGCAGATTATTATGCTTACTCTTTTTGACAAGCTAATAGCTACAGGGGGACATGAGGCTGTGGATTTGATAAGCAGAATTGTCTTGCTTGTCAGGGGCTCGTTTCTCAAAAAGTCTAACAATTAAAAATTGTCCTATGTGTGGAATTATTCATTGCAAAATGCCAAACTTACAATAAAATTTATCGTAAGATTTTTTGAGAAACGGGCCCCAGAATTCTACAATACAACAGAAACTTTCTTAGTCATGGGAAAGATGAGACGTAATCTAAATGATACAACATGAAAAAAATTTATTGAATCATATTAACACAAGTTTATCATTTTTCAATCAAGGATGTTCCCCTATTTGACAAAGGATATGTGACATCATTTTTTTTTACCTTTTAAGACAAGTCAACAGTGTTGATGATTCAAATATATAGTAAATACACCACTTATTAGATCATCTTTACAATGTCAAGCTATTACAAACTTGGCAATCTTCGTTGATGTCATTAGGCACTTTTTTCTTGATTGTAAATGAAGCGATTGGATTAGATTGTATGCTAGCGCTTACATCCAATGAAAGAACTCACATGCATTTATGAGTGTACCGTACAATTCATCAAATCCCTACATTTACAAACATGTGTGATACAAGAAAGAGTCCAAAAGTAAAAGATGACGTTAATAATACCTACATAGTGAAGGTTGAGTTCCTAACCCACTGATGTCAGAACCCTCTAAAAATTTACACTGAATTTGAAGAATGTTATATTTCAGAGCCCCCCTTTCTCTAAATCCTGGATCCGACCCTGAATAATATCAAGTTTTTAAACAGAGTTTGTAATACCTTGATATAGTGAAGATAGAGTGTCTAATGATGTCAAGATATTAGACAGAGTTTGTAATACCAAGTTTTTAAACAGAGTTTGTAATACCAAGTTTTTAAACAGAGTTTGTAATACCTTGATATTGTGAAGATAGAGTACCTAATGATGTCAGGGTATTAGACAGAGTTTGTAATACCTTGATATAGTGCAGATAGAGTACCTAATGATGTCAGGGTATTAGACAGAGTTTGTAATACCTTGATATAGTGCAGATAGAGTACCTAATGATGTCAGGGTATTAGACAAAGTTTGTAATACCTTGATATAGTGCAGATAGAGTACCTAATGATGTCAGGGTATTAGACAGAGTTTGTAATACCTTGATATAGTGCAGATAGAGTACCTAATGATGTCAGGGTATTAGACAGAGTTTGTAATACCTTGATATAGTGCAGATAGAGTACCTAATGATGTCAGGGTATTAGACAAAGTTTGTAATACCTTGATATAGTGCAGATAGAGTACCTAATGATGTCAGGGTATTAGACAGAGTTTGTAATACCTTGATATAGTGCAGATAGAGTACCTAATGATGTCAGGGTATTAGACAGAGTTTGTAATACCTTGATATAGTGCAGATAGAGTACCTAATGATGTCAGGGTATTAAACAGAGTTTGTAATACCTTGATATAGTGCAGATAGAGTACCTAATGATGTCAGGGTATTAGACAAAGTTTGTAATACCTTGATATAGTGCAGATAGAGTACCTAATGATGTCAGGGTATTAGACAGAGTTTGTAATACCTTGATATAGTGCAGATAGAGTACCTAATGATGTCAGGGTATTAGACAAAGTTTGTAATACCTTGATATAGTGCAGATAGAGTACCTAATGATGTCAGGGTATTAGACAAAGTTTGTAATACCTTGATATAGTGCAGATAGAGTACCTAATGATGTCAGGGTATTAGACAGAGTTTGTAATACCTTGATATAGTGCAGATAGAGTACCTAATGATGTCAGGGTATTAGACAGAGTTTGTAATACCTTGATATAGTGCAGATAGAGTACCTAATGATGTCAGGGTATTAGACAAAGTTTGTAATACCTTGATATAGTGCAGATAGAGTACCTAATGATGTCAGGGTATTAGACAGAGTTTGTAATACCTTGATATAGTGCAGATAGAGTACCTAATGATGTCAGGGTATTAGACAAAGTTTGTAATACCTTGATATAGTGCAGATAGAGTACCTAATGATGTCAGGGTATTAGACAGAGTTTGTAATACCTTGATATAGTGCAGATAGAGTACCTAATGATGTCAGGGTATTAGACAAAGTTTGTAATACCTTGATATAGTGCAGATAGAGTACCTAATGATGTCAGGGTATTAGACAGAGTTTGTAATACCTTGATATAGTGCAGATAGAGTACCTAATGATGTCAGGGTATTAGACAAAGTTTGTAATACCTTGATATAGTGCAGATAGAGTACCTAATGATGTCAGGGTATTAGACAGAGTTTGTAATACCTTGATATAGTGCAGATAGAGTACCTAATGATGTCAGGGTATTAGACAGAGTTTGTAATACCTTGATATAGTGCAGATAGAGTACCTAATGATGTCAGGGTATTAGACAAAGTTTGTAATACCTTGATATAGTGCAGATAGAGTACCTAATGATGTCAGGGTATTAGACAGAGTTTGTAATACCTTGATATAGTGCAGATAGAGTACCTAATGATGTCAGGGTATTAGACAAAGTTTGTAATACCTTGATATAGTGCAGATAGAGTACCTAATGATGTCAGGGTATTAGACAGAGTTTGTAATACCTTGATATAGTGCAGATAGAGTACCTAATGATGTCAGGGTATTAGACAGAGTTTGTAATACCTTGATATAGTGCAGATAGAGTACCTAATGATGTCAGGGTATTAGACAAAGTTTGTAATACCTTGATATAGTGCAGATAGAGTACCTAATGATGTCAGGGTATTAGACAGAGTTTGTAATACCTTGATATAGTGCAGATAGAGTACCTAATGATGTCAGGGTATTAGACAAAGTTTGTAATACCTTGATATAGTGCAGATAGAGTACCTAATGATGTCAGGGTATTAGACAGAGTTTGTAATACCTTGATATAGTGCAGATAGAGTACCTAATGATGTCAGGGTATTAAACAGAGTTTGTAATACCTTGATATAGTGAAGATAGAGTACCTAATGATGTCAGGGTATTAGACAGAGTTTGTAATACCTTGATATAGTGCAGATAGAGTACCTAATGATGTCAGGGTATTAGACAGAGTTTGTAATACCTTGATATAGTGCAGATAGAGTACCTAATGATGTCAGGGTATTAGACAAAGTTTGTAATACCTTGATATAGTGCAGATAGAGTACCTAATGATGTCAGGGTATTAGACAGAGTTTGTAATACCTTGATATAGTGCAGATAGAGTACCTGATGATGTCAGGGTATTAGACAGAGTTTGTAATACCTTGATATAGTGCAGATAGAGTACCTAATGATGTCAAGATATTAGACAGAGTTTGTAATACCTTGATATAGTGCAGATAGAGTACCTGATGATGTCAGGGTATTAGACAGAGTTTGTAATACCTTGATATAGTGCAGATAGAGTACCTAATGATGTCAGGGTATTAGACAAAGTTTGTAATACCTTGATATAGTGCAGATAGAGTACCTAATGATGTCAGGGTATTAGACAGAGTTTGTAATACCTTGATATAGTGCAGATAGAGTACCTAATGATGTCAGGGTATTAGACAAAGTTTGTAATACCTTGATATAGTGCAGATAGAGTACCTAATGATGTCAGGGTATTAGACAGAGTTTGTAATACCTTGATATAGTGCAGATAGAGTACCTAATGATGTCAGGGTATTAGACAAAGTTTGTAATACCTTGATATAGTGCAGATAGAGTACCTGATGATGTCAGGGTATTAGACAGAGTTTGTAATACCTTGATATAGTGCAGATAGAGTACCTAATGATGTCAGGGTATTAAACAGAGTTTGTAATACCTTGATATAGTGCAGATAGAGTACCTAATGATGTCAGGGTATTAGACAGAGTTTGTAATACCTTGATATAGTGCAGATAGAGTACCTAATGATGTCAGGGTATTAGACAGAGTTTGTAATACCTTGATATAGTGAAGATAGAGTACCTAATGATGTCAGGGTATAAGACAGAGTTTGTAATACCTTGATATAGTGCAGATAGAGTACCTAATGATGTCAGGGTATTAGACAGAGTTTGTAATACCTTGATATAGTGCAGATAGAGTACCTAATGATGTCAGGGTATTAGACAGAGTTTGTAATACCTTGATATAGTGCAGATAGAGTACCTAATGATGTCAGGGTATTAGACAGAGTTTGTAATACCTTGATATAGTGCAGATAGAGTACCTAATGATGTCAGGGTATTAGACAAAGTTTGTAATACCTTGATATAGTGCAGATAGAGTACCTAATGATGTCAGGGTATTAGACAGAGTTTGTAATACCTTGATATAGTGCAGATAGAGTACCTAATGATGTCAGGGTATTAGACAGAGTTTGTAATACCTTGATATAGTGCAGATAGAGTACCTAATGATGTCAGGGTATTAGACAGAGTTTGTAATACCTTGATATAGTGCAGATAGAGTACCTAATGATGTCAGGGTATTAGACAAAGTTTGTAATACCTTGATATAGTGCAGATAGAGTACCTAATGATGTCAGGGTATTAAACAGAGTTTGTAATACCTTGATATAGTGCAGATAGAGTACCTAATGATGTCAGGGTATTAGACAGAGTTTGTAATACCTTGATATAGTGCAGATAGAGTACCTAATGATGTCAGGGTATTAAACAGAGTTTGTAATACCTTGATATAGTGAAGATAGAGTGTCTAATGATGTCAGGGTATTAGACAGAGTTTGTAATACCTTGATATAGTGCAGATAGAGTACCTAATGATGTCAGGGTATTAGACAGAGTTTGTAATACCTTGACATTATGAAGGAAGACTAGTAGTAAACAAATGATGAACAGTGAGTCAATCATAAGGTTGAATGAATCAGTCTCAGTTGCATTTTTTATTTCACAATAGAAACTTGATCTACATCACAATGAAATAATCATCTTTAAACATTGCTTAGTTTTAAGGTATTATCATCATCAATAAAAAGAGGTTATCTTTTCAATAAGCTTACAGGAGTTAAAGGGAATGTTCAGCTATTCTGAAAATCTATTTGGTCTTGAACTTATGTAAATAGCCTTCAGAATTACAGGAACTGACAAAAAATTGCCCAATGTTTTGGATATACATCCCTATTAGGAAATTACTATATTTATAATTTTTTTAGGTTAAACCCAACAGCAATATGAGCTTTAGTAGATATGATTGATTATTTAGAAGTTAAAGTTTACTTTTGTATTTCTCATATTCTTGTTGTTGTCATGCAAAATGAATGACATTTCACACCATCCAAGACTTCTGATATGTCAGCTTGTTTGGGGGAGTTGGTGGGAAACACAAATAACTATATTTATAAATTGACCTATAGTAGATTCTTATGTTATGTTATGTTATGTTGTAACACTGTAAGAGAATAGAACTAGTATGTTATGTTGTAACACTGTAAGAGAATAGAACTAGTGAGTTGAAATCCCTGAAGACCTAGAACCTGATAAACTGAGATAATTCTATACAATAAACTTTTTATTGGAATAATGATACATCAAACACAATAGATAGTTATAATCACGCATCATCTTCGAAATGTCGAGGTATTATGATCATCTCTGATGACTTCACATCATTAGACGCTCCATGTCTGATGAGTTCACATTATCAAGAGCATTAATTTCATCACAGAAAATAATAAAGGCTAGCAAAAACAGCTAACCGCATTCCTTGATAAATTGAAAGGTATGCAGTCATGTTGTATTAAAGGGATTGTAAAGAGGTTTGTATGTGTATCAGGACACTGATAGCATCAATTTGTACCATTTCATTTTCCATCCGACCTCTGTGGTTATTGCGATTCCACTAAAACTAACACTTTTTATGACGTCACTGACAGTGATCTGCGTAGATATCAATATAGTTCCAGGTAGAGAACCTCTTTACAATAAACGTCTTTTTGTTCAGAGCTTTGATTGGCTACATTTGCAATCCATTCCATTCTACATTTTCAACTTCAGTGACGCAAGAAAAGTGCCTAATGTTAACAAGATCTATTCGTAAAGGTTTGACACTAAAGATGTAATGTGATGTCATGGTATAGAACAGAGTTTGTTATACCTTGACACTGTGAAGATGACAGTAGAAAGAAGTAATAGACACTAGTAATCTTGACTAGTTCATAGCAATACATTATGTTATATAATATAATCAATAGAGTTAACCTGATACACTCAGCTCTAATAATCTATCCTCAGACTCACAAGTCAAACACACAATATTTTTATTATTTTAATAGTCAGGGATGCATTCCCTTTTTAAAAGACATACGTCCATACGTAGGTTTTCTTTGTATGTGATGCGGGTCGGAGGGAAAAAATGACCAGTTGGTTGGGCTGATAACGAATAGAGGCCCGGTGTGTAATGAGTTGCTCACAAATAACCCTGTTTTTATTTGTAAAAGTAAGCAAGTTCTACTGCGATAGTGTACAAATCCCAAAGTTTTTTCTTGATCTCTCGTCTCCTCCTCCCTTTTGAATCAGCCACTGTAAGAGTAAGCATGCCCTAAAGCTACAGTTAACAGAGTATGTCCCTGTTAGTGTCAACTAGTATTTTAACAATCTATACCGTTTCTATTTCAACTATAACTATACTATGTGCTGTAAGAGTAAGCAAGCCCTGAAGCCATATGTCAGTGTCAACAAGTATTTTAACAATGTGATTAATTGACAGGTAATTAATTAACTAGGTCGTTAAGATTATGTTTAGATTATCTAACATCCTCTCCTTCTAATCCATCATTATCAACTTCTTTCATTTTATCATTCTGACATTAGACAGTTCCCTTCAGTTACTTGAGAGAGAGTGGATGGAAAGTCAACTAGTCAGTTTTACCTTGAGGGAGAGAGGAGAGAGGGGAGAGGGGATGGAAAGGTTACTAGTCTTTCATTTTATCATTTGGTCACTAGTCAGTATTCCCTCTGTCAGTGAGGGAGGGAAAGGAGAAAGGGGAGGGAAAGAACATCTCTCCAGTGTGGCGCAAGTGTTTTATGGGAGGGGCAGCAAAGCAAGGTATACTTGCTGAAGGCAGAAGTCATTTTAGGGGGCATAAAGTGCTCAGGTACCTCCTCCAGATTAAAATTTCACAATCTAGTAACCTGAAGAAGACATCTAAGTAACTTGATTTCAAATGGAATATAGAATAAATTTTCTTGCAAATTCCAAAATCTTATTTTTAAGTCCACATATAGCCTTATCTCCCAGTAAAATTAGTAAGCTCTTATATAATAGGTAAAACTAAAAGATAAAATCTGAACACTGTTATAGACTATGAATAGTGTTATATCAGTATACAGTAGATATAGTATTTACTATGTTGACACTAGGGCTTGTCTCTAACTTTTATACAAATAGACTCGCTACAACACGTTATATCATTATCAAATTAAACTATCGACTTACTTTCTAAAATTATCACTTGAATATCTAATTAATATTGTATAAGTCTTCAAACTATGGTCCCTCAAGTTTCTGGAAAGTCGTTTGGATGGGACAATAAACTGAGGTCCTTTGTGCTATTGGCTGTGCACGTTAAAGATCCCACGACAGTTACAAATCGAAAATAAAAGCAGGCTAATGCCGCTGTCCTGGCAAAATTTCCCTCATTGCACACTGCATGACCTTCGCCCGTACTCAATTAGCCCATATAGGTGCAGAAAACAGGACGTAAAACTCCATTCATTTCATTTCATTTCAAGTTCTGGAAACCAACTTAGTGCAAAGGATCCTAGGATCAAAACTGCTAACACTGTTTAAATTTTAGCATTAAATTCATTTCAAGAATACAAGTACAGGGTTGTCAAGGAATTTTTAACGTGCACAGTCTATCATCTTCACCTAAGCAGTTATTGAATCTTGATGGACCTTCAGGATAGTGAACAGGCAGACACTGAGCCCCTTTAAAACAAGATATTTGTTATATTACCATTTATATTAATATATGTAAGAGTATGCTTATTCTTATAGACACTTGACACTATTCATAATGAAATATTTCCTCGTTTATTGATATACTTCCTTACATATACAGTTTATTTGTTGCAACTAATGTATTGACAATATGACCTTCTTGATTTCAAGTTTCATTTTGTGATTTTGATTGTTAGTATTAAGTATATAGGGCCTACTTGAATTGTATTATTTTCTATCACTTTGTTAGACGCTACCTATGTATTGCCAATATGTTATGGATTTCAAGTTTAATTCGATGGTTGGAACCACAGTTTCATTCTTCTATAATTTTTATTCTAAATTTGTTAGACATCAGTTCTGTCCCTTGTTGAATGAATACAGAAGAAGATAAGTAACATCATAAAGAATCAGACAGAAACTCTAACAATTGTTAAAATACACTTAAAATTATGTTTGGTCTGGTGATAACAAAACCTATTGTTATAAAAACTCAAGAGACGAACATTTATTGACTAGAATACAAGAGAAACAGAATCTGATTCCATTCCAGACCGCCAATAAAATTTGAAATCGGAAAATCTTTCTTTCACAATCTGAAGACAAAAAACAATTGAACCATAAAATAGAGACAGTTTTCAAAACTCAAGAGATAAACATTTAATGACTAGAAAACATGTGGAAAACAGAACCTGATTCCATTCCAGACATCCATAAATAATACAACAATAACATTGGAAATTGATCAAATCTTTCTTTCACAATCTGAAGACAAATAAAAATCGAACCATAAAATAGAGATATTTTTACAGAAAAAGTAAAAATTCTAGCAAAATTTATAAAACGCTAAATTAGTGCCATATTGAGAAAAAAATCCTGAACTCAAGCTAGGCTAGGAGCCATTTTCAGATGCCCTCTACATACTCCATGTTGGCTTATTGATTCTTTTAAAACCTTAATAAAGAAACCATTAGTATTAACGATCCGAACCGCAAAACGAAACTTATGAACTTAGCAATGAGGAATCGTATCAGGTGCCTAGAAGAGTAATCACACACTTTCAAAGATTGTGAACCTTCTCACAATGACAAAAATTCGAAAAACACCCCAGCCAGTGCATTTGGGAGTTAGCTCAGTGCAAGCGTTCTTTCTCAACTTTTATTACCCAGAGTCAAACAAACTTGTTTCTTTAAATCATCAAATAACATTTCAATTGTGGTTTTCTGTCACAAAATCAATTATAACTCAATACAAATCAATTCTGTACCTCACAACAATCTTAATCTTTTCAATGCATTTTCAAAATAATTAAAAATTGCATGTTTAAAAGAATATACTGGTATTGTGACATATCTATTTCAAACCTATAGCTTTCAATATACTGATTGAAATGTGATATTGTTGTACATTAAAGTTATTTGAAATCATTAATAAAATTACCGGTAATCAGAAACTCTAAAATAAACCTTTGTTTTGTAGAAAATCAATTCTTTTTGATTGCACATTACCATAACATAAAAACCTGCTTTTAAAAATTAAAAAACTGCAAATGAAAAACATTGACAGTGAAAACCAATATTGATTTTCCTACAGCGGTTTATCAAGTATCAAAATCAACAGATTAGGAAAGTATGCAAGGCTGCCTAAGTCACATTCAAGTGTAGGACTAAGCTTAAACAACCAATCAAAATTTGTTTTCAAATTGTTTTATGACGTCACTGACAGTGATCTACCAGAAGCTACTATTGATATCTATGTAGATCACTGTCAGTGATGTCATAAAACGCATAATTAGTTTTAGTGGAATTGCAAGAACCACAGACGTTGGAATGGAAATTAGAATGGCACAAATTGATGCTATCAGTGTCCCCAATACACATACAAAGTTTAGAAAATCACTTTACAATCCCTTTAAGATCCCTGTGATAGCTTCGTTAAGGTTGATCTGTATTGATTATTACGTTTAAACTAATTACTAGAAACTTGATACAGTAAGTTTTAATAGTGGTAGTGGTATATATTCTTGTAATCAATAATATTATTCAATATCAACCTAGTCTAGGAAATGACAGGATCTCATAGAGTTTATGGCCTTAGATCATCTTCACAGTGTCAAGGTATTAAGAATAGCCTTATACAGGCCTTCTCAAATGGCGGCTGTGATGCCTTGAGAATGGCCCGTCAAGAGTGAACCCTTCCACTAAAACTCTCTGCTCGCTATGCTAGCTAAGCTGTTTTTCGCCTGTAAGCTTATATTTTTTTTTTGCATAAAATGCATTTGGCCCATTACAAAATTTATTGAGAAGGCTGGGTCTAATACAGGGTTTCCAATCGAGTCCGGACCCGGACTCGAAGACCCGGGTACTCGGTTATTTCGGCCAGACTCGGACTCGGTCAAGGTATCGGGTCTGGACTCGGGTCCAAATACGAATTTATATAAGGCATTTTGTTATTGTTATTCGTGTGTTGTTCATGTCTAACTTACTAGCAAATGCTGCAAATGGTTAACTGTTCACGCTATTCGTTTTACTATTCGTTTGGCTTTCCTGATGTCCAGGCACCCCTACTATACAGTAAGTCAGACGCTACATCACTATAGACAAAAACCTCTTTACAATCCCTTTAACAAAAACAATTGCAAAATTTCGAAAAGACATTGCCTGGTTGGAATATGAAATGTATACAGAATGTTAGAGGCCCATTCTGCTTTTTTGAAAAAAGTTTTTATTAACAAAAACGTCCCAAGAACTGAAAGTAATTCTAAAGCATGCTTATTGTAACTCTGTATCTTCTTGATCAAACTGAATTTGTTTTTGAAGGGTTAATTAAGGGAGTACTTATTGTTAATTAAGCAGTTTGGCCTAGTTTTGGTGTTTGTCTCAATAATTGCCAAATATTTTTAGATGAAACTTTTGGAATACAACGGAGATACATTTCTCTACAATTATACATTTATCTGACTCCATTCCATTCAGTAGTTTTCTAGCAGCGTTCAAAAAGCATAACGAACTTAAAAACCGCACGTAAGGTTTTTAAGTATTTTAGCATGTTTTTAGCGTTATCTGCTGGATTTATTTCATTTCAACTTTCACATACTTTAAAGGGCACATGTGTCTAGGTTTTGATGTATAGTTTTCCAAACTTTGAGCAAAAAAAAATTGACTGTACCTTTAAATAAAACGTAAAATGTATAAGTTTGGTAATTCTCAATCTTAAATTTTTGCTAGATAACGATGCTGTTTTCCTTCGTGCTTTCAGCCCTAAATATCTATGGATTCTGTGAGGGGCCAATATCAAAGGACTCGATTCGAGTCAGACCCGGGTCCAAGGGCAAGACTCGGACTCGGACCCGGACTCGGTAATCTCTAAGACCCGGGTATTTTGGAAACCCTGGTCTAATACCTTCTAATACCTTAATATAGATTATAAAAAAGCTATATGGTACAACAGTCACTGGTTAAAGTTTTATGCAACGTTTCGATGTGTCGTCCTCAGGCACATGGACCTTTAGTCCATTAGGCACTGTGTCGTCGATACGCATACAAACTAATACAAAGTTTAAAAAACCTCTTTACAATCCCTTTAATGATGACAAGGTTCTTAATACCTAGACAATGTGAAGATGATCTAGATATGATTACAAGGGATATTATATCACAGCTAGTTACACTGGATATTATCATATTATATATATCCAAAACATGCAAACTTATCATTATCATGAGACAATAGGAGTAGATTTATAGCATGTTTCTCATTAAAAATATAGTAATTTGGTCTGAAATAGATAGCAAGAATATAGAGCCAGTTATTAATTCTCATTTTGTAATATACCAGCTTTGTACCTCTATAATTAAACCCTGTTCAAACTTGGTCATTTATTTTGACTCTGACATCCTCAGAAAAAAAAAATACCTATGTTCTTGGACTCACATCTACAGACTTTAGAAATATGTCATACAGCAGAACTATGTACATGTAAAAGTTTTGTAGTAATCAGCTTTGTACCTCTATAATTAAACCCTGTTCAAACTAGGTGATTTATTTTAACTCGGACAATATCTTTATTGTATAAAAAAACACCTAGTATGTTCTGTGGTTTACAACTACAGACTGTTGTGAACTAATTCAAAATCTTGGACATGTTAAAGGGATATGTTCACTAACTATTCGACCAAAAACACATGTGTATGCATAAATATGAGCGTTTGAAAGTCAAAAATATGACTTCTTGTTTCGTTATGCATTATATAGAAAACACATATATATACAGAAAATGAAGGATAAATGTTAAGGTACCGTAACGTAGGGATATAATTGAAGGAATATAAATATGATTTTTGTGCAGTTCTGGTACTACTGGAGGCTATTTACATAAATTCAAGGCCCAAATCGAATATAGGAAATACTGAACATTCCCCTTTAAAGACTGAAGAGACTGGGTCTGCATCTAAAGATCAACTTTTGTCAATTAGGATACAGGGTTCCATTTTAAATTTGAAGATTGTTTAAAAAAATCAACAGATTTAGGCAAAGTATCAGGAAGGCTGCTTTAGCCTAACTTGGGTCCAGGGCTAGGCTTAAACAGCTGACTAGTACTAGTTTTTAACCAAGGATTTCAACTGGAAATCTTTTATAAATGAAAAACCTCAGTTATATAAAACAGGTATGCACTTGTTAATTCTAGAAAATCAAAACACCATAACATAATAAGTAAGTAAATAAAAATTTCCCAAAAAATGAAGCCTGTAAGGAAGGATGTAAGCGTACACAAGGATGTTAAATCAAACATTATTTACCATGAATCACTGGTTCAGTGATTTACTTTAGTGGTATGAAACAATCAACTAGGAAATTCTGTATACCGGTACATATTTTCCTGGTTCTGGTAGTGACGTCATAAAACGAGTTAGTTTTAGTGGAATTGCAAGAACCACAGACGTCGAAATGGAGATTGGAATGGGCCAAATTGATGCTATCAGTGTCTCCGATACACATACACAGTTTACAATCTTTTAAAGACTTTTCTCAATACATCATTATACCCTCCAGTCCTTTAAAACTTTAATCTTTGTGTCTACGTGCATTTTGTTATAGCCTATTAGATGTTTCCATGTACAAATTTGCTCTGACAAAGTGCACACAAGAGGTTAAAGTCAGATAAGAATATTTGCAAAAATTGTTTGGAATTCAATTAAGCCACTTACCCCACTGTTCATTTCCAAACCTGTTGAAACTTTGGCCTACTTTCAGTTTATCAGTTTTAGTATTTTATATACCAGTATGTATAAACTATGTAAGCTTACAGTGTTATTGTTGACATAGTCCTATCAGTTTTTATATCATTAGTATTAGGGTGGTTTGATAGCAAGGTCTTATTGATATCATGTAGGCTTCAGTTTTAATAGTATTGGATGTTGGGTGTCATAGAAGATACTCTCATGTATAGAAGCAGAAGCCAAGGTCACAAATGGTAGGCCCACATAATATGCAATTTATGCAAGGCCTCATATTATATGTATGTTAGTATGTAGTATTTTAAGTGCACAATTTTATTACCGGTAGTTTAGAGTTATGCATCAGTAACTTCCTGTGGGTTTCAAATGGGTGATTCTTTCAATGCAGATAAAATTAATTCAAGCCTAAGATTTTAAAGAATTATGCATCTCTAATACATGTAAGCTTATCATTCATGCATACAAATGACTTTGAACAGAAGATAGAATTATCAGTTATTGGGTTTATCACTCAGCTAAATTTGTTTCACATTCACAATCAAAGAAGCCATTTGATAACATTTCTGCATGTACTATTTTAATCCATTCAACAAAGCTGATGACAGTCAAGTCAATTGAAGGTAACTTATTGTTCTATCTGCTGTCCTGGAATGAGTCATGTTCCATTCAGTAGGCTACATACGAACATACTCATCACAGAATAGCTGAATAGCATTACATTACATATTGGATTTCTCTACTCCAGGATTTCTTCAGCTGTCAGAGTGACATTCTTGCTGTTTCTATCACTTCAATTACAGCCTTAAAGCAAGGATGAGTCTATGCTCAGCAACAAAAGCTCTGGAGAGGATGAAATTACAAGATTTATCTTCTAGGAGTGACAAATTACACATGTCAAAATAAATGAATAAAAAAGTTGCCCCACCTTCCCAAATTTTGGTCAGCTATCTGCTTCACTCTCAGAAAGTTTTTCCTCAAATTTTCTTTCTTCCACATTTTGATAATCCTTCAAACTCCAAATTCAGCAAATGTTCAGCTAAATCCCACCGTAAATTATTGTCATTTTGTGAGTAAATTCATAAATTTAGTAAAAGTCTGACATTTTTAGCAACGAAGTCGGTCGACTTCAGGAAGTGAGTAAAGTTCAGATTATCCAGTCTTCAATGTCAGCGCGAGACAGGTTAATCGAGATTTAATGATTTTGTAAGAAACGTTTTGATTGGTTCAATAGGTGATTATGGAAGCCAATCATTTCCAACGTATGTAATTTTGACGTCATTTCCGCAAACATGGCAGACCTCGTGGAAAGTATTTTACGAGAAGAAGCTGAAAAAGAGTCAAAATATAAAACTATATTCGTTGAAAAAGATGCGGATGTTGAGATCGACGAAGGGAACCTTCTGGCATGTGATCCAAATCCGATCGATATCAAATTATTCAAGTAAATGGCCATTTTTACCTTAAAAACTCTTGGTTATAAACCCACGTGGGTTTGTTTACATTTTTCTGTCACACATCCCTTCTGCAGTGCATGCCTTTGCTTACCTTACCCTCAAATTTTTAAAGATACCTTCTATTTCAATTCAACCCCAGTTGCATCACTAGCCCCAGCCTCAGATGCTACCAAGCCAACTATTATAATAACTAAATTATTTCTTCCATTAGCCACAAAGTTGATCCATCCCATTATTTACTGCCTCATGGCTCATGGATTATGTTTTCAAATGGATTTCTTAATCAAATCATAGATATCAGTACCAATGGCTTCTTGATGAATTGCTTTTGTTAACTTATTTAAACAATAACAAGCAGTGATTAAAGATTAACAGGTTTTTAATTAGGTAAAGAAAACAGGCTAGTCCTAAACTTGTGGAGGTGTGGAAAATCCCCTGTTTTTGGGCCTAGTTTTTCTGACTCTCCCCAGCCATATCCTCCAAATAGCTTTCAGAGGCTGGGGAAAGAGTCAACAAGTTTTGGACTATTAGTAGACCTGCATGTAATAAAATTATACGTTTGATACATGGACAGCTTATGTTGAGTTAAATCCCAAATTTGTCCACAAAACCATATTCCGTTATATTTTATATTTTCAGAACGAATAAAAATAACTACATCAATAACTTAGCGAGAGATAACACACAGTTACTGTTTAATCAGTTGTGGACGGTAGGTTTTCCCTCCACTTTCAATGCTTAATATCCCTCGCCTTTGTCACTATCGATTAGAAGAGAACATTTTGTTACTTTATTAGGGGTGTATTTTTGTTGCCTGTCAATCTGTATCCAGCCCAGCAGTAGCTATATTTATAAATAAGGCACTAGTTTATGGAATACAATTACTATCTTTATTTAGTAGCTATAGTGATAAAAAAAAAATTTCTTATCTAATGTAATTAAGTTTGAGTTTTTGGCATTAAATCCTTTCTAAAGGTACCAACCAAATTCACTGCTACATTTGTTGTCAGGGTTTTCACATTTTTTACATGTCTATGTGACTCAAATGTGATTATCAAGATCAGTTTTTTGAGGAATTATGTGATGTCTATTTCAGTTGCCAGTAGAGAAAGTTGATAATACAGTTTTAGCTAAGGTAGGTTTGGCCAGAGTCTGACTCTCTCTAGGTCTCTGATTTTGATTTTGACTGTTCTTGGCTGCATGAGCAAAGAAGACTTGGCCAGTTCACATCATTGAACAATCTCAGCATAATCCATCTATTAGTGTGATCGGTAAATGTTCTCAATGCATTGTTTTTTTATCTTGAAAACCATATTTTTGTTGTTAAACAATTATTTCTGTTTTTTTCAGCTTCCTAAAGCCAAGGTTTTAATTCCCAGAGAGAAAAGAGTAAGTATGATTTATAAGCTGTCAAAAATAACGACACTTTCTTTTCTTTTTGCAAAATCCACATTGTCAAACAGGTGAATAAGAGTAGGATGTAAAACTCCATTTCATTTCATCTTGTCCATAATGGATTCGTTGATCCAAAATAACCTGGGAGTAGAAACAAACATCTACTGTCAGGTATAGTCTTCATTTAAGGTATGAATGTGGATCTTGTTATCGTTATAGGGCAATAAACGCTGGTTTATCACGTGACAAGATAAATGACCAGGCGAAAAACAACAGCTATTAGAGGTTATGGCAAATTGTGCAATCAATGATTATTTTTTCAGTTACCTAAACCAAGACCAGAAACAAAATGGGAGAAATTCGCCAAAGCCAAGGGAATTCACAAGAACACACATAAAGATAAAATGGCCTGGGATGAACAACACAAGGTATAGAATTTAAAACTTTATTGTAGATTTACAAGTTATAATTTTTGCAGTTGACATGCTATTGAACATAAGGATTCTAAAAAAACGTCTGTACTCGCTAATTGAGTTCATCTGGATCTATTTACAGACGACAATTGCTTTCTGTATAATATAGACATCACTCGTATCAACTTCGGAACTAGACTGGCTAGATAACCTCCTACACTGTACGGTAGTCTCCATATTGAATATATAATAGATCAGCCAATCACAATCATTCTTCAGAGAGTGTCGTCATCTTTCGAGGTAAAAACAGACAATCTATATCAAGAGTTATCTTCCCTTACCCATTTACCGGGCAAGATGGTCGCCTATCATGGCCAAGTCATTACATAGTCTCAAACATAGTCACGAACATAATGACAAAGGTTGAGTCAAATAATGTAGAAGTATGACCAGTGTAATGAACACATGATGAATGTTCACTTAAAGATCTGAACATATGACCTGTGTAATGTTCAACAATAGATGTAGCCCTTGTCAGACTTTGTAATCATTTAAAAATTATAATTCCACTTACCAAAGTATGTAAATTCTTTGTAGGAATTCAGACCACGTTACGGCTACAATCGAGCTAATGATGATACGAAAGACTGGTTGATAGAGATGAAATCTCACGCAGGTAAAATACATATTTGCTTTTTTCTTGTTTAATTCAAGCAGAGGACTTTTTCTCAAAAACTTATCAAAGATAGACAATAAAACATAAGATTGGGAGGAAAAGGCTCCAGGGGCCTGTTTCTCAAAAATTTTAGGATGAAAAATTGGCGCAAACTAAGTGTGGAATTATTCATTGTAAAATTTTGAACTTATGACAAAATTTCTTGTAAGATGTTTGAAGAAACAGGGTCCAGATCTTCTAATGACCAAATTGGTGATATGATGCTCATGCATAATGAAACAACTGTAATTATGGTACTAAATAATAGATGTTTTATCTCTTTTCTCAATCTTATCCGTATTCTGTGATATAACTCATTTGTCTGAGGGCCTGACATGAGAAAACTGTCCAGTTATTTGGAACATGGTATGACTGTCGTGTCATTATGAGCCAAATTAAGTGCTAAAACTTCATGATCTTTTCTTAGTATCTTGAACATTTTCTGAACAGCAAAGTTTTTGTTTTATATTGTATGTTCATGTTCTTCACAACTTTATTTGTATTTTTACAGCCGATGACGAGGACCCGTTTGAGAAGAGAATAACAGAAAGAAAAGAACGAAGAGCCAAGAATGAGTTACAGAGATTACGTAATATAGCCAGATCACAATATGGTGGAAAAGGTAAAATCCTTTATACTACACTTCTATCTTAAAGCAACCACAATAACAATGGTTACAGATCTCTTTGTATCCATGTTCCTATCTGCAGCCTTATATTGTACGGCAAGAGTTAGCAAATATGCAAATTTTGTTTCACATGATAATTTGCTCAAATTTTGTATGGGGTTAAATTTTTTAACTCATCTTATCTTACAAAGAGTCCACATACCTGATCATATTTTTTAGTATATTAGCTCAATTCAGCATCCCTTTCAGAATGCTCAAAGAAATGTTATTTTTAAGTCTACTTGCTGGAAATGTTTAATTCATCTCTTTCAGAGAGTCAACATAACTAATAATGTTAATAGATTTGTCATCTTGGCATCTCTTTGAGAGTCCACATAGTTGAAAATATTAACCGTTATTTAGGTTTATCAGCTTTGTTAACCCTTTCAGAGTGTTTACATAGCTTTTGATATTTAGGTTGGTCATTTAGGTATCCATTTTATTGAATCAAAGCATCATCCCTTGCAGTTTACACTTATGATGTTAATTTGATATTTTTGATTACAGTACCTGGAGTTGGTTTGACTCCTGTAGAAAAACCAAATAAAGATCAACTAGGTAGAGCGTTAGTTCTCGCTAAAAAATCAACAGCATCACTGGGAAAATTTACAGAAAGATTACCTAAAGAAAAAAATACAGTTAAAGGGAAAAAACGAAAGGTATAAACTCATACTTAAAAACATGGATCGTGTAAACATTTCAGTTGTGTGCTACAGTTTCTAGTTGGAAATTTATAGATTTCCATCATTGTACACATCAAGGTGTTGTCCAGTCCATCCCATTGGCCTAGATGCATTGTGGTAACTCATAACTCGAGGATTTTGGCCCTGGGGCCTTATTCTCGAAAACTGATTTTATCTAAGTTAAGTTTTTGAGAATAAGACCCCTGATCAGCGCTTTGGCAATTTCAAATATGAAAAATAGCACACACGGTATTTATCTGACTGTTCTATTTTGTTTTTTCAGTTTGAGCCGTGTGTAGGAGATATGAAGAAAGAGAAAGATAAACAACTAAAGATATTAAAGAACTTGAGTCACGCTGTACCAGTGAACGTAGCTAAAGCTGCCAGTCAATTCATGTCACAGGAACCTGATGAAAGGTGGGTAATCTTTATAAACACAGTTTTGTTTTGTTTTCCAATTTCAAGGGATCTCTGACTTGGACAGCCTGTAGCACGCTGGGTAGGTAGTCTTAATTGACGTAGTTTTACAGGGAGATTAAATATTGTTATAACAGTCACCAGGCCAACTCTCATTAGCATTTTCCATGGTCAAATTTTTTCATACTTTGAGGTGGATTCTAACCTAGGGCACTGATAATCACTCAGCAGATAACCAGTCCACAACTGCAAAATAGGATGGCAAGTGGAGTGTTTTAGCGGAAGTGGTCACTCTTGAGGGGCCATTCTGAAGGGTGTCGGGTGGCCAGATTTGGCCTGTGGGCCTCCACTTGAGAAGGCCTGATATATGTGGTTGAAAGCTGACACCTGGAGTGGCAGGCTCAGGAGCACTGGCTGGGGTAAATTATTGTTGGTACTATTTTACGAGATATATTCGGGAAATTTTATTATCTTATAATACAATGTATCTATTTCAGTGCTGTATTTAGTAAAGAGGGTGGTAGAAAGAAAAGGGGAGATAAGCCAATGAGAAGAAGCAAGGCTGGTGGACGACCTCCCAAGAAAAATAAAGGTTTTCAAGGAAAAGCAGGAAGAGGTGGACAAGCTAAAGGAAAGGGAAAATAATTCTGATTGCAAAAAGTGATTTTATTTGGTGAATAAATCTTGAACTGTGGAAATTTTCAGATTGTTTTTGAAATTTGGATTATGGAGGCATCTGAAAGTTATTGTATGTACAGTCAATAATTGGCTTCCACCTTCCAGATGTAATATATTCCTGGTTTTGTTTTGAAATTTGGAAATCTCCAAATTAATTTTGAATTTTTGATTCTTTAGGTCAAGTCAGTTAATATAAGACTTTGGGGCCTGTTTCTCAAAAGATCTTACGAGTCAAAATTGTCGCAAGTGTGGAATTATCCATACTTACGAAAAAAAATATCGTAAGATTTATTGAGAAACGGGTCCCTGGCTTCCAGTAGCTATTTTTATTTCTTGTTTTGTTTTGATTATTCATTGTACTAAGACTGGATAAATTCAGGTGAAAATTAGTCTGAGAGTGCCAGTTTATATTCATTCATAAGTTTTGTTCATGTTTTCATTTTTACAAAACAAAAAACCTGCAAGTTGACTACATTGCAAGCCCGTCAATTGGTTGGTAATAAGTCAAGTTGATTTAAAAGATCATGATATAAAATTGTTTGTGAAGAAATGTAAAAATTGTAAATAATAAAATTGTTAAAATCCACCAAATTGTGTTTTTGCATCTCTCTGACTTCTTGTAATGTTCTATAGCACAGTCAATTAGAGCAGGCCTTCTCAATGGCAGTCCGCGGGCCAAATCTGCACTATTTCACATTTATACATTGCCGATTACTGCCTTACTATATAAGCCTTTTATACGCCCTCATCTCTCTATGAGGACGTATATTGTCGGCACCCCTGTCCGTCCGTCAACATTTGCTCGTAAACGCTCAAAAAACTAGAGTTTTTGACGGATTCAAATGAAATTTGAGATGTGTATACATATTCATAAAACAAAGATCGATTGTTAGAAGCAGAGTTATTGCCCTTGCCCCAAAATCTTGAATATGCTATTACTATCTTAGTTTTCAACCAATTTTGATGAAACCTAAATTGGATGTTCTTGGACCTAAATCGAAAGGTTAGTTTACTCCTGATTAAATTTAAGGCTTTTTCGTTGGGCGTATATGGCTGTGATCCACTATCTTTATAGGGCACATGCCCCCCCCCAGCGAATAGAAACCAGGGGCCCCGACGTTGCAAGGGGACGCCAAAAGCCCTTCGAAAAAAGTCTGTCGGTAAGAAATAATTATTTTTGAGATAATTCTTTTAGTCCCAATACAACTCGGGCCCTCCCCCTTATTTTTGGCCGAATAATGTCAGAACCCTCTATAAAATTGCCGCTCGCGACTTCGGCGCTCGCTGTGCCATTCAATTTGAAGCATGTTATATTTCAGAGTCCCCCCCCCCCCACCTTTCTCTAAATCCTGGATCCGCCCCCTTTATTGATATCCGTCGGTAAAGTTGAGCCGACCGACCACAGACATAATCATACAAAAAAATACAAAAATATAGCTTCAAATAGCCTTCCTGCATTGTTTCAAATAGCTAAAAGCTTGAAGTTTCCGAGGGTCTTGGTGTGAGTGTTTGTAATCACCCAAGGATTATAGCCTATTGAAAATAAGAGCAATTGAACAACATTTAGTATGAATTATTGCCCTCGTTCTTGAATTGCTTGTGGAACCGATAGAGAGTTGATTTCTTGATGGATTTTGATGAAACTTGGTGTGAGTGTTTGTAATCGCCCAAAGATAAAGCCTATTAAGTTGTGATAAATGTGAAAAACGAAGGGAGTGGAGTGAGACGAAATGTCGATTCACTGCTTACATCTATTCAAGGGAGACAACTATGAGGGTCTCTCATAGGTCCGCGCTGGCTACAAGCGTTCACTATGACAAATGGTAAAATTGCTTTTGTAGTTCAAAATTAGGACTTTCCGGTCTTCCTACGGACTGAATTAATTATTTTGGCTATTTGAATTTACTTCTCGGGTCCAAAGCCTAATTTCAATTTTAGAACAAAGTTGAATTAACCCGCGTTTACTACAGTTAAAACGAAAACTTTAAGGACAATGAAGACAATGGTGTGAGTGTTTGTAATCACCCAAGGATTAAAGGGCCATTCTGCTCCTATCCAACCCCCACCCCCCTCCCCCCATAGAAACGCCACTGGCCCAATAACAAATATAATCAGTGTGATAACAGCCTATCATGTGACTACCCTAGTCAAGGCCAGACGAACAAACGAAAAGGTAAGCTTATTTAAAATAGGGCAGAGTTACTGTCTTTTTTATTAATCCATTACAAATAAAATTGGGTTTCACGTCCTACTTTACTGTAGCCTACATACGTTTATGTCCAAGAACGCTTAGACGCTTTTTCCATGTCAGACCCTCAGACCTGCATCACCAAAAGGGCGAAATTCGGTTGAAAGGGTGTCATTTGATGCTGATTTTCCATCACTTTATTATATTATGTTTGCCACTCATAATTCCAGTCAATCCAGCTGTAAATGGGTACGGAAAGAAAAATGCCAAGAGGTTTACCCAAGGACCAGCTAGTAGAATGGATCCTCACAAAACCTAAGTTGTTATCCTTGTAAAATATAGATATTTCTTTCTTTCAATTGGCGATCTTTTTATTCATTAATACTAATCAATAATCTATATTTGCCCAAATATCAGTTCGATCTCTCGCTACATACTCTTTACTGACGATTTGTTCGATCAATAATAGAATTTAATCAATAATCTATATTGCACCAAAATATCAGTTCGATCTCAAATATTTCTTGGGGTAAAATGATTGTACCAATTGAAGCATGTTATTTCATAATGTGCAAAGTGAGTCACCTATCACGACGGATTCATACCACTTAAAGGGATTTTAAAGAGGTTTTCTAAACTTTGTATGTGTATCGGGGACACTGATAGCATCAATTTGCGTCTTTCCAATTTCCACTACGACGTCTGTGGTTCTTGCAATTTCACTAAAACTAACGCGTTTTATGACGTCACTAATAGTGATTTACCAAAGCCCTATATATGTAAAGTTGCGACAACTATGAGGCAAAGAATCCTAATGACGTCATGAAAATATGACGTAAAATGTCTACAGGCGCCATTTTGGGTCCCAAGTTCCACCATAGAACGTTCCACTATGGTCTGTTGTGTAATAAAAATGAATATACCGCAAACTTAAGATTTGTCTTTCAATTTCTGAATATTTATGTATGTTCTTTGTAAGCTACGGCATAGTTCCACATTCTGTGGCGTGTATGGTCTCATATAAGGTTGGCTACAAAATTGGACTTATATTTTATGGCAAATTATGCGCAGACGAGCGTATTTTTTCGCCCGATCGCAGCGAATTTTATAATCACCCGATACGCTCGTGTTTACGGCCGGCATAAAAAATGTTAGATGTTTTCGGCCGATTATATTCACCTGCGATTAAATTCGCCAGCAAATTCGCTCGTGTGCCTTTTCCCGGTGTATTTTAAAGACAACACTGATTCTAAGACTAAAGCGTCCTATTTGGATTTGCTTCTCGAAATTGAAAACAACCATGATCTTTGTGTCAGATTGTATGACAAACGTGACGACTTTGATTTTATGTATTGTTAATTTTCCATTCATGTGCAGTAACATACCACAATCGCCTGCTTATGGCACGCACATTTCACAACTGATCCGCTATGCTAGAGCTTGTTCTCTTCATAAGGACTTTCTTGCAAGGGGTCGAATATTAGAAAAGAAAATTTTATGGTCGTTACGGAGAACTGGACGAGATTTTTGATTAACGGAATTGTTTTGCTTGTACGGATTTTATTATCGGCCGATCGATATCTTTCAAATAATCAGGCGTAATGTTAATATCTTGACGCAATATTTACATCTTCGTTTTCCATCATTTTGTACCGATCACATCACATGTTCAACTGTATATTCGGCCGATAAAATTCGCAACGTGTGCTCCCTCATAATCGGGCGTAAAAATTCGCTGGCGATTGGACGAAAAAATGCGCTTGTCTGCCCTTAGCATAATTATCTACATAAATATGGACTGAGAAGCTTTTCTGAAAGTGGAGAGGGGTAGGCGCCACCAAAACTCCTTGGATTTCGGACACTCGATTTTCAGATTCAGGAAATTATCTGATAAAAATGACAAAAAAATTTTGATGTAAATATTGGCGGTAGTTTTTCAGGGGCGTGCGCTAGAATAAAATCCAGAAAGGTGTCCAAAATACAAATTTTATTGACCGCGGGGCCGCCACGATGAGACTTTGACTCTAGTCCCCCAGAGTAGGGTTTGACAATTTTGAAAAATAGCGTAGTTTCCTTTTTTTATTTCTTGCACTCACTATAATGTAATGGATATTCGACGACCGTGCTTCAAAAGCAGCATTTACAATGAAGGTAGCGCTATATAACGTCATACTTTTCTATGACGTTGGGACCCAAAATGGCGCCTGTAAATGAGTTGTCGCAACTTTACATATAGGGCTTTGGTAGATCACTGTCAGTGACGTCATAAAACGCGTTAGTTTTAGTGGAATTGCAAGAACCACAGACGTCGGAATGGAAATTGGAATGGTGTAAATTGATGCTATCAGTGTCCCCGATACACATACAAAAATCGGTATGAATCCGTCGTGATAGGTGACTGCACATTATAAAATACCATGCTCCAATTGGTACCCGATGCAAATACAAAGTTAAGAAAACTCTTTACAATCTCTTTAAATCTATTTTGACTATTCAACAGATAAAAAAAGTGAAAAGGAGATGGTTGGATAACAATATTCAATATATCTTTACAAGTAATTTGACTGTTTTTAAGTTTTAAGGGAATGTATAGTGATCTGATGTGAAAAAAAACCTGAATTTTGTTTGTAATTTCAGAATGGAGAAGTTTTGGGTAGAAGGGATCGTAGCTGCCCCGTGTACGGCACTGAAAGAAAATGGGTAAGTACCACCAAAACATTTAATTTCTCAAATGTCATTGGCAAAATAACTCCGCTTTTAATGTTAGACGTCATACATTTCCATTTCTTTAATTACTAAACATACATTATGATTAGTCTGAGGAAAAACATCACATGAACTTTGCTTATTTGTCAAGTAAGCAGTCAGTAAGATCCGTATTTTTGACCCCCTCCTGCTTGGATTTTTTCCTCAACACCTCACCACTGCATCGATAAAGATAAAATTCGGTTAGAGAATTTGGTCATGGGTAAAAAAACAAGATTATTTATTTAAAAATGTTTTATCAAGAAGAAGATAAGAAAGTTATTCACTATCAGATTTGTACATGTTGTATAATATAAAATATATTCAACTGATAACACTATAATATAGTTTAGATATCTCGGTCATAGGCCCATATAGGCCTACCTATTTTTATCTAGGGTGCCTCAGAAACTTTTTTTGCCAACTAAGCAAAGATAAAATGTTGGCACTTCCTTCATGTACAAGTCATTTCCGGAATATCTTCACTGCATTGGCGTTTCGAATATGTGAACAGGGAATTTATACTTAGGTCTTATATAGGCCAAAGTCGTATGGGTGGAACACAAATTCTGATCATTTTCCATACGGAGGCTGTTGATGAATTTCTCTTGATATGTATATACTCCCATCCCCTAATAATAATAATAATGAAATCTTTATTTTACATGGGTCAGAATTAGGCCCAATACCACGAGTGATACGGTCCTGTCTCACACTCAGCCCATGGGGACAAACATAGATACAATATACAACATAACACAACAACAAGTCGTTACTAGACAACAATTTTCCCTATGACGAAAGCTTCGCAATCGGGAAAAAGTAGTTGTAGGGAAAATCTGTGACCGGAAAAATGTTGTCAGGACGCCCCTGCCTTTTTATATTGCATTCCGCCTTAGACATGGACGTCTTTCACCCACCTACAAAAATATGTTCACCCATAGTTTATTACGCCAACCAACACCCCCTCTCCCATCCTCCCAGTCCCTGGGGGGAGGGGGGGGGGGGGCATACTTACTCAGCTCACTCAGATCGATCTCTGCCCGATTTTTTTAGAATTCGCTACCCGAAAACATACTATTTGGATGGGTGGGGCCTGCCATCTGTCCCCTAAAACTATGTCCCAAATGGACGTTCATCCCAACCTAACTATTAGAATCACCACTGGTACATGATATAGATTCAAAGCTATATTCCATGGACGCCCATGTGCTCATCAAAACCTGGGAGAATTAAGAGAAGCACCTCTTGTACTACCACTTAACGGCAGGTTTTATTTGGCCACTCTATGATAACACCATGTCTAAATTGTATTATAATTATATTTAACAGTGATATCGACTTGAATCCAGAATTGATGGATAAATACATCCAGTTTTTACAGAACCAGAAAGTAACGGCTGTTTACAGTGAGTTAATCTGTTATTTTATCATGGTCATGAGTGGGAAATGAAATGAATGGAGTTTTACGTCCTGCTTTTCTGCACCTATATGGACTAATTGAGGATGGGCAAACGCCATGCAGTGTGCAATGAGGGACATTTTGCCAGGACAGCGGCATAAACCTGCTCTTATTTTCGATTTCCAACTGTCGAGGGATCTTTAACGTGCACAGCCAATAGCACACGGGACCTCGGTTTACTGTCCCATCCGAACGACTAGACGCTTTTTCCATGTCAGCCCCTCCGACCTGCATCACTGACAGGGGGAGCCAGGTTGAAAAATCCGAAGGCATCATCTTGACCCATGCCAGGATTAAACCCTGGACCTTCAGGTTAGCGAGCAAGCGTCTAACTCACTGAGCCACTGCGGCTCCCTATGGTCAAGGGCGGGGTAACGGGTATTATGGTTGTACCAACCATAGTGAGAGGCTAGAAGAATCAAAGGTTTTTATAGATATGCAGTGTACAATGAGAGAAATATTTGAAACCTTGAAAGATCAATACCAAGATGTTAAGCCAAGGTCCAACTGGTAATAAAGATCTTTCCTTCTTTTCTTTCAAAGCTTTGACTTTTTTTTATTTCTAGCTACTGGGACGAATGGGGAAGGCCCATCTTTAACAGTTGAGGAGAGGAAGGCAGTGTTGGAATTATGGATTCAGAGAGCCAAGGGCAAGTAAGTCATTATATTAGCTTGGAAAATTCCCTTGTACATTAATATTTTTGTGAATTTTACATTTTGTATTTTAAAATGAAATGAAATGAATGGAGTTTTAGTTTTACGTCCTACATTTCTGCACCTAAAAACACCATGCAGTGTGCAATGAGGGAAATTTTGCCAGGACAGCGGAAATTAGCCTGCTCTTATTTTCGATTTCCAACTGTCGAGGGATCTTTAACGTGCACAGCCAGACCTTGGGCGTGTCTTTTCGATATGTCCTTGGTGTTTGTATTCGTATTCTATCAGACTCTGGTTTGATTCGCGGTTAGCAACAGCTGTCTTTTCTGTGGTTTTTTAATCCGAAGACCGAAGATAGGCAATTATGGCATCAGTTAAAGATTTTCTAATCTAAACTGTTTAAAAATGAATCAAGAACATCGAGAGCATAAAACACTTTTTAGTTTTAGTGAAATTGCTAAAACTGCAGACATTTGATTAAAAATTGGAATGTTTCAAATTGATGCCATCAGTACCCCCGATACACTTGTCAATCCTTTAATATTTTGTATTATTACAGACTTCTGATCATTGCACAAACAGGTGGTTGTAACCAGAGAGAGGCTATAGAACTGGTAAGTGCAGGGTCCGGTTTTTAGTATTTATTTATGTATGATCTATATTCAGGGGCGTCCTTATTGGTTTTCGTGTGAAGGTCCATGACGAAGATGGAGTGCATTATTAAAAGGCAGGGGCGTCCCGACAACAAGAAACTATGTCCCCATCCCACCCCAGTCCATATTTTAGGGTTAGGTATGGCTTCAATGTCCCAGTAACTCGACCCTGTAAACATGTACCTCTATCTGATTTCAGAGTAAACATGCCGGGAAGGTTGGTGTTGATGCCTTCGCCTGTATGGTACCATCGTTCTTCAAGGCCAGGAGCGAAGGTAAGTGTCACATCGAGGGTTCGTTTAAGGCAACTCTCGTTTAATCTTAATATTATATATATAAATCAGACCACAGTTACATGGGGTGGCTCATGCCACCAAGAGCTAATGTCTTCATTGCATTCGGCTCAACCTTCGTCATTTTTGTTCGAGACTTTGTAATGACTCTTCCATGATAAGGGGCCATCTTGCCTGGTAAATGGGCAGGAAAAGACAACTCTTGTTCGAAGATTGATTAGCACAGCCTGTAGCACACAGGGACACTTTTTCCATGTCAGCACCTCCTACTATAAAAATAGAAATCTATATTTTACAAGGATAACAACAGTTAGGTTCCCGTGAGTATGCTTTCTCCTTACTGACCTTTGCAAATAAATTGATCTTTCCTGGATTATCGGTTCCTATTTACAGCTGGGTTGACTGAATTACTCACTATGTTTATATATTGTAGAAGCCGTAATTCAGTTTTTAGAGCCGATAGCAGCAGCCGCCCCCAAAACACCGTTTTACTATTACGACATCAACTTTTTTACAGGGGTTTACTGTGAGTAGCCTACTTCTCAATTCATAATCCAACGAAATACAAGAACTGCCTGGAGGTTCGAAACATCATAACAGTTATGTCATCTATAGAGGGCAATGGAAATGGCCATGTTCCTTTAGTAACGGCTATCATTTCATTTCATTACATTAATCCGTTGCTATCAAGACTTTCTCGTCATTAATTTTGATTGGTCGAACGATTAGTGTTCGACCAGTTATATTCCTTGTAACAAATTATTGCGGGAAAATTTTCGAATGACCAGACGTCAAATTTCTTGTAGCAAATTTACCTTGTGATAATCGAGACTCAACGGTCATAAATTGAATGTGACGTAGTGTTTTTTAAACGAGGTTATTAGAGAAAACCCCGTCAATCCAGAAACGGTAGATAATGCAAATGTCTAACGTTGCTGAAGGAACATGCTTAGAAGCTGAAATTTAGTTGAATTTTCACATCGGACAGTTTGCTCCATGTCATGGATGAAAAGTACAGAAAAACAAAAGATTTTAGTCATTTTTTTTCCTTTGTAGTAAATACTCGCAAAATCCTAGAACTTGGTAAAAGTCGAATTCCTAATCTAAGGGGAGCGAAGTTTTCCTGTCCCGAGATGTCGGGATTGTTTGATGCCACCCTGGCAGACGACAACATGCAGATTATGTGTGGAACAGATACGGTAAGTATGATGATATTAAAGTCTGTGGTTCTTGCAATTCCACTAAAACTAACGCATTTTATGACTTCACTGACAATGATATACCGGAAGCTACTATTGATATCTATGCAGATCACTGTCAGTAACGTCATAAAACGCGTGAGTTTTAGTGGAATTGCAAGAAGAAATTGGAATGGCGCAAATTGATGCAATCAGAAAATGAAATGAAATGAATGGAGTTTTACGTCCTACTTTCTGCACCTATATGGGCTAATTGAGGACGGGCAAACGCCATGCAGTGTGCAATGAGGGACATTTTGCCAGGACAGCGGCATTAGCCTGCTCTTATTTTCGATTTCCAACTGTCGAGGGATCTTTAACGTGCACAGCCAATGGCACACGGGGCCTCGGTTTATTGTCCCATCCGAACGACTAGACGCTTTTCCATGTCAGCCCCTCCGACCTGCATCACTGACAGGGGAAACCGGGTTGAAAAATCCGAAGGTATCATCTCGACCCAAGCCGGGATTGAACCCTGGACCTTCAGGTTAGCGAGCAAGCGTCTAACTCACTGAGCCACCGCGGCTCCTGATGCAATCAGAGTCCCCGATACACATACAGTTTAGAAAAACACTTTACAATCCCTTTAAGTTGAAAATGATCTCCGAGAAAGTTACTCGAGCGCCCTGCAACATATTATGGTTTATGACAGGCCTTTTTAAATGGCGACCTGCGAAGCCCTCAAGAGTGGTCAAAAGACGTTATACAGTACTACAGTAATATTAAAAATATACAATGGAATCGCGTTTATCCAGCAACAGAACAGATACTCCGGAATCCCCGAATATCCGCACGCTTGTTTATCGGGAACGGAATATTTACTATGTATGATTACCTATTAACCCTACGATCCGGTTTCCGTTTCCGCACACCAGGTGATTGATAAGTGTATAATAATGATAAAAACTCCAAAACTGTGTTCAACCATAAAGCTTCCGGGGGCCCTAGACTCCACCCGTGAAAAAGCGCCGCTCCATTTGGCCCTTATTTCTTGCTTTCTACTGAATAGTAATTTGTGTCATGTAATTCTTCTTAATTTTCAGCAATTCCTGGCAATGTTGGCACTAGGAGTCGAGGTACCCGTTGTTAATGGTTACTATTCTAAACTCTTCTACCAGCTTAAACAGGCTTTTAAACAGAGCGATATGAAAACAGCACGAAAAATACAGGTACTGATATTATATCTGGAGGATTTTGGAATCTGGTATTTGGTATTTTTCAACCTGGATTCCGCCTTTCAGTGATGCAGGTCGGAGGGGCTGACATTGAAAAAGCGTCTAGTCGTCGGGATGGGACAATAAACCGAGGCCCCAAGAACCACAGACATCGGAATTCGATCGCGCAAATTAATGCTACCCCCGATACACATACAAAGTTTAGAAAATCACTTTATAATCTCTTTAACCCCATTTCATATCATTAGTCCAATCAGGTACATACATCGACACCATACTCCATTATAGTTTAGAAATGGCGGTCCGCAACACCCGTTAGAGTGGCCCCTCATGATTGATTCCTTTCACTAAAACGCTTTTCTCGCTATGCTAGCTATAAGCGCTTTCTAGTCCTTATATTTTATTAATAAAATGCATTTGGCCCTTCACAAAAATTATTTGAGAAGTCTTATAAAGGAGGGGGTGGGGGACATTGGTTCCGTCTCCCCTGTTTATACATTCTCTCCCCTTCCTCCCGCCTGAACAAAACTTCTCGCTACTCTACTGAATATCGTTTCTATTTGCAGGCAACAATTTTCAGTTTATCTGACATCAGAACAAAATACGGTGAGTTGATATCCTCAATATTCAAACAGATGTCTGTGGTTCCTGCAATTCCACTGAAACTAAGTTTTCACTGACATCATTGAATATGTATCGGCCTCATTCTCGAAAACTTAACTAATGATGATTTTAGTGTTCCATTTTTTTGATTGGTCAGTAACAAAAATCGATTTTAAGTTAAGTACTATTATCCAATCAGATTGCTGTATTTCTTAAAATCCTGATTTTATCTAAGTTAAGTTTTCGAAAATAAGACCCCTGGTATCACACAAGGCTTTTGCAATTATTAACGTCATCAAATACTTAAGCTTCGTCTACACGATCAAACATTTGTTCAAAACATCATCATACATTTGTATGACGGTGTTCAAGCTTGTTGTGGATTTCTGTCTACACTGTCCAACATCGTCAAACATGATCCAACATTTGTTTGATGATGTATGACCAATAATGAAGGGTAATTATCATTTTTGGTGGGAAAATAATTCAACATGGATGCTCAAAACAGTCTGTTGAGTGGTGCTGCTGCATCTGTTATTGTTTTAACAATTCTTCGTCGTCAAAAGCGAAAGAGGGGAGCGCGAAAGGTTCGACAATGGGTCAGGGACTATGGAAGGCCAAACAGTCCATAATTAAGACTTCTTAATCCTTAATCCTTAGTTCTTAATGCTTAATTCCTATTCCTTCATTTGTAGGCCAATTTCAACATTTGTTTCACAAAATCTATATTTGTTCACCAAAATCATCATTTGTTCATCAAATCGATAATTTGTCAACTTATAATTTGTGTAAGCATATTCTACTTTTATCAAATATTAAATACTTTTTATTTATGTCCTTCTACATTTATTATAAATTTAAACTCAAGTTTCACTTTACATTTCTTCAATATCAAATCATCAGAAACAAATTTTCATATACAAAATAATCTTGCCCAACAAATCTTGCGAAACATTTCATCAAATACATTTCTTGAATATAAAAAAGCGCCACCTGTCTTCAAAATTGTGTGCATTGAAATTATGACGACAAGCGGCGCTGATGGTTGTTAGCCGGAGTCAAGCTAGCAGACATAGTGTATAGCGGACACTAGAAAAGCTGAAGAAATTGGTCGGCGGACGCGAAGTAGGCGGACGCGAAATTTAACGGACATTTTTAGATTAAACTATTTGATACACTCATCGCGATAAGGCCAACAACGACGTCGATACTAGGAAATTTACAGGGATTTTCTTATGGGAATAATTTATGATGTGGCGTGGCATGGCATGGCGTGAAGATTTTCAAGAAAAAATTGGATAAATATTTTTACAAGTCAAACTATGGAAAACGTTCATTATTATTAATAAAACAGTAACAAGATACAGGCCCGTAGCCTGCCAAGTACTTTTTGAAGGAAAACGCCCAGTCAATTGGGGATGTTTAAGTACCACACAGCTACCCGTCCCTGAAAATTTAGTGCATTTTTATGCATTGTGTGGTGTCCTCTTTAGAGACTACGTACCTTCATTGTTGAAAACTGGTAGCATGGAAATACGATTTTCTGGTGTCTGAAGGGACAGACTACAATTTTTTTTTTGAGAATTTTACTGCGTGAAACGCATTTTCCTGACATATCCTAGCCAATATTTGATTCAAGGTTATTAGCATAAGGTCTGAGGGATCTTGCCTAGATAGTTAAGATTATACGGGTTATCTGTTGTATGCTCATAACACCAGATAAAGTCCCCCAATGAAGGTAAACTCTTATGGACCAATTTTTTTTTTCATTCAACGAGTTTGCATTCCTGTAAGAGTCAGGATTATTTATCTTAAAAGACTTCCCTTGACTAATTTAAATATAGATTGTAATTAGGGGGAGGGGGCAAAAACCCACCCCTTTTTGGTTTTGGGCCTGACAAGGAAGGAAAATGGGTTTTTTTAAACCCCATAAACAATGCCACTTTTAGACTTTTAATATCGAAATAAGCTTCATATTTTCCAGATTCTACTAGATGTAGAATTTGTGCTTTTAAACACATAATCTCCCATCCCAATCATTCTTTATTTGTTAACATTTGCATAATGTCGGTGCTTTCGTATATTTGTAGGATAAAAAAAAACCGGAACTCCACTTTGTTTTCTAATTCACGTTAGCATTATAGTATTTTCTTGAAAATTTACGTTCACAAAAACCATTCCCTTGAGGAAATCCCTGTAAATTTCCATGTAGTGTCCTCCAAGTAATCTTTTCGCTTGTGGCTGATACACTATGTCTGCTAGCTTGACTCCGGCTAACAACCATCAGCGCCGCTTGTCGTCATAATTTCAATGCACACAATTTTGAAGACAGGTGGCGCTTTTTATATTCAAGAAATGTATTTGATGAAATGTTTCGCAAGATTTGTTGGGCAAGATTTGTATATGAAAATTTGTTTCTGATGATTTGATATTGAAGAAATGTGAAATGAAACTTGAGTTTAAATTTATAATATATTTATTATATAATTTATGTAGAAGGACATAAATAAAAAGTATTTAATATTTGATAAAAGTAGAATATGCTTACACAAATTATAAGTTGACAAATTATCGATTCGATGAACAAATGATGATTTTGGAGAACAAATATATGGAAGGCCAAACAGTCCATAATTAAGACTTCTTAATCCTTAATCCTTAGTTCTTAATGCTTAATTCCTATTCCTTCATTTGTAGGCCATTTTCAACATTTGTTTCACAAAATCTATATTTGTATGGAAGGCCAAACAGTCCATAATTAAGACTTCTTAATCCTTAATCCTTAGTTCTTAATGCTTAATTCCTATTCCTTCATTTGTAGGCCATTTTCAACATTTGTTTCACAAAATCTATATTTGTTCTCCAAAATCATCATTTGTTCATCGAATCGATAATTTGTCAACTTATAATTTGTGTAAGCATATTCTACTTTTATCAAATATTAAATACTTTTTATTTATGTCCTTCTACATAAATTATATAATAAATATATTATAAATTTAAACTCAAGTTTCATTTCACATTTCTTCAATATCAAATCATCAGAAACAAATTTTCATATACAAATCTTGCCCAACAAATCTTGCGAAACATTTCATTAGCGTGTTCGTTTACTCACTCGTGCTTACTCGCGCCAGGCCCGAGAGCGTTTTATTACTTGGTCACGTGACATCTCGCGCTTACTCGCGCCAGACCTAACTAACCGGCTTGCCGAGTGGGTTAGTTGGGGAAGCATCCCATGATGCAATCAATATTGTTGTAAATGTTATTTTGGAATTCGATTTTTTTTAATGGGAGGGGACGTCCGCCGGGGCCGGACGATTGTGTTCTGCGATGTTTTCCATTTTCGAAACTGTATCCCTTTAGTGGAGCATGTTCCGTCCCATCAAAATAATACCATCGACTATCCTTCTTAAAATTGCTCAAATCCAAATTTTTTTTGTCTACGATCAATCTCCATATTGCATTTTTGTATTGACTAATTTTGCCCCATGACACTTTACCCTAATGTTACACCGATATCGTTCGTTAATATGTGACATTACGCGACAATACGCATGCTCAGTATGACGCCCTCGGGCCAGGCGCGAGTAAGCTCGAGTGAGTAAACGAACACGCTACATCAAATACATTTCTTGAATATAAAAAGCGCCACCTGTCTTCAAAATTGTGTGCATTGAAATTATGACGACAAGCGGCGCTGATGGTTGTTAGCCGGAGTCAAGCTAGCAGACATAGTGTATCAGCCACAAGCGAAAAGATTACTTGGAGGACACTACATGGAAATTTACAGGGATTTCCTCAAGGGAATGGTTTTTGTGAACGTAAATTTTCAAGAAAATACTATAATGCTAACGTGAATTAGAAAACAAAGTGGAGTTCCGGTTTTTTTTTATCCTACAAATATACGAAAGCACCGACATTATGCAAATGTTAACAAATAAAGAATGATTGGGATGGGAGATTATGTGTTTAAAAGCACAAATTCTACATCTAGTAGAATCTGGAAAATATGAAGCTTATTTCGATATTAAAAGTCTAAAAGTGGCATTGTTTATGGGGTTTAAAAAAACCCATTTTCCTTCCTTGTCAGGCCCAAAACCAAAAAGGGGTGGGTTTTTGCCCCCTCCCCCTAATTACAATCTATATTTAAATTAGTCAAGGGAAGTCTTTTAAGATAAATAATCCTGACTCTTACAGGAATGCAAACTCGTTGAATGAAAAAAAAAATTGGTCCATAAGAGTTTACCTTCATTGGGGGACTTTATCTGGTGTTATGAGCATACAACAGATAACCCGTATAATCTTAACTATCTAGGCAAGATCCCTCAGACCTTATGCTAATAACCTTGAATCAAATATTGGCTAGGATATGTCAGGAAAATGCGTTTCACGCAGTAAAATTCTCAAAAAAAAAATTGTAGTCTGTCCCTTCAGACACCAGAAAATCGTATTTCCATGCTACCAGTTTTCAACAATGAAGGTACGTAGTCTCTAAAGAGGACACCACACAATGCATAAAAATGCACTAAATTTTCAGGGACGGGTAGCTGTGTGGTACTTAAACATCCCCAATTGACTGGGCGTTTTCCTTCAAAAAGTACTTGGCAGGCTACGGGCCTGTATCTTGTTACTGTTTTATTAATAATAATGAACGTTTTCCATAGTTTGACTTGTAAAAATATTTATCCAATTTTTTCTTGAAAATCTTCACGCCATGCCATGCCACGCCACATCATAAATTATTCCCATAAGAAAATCCCTGTAAATTTCCTAGTATCGACGTCGTTGTTGGCCTTATCGCGATGAGTGTATCAAATAGTTTAATCTAAAAATGTCCGTTAAATTTCGCGTCCGCCTACTTCGCGTCCGCCGACCAATTTCTTCAGCTTTTCTAGTGTCCGCTATACACTATGTCTGCTAGCTTGACTCCGGCTAACAACCATCAGCGCCGCTTGTCGTCATAATTTCAATGCACACAATTTTGAAGACAGGTGGCGCTTTTTTATATTCAAGAAATGTATTTGATGAAATGTTTCGCAAGATTTGTTGGGCAAGATTATTTTGTATATGAAAATTTGTTTCTGATGATTTGATATTGAAGAAATGTAAAGTGAAACTTGAGTTTAAATTTATAATAAATGTAGAAGGACATAAATAAAAAGTATTTAATATTTGATAAAAGTAGAATATGCTTACACAAATTATAAGTTGACAAATTATCGATTTGATGAACAAATGATGATTTTGGTGAACAAATATAGATTTTGTGAAACAAATGTTGAAATTGGCCTACAAATGAAGGAATAGGAATTAAGCATTAAGAACTAAGGATTAAGGATTAAGAAGTCTTAATTATGGACTGTTTGGCCTTCCATACCTATACGGCAGCTGATTTGTTAAATTTTGGTAACTAATTTAAATATTGCCAACAATTGTTGTAAAGATGAAACATGCAGCTAAAAATTTGAACATCGTCATACATGTTTGACCATGTTCAACCTTGTTGGGAAAACGGTCTACACGATCAAACATTTGTCCACGAACACCGTCATACAAATGTATGATGATGTTTTGAACAAAATATTTGATCGTGTAGACGAAGCTTTAGAGAAATCTCTAGAACCACTACAAACGTCTGATTGAAAATTAGTATGGTGCAAATTCATGTTATGGTCTTCCCTGAAACACATAGATATTTTTATACGCCCTCATCTCTCTATGAGGACGTTTATTGTCGGCACCCCTTTCCGTTGGTCCGTCCGTCCGTCAACATTTGCTTGTAAACGCTCTAAAAACTATAGTTTTTGTAGGAGTTGTTAAAGCTATCGTGTTTATATTTCAGGCGGAGGTATAGGAGTTGTTAAAGCTACCATGAAATGTTTAGGAGTGGAACTGGGACCACCTCGACTACCTGAACTACCATTCCCGGACAACCAACTGGCAGCTTTAAAATTAGACTTGAAGAATCTCGATGTTTTCGATGAACTTCAGTAAAAATTCAGCTGAACTGAAAATCGAGGAAAGAGAAACGAGACAAAAAAAAAAAAAAATATTATATCACTAATTGATCGAATCTACAAAAAATGTTGAAAATTTTTCATAAATGTTGAAAATTTTTCATAAATGTTGAATATTCTAAATAAAATGTTGAAAACTGTACATAAATCTAAATAAATTTACATCAATTTTAGTAAATTTACATTATTCTCCCAAAGTTGCATACTTTTAGATCAATTTTAAAAAATCTATTTGAATTTAAAGGAATCTACAAAATTCTACAACAATCTACATTATATGCTTTATTAAATTATGTTTTAATTTCCCTGTAGTATTGAACCTCTGAAGGCATTCGACTCACCCATCGTCAATGTCCGAGACTAATATTATGACTCGGACATGATAGGCGGCCATCTTGCCCGGTAAATGAGCATGGGAAGACAATTCTTGTTATGAGATTGATTTTGATTTGCAGACAACTTTTTCCGAAGAACGATTTTGATTGGCTGAGCTACAATTTATTCAATATGGCGATCACCGTATAGTTAAGTTAACTAAGTTATCTAGCACGCTAGTCTAGTTCCGAAGTTGATACGAGGACCCCTTAGGGTTAAAATTGGGGCTAGTGGTTTTGGTTCAACGGTGTATGCTTGTTGAACCACCGGTTTATAGGGTTTATTGACCAACGTGCCGAGCTTCTTTACGAAGGCAGACAGACAGGCAAACGGCTAGACAGGTAGATAAGTAGGCAGACAGGCAGACAGGTAGACCGACAGGTAGGCAGACAGACAGACAGATAGGTAGACAAGTATCCAAGCAGACAACAAGACAGACAGAACGACAAGTAGACGGGTGGGTAAACAGATAGGCAGGCAGGCGATTCGACACAATATCATGGCTACTTGAGCAAAACGGGTTCCGCTTATGATTTGGATTGGCATATTTGGGATAACAACGTATAAAAATCATATAAAATTTCTTATAAATAACTTGGGGATGCAAATGGGGGTACAAGTTGGGAGAAAAAGTACATCCAAACCCCTGAACCCCACCGTGACGAGAGGAGAGACAAAAACGTGACGAAACAAACTTCCTGATCGTGTTTGATTAGAGCCTATCTTAAAATGAAATTGGGGAAGTTTTGTCAAATTATTTTTGAAGTTTAAAAGTTTGCCCGGGTTATCTTACCTTATAAACTTTATATAATGACGTAGTGTATATTATCTATAAACTTATTTCTTTCAAGGGATATAGGCCTATAAACGTCAGCTTAACCTCAATTTCTACCGATATAGACATATTAGAGAATAAGTTTAGTTGAACAATTATATAGGCATATAGAACCAGTGGTTCCCAACCTTTTCCAAGCTGTGGCCCAAATTCACGAAGGTCCCAAAGCCACGGTCCCCGATTCATTTCCAAACTAGGGCAAAGTATGGAATATAGCACAAGGGTTGTTGTTTTGTGCCTCCTCATCATCAGGAGGCCAGATGCATTTGACCACAAACAACTACAGACCTTACAAAGCAATATATAGCTAAATAAAAGTTGGGCTGGAGAAAAAATGATATACACCCTCATGCGCCATGGCCCCCTGACTAACATCCCACGGTTGTTGGTGACTTGCTGGATTGGTAGCTAGGCTGCTTGGTGACTTGCTGGATTGATTGCTAGGCTGCTTGATGACTTTTTGACTGCTGGGATGGTGGATTTGTGGCTAGGTTGCTTGATGACTTTTTGACTTGGTGACTTGCTGGATTGATTGCTAGGTTGCTTGATGACTTTTTAACTTGGTGACTTGCTGGATTGTTGTCTAGGTTGCTTGATGACTTTTTAACTTGGTGACTTGCTGGATTGTTGTCTAGGTTGCTTGATGACTTTTTAACTTGGTGACTTGCTGGATTGTTGTCTAGGTTGCTTGATGACTTTTTGACTTGGTGACTTGCTGGATTGGTGGCTAGGTTGCTTGTTGACTTTTTGACTTGGTGACTTGCTGGATTTGTGGCTAGGTTGCTTGATGACTTTTTGACTTGGTGACTTGCTGGATTGGTGGCTAGGTTTCTTGGTGATTTTTTGACTTGGTGACTGGCTGGATTGGTGGTTAGGTTGCTTGATGAGTTTTTAACTTGGTGACTTGCTGTATTGATGGCTAGGTTGCTTGATGACTTCTTGACTTGGTGACTTGTTGGATTGGTGTCTAGGTTGCTTGATGACTTTTTGACTTGGTGACTTGCTGGATTGATGGCTAGGTTGCTTGATGACTTTTTGACTTGGTGACTTGCTGGATTGGTGGCTAGGTTGCTTGATGACTTTTTGACGTGGTGACTTGTTGGATTGTTGTCTAGGTTGCTTGATGACTTTTTGACTTGATGACTTGCTGTATTGATGGCTAGGTTGCTTGATGACTTCTTGACTTGGTGACTTGTTGGATTGGTGTCTAGGTTGCTTGATGACTTTTTGACTTGATGATTTGCTGGATTGATGGCTAGGTTGCTTGATGACTTTTTGACTTGGTGATTTGAACATGATGATTTTTGACTGGGTGACTTGAGCTTGATGACTTGGTGACTTTTTACTCAGTGGCTTACACAGAAAATAGTAAGACACCTATATCACTTCAAATAAATAAAAAAAATATTGTTAATAAAATATTAGTTTTTGTTATCATTGAAAAATTTCAAAGCAATCGGATATCTAAATTTAAAATTCAATTGATCTCAATTTATATCAATTATTTGATTAACTCGACTAGGAAGTTAACAAACAACAAACACATGACAAACAATACGCAGTTGTTTATAGATACCTCGAGGCGTCAAATTTAAAACTTAAAGCGATACTACGTCTTAGAACGTCTTAGAACAAAAAAATTAAGTTCTCAAACTTGGTCAATCAGAGTATATATTCATCAACGATGTCCAAAGTATACAAACAGAATGCAAAAAAACCATGAAACTATGTAAATTTCCATATAATAACAGGTTATAATTGATAAACGCCTTAAATTTGATTAAGGCTTTTTTAATTGTTGTATATAAACATTGTTTCCTGGATTTATCAGACTATTTAGGTAATCTGTTTTATAGTTATGCCACTAGGTTTGTCCCCTGATGAATATATACTCCTATTGAACCAATTGCAAAATTCAGGTTTTTATGTTCATTCTAAGAGGAAGCATTCCTTTAAAACTTAATTGAAACTGAGGTTGTATACTACCTGGGGGTAATTTTGACATTTTTGAGGGGTAGATTCGCTTTGAAATGTATCATGAACAAAATAAAAGCAAATGTAAATATAAAAGTATATTACCTGTAACATTAGACCTATTCTGCAATTTTGTTCTCGATTTTGCCATTCTTTGGATGTGATTTTTGTTTATCGGAATTTTATGGACCTGAAGTTCGAGAGTTCAATCCCGGTATGGGAAGAGATATAATTTCGGATTATCACGTTTCCTCCTTGTCGATGAAGGATCTGACATGAAAAAATCGTTTAGTCGGTCAGATGGGACAATAAACCGACACCCCATGTGCTACAGGCTGTGCGCGTTAAAAATCCTGCGGCACTTGGAAGTTGAAAATAAAAGCAACTGCTGTCCTGGAAAAATTTCCATTCAGTTCATTTGAAGTAGAGCGTAAAGAAGGAAGGAATAAATAATATGTCTAGTAAAATATATCTGGATAAGTGAATTTAAAGGGAAATGTTCAGCATTTTCGAGCGTTGATTAGGGCCTTATGTATGTAAATAGCCTCCAGAGGTACTAGAAACACAAAAATCACACAATTTTTTCAATTATAACCGTACCTTAACAATTATCTTTCATTTTCTGTATATGTATTTTCTATATAAGTCATAGTCTTACTAAATGGCAAGTCATATTTTTGACTTTCAAACGCTGATATTTATGGATACACAGGATTTGAAGGCTTAAATTTCGAGGGAGAGTTGTGAACATTATAACGGATTAGATTTAGCTAACACATCTAGATTTTGAGACTAAAATTTTATTGTTTTAACGAATAGTGAACATGTCCCTTTAATATCATACTCTCCATGCACGTGTTAATAGGAAACTCAATCTGGTAACTTAACATATAATCTGACATTAAGGATCAGATCAGGATGTGGGGAAAACACAGACAACAGTGAACAAATTTATAGAAAATTACTTCGGTTTATTTGACACTTTTGACACCGTAGATAGATAAATTAACTGTAGGCTACTCATATTGACAAAATTTGAGAACTTACAATTTTTGTTCATTTAAGAGGAGGTACTTAAAGTGTATCAGGGACTCTGAATGACATCGATTTGTTCCATTTTTATTTTAAATCAGCATTCGACTCAACCTTCGTCATTTTGATCGAGACTATATAATGACTCTGCCATGATAGGCTGCCATCTTGCCCGGTAAATGGGCAAGGGAAGATAACCCTTGGAGATTTTGATTGGCTGTTTTTAATGCGAAAGAAGACACGATCTATGAAGAATGATTATGATTGACTGAACTATAATTTATTCAATATGGCGACTACTATATCAATCTAATTAAAATTAGATTACATTTCGTTTCGGTTATTTTTTGATTGTCGACTCCATGTAATCTAAAGACTTGTATAAGGAGGTCATCTGCAAGTGACGAATAAGCTATTTATAGCACGTGCCACCCCTCTGCCAATCAGAACACCGTTTATATTTGAATATTGTGTATTGCGTCATGATTTTCCCACAATGCATATCAATTCATAGACCCGCGATCTTGAAGGTAGTTTTTGATTGGCTGAAATTTTCGTCACTTGCAGATGACCTCCTTATACAAGTCTTTAGATTACATGGAGTCGACAATCAAAAAATAACCGAAACGAAATGTAATCTAATTTTAATTAGATTGCTACTATATAGTATACGAGGTTATCAAGCTACTAGTCGAAGTTGATACGAGTGTTCCAAACAGATGTCTTTTGCTCTTGCACAATAAAACTAAATTCCCTGATGACAAGACTAGGCTACTTATATCAAATTACATGATATTATTACAAATATCTATAGTAAGTATGAACGAGACTAGGAAGCTAAAACTGATTTTTCCTGATATTCATTGATGGAAATGGAAATGGTGATACTTATGTGAATATAAGGTACGGATTTCCATAGTTAATGATCAAGAAAGGTTAACAAGTCTTATTTTGTTGGTTTATCAAGACTGTACATATACATGTCACTCGTATCCACTCTTATCAACTAGACTAAAACGATCAAGATAACCTATAAGGTAGTCGCCATATTGAATAATCACAATCATTTTTCAGAGAGCGACGTCTTCTTTGGAGGTAAAAATAGCCAATCAAAACCAACAAGAGTTATCTTCCCTTCCCCTTTATTGGCCAAATTATACATATTTTCGAACAATGACGAAGGCTTGTATCAACTTCGTAAGTAGACTAGTATGCTAGATAATCTCGGTGATCGCCATATTGAATAAATAATAGTTCAGCCAATCTCAATCATTCTTCAGATAGTTTTGTCATGCATTAATATCAGCCAATCAAAATCAATCTCCAAACAAGAGTTGTCTTCTCTTGCCCATTTACTGGGCAAGATGGCAGCCTATGATGACAATTACGAAGGTTGAGCCGATTGATGTACTTGGACGATTTTCTAAATTTTCATAAGACAACTAAATTTATTACTCATGCTATTGACGTCAATGGAAAAACCTAAAATGAATATTATATATCTATTTAAATTAATTTTATTTAAAATCCGCCATTAGTCAAGGTCAATTGTCTTATGACCCGAGATTACACTCTTGACTGCACAGTTTTTCTTTTTGATATATCAATATAGGCCCAATGGTTTTTTGTCTCAATAATTTGAACATAATGGCAAATTTATAACTGCATTATGAGTTCATTTGACAACAGGGAAATTGTTTTCTACATATTCTATGTTAAACATAGGAAGTGAACTTTCATTCAAATGAAATTGTTTAAAATATTATTTAAAGGGAGAGAGCCCCGGTCTTCAAAATTGGGTCACTAACTTACCCTAAAATGGTCAGCATTTTGCATTTTAATACGTTGCTGACAGTTGACATTGCATGCATACACATGCATTACATTGGTTTTTTTTTATAGTTCAGTTTGTGTCCCCTGGAGAATGTCCAAATGTCCCCAGTCTGGGACATGTCCCCCAAGTTGAAAACCCAGGCTTTAAGACGAACCAAACCGACCGTGATACAGTAAACAGGGAAGTAAATAATTTGTGGTTTTGTCAACTTCCCTTTTTGATAATTCTCTTTCTATTCACAGCCCTATAATAATATAATAATAGGCCTATATGACATTTGATCAACGATACCACTTCATCAAATATCAAGTTTACATTCATTCGGATTAGACGAATGTGTATTTGTATTGTGTAGTATTTGGATAGTTTGCTTTGAGGTAAGTGTATATATAACTCAACGTGGCGAGTCGGATTAGACCAAAGTGTATTTGTAGGCCTATTTGTAGACAGACCTTGGATCGTTTGTTTTAAGGTAAGTGCATGTATAACTCAGCTTATGGCAAGAGATACAGTGCAGTCAATTTGTATGGTATAGCAGTTAAAGGGGACCAGTCTTCATTTTTATTGGTTGATTTGGGTCTTGAATATATTTAAGTATCCTTCAGAAGCACTAGAAATGCACGAAAATAACGTATTTCCTTCAAATATACCTTAAATTAGACATTTCTCCTTCTATTTCTATAGATGACTTTTCTATATATTGCATTCATCTGAACTGAAATGAAACGGAGTTTTCCGTCCTGCTTTTCTACACCTGTATGCATGGGTTAATAAAGACAGTAAAACAAGCCGAGACAAAATATGAATGAATATGAATTTTTTACTATATGTGATGTGAGGTGACCCACATTGATTGACAGTAAGGGCAATATCATATATTATAACTTGTACACATTACACAAGACACAAGATAAAACAATTAATCTTACAAACTTTGACGGTTTATATTTCACACTTAAAAAAGATAAGTGTTGAAGTATGCTTAGATTATTGCTGTTATAAATCTCACGGTCCATTTGTTACCCTATAGATAGGAGTGTTCCAGATATATACCATCGTACATTTGATTAGCTGGGTCGCAGTGAACCCGCGGTGTACCCGCGGTGTACCCCATATTGATAACCCTAATTAGGACTACTACTGACCAGTTAAGCTGCAATGTACCCAAATTTGACTTAAAGGGGTATGTTCACTAACTTTTCGACCAAGAAAATTTTAGTCCCAGAACCTGAATTTTTTTTTAGCTAATCTAATCTGTAATCATGTTCACAACTTTCCATCAAAATTTAAGCTTTTAAATCCCTGCGTATCCATAATTATCAGCGTTTGAAAGTCATAAATACGACTCGTACTTTAGTGTGACTATGCATTATATAGAAAGACATGTACAGAAAATGAAAGATAAAAAGGTAGAGATGTAATTGAAGGGATTGTGCGATTTTTGTGCTTTTCTAGTACGTCTTGAGGCTATTTACATATATTCAATACCAAAATCGACTCTCGAAAATTCTGAACATTCCCCTTTAAACATCCATATAAATCGATAAACATGTATTGCAATAAAAATGATATAAGATTAAAAAAGCTGGATATTGCGAAGGTTTCCGATATGAGATCATATATTTACCACGTAACTCATATTTCCTAGCAAATATCTCGAAATAGGCTTTGTTTATATTGATTATAGCTTGGATTTCACCACATAAGACCAGTATTTTGACCAAAATAGAGACGGGTAATTCCCCGACGAGCCCCATTTGGTATAAAATAGCTTGAATCCAATAATCCCTATTCAGTTTAATACCCAATTTAGCATATACTTGATCCCATGCCCTCTTAAACGGATTATAAAGTGATTTTCCAAACCTTGTATGGGTATTGGGGACACTGATAGCATCAAATTGCGCCATTCCAATTTCCATTCCGACGTCTGTGGTTCTTGCAATTCCACTAAAACTAACACGTTTTATGAAGTCACTGACAGTGATCTACCGGAAGCTACTATTGATATCTATGCAGATCACTGGTAGTGACTTCATAAAACGCGTTTATTTTAGTGGAATTGCAAGAACCACAGACGTCGGAATGAAAATTGGAATGGTGCAACTTGATGCTTTCAGTGTCCCTGATACACATACAAAGTTTAGAAATCACTTTACAATCCCTTTAACTGTTTGTGTCGATTAGAGTATAATAAGCCAAGTTTATATTTGTTCAGTATGTGTTATATATTCTGAGGAAGGGAACATATCAAATTAAGAGGAAAAATATATAAAAATGACAAAAATACGTTCATAAATCGTTTGAGAGGGAAATTCAGTCTGTCACGTTTAGAAAATGTGTGAATCTGTGAAATCGGTAATAAAAGTAAGATTTTTAATCGAAATCAGGCGTTAATTCAAAATTTACATACAGAACCCTCTCGGAAATAGAGTCTTGTCATGCTCATCATCGTCATCGTCATCGTCATCATCATCATCTTCTTCGTCATCATTGACATCGTTAACGTCGTCGTCTTCGTCTTCTTCGTCGTCTTCGTCGTCGTCATCACTGTCGTCATCGTCATCGTCATCGCTATTGCCATCATCATCGTTACCATCATCGTCATGATAATGATCATCATCATCGTCATCATAATTATTAATATCCTATTTTCCAGGTATTCATAGCACCATCTTCCAAAAACGCATTAATGCTCTGTGCAATACAAGTCATAAAACAAAAAGATCTAAAAATTGGCGACCAGGTTATTTCGTGCTCAGGTCAAACATTGTGTGTGGTAGTGCAATAACTATTTAACGCCAAAAGTGTCATTCACTTCAATAAAGAAAACGTCGTTGACATTTTGAAAAAGTTCCAAGATACCTGACAGTGCAATCAGCCAATAGGAAGTGTAGATATGTGACGTGATACGTTGTGGCAACATATTAGTTCAAAGTTTCATACCTTGGATTTACTTTGATTTTCCGAAAATTGTCTCATGGAAAGTTCTAAGTGAACTATCAGATGACAGACATAGTGTTCTAGTTCCAAATCGAATATATATATTTTGTGATTAAACACCTTATTAACAGTATTCGGCAATCCTCGGCAGTTTCCGTATATATTAACAGCGGGGATGTCACGAAATTGTGGAAAAAAAATTCATGTCGGAACGTGATTTTTTTCAATTGGTGTGAAAAGTGATATGAGGATAAAATTTCCACAAAAACATGAGCCTAGGTCACGAAACCAGGGCTAACACTTTAAAGTGCTGTTTAATTTAGTATCAATAAATGCATAAGGAGTTATAAAAATCGGGAAGAAGTAGATCTACCAACAAGCAATATACACAAAACTGGTCTACATCTAGAACTATATATTTTTTAAGTGCTATTTGATTTAGTAATTTAGATAATTAAATAAGGAGTTATATTAATCTGGTGATACCGGCTGGTCTCGATCATCCGACAGAATAAGTATCAGTCATTAGCTGCTACCAATATATTGTCAATGTGTTTACATGGATTTCGAGATTTGTTTTACGGTTGGGATCATTCGTGCTAGAGTTTAATTGTTATTGGTAAAATGACAGGAGGCTCAAGGGTGAACAGTGTTTCCTGATGCAGATGCTAAGGTTACCCCTCTATATAAATAAATGGACTTTGTAATGACATTCGGACATTCAATTTGTCATTTGAGGGGTAGGCTTTACAGGATCAGGACTTCAAGAATTAAAATATCATATCATCATCTTTATTACTTTCTTTCATATCTTATAACTATAATATTATAACCAATCTGTCCATACAATCCGTAAAAACTGAAAGTATACAATACAATCATCTTAATCTTACTAACTAACTGAATATTCTTACTATTTTATTATTCTTACTATTTTATTATTCTCTTATTAATAAACTACTAATAGTACCTTTTACAGTAGGGGATACTAAATTTAATAGGGTAACTAAATTTCATAGCGTAGGACACTGCATAGTAAACTAATGCGACACCGCTTACAAGCCGGACTAAAAATATAAGGAATGAAACTTCCATTGACACCGCTTGGGGAGAGAAACGTGCTCACAGAAATAGATACGAAGTATGCAGAGAAAATAACTTATGCAATATTCTAAACATTATAGAAATGTCGATCGAGATCTTATTAACAAATATATAAAAGATTATAAACCTCGTTCCCCTGTATTTCTGTCTATCTTTAATATTCTTAATTACAGTCAGCGGTACGTCCAAAGAAACCGGAAGTTATCGGAAAAGGGAGATAAGTTGCGTGTAAAGCAAATACATGGATTTCTTGTCGCGTCTTAAATCAGAACTTGGAAATACAGCGGTTCTTACATGGCTTCCCTAAATTGTGAAATAAACACAATATGAACAATTTATACTTAACGACTTAATCTATTACGATTGAACCCTTAATAACTTAATGGAACCTAAGAGAGAACCTACATACGATGCAAAACTTAATATAACTAGTGAACCTTAATATAGCATATGAACCTTAATATAGCATATGAACCTTAATATAGCATATGAACCTTAATATAACATATGAACCTTAATATAGCATATGAACCTTAAATAACATATGAACCTTAATATAACATGTGGAACGTAATATGACATGTGAAACGTAATATGACATGTGAAACGTAATATGACATGTGAACTATGATATAACATGTGAACTTTAATATAACATGTGAACTACATGTGAACTTTAATATAACATGTGAACTTTAATATAACATGTGAACTTTAATATAACATGTGAACCTTACTTTAACATGTCAATCTAAATATAACATATTTACTTTAACATAACAGCATATAACGTATTTACTTTTGCATAACAGCCTTCATATAACGTATTTACTTTTACATAACAGCATTCATATAACGTATTTACTTTTACATAACAGCCTTAATATAACGTATATACATCTATTGGCTCCTCGTTGGGGATTCCCGGTCTCAATCGGTTTGCATCAATAAGACAAGTTTCTGTACTGGTCTTTCTAAAAATTTAGTACTGGCTGTTCGCCTTCCCTTTTTATCAATTAAATTGTCAGCTAAAATTAATTTGACCTTGCGGACTAAACCGTCAGCTTCACTTGGGAACACTTCACAAATTCTACCTAATTTCCAATTACATCTAACAACATTTGAATCCTTAATCAAAACTATATCATTGACTTTAATATTTTGAACAGGCTTATGCCACTTTTGCCTAATTTGTAAATTCTGCACATAGTCATCTTTCCATTTTTTCCAAAATTCATTTGACAGAAATTGCACTCTGCGCCATCTCTTTCTTAAATATACATCTTGGCGAACAAATTCACCTGGAGGAGGTAGGAGAACTTGAGCCTTAAGAGTCAAAATATGATTGGGAGTCAATGTACAAATATAATTAGGGTCATTAACATTATCTATGGCTAAAGGACGACTATTAACAATACATTCTGCCTCTGCAAAAAATGTTCTTAAAACTTCATAATTTAGAGCATTTTTATGAGTTTCTAAAACAGCACTTAACACTGAACGTACAGACCGAATTAGTCTTTCCCAAGACCCTCCCATATGCGATGCTTCTGGAAAATTCATCTTAAATTCTACAAAGTCACAGTTATCTTTAATAAGCTCATTTTGAATTTTACTTAAGTTCATTTCTTTCAAAGCTACCTTTAATTCAGATTGTGCACCTATAAAATTTGAGCCACGATCTGACCTTAATTGTCTAACAGGTCCACGCCTACATACAAATCTCCTATAAGCGTTAAGAAATGAATCAGTATCCATACTATTGGATACTTCAAGATGTATTGCACGCGATGCCATACAAACAAATATTACACCAAAGCGTTTTGAATCGCGTCTGCCATCTTTGACATGCCACGGACCAAAGTAGTCAACTGCTGCATAGGTGAATGGAGCTTCTGTCTCAAATCTGTCTTTGGGTAGTGGGCACATTTTTTGTTCTTGTGTAGGACTATATAACTTCTTACAGGTAACACACTTGCTAATGATGCTTGATGTTATATTGCGACCTCCAATAATCCAAAAACCATTTTCTCTTATGGCATTGTGGGTAATACTTCTTCCTTGGTGCTTCATTTTGGTATGGAAATGTCTAACAAGAATTTCAGTCACATGACTTCTTTTTGGAACTACTGCTGGATGTTTACATTCAGTTGGTATATTGGCATTCTGAATTCTGCCGCCAATACGAAGAATACCATTATCATCAATAAAGGGATCTAACTTATATAAGGCACTTGATTTCTTCAGATACAATTTCTCTTCTTTCTCATTCTGCCTATTTACTATCCTTTCCTTCTTTTTCTCCTTTAAAGATTCTAAAATTTTAATTTCTTCAGCGAAATATTCTTTCTGTACTTCTTTAATAATTTCCATTTCGGCTTTCTTTAATTCATCTACAGTTGATATCTTTAATACACCATTTTCAAACATATCAGTTGCATCAGTCTTCTTGATTCTATTTTGCATTCTCAGGCAAACTGATATAGCTTTCTTCAATTTGGTCCAATTGGAAAATCTTTCAAAGTGGTTGACCATTGTGTGACTTTCTGATGCTGCAGTAGCAAACGTTACTATTTTCTTAACCTCTGGATCATCCAACTTCAAAACTCTTTCATCTTCAATTGGCCTCAGTTTCTCTTCAATAATGTCTCTTCTCAGGAAATCTGGTCCTTTCCACCATATGTCAGAATTTATCAGATCTTTAGCTTGTAAACCTCTGGATGCAATATCTGCAGGATTTTCCGAACTTTCTACATAATTCCACTGTTTAGGACTGGAAAGGTTCCGAATCTGTTCGACTCTATTTGCTACATATATATGAAATCTTTTGGAATCATTTGAGACGTACCCAAGAACCACTTTACTATCAGTCCAAAAATATTCCTTCATTGGTTGATATTCAAGTTCTCTTTTCAACATATCTGCTACTTTAACTGAGGTCACAGCTGCAGTTAATTCCAACCTTGGTACTGTTATAGGCTTTGAAGGAGTTACTCTAGATTTGGCTAAAACTAAAGATGTGGTGATGACATCTGCTTCATCTGTCAATTTGATGTAAGAACACTGTCCATAACCCATTAAACAGGCATCAGAAAAGTGGTGAAGTTCAACTGATTTGGTTTCTCCAAAATTCTCTGGTTTAAATGACCTGTTGATCTTCAATTCTGCCAAGTGAGTCAATTCTTCTCTCCATCTAGCCCATCTAAACCGAATACTATCTGGTACTTCTTTGTCCCAATCTGTACAGTCTTTACAGAGTTCCTGCAAAATTCTTTTACCGGCTAATATGACAGGTGAGACCAGTCCTAGTGGGTCAAATACTGAACTTACAGTAGAGAGTATACCTCGTCTGGTTAATGGTTTGTCTTGAATATTTATTCTGAATTGGAATACATCATTCTCCACACACCATTGAACTCCAAGTGTGCGCTCTATTGGTAGTGGATCTTTATCTATATCAAGATTCATTACATCCTTGGATCTTTCTTCTAAAGGGACAGACTGTAGAACTTCTCTTCGATTTGACAGAAATTTATGAAGTCTAAAACCTCCTAGTTTGCAAATTTCTCTACTCCTTTCAATAAGATCTGCAGCTTCTGAAATAGTTGAAACTGATTTTAACCCATCGTCTACGTAAAAGTTGTTTCTAATGAAATCTGCTGCATCTTCGCCAAATTTATCTTCATATAAATCTGCTGTTGCCTTCAAGCCATAATTTGCACACCCTGGGGAAGAGGTTGCACCAAATAGATGTACAGTCATTCGATAGGTGACAGGATCTTTGGTGAAGTCGTCATCTGCCCACCAATAAAATCGGAGATAATCTCTATGTTCAGTGTTGACTTTTAGTTGATAGAACATGGATTCTATGTCGCAAGTAAACGCCACGGTATTCTGTCGGAATCTGCAAAGTACACCAACCAAGTTATTCGTCAGATCAGGTCCTGGCAAGAGATTACTGTTCAAAGATTCTCCGTTGTATGTGTGACTACAATCAAAGACTACTCTGATCTTGGTAGGTTTTTTAGGATGGTAAACACCATGATGTGGTATATACCAGCTGGTTCCTTCTGAAGTGTCAATTTCATCTTCAGGTACTTGTTCTGCATAGCCCTTCTTTATTATACCATTCATAAATTCACTGTAATCTTCTTTATATTTCTGATCTCTGTCAAACCTTTTAACTAATCCTTTCAATCTCTTGAGAACAGCAATTCTATTATTTGGTAAATTTAAAATGGTATCTTCATTTCTAAATGGCAAAGGAAGCTCAAAATGTCCATCTTTCAATTGGTGAATTCCCTTTCTCAATTTATCCATAAATTTGTTGTCGTCTTGGGAAATATATTCTTCTTTAGTTCCTTCGTTGAAGTCTTGTTGAAACATTTGAGCTATTTGTCTAGGTGCAATAACCTCTTTTACTTGGGTTCTGAAGGAGAAATGACAAAGTCTGTTGTCGATATCTTTCTTGCATATGAATACGGATCCAGTGTGTTCTTCATTTTTACCATTTTGTATGACTTCTCCAATGACACCCCAACCCAAGGCAGTTCTCATTGCATAAGGTTGATTGTCTGTGCCAGGTATAACTTCTAGTGGTCTTATGGCCTTGATTGTGTCAGTACCAATCAGCATACCTATCTTCAAGTCTTTCTCATACGGCATAAGTTCACTTGACATCTTCCTGAGATGGTCCCATCTGGAGGTTGTTTCTTGTCTTGGAATTTGACTATAATTTGCTGGAATTCTTCCTCGGGTAAAGGTAACAGGTAGCCTTATTTCTTCGTTACATCCATATCCAACAATTTGCAGCCCAGAGATTTTCTTGCAAGATATTGTTGAAGTGGCTAATACTGTTGATAACTTCAATTCCGTTTTGGGTCCATCAATATGTAAGTCTTCGACTAATTCATTTATTATGAAACCAGCATCTGACTGTTCATCTAAGACGGCATACGTCATCTTCTTATGCGAGGGGTTATCTTCATGGCTTACGTATATTGGTACAATCATGGAATGAGACATACATTCAGTTGAACCCTGAGTTATCTTGTTGCTGCTTACACAATTGGAAACAGAATGTTGACGACTTGGTTTATTCTTAAACTCATCTTTCCTGGGTAGAGTATTCCTTTCTTTTCTGTTTTTGAAGTATTCATTATCATGCAGTGCTGTTGGGTGAAATCCATGGCATGTTTTACAGGTTTTCTTTCGACGGCAATCTTTCTTCATATGTCCATACTTCAGACATCCTCTGCATAAAGATTTATTTCTTGTAAAATTTAGCCTATCGATGAGAGACATCTTCTTGAATTTCTCGCAGTCATCTATATCATGGTTTCCATTACAATGGATGCAGATCAATTTCTTCTCTTCTGATGAATTGGTATCAGGAACGTGTTCCTCGGCCAAAGTTGACATAGTTCTTCTGTCATACCGATTGGTTTGTTTCTTGACAGCATAACGTGAAGATGTAACTGGATTACATGCTATTCTGGCTTCTTTCTCGATAAATTTACAGAACCTTGCAAATGATGGAAATTTATTCTTGGACTTCAGTTCTGGATCTTCTTTTTCATCATAAGTACAATCGTCTACGATTCTGCCCCATCTCTGAACAATATAATGTGGAAACTTTGCTAGTAGTCTTTCATTTTCATCTGGTTGGTTCAAGGAATTCAAGTAAGGTGTTGAATCCATGGCAACATGACAGCTTTGAAGAAAGTCTGATAACTTTTGGAGAGCTTGTCCATCATTACCTTTAATTTCTGGCCATTCTTCTATCTTCTTCTTAAATCTTGTTGAAATGAGAAATGGATCTCCAAACCTTTTATTTAAGATAGATTGAGCCTTGGAATAAGCTTCTCCAGTATCCAGTGATAATAGTCCACTAATAGCTTCTTTAGCAATACCAGATGTATATCTTCCCAAATAGTATAAGAGTTCAGCTGGTTCTTTACTTCTTCTTTCAATCAAAGCTTTAAATGATTTAGACCATGTAGGATATTTCAGTACATCACCATCAAAAACATCTGGTTCTGGCCTTGGTAATGCATCGCGATCTTGTCTTTGAGATATTAGATCTGCCAATAATGAAATAGGATCGGAACTTGCATTAGGCGTAATGATTTCGTTTGTATGGCATGGCGTACGAGACCTATCATTATAAGGAACAAAATCTAAAGCATTAACATTAGGAATAAAGTTTGAAGTATCTACATTTGTACCATTAGAATTTGCAACACTAAAACTGCGAACTTTTGAATAAGAAACATTTAAATTTTGAGTATCTAAATTAGCTTTACAAACATTTAAATTTTGAGCATTCAAATTAGCTTTACATTCATTTAAATCTGTCTTACATTCATTTAAATCTACAGAATTATGAACATTTAAATCATCATTTGTAACTATTTTCGGTACAGTTTGCTCAAGGGGCAATGATTCAGCAGTTATTGGATCTGCAGATCCAGTACTGTCAATTGTTACTAAGTCACCATTCACAGATTGAGAAGCATTGCTATAATTAGCTTGGTCTTTCAAATAACGATCTAAAACATGACGACGACCACTCGAAAATCCATGACTGGAACGACTAGGAATGGATCTACTGGAAATACTGCATTCATCTATGGCTACCATTTCAGCCTTGGCTACTGCTAACTCTTTCTTCAGCTTAAGTTTCTTCAAATTTAATTCCTGTGTAGCTTCTTCATCACAGAATGAAAGTTCTGTAGCAATACGAGCTGCTCTAGCTGCAGTCTCAATTCTTTTTTCCGAAGTCTTAGACTGTGATGTTGTAGTTGACGAAATTGATTTGGACGTACCACTGACTGTATCATTCTCTATATCCATCATCCTCTACCATTCAATCTTCACTCTATCTTTTTAAACTATGATAATGGAAAGTTTCTTCCGTCAGGATCACTCTAACGAGTTTTTACTGTAATGACATTCGGACATTCAATTTGTCATTTGAGGGGTAGGCTTTACAGGATCAGGACTTCAAGAATTAAAATATCATATCATCATCTTTATTACTTTCTTTCATATCTTATAACTATAATATTATAACCAATCTGTCCATACAATCCGTAAAAACTGAAAGTATACAATACAATCATCTTAATCTTACTAACTAACTGAATATTCTTACTATTTTATTATTCTTACTATTTTATTATTCTCTTATTAATAAACTACTAATAGTACCTTTTACAGTAGGGGATACTAAATTTAATAGGGTAACTAAATTTCATAGCGTAGGACACTGCATAGTAAACTAATGCGACACCGCTTACAAGCCGGACTAAAAATATAAGGAATGAAACTTCCATTGACACCGCTTGGGGAGAGAAACGTGCTCACAGAAATAGATACGAAGTATGCAGAGAAAATAACTTATGCAATATTCTAAACATTATAGAAATGTCGATCGAGATCTTATTAACAAATATATAAAAGATTATAAACCTCGTTCCCCTGTATTTCTGTCTATCTTTAATATTCTTAATTACAGTCAGCGGTACGTCCAAAGAAACCGGAAGTTATCGGAAAAGGGAGATAAGTTGCGTGTAAAGCAAATACATGGATTTCTTGTCGCGTCTTAAATCAGAACTTGGAAATACAGCGGTTCTTACAGACTTTGTATATCAAAGCTATTCAACTTATGATATAAACTTTATGATATGACTGACAAGGAAGTTAGCTGAGTAGTTTTGATATCAATTCTGGCAGCAATTCATTTTTTTAATACAATTAACATAGTTAGATAAGGTCTTGTATATCTTATTACGTACAACGAGCAACAAACCGGAAGTGAATTGCAGTCACGTGATGGTGTTGTGTGTGACAATTTGAATAGTGCAATATGTCGTTTTGATACTTTATGTGTCCCAGAATCCAAAATGTTAAAAGGATGCTGAGTGTTATCACTCGTGATTTTAATCAATCTCCAAAAATAGAAATGATTATTGGAAACGACCGATTTTTAAATACGAACACTAAACTAGATCATAGCACAAAGTTTTATTTGTGATCATGGCAGCAGCGAAAACCACACAACATATTGGAATTTTATATTTCAACGAAGGGGAGAACTGGGCACAGTATCTCAGGTCGCAATTTCTCAAGGACAAAAGACTAGAATTGGAAGTAGTGCTTTTGGATTTAAATTTGGAAAATACTGAAGCAGACGTGAATAGTGTGACGTCATCGTGTTATGTGACGATTCTGCTCATGACACCTGATATCTTAAAATGGCTGCCGGACATCCAAATTTTAAACAATTATCTCAAAGTCGTTCCTCAACATCGCGGAATAGTTGCAATGTCGGCATTCATCGACGATAGTGAGTATTTGGAAATTCAAAAAGCTTGTTCTGCGTCATCAAGATGGACGCAAATGACCTTGACCGAAACAACCAAAGAAATTATCAAAATGGTTGCTGAAATTATTGATCTAGTCGAAAAAACTGAAAAGGCTGAACAAGCCGAAAAAGCTGTAAAACAAAAACAGGCTCCATTGCCAAAGAAAAGGACTTCGGTTGAAAAACATAAGATTTCAGCAGTTTCCGAAACACCGTCCATAATTTCTGGTCATGAGGTCCGGGATATTTTTCCATCCAAAGTATTTACGGTAAGTTCAGATTCTATTTAGTTATCCGCTCCAAACGTAAAACAGAGAAAAGAACTTATTTTTTTTTCATTTTAAGAGGTGGTATCATTTCAGCAATTCCAGAATATTTTATACATTACAGGCACGAGAAAAAGTAGTCATAGTATTTAAGGAGCCAGTAAAGGGAACCGTACATGTTTCATTTAAAGACACCAACGGTGAAAAACATGATACGAAAAAACTGAACCCCTACTCTTTCAGATTCCGGACACCAGGTAATTCTTTGTTTTATCTAGGTCAAGGTCGATATGCAGGCCTGGCTCTTTAACAAGGTCAAGGTCTTTATCTTTATATAGGTCAAGGTCTTTTAAAGGCCATTTAATATAATTCTAATGAAGTCACTATCGATACACCTTTTTCATATAATTTATATAGTTAAATGTGGGTAGTAATACAGGCTCAGCCTGTTCCCCAATCCTTTTCATAATGTATTGTATATTTTATGAATAAGATATTGTTTACAAAAAAAAATTATCGATACACAACGTCGATACAAATTAAACCCGAAATCCAAAAAGTTTTTGAATATTGAATATTCATGTCCATCCTTCATTTTCAGATCCTTTTCCACACAGTAATATGTTGGAGATTTTTATAGATGGCAAACAAATAGCTTCTAAACGTTTTACCTTCGTCAAACCGACACAATCGGCCTTACAGTGTATCGGGTACTTAATGCAGACTCTAGGAGTCGAGAACACTGATGAACTCGACCAGCGCCTTTGTGATATTTTTGAAAGGAGTGTTCCACGTGACAGCATTCTGAATAGATTATTTTCCAACGAGGAGATTCAGTGTATATTAGGTAAGTGGTGGTGAGCAACAGACTGTCCATATTCCAGCCCCTTATAGCTATTTTGGTAGGTCAGAAAAAACCAGCACTGTTTTGTGCAGATGGTCAAAGATGTCTACAATATTATTTTACTAAATTTTTGTATGGTTAACAGAACAAAACTACCATGAATAAGATTAATGCAAACCAACATTTCTTGTCAAACTAGCTTCCAAGATTGTTTGGTGGACAGTTTTTCTGTAACAAAAATGACTAAAAAACAGTCAGGTAGATTACTAAGTACAATGCCAATTTTCTGTGGTCAGAATTGAAATAATGCATTCGAAATTATCTTGTCCAACTAGCTAGCAGATTTCTTGGTATAATGGCATACAACTTGGTACGGTTGGTTGTAATAAGGTGTAGTGTAAACGTGTTATTTTTATTTGTAATTTTCCAGATGCTACTGTTAAACCTATGAACGAATTTCCAACTTTGCTTCATTTCTCCGCCGCTCATGGTTTATCAGATTTCACCTCCTTACTGCTGGAACAACCAGGATCCATGGCAGCTTTTAATATAGTAAACAACAACAACCACAACCCGGCAGAAATGGCGGCCGCCAATCATCATGACGATCTAGCTCGCTATATAACTGACTTTACTGTAAGTTGAAACTTCTCAAATTATCAAACCAACAGCACAGAACCATCCAATTCAATTCAATCCGAAAGAGATGGGAAAATGTATATCTTCTGAGGTTCTATAGCACAGTGGTTAGCACATCGTTCTTAACAAACATGACGTCATTTGCTTGGATACGAGGAAATGGGGGTCGTTATGTTTGATGTTTGAGTGTTCGATTCTCGATCAGGGTGTAAAAGTCCGATGACCTTAAATAAATCATCTTCACTCATAATTCCAGTCCACCCAGCTGTAAATCATGATCATCATCATCACGATCATCCTCCTCCTCCTCATCATCATCATCATCATCATGATCCTCCTCCTCCATCATCATGATCATGATCATCCTCCTCCTCCTCATCATCATCATCATGATCCTCCTCCTCCTCCTCCTCCTCCTCCCCCTCCTCCTCCTCCTCCTCCTCCTCCTCCTCCTTCATCATCATCATCATCATCATCATCATCATCATCATCATCATCATCATCATCATCATCATCATCATCATCATCATCATCATCATCATCATCATCAAGATCAAGATCATCATGATCCTCCTCTTCCTCATCATCATCATGATCATCATGATCCTCCTCCTCCTCATCATCATCATGATCCTTCTCCTCCATCATCATTATCATTATCATTATCATCAATATCATCATCATCATAATCAGCATCATCTTACCCCCTATTTGACTTATTCTAGGATACCAATGCAATTGTGGACGCTTGTGGAATATACGTCAGTATGTGTGAAATGGAAGGTAAGACCTGATTTACTTGAAGATGTCGTTATTCAACCCTGAAAATACAAAAACCACCGAATACAAATCATACAAATTCTGCCCCCAACAGAAAAACATGTAAAAAAATTCAACATAAGAGTAAATTACCTTTAATGACACCTTAACACCTTAATAAACTCTTTATTTTACATGGGTCAGAATGAGGCCCAATACCACAAGTGATACGGTCCTGTCTCACACTCACCATAAAGTTTATCATTGAGAATTTTGAAAGAGATCAGTTTACCAATAGCTGAGATACTCCCCGTCAAACTTAGGGACCTTTTGTATGCGCCACCCGATATATCTGTTGTATTTTATTGACCTTTTTTACGAGTATCGTATTTTAGAAATGTGTAACAAGAAATTTCTATTTTTAGGCAACTATATAGATATGGGAGGTTTACAAAGACACTCGGGTTCGTTAGAAGACCTGTATAGTAAAACATTAGATGACACATATTTACCAGAGGATGTGATACCGGAAGTGGAAGAACCCCCACCACCCCTACCCCCAATACGGAAAACCAGCTTACCACCCATCCCCACTCAACACCGGAAACTCAGTTTAGACGGTTTGAATGGTAAGTAACCACACCCTGATTTGAAATATTCAGACAATATCAGTGCCCTCATTCGGGATGCCATGGCAATCATATTAAAGGGATTTTCAATTTCAAATTGTCAACCTAGAATCCTTGGATATTTTGATACTCTAAAATAGCACATAATATGGTTTTCATTTGATACATTTTTGCATTAAAGGGATTGTTAAGTGGGGACACTGATAGCATAAATTTGCGCCATTCCAATTTCCATTCCCACGTCTGTGGTTCTTGCAATGAATTCCACTAAAACTAACACGTTTTATGACGTCACTGACAATAATCTGCATTCTGCATCTGTAGATCACTGTCAGTGACGTCATAAAACGTGTTAGTTTTAGTGGAATTTCAAGAACCACAGAATGAATGGAAATTGTAATGGCGCAAATTGATGTTATCAATGTTCTCGATACAAATACAAAGTTTAGAAAACCTCTTTACAATCCCTTTAATGCAAAAATGTATCAAATGAATTTTACCAGCTATGTAGACTCACTAACATGAGTAAAACCCTATTATGTGCTATTTTCGAGTATTAAATTATCCAAGGATTCTAGGTTGACAATTTCGACGAATATAACGTTATGCCTCTTACTTTTGAATTAATAAACGGGTGGGGCCTTGCTGCGTCTAAATTTTGAGTAATTATATGATCATTGTTAACGTTTTCTATTTAAGCTTCAGTGGTAGAGAAGTTAACACGAGCCCCACAAACAGCACCCCCAACTCCAACCAGACCAAAAGATGTTACTAGTCCACAAGCTCTAGGATTTCAAAACCCTGCTGCATTCCTTGAAGCCACACATCCAAAAAGTGAGCAATTTTTTAATTTCATTATGTCAGTTCTCTCTGCGACTCCACCTGGTTTGGGCACACGATAATTTTGCATGGGTTCTAATATTTTCAAGGCAACATTTTAGTTTCTGAACCGGGAATGTAATAATGTTCACAACTCTCCCTTGAAATTCGAGCCTTCATACCGATGTATCCATAAATATGAGCGTTTGAAAGTCTAAAATACGACTCGTCGTTTAGTAAGACTATGACTTAAGAGCTGATATAGAAAACACAGAAAGTGAAAGATAGATGTTAAGGTATTTGTATAATTAAATGGATTGTGTGCGATTTTGTGTGAGTTCCAGTAAATCTGAAGGCTATTTACATAAATTCAAGGCCAAAATCTATCCTCGAAAATGCTGAACATTCCCCTTTAAACTGTCGATAGTGAAAGCGCAATAAACAGAAAAAAATCACTACCTAAGTGTCACGTACCCTAAGTAGAGGTAAAAGATTAAATACTGTAATAAATTTGAGTAATTTCCAAATTACAAACAGGAAGTAATAAAGACCGAGTTGCTAGACGGTTAAAATATTTACCTTGTTTAATATGTATTAAAATACAGATGTGACGTCACCCTTTGTTCTTGACGGTCCAATATTTAACTTATTGGTACGGGCATTTTGCCAAGAGTACATTATTTTTTCAAAATGGCGGCAAATTTTGGACCGCTGTGACATCATAAACTGATTGAATAATGCTCACTTTTGGTGATTTGGTGACCTGTTTCTGATTGATTTTGCTCACTATATCTTTTGGCTTCAAAAACATGAACGGTGGGTGCGTTTTGCCGCAGTGTACCAAACTGCACAGAATTGACTTGTAAAACGAAACTTGTGGTTTCTGAAGTCTTGAAACTATTTCCTTTTTTTCCGCCAAAATAAAAAAACACAATTTATGTCTTAAAAGTTTGTTTTTACAGAGGACAATTTTCAGTTAAACATTGTGACCTTTTCTGATTGAAATTTCTAAGAGAGAAATACATTTCCAATTAATGTAAACTTACAAAAATTATATTCGTTATTAAAGCAAAGACATTCTAAGGCTAACAGTAGCAGTAGTGTGAAATCTCAAAGAAAACTTTGTTATGTTCGAAATTCGAAATACAATGCATTAATCATTGTCGACAACGAAGACGACGAAAAACAATATAGGCATACCATATGTACATTACGATCGTTTAAAGATTAAAATGAAAAGTGGGGCAATAAAAAACTACAATAATTTACCCGATCAAGAATATTTATAAATCCAATCCAAACATCTCGAGAGTTAATCTGCAATTGTGTGTTATGGCACGTGAGTTTATCTCGTGTGACCTATAATAATGCACGTGACTGAGTTCTTGTTAGAGTAGGTATAATGACATAGTGATGGGGGACGCATGAATTTACGGCTGAGCTGTTTTTTGGTTAATCTGTATTTTAAGTAGGTTAATGGTCCTCAAGCAGTCCAATGCGTTCAATAATGACGTAACACGCGGACCTTCGGTCCTTGTGTTACGATCATTATTGAACTTATTGGACTGCTTTCGGCCATTAACCTATACATATTAACTTCTGTTTCAATAATATACTATCTTGTTGTCAACTACGTACTTATTCTTGGTAATTATATCCAGTGGTAGCGCCAGTGGGTGTACATAGAGGGGAGGGGAGGGATCGACCCCCATTGAAAACCCAGCTTGTACCCCTATTTGTACGTTGTTTGCCCCGAGTATGTGTCAGAAATCACCAAATCAATTCTATTTTTTTTTAAATTTTCTCATTAGTTGTCCCCCACCCCGTTTATCAGTTTTTATTGGTACCCTTTATTCACGAATGCTGGGACTGCAACTGACCATATCTTAATGGGCAACGATCGACATTTTTTTTGGAGGGGGTGTGTGGGGGAGGGGGGGGGGGGTATTTGGACCCTGAATATGTCGTATGTAGGTATTGTATACATGTACTTTAAATCGCACTAACCCTTCATATTTTGATAAAACTTGAAATTCCGCTGTTTATGTCTACTTCTCTACATGACTTTTTAATAAAACACTAATAAAATATAGATACACATGTACATAGATATGAAGGTTAAAATTTCGACATAATATTACTGATTAGCTTATCTAAATAACTTAAACTTCCTGTTTCAGAAAATAAGGTATAATTGACTGAACCGACGATAAATGTGTCATTTTACTTTAAAGGGATTGTAAAGAGATTTTCTAAACTTTGTATGTGTATCGGGGACACTGGTAGCATCAATTTGCGCCATTCCAATTTTCATTCCGACTTCTGTGGTTCTTGCAATTCCACTAAAACTAATGCGTTTCATGTCGTCTCTGACAGTGATCTACCGGAAGCTACTATTGATATCTATGCAGATCACTGTCAATGACGTCATAAAACGCTTTAGTGGAATTGCAGACGTCGGAATGGAAATTGGAATGGCGCAAATTGATGCTATCAGTGTCCCTGATACACATACAAAGTTTAGAAAATCACTTTACAATCCCTTTAAAGAGATTTTCTGGTCGCCAACATCGATTTAGCTTGTATATTTGCGACAATGATGTCATTAAGTGTCAATGAAGACAATCTTTCTTGCGACACAAATTCACCAGAATGGTTTAGAAAGATCATTTTGAATTTTCAGGAAAATTATCAGCCGGTGCAGTGGGAAGTTCGTCTCAACAAGAATTAATAGATATACAGATTCTTGTTAAAAATAAGGAGTTCACTATTGATGAAGCTGTTATGATCTATAACTCCTGGAAAGAACGCCCTTCATCACAGTCCTTTAAAGATCGCAAGGTACTTCATTAGTTTAGATCGAAATAGCAATAAGCACATGTTCGTGTACCAAGGAGACATTTTTAGCTGTCTGGACTTTCTTATGTTTGTTTAGCTATGTGGACTCTCAGAAAAGGAAGTTGACAACCCTACATTAAAAGAGCATACCAAGAAAACATTATTGGTCATGTAGACTCTCTAAAAGTTCACAACGTACTGGCGAAGTTAGACATAGCTGGAACGAGTGTCATTTTCTGAAGGGACCTATGCAATAAATACTTCTCTACAGCAGAATGACTTTTTAGATATCAAATAGAGCACAGGTCTAGCTACAAGTTTCACGCTTCATAGATAGAATATTATATCTGGTGGTTGGTTGGTTGGTTAACGTTCGCTTAGAGCAGATGCCGATATTGCAAACTAGGTAGTTTTTGGTAGATGACAAGTTAACGTTCGCTTAGAGCAGATGCCGATATTGCGAACTAGGTAGTTTTTGGTAGATGACAAGTTAACGTTCGCTTCCAGCAGCAGCTGATATCGCAAACTAGGTAGTTGTTGGTAGATGACAAGTTAACGTTCGCTTTCAGCAGCAGCTGATATTGCAAACTAGGTAGTTTTTGGTAGATGACAAGTTAACGTTCGCTTCCAGCAGCTGCTGATATTGCAAACTAGGTAGTTGTTGGTAGTTGGATTGGTTCAATTGGATGGTACTATGATGTTGATTTGGTAATTTGAGAATACGTAAGATCTGGTCGGGTCGAATGACATGGCAGTGAAACTCGGCCCTGAGTAGTGTGGCGTGAGTTACTAGATCTTCTTCATTCTTCCAAACTCGTTGATGTTGGTAGTTATCTGGTGTCTGCTTCATCCTTTAAATACCATGGCCTATTTGTTGTTTTAGAAACGTTTAGAAGAGATTAAAACGAGGACAACTGAGATGACGACCCATGGTAATAATAAAAGTTTGTTAAAAAGATTGATATCATTCAGAAAGACCAAACGACAGAATGTCGAGAAGCCACCTAACGTACCATTAGGGGTAAGTTATTCTCCTTATTTAATGTTCACAATAGCCTGTTTCAAGATAGTGGTTAAAGGGATTGTAAAGAGGTTTTCTAAACTTTGTATGTGTATCGGGGACACAGATAGCATCAATTAGCGCCATTCCAATTTCCATTCCGACGTCTGTGGTTCTTGCAATTCCACTAAATCTAACGCGTTTTATGACGTCACTTCCAGCGATCTACCGTAAAGTACTATTGATATCTATGTAGATCAGTGACGTCATAAAACGCGTTAGTTTTAGTGTAATTGCAAGAACCACAGACGTCGGAATGAAAATTGGAATGAAGCAAATTGATGCTATCAGTGTCCCTGATACACATATAAAGCTTAGAAAACCTCTTAACCTCTTTACAATCCCTGTAACCTCCTTCGTTGTTCTATAAACTATACAATGCTGTATACTCTATATGTTTTTAGAGATATCAAGATTGGGTAACTCTCAGAAGAAGTGACGGTAGGTGGCGTCTATGTCTTATTTTTATATTTTTTTTAGATATCTTTTATATTTGGTATTTTAGGCGCCTTATTATGAAACTTATGTCATTCCGGGTCAGTTTATAACCCAAACCTCCAGTTTACATAGAGTTAGTAGTCTTAGTAACAGTAGTAAGTTTTATTTTTATTTTCTCCTTTAGTTTTTTTTACTATTTTATATTAAACATAGCCGTAGGAGACAGGGGGACAGGCAAGAGGAGGGGGGAGGGAGGAGGGGGGATTGGTCCACCAAATATTATGTTTTTGGACAAAAAATCCCTGAAATCGGGAAAATTATCATTAAAATTCTGACAATAAGTCGGACTGAACACCAGTTGAGTCTTGGGCACCTACGGCTATGATAATAAAGTTTTAGCATAAATAAAAAATTGTTTTCTAAACCTTTATTTTGTTTATTTTAATATTTATGCTTTAATGGCTTATTACAGAGACTCTCGAATCAACTTTAACAGTTACAAATCAAACAGAATTTTGACTTTAACAGTGCTTAATTTTTTTTTCAAGGGGGGTTCGCTACAATCCGTTATTATGATATGTGCAAAATATTTTGTATGTGCCACTACGCTATTGTCCTCAATTCTGTAAAGTTATTATGGTACTTAGTACTTTATAAGCTTATAAAGACGATGGTTAGACTACTTCATCATTTGAATTAATTGGTATAAATGTACTTAATTTTAGGTTCATCAAGTGGTACGTCTAGAGAAAGTGGTGTCAGTTTAAAAGAAGTTCCAGAAATACCTAGTTCTGACAGCGAGGTAGGCTTTACTTATATTTTATATTTTCTCTTAAATAAAACCATTGGCGGATATTGAGTGTTTTTTTTTTATTATTAAAGGGATTGTAAAGAGGTTTTTCTAAACTTTGTATGTGATTTTGGGACACTGATTCCAAATTTTCAATCAGACGTCTGTGGTTGTTTGCAATTTTACTAAATCTAACGCGTTTTATGAAGTCACTGACAGTGATCTACAGGAAGCAACTATTGATATCTATGCAGATCACTGTCAGTGACGTGATAAAACACGTTAGTTTAAGTGGAATTGCAAGAACCACAGACGTCGGAATGGATATTGGAATGGCACAAATTGATGCTATAAGTGTCCCTGATACACATACAAAGTTTAAAAAATCACTTTACAATCCAATCCCTTTTTTGTTTATATTAACGGTTTTTAATACCGAGTTCATTTCAAATTCCTATATTTTGTTATTGGTCTTTTGAGGACTGACAGTTAATACACTTGACTTAAAACTTGTGTCATCATAATTCCGTCAACCCAGCTGTAAATAGGTATGGCTATATCGAGAAGGATAAATGCCACGGCGTTTGGCCAAGGACAATTTGTAAGACATACACTTCCTTGCCAACATACGCTAATCTTGTAAAATTTATTTTCAAATTCTAAATGATTTTTAGGGTGTGGAAGTATTCATTCCCCAAAAGTCGGGACAGTAAGTTTCTTATATCCCAAAGCTCCCCCTGAAGCGCCAGTTTCTTCCATTGCTGAACATGCCCCCTGCCCCCTCCCACTATCCCATCCCTTCCCATCGCAATAAAATCGTTCCCCTATCTCAGCTACTCTCAAATCTGCCAGAAATAAGCTAAACGCCACATGTTTGAGCTTTGAGCTTTGTGATACTTATTTTAGTTAAATTTGTAACAGTTGAATTGTGCAGCCAGTGGTGGCACAAAGGGGGTACAAGCTGGTTTTCAAGGGGACAAATGCCCACCCTGTACCCTCATTGGCACCGCCATTGTGTGCGGACAACCTAGATGTTTTAGATGGTTAAAACTAGGGGCCTTATTCTCGAAAACTTAACTAAGATAAAATCCGGCTTTTAAGAAAAACTGTAATTTGATTGGATAATAAAACTGAATTAAAAATTGATTTTAGTGATTGACCAATCAGATGCTTAGAACACCGTTTTCCAGAATATTTAATCTTAAATTACTTTTAATTCTTAGGCCGAAGAGGAGAGTTCGCAGCGATCGGGGCATCAGGTACAGCATAGACGCCCGAATAGATCCAACTCCAACCTCACAGAGGTAAGTCGTTTGTAACTCAGTAACTCTTACGGCAAGTTGTAACTCACTAACTCTTACGGCAAGTTGTAACTCACTAACCGTTACGGCAAGTTGTAACTCACTAACTCTTACGGCAAGTTATAGAATTTATTAAAGAGGGATTTTTTTTAAAGCGATACAACCTCTTAAAATCAAGAGATTTAAGTTCTCAAACTTGGTCACTAAGTGTATATATTCATCAATGTTTTAATCATTCTAAGAGGTAGTATTCCTTTAAATATCTTAGCATTAAGTTCTAAAATGCGTGGTGCTGTCCGCTTCCCCGTGACAATTCTATGCCCTCCGTACTTGCAAAGTGCAGTTCTGAAATATTTTCAAAGTTTATTTACATTTCCAGGAAAACCGGAAGTCAAAGAAAGACATGTTTTTAGAGGTTAGTATTGGTGAGAAGGAATTAGAGTTACCTCCCGTACCACCCAGACGACGTCGCTCATCACACTCTTCTGCTGATGCACCACCGAGACCACCTCCTCGAACTCCTCGCTGATCTGGGGTCAAATACTTCATGGTTCAGGATTATAGTAGGGGGATTAAAGTCATGCATGAAATGATTTGCCAAATTAGAAATCATTGGTGACTTTGTGGAGATTACTTTATTGTTCTTAATTTGGATTTGAAAGTGAAACTTTTTTCGGATTTCTTATCCTGACAATGTTTGAGATATGTCGAGGATTCATGAATAAATCACTGATTTGGAAAATGAGAACTCACTTATGGCAACTTATGGTTTAGTGAAGATTCCTTTGTGATTCTCACTTTGAACAGTAAACCCATTTTCCGAACTTCAAAATCTCGACAAGAGTTGCGAAATTACGAGGAACCATTCATTAAATGATTTGCAAACTCCGAAATCTGTTTTGGAAACTAATGACTTCATTGTGAATCATTAGTGGTTCTAACTTCTAACTCCCTTAATTAAAAAGTACATCAGCTGCTACCAATGTATTACCAATATGTTTCCATGGATTTCAAGATTTGTTTAACGGTTGGGATCGTTCGTGCTTGGGTTTTATTATTTGGAGTAAAATGAAGTGAGTAGGGGGCGTGATGTAAAATCCAATCTCCCACCCCAATCGAGCCAAGTGAGATTTGTTTTCGAATGTCCTTACCCTGTGATATGGTCATGAATTAATAATTCATTTGCAATATCAGTGGCTTCGTGGAGATTTCTTTATGGTTTAGTTTAAACTTTGGAAAGAGACTTTTTTCGAATTTTCAAATCCTGACAAGTGATTCGAAATTCGACTGGAAAGGCAGACAGTTGCAACTTCAGAAGGAGTCTTTTGCTTTGTGAATTTTCTAGAAATTATGTCGGTTGGTTGGTAGATGAAGTCTAAAAATATGTCGCGTTAACAAACTTACACACCTTTGTGACTTTGTACAAAGGATGGCAGTTGATTTGGAAGATAGCAAATTAACTTTCGATTCAAGCTTCTCTGTGAGTTTAATCATAAATTATTGACGATGAAATCTTTCTCAGAGACAACACGATTTTATTTATTTATTTATTGTACGAACATTATTGAGTACATGTATTATCAAAATGGTTTCAGTGTTCGAAAATTTTGTTTTATTGCCAATGTATATAAATCAGCTTGTATTTGTATATATGCTTTCTTGTTGATTCCATGTTCTAATGATATCATTCTTATGTTCTCATTTGTTCTGATGTTCGCTACGTTCTGATTCTGTTCTGATGTTCTGATCGGTTCTGATTCTGTTCTGATGTTCGCTATGTTCTGATTTTCTCATCTGTTCTGATGTTCTCATTGGTTCTGATGTTCGCTATGTTCTAATGATAATCATTCTTCTGATATTCTCATCTGTTCCTATGTTCTCACATTTTCTGATTTTATCATTATGTTCTCATCTGTTCTGAAGTTCGTTATGTTCTGATGTTTTCACCTGTTCTGATGCTCTCATCTGTTCCCATTTGACCCTTGTTCTTATGCTCTCATCTGTTCTGATGCTCTTATCTGTTCTGATATTAACATCTGTTCCTATTATCTCATCTGTCCTGATGTTTACCACGTGTTGATGTTCATTACGTCATACTGTTCTGAAGCCCACATGCTTTATTATTGTTATGATGTTCTTATTTATTACATGTATTATTTATATTCTGTTATTTTACTGTCCTCTATATATGTTAAATTTTGAATAAAAACATAATTTTGTCTTTCAAAAATCGAAATGTCTTTTTGATTCCCAACAATTAATTTATTGATTTAAATTTCATGCTGTTTTGCCACTCGCCAGATTGACGTATTTTTATGCCCATGCTACCACCACCCATTTCTTACTTTTAATTTCATACTGTTTTACCAGTGTCGTATTGAGGAGAAGGGGGGGGGGATGTAAAAGCCAATCCCCCACCCCTATCGAGCCAAAAATTTGGCTTTTTTCACCTAAAAATCGCCAGATTGACATATTTTTATGCACATGCTACCCCCACCCATTTTTTAATTTCAATTTCATGCTGTTTTGCTATAAGTTTCATTACATAAATATGAAATGGATCATTTTCCCAAATAACTAAACTGTGTGCTTGAAATAAAAAAATCAGCTCGATAACATAAATGTATTCATAATAATAAACTACTAAAAACATAAACGTTCATACACACATTCATATCAACAAACATTCAGATAAAAACTCGGATTACTGAAACAAATTCAGATATACAAATATTCAGTTAAAAGGTCCGATTACTGAAACAACTATTCAGATAAACGTATATTCATATAATAAAAACAAATATTCAGATAAACAACTATTCAGATAAACGTATATTCATATAATAAAAACAAATATTCAGATAAACAAATATTCAGATAAACAAATATTCAGATCAACAAATATTCAGATAAAAACTCCGATTACTGAAACAAATATTCAGATAAACAAACAGACACTAAAACATTCAGATAAACAAAACATTCAGATAAACAAATATTCAGATAAACAAATTCAGATAAAAGCTCCAAATATTTAGATAAACAAAACATTCAGATAAAAGCTACTATTACTGAAACAAATTCAGATAAAGAAACAGATACTAAAACATATTCAGATAAACAAAATATTCAGAATATTCAGATAAACATTCAAATCAACAAAACAAACATTCAAATCAACACATATTCAGAAATTAGGTTTTGGTTTAGGTCTTGGTTCAAGGTTTGTAGGTTTAGGTTAAGGTTAGGTTTAGGTCTTGGTTCAAGGTTTGTAGGTTTAGGTTAAGGTTAGGTTTAGGTCTTGGTTCAAGGTTTAGGTTTATATTTACATTTAGGTTTTGGTTTAGGTTTATATTTAGGTTTAGGTCTTGGTTGAAGGTTTAGGTTCAGGTTTTGGTTGATAGGTCTTGGTTGAAGGTTTGAAGGTTTGAAGGTTTAGTTACAGCAGCTTTCACAACCGGACACCAGTGTTGGCCAATTGCAAGAACTGATAGACTGATCCCAAGCTAGTCCACTATTACAAGATAGGGCATGAACTTGGCCGTTTACACATCGATAGAATTTATTACAATCGTAAGGATTCGTTCCATATCCATTTACATCACAACTTGGTACAACTGAATTAAAGAAAATAGTTGATAAGGATGCATGTTCCTTCAGCAACGTTAGACATTGGCATTATCTACCGTTGCTGGATTGATGGGGTTTTCTCGTCATTAACAACTAATAACTTCGTTTTAAAAACACTAAGTCACATTCAATTCATGACCGTTGAGACTCGATTATCACAAGGTAAATTTGCTACAAGAAATCTGACGTCTGGTCATTCGAAAGTTTTCCCGCAATAATTTGTTACAAGGAATATAACTGGTCGAACAATAATCGTTCGACAATCAAAGTTAATGACGAGAAAAGCTTATCATGATAGCAACGGATTAATGTAATGTAATGAAATGATAGCCGTTGCTAAAGGCACATGATAAGGATGATGAGTATAATAAAAACATAATTTATATCTTCCATTCTTGGAGACTGTTGATGCATAACTCAGGGAATTAAGTAATTGTTAAAGGGATTGTAAAGCGTTCTTCTAAACTTTCTATGTGTATCAGGGACACTGATAGCATCAATTTGTGCCATTCCAACTTTCATTCCGTCGTCTGTGGTTCTTGCAATTCCACTAAAACTAACGCGTTTTATGACGTCACTGACTGTTATTTGCTTAGACATCAATAGTAGTTACCGGTAGATCACTGTCAGTGACGTCATTAAACGCGTTAGTTTTAGTGGAATTGCAAGAACCACAGACGTCGGAATGGAAATTGGAATGGCACAAATTGATGCTATCAATGTCCCCGATACACATACAAAGTTTAGAAAACCTCTTTAATCTATTGTGTTTTATGACTTGTTTTGTTAAAAGCATCCAAACAGATTGTCCATGTCAACATTTCTTTTGAATAGGAAAACCGGGTAGAAAAATATGAAAACTAAATCTTGTAATCGCTTATATTTCTAATCAAGCTAGAAACTGATATTCCAGAAATACGTTTTCTTATACTTACATGAAGCAGGATCTCCTAATGTAACTGTGGTTGTCTTAACTGATGGAGTTGTCTTCTCTTGGGTTATATCACCGGAAGTAGGTGCATGCGTTGGTGGGGATTTCCCGCTAAAACCGTTAACTATAGTGTTTAACAGAGGATATTTACCAAGACCACAAGATGTTCCGGTAAAATCATCCATATCCAATGACCACACGAACGCTCCTGCCAACCCTTGTGACTTTACAAACTCGACCTGAAAGAAAAGGTTTGTGTTTAATGAATTTCAAACTTAAATCTACTAACAGGGATAGGCCTACTGGCGGATATGACATTCTATTGCTTTTTATTCGAAAACTCAATCAAGGGACTTCTGCACCCTTGTTGGTGGGGGACGGGGGGGGGGGGGGGGTATTGTGGTAATATATAGAGTCCCCAGACTCAGACCTTCCCAGACCTATTGGAGGTGTTATTTGCCGTGAAATACATTTTGAACCATGCTGATGACATCGGAGGTCAAGAAAGGAAAAAGGTCAAAGGGTCAAAGTTCAGGAAAAAATCCTTTCACTATATAAAATTACGTCAAAGAGTCAAAGGTCTGGAAAAAATCCTTCCAGTATATAACATACCTTTTCAGTAAAGCTGCGTGGTGTATCATAACCTACCCAGTTCCAGATTCCATTCAATTTACCGTAAACATAGGGTACCTTCTGTTCTTCCTGCCATTTCGCTACCCAACCATTAGATTTTATTAACGAACAGATCTGAAATAACGAAAAATCTTCTTAATGTGAGTGGGATGCGTAGATAGGGTTTCATTGTTGAAACTATGTTTCGGAGGGGGGGGGGGGGAGATATATTCATCCAACATAATCGTAAAAGAAGGTAAGGAAACTTAACTATGCAATTGTTTTAAGTTCCCCATACTTTGGCTGGAGTTTGCGATCAATTTTACATGTCCTCAGATCATTAACAAAAACCATATTGACGCAATGAAAACAAATTGAAAGTTATTATTCTAAAATATGTTAACTATAGCTTGAGAGGACCTTGGGCTATATATTGCATATATATTTCCATTATTCGATAAAAAAAATCCGTACAAGCAAAACAAATCCGTTATTATATAGTAGTGGACTTCCCATACGAGTAGTACAATCAGGTGTTTCTAACTCTAGCTTGAGAGGACGTTTGGCTGTATATTGCATATATTGTTCCATTATTCACTCATTATTCCATCATATATTTTGATATTTTTTTGATATTCTTTAGTGGGAAGGCGAATATTCTCATAGTTTTGGGCCAATATCTGAGAATTATCTGCCATATGATTTTGCTATTTGTCTCGGCTGGGAATTAGCATTAGTTCAATGTAGAAAAAATCATAACAAATATAACCGTGAACTTTACCTCTGGATAGGACAAGAATCCCGACTGTTGTAGCCCTGGGCCGGCACTTCCTACCCCTAGCTGTTTAACACCGGGTTCTGATTGGGTACCACTACCGATCTTGAACCCTCGTCCATAGTTAGCTAGCCCCAACACTATCTTACTGGCGGGAAATCCATTGTCGGTCCAATACTTGACAGATCGTTCCTGAAACAGAAGCAAAATTTACTTGAAATGTTTGAGTGGGTTGAGTAGAAGAGTAGATTTAATATACTTGACAAAGATCATGGTTAAAATCAAGTTCATTAAAACCTATCCTTCTGTGAGTGTCCCTGGTCAATGCATAACGGTAAATCATCTTATTATAAAAGCGATTGATTCAGATTCAGATATCTTTATTTATTGTGCCATTTGATCGATCAAGATCGTGCGTGGACCCAAACGATATTGAAACAATTAAGTTGAGAATTATGGTTTCAGTTTCGTTTCAGATAGATGAAAGTACCACTTACAATATCCCAGTCGGTTTTGAAACTTGTAGCTGGTTTTAGGGCACTGTGATGTTGTACTGTAGATAACCAAGTACCTGCTAGATCATACGTCATCACGTTCAGGAAATCTACATATCTAAATATAGTAACAAAATAGAATATTACGTCATCACGTTCAGGAAATCTACATATCTAAATATAGTAACAAAAAAATATAACGTCATCACGTTCAGGAAATCTACATATCTAAATATAGTAACAAAATAGAATATGATATTACGTCATGTGAAGGAAATCTACAAATATCTAAAATTAAACCATAGCTATGACGTCATCTATTGTTCTTTTAATCCATTATCCAGAAGAGTGGCTTACCCCAGTCTTAAACACCCTCAACACAGTTCACCAACTGTCCATTCTTAAGCTATAACTGTCCATTCTTAAACAGGAACTGTACATTATTAATTGAAATAATGGACAATTGAACGTTAAGAATGGACAGTTAGGTAAAGGTGACAGTGGCAATAGAGTATAACTAACCGACAGCAACAATAAGAGGAAACTTTCATAAAGTGAGTTTTCCGGGTCATTCGGGACAGAATTTAATTTTGACAGCATAGATTCATCTGAAAGGAATCCATCGATCAGAATGTGTGCATATTGTATATATCAGTGCATTCTTACCCTTTATGATCCATTTCCCCACCATAAAAACAATATACAGTCATTTATTGGTTAAATCTGATAAAATCTGCTCAAGGTCCTGAGTTGTGTTGTTGAAATTAACTCACTTTAGTGTCTGTCCATTATTACAACAATGGGTGGCTATGGTTTAAGTCAGAGAGAAGCCTCAAACTATACATTCTGTGTGAGAATAGATCAACCTCGGCGCTGACGCGCCTCGGTTGATCCATTCTCCCACAGAATGTATAGTTTTCGGTTACTCTCCTTTACATAGTAACACAATAGAATATGACGTCATCACTTTCATCTGGAACAATGTCTCTTATTGCCAATTGCATAAAGTATTTATCGGACCAAAATGTGCAGAAAAGCAAAAAACACAAAACTCAATGTCATTTAATTCTACCATACTACCACTTTGTATGTGTATCGGGGACACTGATAGCATCAATACACTATGGAAGCCGGATGCGGCCATTCGAAATCTCGTGTTCTCGCCTTAGTTTAGAGGGCGAGAAAGCGAGAACGCGAGAAGGCGAGAAAGCGAGAACGCGAGAACGCGAGAAGGCGAGAACGCGAGAAAGCGAGGGACGAGAACGCGAGAAGGCGACAACACGAGGAAAACAGCACGAGAATGCGAGAAAATGAGGGCGAGAAAGCGAGGAAAATTTTCCTCGTGTTCTCGCGTTCTCGCCTTTGTAAATTTTGATAACAGGGTGCTTTTCCTCGCGTTCTCGCGTTCTCGACCTTCGTTTTTCTCGCTTTCTCGCCTTCTCGCTTTCTCGCGTTCTCGCGTTCTCGCCTTCTCGTGTTCTCGCTTTCTCGTGTTCTCGCTTTCTCGCGTTCTCGCTTTCTCGCGTTCTCGTCTTCTCGCTTTCTCGCCTTCCGGTTTTACGACAATCATTTTCTTGTGTCCACTCTACAGCCTACAATTTTTGACGGATCCTTTTCAAATTTGGTATGTGGATTATTGAGGACATAATGAGGACCCCTATTGATTTTGGTGCCAATCGGACAATTTTTGACCGGTATAGAGCGTTTTTAGGCCAAAAATGTCCGAAATATCTTGTGTCCTCTCTACAGCCCACAATGTTTGACCGATCTTTTTCAAATTTGGTATATGGATTATTGGGGACATAATGAGGACCCCTATTGATTTTGGTGCCAATCGAATAATTTTTGACCGAGCGTTTTTCGGCCAAAAATGACCGAAATATCTTGTGTCCACTCTACACCCTACAATTTGTGACTGATCTTTTTTAAATCTGGTATGTGGATTATTGGGGACATAAAGAGGATCCCTATTGATTTTGGTGCCAATCAGATAATTTTTGACCGAGATAAAGCGTTGTTAGGCAAACCCATTCTTGTTTGATAAAGGACTTTAGAGTTTCCCAGCGCAATTATACAAAAACTCAAGTACGAAATTTGGAAATTTTTCGTTTTCTGTACATAGTGAATAGCATTTCTTACATTTATAGCAGCCATAAGCCAATATTTTTGACCACTATTATTGGCCTATTAGGCTGTTTAAGTGACGTTTGCTATCAATAGCCTATGTCATTGCGCATGCGGTTGCGGTTGCGTACATAATAAACCGGAAGGCGAGAACGCGAGAAGGCGAGAACGCGAGAAAGCGAGAACGCGAGAACGCGAGAACGCGAGAAAGTGAGAACGCGAGAAAGCGAGAACGCGAGAAAGCGAGAAAGCGAGAAAAACGAAGGTCGAGAACGCGAGAACGCGAGGAAAAGCACTCTGTTATCAAAATTTTCAAGGGCGAGAACGCGAGAACACGAGGAAATTTTTTCTCGCTTTCTCGCCCTCTTTTTCTCGCGTTCTCGCCCTGTTTTATCGTGTTGTCGTGTTCTCGCGTTCTCGCCCCTCGCTTTCTCGCGTTCTCGCTTTCTCGCTTTCTCGTGTTCTCGCGTTCTCGCCTCCTGATTTTCATATGCGAGAAAGCGAGAACACGAGATGGCCGTATCCGGCTTCCATAATACACATACACAGTTTAGAAAACCTCTTTACAATCCTTAAGTTGAGTAAGCTTCTCATGCTTAATCTTGATTTAAAGCGAATACATTCTAAACTCACATGGATTTGATCTATTTTTATCTGGACACAGAAAGGACAAAGTGAACCAACTATAAATGGTTTTATATTGAGAGTCTTACCGATGAATGATGCTATGTTCGTAAGCTCTGTTAGCGAAGTATGGACTGGGAGAAACAGCCGCTATCAAATCTAACGATGGTTTACCAGTTTTCTTACTTTCCTTGGTGAATTCTTCACGAATTATCTGAAACATGAACACAAGTCTCAGCTCATTGATATTATATTCAAAGTTACCGAAACAGCTTGTCAGGCAAGGTAACATGCACCGGCGATTGTATGACCATAATATTGATGTCAAAGGATATAGATAGAAGATAAGTCTTAAGTCAAAAGCAGAAACTCAGGGAGCATAATCAACCAAAAGCTTTTAGGTTTCCTTATTTTAGAAGTCAATTGCAAAAGCTAACACACAATTAACGTCAACACCATTTCGTTTTCGAGCACATAAACCTTTATCATACATCCCACTTTGTCTGCGCATATTTGCAACGAAATGTCGTCAAAGCCAACAAAATTTGATTTACAGACAACTGCAACCAAAATGGACATGATAACCAGGTATGTACTGTATCATACTCACCCTCAAGAAGGCAGTGAATCGTTGTTTATGGGCAGCAACTGACCCCCGTTCTCCTGCCCCAGGGTATTCCCAATCCGCGTCAAAACCATCAAATCCTTCAGTTCGTAATAACGAAATAATATTAGTAGCGAATTGTCGAATTCGTGAGTCTGTTTGTACGATATAAGCAAAATTTGAACTGCCTTCGTTCCAACCTCCAGCCACCAGATACACCTTTAGTTTCGGGTTCTTTGATTTAAGGGCAATAACTCGTCCCCACATTTCTGAAAAATAGTTCAAAAATATCCAGTCGTATAGAATATCTGTTTTATATTTTGAAGGGAAGTAATCAATTCAGTTTTGGGGATATGCTACATATCAGTAAATCTATTTAAACTAAGTGTTTGATGATGTCACATCCAATAATGAAATGAATGGAGTTTTACGGCCTGCTTTCCTGCGCTTATATGGGCTAATTGAGGACGGGCAAACGCCATCCAGTGTGCAATGAGGGAAATTTTGTCAGGACAGCGGCATAAGCCTGCTCTTATTTTCGATTTTCAACTGTCGAGCGATCTTTAACGTGCACAGCCAATAGCACACGGAACCTCGGTTTATTGTCCCATCCGAACGACTAGACGCTTTTTCCATGTCAGCCCCACCAACCTGTATCACTGACAGGGGGATTGGACGTCACATCTAAGAAATATGCTTGCGTTAGATGGTGATCAGAACATTACAGAAGATCTTCGCGGGTGTGACTTTTCACAATCGTTTTAATGTCAACTTCCAATAAACTAATATCATAGACGAAGCAACAGCTCTTTTATTCAAGCCTAATTTTAGATAGCTTGTTAAAACTCCCTACCTTTATCGTTCGCTTCATATTGTCCCAGTGTCAGTCCTGTACCATCCAATCTGGAGAAAGCATAGAAAATGTGGGTACAGATTGTAGGGTCGATGTCTTCAGGTAGAAATTTATATGCTCCATTTCGATACTGGGCCCAATTGGTATAGTAACAGCCTCGTATATACTCCGCTGTAAAACATTATAGTTTTTTATTACATACTTTATTTATCTGAGGCCCAAACCAGCAGCGATCTTAAAGGGACTGTAAAGGGATTTTCTAAACTTTGTATGTGTATCGGGGATACTGATAGCATTCCAATTTCTATTCCGACGTCTGTGGTTCTTGCAATTCTACTAAAACTACGTTCATGCTGTTATTGCTAGGTTCGGTTATCTTTTAAAGGATTTTTATTGCATGCTCTACAAGGTAGACCAATTGTCTATACAATGACGTATAATTACCACTCGATGTTGACGTTTTTGCTGTAGTAGGTGACGTTGTAGGTGGGGTAGTCGGTGACGTAGTGGGTGGCGTGGTTGGTCTCGTGGTAGGTGACGTAGTTGGTGGGGTAGTTGGTGACGTAGTAGGAGGGGTAGTTGGTGAAATCAAAGCCTGGGACACTGCCTTCAGTAGAGGGAATTTCCCAAGCCCACAAACAGATCCCTTAAAATCATCATCATTTAAAGACCAGATAGAAACTCCGGCTAAATTTGATCCAGTGACAATTTCTAGCTGAAATTATATTGATGACAATTATTCAAAAATTCTGACAAACGGCAACCATTGTCATTGCATCAAAAACAAAACCCCAAAAAACAACAAAAAACAATCAGATAGCAAAGCGTACATGACAAAATTGTTCCGTTTATTTGAGACGACCGGCCTCGTACAGAAAATGCCAAAATATCAATACTGCCCTAAAAAGCATTCAAAATAATTACAATAGCTTGGCCTTCTTTATTGCCCACTGCAGTGCGTTATCAGTCTTTATATAAGCACAATACAATTATAGGGCAGACGACTCATTTTAGATTGATCTCCCCTATATTCGACTTCAGTCCCTTAAAGGGATTGTATAGAGTATTTCTAAACTTTGTATGTGTATCAGGGACACTGATAGCATCAATTTGCGCCATTCCAATTTCCATTCTGACGTCACTATCCCCGATACACATACAAAGTTTAGAAATAGGCTTCACATAGGCATTATATGTAATGACTCGGATCTTCACAGAATAATAAGCATACGATACCTTTTTCTTGAAACTTTTCGGAGTATTAAATCCAATCCATAATTTGTCGGTACCCTTCTGACCAGAAACATACTGAATTTTCTTGTCGTCGTCCCATTCTGATGTCCATCCATTGGCGGTGATAAGTTTACACACCTATACAGATACAAAAACAACATATTTATCACTTCCACAACATTGTTAGAAAGAACGCTTGTATCCATACGACAGCTACGCCAAAACGTGAGTTACAGTTAAACGGGGCAGAGAAACAGAAATAGTAATTGGGTGTCGGAAATTCAAAGAGAAAGTTGTAATGTGATCTGCATAGATATCTATAGTAGTTTCCAGTAGATCACTGTCAGTGACGTCATAATGCGAGTTAGTTTAGTGGAAATGCAAGAACCACAGACGTCGGAATGGAAATTGGAACATTATTACGAATTAGATTAACTAAAAAAATTCCAGGTTCTGAGACTAAAAGTTGTTTGGTTAGTGAACATATCCCTTTTATAGGGTGGTAGTGGGGATGGTGCAGGTTGGGGTTTCGTGGGTGACAGCTAGGACCGGAGACACCCCAACCCAACTCAATAGAAACGCAACTGATCATTACCACAGTGGCGTAGCCATGTTTTCGAAACTGGGGGTGGTGCAATGGTAAAGATGAACCGACAAAATAATGGGGTGTGGGGGGCATCGCAACCCTGGCCCCCTCTAGCTTCGCCACTGCATCACCAACAAACCACCATTAATACTAACCTCAGAGTAGGATATAAATCCAGCTTTAAGATTGACAGGTGAGATTCCGCCCATTCCCAGATCTTGGTTTCCTGTAATTTCTGATATCTTAATTTTCTGTCCGTAAGTTGATAAACCTAATAATATCTTATTGGTCGGGAATCCTTTATTCATCCAGTAGGATACAGCCGTTTTCTGGAAGAGAAATATACATTGTGAATAACTGGGAATATCGAAATGAGTCCCGAATATAGTGGAGATCTATTTCTTCTCTTGAATGTTTTGTATATCCTATTCTAAGTAGCAGTAGCAGGGGCGTTCGTATCAACTTCTGAACCATACTATACTATACAGTAGTCACCATATTGAATAAATTATAGTTCGGCCATTAAAATGGTTCTTTCAGAAAGAGCCCTCTTCTCCCACTGTAAGATCAGCAAATCATAATCAATCTGAGAACAAGAGTTGTCTTTTCGTGCACATTTACAGAGCAAGATGGCCGCCTATCATGGCGGATTCAGACCACAATGTTATTGTGGATCATTTATCTGTACTTTCACAAAACGTTGAGATGAAATAAAGTTTATAAGAAATACACGAACCTGGGTCCAGTCTGAACTTAAACCAATATTAGGGACGGACGTATCATCTTTTAAAATATGAGGAAACCAATTACCACCGATATCATACGTCATTACGTTTATATAATCAACATATCTAGAAGAAAAAAATAATCAAAATGTTAGTGGCATCAGGTGTCTGCAATGCTGCATTCGTAGTTAATTCTGAACCAAAAAGTTCTCTTGCTCATTGAACGCCGCGTTTCTTCTCCATCAGCTCAATAAAGTATATAAAAGTCGGACGTGATACTACATTTCGCCTAAATTCGAATGAGATGAACAGACCATGCTTACTCTTTTCGAAACACCTGATGGTACTTCTCGTATGGGAAGTCCACTGCTATATGATTATTGCATCTGATTTTGTCATGCTTTGGATGAGATTTTTGATTAACGGAATTGTTTTGCTTGTTCGGATGTTTATTACTGACTTAAAGTATGGCTAAGATAAGGAACTTACTGTTCAATTGCGGCATGGTCGTAAGCTTTGTCTGCGAAGTTCGGATTGGAAGCTACAGTAGCTGTAAGACCAAGTGGCGCTCTGTTTGTCGCCATACCTTCCTTGGTAAACTTGGTTTTCAAAATCTGAAAATAACATTATCTAATTTATAGATCTTGAAATTGGAAGTTTTATCTTTTAATTAAAGGGATTGTAAATTGTTTTTTTTAAACTTTGTATGTGTATCAGGGACATTGATATCATCAATTTGCGCCATTCCTATTTCTATTCTGACGTCTGTGGCTCTTGCAATTCCACTAAAACTAACGCGTTTTATGACGTCACTAATAGTGATCTACTGGAAGCTACCATTGATATCTATGCAGATCACTGTCAGTGACGCCATAAAACATGTTAGTTTTAGTGGAATTGCAAGAACCTCAGACGTCAGAATAGAAATTGGAATGGCGGATATTTCTATTCAGCACCTCCCTTTAATGAACGGCCACAAAAAATACCTCCCATGCAATTTCCAGCCATATTTACCAGTCCTAATCTGGAATAGGCTGAATTTAATGTATCGAAGCTGGTGGGAGATCAAACGGGGTATAACAGGAAAGTTAGGGTAATGCTTGACTTCGGGATAGTCACCCATTTCTAGAACGGAAGAGCATTTGGTCATATGTTCCCTATAGATTGATCGGGAAGAAAGAATAGTGCCAGTAACTAAAAGGGTAGGAAGCAATTTCATAATGGTGGTGGGGGAGGGGGGGGGGGGCTAAGGGTGGTTTTGCGGAATTCAAGGCATTGGGCAAGGTACGGCCGCACCTTATTCTTCACGTGGATGGCGAGATATTTATAATTTTAAAGAATTGGTCGTCACTTACTTTCAACAATGCAGTAAATCTAGCTTTATCAGAACTCTGTGAGGGAGCCAGGCCCGGATAGAACCATGCTACGTCCAACCCATCTAGACCGACAGTTCTCAATCTTTGTATGACGTTATCAGCAAACTGGATGATTTTACCGTCAGATGACGCCACAGATGAGAAGTCGGCACTTCCGGTTTGCCATCCACCAATCGACAAGTATATTTTCAGCTCCGAATCGGTGTTCTTCAGAGCCGCCAGACGTGACAATATGTCTGAAATGTTAAAAGCGTAATGTTTTGTCCATGAACTAATAGCACTAGGTTATGTTCGAATCGAGACTGAGGTTCCCTGTGTGAATTCAAAATGAGTGCTAAAAAATGTGTCTGCCCTTAAGTGACCAAGCCACTAGATAGAGGAGATCTGCTGTGGAAAAGGTAAAACTCGGTTTAAAAACTTCAATCGTTTATCCCTGATAATTAACAAAAATCAATTTGTTCCAACCTATGCACTCAAAATAAGAAGTCAAAACTTCGACATTCACTTCAGTAACTACAAACTTTAAGAGTTTCTCATTTCACGGGTACAGTGTACCCTGTCATTTCGGACATCTGAGTACTATGACATTCGGCGTTCATCTATGCCTGGTCCCGATTGAATTCCTTCTTATGCCACGTGTACCTCATTCATTCTGTATATTTTGAACTTCGTCAAGAAGGTACATGTTAGTTTTCTAGATGTGCTAAAAATGTATCAACATACCCTTGTCGTTGGCCTCTGTTTCTTCGATCTGTAAAGTTCCAGTGTTGATACCATTGTAAGCCATGAAGATATGAGTACACAGGCCCGGTTTAATATTCTCTGGTAGAAGAGGATTGGTGATATGCTGAGACCAGTTGGTAAAGTAACAACCTCGTATATATTCTGAGGCGACTAGAGGCCCTGAAACTATACAAACATATCATTTTAAATTTAATACTTTGAGGTTTAAAAAGAAAGAAAGATCTATATTTTACAAAAGGATACTAACTGAAGTTCCCATGAGGATCTCCAAGCTGACTCTTGTCCAAACATCTTGGCAATGATCTTTCCTGGATTATCTGACCCATTTACAGCTGGGTTGAATGATCCCATCTTTTTTTTTATCACAATATTAGTATCAAATATAAGATTTTGAAAAAACATCGTTTATGATTGGGGACTGCTGTTCAGTTTAAAATTGACATGTAACAAAAATCCGTACTAGCTAACAATTTCGTTAAACAAAATTTTTCAAAAGGATGGGAAAGTCGAGAGCAACAGTTGTACAGTAGTGGAGTCCTCGATATCTTGACAGAAAGTCTTCATAAATCGAACAAGCCCTGGCATAGCGAATGCGTTGTTAAACATACACACCATAATCTGGTGATTGGGGTATGTTACTGCACATAAATGGAAAAAATGAAATCAAAGTCGTCACGTTTGTCATCAAGTCTTACACTGAGATCGTGATTGTTGACAATTTCGAGTATCAAGTCTTAGTATAGGCAGATCAGTAAAATTAGCACCAAAAATGAAATGAAATGAATGGAGTTTTACGTCCTACTTTTCTGCACCTATATGAGCTAATTGAGGACGGGCAAACGCCATGCAGTGTGCAATGAGGGAAATTTTGCCAGGACAGCGGCACTAGCCTGCTCTTATTTTCGATTTCCAACTGTCGAGGGATCTTTAACGTGTACAGCCAATAGCACACGGGAAAATGAGCACCAGAAACCGTATACTAGTAGTTGAACGATAGAAATAATGTAATAAAAAAAACTTACAGAATACCAGCCCGAGAAGAAATTCCAACTTTGTCATTTCTAAAACAGAATTAAAAAAAACACAGTTAATTGATGGGTCTCTTTTATTTAAAAAGAGGTTGAAAAGAGTTCTTTATGTATTAGGGACACTGATAGCATCAATTTACACCATTCCTATGTTCAATCAGACGTCTGTGGTTCCCGCGATTCTCTCAAACAAATTGATCACAGATATCCTTCGGAATCTGGTCGTAAATTCTTGGAATGATACAAAACATCAATATCGGTTTGAAAAGTGCAATATCGTGCTTACAAAAGCTACCAATAAGGATCCAAATAAAGATATAAATCCTAGAAACCTGTTTGAATCCCCAAAAAACTCAAACAAATGGATACAAGCGATTCAGTTCTCCAATGTCCATAATAGGATTTTCAAAAATAACTAATTTCAATATTCAATAACTAATGTTACCATCACTGAAGCTTGGTCACTCCGCCACCTTCCTTCTGTACAACACTGCTACAACTTACAATTAATCAAGAAAGTTGGAAAAAAAGCTGTCTTACCTGCTCGTCTGACTACAATTCACAATAGTGATCTCAATCAAACGTCTGAGTGAACTGTTGTCCAAATTCTTTAAAACCAATTTAAACTGTATCATTTTGATCAGGGTACGGTTAATATTGGTTATTGTCTGTTTATGTAACAGATAAAGGTTTTAATATATAATTGAATATCGGGCAATTAGGCCTGTTCGTTACCCCCCGGGGCATATTGTTACTTATTGTCCAAACAATGTTTATAACACTGTAGCCGTAATCAACTTTACACTTTAATTACTGTTATGGTCTGAGAATGTGTGGGTTGAAGATGGGGTGGGGCCCAGGGTAGTTTAGGGGATGGGGGCGGACAGGGAAGCTCGGGAGATGGGGCAAGAAGGTATTGGCATTCGAATAACGTGACACTTGTCCTCCCTTATGAAGACTGGCAGTGATGTGTATTGACATGAAATTCGCCGTGCCAATGGACTACCCTTTTTTAGAATTCAATTTTCGATTTTAATTGGTTCAGCCCAGTAACCGCGTAAGAGGAATATAAGTTTCATAAGATTCGTAACTGTCTTTACATAAACAACGTCGTATGTTCAGGTTAGAGCTTGAAAGAAAAGAAAAGAAAGAAACATCTATATATTTTACAAGGATCCTTTCTCCCAGCTCAGTGGCGGATCCAGGGGGGGGCGTAGAGGGCGTAAGACCCCCCTTTACTTTGTCTTTTTTTTTTTTTTTAAGAATGGGGAGAATACGACATCAAAAATATAAAACTTACATGGTCCAGGTCAGAAACCGTTAAATTAGTACAATTTATACTTATTGTATGTTTTTAAGCCAAAAAAAAGGTCAAAAAAAATTTCGACTCGCTGCGCTCGGCAAAGCATTCCAAATACGCCCCCCTTTCGAAAATCCTGGATCCGCCCCTGCAGCTGGTCCTTGGCCAAACCTCTTGGCATTGATCTTTCCCCGATTATCCGTACCCATTTACAGCTGGGTGGACTTGAATTATGAGTGAAGATGACTTATTCAAGATCATCGGACTTTCACATGCTGATTGAGAACCGAACTTTAAGCTTGATACTTGAATACAAAATTAGTTGTTGTATGTAGTCTGAGGTTGTCTCCCTTTATACAAATTACCACCAAATCACAAAGGAAACTTCATAACTGACCTAGTCAGAATCAGACACGAACACAGTAAGAATCCATGTTGTAGCTGAGACTATAGCCAACCTATCGTCATATCGACAAAGCCATATCGGTTACATCATATTACATATAATGATTCTTCAGATAACTGAACAAACAAAACTAATAAAATTCAAATTTAAAGTTTAATTCAACTACTTGTGATTGTATACTGTACTTTCTGATTTAATCTTATAACTTTGATGGTGTTGTTTGCCTCTGGACTTATGCCTCGTATGGGGTAACGGCCTTCTTAAAATGATCTGGTTCGTTAATATCTGAACGACTGGACCATTTATCCGTTGTCAGCCAACAGAGCAGCACAAGAGAGTCTGCATTGGTGTTTCTGAAAGACACAATTCATAATAAGAACATTTTCAATGAAATTAACAGAATTAATTTCACAACCGTTTCGATCAGTGATTCCCAACTTGGGGGCAATGGGGCATTTATCAGAGAGGGCCTTAAAAACCGTATCTATGACGCCAGACAGGGTATGCTTACTCTTCTAGACACCTGATACCACTTTTCATTAAGAAATACATACTCATGTATGATTGATATAATTCTTCATTTGAAAACTTCATAAGCTGTGATCTATGTTTCGCCAAAATGTCTTTTTGGATTTCGAGTTTCGTTTTGCGGTTCGGATCGTTAGTACTTAGTTTCTTTATCTATATCTTTGTAGAATTATATCTGTAAAATTCTCTGACTTGGCCATTGAATTCTTAGTTTGGAAGTGAACGGGTGCCACGACTCTAGGAGTTTCATGAATTTGGATCATGGTTTGGAAAAGGTTGTAAAAGGTGATTTAAATAAAGGTTCCATTCCATTTTATCATCCCAGCTGAAACACCAGGAATAACAGATCAGTGATGTCTGCATCAACATCTCAAACTTGTCTTTGTCAATTTTATAGATTTTGTCATTGTAATTTGAGCTAATTTCCGGCTTTCTAGGATCAAACATCAAATGTAACCAGTGTCGCCATGATATTGATAACATTTAAACGTGTTTTCTCTTGAAAATAGATACAGGTAGCTGAATTTGAGCTTTATCAGCTGGTAAAGTAAATATTTAGATGACTATACAGATAGCTGAAATTGAGCTCTATCGGCTGGTAAAGTAAATATTTAGATGACAATACAGATAGCTGAATTTGAGCTCTATCGGCTGGTAAAGTAAATATTAAGATGACTATACAGATAGCTGAAATTGAGCTCTATCCGCTGGTAAAAAAATATTTAGATGACTATACAGATAGCTGAAATTGAGCTCTATCAGCTGGTAAAGTAAATATTTGGATGACTATACAGATAGCTGAAATTGAGCTCTATCAGCTGGTATAGTAATATTTAGACAACTATACAGATAGCTGAAATTGAGCTCTATCAGTTGGTAAAGTAAATATTTAGATGACTATACAGATAGCTGAAATTGAGCTCTATCAGTTGGTAAAGTAAATATTTAGATGACTATACAGATAGCTGAAATTGAGCTCTATCAGTTGGTAAAGTAAATATTTAGATGACTATACAGATAGCGGAAATTTAGCTCTATCAGTTGGTAAAGTAAATATTTAGATGACTATACAGATAGCTGAAATTGAGCTCTATCAACTGGTAAAGTAAATATTTAGATGACTATACAGATAGCTGAAATTGAGCTCTATCAGTTGGTAAAGTGAATATTTAGATGACTATACAGATAGCTGAAATTGTGCTCTATCAGTTGGTAAAGTAAATATTTAGATGACTATACAGATAGCTGAAATTGAGCTCTATCAGCTGGTAAAGTAAATATTTAGATGACTATACAGATAGCTGAAATTGAGCTCTATCAGCTGGTAAAGTAAATATTTAGATGACTATACAGATAGCTGAAATTGAGCTCTATCAGCTGGTATAGTAAATATTTAGACAACTATACAGATAGCTGAAATTGAGCTCTATCAGTTGGTAAAGTAAATATTTAGATGACTATACAGATAGCTGAAATTGAGCTCTATCAACTGGTAAAGTAAATATTTAGATGACTATACAGATAGCTGAAATTGAGCTCTATCAGTTGGTAAAGTGAATATTTAGATGACTATACAGATAGCTGAAATTGAGCTCTATCAGTTGGTAAAGTAAATATTTAGATGACTATACAGATAGCTGAAATTGAGCTCTATCAACTGGTAAAGTAAATATTTAGATGACTATACAGATAGCTGAAATTGAGCTCTATCAGTTGGTAAAGTGAATATTTAGATGACTATACAGATAGCTGAAATTGAGCTCTATCAGTTGGTAAAGTAAATATTTAGATGACTATACAGATAGCTGAAATTGAGCTCTATCAGTTGGTAAAGTAAATATTTAGATGGCTATACAGATAGCTGAAATTGAGCTCTATCAGCTGGTAAAGTAAATATTTAGATGACTATACAGATAGCTGAAATTGAGCTCTATCAGCTGGTAAAGTAAATATTTAGATGACTATACAGATAGCTGAAATTGAGCTCTATCAGCTGGTAAAGTTAATATTTAGATGAATATACAGATAGCTGAAATTGAGCTCTATCACTCTATCAGTTGGTAAAGTAAATATTTATACGACTATACCCTGGGTTTTCAACTGGTTTTCTCAAATGTCCCCAAAAATGCATATGGAAATGACCATGTCCCCTGAATTGTCCGCACAAGTCTTCGAAATTGCATGTGATATAGTCATAGCATTTTTACAAACTTAAATTGTGGTCATTGCAGGCAGCGTTTCAAGATAATACAAAATATAACATATTTTTTTTAGACCTATAGCTCAGTTTGTGTCCCCTGGAGAATGTCGAAATGTCCCCAGTCTGGGACATGTCCCCAGTCTGGGACATGTCCCCCAAGTTGAAAACCCAGGTTCTAAAGGATTATGACCGTATATTGGTTTTCATTGTTTTAATCCACTTTACCTATTGTTTTATTGTATTGTTTATATCCGGTTTAATCTTACCTATATATACAATTAGCCTATTATGAATATTTCATCGATTTTGTTTATTTTGAAACTGTCCCGACAAGAACAATCGTACTTGTTTAGAGCTAGTTACTTCCGTTAATTGGATTTAAGTTTCGTTTTCATTGATCAAAATAACTTTAAAAATCATAACATGAATATAAAGACAAAGTGACATAATTCAATAATTCATTGTTTTTAATGACATTTGTGTAATAAGAGACATGATTTATGTGAATAGCTCACAATCAAGATTTTAAATTGTCTACAATATAGGTTATTACTGGGTGAATGAAGACAGAGTGTTGTAATGATCCAGACCGGTTTTACCTAGCGACTCGTGTGACATGCCGTGACGAGAGAGCGCTATACAGGTGTAACGGTACACCTTTTCCCCTCCTTAATTTTACCTGTATGTAGGTCATGACAACCGGGAGCGGGGCCGTGGATATACGTGTTATATGTTGTGTATACGATTGATATTGCCCGGGTATATGTGTAATATGTATGGTATATTGAAGTGATATCGGCCCTTGTTTATGATATACCAAGGTGTTATACACACAGGAAGTTAATTCGTTACCTGTGAATGCATGTTTTAAACTTATTATGATTTAGAAAGTGAACGAGAGTGTTTATGTAACGAAAACACAGGTCGTGGACGTTAAAACTAACGTTAAAACTAACGTTATATAGTGAACAAACTGTTGTTAAAATGGAAGGAGTGATATTGTCGATAATTTGTGTACTTGTCACCTTGTCAGGTAAGACTGTCTTAATATTCATATCCTTATAGTCGTATACCTACACAATAGTTTCTTTATAAATAGTCTTATAAATATGACAATAGGATATCGATTTTAACTGGTTATATCAATTTATTTGTTTACTTCTATGTCAGAAACGGCAGTGTTCTTATTGAATTAGTTTACGTTGTTTTAAAACCTTATTAAAATATAATTATACCTTAAACTAAACCTAATTTTTAATGTCGGTTCATTTCTAAAAAGGGTGGCAAGACTATCAGAAGGTAAACCTAGGCATATCATAGCCCCAAAAAAGAGGGGGTGGGGGAGGGGAGTCTGACGATTACCTTTAGACCTTTACAATATATGCCGATTCTTAGTATTAATACCAGGTCGACAGAATGGGAGGGGGTCGGGAGATGATATCTTTTTAACCAGTTTATCAATTATTAAATTTATGTCACAATATCATCCCTATATGAGTAATGGTTCAATTAAAAAACCTAAAAACCTAGTTGTATAGTTAAAATATGTGATGTATAAAACTTATCTAGGGCGTGGACAAACCCAGCCCTTTACTTTTCATAACTTGTACAAAACGCCTCGATACGGTTGATTGTGGAGAGATATATAACCAGGTCATAGATAGGTCTCTATTCAAAATCCCTATTCACCCTCAGGCTCGTGTTTTTATTGATGTACATTACGCAAAAATCACAAGATCGAAGTACGATTGTGATACATGCACTGTTACCGTAAGAGAGATTTTTGACCGTCTGAAAAGGGTGATGTTAGAGAAATGACATCCATACCAGAGGAGCCGGAAACAGGGTTAAAGGTCCCGTCACAGTTGACCATAACATCTGTCCTAGAAAATGACCCTCATTGCAAACTGCATGGCGTTGACGGGACAGTATTAACAAGACTAACCAAGTTTAGAAACACATGACTCAAATTCAATTTCTATTCTGATTTTTGACCTTCTACCTTTCATCAATAGTATCGAAAATGAGCCCCGATCTTGGGATCTCCGTGGACTTTTGCAATACAAATATACCCCCCCCCCCTTTTTTTAGGACATTTTTCTTCCTCAAAATCCTGCGTCATTGATACCACTAGTTTCTTTCCTAGTGTACGGATGTTTCCCCGATTTTATCCTCTAAGTTTTATAGATCTTCACAGTTTGATAGTTGTTTTATGGCTGGTATTAAGTTTGATTGTCTTTATCGTGAAGTATAAACGAGGAGTATAACCCTTAGCTTGTTGAAATGGAATGGGTTTAGGGAGTTTTACGTCCCTCTTGTTTCACCTGATCGGGCTTAAATGAAGCTTGTGTATGCAATGAAGTTATTCGTCCTGCTATTCTTTTCATCAACCTAGCTTCCCCCTATCAGTGATACACACGCTGACATAGAAAAAGTGTCAATGACAATGAAACAAGGTCCCTCGACTGTTTGAAATCGAAAATAAGAATAGGCTTATGCCGATATCCTGGTAAAATTTACACATTGCAAACTGCATGGCGTTTGTCTGTCCTCATTAGCCTATATAGGTGCAGAAAAATGTGGAAAAATAAACTTATTTACTTATTTTTCATGATTTACGAACAGCTCAAAAATAAGAGTTTAGAATGGAATTTTATCATTGATACGAATGAAATGAAATGGAGTTTTACGTCCTGCTAATTCTTGATAAGAGATAAAAGAAAAACATTGGATGATGTGGAGAAGAGTGAAGTCAGATATTGTCATATTTAACGAATGTATTGTGTATATAACTAGCCCCCGGGGGTAATAACAATAATAACAGACGACTTATGAATAATGAGCTGCCAGTGGGCACTCATAAAACAACTAGCCTGTATGATATATTGGTATAGCTACTAGCTAGGGTAGAATACGGGAGTGGGGGTAATGGGGGGGGGGGCACTCATTAAACAACTAGCCTGTATGATAGATAGACATAGCTCAGATATAATACAGGAAGGTTGGGGAGTGTAGGAGTGGGGGGTGGGGGGGGGATGGGGCTCATAAAACAACGCCTGTATGATGAATATAAATGGATATTATATATTCAAATATAGAATGGTTTGGGATGGGGGACACATATAGCTAATATAGAATACGAGAGGGTGTGGTAGGGGCATAGAGTTATATTTGTAACTCTATGGGTGGGGGACACTTCACATATACGTAACTAATATAGAGGTCGTGAAAGATGTTAGGGAAGGGGGGCTTATATAGAATAACTGCTGTCCAGTTGATTATTTCATATTTGATGATAGCCGTGGCTCTGTCAATTAGAATTCTCAGAAAATTATGACGTCATAGGCTTGATATCATTTGATATGCATGACGATGAGTGAAAAATTAGGTATCAATTTGTTTCATCATCTTGGATTACCGTTTTAGAGAGTTAACATAGTTAATGTGATTAGTGCTTTTTAATACTGGCGCTAAATCAAATAATATAACCCTTTTCAATACCCGTCAGAACCTGATTTCTGCCTGAACTTGCCACCTTGTGTTATCGTTTTAGAGCAGTGGTTCCCAACCTCTTTCACAGTGTGGCCCAAATTCATGAAGCTCCTAGAACCATGGCCCCCTATTCATTTCCAAACTAGGGCAAAGTAGGGAATATAGCGCAAGGGTTGTTGTCTTGTGCCTCCTCATCATCAGAACGTCAGATGGATTTGACCACAAGCTACTACAGACCTTACATAGCCAAGTATAGTTAAATAAAAGTTGGGCTAGAGAAAACATGATATACACCCCATGCGCCATGGCCCCTTGACTAACACCCCATGGCCCCCAGGTTGGGAACCATTGTTTTAAAGAGTCTACAAGGTTAACATTATTATTGAGTATTATAGTATTGAATTATTTGACCAATAACACTGTTTACTGTTAACACTATTAATTCTGTTATATAACTTCTTCAATACCCTGTTAAGACTTGCTAAAATGAATTTTTTGTCTGGATTTCCCACCTTGGGTTACCTGTTTTTAAGAGTCCACATAATTAAGATGATCAATGTGTATTATGTACTTAGTAGTTAATATTAATTTCGAAACTAAGTCATATAATACTAAAAACTTGCTAAAATGAGCTTTTTGTCTGGATTTGCAACCTTGGATTACCTGTTTTAAGAGTCCACATAGTTTGATGATTACTGTGAATGTAATTGGTAGTAAACAATCGATTTTGAAACTAAGTCATATGATAGGCCTACTATTAATCTGTTAAATACCCTTTTCATTACCGTAAATTCAATCCGGGAGATAATACCTTGTGATATTTAACCCAGTTTAATATTACTCTGATAAAAGTATGCTAAATATTAATCAGGGGCCTTATTCTCTTAACTTATAAAGATTTTAGTGTTCCAGGCATCTGATTAAGTTTTTTCATCAAATCATATTATTGTATTTCTTAAAATGTGAAGTTTTGGAGAATAAAGCCCCTGATCAAAATGCAAATCCAACTCTGGATATTTCGTTTCATATTTTTGTCTGTGTGTGAACCTATGACTCTCCATTTGCCAATCATGATCTGACAAAATTGTTATGACCACCATGTTCAGGGTCATTTGATACTCATCGAATCAGGGGCTTTTTTTCGAAAACTTAACTTACAATGACTTTAGCGTTCCAGTCATCTGATTGGACAATCACTAAAATCGATTTTAGATATAACTTTATTATCGAATCAGGCAACTTGATTTCTTAAAACCTGGATTTTTTCTTAGTTAAATTTTCGAGAATAAGGTCCCAGATGTTCTATTGAAATAAGGAACTGTTGTATAGTCATCATTCCATATTGACTTTATCAGTTCAATTATAACAGGTTTTTAAAATTATCTTGTACAAAATATGATTTTACTGGTTTTTAAATTTTATGGGACATTCAGTTTGTATCATGTGCCCCGATTTTTGTTGATTTATCAAGATTAAAGCAAACTATTTATATTGGGTATTAACTGTGATATCACGTGTCTATTGTCTTGACATTTCTCGTTTACTTTATTTGTTTACTTCGTTAATCAATCAGGGGATAGGGTAAACAAACACAGACCTTATTCTAGAAAACCTAACCTAAGATAAAATCCAACAAAATAGTATTAGGCTTGAATAGAACAGTAGGATATAAAACTCCATTTCATTTCATTAGTGCAATAAGATACAGAACAGAATGATGTAAAACTCCATTTCATTTCATTAGTCTAATGAGATACAGAACAGTAGGATATAAAACGTCATTTCATTTCATCAGTCCAATAAGATACAGAACAGTAGGATGTAAAACTCCATTTCATTTCATTAGTCCAATAAGATACAGAACAGTAGGATGTGAAACTCCGTTTCATTTCATTAGCTCAATAAGGTACAGAACAGTAGGATATAAAACTATATTTCATTTCATTAGTCCAATAAGGTACAGAACAGTAGGATATAAAACTACATTTCATTTCATGAGCCTAATAAGGCAAAGAACAGTAGGATATAAAACTCAAAAAATACAGAATAGAATGATATAAAACCGTCTTTCTTTAGTCCCTTTTCATTCAATTTTCCTATAAATGTCCTAAAATCCGCATAACCTAAAGAAACCAAGTACTAACGATCCAAACCGCAAAAACGAAACTCGAAATCCAAAAAGATATTTTGACGAAACATAGGTAACAGCTTATGAACTTTTCACATGATAATGAAAAGTGGTATCAGGTGTCTAAACGATGCTTTTAAACTGCTGACAGTTGACAGATCTCCCTATATTGTAATATAGAAACCAAGTACTAACGATCCTAACAGCAAAACGAAACTCGAAATCCAAAAGGACATTTTGACGAAACATAGGTAACAGCTTATGAACCTTTCTCATTCTGTAATTTCAGGAGTGCTATGTGAAGATGGAATCGGTGATGTTAATGGAATCGTAGCAGCATCAGTAATCAGTTTCTTCATGTTATGTATTGTTATAGCCATGATCGTTGTCGGCTTTCTCTGGTAAGTTGCGGTACATTTGAGAACATTGGGTACATTTGAATAAGTTTGGGTACATTTGAGTTAAATTGGGAAGCTTAGTAACAAAAAAATGTACAAGCAAGACAATTCTGTTACTCAAAAATCACGCCCAAAGACCAAAACCAGATACAATTGAAACGTTAGATGTTTTTCAATTGAAATCGGAATCAACCGAATAAAGATTTGATCCAACAAATTCAAAAGTTTCTAACTTTATTAGATTTTATTCCTTGTAATTTTCCAGGGATAAATGGTATACAAAATATCAGAGATGGAGGGGAAAAATAAAAATACCACGTCACATCATCGAGCAGAGAAAAAAGCGAAGACAGGCGGAGAAAAATCTCTCAGAAAAATCTTTAGTTGTTGCCAATGGTAACGGTAGAATGCCAACAGCAGAGCCAGATTCAAGTATGTTTTTATTTTAACGTATAACTCGTGCAAATAATCATTTGTTGTGCGCATAGGTAGGCCTAAAGGAAACGCCTAATTTTGGAAGCTGTTTTCACATTGCAACTGTGAAACTATAATTGCACTATGTTGAAAGCTCAGAATAAGTTGTCGTCGCTTAACCATTGCACTTCCTGGTGGGTGCTGTTTCCCTTTATTGCACAATGGTGGGAAATGAGCCCATATTCTTCACAGTGGCGTTTCTACCCGAATTTAGATTGGCCCGGTCTTGCCTACCCCCCCCCCCCCCTCACTTTGAAATTTCGTATAATGTTACATACGGATACCTGGTGCTGGTACCACCCCCCCCCCCCGACAATTATTCGGCACCAACTCGGACCCCACCTAAAGATTCCTTGAAACGCCACTGATGCTTCATCTTTTCAAAACTTCCCAATTGGTCATTAAATAGTGTTGCCATTCATCCAAGGTTCCATTTCGTTTTATGTTTGATATCTGGGAAGGAGGGAGGGTTTAAATTCCCCAGATGAAAAGACTTGGGACAAATACTATACACGTAGGCCTATATTTGATTATTTTGTTTTTTATTATTTTTAGAATCGTGGGTTGAAGGATGGTGAGTGTGTATTTCATTTTCATTTAAATTTAGTATTTATACTAACGGCAAATATCTATTCTTAATCGTGCACAATAATTCTTAAATAATGTATATCATGTAGCCTATCTAAAATAACAAATGTGTTAATTCTTGGCGAAGCATAACTATAAAGATGTTAATGCAGTTAACTTTCATCAAATCTTGAATGACAAACTTTGTCTTAACGATGCTAGATTCATTTTAATGTTTATGTAAACAACTAAATTGGTGTCAGGGCTTTCGACTTACCAGTTTTTTTAACTTTGTATGTGTATCGGGAACATTGATAGCACCGATTTGTACCATTCCAATTTTCAGGATGTGAACTTATATAGTAGTGGAAGGTGGCGAGCGAAACTAACCATTCTTACTCTTTTCGAAACACTTGAAGGTCACTATTAAACGATTGGACCATTCTTTGGACGCGATTTTTGAATAACAGAATCGTCTTACTGAAAATCGGAATGGTGATAATCGATGCTATCAATGTCCTTGCTACACATTAAAGTTTAAGGAAACCTCTTTACAATCTCATAAATTTTACTATTTCTGTAACCTTTGCCTTGATTACAGGGTGTATAATGACCGGGATAGGTAAGACTATGTCACATACTGTGTATGTCTGTGTCCAATATAGCAGCTTATTCCCATTCTTAGTCTCCAACATCCATCCCATTTTGGCAGAAGCATTAAAATATCCTGAAATGTCATAGGGTTTCAACTTTTTGATTAAAACTGATTTTTGGTTTTTCTTATTCCATATATTTATGATAAATGTAATTTTATTCATTTAGATTTTAGTAGATTAGTCGCAAATTGTTCTATTCTGAAAGTGGCGTTGGATTTTTGAGTTCTGTTCGTTAAAAAACTTATGGAGACAAACCGAAAGTTGAATTAAAACAAGTTAAAGCACAGTTCAGATTGCGTTCCGCGAGTGCCAACAAATAGAAGTTGTAGTCATACTTCAAAATGGCATAGATGGAAAGTGAAGGGTCAATTTTTAATGAGATATATCCTTGTTCCGTACCGTTTTATTGACGCCAGACAGATAGAACATGTTCAGAACTCATCAATCGAACGCCGCTAGCTTTATGTTTCATTATTGCTCCTTTGACAAAGGGAACAAACGTTCAATATTTCTTCAAAAAGCATATTATCTTTATAATATTTTTCATTTTGCTACAGCAATTTGTGCACGTATATATAAGCTTACACATGCAGTTTTATATATATATATATATCCTTTGCTGCACAGTGTTACTAAATGTATAGCAAATCCTCCAAGTTTGTAGCCTTCAAGTATCTTGATTCCTTTTTCTCTCCTTCATTTTTGGTGATAGACTTGCCTAGTAGTATTTCATCAAATTAGATGCCATTTTACCTCAACCAATGTTTTTCCGATTAGAAAAATAGTATAGATTCCCCCTCTGCTAGATTGCTAAATAGAACAGTATCATTGATATTTATCTTCCCTAGTTTGTTTTGTGGTGGAAAGTCCCCCCTAGATAGCCAAGACAAGTTTTATTTCTATCCCCAGTAGATTTTGTATTAGTCGCACCCTTTTTCTCAACTTTAAATTAGTTCTTAGAACGTCCAAACAAGGGGGCGGATAAGGAGACTCTTGAGAGTTTTGGCTTTATTTTTGAATTTTCAGAATTTTGTTACGGGTCTGAACGTATAACAAACAGTCGTACGAAAATATATTAGCTGATTTCAAGGGGATTCGAGGCAGCATTGTCTTATTCTTCTTAGTTCACTTCACATCTGTAGCCTATAGCTTTCTGTTGCTGTTCTTTCATGTATCATTCCAAACTTAAAGGGATTGTAAAGCGTATTTTTATACTGTATGTGTGTCGGGGACACTGATAGCATCAATTTTCGCCATTCTTATTTCCATTCTGACGTCTGTGGTTCTTACAATTCCACTAAAACTAACGAGTTTTATGACGTCACAAGAACCACAGACGTCAGAATGGAAATTGGAATGGCGAAAATTGATGCTATCAGTGTCCCCGACACACATACGAAGTTTAGAAAACCTCTTTACAATCCCTTTAAGGGCGGTCCGAGGCAGCGTTGTCTAATTCATTCTGGATCACTTGCACATTCACTTTCTGCAGCTGCCCTTGCACACTGATTGCTCGTCTTTATCATCCCAAACTTAATCAGATAAGTAAGACAGTCACATTTCATAAATAGCAATCTAAAGCCGTATTTATACCTGTCCTATGTTTCACCCCGATAAGTTTGTAATTTCACTACTCTGTCTTAATAATAGATTAACGAAAATCTTTTAATCTTTTAATTCTCTTTATCGACATGATTCAGCTTGTTGCCCTTTCGTTTGATTCTCAAAAACATTGCTAATTGAGTTTGGGTGGTGCCGTTTTCAGTCATATTTTTGGTGTATTGATTCATAATTTTTTGTTTGATTGAAATTCGCCTTTTTAAATTTAAAACGCCCTTTAAAGGGACAGTCTGAGTTAGTGTTGGGTGTGGTACACGGTATGCTAACTCTTCTACACCACAGTTAGGTGGTAAGAAAAAAAATAAGATTTTTTGATAAAGCTCATAATTACGGGTGTTCATTCTTTCAAATTTCATTTAAATACAAATATTTTGTAATATATCTTCTCTTTGTTACTGTACAGTCAAAAACAAACAGAAAGAAATATGATATCACAAACTGAATAAAGATTTCGCTCAATGCGTTTATACAACATTTAGAGAGACATATCGCATATATTATCTAATTTAAGTCTGAACGCCAGTGTTTGTTTTTTTTAAATTTTTTGCTCTTTTGTTCTGCTTGGTCTCTTCCATTCTAACTGTAAAACTATACCAGTAATATTTTTAAATTACACTTCAATCACAAAACACATCCTGGTTGGTTGACTTCTTAGAAAACTTTTTGATAAATTTATCTTTCTTACAGAAATTGAAAAGATGTTTTTTAACCAATAATAAAACCCAAAACGAACGATCCAACCGTAAAACAAATCTCAAAATCCATGTAAACATATTGACAATACATTGGCAGCAGCTAATGAACTTTATAGTCACATGATATCACTTCACATTATGAAATATTTACTCATTTATTGATATACATATACTTCCTCAAATGAAAAGTTCACTAGCTGCTACCAATGTATTGACAATATGTTTACATGGATTTTGAAAATTGTTTTACGGTTGGGATCGTTGGTGCTTGGGTTTTATTATGAAACTATATTCGAAACCAGATATATCTAAAAATTGCACAACTTTGTCAAAAAGACAATTTCAGATTCACCTTAACTTAGTATGAATGGGTTTATGATTAGACATATAAATTATTATCAATGTTGCAAGCTTAATATAATTTAGAAATATGCAAATACATCCTAATATAATCTACAACAAAATACCCAACCGGGAAGTATCATTTAAAAACATCGTAATTTTATTTTGAATAAGAATGTGGTGATTTTTAAGATTATGTCCTTGTTTGTCCTACCTAGAAATATGAGACACAGTAAAACAGAAACATAAATCAATTGTGAATCGAGTATATCATTTTCTCCCAACTAGGAAGAAATTTTTCTCTTGATCAAATTACGAAAAAAAAAATATATATTTTGTATTGTACGGTGGCTCGTTTAGGATATAAATATATTGTGATAAAATTTATACAAGCAAGACAATTCCGTTAAACAAAAATCACTCCAAAGAATGACAAAATCAAGAGTAATAGTTGTATAGTAGTGGACTTCCCACACGAGAAGTACCATCAGGTGTTTTTATAAGAGAGAGTAATAGTTGTATAGTAGTGGACTCCTCCAAAGAGAAACTAAGTACCATCAGGCGTTTTGAAAAGAGAGAGTATAGTCTTCTAAACTAGTCACCTTAGCATTGGTACGTTTAGAACCAATCTCTCATACAGAGTTGTCTTCCCCTCCAGTCCGGATTACAAGGCAAGGCAAAGGAAGACAACTCTGTATAAGAGATTGGTTTAGAACATGGTTTAATAAATATTACACCGAAACGAACCACCATAATATACGTAGGGTAGGTCATGTTGTCATACATTTCAAAATGTAATATAATAAGCCAGTACGTCCTAACTAAAGATAAATCTTATCTTTTATCAATAAGAAAAAAGGGGAATTTCTAATGATATAACTCGCAGTCTAATTAAAATCAGACCCTAATTTCGTTCGTTCGTTTTTTTTAAATCCGTTTTTTTAACCACTACATTAGGGTCTGAGAACCAGGCGCGGCAACAGCCGTTCACGTTAACTTTGACCTTACCTTGATAAACATGACCTGATAAACTAGTCTACGGCACTTAGGAATCCTAGAATGCACCCATTGTTCGTGAACAAAATCCCAGCGCGGTAGAGGGCAAAGATCTGATTGGTTTAAACAAAGGTCATTAAGGTTAGGTCAAAGTTAACGTGAACGGCTGTTGCCGCGCCTGGTTCTCAGACCCAAATGTAGTGGTTAAAAAACCGGATTTAAAAAAAAAACGAACGAACGAAATTAGGGTCTGATTTTAATTAGTGGTTAAAAAACCGGATTTAAAAAAAAAACGAACGAACGAAATTAGGGTCTGATTTTAATTAGACTGATATAACTCGCTTCTTTATAATACAGGACATATATCTAGTCATGCAATAGAGTAGGCTATTAGACCAAGAGCTAGCTACGGGTGATTTTACCCCTCAAGATCCAGTTTTCTTTGTTGTTGGTTGGTCCCATGAGGATCTTTTCTCTCAGAAGGTCTTTGGCAAAACCTCTTGGTATTGATCTTTCCCGGATTATCTGTACCCATTTACAGCTGGGTAGGAATTGTGATTCAGATAGATAAAAGTGGATTGTTTGAGTTGTGTGGTTGTTATTGACCAAGATCGTTAAAATAGGTCCATCTTTTACACGGTAATTTCCTAGTCCAGAACGTATGAAAGGAGTAATTATACCAAGCCCAGTTTATTATCAAATATTTCACAGTTAGCCATTAGTTAATATACCATGAAGTCCACGGTGTTTTATATCACTTTTTATCAAGTCATTAAATACGATATTATATTAGACTCGAACAACTTTCTTTACCTGTCAGTCACCTTAGAGTCATACCTATATATAGTTAGAAACCGGTTTTATATCTTAAAGAGATTGTAAAGAGGTTTTCCAAACTGTGTATTTCAATTTCACCATTCCAATTTCCATTCCGACCTCTGTGGTTCCACTAAAATTAAAGAATTTTATAACGTCACTGACAGTGATCTACACAGATATCAATACTAGCTTCCGGTAGATCACTGTCATAAAACGCGTTAGTTTTAGTGGAATTGCAAGAACCACAGACGTCGGAATGAAAATTGGAATGGTGCAAATCGATGCTATCAGTGTCCCTGATACACATACAAAGTTTCGAAAACCTCTTTACAATCCCTTTAGATTAAATAAATTTTTTAGCAGTTGATAGAACTCTAATTCATCTTTTTGGATGGCTTCAAAATTCAGACCATACATTCCATTTTCTACCTGCTGATCCTTGATCAAAACTTCTTGGTATTGATCTTTCTCGAATTATCCATACCAATTTACAGCTAGGTCAACTGTCATAGGACGTATACATTTCTTTAAAATGACAAAATGGCGCAGTGACATTAGGCTTATATTTATCACTTGACTAGCCATCGATGTGCTCTGTCGATTTTAATGAAATATTAAAATATTTTAAGATGTTAATGATGAAGGTTAAAGGAAAAGAAGATTTTATCAGTATTCTTGCCCAATAGATATGATTAAGGTGCAGCCATTGCAATACAATAACATTTGTTATAGTATATAATACATAGATTTCAGTGACGTATTCAAAATATACAGTGCATGGCAGCATACTATACTTTTTGTCTACAATCCAATTCGTTAATGGACTGTCTTTGAGATGTTTTTTTTTTTGGTGGTAGAATCAATGGGCAATTACACATGGAAAACAGTTGACAAAATATTGAAAACAATTATTTGATGTGACGTCATTTCCAGGGCGTTATAAACACTGTACAGTTATTACAAGGCCAAGGACCAGCTGGGAGAAAGGATCCGCAAGGAACCTAAGTTGTTATCCTTGTAAAATATAGATGTTTCTTTTTTCTTATCCAAAGTATAGGGCTTTGTTATTACCCATATCATGACGTCATTGATTGTAACTGCATCCGAGACTGACACCCAGACTGCTCCCATCTATGATGAGGATTTGTCGTCCAAGCTGTACGTAAACAAACTTGGGCTTGATGAAAGAGGCTAGCCGTTTATTGAATCTGATCTGAGCCTACTGAATCTTACAATTCTAGATATAAATAGAGACTATCCCTCAAAATTCACGATCTAGCAGTTCCCATAAATTAAAATAATCATAACCTTAAATAATAAAAATATCTTTTAATTTCAGGAACAGCGGGAAAGAATATGAAGAAAAGGTAAGGGGGGTTTTATATCACAGGGTTTAAGGGTCGGGCCTCTTCCATGAAGCTGGTCTAGCCTAGCCTACATCTAACTTGTAGGCCTACAAACACAGCAAAACGTCAACACTTCCGCCATTTAACAAAATAGTAAAATAACAAAGATTCGAACGGCAGACACACATAGGCCTGCTTTTGTGAAAGTCCTTGTCCTGGCAAAATGTTCATCATTGTACACTGCAGAAGGAGAAAAGTAGGACGTAAAAATTCGTTATCATTTCATTCATTCTGGTTTCAGGTTAACACCATAGATTTAGAACCGGAAGAGGAATACCGAATCGAGGCTGAAATAGTTGATAACGAGGCTTTAGATCTGGGCCCATATAAAAAACAGAATGACCACACCCTAGTGACGAGTGTACCAGACCAACGGTCGGATCCACCCCAGCAGTTCGAGCAGCCAGAGGAAAACGACCAGCCCCTTTATTCTGTAGTTGACAGAGCTAGCCAAAAATCAAAAGCAAATGGCGCCTCCAGACATGCGTACGAGGAAGTTGAAACGTCGTTTTCAGCTATGACGTCAGACCCCAATGTTGTGATAATGTAAAAAAGACTTTTTGTAAGAAATTGCTGCGGAGCCTCGGAAACGTTACGAAGCTGCCATGGGGTACAAAACTACTAACATATTATATGTGAGAACCATTCTTAGTTTCGTACAAAGCCATTAGACACAAATTTCGTTATAACGAAATGATTGTTGGTATTATTGTATATAGCCTATTTTGTATTTGAATATATTGTGCGTAATAGGGGGCCCTGGAAGTTAAATCTGTATCAGCAGCAATAAGTTGTTAATCCAGGAAACTTCCGACGTCCATCTTTTCTTTTGCATTTGAATTTAAAATAAAAAATCAACCATATTGTTTAAGAAGAAATTTGCTGTTGTTTCAAAAGATGATGGAAACTCCTATTCAGAAAAGGGGCTTCGTATGTTTTACAAATAACTAACAGTATTTCATAACATGTCCTTGTATATCTATGAATACAATTTTTCAAGGGACACAAACCAAGTGTTTGTAAAAATGTTTAATATATAGGTCGAGTTCTGTGTCCAAAATGGACATAAACATTAAATCAAAGCATATTTGCGTTTATTTATCATCTATTAATGTTTAATATCCCCAGCATTTATTGTAAATAATTTTACTGTTTTAAAGATCAAAAACTGACTTGAATGTAATATTCACTATTATAGGCTACTTAAGCTAAGGTGGGTGTCAATTCATGCTTACTAACTGGGGCACCTAAGAGCACTCGGCATCCATATTTTGAGAGCTCACATAGATAGTTTGAATTTACTTTTCAAATATATTACCGATTATGGACATGCACAGGGTATATTTAAAAGTCTGTGTTTAAGAATACGCACAAATTTATTCCCATATTTTACAATATCTGAATTTATTTCAAGTAAAATAAATTTTAAAGGGCTTGTGCCATGTATTTATGTTCATTTACTAGATGATATTTTGTATTTAGCTTTGAAAAATTTTATGTCCGGCACTAAAGTATTTTTACAGGCTAAAAATGGGATTATTTTTGTCGAACTTATCAAGTAATGTCAGATTTTAACGATTGAACGCACCACAACACAGGGTAGAATAAGGTTTTTAACAGTATACGTATTGCTTTATATATTATAACATCTTTAGCCATATTTCCTACTAACCAAGTATTATGAATAAAAGTTTTTGTAAAAAAGAATTTCAGAAGTTATTAAAAAAATAAAATGTTTTTAACATAGTTATCTCCCCTTGTGTAGTCTCCACTACAGTGACCATGTCTATCTGGAATATATTTTCGCAGCTGTTTAAAAAAAATACACAGAAGTCTTATATAGTTTTGAAATAATATTAGAATATTCTATGTGTTCTATGTGGATGAGATTCTCTCGTGTTTTGAGGAAACTTAAAGTACTGATTTGCACCATTTCAATATTCGCATACGTCTGATCATTTTATGACCTCACCATCGAAAAGTTCGTTCGATATTGGTCAAATTGCTTCTGACATCTGCCTGAAAATTGGAATGGTTCAAATCTCTGCTAACAGATTTCCCTGTACACATAAAATGTTTAGAAAATCTCCTTAACATTACAAACACCCCTCAATCACTCCCCTTTCCCCTGCCCTCAACCTTTCTCCAATGACTGCTTTTTTCAACCAGGTTTTCCACAGTCAGTGGTGATATCGAGCACTGAAATGTCAAAAAGTCTACATTACATTACAACGTCTTATAAAAAATAGATTTATAATGCATAACCCCACTCGGATCAACTTCGGAACTAGGCGTCCTCTGTAGGTACGAATATCGCCATATTGAATAATTATAGTTCACAGTCGTTGTTCAGAAATAGTTGTCTTGTCTCAAGTTGAATTAGTTCAATCTCCGAATATGAGTTGTCTTCCCTTGCCTTTTTAGCGGGCAAGATGGTTGTCAATAATAGCAGAGTTATAATGTTAGTCTGTAACATTGACGAAGGTTGAGCGAATGGTTTAAGTTTAACCCCTTCTTGTCCATTAATTGTCAATGTCTAAAGTTAACCCTATAACTCGCCTTCAGCTATTTCACTATATCGTTTCATCGCCATATTGTCTTATCTTATCATGCTTCAATGGCGGTCATCTTCCGACGTCTGCTGATAAGAGAATGACATGAAATGGAGTTTTACGTCCTATTGCTTTGTGTATGTATATATAGGTGTATAAGAAGGACGGCGAACACCAAGATGAAGCCGCCCTTTCTTTCCAGGAAGCAACTGCAGTCTTGATCATATCTACATATTTCGGGTGAGCGGCTGGCACTTTATACTTGGCTGTATGGCTGTAGTCTTCTTCTTGGATGATTTGTTAGAGGGAGGTACGGCTGCGTCTCTCACCAAGATCTTGATCTGTTGTAGCAAGATGTGGACCAATGCTCAACTGATCGTAGAAATAGTGCATTGCTGTACACAGTAAAAAACATTATGAGAATTCACACCTTTTTGAGTGGAATCTAAGTTGCCACCCAAAAAGGTGTAACCACACTTCCTTTTAAAGGGATTGTAAAGTGTTTTTTTAAACTTTTTATGTGTATCGGGGTCACTACCAGATGCAGATCACTGTCAGTGACGTCATAAAACACGTTAGTTTTAGTGGAATTGCAAAAACCACAGACGTTGGAATGGCGCAAATTGATGCTATCAGTGTCCCCGATACACATACAAAGTTTAGAAAACCACTTAACTCTCCCTTTTTAGTGATGAATTTTTACACAATGTTGTTCGTGGAAATATTACATTAGGCCCTACATTCCTGTATGTAAAACGAAAAGATTGTTACTTTCTATCATCCTGCCTATACTTTTGATTTATATTTTCCAATAAAGAAACCAAGTACTAACGATCCAAACCGTAAAACGAAACCCGAAATCCAAAAAGACGTTTTGACGAAACATAGGTAACAGCTTATGAACTTTTCACATGAGGAATTATATCAATCATACATGAATAAGTATTTCATAATGAAAAGTGGAATCAGATGTCTAGAAGAGTAAGCATACTGCCTGGCACCACACCCGTCCTAGCTGTTAAACATACTAAACAAACTACAAAACAAGAACATGAAAGTTATAAAAGTTTTTGTTCAAATTAACCTCGTAGAAGGAGGTAGTAGGGTTCCTGACACCATCAAGGCCACTGATGAAATTTGAATTTCTTTAAACTTTAAATGAAAATTAGTTCAATCGTCTCTTTAACTATTTTAACATGAAGCCGACAAGAAAACATTGTGTTACATTCCTACTTGATTGATTTTTATCATGATCAATAAATCTTAAATATCGATTTCTCTGGGAATTCCTGATTTAATACAGAACAAATCAAAAAGAATGAAATATTAATAAGCTAGAATATTGTTAAATACTGTCGAGAAGATAATTCATGAAATAGCCATTAGATAATGGCTTGAAAAGGTAGCTCAATAGGGAAATGGAGTGGAGTTTTTCACCTTATTGCTCTAGGGTCTTATTCTTGAAAATTCTTGAACTGTGGGGTAAAACCTCGTGGTAAAGAAAGAAATGTGTAGCGAAATCATTTTCATACTGAATTTATGAATTATTTCCTTATGAGGCGAATGGGTTAGAATGAAGTTCTTATGTGTCAACTGTTCTGCATCGTAAAAGATTTTAATGTCCTACTGTTTTGTATGGATACCCCTTGCGCCCGTTACACCCCCTCCCCCCTTCCACACACCCCAAACGTCAGCAAACGCTTCTTCAACACATAGCCGACGGCGAAGACATATTAATATTCTATAACTAATTGATACAGTTAAAATAATCGATATTCAATTTACTTTATTGTCTGTTGTTTACTAAACAAACTATTATTTACTTGGTGACAGACAGTCGGTTATTACTCTGCATAGAATCCTACCGTTACTACAGACAGCAGATATTTCAGAGCGATTGTTTCAGACGTCGGTGAGATTCGATTGACAAATCAAGACCTACAAAAGCCCCAGTAGTAGGATCAGGATCAATTAGATGGTTTGGTAATGTTGGTTTGGTAGTTGTTGGTAGTAGGATCAGAATCAATTGGATGGTTTGGTAATGTTGGTTTGGTAGTTGTTGGTAGTAGGATCAGAATCAATTGGATGGTTTGGTAATGTTGGTTTGGTAGTTGTTGGTAGTAGGATCAGGATCAATTAGATGGTTTGGTAATGTTGGTTTGGTAGTTGTTGGTAGTAGGATCAGAATCAATTGGATGGTTTGGTAATGTTGGTTTGGTAGTTGTTGGTAGTAGGATCAGGATCAATTAGATGGTTTGGTAATGTTGGTTTGGTAGTTGTTGGTAGTAGGATCAGGATCAATTGGATGGTTTGGTAGTTGTTGGTTGAAGGATCAGGATCAATTGGATGGTTTGGTAGTTGTTGGTAGTAGGATCAGGATCAATTGGATGGTTTGGTAGTTGTTGGTAGTAGGATCATGATCAATTGGATGGTTTGGTAGTTGTTGGTAGTAGGATCAGGATCAATTGGATGGTTTGGTAGTTGTTGGTTGAAGGATCAGGATCAATTGGATGGTTTGGTAGTTGTTGGTTGAAGGATCAGGATCAATTGGATGGTTTGGTAGTTGTTGGTAGTAGGATCAGGATCAATTGGATGGTTTGGTAGTTGTTGGTTGAAGGATCAGGATCAATTGGATGGTTTGGTAGTTGTTGGTAGTAGGATCAGGATCAATTGGATGGTTTGGTAGTTGTTGGTTGAAGGATCAGGATCAATTGGATGGTTTGGTAGTTGTTGGTAGTAGGATCAGGATCAATTGGATGGTTTGGTAGTTGTTGGTTGAAGGATCAGGATCAATTGGATGGTTTGGTAGTTGTTGGTAGTAGGATCAGGATCAATTGGATGGTTTGGTAGTTGTTGGTAGTAGGATCAGGATCAATTGGATGGTTTGGTAGTTGTTGGTTGAAGGATCAGGATCAATTGGATGGTTTGGTAGTTGTTGGTAGTAGGATCAGGATCAATTGGATGGTTTGGTAGTTGTTGGTTGAAGGATCAGGATCAATTGGATGGTTTGGTAGTTGTTGGTAGTAGGATCAGGATCAATTGGATGGTTTGGTAGTTGTTGGTTGAAGGATCAGGATCAATTGGATGGTTTGGTAGTTGTTGGTAGTAGGATCAGGATCAATTGGATGGTTTGGTAGTTGTTGGTTTAAGGATCAGGATCAATTGGATGGTTTGGTAGTTGTTGGTAGCAGGATCAGGATCAATTGGATGGTTTGGTAGTTGTTGGTAGTAGGATCAGGATCAATTGGATGGTTTGGTAGTTGTTGGTAGTAGGATCAGGATCAATTGGATGGTTTGGTAGTTGTTGGTAGTAGGATCAGGATCAATTGGATGGTTTGGTAGTTGTTGGTAGTAGGATCAGGATCAATTGGATGGTTTGGTAGTTGTTGGTTGAAGGATCAGGATCAATTGGATGGTTTGGTAGTTGTTGGTTGAAGGATCAGGATCAATTGGATGGTTTGGTAGTTGTTGGTTGAAGGATCAGGATCAATTGGATGGTTTGGTAGTTGTTGGTAGTAGGATCAGGATCAATTGGATGGTTTGGTAGTTGTTGGTTGAAGGATCAGGATCAATTGGATGGTTTGGTAGTTGTTGGTAGTAGGATCAGGATCAATTGGATGGTTTGGTAGTTGTTGGTAGTAGGATCAGGATCAATTGGATTGTTTGGTAGTGTTGGTTTGGTAGTTGTTGGTAGTAGGATCAGAATCATTTGGATGGTTTGGTAGTTGTTGGTAGTAGGATCAGGATCAATTAGAAGGTTTGGTAGTGTTGGTTTGGTAGTTGTTGGTAGTAGGATCAGAATCATTTGGATGGTTTGGTAGTTGTTGGTAGTAGGATCAGGATCAATTAGAAGGTTTGGTACTGTTGATTTGGTAGTTGTTGGTAGTAGGATCAGGATCAATTGGATGGGTTGGTACTGTTGGTTTGGTAGTTGTTGGTAGAAGGATCAGGATCAATTGGAAGGTTTGGTACTGTTGGTTTGGTAGTTGTTGGTAGAAGGATCAGGATCAATTGGATGGTTTGGTACTGTTGGTTTGGTAGTTGTTGGTAGTAGGATCAGGATCAATTGGATTGTTTGGTAGTGTTGGTTTGGTAGTTGTTGGTAGTAGGATCAGGATCAATTGGATGGTTTGGTATTGTTGGTTAGGTAGTTGTTGGTAGATGGATCAGGATCAATTGGATGGTTTGGTAATGTTGGTTTGGTAGTTGTTGGTTGAAGGATCAGGATCAATTGGATGGTTCAGTTCTGTTGGTACATGTATGTTAGTCGTTGGTAGTCGTGGTTGTTGGTAGTTTTGTGTATTTGGTAGTTGGATCGGGAACAAGGGGATGATTAAGGAACTAGCTTTTGGATTTAAGAATTATCAATAATTACACGAATACAAAATAGGAATACTCTGTTGGTTTGATTAGTCCAATAGAGCTTTTTACAAGAATTATCAGAAAATAAAATAGGCGATAATGAGGGGCTAACAGGTTAAATACTTTAATACAGAAAGACTCTTCTTTAAGTGTTTAAGCTGATTACCCTTATTAACTATCTGTCAAGCCTAATTCGGGGTTACTGACGTCACAAATCCTACATCTAGGAGGGGAATTCCATAATTCCCTAATCTCAAATGAAAATCAAAATTTTCTACCTTCGAGATCTGAAATTAGTGTAAATCTGTTTTTTCATGTGAGGTCAATTTCTAATATATCTAAGAGCAGACTGGAGTCGGCCCTTTTCCCCTGTCCCCTGAAATCTTACCCTACCGACAACCCTAAATAATCACGTCAAAAATTTATCATCAAAAGTAAAATTCCATAATTCCCTGATCTCAAACGAAATTTGAAATTTTCTGCCTTTGAGATCTGAAATTATCGTAAATCTGATGTAAAAGTTCTTTCGTTGATGGTATGTTTGGACAGTCTATTGATTGAAGTACGTTCACGGTGAACATTGGAAAAACATCCCTACCCCATGTCTCCAAAATATATAACCCAAAAGCGGATCCCTTGACCCCCATATCCCAACATCGGATGAATATCCTATCCCCACCCCCTAAATATTTGAACCCAAAGACAATTCTGAAAAGATGAACCACGGAGCCTGTTCGGAGACCTATTGAATAACGTGCATTGATTAATTTCACGACTATTTTTGTCGAGAGCTATTCTCGCCCAACCCCTATTCCTTAAATATCTGACCCCAAGGGCAGCCCCAGTCACCAGTATATAGACATAAAATAATTTGACTAGTATTAAGTTTACAATAGAACCACTAGAACTATCCTCAAATATATGACCTCACAGACAACCTTCAAAACATGCCCCTACCCCTAGATATAACCCAAGGGCAGCCGCAAATATCTGAACTCTAGAGGTAAAATAATTCGAGTTGAATTGAGTATACAATAGAATCACTAGAGCTACCCTCCCCTATCCCAAAATATATAACCTCACAGAGAACCTTTAAAACATGCCCCTACCCTTCAATATTTGACCCCACGGGCAGCCCGAATAGATAGTCACGGGGTATATAGACTAATGTAATTTGACTAGCATTGAGTTTACCATAGAACCACTAGAGCTATCCCAAATATCTTACCACAGAAAACTCTCAAAACATGCCCCTACCTCTAAATATTTGACCCCACAGAAAATCCTCAAAACATGCCCCTACCCCTAAATATCTGGCACCACAAACAAATTTCAAAACATGCCCCTACCCCTAAATATTTGACCCCACGGGCATGAACTCTAGTCACCGGTATGTACATGTAGAGATAAAATAATCCGAGTTGAATTGAGTTTACCATAGAACCACTAGAGCTATCCCCAAATATCTGGCACCACAAACAACCCTCAAAACATGCCCCTACCCCTGAAATATACCCCTACCCCTCAATAGTTGACCCCACGGGCAGCCTGATGAACTAAAGTCACCGGTAGATAGAGGTAAAATAATCCGAGTTGAATTGAGTATACAATAGAACCAGTAGAGCATAACGGTAGTCGACGAGTAAAAATCTTGTCTTATTCATTCCGAGTGTGACTTGGCAGTGCGTGACGTTTTACCTGGGCTCTATACAACCCTAGGACGTATATATATATATACTATAAACCATATAACATGGCGGTATAGCAGATCGTATTCGTTCATTCAATATGTAGGAGTTTTTAAGGAGTTAATTTAGCTTCCGTGTTGTGTTTTTGGCGTAGAATTGTTATAATGGATATAAGGAGTTTTATTATACTGTTGTGTCTGCTACCAGGTGAGTGAATTTACCTTTATTACCTGTAAAATTACCTATAGTCTTACCTGTAAATTACCTGTATTTTCACCTGATTTTAACATGTTTTTTCTGTCATCTATCTATATTTGTAACTCGATTTACCTTTTTACATGTGATTCCTTTCGACGTGTACTGTTTTCTTACTTGATTTTTATCGATATTTTTACCTGTAATTTCATTTCATAATTGTCATTTACCTCTATCATGGTTCTCGATTGATATATAGATCCATGTCAATTGTAGGTTTATGATTTACCGTTAATCAACGTATTCTAATTCTTCTTGAAACACCAGTTACCTTACTGACTGTATTAAATCGACTGATGTACCGGCAGACCATTCTTACACTATTATTAAGACACTTCGTGTATGTTTAGTATATATTAAGAGTGGAATATTGGTGATATTTTGATATGTATGTTATTGTCAGGGACGGGTTTTATTTTGATGTCAAAGATTATGATTCGTTTGACATGTCATAGTATGCTTAATATTCTAGAGACACCTGCAACCTGGTAGGAGACAGGGGGGGGGGGGGGCGGGGTAGGAAGTTGAACAACACCAAGGAATATCTAGGTAAGATAGTGATCTTTGGCTATTATTATTTTCATTTCTGTACTAAGGGTACGTCTAGTCCACGCCCTAAAACTCACTGAAGCACACCTACATGTATAAAGGACTGTTCGTCGTTTAGGGGCTGGTGTAAAACGACTGTTTATGTTGACGACTAGTCCTTCTGAGACAAAATTTACACGTTTATATTTGGTGCTACCAACCAACCCCCATCCCCTTTCAAAAATAAATTGTGAACCTTGTAGCTTCAAAAGTGTGATATCGATCCATGCCCAATTCTATTTGTGACCCAGTTTTAGATGCCTCTTCATTTGTTTTGTTATGAGGTAAACAAAACGAGCCCACGCCCCAGTGAGAAGGGTCGTGGGTCCACACCCAATTGATATCTGCGTGAGAAAAAGATGTTTCTCCAAACCTGTATTTAATGGCAGTAGGCTTGTATTGTTTTTCTTGAGTGTTCAATTTACAGTGTACTTTATTTAGTAATTTAAACCGAAAATGATAATTGTGTATGTAGACCTATGTTAGATTGGCATTTGTATTCATAGGGTTACATGTTTGAATTTTTTTAGCAACAAGACAGGGTTGGGAATGTGGCCCTCAGATAGCCCAACTAATGTTTCTTGCTCTTTAGGTAGCTGTGTGAAGGTTGTGCTCACTGAATCATATATGTAGATCTATTGTTATAGATACCTGGGGTTTCAACTGTTGTCTCAAATGCCCCCGATTAAGAACAGGGAAATGACCATGTCCCCTGAATTGTCCGGGGAACACATGCGATTTCGAAGTATAAGGTCACAGCATTTTGCTGTTTGATAAAAACTTTGGGTCCCAGGTATATATAGAGTTGTCGCAGGCAGTGGACACCCAGATAATACAAATTAATACTTATTTTTTTAGATCTATAGATCAGTATGTGTCCCCTGGAAAATGTCCAAATATCCCCAGTCTGGGACATGTCCCCCAAGTTGAAAACCCAGGTATATTATAGAACGAATAGAGTTTCATACATTGTATTTGGAACCTGTGAAGCACTGGGATGTCTTTGAGAAAGTTGCTCTCATAGTTACAAAAATATAATTTGTGATATGAATCAAATTTGAGGAATCCCCCTTTCAGGACTAGACATCAGACAAATTCTATGACCTAAAAAATAATAATTCATCGGTAAAAGGGAACGTGGTTTTTAGTGTTGAATTTTGACATTACTCAAGACATTAATCAAACAGAGTATTATAAAGATATTATATAAAATAAATAAAACCATAATGGCCCACCCTATTTTATACTTTTACTATGAACATGTTAGAAATGATATAGATTGGAGTTTTACGTCCACGAGTTGACGGGCATAGTCCTTCGGATGGGACAATAAACCGAGGCCCCGTGTGCTATTGGCTGTGCACGTTAGAGATCCTCGACAGTTGGAAATCGTTAATAAGAGCAGGCTAATGCCACTGTCCTGGCAAAATTTCCCTCATTGCACAATGCATGGCGTTTGTCCGTCCTTAATTAGCCCATATAGGTGCAGAAAAGTAGGACGTAAAACTCCATTTCATTTCATTTTAACATGACGGGCAAGTGTTAGCATAATGAAATGAGGAAATTATGCCATTAAAATAAACCTCTAAATTTCACTTTGTAAGAGGATATGTGACGGTTCAAATAGTTAGACTCTTTTGGTCTCGAACCTGACAGTTTAGGGTTTCAACATCCCAACAGAGATCAGATTTTTTAACTTGCCCCTCACCCCACACCTCCCTTGATGAAGCTCATGGGGCTGACATGGAAAAGTGTCTATGTCGTTCCGATGAGACAATAAACCGACGCCGCGTGTACTACAGGCTACGTTAACGAACATCCCACGATAAGTTCTCTCATTGCACACTGCAAGGCGTTTGCCCTTCCTCAATTAGCCCATACAGGTGCATTAAAGCAGGACGTAAATTTCCATTTTATTTCATTTTCCCTTCACCCTGTTAAAACTGTAGGTGTATTTTACTCTGACAATCATTGAATCGGCTTTTAAGTTGCTATCTGATTAACGATATTAACTTCGTAGTTTTTCATGCTCACGAGTCAAATTTCGTAATTTAAAAAATAAGTTATTGAACCGACTGAAAAAAACCCTGAAAAAACATAACTTCGTAGTTTATTATATATCCATTTCATAATTTCAATATTTTTTTTATTTTTTGGGTTCATCGAACAATAAATAGTGATTCATCGTAAAGGGATTTTTATGGGGATTTTGTGCACTTTTACAATATCTATTTTCGTTTATATGAAACAAAGTAACTCGTTATAAAATCTTGTCGATGAAATAGATAAAAACTCGTTTTCATATCAACACGTAGCATTTAGCAGGGGTGGATTTAGGCGAGGGCGTGCCCCCCCCCCCCCCCCCCCCCCCCCCCCACTTTCCCTAAAATTTGCAAAGCATGGGTTGTCCGCACGTAATAAGTATCCGAATATTTTTGATTCATACTACTGATTGATAAAAACCGTTCAGCCGACGAATATAAATAATAGGGGCAAATTATGGTGGACATTCCTATATTAAGTAATAAGAACCATATCTAGTTAATATCCAGACTAGCCTTTCTTTTTGATGTCATAATACACAGTCGATATGATCATAATAATAACAGTAGATTTAATGAGGTAACAAACCCTAAAACCCCTATAGTACACTAGAGCCTCAAGGTAACAAACCCTAAAACCCCTATAGTACACTACAACCTCGAGGTAACAAACCCTAAAACCCCTATAGTACTCTAGAGCCTCGAGGCTGTATTAGATCATATTGTACAATCCTTATATAGTCGTGGATAACAATAGGGTGATTAAAAACACCTTTTTATTGTTAAACACAATGTACACCTGTATTCGACACTCACTAGTTTGTTTGACACTTTGAACACACTTTCAAGTTTTCTCAAGATCTCCTGACGACTAATGTCATCGCTGCCCTTAAATATTCCCTCATTGCACACTTCATGGTGCTGTTCGTTTTCATTTACCTGACAATGGACTAAAAGTTGGACATGAAACTTCATTTTCTGCACTATATAAGCTGGTAACGATCTTGATGACAGTGGGTAAAAGGGGGATACTTGTGCTGCTGATGTCCTAATAGTTTCCCTCGTTGCACACCTCATGGTGTCGTTTGTTTAAACGAGACAGAAAATTAGCAGAGAGCATTGTCCTGTATAAACCATATAAAGTAGGCTACAGAAACGTAGGATATATTTAAGCCATTAGTAAAATAAGGTGCAATAGGCAAAAAGTTGGTCATAAAACGTCACTTTCTACGCTATACAAATTATTAAGATCCATTGACAGTGGATAAAAAGAGTATACTTTTATAGTTTCCCTCGTTGGCCACTTTATGATGTTGCCCGTTTTTTCACAGGATCGAAAAATAGTAAAGGGCATTGTCAAGGACCAGAAACGTAGGATATATTTAAGCCATTAGTAAAAAAGATACATAACAGTAGGACGTAAAATTCCTTTTCATTTCATTACAATAGTATAATACACAAGCTGCAGTTTCTTTGTATTGTTGTCAAGCTGCAGTTTCTTTGTATTGTTGTCAAGCTGCAGTTTCTTTGTATTGTTGTCAAGCTGCAGTTTCTTTGTATTGTTGTCAAGCTGCAGTTTCTTTGTATTGTTGTCAAGTGAGATTTTGACACCCGGAGTTCAGTTAATTTATGTGTAAAATCGTGTATGAAATATGATTTGTATCAGGTAATATAAGATGCGATTCAGGAAGTCCTTATTTAATCTTCCTGGTACATTTTACATTATAATATTTCTTGTTGAATATCCCATCCCCCAGCCTATCCCCTCCTCTTTCTCTCTCTCTACCGATTGGGGCGGGGGTGGGGCTAGAAATAATATAGATACGATGTTCATATATTGTTTATAAGACATATAGAAGTAGGAAGATTACAATAAAACACAAATATATAATGGATATACTACTTCTGAATTTATTAAATACCATGTTTCAAAACACATATATCGTTGTTAACGTTATCAAGTGAAAATGATAACGTTACCTGTATGTGTTTCGAAACGTATTGTGTAATAAATGCAGAAGTAGAATATCCAAATATCTTAGTGTTTTAACGATATTCATATCTTAACAAAACTTAGGGTGGAAGGAAGATTATTTGTACCTTAAAAGGATTGTAAAGAGGTTTTCTAAACTTAAACGCATTAGTTTTAGTGGAATTTCAAGAACCACAGACATCGGAATGAAAATTGAAATGGCGCAAATTGATGCTATCAGTGTCCCCGATACACATACAAATTTTAGAAAACCTTTTTTCAATCTCTTTAACGCCACGAAGTTGATCATGTATATACCGATATAATATCATGTACTAAAATAAATAAATAGGGGCCACACCCTTAGTTATACCTCAACAAATCCCTTTTACATAAACTGGGACTAGACTTTGACTTCAATGATCACCGTGATATAAAATAAAAGATTTTCAAGCTGATGTCATTGTATAAACCTCGTGCACTATTTTCTAAAAAACTTCAAAATGAAAAACATTTAAGATATAATAGATATCAAAGTAAAGTACTATATTAAAAAAAAACACTATTTTCTTTAGATTCGATAGATATATGATATGCATGTATGACCGATGATTAATATACATATCACTGAGCAGACTGGGCCCCACCCTTATTGATATACCCCTAATACAACCCTTAAATAATACTTAACTGATCTCATAGATATACATACTCTTTTGATATGCCTCGTTTCACGTAGTTTATTGGCAAATTACTTCAAACATTAACTTAGACCACTCTCGTTCTGAGAATGGATATATTTGCAATGTTAAAGGGGGTCTAGTGGGACCAGCCCCAATCCCTGCCCTCATACAGGGGCGGACTGGGCCGCATGGCCACATGGCTAAACAGGGGCGGACTGGGCCGCATGGCCACATGGCTAAAGCCATGCGGGCCGGTGTGCAGAGGGCCGGTTTGTGAAAAATGACCAAAAAAAAATATATTTTGAAAAAAAAACTAGAACCATGAATGGTACCAAGCAGTGCGCATCCGGTTTCGTCCATTGGTGAAAAGTGACATCTTTTAATCCATGTTGTCAGGTTTACAGAAGAAAGCTTGTTTTACATTAAAATGCAGAAGGTACAAAATTTCAAAATTACGGTAGTCAAAAGTAAAAAAAAACACTGTATGTTCGGTACAGTGAAAAGTCATCTAATTAAAAAAGGCGTAATCACAGTTTGATATACATCAGTGGAAAGTGCATATCAAAAAATTTCTAAGATTTGTAAATAAGTTCTAAAGTGCAAGATAGGACACACAAAAGAGCCAAATCTCAATTTAGAAACGGACTGTACAACATTCATACTTCATAGTTTGAAATACAGATCGAAATTTATAATTCGTTCAAAAAAAATATATATTAATGTTTCTTTTAAAACACTTACAATGTAAAAAAAGTACATTAATGATATACGTATCTCCCAAACGCAAGTTAATGGGAGAGAACAATATATCAACATGCTGACAAGTATCGCCCAAACGCAGTTGAAATAACTGCATGTCAAAATGTAGTACTCTCCCTTCAACTGAAATTTGAATTCAATATTTTACAAGCAGATGGAATGATTAATTTTCAAAATTCAAAAGGCGGTATTTTCATTTAAAGGGACAGTCTGAATTTTTTTTAGGTCAAAAATTTTTTTTGCTCAAATTTGTGAAAACTTTACACCAAAATCTGTAACTATGTGCCCTTTTATGTATCTGAAAGTTTTAACTCAAAAAATCCAGCCGTTAATTTTTAAACGCTAAAATCATGCTAAAATTTGTAAAAACCTTACGTAAGGTTTTTAAGTGTGTTATGTTTTTTGGACGCTGATAGGAAACTACTGAACGGATTTAAGTAAAATGCCTAATTGTAGAGAAATGTCCCTCTTGTGTATGTAAAAGGTTTCAGCTAGAAATATTGAACCATTTAAAGGGCAAACACCCAAACTAGGTCAAATTGCTTAATTAACAATAAGTACTTCCTGTTTGTAATTAACCCTTTAAAACCAAATTCAGTTTGATCAAGAAGGTATAGAGATACAATAAACATACTTTAAAAATACTTTCAGGTAGCATTTGAGATTTTTTTGACATTGGAAACTTTTTTCAAAAAAGCAGAATGGCCCTTTAAAAATATTGTGTTGTATATCCCTTGAAAAAGCAGATTTAGCATAATAAGACTGTGAAAGAATTTGTGACGTATATGAATTAGGTCAAGTGTCAGAGCTCTTTAAAGTTAAAAACTGCAATTTTCAAATGGATATAAAACCGGAAGTAAACATCAGAAAACCTAAATGAAAGTATCTGTGCATAGGTATCGCCAATGGCAATGAATTTTTTCAGGTCACATGGTCACCGGAGGTTAAGGTCACGAGATATAAGCCTTTCAAATTTTAACAATTACTGATTTATTCTAACCAGAAATTAAAATGAATCAGAATTGAAATTCAAAAATCGGCATCTCATGTTTTGGTAGCATTCGACTGTAGATTCCATAGACATCTAAATTATGCAAATTCTATAACACCATGAGGCCCCATTTTGCCTTTTATAAAAAATATACCATTTCAAGATGACGACTGATCTGTTACATCCGGGTCATCTTTTATCATTTATATACTTTTGTGTCTACATTACAAAATACTGCAAAGAGAATTTTTCGAATATCTTCACAATTCCGGAAGTTGAAATTTTAACTTTAAGAGCCAATGACGTCAAAACCGGAAGTGATATACAAATTTTGAAAACACGTTTTTGTTCGCCATCAAAATGTCTATCTACCTGTAAGTTTTCAGAACGATCGAAATAAAATTTGAAAAAAACACGCACAGTTTCAATGGAAATTGGCACAAATTTTTCAAATTTTAAAAAGCGGAATTTTGATTCAAATGTATTTTGTTCTATATCATTGGAAAGAGCAGACATAGCATAGTACGACGGTGAAAGAAAATAAGACATGTAAATTAGGTCACGTGGTGGGGCTGTTAAAAATTGCAATTTTCTAACGGCTATAAAACCGGAAGTAACCATTGGGCATCTGAACAAATTTGTCATTGGATACATCTAATCAAGGGCAATAACTTTTGTACAGGTCACTAAGTCACAAAAGGTCAAGGTCACAAAATATGGGCCTTGAAAGTTTTGACAATTACTGATTCATTTTAACCGGAAATTAGAAAAATTCAGAATTAAAATTAAAAAATCGGCTTCCCATGTTTTGATTGCAGTCGACGGTTGATTACATAGACATAAAAATCATGCAAAGTCCATAATATCCTGAGGCCCCATTTTGCGTTTTATGAAAATATACCATTTCAAGATGGCGACTGATCCGTTACATCCGGGTCAATTTTTTATGATTTGTATACTTTTATGTCTGCATAATAAACATACTGCAAAAAGAATTTTTCGAATATCTTCAAAATTCCGGAAGTTGAAATTTCAACTTTGAGAGCGAATGACGTTAAAATCGGAAGTAATATCGAAATTTTGAAAATTGCTAATTGTTTGCAATCAAAAGGTCTATGCATATGCTAGTTTTCAGGTCGATCAAAATAAAATTGAAAAAGTTGAAAAAATTGTCAAAAAAGGTGCTCCAAAAGTCAGCGAGAAAGTTTTCAAAGTGGATGTTTTTAAACACCTATCTTGTGGACAATCGATTAGAGAATTTCAACAGTTGTGAAAATGGTAAAAAAATTAAAATGGGTTTTTATGTCATACGTCATTTCCGGTTATACAAAAAATCGCCATTTTACATTCGCGTAACACCGTGCAGTTAGATTTAAGAGGAAATAATCTGAGATATTGTGTGGTATGTTCCCTTCATACCGAATTAGCGTGACCAGAATGAGACAAAAAAAAAAGTCATTTGCAAAACAAAGCAGTGCGTTCGATTCTTCGAAAATTTGGACGTAGGTCTATTCTAAATTTCAAAAGAAAATGGCCGAAATCCGAAATTTAGTCGTTTGTGACCAATCTCTATATCTTCCAATGGTACCTACAATAAAAATAGATCTGATTATCTTGATAATTTTCTTAATTTCGGTATGCATTTCCATTTTCGGATCAACCAGTTTTGAGAGCTGGAGGTGCACGGAAATCACGTTTATGGCAGTCACTTTTCAAATTTTCGGGGTGAGGACCCCTTAAGACCCCGACGCTCGGGGTCGTGCTTTGCCCTACACACCTAAGTGGGCCGGTCACTGGAAAAAAGCCATGGCCGCTTCACGGCCCCAGTCCGCCCCTGCCCTCATAGTCTACCCATGTTGTATATGAGAAATGACTAATTAATAAAGTTAAAAATGAAAGGACTGTTTATTATCGGTGTATCATAAATACAGACATCACGATTTATAAAATTAACTTTCAGCTGGTGATAAAATACCATCCAGGAAATCTTGAAGATTTAGTTATAGCTTTCTCAATACTTATTTGCTTCACGAGATAAGATATAATGATATATAGGCCTATTGTATACACCTTCTTTGTGGGTAGCATACGAAGGGGAGGGGGGGGGGGGTGTATTGGCACAATTGTAACCTCTATGAAACTTTCTTTAAGAAAGATTCTTATTCGGAACATCATCTAACTCTGATTCTGATTTAGACTCCATCTAAACTTACCACAGAAGATAGAGTGAGGAGTGGGGGGGGGGGGTGGTTTCAAACTCGAAACAATTTAAATCATATCTTTCCATCCAGACATTTATTGTTAATTGAATAAGATATCAAGATCAGTGCATGAAAGTGATCCATCTTGAATTCTCAAAATTTACTAATTTGAAATTAAGGAAGTGGATTCGAACTCGAAACACTAAATATCATAGCCTCTCTATCTATTGAGTGACTAATTGTCAATTCAGTGAAGCTATGAGAAATCCGAGAATGAAGTGTGAATTGAATAGAGAGTATTTGATAAGATGGTTGACTATTAAACGTTATTTGATCAACACTAGAGAACGACTTGACCCACTCTCCCCTATCACTGTATCATACAGTCACTACTTAGTCTCAATCATGACTTTTTGACATCTCTTACCCTAAATTATCCCAGTTTCAAGTCGGTTTACACCCCCATCAAGGTTATCTTTTATATACACAGCTTGTAGTATTTGTTTTCCGATTTGCCATCAAGATGGGGCCCACAATAGTCCCCTTAAACTAAGGTACGGGCCCCTACCTCTTGAATATGCATCAAGGCTATCGGTTATATACACAGATGGTAATAATTGCGCTCGGTGTTTTAATGGTTGGACTAAAATATATATATATTGACGCTTTTGACATGTTAAAGAATAAAGAATTCCAGGTTCCAGCTCCAAAAGGTTTTTTCTTTAAAAATTGAAAAGAGCCTCAATTCAACACAAAAATTAATATTGTTAGGAAAAAATACAAAATACTAAGCTATGAACATCATATATGTAAAAATGCATCAAGTATGTGAGATAGAAGATATCAAAGGGATTGTAAAGTTGTTTTCTAAACTTTGTATGTGTATCGGGGACACTGATAGCATCAATTTACACCATTCCAATTTCCATTCCGACGTCTGTGGTTCTTGCAAACGCGTTTTATGACGTCACTGACAGTGATCTACCGGAAGCTACTATTGATATCTATGCAGATCACTGTCAGTGACATCATAAAACGCGTTAGTTTTAGTGGAATTGCAAGAACCACAGACATCGGAATGTAAAACATGTAATACACTATAAATGCCTAGTTTATATAATAATAATAACTAACAATAAACTTTATATACCCAAGTTTTTATAGACATGATACACCTTATTGAATTTCAATGTTTAAATTTAACTAAAAACCTGTTTTCTTATTTTACCAAGTATCTAACTATTTTAATTTTAACTTACAAGTCAACAATCTACATAGATATATTGTGTTTTTTGTTAGAAATACTGGGTTAGACTCTCCAACTATAATTTCTTAAAATTTCATACTGAATAGAGCCCTGGTTTTCAACTTGGGGGACATGTCCCAAACTGGGCTATAGGCCTGAAAAAATTGTAATTGTATTATCTGGGTAAATCAAGATTCTTTTTATCTGGGCCACTATTTTCATGCACACAGGTAATCGTCAAGAAGAGAAGGGGGTGTGTGTCAACCAAAGTGCCAGAAATTCCAACAATTTCTGTTCAGGGGACATGGTAATTCCTCGTGCTTATTCGGGGACACTTGAGGAAACCAATTGAAAACCCACTAACTAGAGTTTATGCCATACTATTGACATATGTTTCGGATACAACACCTAAATCAGGACAATCGAATTTAAATAAACCATGACTTATCCAGAATACTAAAGGATTTTTGTGAATGTTTTTTGATTCTTTCCCAAAGTTTACAAAGATAAGGAAGTAATATTAGATATTAAAATAGAGAGTTGAATAAGTTCAAATATCTTGTCTTTATAAAGCATATGTATTTATATTATTGAGTCACAGTTATAAATAGGCAGTGTCGTAGCGAGAAAAATTGGGGCATGGGTATGAAAATGCTCAATTTTTGTGATTTTCTAGTGAAAATAGAACCGTAGTCTTGACCTCGCCCGCACCCCACTAAATACGCCACTGCCAACAAGTTATTGTTATAGTGGAGGGTATCGCTAGAGAGACAGGGTATATCCTCTCTAATATATTCCTTTTTGGTATATCATTTCTATTTGATAAGATTATATTTGGCAATATTATGATGATAATAGATTAGTTATAAGGCAATATTACTGGAACAGTTTTATGCAACGTTTCGACAATTACTAACTGCCATTTGAAGACAATTGTTTATGAATTGTAACAGATATGATATATGAATATATTTGGTAATAGATGTATTCTAGTCACAATATATCGATTACTATAGATCTATATTATTGATTATCAATCAGTCTACAGTCTGATATTGATTGGTTATTGATTAGGTATCGATTACAGAATAAAACATTGAACAAAATAGGAAATATCAGATTGATTTAGGTATAATTATCATTAATATTATAAAGTAATTGATTCTAATATATACTAGAATGGGGGTGGGGTTGGGGGCTACACTTGAACAAATAATACCTAGATTTCTCAATGTTTCGCCAATGTTCTAGAGTGGGTCCACTACCATAGGGACTGGTTGAATTAAGTTTTCAAGCATCAACCGGTAAGAGGGTCCCCACTCTCAGATGTTTTTTTTTTAATCTAAAAAAGGCGTGTTAGTACACATTCAATGGGCAGTGTAACCCTAGCAAGGAAGCCTGACCCCAGAAAAAATACCAAACTTTAAAAAAAAAACATGTGTTGAAAATCCATTCGATGGGGAGCATGCATCTGGAATCACTTAGCATTAGTTTAGCCACTGCCTTTTTTTTTATTGATTAGTGCAATCATATTATGATCCGACAACATTGGGTCGTATTTTATCAGAAAACTGAGGTACGAAAAGAGGTCAAAGCTAAGAATGTAAAGAATATTGAAACAATAAAACTAGAAGATCTAAAACAATGTGTAATATATTATGATGAATGACTTGATAGATCTGTCAATATATCAATGTGAGCTAATGAGATGAGGGCGGGGTGTACTTACTCTTCTTACAGGTGTCCGATTTTAGTTGGTATACGTTGACATTGCGACCAGCAGAGTCTGCTAACTAAAATAACACCCAAGCACGAACGATCCCAACCGTAAAACAAATCTTGAAATCCATGTACATGTAAACACATTGGCAATACATTGGTAGCAGCTAATGAACTTTTCATTTGAGGAAGTATATCAATAAATTAGTAAATGTTTCATAATGAAAACAGGTGTCTAGAAGAGTTAGCACACCCTGCTTGGTGCCACACCAAACTGATCAATCCATAGATGTTGTTGATGTAGCCAGATACTTATGTTCTACTTCTTATCCGGACAAACAAGACAATTCAGTTAATCAAAATCGCATCCAAAAACATGGCAAAATAGAGAGCAATAGTTGTATATTGTTGTATTCTCCAAAGAGAAGTACCATCAGGTGTTTCGAAAAGAGTAGGCATGGTCTGCTTCGCGCGACAAACGTCACTACTATAAAGGTCATCAGTATGATTATGCTGGCTGTGAGTCATTTAGCTGACCCATGAACCTCTCCAAACCCAACCCATTTGCAGAATTTCCCTCATTGCGTACGTTGAATCATTGTGATAGTTATATTGATTGTAATCAGGTATAAGTTATTGAACTAATGGATGTTTTATAAATCTATTCAGTTATCTACTGTAAATCTATAGTATATTATTCAGTAATTACAACACTCGGTATGTTACATCATATCATATCACCTCGTTATACAACGATCATTTTAACAAGTACGGTATATCTTAATATTAGAATAGTAAAAATTCATACCACTAATTTAGGCTTCACAAGAAGATAACTATATGTACTTCCATCTCAAAATTACCATTGTTTAAGAAGCCAAGCTACTACTTTTGGGGCCACAGCTTTAAGGGAGGACATACTGTTGTTCATATAATGCTTACTCTTTTTGAAACACCTTATCGTAATTCTTTTTTTGGAGAGGTCCATAACTATACAACTATTGCTCTCGATGTTACCATGTTTTTGGATGCGATTTTGATAAACAAAAATGTTTTTCGTGTATGGATTTTTATTCAAAAGTTACGGTCTACGAAACAAAACGTAAAAGTGCAAGGGTGTTGATTGGTCGATTTGACAATCACGTGACATAATGAATACACTGTTTGTATTATTTCGATCCCCAAATTCCGATTTTTCCTGTTAACTAAAAATAACGTGGTGGACGTTTTGTAGAGAGACGTGTCCAACAAGCATGCAGATTGTAATTTCTAGACAAATATATTTCTATCATACTAATGGTATTTAATGCAGATTAAATGATCCCCATTGTCCACTGATAATATAGTAATGTAAGAATACAATAGAGGCATGTTTGTTTATACTTACAGAACACCAGTAATAACACTACGAGGTAAATAACGTAACAATAGATAGTGAAATAGATTATTACGATATTAACTGATGATTGTGTTGTTTGTAATGAATCGTGTTCAATAAATTAAAAACCCAGTTTACAGAATTGATTCGATTGAATTCCACACGATTTGTGCTTTGGACATTGAAATTACTTTTACTTTTTAACCAAAGTCTTCTTAATAAAGAAACCAAGTACATGTACTAACGACCCAAACCGCAAAATGAAACTCGAAATCCAAAAAGATATTTTAACGAAACATAGGTAACAGTTTATGAACTTTTCACATGAGGAATTATATCAATCATACATGGTAAGTACATCATAATGAAAAATGGTATCAGGTGTCTAGAAGAGTTAGCATACCCTTATATTAATAAAGTTAATAAAACTCTGCTTTAATGTTCATCTGCTTATTAGCAAGACCAAAAAATTAGGTGGGGAGAAACACATCATCATACAAGTTTCAACAGATATTTAGTCTACAGTTGAGCTGAGCTTTCACGTTGGATCATTTTGGGAGAGAAGGCCAAAGGGGATTCCGCCTAGAGCAATCGGCAACTCCTTGCAGTCTCCGTAAATGCGAATGCCTTGAATGAAGATCGCAAGCTGTGCTTTCACGAAGGAAGGGTAGATAGAAGGGCGTGCCTCAAGCCCCACGCCTCCATGACTCTACAGGTAATAATAAATGTAATTGTCGATAAATTATAATAAATGATATGAATTGTTGAATCTACTATGTTGAAAAGCGCTAGCAGAAATTTCAAAGTAAATCATTTTGAGAGAAAACAGAGAGAGGGGTCAGCGCCTTCAGCCCTCCACGTCCTACGCCTCCATGACTCTACAGGTAATAATAAATGTAATTGTTGATAAGTTATAAATGTTATGAAAGTTTGTAGACCAATAAAATATATTAACAACCTCAGATGTAGATATAAAACTAGTTAAAGGTTTTGACATTAATGACTGAAGCAATAACAATTTTTTTTTCTAGATAAAACAAGAAGTCACTGGTATGTTGCTAGGGCCAGAAAAATCAAAATTGCATTATATACAGTGCCTGGCTAACCTTTCAAGAACAGTCGTGCTTATACTAATGTTTTCCAATTCCAGTCATTCATTAGTCGACTCAGTTGTAGGCCTAAATGGGTACAGATAATCCAGGAAAGATCAATGTCAAGAGGTTTGGCCAAGGACCAGCTAGTGGTAGAAAGGATCTCATTGGAACCTAAGTTGTTTTTCTTGTAGAATATAAATGTTTCTTTCCTTTTTTCAAATCTGTATTCCGGATACGATGGTTTCTTACATGCCAATACGATATGATAAAAATCTGAACAAGAACAACTCTGTTAATCAAAAATCTCGTCCAGAGCATGACAAAATCGGGGCCAATAATTATATAGTAGTGGACTTCCTGGATATGTAATTTCCTTGGAGAGATGGATATCATTCATGTTTCTACACCAGCAGGGCCTTATTCTCGAAAACTTAATTTAGATAAAATCCAGATTTTAAGAAATACAGTAATATGATTGGATAATAAAACTGTATTTAAAATCAATTTTAGTGATTGACCAATCAGATGACCGGAGTACTAAAATCATTGCAAGTTAAGTTAGTTATCAGTATATTATAATAGTACACTTGACATATAATTTCCATGACGTCATAGAAATATCTAATAAACAACAAACTGTGAATTTGTAATAAATATTATAATTATTGTGTATGACGTCATCTAAAAGATTAAAATCTTCTCATATATTGTTAAACTATTTAAAACATATCATGCATTATTTGTAAACACATTTTTTTTTTTACATAGTCTTGTTTCAGTCGGGTATGGAGCACAAGAATCTTTCAGTGACATCATTTGATTGGTTATATTGAACAAATGGTTATCATGGGTTTTGATTTCAGTCGCAGTCAAAAGTTAAATGATGTTGATATAGTCATCTTCAAGTCTGTCAACCCAGCTGTAAATGGGTATAGATAATGCGAGAACGAGCAATGCTAGGAGGATCAGCTGGTAGAAATGCTCGTCTTGAAGTTGCTTATGGCATGACAGACTGTGAGAAATATAGTGATCGGAGAATGGATTTGACAATAGTAGCAGTAGAGCTTTGTGCAAATGAGCAATATTTAAATGTACCATATACTGTAAGACTAGAAATTAATGCGTCAACAAATTAATGCGACATGGGGTATAGAGACTAAAATGCGAGTACAAATTGATGCGATCCGCGATATCATAAAAAAGAAAATGGCATGAACAATGGCAGATTATGCTTAATCTAGTCGAAACACCTGATTGTACTTCTCTTTGGAGTAGTTCACTACTATATAACTATTACTCTCGGTTTTTCCATGTTTGGGTGCGATTTTGATTAACGAAATTGTTTCACTTGTACAGATATTTATAAGAAGGCTAAAGGATAACAAAAAGACAGACCCAGTGAAACAAGACGCCATTGTTAAAAAAGATGTTATATTAAATTTATGTTTAAAATAATTCACATGGTTGAGTTACTATAACTTGGTTATTATGTTGAGAAGTTTTGAAGGGGGTCGGGTTACCAGAGTTCGGTTTGAAGGGGGTCGGGTTACTAGAGTGGTTACTCATCGTCATTCAATTGAAAAACTTAAACTCTAGTCTATTCTGAATAATGCAATTTATAATGAATGTTGGGTAATATTACTGGGTTTTTATCACGAACATATCAAAGCTTTTGTATGTTTAGATCCATTGAACAGCAAGACACGACCGCACATTAATGCATAAAAACAACAATATTAGCTCAAATTATATTTTGATGGGTTTGTTGGTATTGGGTATACACCAGTGGTTCCCAACCTTTTCAAAACTACCAGAGCCATGGCCCCCTGTTCTGTTCCAAACCAGGGCAAAATAGGGAATATAACACAGGGCTTTGTGCCTCCTCATCATCAGGAGGTCAGATGTATTTGACCACAAGCTACAGACCTTACACAACAAAATATAGTTTAATAAAGTTGGGTTAGTGAAAACATTATACACATTACACACCCTCATGCGCCATGACCCCCTGACAAATACCCCCAGGCTCCTAGGTTGGGAACCACTGGTATACATGTACATATATTTCTTACTACCGTGTCTGCATCTCCATTTGGGATACGATGATTCCGTAAATGAACAAGACCTTCTGGAGATCTCTTTGAAACTTTTTAACCTTCATTTTTAGTCCAATTTCCAAAGCTATTGGCTTATCATCGAGGCATATTGTTTCGATTTGCTCTTCTTCCCTGAACACCTGTTACCACTATGTATCTTAGCATGTCACCTGAGCATTTCCAATCAGAAATTCTAAACAATAAATATCATTTTGACTATATTTCCCAAGTGGAAAAATTCATTTTGTTGTTTTCCAGTTGCATAAATAATCATAATACATACGTCACTTATCGTCTGCACCATCTAATAAAACACCCGACCTAGTTTATTTTTAAATTATTTTGATTTATAACTTATATAAAAATAAATATTTTGCTATTTCATTTAAGTTTGGAAAGTTTTTGTCTGTTGGTAAGTTCAGTCTGGTGTTTCCCAGACACTTCCAGACCAGAATCGGACAGTTCTTGCTTGGTTGGTAGGTAGATGACAAATTAACGTTCGCTTCCAGCGGATGCTGATATCGCAAACTAGGTAGTTTGGTAGTTGAATTGGTTCAATCAGATGGTACTATGATGTTGGTTGTTGAATGGTTTATGGTAGTTGTTGGTTTGGTTTGGTTAGATTATCTGGTAGATGTTGGAAAACTAGAGGACCTAGAGATGGGCCGGAAGGAGAGTGTAATTGTCTGGCCCAACTCGGCCCCTGCACCAATCAATTCCCAGAATCACCACTGGGGTCTATATTTTTTCTTCGACATTCTCTTTACAAACACGTGCTTTTAAAAACACATTTACTTACTAAAAAATCCCTGTTTTTTAGTGGATCTTGACCAACTTTACAGCAAACATCGGCCGATATGTGGTTTTCAGGTAAAAAATTCATTGAATCATAGAGTGTTTTAATCGGGACTTTTACATGTGGCCGATATTCAGTCTTCAGGGTTTTCACTGTATTTAAATCTATTATAGAATAAACTACCTGATAATCTCAATAGTTTATTCTGTATAGTGTTTTTATCGGAGATGAAAGAGAGGATAAATATACTCTAACAAAACCTCGGATTTCAATAGACCATTCATATGGTTTATATACAGACATTTATATCATGAATAGAACCTGGGCCGCCATCTACCGGGTCAGAGAGTTAGCTGTAGGTCATGTGGAAACGATGATTTCTTACTAAATCTCTAGAAATATGTGGTCGTGATATTATCTGTTTATTGATGTATGAGGCCGTGAGGTCAAAAAGGTTAGGCCGCAGTCAAAAGAGTACTTCTTGTGAATAAATCAAATCGTTTGGTATAGCCATGATGTTTTATCGGGATCTTTGATTGTGTGTCCCTTATCTAACTTACCAGGCCCGTAGGAAGCAATTTCAGATTAGGGGGGCAAATTTTGCAAAAACTCATTCTGAAGGGTGGTAATACTGAATTCAATGTTGCTCCTGCATATATAAAGCAATTTTGATTTTACTGACCCTAACAACATACCAGTAACTTCTTGTTTTATCTTGAAATTTTAGATTTTTATTGCTTTAGTCATTAATGTCGAAATTATTGGGGGGGGGGGGGGCTGTTCCTACGGGCCTGCTTACAGGGAATAGGCTGAGGTTCAAGACGTGAAAGCATAAAGATATTTGGTAGAAAGACTTCAAACCTACAACCTCTCAACGCCTATCAGTTAACTCATAACATACTGAGCAATCGGGGGCAAACAACTGATGTTACTTCTCTTTGGAGTACACCACTACTATATAGCTTACCTCTTTATATTTTGTTTCACGAAATTGTTTTGCTTGTACAGATATTTATTACTCATTCCATTGTTTAGAGTATGTGGGTTATGTTATCAAAAGTGCTGTGTCCCCATGTTCTCGACATCTCAATTAAAAAATCCAACCATCATTTTGCACTCAGTTAACCCGAACTTAAAGCTCTAGTGTATTCTGACCAATGTTAATTGTGGTGTTTTTCAATCATGATGCAATCAGACCTGTACCTCCAGTGCTTTCATTGAGAATCGGCTCAATACACCATAATACCAGTCAATCAATTCATCAAGTTATGCCGGCTATCCTACGTTATGAATTGTAGGTGTAGTGTATAACTAGATTATCGACTGGGTTAATCCAGGCTTACTTCACCTTAAAACTGAATTGGTACATTCCGATGTCTGAAATGACTATTCTTACTTACACAATTGTAATTAGCTCGACAAATGGTGAAATAACACCCGTAGTCTATATCACTTCTGACTGAGTATTTGGGTAAGGCATGATTTGTCGGGATTACATCTATCTTGTAACTGTCTGGTTTTAAACAGTAGCAAAGTCACATCATATTATCATAAGGCTAATGTTTTCTTTTACTCTGTTAATTGGCTGCTGTGTTGTTCCTGGTTGAAATATCGTTCTTAATCGTTCTCTATGGTATTCTCAGAGAACACCCTTCACAATGCTAATGTTGTAAGATGGGGTACCAGCAGCGTCATTTAAAACATTTTACTAGTATTCTTCTCTAGCGGACTCTCGTACAATCCAGAAGATTTTGTTTTCAAACGATTGCCCACAAAATAAGTTATAACATGACTTGAAACATGAATAACTATTATTCAACTAGAATGATCCTTGTTGTGAATATGATATCATAATTAACTGGTATTGTGTTTCCATATCAAGAATTCTATTGATATATCATTCATGTAAGATTATCTTGCTACAAGAATATCATTATACGAGTATTAGGAAGCATTGTTTGAGGGATAATCTCTAGGTTTACAATTGGATCATAATCCATTTATAATCTAACATTTTAAAAAATTGATCTGCAATAACACGCAGTGCACAGTGCGTTGTATTATAGCTTTTGTTTTGTGGTCAGGGTCCAGTTCCTAGCATTTAAGTAAGTCCAAGTCCAATATTCAACTTGAAATTTTCTTACTTATTCTTGTATAGACTCAAGTCGACTTCGGGTTTAAGCACGAAATTGATCTTAAGCACAAGGCTAGGAACTGGGCCTAGAATTGTTCGAATTTTGGAGATCTAATTTTTTGATTATGCAATGTACATTCTTAAAGCACGTCGTGCTAGCAGCTAGCGGAATTGATGTGTTAACTATCGTTGACTTGTAGACATTAAAACATTATAAAACCGGCGTCTTGGTAATTAAATGACAATTAAAATAGGTTCTAACATGGTTCTTCTAATCTTTCTGAACGTGAAATCAACTCGTTCTTACTCTGGTGATAATCTTATAAAAACTAAAATAGATCATAGCTGTTATCTGGGTGTGAGGCAATTAATGAAATTGTTTAACTCAGTTGAAAAATCGGTTGGTATTGCTCTGAATCGTCTGATTTTCGTTCCAATGTAAGAAATTCAACCAAGTATAATAATAGTAGACCTAATGCCCATTTTCGACAGTAGTCTAGCTGAACCAAAAATCTATCTGAAGTCACAGATCCCTCTAAGACTTGCCCCTGACATCCGCCACTACTTTAAAGGTCAAGCCATGAGGTGCAACGAGATCTAAACAGATCTGCCAAAATTCAAGAAGCAGATTCGATAAGGAGTTATCCGTAACGACAACAAAATTTCCTACAAGAAATATCAAGTTTGTTGGTCCAGTAACTCTGTTTCAGTATCTTTGTTTGAAGACCTTGTCTTGTCAGCTGAAACTTTATTAAGGTCAGAATGTTAACAATGGTAAATTTTCTGTTGTTCCAATGATTTGTTTAATGACATTTTTTCTGTATAATACAAATTATCTTCTCAGAAAGTTCACACAAAACGTTCAACGCTAAACTGTCTTCATTTGACCTAATTTGTTGAAGCGAGATTAATATGCATAGAATGTAAAATTTCCCCCGACCGAATACTAACTACTAGTACATCGTAAACTGAATGAATAAATAAAGAAAAAAGACGAATTATGATGGATTGTTAAAAGACAGTTTTGTATGAAATAACCCCCGGGCTATGTCGGCAGTTCTTTCATGTATAATAAGCCACCTATTGTTCGTCGGTATTGTTTTAAACACCTTAGCTGACCCCTCGTCATCAAAATCAGTCAAAAACTCGTTCTGTAACGGTTAATGTGTGAAATGACATTTTATTTCTTTAACCAAAAAAAAAAATTCAACCTGGATTCACAACTCTTTTTGACCCTTTGTAAGTAAATTAATGTGGAAAAAAACAAAAACCGTCAAATTGTTGTCGAGTGATAAATATTTGTCCCACGCATCTGATGAATTCTAGTTTTTATATAATTATAAATATTTAAGAATGTTATGAAATATTCTTAAAGGGATATGTTCACCAACTGTTCGACCAAAAACCTTTTAGTCTCAGAACCTGGAATTTTTTTTAGCTAACCTAATCCGTAATAATGTTCACAACTCTCCCTCGAAATATAAGCCTTCAAAGTATCCATAAATATCAGTGTTTGAAAGTTAAAAATACGACTCGTCGTTTAGTAAGACTATGACTTATATAGAAAAAACATATACAGAAAATGAAAAATTGAAGAGATTGTGCGATTTTTTGGGGCAGTTCCGGTAAATCTGAAGGCTATTTACATAAATTCAAGGCCCACATCAATCCCCAAAAATGCTGAACATTCCCCTTTAAGTATCAATGTTACTATGTTTTAATGGATATGCTAAATGATAATAGAAATTTTAATAATGTTATATTTGACTATTTACAGGTGCTATGGCTTTAGATGAAGGATTAAGTGGATTAATTATAGCTGGTGTAATAGCTGGTGTTCTATTTATAGTCGGTATCATCTCCGTCACAATCTGGTGCTTTGTCAGGTAAGTTCTTCAGTATAATCAACATAGTCAGGTGGCTTAACAACAATTTCCAAGATTATTGTTACCGGCCGGACAAAAGTAACAAATTATGCATGGAGTTTCTTATAGACCTATTTATTGAATTTATCCGTGGAACCCGCTTCTCCGGTTCTCATTTTCCAAGATGGCGGCCAAAATCCAAGATGGCCGCCATAAAAAACAGGAAATATCATATATCTGGCTGGAAGAAAGAGAAATGAACAAATGAGGTGTCAATTATGGTTTTCTTAAGTTAACTGGAACCAATGCTGGTCGTGATATTTTGCTCAGGTCAGTCATTTCCAAGATGGCGGCCAATTTTCAAAATGGACGCCTAAAAATTAAAGATTTCGTAGATCTGACTGAAAATTGGAAATGAACAAATAAAAAGTTTTTCAGGGACCACTTAAACATATAATGGTCATGATATTTTAACAAGATCAGACATTTCCAAGATGGAGGCCAATTTTCAATATGGCTGCCCAAAATAGGGCAAAAAAGATTGTACTGTACACGCCTGTTTACAGCCAGATTATACAAATTCTTTACACGCTTGGATGACCAATGGAATGCAAAACATTGTATTAGCATATTGAATATAGAATTCCTGAAAACTATAGCAGTAACAGTGTAGCGTCATAGTCCCCTTTATGAAGGCATTGTGCATGTTGTGATACGAGCACCAAATGTGTCACATAGTAACTTTGATATGTTGTGAACATGAATAAGGAGTCACTTGAAATTCAGATTCTATGTAATTTATTCACATGATGCACCAAATCCTAGTCTTTGTATTACTGTAGATACAGCTATATTGAATTATGTTGCCACATATCCTAGTCTGGGCAGTACAAAGTAAATGATGGAGCGTGTTTACTGTACGATTTAACATTATAAAACAAAATGTGTTGCATTCGTCCCCAAAATTGCATCCAGTGCACCCGAGGACTGACTTCTTACATTTGCATTTGACACTGCTGCTTTTCTTTCATCAACAATGAATGATTTTGGAGCTTCTTGTAGAGTTGTTCAATTTTTACTCCAGTAGCATAGAGATGACAGAGTGCTGAACAAGAGCTACCTGTGTTCAGAAGATCATCTTTTTCTCTTGAACTTATTTTTTGTGTACGTATAGAGTAAGACGAGAAACCTTTTAATGGTTGCTGGTATCTTGACAGAATGGTGGAAATCCGCTGTAACCTCTAGGAATGCTTTCTATGCAATCCAGGTTGTTATCTTTCTACAGCTTGCGAAAGTCGATACAACCTGTGAGACAGCAAGGAACATTGGAAGCACCTTTGACCTGCAACAACCTCACATGCTGCTATGTAGAAGAAGTTCTTTGCAGTCCTGAAAGCAAGTAAGAGTTCATCCAGTTCGTTGTCTTATCTTAAATCTGTCAATGATCCTTTCAGCTGACAGATTTAAGATAAGACAACGAACTGGATCAACTCTTCCATTTTAAATCAAGGCGAAGACAAGTTTTTTGGATAGCACAGCAACGACGGCGACACATTGTTCCAGCTGTTGTCTCGTGCAGTCACTGTGAGGCTCCCAGAATACACTAGGTCAAGACGACCTGTAACCTGCTATAACAGATGGAACCAACACACTCCCCTGTTCCATATTCAAGGAATATTCTTCTGCTACCCGGCGTCAGTATCTGGACAACAGCTATCCCTTTGAGAATGCAACAGAAGGTTTGTAATGCGTCTGCTATCTTGAAGTCAAGCTCTTCTGTTGGCTTGAGTATGTCTGAATGCTGCTGAATCTTGAAAAAGTGCTGAAGGGTTGTTTCTGTTCTTTTGCTTGAAAGAATTAAACTCATGCCAAGACTTTAAAAATACTAGGTTAAAGATGTACGGTATATGTTGTTTTACCGCAATTATACTTTTCGATTTGATCCCTTGAATTCCAGTTACCCAAAATTAAACAATTATTAGTTCCTTTAATTGGGCTTATACATAACATAGACCCAGAAATAATGACAGTTGTAGATTTTTGACGGTATCCATTTAAAAATTTCACAAGGCGGCACAATGCTTAGTCATTGAGAACAGGTTCATAGCTGACCCAATTCAAGAAATATCGACAATAATATAACCTTCTTTTTATTGACTGCCATTTTGAAAATTGATCGCCATCTTGGAAAATGCTGATCTCAGCAAAATGTCATGAGCAGTACCTGTTGAACTGACTCAAAATACTTCAAATGACATCTAATGTTTATTTCCGATTTTCAGAGTCATATATACGGAATAACTTACTTTTTCAGGCGGCCATTTTGAAAATTAGCCACCATCTTGGAAAATTCTTACCTCAGCAAAATGTCATGACAAGTATCTATTTAATTGACTCAAAAAAGTCCGAATTGACACACTGTTTGTTTATTTTTCCCAATTATCTGTCATATATATACGGATTAACCAACTTTATCAGGCGGCCATTTTGAAAATTAGCCGCCATCTTGGAAAATTCTGACCTCAGCAAAATGTCATGACAAGTATCTGTTTAAGTGACTAAAAAAGGCCTGAATTGACACACTGTTTGTTCATTTTTTCCAATTATCTGTCATATATATACGGATTAACCAACTTTTTCAGGCGGCCATTTTGAAAATTTGCCGCCATCTTGTAAATGACTGACCTGAGCATAATGTTCTGGCCAAAATCAGTTTCAGTGACCTTGAGAAAACCAAAATTGACACATTATTGGTTCCTGTCTTTGTTTTCCAGTCAGATATATGATATTTCCTGTTTTTATGGCAGCCATCTTGAATTTTGGCGGCCATCTTGGAAAATCGGAACAGGAGAAGTGGGTTCCACGGATAAAATCAAAATATAGGTCGAAAAGAAACTCCATGCGAAATTTTGTACTTTTGTCCGGCCGGTAACATAAAATTTGTTAGGCCACCTGACTAACAGGGCTTGATGTTCATACTCCATAATTGTGAGACAAGGTCTTCCATATATTCAGAGGGTCTTAATGTCCAAACTTCGTTCGCCAAGTGAGTTTTTGATCTGCAACAACATTGTGATGTCCCATTGCCTTTGTAAGACAAGAGCTTCAGTATCCAAAAGCATTATGTTTTCCCTCAAACAGAGTACATCAAAGATCAGTGACTTACATATTCATTCCTTAAATCGTCAGTGTAAATGTTTTAATGATATCGCTTACTTTGAGCACGATAAGCCCTACACAATAACATTTATCTTCTGCACAACGTAATATCTGGTAGTATATGCCTTCATTTAACTACATCATACAGAATTAACTCCCTTTCTCTTTCAGAAACCGAGATTACGATGAAGATAAAGAGTCTTTGGATATCATCTCGCCCAAAGTTGCTCCACGATACAGTCGTTTTCCTCATACCATGAAATTCCGATCATACGCACCCACATCAACCCGGGCCCGACCCCCAGTTACCTTTTTCACAGTGAGAGACAGTCCTCGATCTGGGGGCAACCCATTTCCGATCACTGGTACCCCCTACCTGTATCAACCCCGGGGTCCAGTGATGTATGTTGAAGAAGGGGGAGGGGTCAGTGCCCGATCCTCAGTTAAAGATAGAGAGGGTCACTACAGACGTTCTACCAAAAGTAAGTGGAATCTTTCTTGTGAAATTCTCAGTATTCAATCTTTATATTTATCCTGATGCTTTCCTGATCCTCTTAAATCCTCTTTGGGTACTTTAAACTTGTCTATTCCCTCATTTACATTATTTTACCAATTACTGGTGCCTCAGTAACTCTATGGAGAAATGCTTCTTTTTGAACTACATGTATATGAACCTAGACAATGAAAATTGTTCTCAAACATTCAATAAAGACATTTCTATTGGACTCAAATGAAATAACTCGAATCTATGGGTTTCATGAGATATTTGGAGTAACCAATTCTGTTTTCTGTTCCAGGCAACGGCCATGTTGGATCTATGAAAATAAGGTACGTACAATTTTGAATTGTTTCTAATGAAAATCATTTCATTTTTCTCAAAGACCAAGAATCAAAGATATCTATTCAATAATAGATCCTTAAGTTTTTTAATTGTATTGACTTTTTTCTAATTTCTTGTTAATATTTAATTTTCAGAGAGTTACAGAGCGGCGATGAAATGGTAAGTTCAATTTTTTTTAAAGATATAAGTTTTTTTTACACAATTTGTTTTTAGAATTTACCTCTGGTGTCAAACTGGTCATCTCATTTACTTCATTAAGGATGACCCAGCTCACATGGAACATTTAAACATCAAGAGCAAACCTACAACCACCCATATAGGACCAAAGCCTTGATGTGCCTCTTATTTAAAGATTTTTAACATATAAAGGTGTAGGGAAAGTAGGACGTAAAACTCCATTTCATTCAATTTTTTCCTGAATATCAGTTAAAAATAACTTTCGTGTTTCTTCATACTAGTCTATCTTTCCATTCCAGATGAATTTCGAATCGTCAGACGATGAAAATGGCAACAAGAAAAAGACACTGGACAACAGATCGAGGTCTAAATCACGTGACAGGAAGTACGTCAAAAATCCTGACCATAAGTCGCATCACCGCCATAAACCGACTAACCACAGTGGACATCGTAGTCGCAGCAATAGTCGTGGTCGTAATCAATCCGTAGAAAGTCGTAACAGTATCAACAGCAACACTATAGTTGCGCAACCCGGAGACATCATCTTGAACCCAATTGTTTCACAGCCACCACCTCCAATTGCTCATAACATCTCACAATCAACTCGACCTGAGTCATTGTTTGTTCCAGTCATCACCCGGAACCCTATTTCACAAACCCTACCCACATCTTCAGCGTTCCAACCCTACACACGTGACGAGGACCCACCCTTAGATACCCCACGTGAGGATTACCTTACCCCACGATCTGTGAGTGAGATGCCGTCCACCATCCAACCAGAATCCTCCCGTAGTGATTACATCACCCCCTCCGCTGACTACCCAAGAACTCAAGACTTAGTCTACCCTCCTCGGCCCTCATCTAACGACCCCTTCATCAGCCCCCGACCACCTACACCAGAGTTCGACGCAGACTCCATCTTGTATGCAGCCCAAGGGCAGGTCACCGTAATCCACAGTAAATCACCGACTGGAAATGTGTTCGAGTCTACACCCAGACCTGGGACGCCCCCGATGGCACCACCAGCACCCCCTGCTCCTCCCCCACCGATGCCTATAGTCGAGGGTTCCACTGATTCTGGATATTATCTGAGTGCTGTTCATCGTCCACCGACCCCACCCCCGGGGAAATTGTTACCTGTCTCCACCAACGTGGAGAATATTTTAAACTCTGCATCCAGTTCGGGATCAATTTCAAAAAGACCTACGAATGTGAGAGCTTCGCCCCTTCACGACGCCATGATGGCTGAAATTAAGAACAGACGACAGAGACGGCCTTCAAGTGAGGATATCGGTAAGTTCAAATAAATGTTATTTTAAATCTACTTCAATTTCCAACCATTTTTCAGAGGGTTTTCTCTTCACATGCTTTAATATCAGTCAATCCAACCCGATCTCTGAATAAGAGTTATCTTCCCTTGACCAATTACCGGACAAGATGGCCGCCTATCATGGTCGAGTCATTATATAGTCTCGAACAATGACGATGGTTGAGCCGAGTGGTTGAAATTCAGATACGCCTTGAAATTAATGATTGACCATCCGATGACTATATCATGTTAAGTCAAGTTGTGGAGGATTACGCCAGTGTTTTAACTGTATTATTCTTAAAATGTTTCCCCAGACTAATGCCACTGTCCTGGCAAAATTTACCTCATTGCACACTGCATGGCGTTTGCCCGTCCTCAATCAGCCAATATAGGTGCAGAAAAGCAGGACGTAAATCTCCATTCATTTCATTTCATTTTAAAATGTTTCCTTTCTTTATATTTCCAGGGCTTCCACCACCATCGACATCCTCCGGCGAGTCTCCATCTCTCAGTTTTAGACGCAACAATGATTCTCCAATTACCCATTTTGGACGCTTCAATGATTCGCCTGTGCCTAGTTTTAGACGCCAAACCGATTCGCCTTCAATATCCGATGCTAGGAGACCCAGCAATGTTCAGTTTGCAGAAGATCCTCCAGAAATAATACCACGTGGTTTGGACGTCGAAAGTCCTGACTATGAACCCGGAAGTGTATCGGCTGCGTTCGATGCAGTGATGTCATCTGGGGTACCGTCGGCTGCTCCTGCTCCTCCACCCCCTCCACCGCCCCCACCTCTACCCAGTGGTCGTTAAGGTGTCGATAACACGTGATCATTTTTAAATAACCCATTAAACTTTCGTTAATCATATAATATGACGTTATTTGTTGGCACCTTCTCTCGGAGACATTATTGTTATCAAAGAAGAGAGGGATACCTTCGTAAAAACGCGAATCGTGACTAAATCCTTTCACCGAGTGCTAACTTTATATCGGTTTTTATTATGACAGTTTAGGAAGTAATCTTTGTTATATGAACTTATTTGATTATAAGCATTTTGAAAACAGTCCACCCAGTTTGAATAACGCAATGTGACTCTATTTGATTTGCTAAATGTCGAGAATTTGTCATTCCGAAATAAAGCACAACTTTACAGAGAATTTGAAGGGTAAGCTACGGATCTAACTTAGCATTGCTGATTCTATTTGAAGACTGGAACGAAGGCATAGACTGTGGAAATAGACGTGTCATATTGTGTTGAAAGGCTAATAGATGAACTAATATTGTGTAAAATGAATGTGCGCGTGAAAACTAGGTGCTGTAAGGACACAAATTTAAATCACACACTGTAACATATTTCTGTGAAATATACAGAGGATTGTTTGGCATCAACGTTGCCATTAGAACATGTGGAAAATGTGGTAAAGTGATCTATGTATCGTTCAAGATCTGGGGCCTTATTCTCGAAAACTTAACATAAGATAATTTTAATGTTCCAGTCATCTGATTGGTCAATCACTAAAATTGATTTTAAATAATGATTTATTTACCAATCAGATTACTATATTTCTTAAAATCCTGATTCAAAGTTTTCGAGAATAAGGCCCCTGAAGTTTTGGATAGCCTAGATTATTCTATTGAATGCGACAGTAATTTTCAACAATTTTACAGAGAACGCTAAAAATATAGGAAAAATAATTTTATATATGTAAATATTGTTTTTAACAGATTTTTAACAAAGTTATATATTTTATAGTCGGGTAAAGTTAGGTGTGCACACCCAGTGATGATTTAAAACATAACCCGTCTATTTTTGTTTTGACACTACATGTATATTATTTTTCTTTTGTATAACGTTTCGGTCAGTCCCCTATTTTGTTTTAGAAACAATTGAGAAGTTTACGATCACACTTTATTGCGTTTTTCTTCTTGTAATTCTAATATATAAATCATTTAGTATTTAGACTTTGAATTTTGTCGAAAGTATGATATTTCGCCATGTGAAATTCCACATTTGTAACAATATTTGTTATTAACTTTGCACTGAAAGATTGTAAGACCTCAAATCCAGAATTTCAATTTCAATTTTTGTCCCGATATCAAAATCAGACCACTTGTTCTGGGCGTGCACACAATCTTTCCTGGACTATAATTGTTTGTGAATATTATATATATATATATTAGATTAGGTTTGTTTTGAGCTGATATTTATTTTTATATGACATTTGTATTTTAAAAATTTCGCTTCTTTTCTAACAAAATGTGCAATAAGGGAGATAACTACAGATATTAAAGGGCGATAACTTAACAATTGATTACAGTATACTTAATACCGTACCGTTTTTAGTTCTGTGGGGTATGACTCCATTCGACAATCATCGGTAGTTTCCGTAAACCATAACATCTTGCAGAGTACGAGTAACTTTCACATACAACGTTTGGTATTACTCTTCAGTTTAGAATGAGCGTAATGGCCCATGTAATTAAAATGAAACGAACACATAGACCTATTGAGTCTGTGGTGCTTTTTATATCAGTAACAAAAACAGAAACGATACTAAGCAAAAATGTTATAATATGTAATATTTCTGGCTTACGTTGTTAAACGATGCAGGCCTAATATTCGTTCGTGTTTTAAATCTAGAACAACATACAAGCAAAACAATTCTGTTAATCAAAATCGCATCCAAAATATGGCAAAATCGAGAGTGACAGTTGTATAGTAGTGGACAGTACCAAATAGAATTCTATGTTCTGGACAAGTTATCTTAATAATAATTTGAGATTTTGTTGTGTAATATATATTAAGAATCTATTTTTATATTTACCAGGGGTTGTAAATAATAACAACAAATAAATTATATATCCTCTATTATATTAATTCCCAACCTTTTTCATACCGTGGCCCCATGTTTAATTATCGCAAGGGTTGTTGTTTTGTGCCTCCTGGTCATCGGGAGGCCAAATGCATTTGACCACAAGCAACTACAGACCTTACACAGCAAAATATAGTTAAATAAAATTTTGGTTAGTGAAAATTATTCATACATATCTTCACGCCCTTGGCCTGAAAAATACCAGGTTGAGAACCACTGCTCTATTATACATGTATTCATAAGATCATATATGTACGTATTATTCATAATGATATCCAGTGTATATTGTAGAGTAGAAATGTACTTTGTGTAATCCGACATGCATTGGGACGATATCAATATGTCGGATTACACAGAGTGTCGGAGTAATCGAAGATCTTGACCCACATTTGTTACTATTTATAGCCCAGTGACCCAATGAATATTCATTCATTCTTCTATGTTACTGCCAACTAGGCACTCATTCCTTCAGCTCTCTTATCCTTGTGGACCTTCCCTTTAAGTTACTGTCGAGTTTTTCCTGCCTCTACAAAAGTTGAAGCCATTCACAAATAAGCATCTTCCATTATTCAACATTTAGTCGATGTCACAGCAACACAGTTACTCAGTCTGTCGCCGCCCCTTTCTTGTACCAAAAACACCAGCATTCGCGTTCAATGATCTGTAAAAAGGGAGATAAAAAAAATAGCTGTGTTCTGTAGCCACTATATGAAACGAGAGTAACAAGGGAGGTAATAATGTAATGACGATTATTTAACTGTAGTCTGTACCCACCATTTAAAGTTGGATAGCTTAGTAGTGGACTCCTTTAAAGAAAAATACCATCAGGTGTTTCTTTTTTATTATTTTTAAGACATGTTGTGAGCCACTGTACGACATACAACATTCTCGAAGCTGTAGTTAGTATGTAATATGATTTGATATCAATTATTTGTTTACATTCTTGATATGAAAAAAGAGGGTCAACGTTTTGTCATTTTGTAACCCAATACACTTCTTTCCCTACCGACATCAAATAGTACAAAAGGTACACAGTTGTCCGAAAAACTGTAAATCAAATATAACATAGATCTTATTTCAATCGTTTAATACAAGAATTGAATCTGGGTTTTTATTTAAAAATAAACTCTCATATTACAGAAGTACGTGAGTTTTATGTCCTGTTTTGATATATGGTGGTTTAAAGGGGAACAGTCGGTATTGTCTTGAATTTATGTAAACTAATATGATTTTATATACATTAATGTGCATGTATGTGTTTTCTGGAAACGAAATCTAACAATGAGATTAGTATTTTTCTCTTTCATACTTGGATAATTATTCAAACGCTCAAATTCAGGCAGTGAGTTTTGAATACCATAACTTTATAGTCCCTGGGTTTTCAACTGGTTTTCTCAAGTGTCCCTGATTAAGCACAAGGATTGACCATATCCCCTGTATTGTCAGCAGAAGTCATCGAAAACATGCAATTTTGCATGATAAAGTCACAGTATTTTGCTTCTTAAAACGTTGTTGGCATTGAACATTGCATGCATATACAACCAGATAATACACAATATTATAATGTTTTTTTTTAATACCTATATAGCTCAGTTTGTGTCCCCAGGAAAATGTCCAAATGTCCAAATGTCCAAATGTCCCCAGTCTGGGACATGTCCCCAAAGTTGAAAACATAGGATTTAGTCCAAACAATCCTGTTTCTGAGATAAATGTATGATTGGTGGAAAGAGTGGTGAACGTGCACCTTTAAATTAGGGATACTGATGGGGGTTTTCTTTCTGGGATTTTTTTTATTGGGTCGAAAAAGCGACCACTCACACCACGTCAATTTGTAAAATGAGATGTGGGTGCGGCAAGAATTTTAAAAATGGGGTATGTGGGGTAGGGCTCACAATGAGAGGCAATGCATTTTTCAACGATCATTATATCATGAACTATCGTACCCACGTTGAAAGAGGTTTCTACAATGTTACTAATTTTCAGAAAGGGGAATCTGTTAAAAGCTCCTTATAACTCTAAAAAAATGGTGATTATCCATGTACGTTTACGAATTTGTGCCCTACGTGAAAATTCGTAAGAAAACACTTTGTATATTTCCTAAGGCACATCTTCGCAATATTAAATTATTACGAAATCCGTCTTATACCTTGACATTGTGGAGATGTTAGAGGGAAATGTTCAGCATTTTCGTAGGAGAGTTGTGAACAATATTACGGATTAGATTAGATAGAAAAAATTAGATTCTGAGACTAAAATTTTATTGGTCCAACAGATAATGAACATTATATAGACACAGCTTTATGGAACAACAATCACTGGTTAAAGTTTTATGCAACGTTTCGACGTGTTTCCCCCGTCGTACTCAGGCACATAATGATAGAAGTGATAGGCAAAAGTATATACAGTGAACATGTCCCTTTAAGAGAAGTATAAATCAAAAATCAAATCGAGTTGAATCAGTAAGACGGAGATGTAAATCTGATTTGTGCACGCCCTAAATTTATAATCGAATGAAACACTTATAAATAGTTTTAAATGGTGACAATTTCGGTAAAAGTTAAAGATAAAAATCTAAATAATCATAAAGGGCTCGGTCCGTTAGTGACACAGAAATAGTTCTCCGCCATCGTGACGGTTATTTTAATAGGTAAATATCGTGGACAAAGGTCTGTTCTGACATCATGGTAATGGTTGACTTATTTTTGTGTCATCTTTTACCTTGTCATACGAGGATACACTTATTAAAAATAACCCATTTTTTTAAAATAAAAAATAAAGCATTTCATATTAGTCTATCTCCTGTGTTTTCAACTGGTTTTCTCAAGTGTCCCCTATTACGCACGAGGAAATGACCATGTACCCTGAATTGTCTGCAGAAGTCATCGAAAACATGCAATTTCGAAGCATAATAAAGTGGCCCAGTTATATAGATGCGTTGCGGGCAGTGGACACTGCTAAATGTCCCCAGTCTGGGACATGTCCTCCAAGTCGAAAACCCAGGATTTATCTGAAGTCGTACAGATGGGACATGTTGGATGTTGGACATCGGAAATGTGTAGACTAATACCACTGTCAGGCAAAATGTCCCTCATTGCACACTGCATGCCAGGATGTTACAACCCAATTTCATTACAACTATCTGTATATTTCTCTTAGTATTTTCTATGCCAGCTGTTAGAGCTCATTTTCAGCTCTCTGTATAGTTGTCTGAATATTTACTTTACCGGCTGATAGAACTTAATTTCAGCTATCTGTATAGTTGTCTAAATATTTACTTTACCAGCTGATAGAGCTCAATTTCAGCTATCTGTATAGTTGTCTAAATATGTACTTTACCAGCTGATAGAGCTCAATATCAGTTTTCTGTATAGTCATCTAAATATGTACTTTACCAGCTGATAGAGCTTAATTTCAACAATCTGTATAGTCATCTAAATATTTACTTTACTAGCTGATAGAGCTCAATTTCAGTTATCTGTATAGTCATCTAAATATTTACTTTACTAGCTGATAGAGCTTAATTTCAGTTATCTGTATAGTCATCTAAATATTGACTTTACCAGCTGATAGAGCTTAATTTCAACAATCTGTATAGTCATCTAAATATTTACTTTACTAGCTGATAGAGCTCAATTTCAGTTATCTGTATAGTCATCTAAATATTTACTTTACTAGCTGATAGAGCTTAATTTCAGTTATCTGTATAGTCATCTAAATATTGACTTTACCAGCTGATAGAGCTTAATTTCAACAATCTGTATAGTCATCTAAATATTTACTTTACTAGCTGATAGAGCTCAATTTCAGTTATCTGTATAGTCATCTAAATATTTACTTTACTAGCTGATAGAGCTTAATTTCAGTTATCTGTATAGTCATCTAAATATTGACTTTACCAGCTGATAGAGCTTAATTTCAACAATCTGTATAGTCATCTAAATATTTACTTTACTAGCTGATAGAGCTCAATTTCAGTTATCTGTATAGTCATCTAAATATTTACTTTACCAGTTGATAGAGCTCAATTTCAGCTATCTGTATAGTCATCTAAATATTTACTTTACCAACTGATAGAGCTTAATTTCAGCTATCTGTATAGTCATCTAAATATTTACTTTACTAGCTGATAGAGCTCAATTTCAGTTATCTGTATAGTCATCTAAATATTTACTTTACCAACTGATAGAGCTCAATTTCAGCTATCTGTATAGTCATCTAAATATTTACTTTACCAACTGATAGAGCTTAATTTCAGCTATCTGTATAGTCATCTAAATATTTACTTTACTAGCTGATAGAGCTCAATTTCAGTTATCTGTATAGTCATCTAAATATTTACTTTACCAACTGATAGAGCTCAATTTCAGCTATCTGTATAGTCATCTAAATATTTACTTTACCAACTGATAGAGCTTAATTTCAGCTATCTGTTTAGTCATCTAAATATTTACTTTACCAAATGATAGAGCTCAATTTCAGCTATCTGTTTAGTTGTCTAAATATTTATAGTCAGAACCCGGAAGTTTCTAATCTGCCGAATTTTTGACGTCATCAAATGTTTCGCGACCTTGCCTTCTTTATAGGGCGTGAGATTTGATGACGTCATAATTATATTGCATAAAAATTCGGCAGGCCAGATAAACACTACCTGTTTTCAACGAAATTAATATATATTTTTAAATATGACCCAAAATTCTTGAAGACTTAGTATATATATTCTAATCGTGCATTTGACAATATGATAGCCTAACCTAAGGTATTTAATTACAGCCACAAATTTCTTCAAACTGTGCATACCGCCCTGCCCGTGCATTTAACAATAGGGCCTTCAAACCTAAAATATGTTATTTTATACTGCAGACGAATAGACCTAACCACAAAAATGCATTTTCTTATAAATGTAACAAAGAGTTATATGTTCATACAAAGTACTCATTGTAGCCCAAGTCGTGCACGTTTTAAAGGCACGACCGGATCTAAAAATTGACGTCAAGTAAATTTTCGTGGATCTGTCATGCATGCCAAATATTGACATACCTAATTTTACTAATAGTTTTTATTCAGGACAATTATTATGTTATTTCTAAGTACAAACTATAAGTTAAATTCTTTATATGTTCTTACTTCATTTGTTGACTTAAAAAAAGATTTTGACTTGATCTAGATTTTAAAGAGCACCATTGAGGTTCTTTTACAAAAGGATACAGAACTGGATTGGATCTATTGGATCCCTATCCCTATAAAAATTGACCCGTATCTAGAGGGGGGGGGGGTTTAAAGGGATTGAACCCTACCCCCGAAACAACAATCCATATCGATGGCATCACTGCATTATCCCTCTGAATTTTAGAAAATCAATTATCAATTTAATGGTGCAGCAAGTGCGAAATATTTTTAGCTTTTCTAGATTAATCAAATTATGTTCGATAAAATTGGATCGTGTGATTACCTTGAAGTGTAAAAATGTTTTTGGCGTCTGAGAAATGTTATCTAGAATATTTGATCTATAATTGAGACAATTTACTACTTTAATATTTAATAGTGACGATTGTAAACTCTGCACTGAATCAATGATCCAACGAGACGATTGTTTTGTTTATTAGCGTCTACAGAGTGCATATTTCACATAAATAAAATACTTATATAATAATAGATATACCTAATGAACAAATTAGCTTTGTGAGCTGGAGAGATGGGCATGGCCTGCTGTGCTATCGACATTGGTTGGTTGGCAGCAAAATAGGTAAATGTTGGCAAATGACAAGTTAACGTTCGCTTCCAGTGGATGCTGATATCACTGACTAGGTAGTTGTTGGCAGAAAACAGGTAAACGTTCGCTCCCAGTGGATGCTGATATCACAGACTAGGTAGTTGTTGGTAGATGACAAGTTAACGTTCGCTTCAAGTTGATGCTGATATCACAGACTTGGTAGTTGTTGGTAGATGACAAGTTAACGTTCGCTTCCAGTGGATGCTGATACCACAGACTAGGTAGTTGTTGGAAGATGACAAGTTAACGTTCGGTTCCAGTTAACTAATATCACAGACTAGGTAGTTGTTAGTAGATGACAAGTTAACGTTCGCTTCCAGTGGATGCTGATATCGCAAACTAGGTAGTTGTTGGTAGATGACAAGTTAACGTTCGCTTCCAGTGGATGCTGATATCGCAAACTAGGTAGTTGTTGGTAGATGATAAGTTAACGTTCGCTTCCAGTGGATGCTGATATCGCAAACTAGGTAGTTGTTGGTAGATGACAAGTTAACATTCGCTTCCAGTGGATGCTGATATCACAGACTAGGTAGTTGTTGGTAGATGACAAGTTAACGTTCGCTTCCAGCCAATGCTGATATCACAAACTAGGTAGTTTGATTTGTTTCTAGCGATACCCACCACAGAAGGTATCACAATGTACTAATAGTCATATTTCATATTCATACAGTTTAATGCTAGTAGGCTGAACAGTTGGGCGTTACGACAAATGTGAAAACAACTGGAATCTGTGGAATATTTCCTGGTATGCAGATCGACGTGATCGACCCTAGTTCGGACATTTGATGGACATTGTCCTCTAATCTCAGTTATAATAACGTTAACTCGTTGTTTGATGAGGAGTTATCTTTTCTTAGTTGTTAAATCTTTAAGACAATACAGGTAATCTGTAGAACTAACAGAGATAATTGTAGAAATGTCTTATATAAAGTCTACAGTCACGACTTTTACTTCAGGACTGTCGAGAATCTGACCCTTGTAGTCTACCAAATTATCTTGCCCAGCTAGATACTAAGGCCGTGGTCACACATACGTACTGGCATTTTTTCTGTTATCAGAATGGGACTAGAGGATATCAAACTGTCATTGTACCAGAGAATCTACTAGCTAGGAGTGCAAAATAAAGGTGAGGTGGGGGTCACCAAGAAAAAGTTCGCCAATTTTTTGAAAGATCTTCCTACTTCCACACCGTTACGCCCCACCCCGATTGCCTGCCTCGAGTCTATGGTGCAGAGCAACAGGGACTTAAAACTTTAATTTTTAACAAGTGTACCTGATGAATCATGAAGGGTGTTATTTCTAACAGTCAATTGATGTACGTTATGATGTACGACCCCTGCGGCTATTATAACGGTCACCGGACCAGATCGGACAATGGGTTAACGGTTGACGGACTAGGTGAGACAACAGGGTAACGGTTGACGGACTAGGTGAGACAACAGGGTAACGGTTGACGGACTAGGACGGACAAAAGGTGTAAATCACTCGGTATCGGCTTCATTTAAGGTTCGATCTAAATTCCGGGATCAAATTAACTGTATTGAAAGTCAATCAAGCTTCCGAACATAAACATCTAATCAAGGGCGGACATATTAATGGACATTCCTTCTGACCAGGGCGTGTCCCTTTATCTTAGTCCGTATTAAATTGACCTCCACTGTTCTTTAAAGACGATTAAGGTAACCCAAAAATAAAGTTTGAATTACATTTGGTTGAAGGCTGAAATAAACTGAAATGGTGTTTTACAATCCACTGTTTTGCACCTGTTTGAGCTAAGGGGACTGGTAGAGGCATACTGTAGACCCTAGATCAATTCTTCCATGGCAGTTCTTACCTTCCCTTTAAACACCACCCCAAAACCGATCCTCGACAAAATTTCCTAATGAGTTCCATGGTGGTTCTGTGAACCGATCGAAGCGACAAAATTAGGTACAAAACAGTGGGGTATAAAATTCCATTTCATTTCATTTCATTAGTCCAATAAGAAACAGAACAGTAGGATATAAAACTTTTCATAGGCCCAATAAAGTACAGAACATTTTGGGCACAAGATCCAATTTCATTTCATTAAAACCCAATGTTAAACATCACTTTTATTCATTGTACAAATAAGGTACAAACTAGTAGGACATAAATCTTCATTTCTTACCAAGTCTCTTGATCCAATTTTGTGTCACCTTCAAGTGTCTCTTTAAGAATAATAGCCATTTGTTACAGAGTAATAACAGGTCGGACAGGCGAAATATAAAACTCAGGGGACCATGACGAGGAATGTATGGTCGAGAGAGAGAGAGAAAGTTGGCTTGGTAGAGTGAGACGGTATCAGTCACTAGCCAGGGAAGTTAGAAAATATTTTAACTTTATCTGAGTGGAGAGAGGGAACTTATACGATAGTCTTATCTGAAAGTTATCTGAAAGGGAAAGTATATGTATGTGACGTTGGTTTACCTTTAATTTAATTTACCTGGGCGAAATTATTCTACACGAGTTGGTTTACCTGTAGTTACCTGTCAGTGTGGAGTGAAGGGATCCTAAACGACTGTTTTTTACCTGAGGTTTACCTGAAGTAAATGCAATAGTTAATTTACCTGGGAGAAATTATTCTACAAGACGCTTGATTTACCTGGATTTTATTGTGATTGTGAGAAACTGTTTTAATTGACGTAAATTTACCTGAACGAAGGTGTCCTATACTACGACTTGTTCACCTGTAGTTACCTGAATCAAGCTATCATACACGACCCACTGGTTGGTCTTAATACAGTTATAACGGAATAGTTGTCAGCGAGCCAGTGAGAGAGAGAGACAGTCTGAGTGTGGGTTACAATCAGTCAATATCACACACGTGTTATAATTACCTGGAATATTGGACTTATTACCATGAATTATGAAGTTTAGACAATTGGAATATTGAGTGTTTTATTGGAATATACTATAAGTTAATATACAGGTAAGTTATTTGATCTCGCCGCCAGGTATAACAATACTGTTTCTCTATTGTTTATGGATTTGTATTGGGTATATATTATGACATTTGTTTTGTTTCTAGGAATAGGTTATGTCTTCGTGACCGATATTGGAATATTGAATATTTGGCTGACATGTTTTTAATGTACAGGTAAATTCTTTAATCTTACCGCCAGGTAACAAATTATCAAGCATTTGTGTCTCTTTAAGGTTATTTTGGTATGTTGTGTTGTTTCTAAGACTGATTCCATCTCGGTTCCTATGTCATGACCTGTATTGGAATATGGACTATTGGCTGACATGTTTGATTTCTACAGGTAAAGTCTTTGATCTCACCGCCGACCTGTGTTATTACATGGTCTATCTATAGGTGTTGTTATTATGACATGTAGTTTTACAACTGTCAAAATGAAGGATAGTCAACTATTTGATCGTGTTGTACTTTTAAATCAAAATTAGTTTTGAATATTTTGTTGAGGGTGTGGTTGGAATGGCTAGGCCTATATTAATTCTGTCCTCAGGTGTAAGATATTTTCCAAGTGGTTTGGACTTGGCCCTAGGCCTATATGAGTCTCTTTATGCCCATGGATGTTTAATGTTGGACTCTTTTTATCAAGAAAAACAGACCTATAAGTGATCTACGCAAGGCATGAAATAATTACAAGAATTGGGGTTAAATGAGATTGAACTGGACATTTGTTGAAATAATATGGGACAATGTCCGTGTCCAGAACCTTATTTCATGCTTTGATCTACCATACTGGTAAAACAAAACTTTGCCTAAAAGTCAACAGTAGGTGAGAAGACCTAAAAAATGTACTATATTCTCAAAAAAGGCACTTTCACAGGATTAAAGTAATGTAAGGGTGGTTGAAATGTAACAAGTTACTATTCTACAGAAAGAACTGGTACAGGGTTGACCATATCCACTGTTTACTGTTGGTGTATTTGAAGTAAAACTGTGTACTGTTTAGTACTTGGTTACCAATCAATCAATCAATGGAGATCGAGACTGATACTAGCTTCATTAGTCAATATTATTTTACACTTTTATACATCAGTTAGACTATAATAAACCTCAGATACATAACATAGGAAGTTGATAACACTGTGTTACAGATTCCCCCTGTCAGTGATACAGGTCAGAGGGGCTGACATGGTAAAAGTGTTTTGTGTTCAGATGGGACAAAAAACTGAGGTCCCATGTGTTATTGGCTGTGGAAGTTAAAAATACCTTGACAGTTGGAAATCAAAAATAAGAACAGACGAATGCTGCTGTCCTGACAAAATTTCCCTCATTGCACACTGCATGGCGTTTGTCCACCATTCTCATTTAGCTCATCTAGGTGCAGAAAAGCAGGATGAAAAAAACTCCATTTCATTTCAATAACACTGTTTAATAAATACTGTTATTATAACTTGTAATATGTTGGACTATGTTCTGTCTCTAAGGTGAGATTACCCTCAGTTACACTATTATAGGTCAAGAAAATACCTTCCACAAGTTGCAGGTCTGGAGAGACTTCTTGTCAATTTAATGCAACACAAAACCAAGGCCCCATGTGCTACATACAGACTGTGCACATTAAAGATCCCATGGCAGTTGGAAAATGAAAAAGAGTACGCTAATGACGATGTCCTTGCAAAATTTCCCTCATTGCCCAATGATCCATCTGATCTATCTTCACGTTGTGTCAACAAAGTGGTTTAGATGAATGAAATACCTCAGATTTAAACCTGGTTTCCCCTGTTAGTGATGCAGGTTCCCCTTGTTAGTGATGTAGGTTCCCCTTGTTAGTGATGCAGGTTCCCCCTGTTAGTGATGCAGGTTCCCCTTGTTAGTGATGCAGGTTCCCCTTGTTAGTGATGCAGGTTCCCCTTGTTAGTGATGCAGGTTCCCCTTGTTAGTGATGCAGGTTCCCCTTGTTAGTGATGCAGGTTCCCCTTGTTAGTGATGCAGGTTCCCCTTGTTAGTGATGCAGGTTCCCCCTGTTAGTGATGCAGGTTCCCCTTGTTAGTGATGCAGGTTCCCCTTGTTAGTGATGCAGGTTCCCCTTGTTAGTGATGCAGGTTCCCCTTGTTAGAGATTCAGGTCAGAGGGCCTTGTTGTTATGTTAACGAAGTGGTGTAATTAACAATAGAGTTAATTAGGATTATTAATTAGGCTATTGATAAGTTAAACTGTTAATTATTGATAGGCCCTATACACTGTAGATCTTCTCTACTCTTTATATTCTCTAGGTCAAGGTGCCTTAAAGTGATTGTAAAGAGGTTTTCTAAACTTTGTATGTGCATCGGGGACACTGATAGCATCAATTTGTGACATTCCAATTTCTGTGGTTCTTGCAATTCCACTAAAACTATTGCCTTTTATGATGTCAATGACAGTGATCTACCAGAAGTTACTTTTGATATCTATGCAGATCAATATGTGTCAAGTAGGCTAATGCAGCTGTTCTGTCAAAATTTCCCTTATTGCACACTGCATGGTATTCTTTATCTTCATTAATCAACAGGTGCAGAAAAGTCAAAGTTTTTTTATGTCAAACATAAAATATGATAAAAAATAGTTTAAGAACGAGTTTGTGAAGTAACTGAATTCACTTCAAGATGTTATCAAACTATGGTGAAACTATTTTACCCTGTAGGCTACATTTTGTGAGGTTTAAAATTCAAAATAACTTTCTTGTTTTTAAAAACATTCTTGTATGTTGACTCACTGTTCAGTCCAGTATGAGTTGCTTTTAACAACATTTCATTGCTTAAATAAGTTCGTTTAAAAATGTTTGGTATCTTTTAGAGCTCATGTTTGTAGAAAAGAGTAAGGGCACAAAAGGGAGCTGTGGTAGCTTATCGATACATAGATTTAATCCTGTGATCCTGTGTATTGGTTTTGATTTTTTCAAATTTCCTCTGATTTCGGTGATGTAGGTTGAAGGGGCTGACATGGAAAAAGCATCGGCCCCATGAGCTACAAGCTATACATATGAAAGATCCTTGTTCAGTAGATTCAAGCTGTCCTGGCAAAGTTAACCTCATTGCAAACTGCATGACTTGTCCATCTTCATTAGCAAAATTAGGAGCAATAAAGGAGAACATATAACACCATTTAATTTCATTTCAAATGCAAAAAAATGTTTAATTCCATTGCCAATGCTTGCGAGGGTGACAGTGACAACGCCCAATCCCTACAACCAAATAACTCAACAAGATAAATAAAGAAGAAAGTATTTTAAAGTTGAGGGGGAGTGACCTTTACCTGGGTATTTAGAAGTAAACAATAACAGTAGATCAACAAGTAGAGAAATATCACAAACAAACATTATAATCAACATCATATATTAATAGGTGGACTCCAACCCTTAGCACTCTTTTACCAAGATATTCTTGTGGAAGCACAGCTAGTGATTTTATCAATAGATCAGGGGCCAGTTTCTCAAAAAATCTTAACGATAAATTTTGTCGTAAGTTCAGCATTTTGCAATTCCACACTTACGACAATTTTTAAAAGGTAAGAGTTTTTGATAAACAGGCCTTCTCAATTTATTTTTGTGAAGGGCCAAATGCATTTTATGAAAAAAAAAAATTAGGGCCAAACAGAGCTTAGCTAGCATAGAGAGCTGAGTGTTTAAGAGGAAGGGGTCACTTTTGAGGGGCCATTCTCTAGGGCATGAGAGCTGCCATTTGAGAAGGCCTGCAATAGATTATGAAAACATAAATTTCATAATTCAAAATCACCTAAATGCAAATCAACTCAAGGTTGTCCCCTCCCCTCCCTCCCTCCAGGTAGAGCTGTCCCCATCCTCCCAGGTAGAGCTGTCACTGGGACATGATTTTTACAAGTTTCAACATTGGTAAATGATGTCATAAGTCGCGTTTACACAGCCAATAATTATCCAGGCCGAGTCCGGACCGAGCCCGGCTCGGCCAAAAAAGTGGTAGTGTAAACGGGTTGAGCGAGCTCGGCCCGGTTCTAATTTCAAGTGGGCCGAGCCCGGCAAGTAGAGGTGAGCTCGACCCGGACCGAGCCCGGCTCGGCAATATATTTGTGCAGTGTAAACGCGCCACTGGGCCGAGCCCACTTACCTGGGGAGTTATGCGCATGCGCGATGATAGTATTGACCCTGTGACTTCATTCGCAGAAACCATTGTCGTAATAAACTACCTCGTTTGTAATAGCTTGGTAGGTAAGTAGGCATGCAAACATGAACTTTTATTATTGTGTGTCTCGAAAACAAAATTAAAGCATTTAAAGAATCGTTTGAGGTTTGATTGTGGCAAAATATTAACTACGACTTCAAAATCATCACTTTGTTTGTGACATGCGCAGGCGGTGTGTACTTGATGTCTCACCATTCTGGCCCGGTGAAAACAGCGCTGTGTAAACGGTACCTGTCAGGCGGGCCTGGCCCGGGTCGAGCCCGGTTCACTTCAAGCGAGCCAATTTTTAAGGTAGTGTAAACACGGCTATAGTTTCACACAACTCTGCTAGAAGACATTACGACTATTTAGTTAGCCATAACTCACATAGTTACTAGACTTAACAGGTATTTGTTACTATTATTAGTAACATTACATCATTGTGTTAAGAATATTACCAGGGGTCGAAGGTCAGAGTATATCACACACACAATTGGATTGTTAATGATATTCCACTTTTGGACCAAAAAGACCCCAAAAACACATGACAGGGGATCATAGTTCGTAAAATATTTAAAATGCAAAGATTAATTCTCAAAATCTCTAGAGCTTCCTTACTTTAGTCTTTGGGGGTCTGGTTTATCATGTAATAAAGATTGGACCCCTGCTTTATAATAAATCTTTCACCCCCACCCCTACCCCCTAGCAAGGACTTTCATCCCTGCTAAAAACAGAACCGCTGATCTGCAGAGAATCCCTGATAAAGATTATCTATCTGTTCAGACTGTAAGTCTATTGTTATGTGTATAAAAGCTTCTTATTAATAATAGAGATTCCACCAGAGAGATATTAATACTGTAGTATTATTGTCTGATCAATTCGTATTATTACAGTATTGTATTGTCTTTCAAAGCTTCTTTTTGTCTCAGACTAAAGTCTAATGGATGACTTGGTGTTGATGAGGATGAGTCTGTGGGGATTAAGTTGTCTTTAACATGTCTGAAGCTAATGCATATTCATTATATTGCATTTATTGATAGGGCCCGTCCTCAGTTAGCCCATATAGGTGCAGAAAAGTAGGACGTAAAACTCCATTCATTTTATTTTCATTTATTGATAGAGGCTGATGGTTTGAACAACCAGTGCTAGGATTTTAAGTTTAAAACCGGTTAGTTTGATTTTTTTAACTGTTTTGACTGGGATAAGATTGTCTAGTATTTATGATGTTATGATGATTTATGGAACAGATTTGGATGTGGGAGATTCTGTGTTCAGTATAAGATGCTAGTTGTTTTTAATGGTAAGCTAAAGTTGTTTTGCTCAGGAGATGCCTGCACCCCTTTTAACTAGGATTGTCTCTAGAATGCATAAGAAATTTATGGCTGGCTGTCTCTTTTAGGCTAATTGCAGGATATTTGGAATAAAGAAGTTGTTTCTGGAACATGCAGATCATTTTAAGTTAAAGGGATTGTAAAGTGATTTTTTAAACTTTGTATGTGTACCGAGGACACTGATAGCATCAATTTACACCATTCCAATTTCCATTCTGACGTCTGTGGTTCTTGCAATTCCACTAAAACTAACGCCTTTTATGACGTCACTGACAGTGATCTACCAGAAGCTACTATTGATATCTATGCAGATCACTGTCAGTGATGTCATAAAACGGGTTAGTTTAAGAAAATCTCTGTACAATCCCCTTAAGTTTTTTAGAATAAGAACACTTGTGTTATTTTCTAGGTAAAATGTATCAGTAGATAAATACATAAGGACTTATAAAATGACGTACGTAGGTAAAACTAACAAGTTTTTATAATGAGTCATGGACAGTCCCTACCCAATCTGGCCGCAGTAGAGACTAGAGTAAAGATAATCCAGGGCCATGAGTCATGAGTCATGGACAGCCCCTACCCAATCTGGCCGCGGTAGAGACTAGAGTAAAGATAATCCTGGGCGTGGTCTGTAGATATATATAATAGGTAAAGATTATCTTGTGTAAATAAACCTTAAATTTATTACGTAGATAGCTTCTCCTACTTTTCATTCATAACATACAGATTGCCCAACTTTAATTTGGGAGTATGCATTGATATCATAGCTGTAGGGGCCCACGACTTAACAGGGGGGGCAGACCGACTTATTGCCCGAATTTTAATGATATTTTGCCCGATTTGGGGGATTTTTTTCCCGAAAACATAATTTTTTCCCCTGTCTCCTACGGCTATGGTCGATTTTTTTTTTTATTCATACATATTGAAAATCTGTCCTTTTCTCCAAAGGATCTTAAAAATGGCTGTCGAAGAAACAGTGTTAAAAGTTCATGTATCCTTCCACTAAGATCGTTTGTAGAATATGAGGCCAGATTATGGTTTTCATTTTTGACACGATCATTATGTGTCCATTTTATTAAACTGTCCATGAAACAATGTTTTAAACTTAGATAGTGGAATCATTTCAAGAATATGGGGCTAGATTTTAGTTTTCATTTATTTCATATGTTTGGCAAACTGGCAGTATATTTAAGTTACCAAGTATATTTTGAATATCTATTAAAGTCTGAAAGTAAAGTTAAACTGAACGTTAAGGTAAAGAAATTTCCTAAATCAAACTGTTTTTAAAAAAAGTTTTAAGAACATCAAGTTTAAAAAATAAGGATTAGTCATTCTATTCAAGTTAACGGATAAATACACGATTCATAGATAACAATAACAGTATAATTTATGTAAAATAACTGCGTAAAAAATGTGTTTTAAGTGCATCTTTATTTTTTTTAAAAATTCAAGATATGCATCGACATCACCTGAGCTTGTTATCTATCACCTGTTAGTTTTTAGAGTTGTTCAAGTCTGACTACATTTTATAGCTTACACAAGTTTCACAAATTAATCGCAATTTTCACAAATTAATCGCAATTTTCACAAATTAATCGCAAATTTCACAAATAAAAAATACGAAATATGAAAATTAAATGTCTTCCTTATTTTGTCAGAGGGTGTGTACTGGTATGTAAACTTCGTCAACTCTCAAAAGCACCAACCCTGGCAGGAAAAATTCTGTACAAGTTTGTGAAATTAACAAAAAATACAAATACTACTTCAAGAAAATTAATTGACGAACACTTTTTCTTTAAAGGATTTCAATTTTGACCATATTAAAGTTCATATAACAGTTAACAATTAATAATTTGTAAATATAATACTTTGAACAAAATTAGGGGACATCCACTACATTGACTAAGCATGGGGCTGACTCTAAAAGTAACAAGGGATCGAGAGGCAAAATAATGTAAAATATGTAAAAAAAAATGTTGTGTTACAATAACAAAAAGGGGCAATTTGATTCTAAATCATTTGAAGATAAGATTAATATGACTTTCACCATGAAAACTGAGCATGGGGACAATTTCACATTTGAAAAAAGGGATGAAGAGGCAAAATGTGAAATATGTCAAAAAAAAAGATGGCGCTAAAATAACAGAAGTAAAGTTAAAATGAACAACGAATACATGAATAAAGCTAATCTACTCTTGATCACTCCTTTATTAACTCGACCGACCCCTACAGGTGTTGAAAAGGTCAGCGTAGATTGCCCTGGGGGTTGTTTATTTACCCTGAGAGTGACCCCCATGTAAACAACCCCTCCTTGATCTACCTTGTAGATTGAAGGACAATGGGTTAGATTGTCACTATATGTTATTGGTCCTAGATCTTATCTGATACTCCTTAAAGGGATTGTAAAGTGATTTTCTAAACTTTGTATATGTATCGGGGACACTGATAGAATCAATTTGCACCATTCAAATTTCCATTCCGACGTCTGTGGTTCTTGCAATTCCACTAAAACCAACGTGTTTTATGACGTCACTGACAGTGATCTACCGGAAGCTACTATTGATATCTATGCAGATCACTGTCAGTGACGTCATAAAACGCATTAGTTTTAGTGGAATTGCAATAACCACAGACGTCGGAATGGAAATTGGAATAGTGTAAATTGATGCTATCAGTGTCTCTGATACACAAACAAAATTTAGTAAACCTCTTTACAATCCCTTTAAATATACTTTTATTAATCAATCAGATTACTGTATTTTTTAAAATCTGGATGTTATCTTTGTTAAAATTTGTGAAACAGGGCCCAGTTTTACAAGACATTTTTCATAACTTGACTTATGCCTGTTTTTTGGTTTCCCCTAAAACTAATCTTTGATCAATTTTACTGAGACATCAAAGATTGGTGATATTATAAACAATGAAATGATTCACATATCTGATAAAATCACAAAACTCAAATAAATTGATAAAATCAGATTGAAAATTTCTAATTTACAACCAAAACAACGCCTTCTTTTATATTGATAAACCCATTAACTGTTGTAAAATTAATCTTTTTCATTCTCCCCACCCTAGGGCATCAAAATATTTTTATTAGCATGCCCCACAGAATCAAAATTTGTCTATATCCCTTACCTCCTGGGGATTGCACAATATTTTTGAACACTGTTGAATAGTTAGTTTCTGGATTTTACTGAACACAGAAGGTAAATTGTAATTTTTTAAGCTTTTCTGTAAAGGGCTACCACCCTTAGAATGAACAAAAAAATAAAGTTCTCAAACTTGGTCAATAAGAGTTTATATTCATCAACAGTGTCTAAAGTATACTAACAGAATCAAATAAACTCCTATTGACCAAGTTTGAAAAAATATATTTTTGGATCATTCTTAGAGGTAGTATTCCTTTAACTATGGACATGTAACTACTTATGTAAGATTAAGGTGTCTACTGCAAAATTCCTTTGAGGTATTTTTAGTTTTTATACGCCCACACTGTCTGTCTGTCCGTCTGTCTGTCCGGCTGTCTGTCTGTCTGTCTGTCTGTCCACAATTGTTGTGAACACGATAGAGAGCTGGTTTCTTGATGGATTTTGATAAAACTTTCTGTGAGTGTTTATAATCATCCAAGGAAGAAGCCTATTGAAAATCGGACAAATCGAAAAATATTTGATGGGTTATTGCCCTTGTTTTTGAAAATACTTTGTGAACACGATAGAGAGCTGGTTTCTTGATGGATTTTGATGAAACTTGGTGTGAGTGTTTGTCATGACCTTGGGATTAACCCTATTGAAAATCAGAATCATCGGTAAATATTTTATGAGTTATTGCCCCTGTTCTTTAAAATGTGTTAATTTTATAGCCCGTAACGCTCTCAAAGTTGTGAACACAATAGAGAGCTGGTTTCTCGATGGAATTTGATAAAAAATATTGTGTGTGTTTATAGTCGTCCAAGGATGAAGCCTATTGAAAATCGGACAAATCAAAAAAATATTTGATGGGTTATTGCCCTTGTTTTTGAAAATACTTTGTGAACACGTCGGAGAGCTGGTTTCTTGATGGATTTTGATGAAACTTGGTGTGAGAGTTTATAATCATCCAAGGATGTAACCTATTGAAAATCAGACAAATCAAAAAATATTTGATGGGTTATTGCCCTTGTTTTTGAAAATACTTTGTGAACACGATAGAGAGCTGGTTTCTTGATGGATTTTGATGAAACTTGGTTTGAGTGTTTGTCATGACCTTGGGATTTACCCTATTGAAAATCAGAAACATCGGTAAATATTTTATGAGTTATTGCCCCTGTTCTTTAAAATGTGTTAATTTTAGAGCCCCTAACGCTCTCAAAGTTGTGGACACAATAGAGAGCTGGTTTCTCGATGGAATTTGATAAAAATTATTGTGTGTGTTTATAGTCGTCCAAGGATGAAGCCTATTGAAAATCGGACAAATCGAAAAATATTTGATGGGTTATTGCCCTTGTTTTTGAAAATACTTTGTGAACATGTTGGAGAGCTGGTTTCTTGATGGATTTTGATGAAACTTGGTGTGAGAGTTTAAAATCATCCAAGGATGTAACCTATTCAAAATCAGACAAATCAAAAAATATTTGATGGGTTATTGCCCTTGTTTTTGAAAATACTTTGTGAACACGATAGAGAGCTGGTTTCTTGATGGATTTTGATGAAACTTGGTTTGAGTGTTTGTCATGACCTTGGGATAACCCTATTGAAAATCAGAAACATCGGTAAATATTTTATGAGTTATTGCCCCTGTTTTTTAAAATGTGTTAATTTTATAGCCCCTAACGCTCTCAAAGTTGTGAACACAATAGAGAGCTGGTTTCTACATGGAATTTGATAAAAATTATTGTGTGTGTTTATAATCGTCCAAGGATGAAACCTATTGAAAATCAGACAAATCAAAAAATATTTGATGGGTTATTGCCCTTGTTTTTGAAAATACTTTGTGAACACGATAGAGAGCTGGTTTCTTGATGAATTTTGATGAAACTTGGTTTGAGTGTTCATAATCACCCAAGGATGAACCCTATTGAAAATTAGAAGAATTGAAAAATATTTCAAGGGTTATATTGCCCTTGTTAACTTGTAGTTGTAACCACTCAAAAATCGTTCAATTTTGTAAACATTCTTGATGGCACGGTTTTCGACAGATGTTTCATTTACTGATAGTTCTTGTCGACCTCCCGGACGACTTGGCTGCCATTACAAAAGTGGGCGTATTACGATGGGGCATCGCTATTTTTATATATTGTAATCGGAACGTTTAGAGGAAATTGACATCATATTAAAACAAAGGAGGTTTTTATTTGTAACTTTAGTTATATTTTTTGCCTGATAAGGCTAATGTGGAAAAAGTGTCTAGTAGTTTCGGTGGGACAATAAACTGTGACCCTGTGTGCTATAAATTCATACAAAATTTCCCTCATTGTACACTGCATGGCGTTTGCCCTTCCTCAATTAGCCCATACAATACAGGTGCAGAAAAGCAGGACATAAATTTCATTTAATTTTCATCAGATCTAGGCATGGCGTTTGCCCATTCTCGTTAGCCCATACAGGTGCAGAAAAGCAGGATGTAAAACTCCATTTCATTTCATTTTAATTGAGCCTATATCTGTACAGTATACAAGTTGTACATGTATTAAGAAGTTGTATAGCAATGTTGTATTTGTCATCTTTAGTCTAAGTAAACATATAATTGTACAAGAGTGCAGCTGAATGAATCTCACTTTTGGTGAATAATTTAAACTGGGCTGTCTCTCACTTTGTAAAATTTTGACATTTATTTGTCGAAGAGTTTTTGAGGGAGGAATCGGGAATACTTCATTTGGCCTTTAGACAAAATTTACGATTGTCCTTTAATAAAATAATTAATTTTTCTGGTTTAAAAATTTTGAAGGATTTTTCAAATATTTTTTTGATGACATTTACTGGTTTTGTGACAATTCATTTTTGTTCCTGTTTTGAAAAAATTGTACGCTGTACAACTTAATACATATGCTTTATTTACAGTCAAATGTCGGGCACCATTTGTAATTTTACTCCACAAGCTGTCAAATACGTTTCATTGCGTTGACTTTGATATGCTTGACTTTGATATGCTTGACGTAAATTAATGTTTCACAGGTGTCCTTTCAACAATCAGGTGCAGATTGATAGGATGTAAAACTAAATATATAGTAGTGGACTTCCCCAAAGAGAAGTACCATCAGGTGTTTCAAAATTAGTAAGCATTGTCTGCTTTGCATGCACCACCGGCAACACCTCAACACTTCTTTTTGAAATAGTCTGAGAGGCTTCTCAGGTACCCCTTTTGGTGTTTGCTGGTAGTCCTAAAGGGTACTAGTATCTCTGGTTGGCAACCCAGGCCTAAGTCTATGAACGTGCTGAACATGAGGATGAAATATTTTTTTCCTTTCCATTGGCCTTTCTTTATATGAATAAAGTACCAAACATTAGGCTCCATTTCATTCCATTAGCCAAATTTAGAGCAGAAAATAAGAGCGGAAAAGCATTTTCATTTCGCATAGTTTTTAACTAACCAACGTGAATGTAATTTAAAATATATTTAGTGAGTAATAATTGTAAACCAATAGAAAGTTTTACAAGTCGTTACAAGTCGTAGAATAGTTGTCATGAATACTAAACAGCTCAACGAAACTTGAACTTTGTCTACAAACAACTAAACATGGCTTCAGTAACAAAAGACAGAAACTATTCAAAAAATGTGAATTTGATATAAGGACATATAAAAATAAGGATAAAGTTACTGGATATTTCGGTAGAAAAGAAGGGATCCAGTGTTTTAAAAGTGAATAGGGATAGTCTACTCATGATCTCATCATATATACCGGTATTCTTTGATCTTTTTGAAAATGGGTGGAAGGGCAAGAAGAAAAAATGGTTTCCGTACTAATTCTAAGAAATGTTAGGCATACACATTAACCAATTTAGATCAGATTCAAATATTTTTTTAAGAGAGAAGAGATAACATAAATGTTAAAAAAAATGGCATTTTAAACTAAAAAAGTAGAAATATGCAAGAATGTTTTTAATAGTTTCTACTAAAATCTAGAGCCTTGAGCAAAAAATAAAAAAAACATTTATGATTTTTTTTTTTAGATATTTAGGTCAATAAAATAAAAGGAAAATTTTTTAACAAGTTGAAAACTGTAATGATAAAATTTTCAAAAAATAATTCAACCATCTATAAGTAGGACATAAGCCCGCAAAAAGCAAAATCATTTTTAAAAAATCAATTCAAAAACTCATTAAAAGTAATTTAGAGTGAAAAGAAAGGCTCAGCTTTTTATCTGCAAAGCAATCAAATAAAAATTTATTTAAAAAATATAAAGTAAAAGTTTTACGTCAAAAGAAATTTTTTTATATATGATGTAAATGGAAAAGAAAATAAAAGCTACGCAGATGTAAGAAATGAAAATAAAACATACGACTGGTTTAACGCGGTTAATCTGCGTACAGAATTTTTATTAACGACAATAACTGTATTGATAGTAATCCCCCCGGAACGAATTGAATACCTTTATAACTTATATTTACTTAGTCAAGCAAAGATTTTCTAGGGTTTGTAGTAAGTCTAAATACTTTTGAGTCCTGGTTCAAACTGTCTCGTGTAGTGTGCATCAACTTTAAAGTGATTGTAAAGAGGTTTTCTAAACTTTGTATGTGTATTGGGGACACTGATAGCACCAATTTGCACCATTCTAATTTCCATTCCGACGTATGTGGTTCTTGCAATTCCACTAAAACTAACGCGTTTTATGACAGTGTTCTACATAGATATCAATAGTAGCTTCCAGTAGATCACTGACAATGGAAATTAGAATGGCCCTTATTTAAAGAGTTAGAAATAATGCTGATGGAGTTGTAATGTTTCTTTGTTATATTAACGAAAGAACTAAATGTTTCAAAAAGTGTTGCTTCAACCCTTGTGCTAAGAGAATCCATTTCTCTCCAAAAGGAAACTTTTATTCATTCCTAGGGTTGAATTCGGAAGAATTGGGTATGAAATTAAATCTTGTAAGGTCACCAAAGTTTTATAGACTCTTATGATAATGTGTTATAATCGTATTTTAGTGGCCGTATGAAATATTTCCCTACTTCACTTGAAAGTTTGGAGGGAAATAATCGTGACTTTTATGATCCAATATGATAGATTACCTTAGAGTGTTTGTTTGGTTGCATTCCCCTTATGAAAATAATATCTTATTTTACCATGGTAAATTCGGACTTTACCATGGTGAACAAGATTTTACCATGGTAAATTGACTGAAATTTTCATAAGGGTCTACAATAATATATGGCAGTTACCTAATAATAAAAGGGGTTGGGTTAACTCTCTAAAGCAAAGGCTGTGGTACTTGATATTTCAATATTTAAATCACAGTCTATTATGTCATTAGTCCAATAAGGTAAAGAACATAAAACTCAATTTCATTTCATTAGCCCGATAAGGTACAGGATATAAAACTCAATTTCATTTCATTAGTCCAATAAGGTACAGAACATAAATCTGAATTTCATTTCATTAAGCTTTACATTTGAGAGAATCCTCCCTTCTTCAAAACTCATTTTATTTCATAAGCCAATATAAAGATGTAAACAGTAGGATATAAACTTCAATTCCTCCGTTCATAAGTGTAATATGATACAGACCAACACCAGGTATGCTTAGTCTTCTAGACACCTGATACCACTTTTCATTATGATATACTTACTCATGATACCACTTAACATTATGATATACTTACTCATGATACCACTTAACATTATGATATACTTACTCATGAATGTATGATTGATATAATTCCTCATCTTAAAAGTTTATAAGCTGTTACCTATGTTTTGTCAAAATGTCTTTTTGGATTTTGAGTTTCGTTTTGCGGTTCGGATCGTTAGTTTTTGGTTTCTTTATTTATATACTTTATTTCAATCTCCAGTTCCGTTCTAAGTTGAATGTTATTAATCAATATGTTAGAAGTTTATTTGTAAATGTCAGGTCGAGATTATAGACTACGCCCAGTCAGTGATTGTTGCAGTTAAAGGGATTGATAAGATAATAAAAATCTGTACAAGCAAAACAATTCCGTTAATTAAAATCTTGTCCAAAACATTGCAAAATTGTTTAAATAGTAGTGGACTACTCCAAAGAGAAGTACCATCAGGTGTTTCGAAAACATCATGGGATACAATCAGATCAGTAAATGCCTGACTAAACAAAGTTCCTTAAGGTCTGATAGTATTAATAAAGATCATTCTCATGTATGGTTCTAGCATTTCAACCTAAACAAAGTGGTTGATGATGTCACTAATTTTCGTAATATGCTTGTATCACATAAGCCATTTGAGATTTGTGCTGTCAGCAAGCCTTTGGATTTGATGGAACCACAGACCTTAAAGGGATTATAAAGTGATTTTCTAAATTTTATATGTGTATCAAGGGACACTAGTAGTTTCAATTTGCACAATTCCAATTTTCATTCAGATGTTGATGACGTCACTAACTTCGAAATATGCTTGTATCACATAAGCCCTTTGTGATTTGTGCTGTCAGCAAACCTTTGGAATTGCTGGAACCATAGACCTTAAATTGGAATTATGCAAATTGATGCTATCAGTGTCCCCGATACACATACGAGTAAAAAATATATAGAAAACCTTTACAATCCCTTTAAAACGTAGTATTTTGATTACATGGCTTTGCACTATTCGTAGAAGTCTGGTAAGTCCTCTAAAACTGGTGTTTTATGACATATAGCTATAGCACAGACCAGTTTTACAGCTATTGCAATGGTCGCAAAAGAATGAAAATGGACTGAAAATGGAAATGTACCTATCAGTGTCTCAAATACACATACTAAAACCCCAGAAAACCTCTTTACAATCTCTTTAAAACCTAGTATATTGATCTAATGAAACAGGTATATTGTTATAGGAGTTATAGAAGATATTGTGTAATCGTTGGTTGTTATAATAGGATATTTTAACGATTATTTTATTATGTTTCTGTTGATATAATTATATTGTTTGTAATCAATAGAGATGGTGTCGCGTTTCTTATTATCCTAGGTTAGTATGTTATAGGGTTTTATACTCGGGTACTTGGTCATGGCAAACTAGAAGTAAGGGGTTTTTAGGCCAGTGCTCTCCTATAAAAACACTGGTCTAGGTTTGAAATATTAGATGTTAAAGATAATACTCTCTTACAGAGGCACCAGTCAAGGAGAGCTTGGTCATGGCAAGCTAGAAGTAAGGGGTTACATTGCAGTAAGGGGATCATAGGGCAGTAAGGTGTTATTCTATCCTACAGAAGCACAAGCCATGGAATTTAGCATGAAAATAGTATGCCTAACAGTATACCCGAAAAACAAAAATTGCCCTCACATGTCCTCACAAACAATAATGATTTCAGGGTATCCTATACCATACAATAATAAAACTAAGCACGAACGATCCCAACCTCAAAAAAAATCTGGAAATCCATGTAAACACATTGGCAATATATTGGTAGCAACTAATGAACTTTTCATTTGAGGAAGTATATCAATAAATTAGTAAATATTTCATTAAGGATAGTGGTATCAGGTGTCTAGAAGAGTTAGCATACCCTTCTTGGCGCCACACCTGCCAACAATTCCCTCAAAAAGGATTCCCAGCAAATCATAAATTTTTAGATAACTTCTTTACTATGCCCGCGTAGGGAATTGGTGTTGGTGGGTGTCTAGAACTGACTGACACGAAAAACCAATTTAAAGATCCCCTACCGAGTTAATATATCTATTGTAACAGTATAAGTAAATAGGTTTATTTCGGTATATGAAGAATGTATATTGTATTTTGAAGTATCTAGGTCATAGTTTGATCTATTATCTCCAGATCACCCGTCATTGTTTGGTTTTGTTGTGTTTTTTCTTTACGTGAACTGTTACCACCCTCTCTTAAGTCTCTGTAAAATATTTGATATTACTCTATTAGGACTTGGTCAAAATGTCAGTAGTACTGTTATATAAGTAAGGGTTGGTTAACGGACAGTGGGTGATACAAGGCCCCTAAAATTGGGGGTTCAAATAAGGGGCAGACTGACTTAGGGGACGAGATTGCAAGTTTTTCAAAATAAAGTTCACATTTTTTGTGGCAAATGTCATAGTTCACGGCTTGAGAAACAATCATATTTTGAATATGAAAAAATGAAATACGGATACAATGCCCTTGCCCCTCTGGCCTCTGTCCCTGCCCATCTGTACTCTCTGGGAGAAAATTTATCTCTTCAAGATATGATTTCAGTATTATATTCAGAATTATTGGTAGTTTTATGAAAATGGCTGCCACAAATGAATATGATGTCAAACAATATAATTTTTGGCATAAATGGTTAAAGATGTTCTGAACATACATTAATAGCATACTGGCTGAAATTGCAAATTGTTTGATGTTTTTTTTTTCTCTATTTCAGGAGTGAGAGTCTAAGACTCTAAAACAAGATGGCCGACAATACAGAAATCGCGGCTATAATCGGAGGTTCTATAGGAGGATTAATAGTGTTTGTAATTATTGTCAGTATCATCATTTATATGTTATGTGGGTAAGTCGTCTTTTGATTTTCAATTTTTTCATTTTTTTGATTCAGAAATGACGTCAATATGACAATGAAAAACACTAAGATATATTGATATACTACTTCTGCATTTATTACATACTACGTGTTAACGTTACTTGTATGTGTTTCGAAACGTTGTATGTAATAAATACAAAAGTAGTATATCCATATATCCTAGTGGTTTTAATGTTATCTTCCTACTTCTATATGATAACGTTACCTGTATGTGTTTCGAAACGTTGTATGTAATAAATACAAAAGTAGTATATCCATATATCCTAGTGGTTTTAATGTTATCTTCCTACTTCTATATATCTTATAAACAATATGACAATATCTTTAGATAAAATTAGAACTGTAGCAATAGTTACATTTAGAATTTAGCCTGACCCGGTCTTGGGCCCCCCACTTTGAAATTTTGTATAATGTTACATACGTATACCTGGTGCTGGTAGCCCCCCCAGACAATTATTTGGCCCCAACTCGGCCCCTCCACCTAAAGATTCCTAGAAACACCACTGGTGGCAACATCTCTCGTTGACAGTAAAACTTTGCGATATCGATTATTACTTTTGGGACAAAATGCTTTCAGTAGGTCATTGATCGAGGATTCTATAAAATAGACCTGATACCCAGACGGTACGATATCCGGTTTGTCTGATCAACAATTATCTCGTAAAATTAACGTGATATAAAAAACATCAGCAGATAATTGTTTTGATGATAAACTTCCTGTCATTGACTGATAGGTTTTTAATAGACAATGTGATAGCTGAGATAATTGTCCTAGCTATTAAAAAAGTAGGTGTTTTAGTTAGCCAAGTATGTGGAAGCAGCAGGGGCCACAGGAGGGGGGGTAGTAGTTAAATCGGCCAGTCGATTATCTAGACAAATTAAAAAAAAAGACTGATGGCTTATAATGGACATTAAAGTTGAGATAATTGTTTTGACTATTAAAAACTAGGTGTTTTAGTTTCTGTCAGGTAAGTGGAAGCAGCAAGGGGCCACAGGAATTATAAGAACCCGGGGGGAAAGTTAGAAATTGAGAGTTTGGGGTAGTAGGGATTTGGCAGTCTCTTATCTAGACAACATTAAAAAAAAATCATTTCCTCCAAGACTGATCGTTTTATAATAGACATTGTGATCGCTGAGATAATTGTTTGGACTATTACAACTAGGTTAGCCAGGTAAGTGGAAACAGGAGAGTTAGAAACTTGAGAGGATCCGGGGGGAGAGTTTGAAAGTGGCGAAGTTTGGGGTAGTAGGGAGTCAGGCAATCTACACAACATAAAAAAAAACATTTCCTTTCCTCCAAGACTGATTGGTTTATAATAGACAATATGATCGCTGAGATAATTGTCCTAGCTATTAAAAAACTAAGTGTTTTAGTTTCAGCCAGGTAAGTGGAAGTAGCAGGGGGCCACAGGAATTGTAATGGGGAGGGTAGTGTGGGCTAAAAAACTTGAGAGGGAGGGGCAAATTTGGGGTAGTAGGAAAGTCGGCCAATCTTTTATCTAGACAACATCAAAATAATAATTCATTTCCTCCAAGACTGATCGTTTTATAATGGACATTTAAGCAGAGATAATTGTTTTGACTATTTAAACTAGGTGTTTGATTCCAGTAATTTAAGTGCCATTAAGTCAGCCCAAAATTTCAAATTTTCAAGTTATTTTTAGCCCTATCTCCCCTGATCCATACCATTCCTGTGGACCCTGCTGCTTCTACTTAACTTGCTGGAATCAATAAAAAACAAAATATTTCACAATTGAGAAGACCTGTTCTAAACAAACACGATTATAACAAGGCAGGTTGTTTTATATTGATCAGTGATTATCTATATTAACTATTATATTATACTAGACTAACCTGTTATAATTCATTCCCAGATCAATATATTCTAGTTTATATAGCATTGGGACAATATTATTACACAGGGCACATCGTTAATATAGCATTAGCTTGATATTATTGTATGGGGCAGTGTCTCAATTAAAATATACATTATTAAACCTACAACCCATAATGCTGAGCCAAGCACAATATCACTGTATTAGGTGGATAACCATTGTTGAAATGCACTTTAAACTTTAATAAACTCATATTGCAGAGCTGAGCACAATTTTGTTTTTGTGGCCTCCACTCATAGTTTTTAAAGCATTAGCTTGATATTGCAGAGCTGAGCACACTTTTTTTATAGAGCATTAGCTCTTTATAATTTATACAGCTATAGGACATTATGATTATTTTTATGCATAATTGATAATAGCATTATTGGGTGGAGTCTGATATGATGTTGAAACAAACTTTAAACTTGTTGAGTTCATGTACACTAAGTATTGAAATAATCTTGACCTTATTGTCAGTTGAAAATATGAGAGATTATGGTGATCGAAAAACAAAAAGTTACTTTTCAAAACACCTGATGGTACTTCTCGTATGGGAAGTCCACTACTATATAAATATTGCACTCGGTTTTGTCTTGCTCTGGACGAGATTTTTGATTAACGGAATTGTTTTGCTTGTACGGATTTTTATTATGCCAACAGAAAGGGTAGAAAAAGAATAATTATGAAAATGTAACCTTATAAACCCAAAAGATCAAAAAGTCCATTTGCAAACGATATGAAAATATGTGCCATTCATAACTTCAGAATTTTGATAAATTCTTCCTTTAAATTTATTCACTCAGTGCCATCGTCCTCAAGGTAGAGACGTCTCATTGCAAACAAACAAACCTTTTTTAACGACAAGTTATTTTTTAAATCGATCGTCGACTTTTTACTCTCATTTTCTTCTTTTTAAACCCCACAATATTGATTTTGGCACAAATCATTCCTTTTTCAATTTTTTGTTTGAAAGAATTTAACGAGTTGGGGAAAAAATAATTTGCTTAAGACGAGAAAATGTTGAGCACACTTCATGATCGATAATTTGTTTGTATTTACCAGTTTGTTTTGTAAACAACCGATCGGCTATCAACCGATTTTAACTCGAGTTTCATAATTTGTTTTGGAAGGTTTTTCGTTAAAAAGTTGTGAACAACTGCAATTTTTTTCTATTTGTGGGATATTTTTTTAATTTTTGAACATCTCCATTGATAAAAGAGTTGAAATAAAACTTTCGTGTTGTTTTTTTTAAACAGATTGTAAAGATATTGAATACTATAAATATGTACTGGGGACATTGATAATATTTTTTTGCACCATTCCAATTTTTTTATCAGACTTCTGTGTTTCTTAATAAAAATCTGAACAAGCAAAACAATTCCGTTCATCAAAGTTGCATCCAAAATCATGGCAAAATCGAGAGCAATAGTTATATAGTAGTGGACTTATACTCCGAAGAAAAGTACCACCGGGTGTTTTGAAAAGAGTAAGCCTGTTCTGCTACTACTATATAAAACCTCTTTTAATGGAGATTGTGAGTTGTCTGTTTATAATGCCATCATAATTTTTATTTTAAACAATACAAGTAACTTTCACATTCTTATCACACAGGGTGTGTGATATCAAACACGATAGATAGATATAACCACACGACCTCGTGCAAAATTAAAAATCACTCACAGTTACAATAAAAAGAAACAAGTACTAATTATCCGAACCGCCAAACAAAACTCGCAATCCAAAAAGACATTCAGACGAAACATAGCTAACAGCTTATGAACTTTTCACATGAGGAATTATATCAATCATACATGAGTAAGTATATCATAATGAAAAGTGGTATCAGGTGTCTAGAAGAGTAAGCATACCCTGCCTGGAGCCATACTCGTCCAAGCTTTCACACTCTTATTACAAGGGCGTGAAATATCAAACACGATAGATATTTTCCACACGACCTCGTTCAAAATTAAAAATCACCCTCACAGTTACAAGAAACTTTCACATTCTTCGTATAAAAGTTTGAAATTTTTCTATTTCCAGATCAAGAAATCGTAGGAAACGTCAAGAAAAGAAATTTCAGCAAGTTTCGCGTCACCATGACAAAAGTCCTCATAGTCAGAATTCTACTATGAGTCACCTCAGTGCAGAACGTCTGCCCAAAGTGGGCAGTAATGGATTATGGATGGGGAACCCCGGAGTATACGCTGCTAGTCCGTCCCCAGCCTATTTCTACGGCAGACCTTACCCCCCAGGAGTTCGAGCCCCAATGGACAACAGAATGCAACCTTGTAAGTATTTTGAAATGTTTTCATTTAAAAAAAAAAATTCTGCTGGAATGAAAATCTTTTATTTCATTAAAACTTCTTTTGTGGCATGAATTTAATCTGAATTCTTTAGACTTGATGATAAAGTTAAAAATACAATAGAAAATGTTTTAGTCTGTTACCAAGTTGGAATGAAGCATGAAACAAACAACCTAGACTTCTCAAGAAACAAGATTAAATTCATCAGGAAACATTCCTGGTTGCATAACTATAAAACAGATTACCTAAATAATCTGATAAATCTAGAAAACTATGTTTATATCCAATAACTGAAAAACACTTAATCAAATTTTAAGGTTTTTTCAAAAATAACCTGTAATTGTATGGAAATTTGCATAGTTTTATGGTTTATTTGATTCTGTTTAAGGTTTTTTCAATAATAACCTGTAGACACATCTGTAGACACCATCAATGAATATATACTCTTATTGACCAAGTTGAGAACTTTATTTTTTTGTTCATTCTAAGACGTAGTATTGCTTTAACAGAAGGACCAACAAAGTATTTCATATATTAAGAGAAGGGCTAATAGCCTTCATACTCTACTTCATACACCACACGTCATTTAATCTTTGTCCTAATCTCTATCTGGTTGAAAACTATACAATTAAAAAATATAGGTCGCGATAAAACTCGACTAAATATTAAAAAACTTTCTCATCAAGATAAAAATAACTCGTATGTTATGAAGCGTGACGTAAATTAAGTAAAAATGTTAAAAGAAACACCTTATATCAACTACTAGAAGTCGGTACGATAAAAGGCCAACTTCGTTCACCACTTACGCCATTACAACTTGTTGTTCACTTGTGTACTCGGGATAAATAAAAACATTCTATGATCTATTTCTTGTTCACCATTAAGATTTTTTTCTTATAATTGTGACATTATTAGTAATATTTATTAAAAGGGTTAACAATGTTTAGATTATGAGTGAAATGGGATGCAGGGATGAGCTAAAATAGTCCAACCTCCACTAGATTTTACCTATGTTTTATATGTTAAGAAGGGTTAAGAGGGTTAGCAATATTTTGAGAATAATTGAGGATAGGTAAAGGGATGATTGGAGATACTCATGATCTCCTTTTGTCCACAAAACATGACAATGCCTCCTTTATTTAGAAAATAAGGCACAGTAACTCAGCAAGTATATGCTTGCTCACCTGTAGGTCTTTGGTCTGGGTAATAACTTCAGATTTTTCAGATGATTTCTCCCTGACAGTAATGTAGATCAGGGGGCTTACATCAAAAAAGCATCTAGTCATTCCAAATAAGACAATAAACCAAGGCCCTGTGTGCTACAGACTACCGTTGAAAGATTCTTTGATGTTGGAAATCTAAAATAAGAATAGGCTAATGCCACTGTCCTTGCAAAATTCTCATCATTGTAAAAACCTATACAGAAATGGACAAGGCCTATTAAATTTAATTCTGTTTCCACATCTATGCCCTTCTTTACTTACTTAAACAGTTAACAAAATAAAACTCATAAAACTTCACAAATTTATTGTCCAAGGACCACAGCCCATTCATAAATAAACAGTTTTATGTAAATGACCAGTAGACTTCAAAGGCTTTTGACTAATTTCATTGTTTTATGACCTGTATATGTTTACATCTATTTACATATGTAATTATGCGTGTATTCTGAGGTCAAGTTGAATGAGGAAAGGTCAAGGTTTTTGTTCGTTGGTCCTGACCTTACATTGTTCACCTTAGATATACATTCGTCGTGACTTGTTTTCCTTTTTGTCTTATAAACAATACATGTGTTAAATTTGTAATTTTTATGTTAACCTTAATCTGTGAGATGATGTGATGTCCTTATTTTAGTATTTGACCCAGTGAACTGGTGCTCAATGAATCTGCTAACAGCAGTGATGCTTCTACGCTGCAGTTGGGGCCCTAAAATGAGGATTTCTTGCTTTGTTTCAAATTTCAAAATTACTAACTTTTTGAGAATTCTACAACTCTCCTTAAAGATTGAATTAGCAATCAGGTCACCATATGTTATAAAAGTCTTTACGAGCAAAACAATTCTGTTAATCAAAATCGCATCCAAAACATGTCAATATCAAAAGCAATAGTAGTGGACTACTTCAAAGAGAAGTACCATCAAGTGTTTTGAAAAGAGTAAGCATGGTCTGCCTCAATCCCACCAAAAATCATGAATTGTATGTAGGCCCTACTCGTGATAATAGAGTGACTTTATGATTGAAATAAAACCATAAATATGAAATTAACCAAATTGTGTGATATTTTTAGTTCCAGGTCATGCTGTTTACCAGAGTAACAATAGTATGAGTAATCTTCGTATTTACCATAGTCAGCAATTATCACCAGTGTACGAGTATATCGACCCTACACACGGACCTAATGTTGTCGATATATACCAATATGGGGGTAAGTTGTTTTAGGGTACAAATATTTAATACCAGTACAGACTAGTACACATTTTAGGGAAAAACGTGGGGGTAAGTTTTCTTCATAGGCATAGTCTGGTTATTTTGAGATACGAGATGTCAAAAACAAGTTTTCAGATGCAGTGGTACCATCTTTTTATTTTCAAGATATTACTACAAAACATTTTATTGTAAGGATATTCCAAATCAATCCTTTTTGTCAAATTGTTTTAGTGGACCTCCTACAGCAAACGTGCATATTTGGCTCTTACTATTTAGGCAATCTTAGACATCAAAAAATCCTGCCAATGTATATTGTGCTTTTGAAAAAGCATTTATCATAGCTTATGAATAACCGTATATTTTCGAATATAATGCGCACCTCTTCCTTTCCCCATCAAAATCCACAAAAAACACATATACCCATTCAAAAAACTAACAAAACATCATTTTATTTTCAGACCTTAATCACTCTAGATCAAGATTAATCGACCAATCATCGAGTTGGAAAAAACAGAAAGATAAAAACGATAAGAAAATCCTACGGAGTAAAAGTGACGCTACACAGGATGTTCGACGACACGTTAATCGTAAACGATCAGACACTAACAGATCGGCAGAAACACGTTCCAGTTCACATTCTAATTCTAAATCAGGGAAATCTCAGGAGGCGAGGGCAGACATACATATCTCCAAAAAAGATCAAAAGTCGAGATCTACAGACGCGATACATATGGGATACGACAACAAAGCGTTTGAACGTGATTCTGGGCTAGCGACAGATAGTATGAAACTTCAAGCAACGAAAGTCAACCCCATTAATAATATCACAGACGACGAAAAGAAACATGTGACTTCTCCGCAAGACAAAGTCGCAAAAGCCGCAGATCCGGTTTCGCATTACACCTACCAAGGAGATATTTATGCCACTTCCGATAAAACAGCTGAAACAAGCAACAATCCAATTTTGGATAAAATGAATTCAATGAAGTTACAGACACCTAAAGCACGTGCTCCGCGATATATCGTCGAGGATACGATAGACGGAGCTGACGTTCATGCATCACGGGTTAATAATAGTGCTAAACAGGAAGTAAACATTTCAGATACAATTTACACGGAGGTTCGTCCGAACGTGAGTGAAAATATCATAGTGACCGAAGTCCTAGACAATAACGAACCGGATAACAGGTCACATGACAATAACGGACCTAATACCAGGTCACATGACAATAATAATTCTAATAATAACGCCCTCTTACAACCTCAACCTTCGACCTCGCATAATTTATTAGCTTCATCTCCTAGTCTATTGTCAGATAGATCGGAATTATCCGAAGATTTAGGTGTGAAAGGTAAGTTGTCGTTGTTTTTGATTTTTCTCGATTAATTGTAAGAAATGTCATGCTTACACTTCTTAAACACCTTATGACTTTCTGAGACTGTATGTGTGTAACTGTGCATCTCTTTCAGAGAGTTCACATAGCCCAATCATAAGGTTCATTTATTTTCTTTGCAAGGAACTAATTGACAATTGGGGGAGTTGATTTTCACAAACTTTTATATTGCTATCCTTGAGCTTCTATCCACAAGTCATTGAAATGAAGCTGGGTCAGATTATTTTTGATAGAATAAATAAAACCCAAGCACGGACAATTCCAACCGTAAAACAAATCTCCAAATCCTTGTAAACACATTGGCTATACATTGGTAGCAGCTAATGAACTTTTCATTTGACAAAGTACCGGTATATCAATACATGAGTAAACATTTAAAAAAGAAAAGTGGTATCAGGGGTCTAGAAGAGTTAGCATATCTAGGAGCCTTATTCTTGGAAACTTATTTTAAGATGATTACAGTGTTCCAATAATTTTATTCGTCAATCACTAAAGTGGATTTCTTGAATTTAAGATTTTATCTTAGTTAAGTTTTCGAGAATTAGGCTCCTGCTTGACACCACACCTGTCAGAAACGTCACTGCTCATAGATCAAATTATTGGGCCCTGCAGATATGCTGTAAATATGAATATAACAAGACGCTAACAAATCATGTATGAAGCTGTCATGAGCCTGTCAATCATATTGATTGGCACTAATTAATCATCAATGAGATCTAAACTGATTGACAATGTTACATAAGGGAGATAATCACATCATAATCTGAGTTATGTCCCTTGTCAAATTATTACAGACGTTACTTCACCATCATTCAAAATATGACAGAAAACTACCAGCAGCACCTTATTTGCTTAACAGACAACATGATTTATTTGAACGATCTTATTAAAAATTTGGAATTTTACTTGGAGAAATGTTCACAAAATTATATCACAATGTATTTTAGGATGCCCAAAAATTGCAGAATCACTTCAATTATACCTGTACCTTAAAAGTAATCTTTCATTTTCTGTGTTTCTATATAAGTCACAGTCTTACTCAACGACAAGTCATATTTTTTACTTTCAAAGAGCTGACTGATATTTATGGATACACAGGGACTTGAAGGTTTAAATTTTGTAGCTGAGTTGTAAACAACATTATGAATTAGATTAGCAAAAAAATTCCAGATTCTGAGACTTAAAGTTTTTAGTTAACTCTAATTGAACATATCCCTTTAAAATGAATCTGTCCATCTGAGTCGTTGCATTCTGCAAACAGCAAGTTACTAATTGTCATTCTAATCAATTTTTTTACTCTTTATTATTTTCAGGTAAAAACGTCACGACAGCAGCGTTTGAATTTTTAGAAAGTTATTTATCTGATGATGACGAAACTACAGGAGAAAGTCGACCCACATCACCTGCTACTTAACATGTAGGTTGTTTATATTGTTATATTGGTGGGGGGGGGGGGGGGACTAGGAGGGTAGGGCTAGGGGGTGGGGATGTTAGAAGGGTAGGAAGAGATATTTATCTGACGATGACGAAACTACATCGCCTGCTACTTAACATGTAGGTTGTTTATATTGTTATAGTGGGTAGGGGCTAGGGATGAGAGACGGGTAGGGAGAGATAGAAAGTTATTTATCTGATGATGACAAAACTACAGGAGAAAGTTGACCCACATTGCCTGCTACCTAACGTAGGTGTTTTTTTTATGAGGGTTGGTAAAGGGTTTAAGGCAGTTGCATGAATTTTGAATTTGTATCTATCTTTATCTATGTAAAAAATTTGTGATTTTACTCTTGATTTCATAGTTTAGAAAAGAAAGGGAGGGAGGGGTGGGCATGGCTCTGGGAGTTTTTTATGAATTTGGAAAAAGATTTGAAAAAGTTAAGGAACCACTGGCTTAAGGCAGGGAGGCAGTGCTAGAGCGTTAAGGGTAAGGAATGAGAGATTAGTGGATGGGGGTTGGAAAATTTATTTTTTCTGACAATGATAAGATTTCATCTGCTAGGGTTTATTTTTAACCGGCCTCCAAATGAAGGCAAGAAGATCCATTTTGAAACTTTTAACTGTGGCTCAATTGTTCAAAAAACAAATTGCTGTTTTAATGATAACGTTTATGTCATAGTAAAACCACTCTGACTATAACCTGGGGCATGAAGGACATTAATATTTAAATTATCCCAGTCCATTATCTTCTGACTCGCCATTAAAAACATTAAAATATCCCGGGACAATATCTACCTTGTAGACACACCCCTTAATCTCAATTTAATTCCACTTTCACTTTTTAATATAATGTATGGTTGTAAATGGTCTTTAATGGTTAAAAATGTTTAAAATAGTTTAATCCTTTAAAGAAATAGTTTTTCCGCTTTCACTTTTATAATGTATGATTGTGCAGTATTTTAAAGGGATTATAAAGCGTATTTCTAAACAGTATATGTGTATCGGGGACACTGATAGCATCCATTTGCGCCATTTCAATTTCAATTCTGACATCTGTGGTTCTTGCAATGACAGTGATCTGCAAAGATATCAATAGAAGCTTCCGGTAGATCACTATTAGTGACATCATAAAACGCGTTAGTTTTAGTTGAATTGCAAGATTCACATACTTCGGAATGGAAATTGGAATGACGCAAATTGATGCTATCAGTGTCCCCGATACACATACAAAGTTTAGAAATACACTTTACAATCCCTTTAATGGTCTTTCTTAATGGTCCTTCAAAATATTTAAGATTTTATAATCATTAAAAAAATAGTTTTTCTTTAACTTTAATAAGGTATGATTGATAGGCTTTAATAGTTCAAAATATTTTAAAATAGCATAATCATCGAGAAAATGTTTAATTCTGCTTTTACATTTATAATGTAGCCTACAATATATTTAATAGCCTTCATTAGTTCATGAAATTTAAAGTAGTTTAATTTCATTTCACTTTTAAAATGTACGCTATAATGGTCTTATAATAGTTTAAAAAATTTAAATGTTTAAAATAGTTGATAGGTTAGTTAGGTCAAGGTGAAACTCTAAAAGGGTTTTCTCTTTTAACTCCTTACTCAATGGGAAGGTTGAGAAAAGTAAGGGTTTAATTCACTCGTATCAACTTTGGAAATAGACTAGTTGCTAGATAACCTTGTATACTATACAGAGATCAATCACTCGTATCAACTTCAGAACTAGACTAGTGGCTAGATAACCTTGTATACTATACAGAGATCAATCTCCTATACAGAGATCAATCATTCGTATCAACTTCGAAAACTAGACTAGTTGCTAGATAACCTTGTATACTATACGGTAGTTGCCATATTGAATAAATTACAGTTCAACCAATCACAATCATTCTTCAGAGAGTATTGTCTTCTTTCGCAGTAAAAACGGCCAATCAAAATTAATTTTCAAACAAGAGTTGTCTTTTCCTGACCATTTACCGGGCACGATGGCTGCTTATCATGACTGAGACTGAGTCATTACATCGTTTAATTATTATATGTCAGATATTTTTATGGGTAAAGTTCTGTCAATGACTTAATGGTTGAAATATTTTAATGATTAAATCAAGGTTAAATTATCAAAGAATTTTAGGGTCCAACTCCTTTCTTAATAGGACAGTGTTCAAAGTAATGGTAGAGAGATTTGTGTCCTACTTTTTACACTTTATTGGGTTAATGAACTAAAAGGCATCCAAGAAGGTTTTGAATAAAAATTTCAGTGACTAAAACAAGAAAAATTTATTGTTTTAAGTGGTAGCTTATTTCTGTAGTAGAAAAATGCAAATACCTAATAGAAAAGAAAGCATTTTGCATTCCTTGTTTCAGTAGAAAGTAAAAACACAATTTATTTCATAGATTAATAAATACAATTTTGAATGTGACAAATCCAAACCTTTTGAAAAATATTAAAGGGATTTTCAAGTGATATTTTAAACTTTGTATGTGTATCAGTGACACTGATAGCATCAAATTGCACCATTCCAATTTCCTTTCTGACGTCTGTGGTTCTTGCAATTCCACTAAAACTAACAAGACGTCACTGACAGTGATCTGCATAGATATCAATAGTAGCTTCCAGTAAATCACTGTCAGTGACTTTATAAAACGAGTTAGTTCTAGTGGAATTGCAAGAACTACAGACGTCGGGAAATTGGAATCGCACAAACAAAGTTTAGAAATACACATTACAATCTCTTTAAGGGTATTGATTGGGCTAGCGTTCGAGAAAAAAAACACGAGATGGAATTTTTGCGAATTACTTATTATTTTTGGGCTCAGATTGTAGATAATTATTATTACTTTATTTGTAAACTATATAGAATGAAAAAAACCGAAAAGAAATTAGGTATTTTGTTAGTTTTAGCTAAAAAATTAGGAAAAAGTAGCAAAATGTGTCCCGGTTGGTACAAGATTTCTCAGCCATTTTTTATTAGAAAATTACGATCTTGGTCTTGATTAAAAGCTTATTCAATAAGGATGAAATGTACAGAGAGTTTTTTCGAAAATTCTAATCAGTTTGGCCCCTGGAAAATGTTTGCCGTACCTACGTGTAAATTTTCGTATTTCCATGGTAACCACCAAAATAATAATTTTTTTTAGAAAATCGCTCTGTACGTTTCTCGGCAATGTAATTGTCTACATTTATGCCAAGTTTGATGTAGATTGATCCATTCACATTTTTTTAAACTTGTATCAAAGGTTTGAAATGTCCAATTTTTATGACATGTTTGAAAGGGCTGTCAACTCATTAAAAAAAATCTGATTGACATGAAATCAACTTTAAACTATTGAGAATGACCCCAAATCATCAACAAATGCACAACAAGTCTCAAGAAATCATTATTTCATATACTTATTCTATTTTTTCATAACGTGAAATAGTCCAATTAACACCCTTAAGGTTTAATAACATTTTGTCCATTTTCTCTTACTAAATTTGATTTAAAAACCTTTGTCAGTTAAGTAATACACAATTCAGTACAAAATTGATTTCTATTCCATGTGTACCTGTATAGTCTTGTATTATAACAGCTGTTTGGAATATTTAATGATCGTTTCCATTCACAATCACATTCCAATTTGATTGACAGATTTGCTCTCTCAACCCACTTTAAAATTACTAAAATTTTACACAATATTTTCTAACAATGATAAAGTCAAATTGATTTCTTTTCATGTGCTACCTGTGTATTTTGTTTGGAATACTTAATGTTGGTGAAATATTTCAGTCAACAGCTTTTATTGAATTAAAAAATGAATTAAATTTAAATATTTTCATAGCAGGTTAAGCTTTATTTTTAAATTAATTTCTCAAATTTTCATAGACGGCATTTCTAAATTTAAAATCTGTACGATGTTTGCTTTAAAATCCTGATTCTGTTTTTATTTTTCAGACCTAGAAATATAATTAAAGAAGAGAGTTTTCCATGGCTGAGGTCTTCCTGTAGTTAATCCTCAATCTTTCTGAGATACATGTACTACAATATTATTCCTGGCTATATATGAGATCATTAGGATATAAGGTTAAAGCAAGGAGCACCTAATGTTCTGATACATCCGGACGACACAAGTATCTAGTGTTGAAACATTATGTGCTTAACTTTATGAAAGAAGTGTGTTATATTCCATAATATTGTCGATCCTTATATACCGGTACATTAGGATGTTAAATGGATCATCTTTCTACATAGAAAGAGAACAGGGGCCTTATTCTCGAAAACTTAACTAAGATAAAATTCAGATTTTAAGAAATACAGTAATCTGATTAGATAATAAAGCTATATTTAAAATCGATTTTAGTGATTGACCAATCAAACGTCTGAATCACTAAAATCATCTTAAGTAATGTTTTCAAGAATAAAGCCCCAATTCTTTTTACAAGCTTAGATTGTAGTGGTCATGGGTTATTATCTTGGTTGACATATGAAAGTGTGGTAACCTAGAATAAGTGATGGCAAGGTTTGACAAAGGACCTGCTGAGAGAAAATATCCTTATGAATCCAAGATGTTATCCTGGAAATTGGTTGTTTTTCTTTACTGTTGCTTATTAAGTCTTCCATTCTGTTAAATATTAAATAAAGGCAAGTTTGGGGAATTTGTCTAATGCAACCCTACTTTAGCAAGTTGGAAATTCCTGCTTTTGACGACAGAATAAAGAGCAATAACTTACATAAGTTTTATGTGAGACCTTATAAAGCATTTAAGGTTAGTAAATACCTCGCATTGCTGCTGAATTCGTCATATTTTGATATAGTCAAGGGCAATAACTGTGCTCTAATATAATATTTTATATTTGTAAGAACTATGTGAGACAATATATTATATTTGTAAAGATTATTTTTAATGTATTATATTTTATTAGAGAGAGCAATAATAATCAAATATACTTTACTTAAAATCAGACCATATTCTCAAAAACTTAACTTATTTGTCATTTGATTGGTTCACTACTAAAATTCATCCTAAATATCTGGGGCCTTATTCTTGAAAACTTAACTTAGATAAAATCCAGATTTTAAGAAATACAGTCATCTGATTGGATAATAAAGCTATATTCAAAATTAATTTTAGTGATTGTCTAATCAGATGACAGGAACACCAAAATCATTTCGAGAATAAGGCCCCAGGTTACTGTATTTCTTAAAATCTGTATTTTATCTTAGTTCTGTTTTCGGGAATAAGGTTCTAGATGAAATTTATTACGGTCAATGTAAAGAGGTTTTCTAAACATTTTATATGTATTGAAATATACAGAACATGTGCACTTGCAATTTTTCAGATATGACATAAGTATTGCAAATATTTCTCATGCGATAATAGAAAGTGTCCCAAATAAAAACTATTGAGAGAAACTTGAAACAAATAAGTTATTAACATGTCCACTAAAATGGTTGTTAAGATAAAAAGCAATTGTAAAAGGGTTAAAGTGCCTCTTTCAGTTTGTGCAGTGGCATAGCCAGGTTTTCGAGACTTGGGGTGCAATGGAAAAGATAACCGACAGAAAATATTGATGATGCGAGCAAAACGAATAACGTGTGGGCCCAGGGGTCTGCCTGAGTTAGATCAGGGTCCAGGGGGTGAAGCCCCCAGAAGCTCTGGGGTTTTAGCTATTTGACACACTGCAGGAAGGCTAATTGAAGCTATATTTTTAGATTTTTTTCATGTTTTTGCCTGCGACCGGTCTGCTCAACTTTACCGACAGCCCTTTTTCAACCGACGGATATTGGCCCCCCGACCCCCTCTAGCTACGCCACTGAGTTTGTGCCCTTCTACTTACTAATTACTAAGATGTTTATGTCTGTGTTACTGCTGTTGGCTGACTAATGTTTCAGAGGAAGAATTTATATCTTAAAAAATAAAGTCACCCATTTGATGAACAATTATTTTTGTATAAAAACTAAAACGTTGAAATAATTATTTATATATTTATGGATGTAAATAAAAGTTTTGTATATTTCCTACATTATATATAACAATAAACTATTGTATACAATGTTTGTATTTTTCATTTTAAGAACCTCTTTATAATCCCTTTGAGAAACAGAAGTTGTTCGGATGTGGATTGAGCCCTTTCCTTTGACAATAATCTAGGAATTAACCAAGGACTTGATGAGAAAAGAGCCCTAATTTGAATTAGTTGTCATTTTTTGCCATTATAACCAAATAAGCCACAAATGAATTGAAATTAAAAGCAATTTTATGTCAAACTTTTCTGCACCGGTTTGGGCTTTAAAGGATGGTCAAACTCCATGAGGGCAAATTTGACAGCTTACAACTCACTGAACCACTCAACAGCAGGTTTTATCGGACTAATTTTATTGTCACATCCAAAGGACTAAACGAAAAGACACTGTTCCATGTTTAAAGAACAAAACTCAACCATTGAAGGTATGATGGCCATGGCCCAGTACATTTGTATATTGATTTCATTTACAAAATGTTGCAGTGGAGAAGCTATGCAGATTCAAGTGGATTTGTACCAAAGTCAATCGCTCTCCCCAATATATTACATGCACTTCTTTGTTCTCTACTAATTTGAGATTTATTAAAATAATTCTACAGATTAAAATCAGAGTAATTTTGACAGATAAATCAGGGGAAAGTATGGGGGAGCCTCAAGGTGACCTTCATTTGGGAGACTAAAGGGAGATAACAAACATTATGCTACTGTCTTCCCTGAAAATTTACCAATATCATTGTGAGTAGTTTCCCCTTAATGCCGGCGGAAGTAGAATTGTGTAGAGTTGAGAAGAATCTTGTTTTAGGTTTGTATGTTTTATTTATGTCTTATATTCTGATGAAATTGTGTCTATACTTTCCAGTGGGTCATGTCACAGGCCCTGTCCAATCCAAACAAAACACGACACGCTTTCGAAAGTAAACTCGTCAAATTTCTCGCTCGACACACTTGAAAGCTCAGGGCCTATCCTATCCTATGAATCTGAATGAATGCGGGGGACACCTGCTAACTTATTCGATGATAGTTCATTATGAATACAAATTTAGAGGTAACTCAGCAATCATAATCGAGACAGTGTGAAATCGATTTCCTTGTAGTAAAAATGACAATTCTGTAGTACTGAGTCATTAGTAGGCCTACTAACTAGTAGTCCCCAACAGTAAAAAAAGTGAACATACGGACACACAGTATTGTAAAATATTTAAAAAATTTAATAGTCCTAATAAGTGTTTATTTCCAGGTTTAATTATTGTATAGACAGTAGAGTAGATCATGGCAAATCCAGCACTAGCTTTACTTTCAGTTTCGGCTGTAGCTCTGGCAGTATTTCTTAATTTCTCCATTCACAAAATAGAGGAGGGTAAGTGAAATTATGTTTAAAACAGACACAGTCTATATCTTACTCAATAAATCTACTCACTTAAAACCTTTTATATCAGACCAAGTATTATTGTATTTTGTCGTATGGTATGCGCAAAAGGAACATATTAGAAATTTACAAGGTTTTCAGGAAGTCGTGCTTACAAACAGAGCGAAGAACAGGGGCCTTATTCTCGAAAACTTAACTTACAATGATTTTAGTGTTCAAGTCATCTGATTGGTCAATCACTAAAATCAATTTTAAATTTGACTTTTTTATCCAATCAGATTACTGTATTTCTTAAAATCTGGATTTTATCTAAGTTAAGTTTTCTAGAATAAGGCCCCAGGTTTAACAAGTTTAAATAAGGCACTATTTTATGGAATACAATTACTATCTTTATATCAATACCTGAAACATTGATTAGCCTACTGTACCTCAAACTGTTCACCTAGTAGAAAGTCTAATTGATATAGAAGAGCAAAGACTTGCTTTATGAAATTTTATATCCATCTGTATGAGATTCATAGCACTGTTTTTGCATTGATGGTGATTCCAACATCCTATAATAATTATAAACTCTTTATTTAACATTTGTCAGAATTAGGCCCAATACCACGAGTGATACGGTCCTGTCTCACACTCAGCCCATGGGGACAAACATAGACTCTTTATTTTACATGTGTCAGAATTAGGCCCAATACCACGAGTGATACGGTCCTTTCTCACACTCAGCCCATGGGGACAAACATAGACTCTTTATTTTACATGGGTCAGAATTAATCCCAATACCACTAGTGATACGGTCTTGTCTCACACTCAGCCCATGGGGATAAACATAGATACAATAAGGCCCTAATCTCCACTATTTCTATGTCAACTATTCCTATGCCTAGCTTTTTAAAGACATTATTTTTTTTTCAGGACATGTTGGAGTATATTACAGAGTAAGTCAATTTTATAGTAGTACAGTATCTTATGAATATCACATGGTTTAAAATAGGCTTATACTATTAGCACATAGCTCAGAATTAAAGTGAAGCCTTCACCATCCAGTTGAACCAATTGTGCCTTAGTGTTTTAAGTTATAAACAGGATTGTTTAACGAGCTTATCAGAAATAGTGCTCACTGCTCATTGGCAAAAATTTAGCCCTTTAACATGACAGTAGGTGTATGTTCATAGTTTTTGAAATGACTAATTTTTTTATTAATTGATTTTAGGGAGGTGCGTTATTATCGTCTACCAGTGAACCAGGCTATCATTTTATGCTTCCATTTTTAACAACATTCAGATCTGTACAGGTGAGGATTGTTTCTTGAAATATTTTGTTTGACATAAAGACACCCAACAAGTTTAGAGTTTGATATATCTTTTCAAACAACCATTCTCAATATTCTTTCCTGAGCTATAAAATGCCATAATTGCAAGAAAGAATACTTTAATGGTAAAAGGAATATTGTTTTCTTTAAAGTCCCATTCTTTGATTGTGGGGCATTTGCACTATGTCTATTAAATGTAATTTTGATTCCAGACAACCCTACAAACAGATGAAGTTAAAAATGTACCCTGTGGAACTAGGTTAGTTATACCATAAATAAAATACAAGCATGAACAATCCCAAAAAAATCTCTAAATCCATGTAAACAAATTGGCAATATATTGATAGCAGCTAATGAACCTTTTATTTGAGGAAGTATATCAATAAATTCATTACGTAAAGTGGTATCAGATGTTTAGAAGAGTAAGCATACCCTGCTTGTGTATTTCAATCTGATGAAAAGCTATTGTGTAGTATACATGTTGTACATGACATACCAGCATTGAAAGGGAAAAACCACAATCCATCTTGCTACTGACTGGGCTATTGTCATTGCACCAAATAAAATATTAGGAATAGTATTGAATGCCTCTTGTAATAAGTGTAAAATGAAATATCTTTGATTGTATTTTTCAGTGGTGGTGTTATTATTTATTTTGAAAGAATTGAAGTTGTTAATAAATTAGACAGAGCTATAGGTAAGATTATCTTGAAAATGTTTATTTGTCAATGCAAATTATTTTATAAATTAGTTGTTGCACTTTGGATATTTTGGGAATGCTGACTTGATTAAACTAGAGCCTTGTTGCTCACATGGTTCTATTTCAGTTGTTCCCAACCTTTTTCATACCCTGGCCCAAATTTCACAAAACTTCCAGAGCCGTGCCCCCTGTTTATTTCGAAATATCGTCCTAAGGGTGGTTTTGTGCTGCGTCATCATCGGGAGGCCAAATGCATTTGACCACAAGCAACTATAGACCATACACTGCAAAATATAGTTAAATAAAATTTGGGCTAGTGAAAAAATTATACTTATCTTCGTGCCCCATGGTCCCCTGACAAATACCCTATGGCCCCCAGGTTGGGAAACACTGTTCTATTTGCTACAGGCTGTGCAAAGATGATAAATACATTCCTTAATAGACACTGCGTGTGCAGTTATTTATTATTATAATTTATAGAATTTCTTTAGCACGCAGAGAATTAATAAAATGTAATATATTCCACTTTTTTTCATTAACTGAAAAATTTTTTAGTTTGTAAAGTTCCATTCTTTTTCTACCTCTGTTATTTTTATTACAGTATATGAAACAGTCAGGAACTATACAGCAGACTACGATAAAACTTTAATTTATAATAAAATTCACCATGAATTGAATCAGTTCTGTTCAGTTCATAATTTACAGGAAGTTTATATTGACCTTTTCGGTAAGTTTTGTTATTCCTTAATTGCCGTCTCTAGATCTGTATAAGCAGAACAATTCTGTCAAAAAATCTTGTCCAAATGTTGACAAAATTGAGAGTAATAGTTGTATAGTGGTGAAATCTACAAACGAAAAATATCATCAGGTGTAGACATGAGTACAACTTGGTAGAGTGTGTAAGTCAGTAGCATTTATCTTATTATCGTGAGTTGTTTTGTATTATGGGCAATCCTTAATTGCTACCCAGAAATAAAGAAAACACTTTTATTCCTATAGATAAATGCCCATATTTGGTAACTGTTGATCCAGTTGTACATTAATAGTTCTATCTGACTTGATCAACTGAAATTTTACGATGGTGCATCTGACCTTGAACTCTGACATTGTTTTATTTTTAGATCAAATAGATGAGAATTTAAAGAAAGCGTTACAGCTAGATTTAAACGTAATGGCTCCGGGTTTAATGGTACAGGCTGTTAGAGTTACCAAACCTAAAATACCAGAATCCATCAGGAAAAATTACGAAGCTATGTAAGTAGAGAACATGGCCCTGTTTCTCTATTATTATTCTTAACTGTATGAATGGGAATAATGCTCATTCAAATAACAAGTAGATCAAGAACCAAAAATGCACTTTCCTTCTTAGACTGGACAAGATTTAGCATCCATCTAACTCAATGAAGCAAGTATTCTTTTGAGAACAACCTACTCGAGATTTTGGTGCTAAAGAAACATGCCTAATTTGTTTGTTTGTATTTTAGGGAAGGAGAAAAGACTAAGTTATTAATAGCCATACAGAAACAAAAATTAGTTGAAAAAGAGGCAGAAACAGAACGAAAAAAAGCTGTCATTGGTGAGAGTCGAGTCTTAATACTATTATTATGCCTTCTTTAACGGGATATGTTCACTATTCATAGGATCAATAAAATTATTGTCTTAGAACTTGGAATAATTTTTTAATCTAATCCGTAAAAATGTTCCAAACTCGAGCCTTCGAAACCCTGTGTATCCATAATTGTCAGCGTTTGAAAGTAAAAAATAAGACTTGTCGTTTAGTGTGATAATTGTTAAAGTACAGGTATAATTGAAGTTCTAATAATTACATAAATTCAAGGCCCAAATTGGGTCTTCTGGTTGATGTTCAATTTGAGTAACAAAACTTAAATCTTTTGTCCTATAGAGGCTGAGAAAGTAGCGTTGGTGGCGAAGATTCAGTGGGAACAAAAAGTCATGGAGAAAGAATCGGAGAAAAGGATGTCTGAAATTGAAGGTAAATTATTTTAAAGGGATTGTAATTTGGTTTCCTTAACTTTGTATGTGTATCAGGGACACTGATAGCATCAATTTGAGCCATTTCAATTTCTATTCCAACATCTGATGGTTCTTGCAATTACACTTAAACTTTACAATCCCTTTAAATTATTATAAGAGAAGAGGGATGACATTAGCTGTAACAAAGTCTGTTCAGAATTTATTTTTATTAGTGAATAAGATATTGTTTATATGAAAATAGAAATTAGAATTAGAGCCAGTTGCACTCAATAATGTCTATGAAGTGTCAAGAATGCTATTATTGTATTTTGGGGAATGTGGACAGGTCTTAAGATTACCTTAATTTGGGCACACCCTGTATTGGCTGAATGGAGCGCCAAACATATAGAAAAGAACACCTGAAAAGGCTACAAAAATGTTTTCACCAATTTAGGCCACTCTGAGAGTTATATATATTTTCATTTTTATGGAGGATTAAAGGTGCCATTATCAAGGGTGTTGCCATTATTTCTGGCTCTGCCGTGTCTATATAGCATGTAGGAATATTTCAGTTTTGTTAATTTGGGCACAATTATTTGGGGGCTGCTAATTTGGGCACAACGTTTTCCATTGTAACTTGCATGTAATCTAAAGCCCTGGTGGAATTTAAAACATTTTTTTGTTTGTTTATAGATTCAGCAAATACAGCGAGAGCAAGAGCTAAGGCTGATGCTGAATTTTATAGATCACAAAAAGAAATAGAATCAAATAAGGTAAGTTTCATGACAGATTTTACATTGCAAGGAAAAAATAACTAAGGTTCCTATCTAACAGTCAGTTTTTGGCGGCCAAACCTCTTGGCATTGATCTTTCTGAGATTATCCATACCAATTTACAGCTTGGTCAACTGGAATAATGAATAAAGATGAACTTTTACACCAATTGAGATTAGAACCCACGAACACAATCTTTTGAACTCATTTCAAACCAGTACATTTTATTTAACTTTTTATTTTTTAGCTGAAACTTACAAAAGAATTTTTAGAATTTACAAAGTATGAATCCATAGCAAAAAATACAAAAATATATTTCGGTAATTCAATACCAGGGATATTTTCTGATAAAATGGAACCTCAGGAAATCGCAAGAGCTGTGGCAGACAGGAAATAAATCATCATTCATATTTCTTACGGTAAGATATAAAGCTTATTGACAGGTGGGGAACCGCAGTGGCTCAGTGAGTTAGACACTTGCTCACTAACCTGAAGGTCCAGGGTTCAATCTCGGCAAGGATCGAGATGATACCTTCGGATTTTTCAACCCGGTTTCCCCCTGTGGGGCTGACATGGAAAAGCGTATAGTTGATCGCATGGGACAATAAACCGAGGCCCTGTGTGCTATTGGCTGTGCACATTAAAGATCCCTCGACAGTTGGAAATCGAAAATAAGAGCAGGCTAATGTCGCTGTCCTGGCTAAATTTCCCTCATTGCACACTGCATGGCGTTTGCCCGTCCTCAATTAGCCCATATAGGTGCAGAAAATTAGGACGTAAAATTCCATTCATTTCATTTCATAATTTGTATCAGATTTGATTAACGGAATTGTCTTTGTATGATTTTAGGTTTTTTTATTTCAGCATTCTTCTGATACCATCCAAGGCAGCTCAATTCTTTATACAAAGCTAAAAATAGAATAGAGTTTTCATACCATTTTTTAAACTTTATGCTTACGTGATGTTACACCAGTGATTGGATTTGTTCTTATGAGTATTTGCTTCAACAACTTATAGCAGGCCTTCTCAATTATCGACCCCAAGCCAAATCGGGCCCTCCACACCCTTCAGAATGGCCTTGGCCCCTCTAGAGTGATCCCTTCTGCTAAAACACTATGCTCGCTATGCTAACTAAGCTCTATTTGGCCCTTATATTTTTTTCATTAAATGCATTTGGCCCTTTACAAAAATTAATTGAGAAGGCCTGGCTTATAGAATTTAGTTTCCATTTTATATCAAAATTACAATTAGAGTTTCACACTGTGTGGCCTTCAGACTACTGAAACAGAAATAGATCAGTTGTCTGAAGAAAACAAAGCATGAACTCTGAGTAACAACATCTTTCAGGCTACGTTTTAAAGGGATTGTAAAAAGGTTTTCTAAACTTTTTATGTGTATCGGGGACACTGATAGCATCAATTTGCGCCATTCCAATTTCTATTCTGACGTCTGTGGTTCTTGCCTGTCAGTTTTAGTGGAATTGCAAGAACCACGGATGTCGGAATGGAAATTGATGCTATCAGTATCCCCGATACACATACAAAGTTTAGAAATACACTTTACAATCCCTTTAATAATAAAAATACCTTTCATGTATTGAGAACTATTATTAGTGAGTATTTTGTTAATGTGTTAACTTACAATGCTTGTGTTAATTTTTCTGTGCTCGACTATATTGTTGGGGATTTGGCTGTTATTTTTGTCTATTATTTTGTTATGGTATATGTCTGTTTTCTCCTTGTGATTTGAACAATGGTTTTGATGGGTATATATTTGTGTTTGTTGATCCACGTTTTTTTATATTTTTGTTGTTTGTTTATTATTTTTTGTAATTATGTGAAATCTTACTTGTATGGAATTCAACCATTTTTTTTATGATACCTAATGCTGCGAATATACAAAGTTACAGTGTTTGATCTGGGATTTTTCAAAACAGTAGAAAATGGAAACGAAACATGCCTGCATCTTGTCTAAACCCGTACTCTGTGGTTTTTTTTTTTCGTTAACAATAATCTAAGTTTGGACAGTGTATCTCTTACTTGCGGCTTTAACCAATGTTACTGTTAATATTTTAGTTTTAATAATTTTGAAATTATTAGAAACACATTGTTATGGATAATGTCTAAATCTGTAAAATTTGTGATGCATAATGTAAAATAACACATAAGGATTAGAAAAAAATATAACTCTATATTTTGTATTATCATAAAGCTATAATCATTATAAATTGAATTATGCTATTTTGTATCTTACGGATGATAAATAGTACTATATTTTGCATTATTACGGAATTATAATCATTATTATAAATCAATTATTGCTATTTTGTATCTTGATAAAGATGAGAGTATCATCGTCGAAGTGTTGCAATTTATTTATTAAAGTAATTATTAGCCATATTATTGTATCAAAACTTAAGGATTGTAAAGAGGTTTTCTTAATATTGTATGTGTATTAGGTACACTGATAGCATCAATTTGTACCATTCCAATTAACAATCAGATGTCTGTGGTTCCAGCAACTCCAATTTAATTAAGTTTTTGATGCACATACAAGAATTATGAAAACCTCTTTACAATTCCTTTTAAAGTATAATCAACTATATCCTATATGTTATTTGTTATTGTCTGTATTTGTTAATTAAACAATATTTCTTTAAATATATGTTTCTAGGTAACAGTCAGTATTTTTGGGGAACAAGAAACTGTACAAATCGCACAATCCCTTCATATATACCTCAAACTAAAGATTTTGTTTTGTATTTTCTGTAACCAGACTCGCTAAAATACGAGTCATATATTTGACTTTTAAACACTAATAATTATGAATACACAGAGATTTGAAGGCTCAATTTGGATGATAACTCTGAACACTATTACTGATTTCCTTAGCTAAACAATTAAAGGGGAATGTTCAAAACTTTTGGATGGATTTTGGACCTTGAATTTATGTAAATAGCCTGCAGATTTACTGGAACTGACCAAAAATTGCACAATCTCTTCAATTATACCTGTACCTTAACAATTATCTTTCATATTCTGTATTTGTGTTTTTTATATAAGTCATAGTCTTACTAAACGACAAGTTGTATTTTTAAACGCTGATATTTATGAATACACAGTGATTTGAAGGCTTTCAGGGGATAGTTTGGAACATTACAGATTAGCTTAGCTAAAAAATTCCAGGTTCTGAGACTAAACGTTTTTTTAGTGAACATATCCCTTTAAAATTTCTGAAAATTACTGACAACTTGTGTTTATATATCACTCATCCCCTGGATGCCCCTCCTCTTTTGTAATTTTCTGGTAATATTTTGTGACTATTATTCATTGTAAATTATAACTTATCATTGTCATTCTTATACTGATTATTAAAAACCATGTATATAATGTCATCATCTTTTTGAAAACCCTTTCCTTTTTCTGATTCGACGATCATAGACTTCTTTTTTTTTAGTTCCCCATCAATCTCAAGTGCCCCACTTTTGAATGTATACAGTGGCCCTGAAAATCATGTCAATTTTTACTTGAACATATACACCGCACCCCACCCTTTCGCACTGCATTTTTTTCCAGTTCTATCTGCATAACTTCCAGTTGCTTTTGCACTTGCAATTAAAGGTATTCAGTTTCAATGTATTCAATGATATAGTTGTGCAGTGTGAAAGGGTATATTAGACATAGTGACAACTGACAAGAACACTTCCCCTGACATTTTGCATTTCTTGTTCTGGGCTAATGTTGTTGTGGGAAACTCCCTTCATCGCACACTGTATGGCGTTGGAAATGAAGGAATGAAAATCTACTGCATATTAATTATAACAGTAGGCTACACAGGTGGGATCTAAGGGGCAATCACTTAACTTTTAAAAGCATATAGGCCTGTAGGTTTCTCATTTGGCACTCTTGGTATTTGGTTTATTTGTGGTTAAAGGGAGACAATGTTAAAAAAAAAAAAGTTGCTTCCCCTGAGAAATACGAAAACAAGACTTGAAATATGCAGCTGGTTCTGTATAATTGTAGGCCATTGCGCCTGCGTCATGAAAGAAAAACTCTATTCTAGAAAGAAAATGGCGGTGAACAAGAAGCTAAATATTTTGATTTGCTGAAAATTCATCGGTAAGTGTACAGAATATGTTGCGATCTCTTCGTGTGTAGGCGTGTCGGAGAGATCTGATATTGGGGGATCTTTTAGATGCAAATCTACGCCTCGATCGTGTCAAAATAGGACCGAGAAATGTCAAAATCTAATCGTAAACAAGAGAACCTGTAGAGAGCTCCAGCTTAGACGAAGCCAAGGTTCAAGTTGTTGTCGACAGTTTGTTTGTTTGATAGTTTTGTCGATGTCGACATTTCGACGATTGTGATGGAGCCACCATTTCTGCATCATCTGCTTTTCATTTATTTCAATATGTTGAGATGCAGAAAGAAAATGTAAAGATATTTGATTGTTTTTCATTTGATCATCATATTGAATTGAGTCAGCAGAGTGAGTTGTTGATTTTTGGATAAAGAAGGAAATATTATGAATTAGGGTTTTTGGCCTGTTACTCTCATAAAATCTCTGGTCTACTTTTGAGATATCAGACTTATCAGGTTTCTGTAATAGTTGTTATCAGGTAGGCATAATGCTAAGCTTGTTCCGGTTCCAAGCATTTAAGTAAGTCCAAGTCTGATATTCGACTTGAGATTTTCTTACTTATTCTTGCATAGACTCAAGTTTGACTTAGGGTTTTAAGCACAAAATTGATCTTTAGCACAAGGCTAGGAACAGGGCCCTTGTTTTGACAGTTTTATTGACCAGTGCTGCTTTTGAGATGAAGATAGACAAATTTTTATAGATAAAAATTTACCGGTATGATCATGGCATATGTCAGATTATTCAGAACCGTTAAGTCATTTTGGCAAAAATATTTAAAGAGTAGGCTAATTTAAACTGTTCATAACAATGTCAAATTAATTCAATAAGGTGAATAAAGGATTGACAGAAATATTTTCTCATTGCAGATATTTGTATTAAACCTGTCAGTTCACCAACTGATATTACAGATAGAAGATATAATCATCAACTCCCTGTGTAAGGGATGTAAACATGTTTGTTGTTTTATAGTCATTGGTGGAATTTATTTATTATATTCCTGAATCTATTAATAGTAAGTATGTAGGTCCGGTGGGTTATAGTCAACAGGGCCATTATCTAAAATGTACACTCATTTGGTCAAAATGGTCTCTAATAAATGGTCAACATGGCCCTCAGAAAAGGTCAACATGGCCCTTCTAAAAAGTCAAAATGGTCTCCAAATAATATTTTTATTTATCACATAACATTAATAAAGCGTTAAGCACTACATTGTTTCAATCTTCTTCGACTAGAAAATTGAGTTTAATTTTCAATAAGATTACTATATTAAGACTTACAATCTAAAGTCAGATTTTTTAGGATTAGAACCCCTAATATTTTGACATTCTGTAAAAATATTATTTTGAATGTGTTTCAGATATCAAGATGAGTAGTGGTAGTACAATGAGAAGACCAAATCGTACCTACGGACGAGGTAAAGAGAGTCCAGCTAGTCGTGCCTTCGATGATTTAATCAGTAACAAACCAGCACCTATAAAAGCTGCCTCTACCAGTACGAAATGGGGTAAAACTAATTTTATCGCCGTGAGGGAGAGTCCGCGTAAGAAATCGTCACCCAGCTCAGCCTCCTCATCAAAATCATCTAGTCCACGTAAATCTGTCACCCCGAAAATAGAAACTGAGTCTGATGATATTTTTAGTTTTGATGAAGACTCTCCACGGAAGGGGAAATCTGCAATAAAACGAGCTGCTGCTGCTTCAAAATTACCAGCAACAAGAATCGCTGTCAAGACAGAAGAATCAACTAGTCCAGAAGAACTATTTGAAGAAAAACCTGAGGTCGCTGAATACTCGGGAGACGACCTTGAAGAAGAGCCAATGGTCACCTTCACACCTCAACGCATCACTAAGACATATTCTCGACAGACTGCCGTCATTAATCGCAACTCGTATACACGTACACCGAGTATCATTAAATCAACAACAGAAACTTTTCACTTGGATTCGTCCTCTTCACCTATTACTGCTTCTTATACAACGTCTCAAGTTTCCACGGAACCTGAGGAAGAACCAGAAGCAGGGGAGTCGGAACACGATGCTTTTGGGTTCAGTCAACTCGACAGCACCCCGCCCACATTGAGTGGACCATTTGAAACAGACGACGCAGCAAAGGTGGAAGTCAAAACATACTCACGTAAAGTAGACAACACCATGCCCGGTTGGAGTAATTACGAATACCCTAAAAGAGTTCGAAATTCCAAATATAACAATCCTAAATTGTTGGAGAATTTTAAGAAAATGTGGGACGAAGGCCAGAAGAATAAGAGATCTGATGTTGGGAGTTTCGCTCACAGTAACGTGGTTTCTAAAAGTCAGTTTAAAAGTGGAGACAAAACAACAATGGTGGTGGTTTGTAAACCGAAAGTAGTGAACAAAACGGAGGGCGACGTTCAGACTAAATACTTCGGTCAACCAGGTCGCGAATTTCCGAGAGGGTACAAACCAAATGTGGTCGTAGATCCAACGTTATCGAGTAATTCCAGTCAAAAATCCAGTGCCGACTCAGACGATGAATTTCCTGAAAGTCCATCCATAGGTTCATCTCAAAATAATTCCCAGGAATCCAAGACGTCCTCGGATGTCCAGGAAAATATTCTGGAACCAAAGTTAGATATCAATTTAAGTACCAATTCCAAACCTATTCCAGTTTCGTCTCTGAAGCCAGTTATCCCTGGTAATCGTATTTTCCGATCTAGGGCAGCTAAAAATGGCGCCAGTGAGCCTCCTCCGGAACCAGTTGTGGACTCTCAAGAAGAAGAAGAATCATCCATGGAAATCTCGTCCCAGGATCTTGAAAATGTTGTCGTGAAGCCAATACGAAGTGGCTACAGAATTTTCAAATCACGAGCGCCGAAAGATGAAGTGAAAGTGGAGACTCCTGAAGAGTTATTCGAAGAAGATATAGAAATGAAGACAGAAGAAAACGTAGCAGAAGAGCCCCCAGTTCTGACACGGGAAGATACCCTGGAACTTAAAGACAATGATAGCATGAGTGTAGATTCCAGGAACAATTCTCAGAAATCTAATCCTGAGGAATCGGATGCAGATTCTCGAGACAACGCCTCAGATGTTATCTCCCTCGATAATGTTGACTCGCCTTCGAATGGTGATAATCAACCCAAAGCCAGAAAAATATTTAAAACCAGGAATTCTAAGAAGACTTCAGTACAGATTCAAAAAGTAAGTACATGAGAAAACTCTTAAATTGTTTGGTTCTTAATTTGGGTTTCTGTATTGTCAGCTTTAGACTCAGTTTGCATTTCTACTTGACCATAACATTAAATATAACTTTAAGAATTAAGAAGTTTTCGGACTCCTGAGTAACATGTTAGCTTATTTGCTCATTTATGCCACTTTTGAAGCAGCAGTAGTTCAGTGAGCTAGACGTTCATTCAGTAAGCTGAAGATCCAGGGTTCAATCAAGACAAGATTCAATATGAGACCTTAGGCCCAAGTGTTCCCTGTCGGTCGGAGGGGCTGACATGGAAAAAGTATCTAGTCTTTTGGATGGACAATAAGTTAGGCCATGTGTTCTACAGGACAGTAGGACAACAGACACCAGCCACTACTATATAGGTCAATATCATGGGATACAATCAGATCTATTTATGCCTGACTAAACTTAAATTGAAATGCTTGTGGTTGTTTAATTCTTCGATGTTTTTTTTGTTTCAGTCACCATCTAAAGCTATTTATAACGCCCGATCTTGGCACAGTGATGAACTTTCACCAGAAGTCCTACAGGTAAGATTGATTTACATCTTTTACACTAAGATAATGTCAGGGATAGTCTGAAAAAATTAAATTGACATCTACATGTACGGTACTGCCTTGTTTTATTCATCTATGTTATAAAGTCAGTCAAATAAAATTCAGACCCAACTTTAATTTTGTGGCTTTGCTTTCCACCAAATTGATCTTTTCAGTAACCTTAATTTTTAGTTTCAATGGACTTGATAAACTAGTCTAAAGAACCTTTGGAATGACCTTTTGTTCATGTCACAACAGTATAGGGTAAAGCCAAAGGTCAACTTGACGGAAAGCTAAAAAGGTCATTGTTAGTCCCTACTGCAGGGCACATACACACTGGAGTTTAAAAAGCCAAAAATGACAGTTCGATCTAATTTTAATTATACTGTAAATTGCCTCAGCAGTGGTAGAAAGTCATTGAAATTTTTAAGAATTCAGTGCTTTAGATTACATGATAGTCACAATGGTCAACGTCGTGCCCAAATTAACAAAACTTAGTTGTCCCTCCATGCTATCTAAACACTGCAGAGTCAAAAATGCCAACTACTTTGAAGGCCTGTTTGATCATAACAGTAGTTCACCCATATAAATGAAATTATATAGTGCACAGAGGGTTCAAAATTGGTGAAAAAGTTTCTGTAGCCTTCTTAGCAATCTAATTAAAATTATATTACATTTCGTTTCGGTTATTTTTTGATTGTCGACTCCATGTAATCTAAAGACTTGTATAAGCAGGTCATCTTCAAGTGACGAAAAAATTTCAGCCAATCAAAAACTACCTTCAAGATCGCGGGTCTATGCATTGATATGCATTGTGGGAAAATTATGACGCAATACAAAATATTCAAATATAAACGGTGTTCTGATTGGCAGAGGGGTGGCATGTGCTATAAATAGCTTTTTCGTATCCAGAAGATGACCTCCTTATACAAGTCTTTAGATTACATGGAGTTGACAATCAAAAAATAACCGAAACGAAATGTAATCTAATTTTAATTAGATTGCCTTCTTAGGAGACCTTCCCTATATTTTTGGCGCTCTGTTCAATCAATTTGTGAGCCCAAATTAAGGTCCTGAGAATCATGATTTGAAATTTTCTGAATAGCAACTGAAATGAAAAGAGTTTTTCGTTTTTCTGTACAATCCAATCTACACTGGTGATATATTATGTAACTTAATGTAACAGCCTGGTAGTTAAAATAATTTATGTATGAAAAACAGATTAATGATGTCTGAAATATGATTTCAATTGATTTTAGAATTTTAATGTGTTTAAATTTATGCTGAATATTTTACTGTCTTTCATAGACATACCAAAATTTCTGAGTTTTATAATTAAGGCTAATAAATAAAAATGAATTCTTGTTGTTTCTAAAAAACATTATAACTAAATGAATTTCATCAAGCATGCTATAATATTTATGTTATTTTGAAACCAAAAATTACAAAATTTACTAACACTCATAAATAACTGAACACTGCAAAAATGATTTCATCACAACCCCTGTTTATATGAACCTGTCATGCATTGAAAAAACTTTGAAGTTGCCGGACAATGACCAATGCTTTCTCATGATTGAATATACATCCTTATTTAAATAAGCTGATTTCAGATTTCCAGATGGTTAACTGATTTTGTTTTAAAGCTTACGTAATCAGAATTTAAAAAAAAATGAAAGAAAGTTTTCTAAATATTTATCACTAAACTGTTGTTATAAAACAAAATGTTAAGAATAAAGTTGTACATTTCCATTGTTTTCTATTACAGACTCGTGTAATACCGAAGACTGGTAAAAGAAAAGCTAAAGATGAGAATGTTGTGAATGACGTACCCTCGTTGAAAATGAAACGTAACGTACACTGGCCGGCTAGAGAAGGGGAGGAGGCCTATACATCACTGAAAGTAAACAAAGAACATAAAGAGGTAAGTGGCAGAATTAATGAAATGATTATGGTATTTTGATTAAAAAAAGTGATGCAGGTGGAATATTGTGTCTTAACCTTCAGTTTGCCACCCCCCATATACCCCTCCCCAAACCTAAAAAAAAAGAACACTCAATATGCTACAAAATTTTGACAATGTTATTTTAATTCAAGTTATGAAAATTAGGCTTTATAACACTTATTGTTATCAAAAACTTTCTAAAATGAATAACTTTCTACTCTTGGATTGGGTGTTTAGCTTGTTTTCTTTCTGTCAGTGATGCATTTTGGAGAGGCTGACATGGAAATGTGTCTAGTCATTTTGATGAGAAAAAAAATAGGACCCTTGTGCTTCTTAAAGATCCTTTGACAGATATGGAATTTCAAAAAAAAGAAAGAAAATATGGTTGTCTTAGCATAAAAGATGCAGAAAAGTACTTTTTAAAACTCCATTTTCATTTAATTTCTGTTTGTTTATTTCAGTTATTTACGGTGGTTAGAAATGTAAAAGAATCGTTTGAGATGCAGGAATCGGGAGAAACCCAGGAGTTTGCCGATGATGTGGAATATTTATTAGATAGTTTAAAAAATACAGAACCTAATTCTATAAGATGTATCAGGTGGGTTGATTATTGATATAGATACAGGGTTTGAGTTTCAGGGTAGGAGGCATCTAGCTATTTGTAGGTAATATTAGTATACATGAATTACCAGTCCAGAAGCAAAGATGTTACGACCTTCATGTAGAGTTTTTTGAGGATGTTCAGCTGCAATTTCAGTTCCAAAGGGAAAAGTATTAGCATAATAGGATAGAAAATATAGCAAATGGGTGATTTAGAAACCGTTGAAGTGAAAACTCTGCGCATGATTTTAAAAATGGGAAAAAATTTGCTTACCTGTTGATATGCATTTATTTATTATTATTATATTATTTATCCAGTAACATGAAAATTTAAAATTTAATAACTCGCTCAATGGTTAATAATGAATTTTTTTTGTCTATTTTTCAGTTGTATTCAGCTAGCTCAGAAATGTAAACTACCAGCCTTCAGGATGCATCTAAGAGCTCACGGTACCGTCACTAGAATATTTACCATGTTACATGATGCCTGTACAGATCCTGTAAGTTTTACCTATTTTAACCTCTACTTCAAAACGTCTTAATCTATGCTCAGTCAACACGTACTGATAGCTCTTATGTCTTAAATTTGAATTTGATACATTACTATAAACATTTACAAGTTCATGTTGAAATGAGAGATCGTCTCTTTCATTCTTAGCTTCATAAATTCCAGTTTTAGGGTGACTTAAGCTGAGGACAGACTGTATTTGCTAGTGATAAACCAAAATATTTGGCCGATGCAGTAGAAACATGCCGAGTGTATGCAATAATAACGGTAAATTGACTTCGGATGAAGATCGGCTGAATGTCATCTGCACACAATACGCGAAGTTTGCTGATAATCGACTCGCCCGAACCATTGACTGAAAATTCACTCAGTCTTGTCTGCAGCTTTAGTGCCTCCTTGAAGCACAATTCAGAGTCAGAACCCATGCATGTAATTTGAAATTAAAGTTATGTATTTGATATATTTTTCAGAGTATGTCCCTATGTACAGCCACTATTATGTTTATGTTGAGTCAGGATCGTCTAAACATGGATCTGGACACAGAAAGTTTAAATCTCATGCTACGATTACTGGAAGTGGACAGCGACAAGGAACGGGAAAAACAATACGATCAATCAACGAAAAAAGAATTAGAAAAAAATAAATTTAAAGTCAAACAATTATGTGAACAGTTAAGAAAAGCTGGTTTTGCAAAAACATTAGATTTAGATTGTTTAACAGTGAGTAGAATTTGATATTTGTCGCATGAAAGTTTTAAAAAATTAGCACACTTTTTCAAACAAATGCTAAAATGTTTGGATATCAAGCTTACAACAAGTTTGATTGAGTTTTTATACGCCCTCATCTCTCTATGAGGACGTATATTGTAGTCCGTCCGTCCGTCGGTCCGTCAACATTTGCTCGTAAACGCTCTAAAAACTAGAGTTTTTGACGGAAGCAAATGAAATTTGATATGTGTATACATATTCGTAAAACGAAGATCAAGTTCGAATTTGAGCTATTTTCGATCGTTAGAAGCAGAGTAATTGCCCTTGCCCCAAATCCGTCGGTCCGTCCATCAACATTTGCTTGTAAACGCTCTAAAAACTAGAGTTTTTGACGGAATCAAATGAAATTTGATATGTGTATACATATTCATAAAACGAAGATCAAGTTCGAATTTGAGCTATTTTCGATTGTTAGAAGCAGAGTAATTGCCCTTGCCCCAAATCCGTCGGTCCGTCCATCAACATTTGCTTGTAAACGCTCTAAAAACTAGAGTTTTTGACGGAATCAAATGAAATTTGATATGTGTATACATATTCATAAAACGAAGATCAAGTTCGAATTTGAGCTATTTTCGATCGTTAGAAGCAGAGTAATTGCCCTTGCCCCAAATCCGTCGGTCCGTCCATCAACATTTGCTTGTAAACGCTCTAAAAACTAGAGTTTTTGACGGAATCAAATGAAATTTGATATGTGTATACATATTCATAAAACGAAGATCAAGTTCGAATTTGAGCTATTTTCGATCGTTAGATGCAGAGTAATTGCCCTTGCCCCAAATCCGTCGGTCTGTCCATCAACATTTCCTTGTAAACGCTCAAGAAAACTAGAGTTTTTGACGGAATCAAATGAAATTTCATATGTGTATATATATTCAGAAAACGAAGATCAAGTTCGAATTTGAGCTATTTTCGATCGTTAGAAACAGAGTTATTGCCCTTGCCACAAATCTGTCAGTCTGTCAGTCAACATTTCCTTGTAAACGCTCTAAAAACTAGAGTTTTTGACAGAATCAAATGAAATTTGATATGTGTATACATATTCATAAAACGAAGATCAAGTTCGAATTTGAGCAATTTTCGATCGTTAGAAGCAGAGTTATTGCCCTTGCCCCAAATCTTGAATATGCTATTACTCTCTTAGTTTTCAACCGATTTTGATAAAACTTAAAATGGATGTTATTGGACCTAAATCGAAAGGTTTGAGAAAGTTTAATTTTATCCCGATTAAATTTTTCGTTAGGCGTATATGGCCGTGGTCCACTATCTTTTTTATAAACAAGACCCACTGCCTTGATCAGAAATAAATTTTGGGTGACTAGTATGTCAAAAGTGAAAAACGTTAAAAATAGGCCCTCTCCTTCATTGAATTATCCCATTGGCTAAACAATAAATTAACAGCTCAAGGGCCTTATTCTCAAAAACTTAGCTTTCAATAATTTTAGTGTTCTAGATATTTGATTGGTCAATCACTAAAATCTGTTTTAAATTATGTTGTATGATCCAATCAAATTGCTGTATTCCTTAAAATCTTGATTTTATCTAAAGTTTTCGAGAATAAGGTCCCTGTTTATTTTGAATTACCAATTGAAGTTATGATATATTTTTAAATGAAATGTAATTTATTTTTCAGACTGGTAATTTAGCTATGGAGTCGTTACTTAGTTTAACGTCGCGTCGTGCTGGAGAATGGTTTAAAGAAGAATTACGATCTCAGGGAGCCTTGGATCATATTGTTGATACGAGTAAGTATTTATAATGTTTCTTGATTTTTCAGGGATGACGATGAGAAACATTGCTTAATGCTTTTTCAAGATTATCAAAAATGTTACAAACAGTCCAATTTCTTTCAACACATTTGATCTAGTCTGAATTCTTGGATGATATTTTCAAAACTATTTTTGTACGTTTATATACGTTTCTGTCTCCATAAATATTCATCTCAAGCATTGCAAGTTCATATCTTCTAAAATTTAAACCTTGAATAAAGAAAAAAAATAAAAAAGTTTCTATATTTTTCATCTGTGTTTTTCAGTTGCTAGCTGTTCTAAATGTGCTGAATCAGTACTGCTGACAGACTCCAGTAAAACTTTACCCATCATGAAAAAACTTGACAGGTGTCTACGTGTCTTAGAAAATGTAAGTTAGATTAGTGTAGACTATAGCATTAGGGAGACCATTAATGAGCAAATTATTGGCGTGTGTCGCGCTTGAAGCAAACCATGCTAACTCTTTTCGAGACACCCGATGGTACTTCTCTTTGAAGTAGTCCGCTACTATATAACTATTACTCTTGATTTTGTCATGTTTTTGGATGAGTTTTGATAGGCAGTATTGTTTTGCTTGTATGGATTTTATTAAGCCTAATTTTTTTCTTGGATGGGTTTTAAATGACTCTATAAAAAATTATAAAGTTATCCGTAAATATGGACAGAAATTTGATGTTTTACTCATATGCCTCTAGTTGAAGAGGTAATCCTCCATTCATTAGCCCCAAAAAATTATTTTAATAGTACAAGTCTTCAACAAGAGTGTTTAAAACTGATTTATTTTGTTTCCAGATAACGTATATGAATACAGATAATCAGAGTTATTTAATAGATTATAAAGATGCTTTATTAATCTCATCATTATGTGGGTAAGTTATAAATTTTACTCCTGTACAGAGAGTTGATTAAGGATTGTCTCCTGAATTCTGGTGGCATAGTTAAGTACTAACTCACTAACCTGAAGGTCCAGGGGCCTGTTTCCCAAAAAGGTCTTACAATTTAAAATTGTCTTTAGTGTGGAATTGTTCATTACAAAATGACAAAATTTATTGCAAGATTTTTTGTTAAACAGGGGTCAGGATAAAAGGTAAAACACCAATTTCAATTTCTTTTTCAAATATTTTACATAAAATATTGAAATGGAACTTCCATTCACAAGCATCTTGTCTAAATGAGAATTCAATCTGAATTGGTTGACAACAAGGTCATAAGGTAGTTGATTTGTAAAGACCTAAATGTAATCTATAAAGCTGAAGGCCTACTTTATCAGAATGCGAGTCGAACCCTCTGTAAAAATACATAAAACAATAACAAAATATAAAAAAACAAGAATATACATGTATTTTTTAGTCCTTGAAAAATATTTCATGTTCCGAATGATTTCTGGCAGTATAAATATGGTATATTAGATTGACTGGAAGCAGTGTTTAAATGTCAACTCTCTCTCTGGCTTTGAGCAGCTTGTCTTTAAATAGAATTATTGTTTTCATACCTCAATCTTACTTTAACCTAGATTTTGAATAAGGTTGACTTTTCTTCCTAGCTAAGTGCATTATCTATGAAAACTTATGATATCAGAGAAAAGAGACAAGTTAACTCTATCTTTCCTTAAGTTTTCCCTTTCCCTATTTGTTAGTCTGGCTAGTTCAAGAACTTACAGTCTATGCAGCTTTCTAAGCCCATCTTTCAATAGTTTAGACAGAGTTTTGTTTGATTCCAGTGCTCTGAAGGGTTGTGTTCAATGTTTACCGAGCTACCCAGTGACAGAAGACCCTGAAGAAAATAAAGAAGTAAAAGAATCTATTGGTTGGATCACGTTTAATTGTATGTTGGCGGTGTTACGAGTTTTATTAAACGTTACTCATGATAACGGTACGTCTTTCTTTAGTCATCATTTCAATTTAATACTTTAGTGCAGGCCTTCTCAAATGGCGGTCCGAGGGCCAAATCCGGCCCACAATACTCTCAAGAGTGGCCTGCAAATATGCTATGCCGGTCAGCACGCCTCCTTACCTAAGGTTGTCCTTAGGCCTATATATCATTCAGTCCTTTTTCATTTGGCCCTTTTCAAAAATTAATTGAGAAGGCCTGCTTTAGTGAATAAACATGTGCTAAATTGTGACACAAATATATCTTATGCAAATTGAAATGAACTTTTAAAAGGGGACTGATGCAAATCTTGTGGACTAATTGTGTAGCAAAGGGTGTTTGTGTCATGTATACATTTGACAAAAATAATGATGGAGGAGTACACTAATATATGAATATTTATTGATCCTGAATTTGTCATGCACGATGCTTTGGACGTAGATTTTTGGTAAACAAAACTGTTTTGCTTAATTTGCATAATCCTATCATAGGTAATAGTTTTTTAAAAACACTAAGATATATGGATTTGATATAATGTTTATAAGACATATAGAAGTAGGAAGGTACATTAAAAACACTAAGATATAGTTTTGTTCTGAAAAGTAACAATAACAATAGAAATATACAATTAAAACACTAAGATATATGTATATTATTACATACTACGTTTCGAAACACATACAGGTAACATTATCAAGTAGAAATGTACAATGTTTAAATTCTTGTATTCATTGAATTTTAGATGTTGGTAGTGCTAAAGTTGGAGCGCAGGAATCTGTTATAAATATTGTACTAGAGTGTATACTTAGTATTACACAGTTTATACCTCAAGAACAGAAGTTTGACTTATTAGTACTGGTAAGTTATTAATCTTGTTTATTTAACAACACCTTCAAGTTTCTTTGACAATTGAAAAAAGAAAGTTGAATTTTTCACACAAATTGTCTTGAAGGGCAGATACGTAAAATATGTCTAATCTGGATGTCCACCGACTATCCACTTATACTGAGCCAAGAGGTTTGGCCAAGGACTAGCTGGGAGAAAGGATCCTCACGGAACCTAAGTTGTTATCCTTTTAAAATATATATGTTTCTTTCTTTTCCTTCAAGCTCTCACATGAGATGTTTTTATGCTCCTATCGTTCCTAAATTTCTCCCATTTAGTAGCCTACTGCAAAATATTACTCATCTCCTTGAATCAAGTTAGTAGAAACAACAAAAACTCAGGCTGTAAAATCCTGTGGTAGAGTTTACTATTATTGTATTGTGTTGTAAATTCCTTTGCTTGATCAATAACTTTTTAAATGCTTACATTTGGACAGTTTATGACGTAACTCTATTCTATTTTCTATTTCTAGAGTCTAGGATTATTAATCAATCTGGTAGAACATAGTGAAATGAACAGACAGATATTGATAGACAGTGAAGTCAGCTGTTTACAAGACGACCAAACTATTATTAAAACGGGTATCAGCTGTCTCGTAGAGGTGAGTTTATATTTTAAAATATTATTAAAAACAGTCTTGTCATTTAGATGAAACAATGAAGTTGAACCCTGTGCACTTCAGGCTGTGCATGTTAAAGATCCTTCGACAGTTGGATATAGGCTTATGCAGCAATCAATGATGGTCAGAAACGCATTGGTGGGTTGCTGCCAAATTTCTTTCATTGCAAACTTCAATTTGTTTAGGAAATTGGAAAGTAAAACCCCATTTCATTTGATTTAAAAGTTACTTGTGAATTTCAACAAATAAAACAAGGTTTTAGGTACTTGTTCAAAAAGTATTCTAATAAATGGAATTATTTTCAGTTATTCTGTGAGAGGGAGGAGGCAGCCAGACAGATGGAAGATAAAGAGGAGGAGGGTGAGGGTAGTAAACCAGCACCCCCAGAAAAACAGAAAGACGAGACCTCGGCCCATAATAAATCTGGCGAATGGGAAGAAACAGAGACAGGAGTTCAATGGATCGTCAAATCAGCAGAATCTATCAAGGCAGCCAATCAAGCTCAGTCTACAGAAGAAGTGACCAATGAAAAGGAAGACCCTTCTCCGTTAGACGATGACGAAACATTTACTAAAGGTACAATATTATTACAACTATGTATAGATTTTGAGATTGTATCTCTGGATTCTTCAACCTACCGTAGTTTTCCCTTGTCTGAAGGTTGATGTAAGCATAAGGGGCTGGCATGGAAAAAGAGTCCAGTCCTTTGGATAATCTGAGACCTTGTGTTAAGATGCTTCAACAGTTGGAAATAGAAAAAGAGAAGGAAAACACCAATTTGCCAACTTGGTATTTTTGATTTTCATAAGCCCAAATAGGTGCAGAAAATTGAGAAAAAACTAAGGTTGCATATGTAGCAGTGATGAATCGTCTATTCAAAATCCTGTAATCGTTTGCAGATAAATAAGATGTATAACTTCATTTCATTTTTTTTTTTGACGAAAGAACAATGTATTTTGTATTACAGCATTACATAAGGCAGGAAAACACATGGAGAATAGTATTGTAGCCTCGTATATTGCCTTATTACTGGGATGTTTAATACGTGATAACAAAGACTACGTAGACTCCGTTAAAATATATCTACCCGATCAGAGTTTCGAAGCCATGATAAAAACTCTTAAAAAATTCCTCGGTTTTATGAATTTAACAGTAAGTAGTTTTATTTCTTGGGCTCTCATTTTTTTGTCAATGTTTCATTTGAGATTATTGGCTATTTTTGCCAGTCTGTTTGACCTGACAGTAATTTCCAATGTCTGTGGTTTCACGATAGAAATGCTAATGCATATATGACATCACTATTGCGGTGGCGGATCCAAGGGGGAGCTGCCCCGCCCCCTATTTTTTGCTGATAGTGCATATCCTGGTACCCAATTATACCCAACTGTCTAAAAAAAATTTACGCTTTCTCCTTTGGCGTTTGTGGTGCTGTTGAATTTAAAGCATGTTATATTTCAGAGCCCCTCCATTCTCTAAATTCTTGATCCGCACCTGCAAAAGCTTTTAGAAATATTTAGCGGCCTTTGCATTATTAGTGGAATCGCAAGACCAATCCACAGACATCTGAAAATTAGAATGTGGTGAATTGATGCTAAAAGTATAATATTATTTGTAATTTCAGATTGCTATAGGTAATACAGGAGGGAAGTCTATAGCTAGAGTGATAGAAGTGCTAGAGTCGTGTTAATATTGTATATATATATATATATAGACAGTGTGGTCGTTATTACTGATTGACAGTGCTATAGGTGTTATAGTGAGAACGCTGAACAACTGAACGGCGTCTGAAATATTGAACAGACTGTGTGCTAGCCTGAACAGCGTCTCAATAACTGAATAGCGTTTGAAATATTGAACAGACTGTGCTAGCCTGAACAGCGTCTCAATAACTGAACAGCATCTGAAAGATTGAACAGACTGTACTAGCCTAAAGGCAGCCATCTGGACATTAACTGGACAGAATTGAGATCAGTGCTAGCCAGATGGTAGATGACAAGTTAACGTTCACTTAAAGCAGATGCTGATATCACAGACTATGCTAGTGGGATAGGACCTTGAAACTTATTTTATATAAGCTGGCCTGTCAACCTTTGTGTTAACTTGACGTCTGGATGAAAACAATAATTTTGAATATGATATGCTTTCATAGTTTGTTGTAAAAGTCAATCATGTTTGAAATAACTATAATGGAATGAGGAATGAACCCAAAGCTAGCCAGATAAAGCCTTTGACAGATATATGTGTAACATTTGTGCTAATGTGCTGTTATGAAGAGAACAAGAATTTTGAATCTTTTAAATATGTGACACTGAATTGAAAACAGGGCTAGCGTACGAGACTAATGATGGCAATTCTATATCTCCAATCAGAGAGTAGGATTTAAATGAAAGAAGACAATCCTGAGAGCAGACTAGATTCCCACAAAGAAAATGCAGCAATTTTTGAAAGAACAGTCAATATTTTTGTTTGGAAATGTAAAATTTGACCTATATCTTGTAGTTGAGACGTACTAGGTTTGAAGCAGCAAGTTTTGAAAGAACAGTCAATATTTTTAGTGGGAATTGTAAAATTTGACCTAGATTTTGTTGTCGAGTGGTACTAGATCTAAAAGAGAAGACAATACAAAAGGCGAAAGTTATTGAAAGTTGAGCCACGAAATGTGCGAATTGCAAAATTTGACATATATTTGTAGTTAAGAGGTACTAGGTCTGAAAGAGAAGACAATACGGAAAGAGAAGTTATTGAAAGTTGAGCCACGAATTGTGCGAGTGAGTGTGATTATAAGAACAATCAATATTTTTGGTGGGAAATGTAAAATTTGACCTATATTTTGTTGTCGAAAGGTACTAGGTCTAAAAGAGAAGACAATATAGAAAGAGAAAGTTATTGAAAGTTGAGTCTAGAAATGTGCGAGTGAGAGAGATTATAAGATGTATATTTTTAGTCAGATACAAATTGTTTATTTCACTGTAAAATATTCATCTACCAATATTAATTTTTAATTCCTATATTTTGTTAAAATCTCATTCTGTCTGTATTCTCGATGTGTTTTGTCAGATTGTTTGCCTGTCTGTCAGTCGAATAAGACAAAAGAGTATAAACAATCATGGTATCAAATAAATTATTTCTCTGATGTAAATTCTGAATCTATAGAAAGGTAGATTATGGTTGACAATCGTTTTGTCGTGATTAGTTATGTTGCCAATCTTTGTCATTAACAATTTTATTTTTGGATGGCACGTGTTTGGTGAGTTCTGAATAGGGCTGGGTATCGATTACCAAATGGAGATCGGTTATCGAAGGCAGGTTACCGATCAATAATCGATTAATAATCAAAATATTTTAATTGGAAAATCTTCTAATCTTCATATGTTCATGATAAAATAGGTCGTGACTTGTCTGATAATTGTGTAACAGATAATATTAAAAGAAAATTTGACTATGAATTTTAATCAATTTGAAATCGATAATCGAAATAAATAATTTGTTGCATCGATAATCGCTTATTTCAATTATTAGACCCAGCCCTAGTTCTGATCAGAGTTACTGTAAGTTTAAACAGGTTCAGACCTATCCATTCTCGTATTTTTCAATCTACTAAGAATTGGAACTGATAGAACCAGAGAAAGAGTTCTAAATGCCATTCACCAGTTCTAGGATCATGGATAATTTCCATGGGATATTTTGTTTAGTTTTAATGGATTTTTAAAAATGGTTGATTTTATCCTTCTCTCTGTTAGATTTAGTATAGCAGACAACTAAAACATCCCGGATACTTCTAGAATATTTATCACTTTAACGTTTCAATGTGGTTCTCACACCGTCATCAGGAATATACTAATGAGTCACTCATTATTATATTCCTGATGACAGTTTGAGAACCACATTGAAACGTTGAAGTAATGAATTTTCTAGAAGTATCTATCTATAACTTGTGCTTCTAATATGCCATTGAAAGATTATCCTCAGGCTAATGCCGTTGTTCTGGCAAAATTTCCCTCATTGCACACTGCATGGCGTTTGCCCGTCCTTAATTAGGTCATATAGGTGCAGAAAAGTAGGACGTAAAACTCCATTCATTTCATTTTCCATCAGCTCAACTTAATATTAGAAATATGCATGTGCAGACAAGTCCATAACAAGTTGAGGGGTGTTAGGTAGCTGCTATACTAAATCTAGTTTTCTACATTACATATAATGTTTTACCGAAACTTTAGTTAATTTCTGTCAAACATTATATGTAATGTAGAAATAAAATATTGTTTAAATCAGTTTAGATGAAATCAGAGCATGTTTATTTTAACTATCATGTATCTAAGATATATTTATTTTTTCTGTATATAATAACTCTACAAATATTTTCTTTTGTCTTGATTTATTTTTTAATGGTGAGGAAACATCAGAATTATTTTTTAGCAGCAATTTTGGTTCGGTCTACCAATTATCAGTTTCTTTTTTGTCAAATTTCTTGACATTGATTTTACAAAGAATAACAAACTGGGTTCACAAGGATCTTTCCTACCAGCTGGTCCATGGCCAATTCTCTTGGTATCAAATTTACAAGGATGACAACTAAAGTTCACAACCAGTTGATCCTTGTGCAAAACCTTTGGCATCAGTTTTACAAGGATAAAAACTTATGGTTCATTATGGTTGATCCTTGTCCAAACCTCTTGGTATTGATATTACAAGGATAACAACTTAGGTTCACAAGGATCCTTCCTAACAGCTGATCCTTGGCCAAACCTCTTGGTATTGATATTACAAGGATAACAACTTAGGTTCACAAGGATCCTTTATGAAATAACAATGTTAATTTATATTTTGTATTAAGTTGTTGGTTGGGATCATGAAATATATAAGAAGTGTGAAATTAGTAAAATACAATTTATAAATTTGATCACTGCCATATAATTATGATGTACATAAACATTCTTTATAAAGAATTGAAAGTAAGCAAAGTTTAAATACCGTATAATTCCGAATATTGTGCGCATCCTTGGAGACCCTTGAAATAAATCTTGAAAAAATCTGTCCTCCTTGATAACACTTTGTTTAGGTGTTGATAAGGGGTGAAAGCCGACGACCCTCGAAAGCGCAGGGATACATACTGTTCACTATAAATGCAAATATATGTATACAGTATATTAAAGAGATTGTAAAGTGGTTTTCTTAACTTTGTATGTGTATCAGAGACACTGATAGCATCAATTTACACCATTCCGACGTCTGTGGTTCTTGCAATTCCACCAAAACTAACGCGTTGGAATGGAAATTGGAATGGCGCAAATTGATGCTATCAGTGTCCCCGATACACATACAAAGTTAAGAAAATCTCTTTACAATCCCTTGAAGACAATTTTTAATATACTGTAAAGTTACCTGAATGTTCCTGATGGGCCTAATAGGGTACAGAATAGTAGGGCAAAACTCATCAATTTCATAATGTGAGTCTAGAAGACAAGAAAGAAGCTAAACGTACTATATAAATATATAGCCCCATGATGGATTTACTGTTTAAAACTCATAATTTCACAGTTCGAATTTAGAAAGAAGCCAAACTACTAAATGGATCTATTATTGACTTTTATTTAGAACTCATTTACAAATCTGAATACCATTACAGATATGTTTGTTTAATGTAATTTCTGGGATGGTTGAATAACCTGTACAGTAAATAATGAATCATTGAGTTAATTTAGAGGGCAATATTTCATCATGTATATAAATAAATCATTACATTTTTTAGCTAGACGTGAATGACTAGGATTGGTTTAGTTTAATTTGAAAAGTTTCAGTCAAATCGTTGAAACGTTCACTGAAATGGAAATGTTTCTGCTAAAACCTTTAATGAGCGACCAACTCTCAGTTAGTGGCGCAGTTAGTGGCCATCTCTCGATAGCCGATTGTTGCGACAACCTTTAGTTAACAGCCACTTTTTGTAAATGGTGATTTCTGTAACGATCACCTTTATTTAAGGACCAAGTGTCGTTAGTGACCACCTCTCAATAGCGGCCAATGGTTGCGTCAAACTTTAGTTAACAGCCACTTTTTGAAAATGGTAACCTTTAGTTAACGACACCCTTCATTTAAGGACCGTCTAGAAAGCCACAAAGCTTTAGTGAACGGCCACCTCGCCCAAATAATCACTTCTTGGGAATGGTCATCTGAACTGAATTGCCACTAAGTAAGAAGTAGGAGGTGATCGTGGCCACCCAGTGTAAAAGGTGGCCCTTAGTGAGGTTAATTTCACCAACTGCCTAACTGACTGAAAACTGTTTTCAATATGAAACCATCCTCTCTATTATGAGTACTACTATTATCATCATTATTATTATTATTATATTATTTATCATCGTGTTTGGTATGATCACTGATTACTGAAAGGAATAAACTTATTTTTTATCAACTTTTGTCTTCTTTCATATATCATGGTTTCTCCCTGTCAGTGATGCAGGTAGGAGGGGCTGACATGGAAAAGCGTCTAGTCGTTCGGATGGGACAATAAACCGAGGCCCCGTGTGCTATTGGCTGTGCACGTTAAAGATCCCTCGATAGTTAAGAATTGAAAATAAGAGCAGGCTAATGCCGCTGTCCTGGCAAAATTTCCCTCATTGCACACTGCATGGCGTTTGCCCGTCCTCAATTAGCCCATATAGGTGCAGAAAAGTAGGACGTAAAACTCCATTCATTTCATTTTTTTTCATCTATCATGGGCCGCAGTACCAAATGTATTCTAATTTTCAAAAATGTTCCCCACAGTTGAAAACCTACTTAAGGATTGATAAGATAACACTAAGATATTTTCATGTATACAAGTATAATTTATTGTGTAGTAAAAACATTGATTAATATTCTTCTCCCTCTTCTTCTCCTTCACCTTCAACAGAATCAACTCCAACTTCTTCATAATCTTTCTCTAGAGCAGCTAAATCTTCTCTAGCTTCAGAGAATTCACCTTCTTCCATACCTTCACCAACATACCAATGGACAAAAGCTCTCTTAGCATACATCAGATCGAATTTATGATCAAGACGAGCCCAAGCTTCTGCAATAGCAGTCGTGTTACTCAACATACAAACAGCTCTCTGGACCTTGGCTAAATCACCTCCTGGTACAACAGTTGGTGGTTGGTAGTTGATACCCACTTTGAAACCAGTTGGACACCAGTCAACAAATTGGATGGTTCTCTTGGTTTTGATGGTAGCAATAGCAGCATTGACGTCCTTGGGAACAACATCACCTCGGTACAACATACAGCAAGCCATGTATTTACCATGACGAGGATCACATTTGACCATCTGATTGGCTGGTTCGAAACAAGCGTTGGTGATTTCAGCTACAGAAAGTTGTTCATGGTAAGCTTTCTCAGCAGAAATGACTGGTGCATAGGTAGCCAAGGGGAAATGGATACGTGGGTAGGGTACCAAGTTGGTCTGGAACTCAGTAAGATCGACATTCAAGGCACCATCAAATCGGAGTGAAGCAGTGATGGAGCTGACGATTTGACCAATCAATCGGTTCAAGTTGGTGTAGGTTGGTCTTTCAATATCGAGATTTCGTCGACAGATATCATAGATAGCCTCGTTATCCACCATGAAGGCACAGTCGGAATGTTCCAATGTGGTATGGGTTGTAAGGATAGAATTGTAAGGTTCTACCACAGCAGTTGATATTTGTGGAGCAGGATAAACAGCAAACTCCAACTTGGATTTCTTGCCATAATCGACGCTCAATCTTTCCATCAACAGGGAAGAGAAACCAGATCCGGTTCCTCCACCAAAGCTGTGGAAGATGAGGAATCCTTGAAGGCCAGTACATTGATCAGCCAGCTTCCTGATTCTGTCGAGGACCTGATCTATGATTTCTTTACCCACAGTGTAGTGACCTCGGGCATAGTTATTAGCAGCATCTTCTTTACCAGTGATGAGTTGTTCGGGATGGAAGAGTTGACGGTAGGTACCAGTTCGGACTTCATCTACAACTGTTGGTTCCAGATCCATAAATACAGCTCTTGGAACATGTTTACCAGCTCCAGTTTCACTGAAGAAAGTGTTGAAGGAATCATCTCCACCTCCAATAGTTTTATCAGAAGGCATCTGACCATCAGGTTGGATACCATGTTCTAAACAGTACAACTCCCAACAGGCATTGCCCATCTGGACACCAGCTTGGCCGACATGGATAGAGATACACTCACGCTGAAAACAAGAATAATAGTTCAGATTTTTTTGCAAAAACGAATTGAACATGAATAGGGAGGGTTACTAATGTTTAATTATGGAAGCCGAAGGCGGCCTTATCTACTTCTAACTGTCAGCTTCTATATTTGATAACATTAGACAATGAGAAACAAGATTTCTGTTATGTCAAAAGTTTTCAAACTATAATGAACTGTGGAAGAAAGTAAATAAAAAGTTAACATACCATATTTAGATATTATGTTGTTATTTTCACTCAAAGAAAAACTCGGATCTCGTTGAAGCTGGTGTAAGTAGCTGTCGAGCAAGTTGAAATGTTGTATTGTATCTGTTTAACGTCTGATCTTATATACCCCAGACCCCTGCCCCCCAGCGTCACCCTTGGTTCCCGAATACAAACACCCCAGACCCCTGCCCTCCAGCGTCACCCTTGGTTCCCGAATACAAACACCCCAGACCCCTGCCCTCCAGCGTCACCCTTGGTTCCCGAATACAAACACCCCAGACCCCTGCCCCCCAGCGTCACCCTTGGTTCCCGAATACAAACACCCCAGACCCCTGCCCCCCAGCGTCACCCTTGGTTCCCGAATACAAACACCTTAGAAACTGAAAGTAGTCGGTGATAATTGCAGTTGATTAACATTAGGTTGTTAGTTACACCATTCTTAGGTATGATTGAGATTGGTAATTAGTTAATAAAGCTACCAAATTAACAGAATATCGTGGATTATCATTACAGGTAAATTAGAGATTAACCCATAACTTTAGCTATTAACAGTAATCCAGGTACTTGAAGTCAGGGGCGTTACAATGGATTACATGACAGGAAAAAGGGGGGTGGTGGGGGGCTCAACTATATGATTCAAAAAATCAATAAAGAAACTATATATCGGGTGTCTAAAAAAAACGTCCCCAAGTTTGACAATAAGTAATTTTCAAAATTCTCACAGATTTACTTCAACATGTCCTTGTCAGACCCTGAAAATATGAGTCATCGAATAAAAAATGTACAAGAACTGCCCCGAACAAAATTGCATGTCAATAAATTCAATACCAGAGCAAATGACATATTTCATTTTGCCTTCAGCGCATCGACCACTGATATCAAGCATTTTCCGTCCTGAAACTCTCACGGTTTTCATTTTAAGGTACAATTTGAGAAGCTACCAGCCTGCCTTTCAATTCCTGTTCAGTCAGTGTTTCCCTCTTACACTAACTTTTCAACTGGTTTTCTCAAGTGTCCCCAATTAACCACAAAGAAATGACCACGTCCCCTGAATTGTTCGCAGAAATCATCGAAAACATGCAATTTCCGAATTTCGAAGCATTTCGTCACGTCACAGCATTTTTCGTTTTAATACTAACTTAAATTGTGGTTGTTGCAGTCACTGGACACTGGTGTTGTAAGATAATACAAAATATAACATTTTTTAGACCTATAGATCAGTTTGTGTCCCCTGGAGAATGTCGAAATGTCCCCAGTCTGGGACATTTCCCCCAAGTTGAAAACCCAGGCTCTAACACTTAGGTTTTCAACTGATTTTCTCAAGTGTCCCCGATTAACCACAAAGAAATGACCATGTCCCTTGAAATGCTGTGGAAGTCATTGAAAACATGAAATTTCTAAGTATGATTTAGTCACAGCATTTTACTTCTTAATACAAGCATAAATTGTGGCCCAGGTATACATAGAGTCATTATAGGTAGTGGACACTGTATGCACATCCACCCAGACCTAAAATGTAGTTTGTGTCCCCTGGAAAATGTCAATATGGGACATGTCCCCCAAGTTGAAAACCCAGGCTCTAACCCAAGTGCAGTACACCTGTTAATACCATACTGCTCAGAATAATTACTGGCACAAGTGGGACAATATGGCTGAACAGGAACTGAAAGTCAGGATGCTCGTTTTTTAGGGGAGAAAATACCTTTAGATGAGATCCGTGAGAGCATCTCAGGATGGAAAATGAATGATATTTGTTGACGATGTTGTGAAAGCACAATGAACACAGGTTGAAATATGTAATTTGCTCTGATATTGAATTGTTTGACATGATATTTTGTTTGTGGCAGAACTTGTACAATTTGTATTTGATGACTTTCATATTTTCAGGATCTGACAAGGACATGTAGAAGTAAATCTGTGAGAATTTTGAAAGAGATCAGTTGACCAAGAGCCGAGATACTTACCGTCAAACTTGGGGACGTTTTTATTGAGACACCCGATATATATACATTGAAAATATGTGTTTTAGTGTTTCACGGGGTTGACAATCAACACTGATAATAATCAACAATTACACCAGCTGTAAGAGAGGGTGTTGTACAGCAAACCTCCTTATAAAACAGTTTAAGTCAATTCCTGCTGTTATTTGGCCATCAGAACTAGGGAAGCTTGTCTTGGTTGAGGTTAAAGAATTGCTCTTTGGCTATATAAAACGATAAAGACAGGGCCAAATATTCAATAGGGGGGGGGGGGGGGGTGAGTCCCCCCACCCCCTGGCCCTTCTCTAGCTACGGGCCTGAACGTTGCATAAATCTTTAACCAGTGATTGTTGTTCTATAAAGCTGTGTCTATATATTGTGCTTACAATAATTGCTAAATGTCATTTAAAAACTTTAGATTGCAATTGGTTACAATAACCACCAGTATTCGAGTCCCCTCAGTCATTACGGGAATGGTGCTTCAAGGGAAATAGCCTTTTTTTTCATCATTAAGTAAAGTTTTCGAGGATCAGGCGAGTCCTTAAGATGAGACATTTACGTATAGAAGCTCTCATCCTGATCCCCCAAAAAGTCCTCAACAGCAGATTTGGCACCATCTGACTATTTTCTGTTTCCAAAAATGAAAAAAAAAACACTTGGTTGGGAAACTGTACCGGACTGATGATGAGGTCATATCTGCTGTTGAGGACTTTTTTGGTGATCAGGATGAGAGCTTCAATACGACCGGGATCCAAGCGCTACAACAACGCTGGAAGAAGTGTGTGGACCACAGGGGAGACTATGTTGAAAAAAAAACCATGTCGTTAGTATCAGAAAATGTTGAATTTAATGCATACCAATTTTCATCACTGTGGCATAACTCCTTTCGAGTCAGGCTATGAACTTTTCAGACCACCCTCGTATCATGTCTCACTTTTATATGTCATGGGTCGCAGTGGCTCAGTAACGCAGGATTCCTCAATATGTATCAGAATGCACCAAATGAATTCTAATTTTCATAAATTTGTAGCAGGACAGGTGCCCGTGGAAAGAGTCAGCATTATCTGTCTAGTAAACTGAACTACGAGGACACACCCCAGGATTGATAAGATAAGACTAAGATATTTTCATGTATACAAATATAATTTATTGTGTAGCAAAAACATAAAGTGGATTAATATTCTTCTCCCTCTTCTTCTCCTTCACCTTCAACAGAATCAACTCCAACTTCTTCATAATCTTTCTCTAGAGCAGCTAAATCTTCTCTAGCTTCAGAGAATTCACCTTCTTCCATACCCTCACCGACATACCAATGGACGAAAGCTCTCTTAGCATACATCAGATCAAATTTATGATCTAGACGAGCCCAAGCTTCTGCAATAGCAGTCGTGTTACTCAACATACACACAGCTCTCTGGACCTTGGCTAAATCACCTCCTGGTACAACAGTTGGTGGTTGATAGTTGATACCGACTTTGAAACCAGTTGGACACCAGTCAACAAATTGGATGGTTCTCTTGGTTTTGATGGTAGCAATAGCAGCATTGACGTCCTTGGGAACAACATCACCTCGGTACAACATACAGCAAGCCATGTATTTACCATGACGAGGATCACATTTGACCATCTGATTGGCTGGTTCGAAACAAGCGTTGGTGATTTCAGCTACAGAAAGTTGTTCATGGTAAGCTTTCTCAGCAGAAATGACTGGTGCATAGGTAACCAGGGGGAAATGTATACGTGGGTAGGGTACCAAATTTGTCTGGAACTCAGTAAGATCGACATTCAAGGCACCATCAAATCGGAGTGAAGCAGTGATGGAGCTGACGATTTGACCAATCAATCGGTTCAAGTTGGTGTAGGTTGGTCTTTCAATGTCGAGATTTCGTCGACAGATATCATAAATAGCCTCGTTGTCTACCATGAAGGCACAATCGGAATGTTCCAATGTGGTATGGGTTGTAAGGATAGAGTTGTATGGTTCTACCACAGCAGTTGATATTTGTGGAGCAGGATAAACAGCAAACTCCAACTTAGATTTCTTGCCGTAATCGACACTCAATCTTTCCATCAACAAAGAAGAGAAACCAGATCCGGTTCCTCCACCAAAACTGTGGAAGATGAGGAATCCTTGAAGACCAGTACACTGATCAGCCAGCTTCCTGATTCTGTCGAGGACCTGATCTATGATTTCTTTACCCACAGTGTAGTGACCTCGGGCATAGTTATTAGCAGCATCTTCTTTACCAGTGATGAGTTGTTCAGGATGGAAGAGTTGACGGTAAGTACCAGTTCGGACTTCATCTACAACTGTTGGTTCCAGATCAACAAATACAGCTCTTGGAACATGTTTACCAGCTCCAGTCTCACTGAAGAAAGTGTTGAAGGAATCATCTCCACCTCCAATAGTTTTATCAGAAGGCATCTGACCATCAGGTTGGATACCATGTTCTAAACAGTACAACTCCCAACAGGCATTGCCCATCTGGACACCAGCTTGACCAACATGGATAGAGATACACTCACGCTGAAAACAAGAATAATAGTTTAGGTTTTTTTTGTAAAAACAAATTTAACATGAATATGGTTACCAATGCTTAGTTATGGAAGCCGAATGTGGCCGTATCTACTTGTAGCTGTCAGCGGCTATATTTAAAAGGGATATGTTCACTAACTGTTCGAGTAAACAACTGTTAGGCTCAAAACCTGGAATTGTTTAGCTAAGCTAATCCGTAATAATGTTCCAAACTCTCCCTTGCAATTAAGTCTTCAAATCCCCGTGTATCCATAAATATCAGCGTACGAAAGTCAAAAATACGACTCGTTTAGTAAGACTATGACTTATATAGAAAACACATATACAGAAAATAAAAGATAAATGATTAGGTAGAGGTATAATTGGAGGGATTTTGCGATTTTTGTGCAGTTATAGTACTTCTGGAGGCTATTTAGAAATATTCAAGTGCTAAATCGACCCTCTAAAATACTGAACATTCCCCTTTAATAATATTGGACTCAATGAAAAACAAGATTTAAAAATATGAAACAACTATTTCATTCTAATCCTGGGCCTCCGTACTAGCAAATTATCGTCAAACATGGACTCTCTGTCATGTCAAAAGTTTTCAAACTATAATGAACTGTGGAAGAAAGTAAATAAAAAGTTAACATACCATATTTAGATATTATGTTGTTGTTTTCACGCAAAGAAAAACTCGGATGTCGTTGAAGCTAATGTAAGTAGCTGTAGAGCAAGTTGAAATGTTATATTGAATCTGTTTAACGTCTGATCTTATATACCCCAGACCCCAGACCCCTGCCCCCCAGCGTCACCCTTGGTTCCCGAATACAAACACCCCAGACCCCTGTCCCCCAGCGTCACCCTTGGTTCCCGAATACAAACAGCTTAGAAACAGAAAGTGGTCAGTGACAATTGTTCTTGATTAACATTAGGTTGTTAGTCACGCCATTCTTAGGTAAGATGTGATCACAATGAGAGGTAATTGGTGAACTGAATTCATAAATAATGCAATCAGCTTAACTGTATTAACCACAGGGGCTCGTAGTTATATTTTTTTTTAAATATTGTTATAGGGTTCTTAATATCACCGTATAACAATATTTTTAAAAAATATAACTACGAGCCCCTGTGGTATTAACTGGTGTACGTATACAAATTTAAAGGGACATGTCCATCATTCAGTTGACCAATCAGTCGTACTTTAATCTCAACTTGCAGGGGCCCATCGTTCCGCTTTAACTGTATTGATATTGTATAGCCAATAGTGTGTTCAATACTGAAGCTGATTGGTAATAAATAAATAAATAAATAAAGCTACCAAATGAACAGTACAATGAGGGATTATCGTACATCTGATAATAATACTACTGTACTCCATAGCCGTAGGAGACAGGGGGGCAGTGGGGCAGGGGGGGGGGGGGGGGCAGCTGCCCCCCTAAATATTATGTTTTCGGGCAAAAAATTCGCGAAATCTTATGGAGAAGAAGAGGGAGAAGAATATTAATCAACAATGTAATGATAGAATAGCTTCAAGGGAAATAACCTTTTTTTTTTTAAAAAAGGAGTATTTAAAACAATCGGTTGTTGTTTTCCGAGGATCGTTGAGATGGGATGTCCTTGTTACATGTTGACATGCTCAGTTACTGAAATTGCCTGATTGAAAAATAGAATGGTGCATCTCTATACAATCAGTGTCTGTAATACACAAATGGAAAGTTCCGAAGAACCTCTTTACAGTCCCTTTAAGTGTGGATCCCCTTTTATAATGATATTATTGACAAGTCTCTGTGAATGTATTTAGAAATTCTAGAATTGACCTATATTTTATGGACATATTGATGCTATCAGTGTCCCCTATGCACATATTAAGGTGTACAAAACCTTTTTACAATCACTTTAAGTGTGAACCTCCCCCCCCCCCCCTTATAATGTTATAATGGACAAGTCTATGATATTGTATGATGCTATCAGTGTCCCGTATACACACATGAAAGTTCAGAAAACCTTTTTGAAGTGTGGATCCCCCCTTATAATATTCTAATTGACAGCTATCTGTGAATGTATTTAGAAATTCTAGAATATATTTTATGAGAATGTTGATGATTGTTTATGTTTTTACGTCTGTCTTATAAATCAACTTTTATTTCACGAGTAGAACTAAATCACTCCGCCAGCCTGATCTGTAGATATCATTCCTTCTTATAACTTATCATTGAGTTCTTATTTCATTTCGTTTTGTCAGTTACTTGACAGATTAATGTGAGTTTCAATCATCGAGAGTTGTGTTCAGATATCATCACGAGTTGTGTTGAGATATCATCGCGAGTTGTGTTGAGATATCATCACTGTGTTTTATTGAGTTCTAGACACTTTGTACCCAACATTTACAACTGTTTAGTATGTACTAAAAACTCTTGCTGACTGAGAATGCGTTCAGACGATAAAGTTCAGAAAGCTTACTCTTTTTTAAACACCTGATTGTACTTCTCTTTGGTGGTGGCAAACCAGACTCTACCTATAGTACAAACTACCTTGTCTGTGATATCAGCATCTGCTGGAAGCGAACGTAAACTTGTCATCTACCAACCGAGTCGTCTAAACGCATTAGTGGCGGGTGTCGCGCGCGAAGCAGACCATGCTTACTATTTTCGAAACACCCGATGGTACTTTACAACTATTACTCTCGATTTTGTCATGTTTTTGGATGCGATTTCGATTAACGGAATTGTTTTGCTTGTACATTACATATTTTTTATTAGTTCGGTGCTGTGCTATCTATCTGTATATCAGTTTTCATGTAATGACAACCGAACCTACTCTCATCTATATATCTAAATTATACGGCCTTAACCCTTCAATAAATAGTGTAAACACGGCTTGACAGAGCATCTTTAAAAATCCAATTATTGTGTCGCCGTTCTACGACAACAAATGTACAGATTGCATGTTATTTGGCTGTTTTAATGTAAAAAGTCGGACATTTTAAATGTTGGCAAGTTTTGTTGGAGTGAAACAAGTCTATTATCGCGATGAATTATTTTTCACCTCAATCTGTTATTCTGTCACAATGTTTTCTTCTGTTTATTGATAATTTATCACTCGCTTTTATCTTCCTGTCGAAATTATGATCGAACACACCTCGGAGAAAGGATTATAGCTGCATTCGAATCTTAGTTGTGTTTTGAATCTACGGAAACAGACTCTGATTTAGTGTTAAAATCAATTCTCATATTATCGATTATTTGAGTCGTTTTTACAATATATTTTAATGGCGATCAACAAAAAATAAAAGAAGCCACATATGATAAATAAGGCTGGATTGAAATAATAAACAAAAAATCCCCAAAGAAACACTGGCCGTGTTCAGTGAAAATAGTTTGTGGTTGGATAATAATAAAAATCCGTACAAGCAAAACAATTCCGTTAATCAAAAATCTCATCCAGAGCATGACAAAATCGGGTGCATTAATTATATAGTAGTGGACTTCCCATACGAGGAGTACCATCAGGTGTTTCGAAAAGAGTAAGCATGGTCTGCTTTTAATCAACAAACGGACTTCTTGAAAGTTCCGCTAACACTGTTTGCCGATTGAATAATCAGGCACTTAAAATAATATGCAGGAAACGCCGTTAACTATTAGGCCTACCACAATTTAAAAAAATCCCTGAAACATGAATAAAGAAGCACTGGCCAAGGATAGTTAGAAAACGATATGTATCCCTTTATGTTTGAATATAAACAAATTAGTTCGGACATAAGCAATGAATATAGACCGGAAATAAGGTTAACGAGAAAACGAGGTCAGACCGAGGCTGCAGTAATCAGGTCATGCAACTTGGTAATAAAGGCTAAACTAGGTGATAAATACTCTGATCACTCCCCGTCTACTTACTTTATAATGCGAACACACAATAAATCATTCGTGGTAATTATCGGATAGTTTTGTCAAACAAATATCAAGGGACCTTTGATCACGTTTCGCGCCATTTTACCATTAAATCGTCTGCTTGTCGCTTAATCTCTTCACAATCAGAATTTAACGATTCTAGCTGGGTTACCTTGGAGATTTGTAACAGGTTCCTGGCACAGAGGTGAGAGACTAATGTCGATTTAATATTTTGATAAATTGAAAAGAAATTGAAAGGTTGCCTTCTGCTGTCTTCTGCCAATAGAGTTGATGAGCCATGCTACGTAAAGTTTCCATTTTATTTTTATAATGTAAGTAACCGATCTTCATGGTTGTTTTTGCCAGATAAAAAAAATGGTGTTTGCAAGCATGATTATTATGAGAATTTTAAGTGCACACATTTTAGAAAAAATAGGGAACTATTCTCTTAAAGAGGTCAGAAGAATCGCGGCGAAGATTCCTCTAGCAAATTATTTTCCAAAATTTTCTCCTAATAAGGTATAGCGTTTTCCACTCAGGCAGTCTAATTAAAATCAGACCCTAATTTCCTTTCGTTCGGTTTTTTAAATCCTGTTTTTTTTTAAACACTACAAAACCGGATTTAAAAAAACCGAACGAAAAGATATCCACTCAGGTATATTTTACTAGCCTTTGATCATTAAAACACCCAACCAATAGGTGTACATATTGGGATATGAATGTCTGATAGGGCCAAACACTATTAAAACCAGACGACAGCCGACAAACTTGTATTATCTCCCCTGTATTCTCTAGTAAAATCATACAGTACGATCTTCAATTGTCTCTTGCTGGTATTTGTTTCAAGTGTGCAAGGGCGTGGATTTAGTAGGGGAGGCGGCCCTTTGTGACGTATTTGGACTCTACAACCCTTGCTGGTTGGTCCCCCCACCTCAAATTTTTTGACAAATCTTCTCCCTTGCAAGTGTGTATTGAAAAAAAAACCTTTATTTCCGAACCAACTCCAGATTAGGATTGATGTGTATCTTAAACATTGTGTCAGTAGCATCAGATTGGCTTTAGTCAATTAGGTTTGTGTTTTATGATTCGATGTAATGTTATGCTATACAGGACATAACGAAGTTATCAGGGATCGACTGAAAAAGACAAGTGTTTTACGTTTTGCTTTTCAGCGTTTTACTTGCATGAATTTAAAGACGAGCTACACCTTGATTAATACTCTTAACCTTTTGTGTTCAATTACAACTGTAAAGTTTTTTTTAAAATGCACAGTCGTTTAAGGTCTATGTTTTTAGCGCTTAATTGAGTGAATGAAAGCTATCCAACAAACTCATGAAGTGACCAACGAGGTGAAATTTTGCAGAAGTGCATCAATGTAAAAATTATGTTTTAAGTAAAACTGTCGAGAAATATTTTAAGTGCGTCTCTCGCTAATCGAGATTCTGTCGACATTAAAGATACCCCTTAATTATAATTTCCTTGTCTTTCCTTCCTACTCCGAGTCCGATGTTGAGTAAACCAAATAATCCAATTTACAAATCTATAAAACCATACCATATTTAATTACTAAGGTCCCTTCACATATCTTCGAGCCTATTCCTTCTACAAAACGTAGGACAAGGACATTCGGCCCAACCTTCGTCAATGTTCGAGACTATATAATGACTCGGTCATGATAGCGGCCATCTTGCCCGGTAATTGGGCAGGGAAAGACAACTCTCGTTTCAAGGTTGATTTTGATTGGCTGTTTTTTACCGCGAAAGATGATGATAAATTCTGAAGAATAATTGTGATTGGTTGAACTATAATTTATTCAACATGGCAACAAACGAACAGTATACGAGGTTATCTAGCATGTCTAGTTTCAAAGTTGATACGAGTGATGCAAGGAATATTTTGTATTACTGTTTATATTCGAGTCTCCTCCCTTCACCGAACTTCCTGAAATTCTCGATTGTGTCAGTGTATGACGAGTTAATAATCCGAGGCCGAATAAAAACCAAACAATCCAATTTACAAAGCTATAAGAGCGACTACACGATATTAACGAGATATAATTTGTTAGCGAGACAACTCATCATTAAGACGACTAGATTGTAACTAGAGTGATATACGAGGCTAGTTTAATCTATCCAGTCAGTGTATAGAGTCATAAATCATCCATTATTACCAGTCTCGAATACAATCCAATGACGACTTGTCTCATTATCAGATAGTTTGTATTCTAGCTGAATATAACCCTTCATTTATATTCTACTACATCATTTTATCTTTAATAATACTATAGTTTCATTCTGGTTATAGAGTTATATTGGATCTCAGAAATACTCTCTAGTTCCCTTCTAGTTATACAGTTATATTGGATCTCAGAAATACTCTCTAGTTCCCTTCTGGTTATAGAGTCATATTGGATCTCAGAAATACTCTCTAGTTCCCTTCTGGTTATACAGTTATATTGGGTCTCAGAAATACTCTCTAGTTACCTTCTGGTTATAGAGTTATATTGGGTCTCAGAAATACTCTCTAGTTACCTTCTGGTTATAGAGTTATATTGGGTCTCAGAAATACTCTCTAGTTCCCTTCTGGTTATACAGTTATATTGGATCTCAGAAATACTCTCTAGTTCCCTTCTGGTTATACAGTTATATTGGATCTCAGAAATACTCTCTAGTTCCCTTCTGGTTATACAGTTATATTGGATCTCAGAAATACTCTCTAGTTCCCTTCTGGTTATACAGTTATATTGGATCTCAGAAATACTCTCTAGTTCCCTTCTGGTTATACAGTTATATTGGATCTCAGAAATACTCTCTAGTTCCCTTCTGGTTATACAGTTATATTGGATCTCAGAAATACTCTCTAGTTCCCTTCTGGTTATACAGTTATATTGGATCTCAGAAATACTCTCTAGTTACCTTCTGGTTATAGAGTTATATTGGGTCTCAGAAATACTCTCTAGTTCCCTTCTGGTTATACAGTTATATTGGATCTCAGAAATACTCTCTAGTTCCCTTCTGGTTATACAGTTATATTGGATCTCAGAAATACTCTCTAGTTCCCTTCTAGTTATAGAGTTATATTGGATCTCAGAAATACTCTCTAGTTCCCTTCTAGTTATACAGTTATATTGGATCTCAGAAATACTCTCTAGTTCCCTTCTGGTTATACAGTCATATTGGATCTCAGAAATACTCTCTAGTTCCCTTCTAGTTATACAGTTATATTGGGTCTCAGAAATACTCTCTAGTTCCCTTCTAGTTATAGAGTTATATTGGATCTCAGAAATACTCTCTAGTTCCCTTCTAGTTATAGAGTTATATTGGATCTCAGAAATACTCTCTAGTTCCCTTCTGGTTATACAGTTATATTGGATCTCAGAAATACTCTCTAGTTCCCTTCTAGTTATAGAGTTATATTGGGTCTCAGAAATACTCTCTAGTTCCCTTCTAGTTATAGAGTTATATTGGATCTCAGAAATACTCTCTAGTTCCCTTCTGGTTATACAGTTATATTGGATCTCAGAAATACTCTCTAGTTCCCTTCTAGTTATACAGTCATATTGGGTCTCAGAAATACTCTCTAGTTCCCTTCTAGTTATAGAGTTATATTGGATCTCAGAAATACTCTCTAGTTCCCTTCTGGTTATACAGTCATATTGGATCTCAGAAATACTCTCTAGTTTCCTTCTGGTTATACAGTTATATTGGATCTCAGAAATACTCTCTAGTTCCCTTCTGGTTATAGAGTTATATTGGGTCTCAGAAATACTCTCTAGTTCCCTTCTGGTTATACAGTTATATTGGATCTCAGAAATACTCTCTAGTTCCCTTCTGGTTATACAGTTATATTGGATCTCAGAAATACTCTCTAGTTCCCTTCTAGTTATACAGTCATATTGGGTCTCAGAAATACTCTCTAGTTCCCTTCTAGTTATAGAGTTATATTGGATCTCAGAAATACTCTCTAGTTCCCTTCTGGTTATACAGTCATATTGGATCTCAGAAATACTCTCTAGTTTCCTTCTGGTTATACAGTTATATTGGATCTCAGAAATACTCTCTAGTTCCCTTCTAGTTATACAGTCATATTGGGTCTCAGAAATACTCTCTAGTTCCCTTCTAGTTATAGAGTTATATTGGATCTCAGAAATACTCTCTAGTTCCCTTCTGGTTATACAGTCATATTGGATCTCAGAAATACTCTCTAGTTCCCTTCTAGTTATACAGTCATATTGGATCTCAGAAATACTCTCTAGTTCCCTTCTGGTTATACAGTCATATTGGGTCTCAGAAATACTCTCTAGTTCCCTTCTAGTTATACAGTCATATTGGATCTCAGAAATACTCTCTAGTTCCCTTCTAGTTATACAGTTATATTGGATCTCAGAAATACTCTCTAGTTCCCTTCTGGTTATACAGTTATATTGGATCTCAGAAATACTCTCTAGTTCCCTTCTAGTTATAGAGTTATATTGGGTCTCAGAAATACTCTCTAGTTCCCTTCTAGTTATACAGTTATATTGGAGCTCGGAAATACTCTCTAGTTCCCTTCTAGTTATACAGTCATATTGGATCTCAGAAATACTCTCTAGTTTCCTTCTAGTTATAGAGTTATATTGGATCTCAGAAATACTCTCTAGTTCCCTTCTGGTTATACAGTCATATTGGATCTCAGAAATACTCTCTAGTTCCCTTCTGGTTATACAGTCATATTGGATCTCAGAAATACTCTCTAGTTCCCTTCTAGTTATACAGTCATATTGGATCTCAGAAATACTCTCTAGTTTCCTTCTGGTTATAGAGTTATATTGGATCTCAGAAATACTCTCTAGTTCCCTTCTAGTTATACAGTTATATTGGATCTCAGAAATACTCTCTAGTTCCCTTCTGGTTATAGAGTTATATTGGGTCTCAGAAATACTCTCTAGTTTCCTTCTAGTTATACAGTTATATTGGAGCTCGGAAATACTCTCTAGTTCCCTTCTGGTTATACAGTTATATTGGATCTCAGAAATACTCTCTAGTTACCTTCTGGTTATAGAGTTATATTGGGTCTCAGAAATACTCTCTAGTTCCCTTCTAGTTATACAGTTATATTGGATCTCAGAAATACTCTCTAGTTCCCTTCTAGTTATACAGTTATATTGGATCTCAGAAATACTATCTAGTTCCCTTCTGGTTATAGAGTTATATTGGGTCTCAGAAATACTCTCTAGTTCCCTTCTGGTTATACAGTTATATTGGATCTCAGAAATACTCTCTAGTTACCTTCTGGTTATAGAGTTATATTGGGTCTCAGAAATACTCTCTAGTTCCCTTCTAGTTATACAGTTATATTGGATCTCAGAAATACTCTCTAGTTCCCTTCTGGTTATAGAGTCATATTGGATCTCAGAAATACTCTCTAGTTCCCTTCTGGTTATACAGTTATATTGGATCTCAGAAATACTCTCTAGTTCCCTTCTAGTTATACAGTCATATTGGGTCTCAGAAATACTCTCTAGTTCCCTTCTAGTTATAGAGTTATATTGGGTCTCAGAAATACTCTCTAGTTTCCTTCTAGTTATAGAGTTATATTGGATCTCAGAAATACTCTCTAGTTCCCTTCTGGTTATAGAGTTATATTGGATCTCAGAAATACTCTCTAGTTCCCTTCTAGTTATACAGTCATATTGGATCTCAGAAATACTCTCTAGTTCCCTTCTGGTTATATAGTCATATTGGATCTCAGAAATACTCTCTAGTTCCCTTCTGGTTATAGAGTTATATTGGGTCTCAGAAATACTCTCTAGTTCCCTTCTATACAGTTATATTGGGTCTCAGAAATACTCTCTAGTTCCCTTCTGGTTATACAGTTATATTGGGTCTCAGAAATACTCTCTAGTTCCCTTCTAGTTATAGAGTCATATTGGGTCTCAGAAATACTCTCTAGTTCCCTTCTAGTTATAGAGTTATATTGGGTCTCAGAAATACTCTCTAGTTCCCTTCTGGTTATACAGTTATATTGGATCTCAGAAATACTCTCTAGTTCCCTTCTGGTTATACAGTTATATTGGATCTCAGAAATACTCTCTAGTTCCCTTCTGGTTATACAGTTATATTGGATCTCAGAAATACTCTCTAGTTACCTTCTGGTTATAGAGTTATATTGGGTCTCAGAAATACTCTCTAGTTCCCTTCTAGTTATACAGTTATATTGGGTCTCAGAAATATTCTCTAGTTCCCTTCTAGTTATACAGTTATATTGGTCCTCAGAAATACTCTCTAGTTCCCTTCTAGTTATAGAGTCATATTGGGTCTCAGAAATACTCTCTAGTTCCCTTCTAGTTATACAGTTATATTGGATCTCAGAAATACTATCTAGTTCCCTTCTAGTTATAGAGTTATATTGGATCTCAGAAATACTCTCTAGTTCCCTTCTAGTTATAGAGTTATATTGGGTCTCAGAAATACTCTCTAGTTCCCTTCTAGTTATAGAGTTATATTGGGTCTCAGAAATACTCTCTAGTTCCCTTCTAGTTATAGAGTTATATTGGGTCTCAGAAATAACCTCTAGTTCCATTCTAGTTATACAGTCATATTGGAGCTTGGAAATAACCTCTGACATAGAAAAAGCGTCTAGCCGTTCGGATGGGACAATAAACCGAGGCCCCGTGTGCTACAGGCCGTGCACAAGATCCATCGAAAGGTGGAAATTGAAACTACGAGTAGGCTAATTCTGCTGTCTTGGCCAAATTTCCCTCATTACACACTGCATGGCGTTTACCCATTATCATTAGCCAATACAGGTGAAGAAAAGCAGGACACACAGTCATATTGGGCCTCAGAAATACTCTCTAGTTTTGTTCTGGTTATAGAAATTTAGAAACTGTTATTTGACGTCAGTATTTGAAATATCATTTAACTGTAATAATAGAATAAGATACAGGAATCAACTAAATATATGTCGAACGAAAAAGATTGATATGTCCAATCTCTGATACATTACAATTTACTACAGAAGTCATTCTGTTAATGCCTGTAGGAAATGTATTTCAAATATTTTATCAAAATTCGAATCAAGTACATTTCTAAGAAGTTCTAACGAAGTACGGAATTTGCAATTAAAATATATCACACCATACGCCAAAAGTTAATTGTATAATTTTCAGAAACAGGGAAAGAAAGAAACATCTATATTTTACAAGATAACAACTTAGGTTCTTTGCGGATCCTTTCTCCCAGCTGGTCCTTGGCCAGACCTCTTGGTATTGATCTTACAAGGATAACATCTTAGGTTCCTTGCGGATCCTTTCTCCCAACTGGTCCTTGGCCAAACCTCTTGGCATTGATCTTACAAGGATAACATATTAGGTTCCTTGCAGATCCTTTCTCCCAACTGGTCCTTGGCCAAACCTCTTGGCATTGATCTTCCCGGATCGAAAACCGAACTCTTAAATATAACGACCTTCAAAATCTACAATTAATTCTTTCAGACTTTAACTCGGTAGCATGTTTTAATATGGTTTGCTCGTCAACTTTTTGATATTCTGATCCTAATCATTACAAGATTAAACTTTCAAATTATTTTGATTTATGATGATTGATCACTATTAATTTTCCATATCCGCCATATTTCATCTGGTTAATTAAAATTTCCTCCTGCTGATCAATCTACAGGTAATTTCATGAAACGAAGAAATGACAAGCCGAAGATAAATTGACAATCGATCAAACCCTGATAGTCAACTTCACAAGTCAAGTGCCATATTTACAAATATACGACTGGACCTTCGTCACTGTTCGAGACTCATATGACTCGTCCATGATTGACAGCCATCTTGTCTAGTAAATGGGTAAGGGTAGACAACTTTTTTTTCAAGATTGATTTTGATTGGATGATTTAAATCCAGAGATAACTCTGTCTGAAGATCGATTTTGGTTGGCTGAGCTATTTTGTTTTCAAATATGGCGATCTGATTATAAAATTTGCGATTATCCAAACTTCACATTTTGTTTTCTATGTTTCGATTCTCCACTAAGAAGAGATGTTAATGTTTGACAAGACGAAGTAGAAATAATTTACAGTCTCCTTAACAATACCAACCGTCATTTACAATCGACTCATAAACAAAGTCGTGACATATTCTAATATTTTCCTAACGAGAAAACGAAACAATAAATCAAACTCCTCATTTTTACATTAGTTAATGACGAAATTCAATTTCGTGTCGGATCGATGACAGAATGTGAAGAAATATTAGACAAGAAATGAAATGTTGACGGTAGTATATTGTAATATTAATGCGTTTCGGTTTATTTATTAGAAAGTTGTCAGAGAAAGAATAAAAAGGGAGGTAATTGATGACGTATTTATTAAATGATACTGTCACAGAACAGATTTTCATAAGGAATAATTATGTTGGCTGCCAGAGTTTTTGACTCGGATAATAAATCAAGGAATTATTTGTGATTGCAGTGAGTCTGAATACTACAACCATGATCTGTTGTAATTATGATAGATTGTAGGTTCTGTGAAAGGTGAACGCTGAGCTCTTTTGAAAATACTTCTCTATTAATTTTCGCTAATCTTCGTTTCATATTTCATTTCGATCGGAGTTAATCTTTCTGTAGACGGTTGAGTAATTGCCTTGTCAGAATTCTGAATAGATTCGAGTTTCCTATCATGAAAATACTGTAATTTTCTCGAATTGAGATGAAACATCGCTGGTAAAGTGATATTTTGAATTTAGTCAGTCAGTCGATATAAGGATGATATGATTCGGGTCTAAATTATAAAAGAATGATAAATTTGCTGATTATATTTTGACAGAAGATACAGTCGTCTAAATATATTTGTTTTCCTTACAGTCCATAAAGTTAAATGCTATGTATGTACATGTGTATGACTTTTGGAAATGAAATTTCGACACTTAGTTCGTCTACAAATTATTACAATCGTACCAACAGACGTGACATCAGCCTCAATACTATACCGGAAGTGTTTTATCACATTCTATTTACAGTATTATGGTTTCATCCTGTAGCAAAATCTTCACTGGAGAATATCACTTTGGGTTGTAGTCACTTTTGGTTTTGCTTGTAAAATATGATTTCCGGTTGTAGAATTCATATCCGGTTTTAGTACCTTTTGGTTGTATAATGCATTTCTGGTTGTAGAATTCATTTCCGGTGGTAGAATGCCATTTACGGTTGTAGAAGCCCACTTCCAGCGGAACAAAATACTTCCAGTGGTAGTAACTTTTGGTTGTAGATGAATATTTCCCTGGTTGTAGAAAACCATTTCCGGTTGTAATAGTTTTTGGGCAGTATATAAGCATTTCCGGGTTAGAGTGTGGTCAATTACTCTTCAGATGGCAGAGTTCCTTCCCAGTGGTAGAATACCCTGTACGAAACCTGGTCACCTATACAGCAGACGACAATCTAATGTGATTTGAGATATTCCTTTAAAAAGATAAGATTATAAAAATGGCGTATGATCTGTCATGACTTGTATATAAAGAAATCAATTGACCGTGTTTGAGATTTTAACGATTTTATATCCGTCTTAATTCACGTTTACTATTCACAGCACGAATATTCAATAAAACTTACTTTTTGATATCTCAGACTCTTAATACTGTTTGAATATTTGTATTTGGAGTTTTACATCTCATTCTATACTCTTTGGGATAAGAAGTCAACAGAATTTAACGTGGAAATTCTGTATATACGGTCCAGGTTTTCTGCTTCACTCCAAAGGTTAAAATTCTTAAGAGCTGAATTCCCCGAATAGCATCACCGAAGGGGAAAAATCCTTGGAAGGTTGTAGCATAGAGGTTTTTTATAGTGGATCTTGACCAACTTTATAGCAAAAATCGGCCGATGTGCGGTTTTCAGGGTTGGTCGGTTTTCAGGTAAAACAAAATCAATGAATCATAGAGTGTTTTTATCAGGGACTTTTACATTTGGCCGATATTCAGGGTGTGCGGTCTTCAGGGTTTTCACTGTATACATATTCTCGTTTTTTTTTTGGAATTTTGAAGGCTACGTCTTGTCAAGTTCACTAGACCTCGCCTCATTTTGAAGAATAATTAGTTTTGAAAAGTTGAAATGTAACTCGAGGTAAGATTTGAAGTGTAAACCAGGTTGTTAAAAACGTCAGATTCTGTCAAATCTTGACAAGTAGAAGATAGAACGAGTTTTTGATCTTCAGTTTCCTCATATCAGCTTTCCTAATTTAATAGCAACCCCTGCCAGGTTTACCTCCACAATCTTTCTTAGTTTTATCACAAATAAATAGATATTTAATACGTCTTGACAGTTTTCATCAACATCACCAGCGTGGGGTAGACATCGCTACATTCGCTACGTTATAGAGCTGGTAGACATTGCTACATTCGCTACGTTATAGAGCTGGTAGACATTGCTACATTCGCTACGTTATAGAGCTGGTAGACATCGCTACATTCGGTACGTTATAGAGCTGGTAGACATCGCTACATTCGGTACGTTATAGAGCTGGTAGACATCGCTACATTCGGTACGTTATAGAGCTGGTAGACATTGCTACATTCGTTACGTTATAGAGCTGGTAGACATTGCTACATTCGTTACGTTATAGAGCTGGTAGACATTGCTACATTCGGTATGTTATAGAGCTGGTACAGTTATATCTACCAATGGCTACATTCGGTACGTTATAGAGCTGGTAGACATTGTTACGTTATAGAGCTGGTACACGGATAGACATCGCTACATTCGGTACGTTATAGAGCTGGTACAGGGGGTAGACATCGCTACATTCGGTACGTTATAGAGCTGGTAGACATTGTTACGTTATGGAGCTGGTACACGGGATAGACATCGCTACATTCGGTACGTTATAGAGCTGGTACAGGGGGTAGACATCGCTACATTCGGTACGTTATAGAGCTGATAGACATCGCTACATTCGGTACGTTATAGAGCTGGTAGACATTGTTACGTTATAGAGCTGGTACACGGGATAGACATCGCTACATTCGGTACGTTATAGAGCTGGTAGACATTGTTACGTTATAGAGCTGGTACAGGGGGTAGACATCGCTACATTCGGTACGTTATAGAGCTGGTACAGGGGGTAGACATCGCTACATTCGGTACGTTATAGAGCTGGTAGACATTGTTAAGTTATAGAGCTGGTACACGGGATAGACATCGCTACATTCGGTACGTTATAGAGCTGGTACAGGGGGTAGACATCGCTACATTCGGTACGTTATAGAGCTGGTAGACATCGCTACATTCGGTACGTTATAGAGCTGGTAGACATAGCCGTACCGAGTAGCTACAAACAACTACACTCGGTAAGTTGAAGAGCTGATACCACTAGACAAAGCTAAACTCAGCTACACTCGGCTACACTAGGCTAAACTCAGCTACACTCGGATGGACCTGGTATAGTTAAACATATTATTTACCAATGGCTACATTCGGTGCGTTAAGTAGCTACCCTTTATTGCTGGTAGAATAATGTTGTGATGAACAACCAAATTTCGTACTCTGTGGCATTAAAAGCAGGATGTCAAATACCATCGTCTTCGTAAGCGGAGTCCAGCAGAAACGTAGGACGTAAAACTCCATTGCCTAAAGCCTTGCTTTTCGCTTAAGGAACGAGTGTCTTGATGATCGTGTCTATCAGTAGTTTAATCAGAGTGATTGTTCTTTGTCAAAGTTTCTATTAACTAATTACATGACAAGTCAAATAATGGCCGGGTATTCCAAACGACAATTTGTTGTTGGTCGTCAACAAAGAGCTTTTAATCTAGCGAGTAACGTTTGACAAGCCACGTTAATACGAGTGGACATTATGTCGCCCTTGAGTTACACGGAAATTGACAGGCGAGTTATCCTACAAATGAATGGCGGCGATAATGACAGAGTCAATCAATCTCATTCGATCGTTTAGTCTCGATCAACTAGACTTGTATTGGTTTGTATTCTATCAGCAAACGTTGATTATCGTTCCCTCCCTTGGAGAGGCGAGGAGTTTTTGACAAGTGAGGGTATTTCACCAGCTAGACTTTGATTCTTGTGATTCCCTATCCTCCTAAAATTTGGGTGTAATTGAGATGAGGTTGGGGAAATTGAAAGTTCAAAATTCAAATACTGGTATGTACTCTGCGCAAATGCTGCTGGATTCTTTTTTACCAGGTGGAAATATCGTTGTTTGGTTGAGAAGCTCAATACAATTCGCTATTCAAGAATATCAGTTAAAAGCATTTTGGTAACCCATCTGTTGGAAATACACTTGGAAGGTGTTGAAAGCAATTGTGGAATATCCCTTCTGAATGACAATCTTTATAGGCTCAAATTACCACCAATTCATTTCATACAGTCAAGATCAGTGGGTCCAAACCTGGGGGTCATGTGGTGTTTGTTAAGGGGCCATGGGCACGAGGATGTGTATGATTTTTCTGGCCCAAATTTCATTTGACTATATTTTGCTGTGTAAGTTCTGTAGTTGCTTGTGGTCAAATTCATCTGACCTCCTGATGATGAGGAGACACAAAATAAAAACCCTTGCGCAATATTTCCCCCTAGTTGAATTAAACAGGGGGCACGGCTCTGGGAGTTTTGTTAATTTGGTCCACTGTTTGAAAAAGGTTGGGAACCACTGAGTTAGATAAAGGAGACTACACTATTTTAAGTTTTTTCTGCTGTAAGAATATCAGTGAGGTAAAATAACGAGATTAAAGTTATTATGAACAATCTGTCAATCTATAGAAACATCAATATTCCACTGTTTTAAGGGCTGTTACACATTTCATGAGGCTTGTGGCTTTCATTTTGTGCAGGTAAGGAGTATGGGAATCGAGCTTTTCAAATGGTGACGTCGATAGTTAGACAACATTTCTTTTAGGAATGTGTAGATCTTCAGCTAAAAAAAGAGATGAATTTCAATACAAATCACTGGTTTTACGACAAAGTTTGAGGTAAAAAAGGACATAAAAAGAAACCACACATTTCAGATCAGACTTGAGGCTTTCATTTTGTGCAGGTAAGGAGCATGGGAATCGAGCTCTATCAAAGGGTGACGTCCATAGTTAGATATCTCCTTTATGCCTATGTAGTTCCTTTGCTGAAAAGGGATGAATTTCAATACAAATCACTGATTTTACGACAAAGTTTGAGGTAAAGAGGACAAAAAAAGAAACTAAGTACTAACGATCCGAAATCAAAAAATACATTTTAACTAAACATAGGTAACAGCTTATGAACGTTTCACATGAGGAATTATATCAATCATACATGAGTAAGTATATCATAATGAAAAGTATCTTACACTGTGTAATGTTATATTACAGTCAACAGATCGTAAAGAACCCAACATCGTTCAATTTTAAATTTCTGCCAAAAATAGTCACATCAAATTGACAACCGAAGCTTAGCTATGATCCAATAGCGGCCCTTTACACAGATTTAAAGATTTGTCCGCTAGGTGTCAGTAGTAATCACTGTGACTATAATGGCAGTAATGAAGTTAAGGGATATGAGAATAATTCTACATGACGTTTGCTGTAAAACATCCTGTAGGATGTCAAATTTGATACATCTCCAACCTCCATCATTCTATATTCCTTTATTATTCATCAATTATTATAACTCATTTTATATTCACGTCAGGTTTAATTATTGTCTTCTGATTATTGTTAATATCAGGTAATAACAGGTGCCCGTTCTCTTATCTTAAAATGAAATGAATGGAGTTTTACGTCCTACTTTTCTGTCTTATATTAAAGAGATTGTAAAGATGTTTTCTAAACTTTGTATGTGTATCGGGGATACTGATAGCATCAATTTGCGTCATTCAAATTTCCATTCTGACATCTGTGGTTCTTGCAATTCCACTAAGACTAACACGTTTTAAGACGTCACTGGCAGTGATCTACCGGAAGCTACCATTGATAGAATGTCAGTGGCGTCATAAAACGCGTTAGTTTTAGTGGAATTGGAAGAGCCACAGACGTCGGAATGGAAATTGAAATGGTGTAAATTGATTCTATCAGTGTCCCCGATACACATACAAAGTTTAGAAAACCTCTTTACAATCCCTGCAACATTACTAGCAATGTGAACTCTCTGTCTTGTGATTCTTGTCAGCATCAAAACAGGTGCCCGTTTCCTTATCATAGTTTTAAACTTACATTATTAGCTGTGTGGAAACTCTTTAAGAAATGTCGGATTCACACCCTGAATAAATAGCAATTATGACTCATTGTAAGTCTAATCTACAAAGAAACGTTGCTAGTGTATATGTTGATTAGCGACTCGATTTCTCTTTCTGAGGGTGTTATGGATAATTTGGACCTTAGATGGAGCAGTGACAAACGTATTTGAAAGAAAATTCGTAAAATAAAATGAAATTCAAGCATAGTTTGCAGGCTTCAAAGGAAAATTTGGCAGGTAAATTACCCTACTGTAAGATTTAAGGCACCGTAGAGTCCAACTCCAATCGTCCGAATCGTCGTATTTCACGTTAAGACGCCGTATTGGACTGGTATTAAGAAAAACAAGTTTTATGTGAGGTTGAAATTAAATTGAAGAAGTCTCTAAGGATTGTGTTTTATTGGTTTTCGTTGTCTTTAACAATGTAGTTAACTGATTTCAATAGAAACTGGGGTTATATACGAGATCAGTTGGTCGTAAACTACAGTCGTATTAGAGAATTTACGACTCCAATAGCCGTTTACAAGTGTTTTATTTGCGTCGCTTTTCTTCAATAAAATAACGAATTACGACCCTCTACGTCTTGTCGCTCACATTACGGTGTTATTTACGGCCGGTTTAATTTGTTTTGCAGTCTATAGCTCACGTCTCGTGACACTTTGACAACTCTTTATTCTCCTCTTTTATTTCATTTACCATCGTTTATAACCTCGATTATCTCCCTTTTTATTACTATTACTGTTATAATAACAGAACACAGTAATAACATCTTATTACTTACAGAACATTTCATTCCTACTTTCACTTTCATCTACTATTCTAATAATAGTAACAATGATTAAAAACTAGCGTTTTGAATATTCAAGACAAAACAGTTCAGCCAATCATAATCAACCTTCGAACAACAGTTGTCTGCTCTTACGTCCAAATCAGCCAATCAAAATCAGTCTTCGAACAAGAGTTATCTGTTCTTGCCCATTTACCGGGTAAGATGGTTGCCTATCATACTCAATTCATAATGTTAGTCTGTAGGTTGTGCCGATTTTAAGATAAAAATTATTTCGTTCAAAGCTATTAGGTGCCATGTGTTAGAATTTTTAAAGGAGGAAATTCAACCATCTTTATTTACGTTAACCATAGAACTGTAACATAGGGAATGCCAGCTGATCACGTGACCGCACTGTGTCATTGAAATATGTTCTGCAGCGCATGCGCGAAAAAGCGTCGGTAGTATTTACTTCCGGTCTACTGTCAAGATGGCAGAAGTCTACGAGTCTTCACTTTCTGATTTAGATAAACTGTTTCATGTAATTGTAAGTAAGGTTTTCTTTTAGTTTAGATCTTTAAATATGACAATTTTTTTTATAAATGTGATGTCAACCGATTAAATTTTACCCGTCTTATCGTAAGTTTTGCACATGTTATCGTCAGTCACAAGTACGTGTAGTCGTGTAGCCTACGAAGCGACGTTACGATGGTCAATTCTGACTCATCTCTTTTTTACTCTTGCCATACTATTCTGAATTGACATTCTGCCTATTATTTTGTATTCGTGAGCGTCATAGACTGTCTTTAGGGTGGAAAAAAATCATTGGAAACACCATTTTACTGGAGGAAATTTGCAGTCTGAAAGTGAAAGTAGATAATGAAATGTTATCATTTTCTCACAAAATTTTAATTTTAGGACTAAGCCTATAGGAGGAAGGGTGATTTTTTGTTCTAATGCAATATTTTCATGTTGATAAAGGTATTCTTAGACAGGAGGTATGCATTTGACAATCATAAGTTGAAAATTTCAGAAAATAATTCAATTCAATGTGTAGGGTAGGTCTCACTAAAATGTAGAAGGACCTTGAAGCCCTTGTTAATGTGTACATTCCTTTGGTTTTTTTTTTTATTACTTACATCAAATGAGATTTATTTGACTTTTTTTTAAGGTCCTGTTATGATGTATGAAGTATGCTTTCCACTTGTATCAGGTAAGTGTGCAAAAAAAAAAGTTAAGTTAAGGTAACATTAATTAATGTTGTCATATTCCTATGAACTCAAATATTTCCAATGCCCTTCTTACAATTTTATCTGAAGTAGCAGCATTTATTACAAGGCTTTTATAAACACAGGATATCAAAACAGAAAATATCAGTGAAAAAAATTCCAAAAAACACTTAAGATTGTTTTCAAGATTTTTTTATCATCTGTTATGGGTCCATTTTGAAAAAATTTGGAGCCATTATTGAATCATTATGGTCAGGTGCCGAGTAAACTGTAGCCTGCTTCTATTCTCTAAGCAGAATAAAAAGTAATTTTTTCCATTATTTGTATGAGAAATGTAATATTAATCTCAATAGAACTGTTAGTAGAAAAATGGCCGTTAACAGGAAAGGTTACTTTTCATACATTTATCTTGAGCAGGGTTAGGTGGCTCAGCGATTTAGATGTTTGGTCAGTAATGTCCAGGGTGTCATGAAGTCACCTTCAAATTTTTTAACCCCGTTACCCCCCTGTCAACGATGCAGACATCACGGCTGACATCAAAAAAGCTTCTTGTTGCATGGGACAATAAATTGTAGCCCTGTGTGCAGCAGGCTGTGCATGTTAAAGATCCCTCCATAGTTCTTTCTGTCCTGGCAAACTTCCTTCATTGCACATTATAAGTTGTTTGCCTATCTTCATTAGCCTAATAGGTGCAGAAAAGTGAGATGCAAAAAAAACTTTTCTTGTCTTAGAAATGTCAACCCAAAAAGACACAAATATTGGTTGAAAGCTCATCTATACATTTATTTTTTATCAATGCAAAGACATTTTATCACAAAGTACTTAAATTCTCAAACAAAGACAATGAACCTATTTGCATACGTATAAGAACACCTGTCAGTTGGGATTTAAAAATATAGAGCTCTTGGCATAATCTTCTTTATGATGTTGTTATGTAGGGATGTAAATGTTCATTTCATTTTCCATTGTAGTGCAAAATTCTCTGGAACTAGAATTAACAGACATCTGAGGTTCTTGGGACAAACCACATGGTCAATAAATACTGGTCAACAACAGAAGAACACAAAGGCATTCAATGACATATAGCTGGATATCAACAGAAATTTCATGTTATTATTGGGAGATACTTTTTAATGTGCATGTTAATTTGACTAAATTTGCATAAATATTAAAATGAGTATGTATTGAACATTTATGTCAGTAATGAAATCCCTTTTTTCATGTATTAAAAGGAGTAAATGACAAAAGTCTTGTTGTAATTTTGTTATTTAAAGCCCCTCAGGAGTTTTTTTTCATAAAATAACATAAAACATTGAAAAAGCATAAAGTACATTGTACATAGTCTGTGTTTGGCAATTCTTTAAGAACATTGAAAGTGTTTGTAATTCACATCGTCATTCTGCTTTCTTCTCAACTGTAGCTTTATTTTTGTTCAAAAATGTTTTTGGCTTTAAAAGTAAACTTTTCTCACTTTCTTCCCACTATGTATATTAAGTTACCTCTGAAAGATATAAAAAAGAAGTGACTGATACTATGAAACCAACTGTGAAAGGTAGGGCTGCAACGATTCCTGAAGTGGCGATTCGATACGCTAAACGATACACATTAGACGATTCGATTTATTGCAATTAGAAATCGCGATTCTTGAGTTTAAAATCGGAGAGAAAAGAAAACCATTAATCATTAACATTTTAACACATTTTTGACATAATTTTCGTAACAAATTTATATGCTTAAGATCGTCATCATTATTAACAAAGATTTAAGATGATAATCAACAAATTGATACGTAAAAAGCAATTTTTTAACATTTCGATATGACATAAATTATAAAATGCGTGAGGATTTTTTGTTTTCAGTCAATAAAAGAGTTAATTAAATGAATCAAAATCGGGGCCGATGAATCGCGATTATTTTTTTCTTACACGATGCATCGATAAGGAGGAACGAATCGCGATTCATCGATTCTACGATGAATCGTTGCAGCCCTAGTGAAAGGGCATTTGGGAAACAAAACATGATAGGCCTATTACTGGTAAATATTTGAAACATTTAAACTTCACATGATGTACATGGAGATGACAAACAATATGCAACAGGCACTAGGCAGCACATTAGTACATAAATATGTGTAACGTTTGACCATACTCAATAACATCTTTAAAATAGCAATAATTGTATTGTATCCTAAACAAAATTTTATTCATAAATATATTCAAGATGTAAGCTTATATTTCAATAAAAGGATTGGGGAACAGGCCAAGTCTATAAAATTGTACTTTTAAAAAAAATGACAGGATAGTCAAATTGCAGCTTTTTCACTTTATTCAAATAAAATTTTTTACTTACTAGTAACATCTTTCCCTCTTCAAACAAATACTCCTAAAATCTATTAAGGCCAACTACCTTCTACTTAGCATCGCTTGTGTACTAGAATACACTTTGGCAAATATTTGTGATATAATTTCAGTCTTCCTGCAAAAGATAAAATTCTAAGATAAAAAGAATGAAGCATAATTCAAAAAGCAATCATTCATATTCAATATGTCATTTATGTTGTACATTTTATGAAATTATTTAGTTACCTGAGAAAGTTGCAGTTTGATCATCTCCAAACTTTTCACAATGAATTATTTAAAAAAAGAAAATGAAATGAATGGAGTTTTAAGTCCTACTTTCTGCACCTATATGGGCTAATTGAGGACGGGCAAACGCCATGCAGTGTGCAATGAGAGAAATTTTGTCAGGTCAGTGGCATTAGACTGCTCTTATTTTCGATTTCCAACTGTCGAGGGATCTAAAACGTGCACAGCCAATAGCACATGGGGCCTCGGTGTATTGACCCATCCGAACGACTAGAAGCTTTTCCATGTCAGCCCCTTCGACCTGCATCACTGACAGGGGGAAACCCACAACCGGGTTGAAAAATCATCTCGACCCATGTCGGGATTGAACCCTGGATCTTCAGGTTACGTTTGGATATTTATCATTTGAAGTAAACACACCTTACAAAGAAATTTCACACAAATTTTACCCACATTTTGCAAAATTCCAGCTTGGTAGACTCATGTTTCCAATTAATTTTGCTTTGAATGGTTGACATTTTCATCAATCCAAAGACAATCCTAGACTCCCAGAATTATTTGGAGATTAACATTTCCATTTCTAAACTAATAATAGGCAAAATGCAATTTAAAACTCATTGTGGCCTAAAAAGGAGACTGGCTTAGATGCAGGAGGAAAGAGTGTTTGCTTCAAATGAAAAATGTTCAAAACCTAAATTTACACAAACCCAAAGGCATTTTAAGATAGGGCTTGCAAATACACAAAATCGTATTTCAAATATTTTTGTAGCTTGAGAGATTCAGATCTGAATCAAAAATAAAATGCGGTCAGAGAAGACTGTCGACAGTGTCGTGTCACTGTCAGTAGGCTACTGTCACTCACACTGTCACTTTGATTCATTTTCTCAAAATTGCGATTTAGAATTCAATGAATGTCGTCAGATTGAAGGTCTACACTTAATATTTACTTACTCTTCAAGAAAAACTCCCTTCACGAGGTTAATCCCCGTGTATTTTGTGGCTTGGTAATGTTTCCATTCATGCTTATTTGGACGAATCTGATAACCCGCCAACATCCACTCACCATTCCCGGCATTTTGACAGTAGACCGGAAATAAACACTACCGATGCTTTTTCGCGCATGCGCTGCATAACATATGACGGTCACGTGATCAGCTGGCATTCCCTATGATACAGTTCTATGCGTTAACCGTCTAGTTAATCTTTAATTTACTCGTCATAATAGTCTCGATCATTCCAGATATAAACAAACAAAGGAGTAATTTCAACCATCTATGTCAGGCTGATTAACCTTTCTTCTTGTCATTATAGTCCCGATCATTCTTTCTTTCCTATAAAGTTGGAAATTCAACTATCTTTGTCAGACTAGTTAACCTTTCTACTTGTTATTATAGTCTCGATCATTCTTTCTTACAAATAAAGTTGTAATTTCAACCATCTATGTCAGGCTAGTTAAGCACTCGTATCAACTTCGGAACTAGACATGCTAGATAACCTTGTATACTGTACCGTAGTCGCCATATTGAATAAATAATAGTTCAGCCAATCATAATCATTCTTCAGAATGTATCATCACCTTTCACTGAAAAAATAGCCAATCAAAAACAATCTTCGAACAAGAGTTGTCTTTTCCTGCCCAAATACCGGGCAAGATGGCCGCTTATCATGCCAGAGTCATTATATAGTCTCGAACAATGGCGAAGGTTGAGCTGAATGGCTAGTTAACCTTTCTACTCTTTGTAATTGTCTCGATCATTCCAGACATCAACAAACAACTGGAATCAATACAAGAAAGTAATAAAGATGATGGGAAGTGATAGAAAAAGTTTATAACAAGTTAAAATGGCCTGTCAAATATCTTTCTACGTTCTAATTACATCTTCTGACACCACATCCATCCACTCTCATAAACTCTCGTCAATTCCCGTCAAAGATGGCGGCATGAAGAATGAGATTTGTCAAAGGTGAAAGGTTAGAGGTCACATCAGTTGTGATTGGGAACTATGATTTAATGTAGATAACTGAGTCGAGGGTCGCTTATCACCCGACCATTATCTGGATACAAATTCACTTTCTTTGTTTGTTCCTGAACCAATTATGGAGATTTGTGGCCGATTTGCTTCGAACTGAACGAAAGTTCAATAGCGTGTAATATAAGTAGCCCCCGGAGCAACCAGAGATAGCTGATGCCATCAAATTGCGAGGAAAAAGCCATTTATTATGTTTTTCTTAATCATATTGCCGGGAGAAGTCGTTAACTGAAGTAGAGGGAGAGAGAAAACCATTTTGTCGATTTGATTACAGTAAATTTAACACATTGTATCATGGCAAGACGAAATTTGTCAAAATCATCATTATTTAACTTTCCTGTCACCTTTCTCACCATTTTGTGCATTTCAGTAGAAAACGTTCGATGAAGCAAACCAATTTTAACCTTACTGGGAAATCAAGTATTAAATTTAGTCTCGGTCTACAGGGACCGTAGAATGATTAATAGGTCTTTCTTTATAAGTTTATTACATCAAGCATATACATTGGTTTGGTGCAACGGGAATTTAAATAGATTTTTAACTCCGGTCCCTGGTTTTATTAACAAAGACAAACGAGAGATTTAACATTGTGTAATTTTAACCAAGTTAAAGATTATCGAGGTAGAAATTTAATAAGAAAGATCTAACAGGGTTTGACAGGTCCAATGTCTTTATAAATTATTATTTTATTGTACTGAACGTTGATTATTGGCAGCATCATGCTGATATACTGTAGTATAATAAGAACTCGACACCCTGCCCTTTCCAAATTCCAATTGAACACACCCCTTTAGTTTTAAGGCCCACCGAGACACAACGATGTAGCAATGTTATTACAAATTGGTGAAATAAACTGCAACGCTATGCTGAGATATATAATAGTCCAACCGAAAGTAGGTGTGGTGATGGTGTAAGTGATAAACCGGAAGTCGTTGTGGTGATTATGACTATGTCATGATAGGCTGCCATCTTGCCCGGTTAATGGGAAAGAAAAGATAACTCTTGTTTGGCGTTTGATTTTGATTGGCTTATTTAAATGCGGGAAAAATACTAGTGGCAATGGAGGTAATCATCCTTGAGTAAGTCAGTCCTTACTTGATGGTGTAAGGGACCTATACTGGTGCTATACCCTCACGAACTCTTCGTTCTACATCGTCTTTTTGGCTAGGATATGATGCTATCTTACCCACAACGCTCACCCAAGGGTAAGACAAATTAAGGAGGTGATGTAAGCGACCCTACTGAAAGTAACCAGACCCCCTTTCGTTTGAGTAAAATAAAACTCATTAAAGTTTCCATTCAGGACACCCCCTAATCCCCAGCTTTCGTTCTTTGCCACCCCCAAGGATATGACACCACGAGGTGATGATGTAAGCGACCCTACTGGAAGTTGTCTAAATTTAGAGCCGATTGAATAAAACAACGATTATATATTTATAACCACGTCACTCTCTCGCCCTTAACTCATTAACTTCATCTCTCTTTTATGATACTTGAGTGAAATGAAATAAGAAAAATGAATGAGGAGAAGAAGAAATGGCAGACGTTCGAGATGTCGATTATATATATTCAAGTAATTCTGCCAATCAAATGCCGTATTCTAATTGAGTGCGGCGCCAACGTTCTAACTGCGTGGCATTATGGGAAGGTTGGGAAATTCTAAGATGTTAATTGGGAAACAGAAGATGAAAGGTGATCTGTTTTCAGTGACAAATACGACAAGAATGATGGATATGAATTAAAGGGATTGTAAAGAGGTTTTCTTAACTATCTATGTGTATCAGGGACACTGATAGCATCAATTTGCGCCATTCCAATTTCCATTCTGACGACTGTGGTTCTTGCAATTCCACTAAAACTAACACATTTTATGACGTCACTTATAGTGATCTACCGGAAGCTACTATCTATGTAGATAAATATTAGTGACGTCATAAGACGCGTTAGTTTTAGTGGAACTGCAAGAACCACGGAATGGAATGGAAATTGGAATGGTGCAAATTGATGCTATAAATGTCCCTGATACAAATATAAAGTTTAGAAAACCTCTTTACAATCCCTTTAATGTATGAATGTGTTTAAATGATGATTATGTGTCGGAGAAGGCGAAGGAGAAATTTAAATGAAATGAATTTATATTGAGTTGTCTATCAAACTCGTCCTGCTCGTTCTGTCATTCTATTTACTAATCAGTTACTTCAACTTCTCTCTTCTAGGGGCGGCAGAGTTCACAAAAATATTATCTTAAGATGAGGTACAGATGCTGAGGATTCATAAAACTTCATCAGATCCAATATTAATAACTGTGTTTCCACTGACATAAAAAGCCGGCTTTAAGCTAGCTTTTTTGTGTTTCCACTGACAAATTCTCTAGAAGCAAAACAATTACTTTAATTAAAATTGCATCCAAAAACATGTCAAAATCGTGAGCAATAGTTGTATAGTAGTGGACTACTCCAAAGAGAAGTACCATCAGTTGTTTCTAAAAGAATGGTAATAAAATAATAAAACCCAAGCACGAACAATCCCAAACGTAAAACAAATCTCAAAATCCATGTCAACACATTGGCAATACAAACAAACAACAGCGCTAAGCAATCGTGGAAGATTCCCGTCTTTCCGGTTTTCGACCAAATATAATTTTTTTGTGGACAAATTTAACAAAAGTCATAATGGCAACTGTGGGAAATGCAAAATACCGGTCATCTATTATATGTATGTAAAAAAAGCAAGGTTCAGAAATTCTATTTAGGTACTGTACTTCTTAGATGGCTTTGGTGTTGTAAGTGATGAACTCGATACATAATTTTTGTAATTTAGAAACATATAATATCGAACTAAAATATTCAAAATAGAAAAAGTGAAAGTATGTTTTTAATGAAATGAATTTTTAAGAAGCTGTCAAATAAAAGAACGTCTCCACGCGACAAGAACGTGACATTTTCAACAAGCAGCCAGTTGACTTGGAAGACAAATTGAAGTTGATAAAATTAAAAACTGTTCTTTTTTTCTGGGGGTTTGAGGGTTAGATTGATAATAGCTAGTGACAGCGTAGACAGTAGTCTCTCGATATTTCTCTCATGAATTGGTTCTAGTGTCTGTAATGAATTCCCACTTATCAGAATTAACAACTAATTCAAACTGATCATTTTTAGAGTCGGTAATTTCCGTTATGTTGACGTTGAGTTTCGGTTTTATTCGACGCCATTTTGTCCTTGATTATTGGAATAAGTTACTACTGTGGTTCAAAAGAAACGAAATGCTTTTCATATCACTTCACGATTTTTGTTGGATCAGCAATGACTTTTGATCTATTTTATCCAAGATGCCTCTTTTTTTTTGCAGTCGTAGGGCCTACTAAATATTAGAGTCGGCGATTGCATACCCCCTTTTGGTCCCCATTAGCCCCTACACTCAGAGAGATGAGAGATTTCTTCCTCCTGCCAAGTATTTAATTAGAATAAGAATGCCTAGTTGAAGAAATATTTACTGAAGCAACTGTCCCCATTGCCAAGGCAGAAACAGGTACAGAAAAGTAGGACGTAAAACTTCAATTAATTCCATTTGAATTTTGTTATTTGCTCTCTTTGAAAGAGATTTTGTCTTCATATCAAGTATTTAATTGAAACCAGAACTAATTTTGTAGTTAATCCTTATTGTAAACTGCATGACGTTACATCAGCATTGCCGTAAAGCAAGACGTAAAACTCCATCCGTTCCATTTGAATTTCACTGAACGAAAGAAACTTCGTCCACCTACCCGAGTATTTAATTCAAACAAGAATGTCTTTTGGTCAAGTGATTGAAACTAATTTTGTAGATGATCCTTATTGCACACTGCGTGACGTTACGCGAACTCATCAGTCGCATTGCCGAAGATTCGAATTTCACTGAACGAAAGAAACTTCGTCTTCCTACCCGAGTATTTAATTGAAACAAGAATGTCTGGTTGTCAAATGATTGGAACCAATATTGGAGAGACTTGGTGATAAAACTAGAATTAAAGACTGGATGTACGTCGCAATAGGTGATTAATGGTAACAAATTAGTCTTCAGTATCGTAGTCTTCGACTGGATCATCGTGAAACTTTACTCATTTGTCTTATTACTCTTTAGACATTACATGGATTTTACGTCCAGTTCTAATTTTTTAAGCCTTTATTTTATTGATATGGTGTTTTCTCATCCTACTTTATTTGACCAATGAAATGAAATGGAGTTTTACATCCTTCTGTTCTGTACCATACTGGATTAATGAAATGAAATTGTGTTTTCTAGTCTACTTTATTGGGCTAATGAAATGAAATGGAATTCATATCCAACTATGGGAAAAAGAGATGAAATGAAGTTTTATATCCTGCTTTTTTTGGCAAGTGAAATAAAATGGAGTTTATATCGCATTATATTGGGCTGATGAAATAAAATGCAGTTGTAATCCTACTTTGTTGGATATTGGTTTGAAATGAAATCTTGCGGCAACGATTAAAAAAATTCAACAGAAAGCTGTTGCGTTTGGCTAGTAAGGCAATTATTAAATGAAATGGAGTTTTACATCCTACCTTTCTGAACCTATATCTATATGGGCAAGGCAAATATTAAGACCAAAAGAATATTTCAGGATGACAGTAAAGTAAAAGTCGATTCTATATAATATTTTGTGTTGCTGGATGACAGAATCAATTTTCTAACTTGTCTCAGAATTCTGACACTGATAATTATTGTCTTTTATTCCCGAGTTTTTCATCAACACGGCGCCGGAATTTCGCTAAGCAGACTCCCATGGTACCAATTTCAAACTGACAACTTCCCTTTTTTTATCTTAAACTTGTGACTTTCTATTTTATATGGGTCATTTTTAAATTAGCACTTGAATCAATCTAAATTGTGACTTTTTCCAGCAATTGTGTGGGGTCCGTATCATTATGTCAAATGGGATTCTGTTCATTAATTGAATATGATCAGGGGCGCCGGAAGGAAATGTTAGCGGCGGGGGCGGAGCTGTGATATAAAGGGCACTATGTGACCGAGCGAATCGAGGGAACCTATCGGTCTTGGGGTTTGGGGGGGGGGGGGGGGGGGCGAGAATATCCGAGAATATTTGGTATTTAAGAGCTTCTTAGATCACTTCTTAGGATACCGTACGTCATGCCTATATTTTTGGGCATAGTCGCCCCCTCTGCCCCCGTGGTTCCGGCGCCCCTGAATATGATCAAGAGTTATGCGTACCGTGAAAATTTGTAATGGATGAACATACAATGAAAAACAATCCAGCCGTTAATTTTTAAACGCTAAAATACAGCGTAGCTTTCATACAATTGCTAAATGCCATTTAAAAACTTTATATATTTTATGTTTATACCCATGGGTAAGATTTTATGATAAAAACTGTAGAAATGTAAGATATTTGGCGATCAAAGTGTAATCACACCTCAGTGTAATAGGCTATGAAACGTATTATTAATGAATATAGTATGGTAAAGAGAAGTATTATGTATATTCCGACCACCCAAGACGGTGTAATAACCGTTAGAATATACTTATGCAAGCAGTAACAAACGAAATAGGCTGAAATAGATTTAAAAACAACCTACATTCCTACCGAGTAGGCCTATATATTATGGGTTAACTCCAGTTGACATACAGTTAAATACAGTTGCAGTTGGAGCCATTTAACTGGGGAAATCATGAGAAGGACGAAAATACTTTGTATGTGTATCGGAGACACTGATAGCATCAATTGCGAAGTCTATATGGTTCTTGCAACTCCGCTAAAACTAACACGTTTTATGACGTCACCAACAGTGATCTGCATAGATTTCAATATTAGCTTACGGTAGATCACTGTCAGTAACAAAGTCTAGAAAACCTCTTTACAATCCCTTTAACGTGGTTGTCAATGGCCTCAAAAAGCAAGGTGCCCTAACTTTAGTTAACGCAGCGACCCTTTTTAACTCAATAAGAATAGTGCCCTTGTGACGGTATATAAGTTCCACTATAATAAGAGTCTCAAAGAACATTTGTTATGTAATAATTGTTCCATTTGGAACTTTTTTTATATAACACTAGCCCTAACCCTAACCCTAACCCAGATATTATATGATAAGAGTTCCTGAGATCATTTATTATAATAATCTTTGTTCCACAAGGAATATTTATTATGAGGAACAAATAAACAGTCACACCCTCACCCTTGTTAACGCAGCGAACCCTTGTGACCAATCCATCGTTTCCGTTACACTGGGTTAATACAAGGGTTGTCAAATCTATAGAAATTCCATTTATAATAACTTCAGACAACATTATCAGAATTGTCTATCAAAAATGCCGACGAAATTAAGTAGAAATCTGACTTTTGACTGATATCTCCCGCCATTCCAATTTGCTGAAAATAATTTCCAAGGGAGAGAATTGATAATGTCGTTAGATGATTGAAGATGGCCGATGATGATAAACCATGATGAATTTACAATGATCCTGGGTCGCCTGTCAAACGATTGATAACATCTATTGAAGTTTTATATTCCATCAATTCTGGTTTTAACTGTAGATCTATGATGAAGATATTCCTCTTCTCGTACAACAGAGTTACCTTTCCTTGCTGTATCGTTACAATACGTATTGAGAGAGACTGCAATAAAGAATCCAACTACTAATGATCCAAACCGCAAAACGAAACTCGAAATCCAAAAAGACATTTAGACGAAACATAGGTAACAGCTTATGAACTTTTCAAATGAGGAATTATATCAATCATACATGAGTAAGTATATCATAATGAAAAGTGGTATCAGGTGTCTAGAAGAGTAAGCATACTGCAAGGAACGACAACTCTATATGAGAGATTGACCGATATGGATGGCTGTAGCACAGTCGGCTAGACCGTAGGAATGACGTGATTTGCTTGGTTACGTGGAACACGTGATGGTCGTTGGTTTTATCTCTTTTTGATATGTGTGAAAGTCTGCTGGGTACTTGGAATAAGTCATCTTTCCCCATAACTCCAGATTTTGATCCAACTAGAAAGCATAGTCCGGGAAAGATCAATTCCAAGTGGTTTGGCCGAGGACCAAATTAATATAAAGATCCTTCTGAGGGTATGCTCACTCTTCTAAACACCTGATACCACTTTTCATCATGAAATATGTACTCATTTATTGATGTATGTAGCCTACTTTCAAAGTACTAGTTGCTACCAATGTATTGCCAATGTGCTTATGGATTTGGAGATTTATTTGGATCATTCGTGCTTGAGTTTTATTATTCTGAATCGATTGTTTTATTCCCGTAAAAAATCATTGCTTGTTTCTTTCTTTCTGTGATTCGTTTACGTACTGGTATCGCTGCTGATATCTCTTCATTTTTCCCTTTAACTGTCCAAAACCTTGTACGTTTCTTGATGCATCGTCCACTGTCAAAAATAGAAATATTTAAAGATAGACTCTTCTGGATTCTAGTATTCGCGTATTCGTTCATCTTTGTCTTTTTGTGGATATTTTCCTCTAATGAAAGATTTATAACGTGGTATTTTCGTTAAGAAAACTGCCGACTATTTTCATCATCCAATTTGAAAAGTTTTATGAGAAAGCATGTGTCTAGTTGGAGACATTATAGAATTTAGTCGCGTGTCGTCTAGGTGATGAACGAGTTAGTTATCTCATTCGTTTGAAGCTTTCTTGATTGGAGTTTTCTACTGTAACCGAGTGTGACGAATGATGTATGAAATTGTCGCAAGAGGGCACCACGATCTGTCATCTTATGTTTAATGGCGGGGATGAAATACTGTCACATTTGTCAGGAGAGTTTGACAGAAATTTGTGAGAATCAATTCTCGTGTAGCATTTTGATAGATGGGCTTTATCTCCAGCTGAAATTAGACTTCTGCTGGTAGTAGACTATTATATCCAGTCCTAATCTGTTTACAAAATGGATGGATTGTGGAATATGAAATGAAACAACGCAGTCCCTGTCGGATAACGATTACGATATAGAATATTCTGCGGGGCGAACCGAACTGATGATCTTGTAACGTCATCAATTTTCTATTTTCAAAAGAAATCAAATTTCAAGATGGCGGCAAGTGACTCAAGTTCCACAATCTTCTATCCCGATTTTTCTCATTTCTGTTATCAACAAGTAAAAATTTCAAGAGATTCTATTTATTCAGGCTTCTGAATTATCTCTCTTGAATATCATCTTTATGACGATTGTCGTAATTGAATTAAGGGGACATAATTCTGGCATTCGTTACAGTTACAGATTAATCATTTGCAGCAATATATCCTGATAGGATTTACCCATTCGGCTCAACCTTGTTTTTCGGATATCAACTTGATAACGATTGTCGCAATTGATTCAAGAGAAGACAATTCAACCGCACTCTAATTTCTGAAGACTATTTAGGTACCAGTAAACAATGTGATCTAATTCTGAAGTTTCAAGACAAAATTGGGTTCCCATGTTTGATCTACCCACATGTTTATGATTATCCACTTTACAACGATTGTCGTAATTGATTCAAGAGGAGTTAATTCAAACCCGTGTTAATCGAGACTATACTGGTACCAGTAGACAGGAACAATGATTTGTCTGTTTAAATTTTAATTTCTTCCCTGGGTCTGATTGTTTGGGGTGATTAATGGGACACTGAAGACGACGGTTAGAAATTATAATAATGTCTTTGTGATGTCCTCCTAATTGATTATTTATGTCTTACCCTCATCGCTTGGTTTTATTGTTTCCTTTTCGAATTGATATTTTAAAACTATCTTGCCATTTGCGTCAGTTTGAAATCGGTTTGCTTATTTGCTAATAGTGGAAGTTCTATTTATGTAAATAATTTGAAAAGTTGACCTTCTGGGTTTTCAACATGTGGGACGTGTCCCAGGCTCTGGGGACATGTGGACATTTTCCAGGGGACACAAACTGAGCTATAGGTATTTAAAAAATCATTGTTATGTTTAGTATTATATGGATGGATATGAAATTTACTGTGACTTTTCGAGCTTCAAAATCTCATATTTGGAACATGGTCATTTTCTCGTGCGCAATCGGCTGAAAACCAGTTGAAAACTCAGGGTTTACTTCGAAGTTCAAAGCTAGTTGTCTGACCAAGATTGTGTATGTACCATGGGCAGCGCAGAGTGCAGGTCTCGATGGGGTCACATTCTTATCTAAACAGTTGACAACACTTTTTATCAATGAGTCTACGCCTGTGGTATCCACCCCCTACCCCCTACGTCTGAAAAAAAAAAGCTTACATTCTCAACCCCATTTCTCAACTTAATATTATCTCCCAGATTGATTCCGACTCCATCAAGAAAAGTCATTTATTTAGAATGAAAATCTTAGAGAGTGAAATATTTATTAAAATAAATGATTTGATTCAGTTTCCACTAACATTCAATATGGTCATTTATATTACATTCGTATCCTCTCGGGTTCACTCTGTATTACATTCGAAACCTCTCGGGTTCACTCTGACTGACATTAACTGGGATATTGATGGTTTCTGTCACTGATTGTCGACAAGTTTATGTGAGCAAAGCGATTTCTTCCCATTACTCTAGTAACATCCGACTTCTATTTATTATAGTTATCGTTTTATTATATACATGTATACGGTGTAAATTAAAGAAGCACAAGATATATTGATATCCTATTTCTGACATTTATGAAAACGTCTCACATGCTCATACAGGCAGTGTTATCAAATGTTATAAAGAATCACTAGATATATAGATATACTATTTCTGACATATATTAATTCAATGTTTCACATGCTAATACAGGCAGCGTTATCAAGTGTTATAAAGTATGGAGGTATAACGTTGCCAATATTGTCGATTGTGTTGCAACGTTAAAATACCAATGTCGTAATTACAAAATGCATTTGTCAATGCTGCAAAGTACAATTGTCGATGTGTAAAAATGCAAAATGTATAAGTATACTCAACAATCCCATGAAATGCCACACGAATGCAGCTAACAATTTACTCTTTACATTATGCATTTTGCATTAGGCACTTTTACATTATACATTCTGCATTAGTCACTTTGCATTACGCACTCTGTATTATCAAACCTTGCAGAATAGACTTCTACACAATAGAACATATACCTTATATGGAATGATGACGTATATTCATTTGCATACGTAAAAAACGGCGGAAATGTACGGAAATTAATTAATATGCATGCGCATTGATACAAGTTCTTTTTTAACATTTAAAGATGGGTTCTCTTAAATCCAAATTATAACTAATTTAAAACTGTATTATTTCATATTGAGTTATTGTTACCTGTATTGGTTCAAGGATGCCCATTGGTAGCCTGGTTTCTAGGGAGCCCCTCTAGAAAATTTAAAGAATTGACTCCTCGAAACGTTATATCCTGACGAATGTTTAATGTTTATTTATATAGGGACTGCAATTTCAGGACTATAAGAAGAAAATGAATTAGACGCCTGAACTCAATCCTGAAATTTCTGAGAGATCTAACCTTGACAATTTTGAGTACTAGACGCCCGTTAGCGCATTTTCTCCCACCCCCATTCTGATAATTAAATTCAACGGGAAATGTTTATGGGCATCTTATTTTCAATTTTTTTAAGCGACATACCTGGGACCCTATACAAATAATTTTGAATCTTAAATTCGGTGGGAGATGTCAGGAATTTGAGTATCCAGGCGTCTAATTCTCAAAATTTTCTTTAGGTGATCCCACAACCCATAAGTTCGTCAGGAAATTTCATATTTTGTGGGCGTCTATTTCTCAACATTTTCAAGGCTAAATTCCTCAGATCCTATACAAAAAATTTTTTCTTCTGGTGGCATTGCTATTCCTATATAAAAAAAAACTTAAATTCATCAAAAAATGTCAGTAAATTGCGTTCAATGGTGTTTAGATATTTCAGAAATTTGCATTTCCAGGCGTCTTATTCCTGACATTTTCTTGTGATCCTGCATTCCCTATACAAATAAACCTTAAATTCGTCAGGAAATAACGTTTCAGGGAGTTTCTTTTTTAATTTTCTAGAGGGGGTTCCAATGGGCACACTTGAAGCAATACAGGTAGCAATAACTAAATAGAATTTGTACCACTGCAAAGCATAAAAATTCACAAAGTTTTCGAGGAGAGGAGGGTTACCTAAACTCTTCTCCCGATTGGACGTTTGCACACACCTTCTGCCCCCCCCTCCCCTTTTTTTTAGAAGTACTTGGGCCTAGATTTCTATCTTTAACATAATATTAAAAATTCTTAACTATCAATTTGAAATAATTCCCAAGACTCCAAATTTGAAATAATACAGAGATATTAATCTCTTTAAAGGAGAACCCATCTTTAAGTGTCAACAAGAACACGTATCAATGCGCATGCATATTTATTAATTTCCGTACATTTCCGCCGTTTTTTACGTATGCAAATGAATATACGTCATCATTCCATATAAGGTATATGTTCTATTGTGTAGAAGTCTATTCTGCAAGGTTTGATAATACAGAGTGCGTAATGCAAAGTGACTAATGCAGAATGTATAATGTAAAAGTGCCTAATGCAAAATGCATAATGTAAAGAGTAAATTGTTAGCTGCATTCGTGTGGCATTTCATGGGATTGTTGAGTATACTTATACATTTTGCATTTTTACACATCAACAATTGTACTTTGCAGCATTGACAAATACATTTTGTAATTACGACATTGGTATTTTAACATTGCAACACAATCGACAATATTGGCAACGTTATACCTCCATAATAAAGAACCACTAGATATATAGATATACTATTTCTGACATATATTAATTCAATGTTTCACATGCTAATACAGGCAGCGTTATCAAGTGTTATAAAGAATCACTAGATATATAGATATACTATTTCTGACATTTATTAACTCAACATTTTACGTGCTCATACAGACAGTGTTATCAAGATAAAATCTATAACGCTGCCTGTATGAGCATGTGAAACGTTGAGTTAATAAATGCCAGAAATAGTATATCCATATATCTTGTGCTTTGCTACCTATGGGGAATCCCGTCTGCTACGATTGAGTTATAAAGTAGTACTTTATAACGCTTGTGGTCCCCTTCGCTAATGCCGCTGTCCTGGCAAAATTTCCCTCATTGCACACTGCATAGCGTTTGCCCGTCCTCAATTAGCCCATATAGGTGCAGAAAAGTAGGACGTAAAACTCTATTTATTTCATTTCATTTGTGGCCCCTTCCCCGTTCATAAGCTTCTTTCTGTATCATGACAATTGGGGAGTGGTTTCAGAATTTAATCTGTTATGGTTGGGTGTCTTTGTTTGAAAGTACAACTAAATTATTTTTAAATCAGAAGATTTTATTCAAACATCAATAAATAATATGAAAAACAAAATGGCTACGAGCACTTTTAAAACGAAGCTTCATTAAAACGGATTTCAAAACATCATAGAGACAATTATTACTTTTACAAAGTTTGAGCTAAATATTTTGACACAAGTTTCAATTCATCATTTGGGCATTGAGTATTCTACAACAGTCTCCAGCACATTATGTTGATATCACTAGACTTGAGTATCGCTACAAAGCACCAACAAGAGTTGCAGCTTGAACATTTGATTGTGAAAAAGTTTAATTTCAGCAATTGATCATTGCATTGAGTCACTTTGCAAATCCAGCTCACTTGTGTCACTTATGCACAAATAGAAAACACAAGTAATAGTGGTAGCTGGAACCATTGAACAGTTACAATTATCTTGTAATGGAAACACAATAATCTAGCAGACTGAATACGCGTAGTGAGACCCTTTTATCCTCGAGGGTCGACTGGGCATATTTCAGTTCATTGTTCAGCACATTCTACCCTGTAAGTAAGAAATCAACCGACGCACAAATTTAATACCGATTACAATGGAAGATAACATACATATTGTTTTATTACGTTCATGGCACAGCACCAAGTCTCTGAGCATACAATGAATACGGGTAATATGCTCCTAGGGGTGAGAGGTGAGATACTGAGGGGCTCGCCCCGACCCCACCCAACGCAGATTTGTAAGGGTGAAATCTACTTGATGACATAAGTCCAGGACTGAGACTGGTCGGGTAAGCGCGTCTGAGCGAGTCTGGGCTGATCGGAGCAGAGCTGAGTCCAAGTCCAGCAGTCGATAGAGTTGGTGGTAGACCGAATCCATAACCCGCTGGTAATCCTGAATCTATACTCGATGTATGGCTCCTTAAATGTTGCATAAGTTCCTCGGAAGAGTTGAATCTTTTACCACAATAATCGTGTCCAGAAACCCAATTACAAATATAAGGTAGTCCTTGATGAGCGGAAGGAAGAGCACTATGAGGATAAAGGGAATGTAAAGAGGATAGAGATTGTAGTCCAGAAGCACTAGATGGTAAAGATGCTAGATGTGGATAAAGCGACAGAGGACTGGTTGGTAATCCAATCGAGCCGCTACTGAACTCGAGTAGAGTCTTTTCGTGAGCACATTGGGAACATCCGGGTGTTTTACACGTGGTAGACGTGTGTGAGGTGCGCATGGTCAGTTGACAATTGGTACAATAAGGATCCTTACACACTGGTACCAGAGTTGTTGCTCCTGATGGCGTTCGAACACGAGTGAAGCTAACATACGGATTCAACGAAGCTGCATTGGTTTTGAGAACTGCTTGTTGAGTCGATCCATAAAGTCCGGATTGAGCTAGAAGCTGAGACTGGTGATAAGCTGCGGCTAACTCCGGGTTGATCCCGTGACCGAGCATGGATAATCCTGGGTATCCTAAAGAATGAAGTCCACTATACAAGGGATGACTATTGGGTTTGATTCCCGAACTATGAGACACACTGTGTGGACTGTGGTGGGAAGACTTAGATTGCACTGGGCTACTTGATGGTGATGACGTCTCAGAAGATTTCGAGGTCTTGGTTACCGAACCGGAAGTGGACAAATCTTTGCAAATGTCTTTTGATTTGTGAGAATTCTCCGAACTGTTCTTGGAGTCCTCCTTTGTGTGAACCGTCCTAAATCCCGGTTTCTCCTTTTCTGTTTTGTCATCTTTAGTTTCAGTTTGGGATGATCTTTTTTCGGCGTTTTGTACCACCTTAGAAGTCTGTTCGGCGTCCTTCTTCTCCGTGACCTGAAGGATAGGTTTAGCTGGTGGACTGTCTTTACCAATACTGTTACACGTTTTGGCTAGTAGAGCCAGAGGACTGGATTTGGCATCAGTCTGAAAAAGACAAATGAGAAAAAAAAAACATTAAATGAAGTAAATAAAAAAAGTACATACTTGATTTGTAAGTCTAATCAAACAGCAAACAATGCAATTAAGACTTTCTATCCAGTGCTCTGTGGTCTCGACCAGTGTTTCAGTGAGACACTTGCAGGGACTTGGATGTGTAGGCACCATGCTTACTCTTTTCGAAACACCTGATGGTACTTCTCGTATGGGAAGTCCACTACTATATAATTATTGCACCCGATTTTGTCATGCTCTGGACGAGATTTTTGATTAACGGAATTGTTTTGCTTGTACAGATTTTTATTATTACAGGCTGCGAACGTTAAACATCTGACAACTCACAACAGTTTGGAATCGATGCAAACGGAATTTTCCTCATTGCATATGAAGACGTTTCATAAAAAAACCAAAGGAGAAAAGTGGGGCGTAAAAATCAATTACAAAAGATCCAAAAACAGTTGGAGTTCGGAGAAAAAAAAAAAAAACACCATAGAAATGTAGATATGGAATAATAACACAAGATTTATGCTTGGAACGCATGCGTTGAATTGAAGGTATGCCCATAACTTCCGGCTTCTGCAAGAAGTTATATTAATTTAAAAGCCATGATAAACGCGATTAAGACTTCCAGTCTTATACATTTCTATGATTACACAAGAAGTAAACCATTTTCAAGAGAAAATTCAAGCACAGAAAAGAAGGACGTTAAACCTCATTTCTTAAGACAAGTGATATGGTTATCGAGTTCGAAATGAAATTAGTTTTACCTCATTGGGTACAGTTAACAGTATTAACACAATAATTTTGACGTGTTTTATTAACTCGACTGACAGCCTTTAATAACTATTCTCAATTTATTTTCACTGTATTAATTTCTAGATGGACAAATATTATCATCTATTTTAAAATCATCTCGACATTCTATCAACTGATCAATCTAATTCTGTTCAGTGAGTGAAAGACTCGATCAAGCATTGTATTTTGGCAAGGTCCTGTTCAGTGAGTATCTCTCAAATTACCAAATCAACATCATAGTACCATCCGATTGAACCAATCCAACTACCAACTACCACCACTACCAACAACTACCTAGTTTGCGATATAAGCTGCTGCTGGAAGTGAATGTTAACTTGTCATCTACCAACAACTACCTAGTTTGCGATATCAGCTGCTGCTGGAAGTGAATGTTAACTTGTCATCTACCAACCAACCAGTGAGTATTGAGCATGACCCGAGCATGATTTCAAAAGACGAGGGATCAAAACTTGTCAATTTGAATCAAAGTATTGTGTTAAGACAAACTGTTGTTCAGTGAGTAGCAAGATTAGGGTCAGAATAATTCCACCAAACCAGAGGTCGAAGTTCATCTACATAAATCAAAGAGGAATTCAATTTTGGATTTTCCATCACCTCTAGTCTGCTGGGTGTCGAAAGAAGATGAGGGCCAACGTTTGAAGTAGGACCCATATCCATGGGCAAAATAATCAGAAGGGACCAATGTTTGTCTGTAGTTAAGTTAAAGGAAATGACAGAGGCCTTACTCTTGATTTCATAGTCACTTCAATGAATGCGATACTAGCATAGGGGTCGACATTAGTTTGTACAGTCTTCTGTTCACAGAGTGCTGAGGATAGACGAGGGGTCAGAGTTCGTCTTGTTAAATCAAAGGAGTTGACAAGGGCCACTCATGGATTTATTACATTGTCGAACTTTCAATAAAAACTGACAAGGGAAGATATAAAGAGGTTGAAGAAATCAGACCGATGTATTGACAGAGTCTCGAACAAATATAAAGACGAGGTTATCCAGACACTCTGATGAAATGAATTGCTGTCAATCATAATTGGAATCATTCGTCATTGGTGGAGCTAGGGATAAAAGAATTGAGTACCTTGAACATGACTGAATGATCGCCATTTCTATGAATATAATCACATGGAATTTATGCAAGATATTTCAACCTGGTGGAAATTCTACAAGGACAAGGTAACTAGCCATTGTTGCGATTTCCAACTGTCTTAAAGAGATAAGTTCACCATCAGTTCGACCAAATAAAATTTTAGTCTCAGGACCTGGATGGTTAAGGTAATCTAATCCGTAATAATGTTCACAACTCTTCCTTTTAGCATTCAAATTCCCATGTGTTCATAATTATCAGCGTTTGAAAGTCAAAAAGACTATAGGAAAGACACATACAGAAAAGGAAAGATAAATGTTTAGAAAGGGGTTTCGGAGTATTCTCTTACAAGCAAATTTGATAAAGTTCTGTTTTCCAACTGCTACTTCTTTGAGCCCCCGACATCAACCAAGAACAACCGATTTAAAAAAGAATGAAAATAGAAGGCTTACCGGTGAGGGGAGGGGATTATAGAAATCCGGGTGAATGTAGGGAGATGCTGCGTTCAACATAGTTGGTAAACACTCAAGTTTAATTAAACACTGAAACACCAGATAATCTCTGGGATTAGTCACTTCGTATTCACGAGGTCACGGGTTATCTCTGGCTGTCAAACAGACTTAATGTTCAAGTCTAATTTTTGAAGGGTATAATCCAACATAAATTGACAAACAGACTGGATATTCTAGTCTTATATTTGGGTAAACTAATATTCCACTATAGTATAATCCACTATAAACCAAGAGGCTTGATATTCTAGGCTAATATTTGACGGAATATAATCCAACTGTAACTGTCAAAAAGACGTGATGTTCTAGTCTAATATTTGAGGGGATATAATCCATAGTAAACTATCAACAAGATTGCTTTCAAGTACATTGTGTGACAAAATAATCCTAGTTAATTCTGTAACGTCAAAACGGGATTACACCACGACAAGCTGGTAGGATGGGAAACTTTAATTAAGATCGGCAACGATGTTTTTTACATCCTCTTCTAGTTAGTAGTTGACTTCATTTGCTGGGGTTATAGTCAATTGGACCCTATTTTTTAATGCTCCCAATCCAAAATGGCCCTAAAAGTAAAAATGGTCCTAAAAACCAAAGTCAAAATGAACTTGTTTTGGGTCAAAATGCTACCAATATTCATGTATTGTTCAACTGTTATTTTGGATGATCACCAGGAAGTTTAATAACGCAATATCCATAGATTAGAGCACCGTCAAGTGCGTGTCGTAGGCATTCTTATAGCGTGATTCACAATATCGTAAGGTACGTTGCGACGTTATATCCGTTTAGTTACGCCAATGTGATTCCACAAGTTCAGATATGTTTTAAGTTCACGTTCTTTATCGTTCTCAATACACTATACACCCCAATATCTTATCAAAATATTTCTGACACCACTTCCGTTACAACTTGTAAGGGTTGAAAACTTTCCAGGGCTAGGTTCTTATTTCCGGTGTCGTGTTGAAGATACTGCTTGGATTCGAAAACGTAGGTAGTCCGTTTCTTTAATGAATTGCATAAACGTTCTAAACTGTTTAATTTTACTCCATGAGAAGTCAAAAGAGAACAAAACATGGGATATCCGCTAGGTAAAGAGGACAGAATGGATTATCTCTATAAAATTACTAATATATTTCCAATTTTTAAGTTAATTGTCAGCACAATATGTGAAAAGATCACTGGCGATAAAATTCTTTAAAAATACGATCGACAAGTACAGTTGTAGTGATGGTTTCCAAAAGTTTTGAAATTCTAGGATGTTCCAAATTGGTTAACGTTTACAGAGCGATGTATGAAAGTACCACGATTAAAAGCGTTCAATAATAAACTCCAATATCTTGTTATGGCTGCAATTCACAATCAATCCGTTAGATCTTGAACAAGACAAACAGTTCCTATACAATACATAGTCAATATTTCGTCTAACCTTTACACAGTGATAATATCAGCCTAGCAGACGAGATGTACACTAGCTCCACCTACCTGTCACCATACAGTAATTACTTTAAATACTCTAATCTTATTGGCTAAAACAAAACAAATTGGCAGACGACTAGTAGTCTCGTTTGTCACGTTAACAATCTTGACGGTTTATCGTGTTTTATCGAAAACCATGTTGAATAATCAAGACAACTGTCAGCATGGCGAGATAACTCTCATACCTAATCAAAGAGCCCGGATATAATTACTTGGCAACGCGCCAGGAATTCCTGACTTTACCTCATCAATCAATGGAATGGTTGAGCTGCCAATCAACGTAGAGATGAATGTCGCCTCGTGTAAGAAATGTATACTGTATAATGTATTAAAGATGAAAGACTGAACGATGTTAGTAAATAGAAGATTTGTCAGCTGTCAATTTTATCATCGCCTCGTGAATCTCTTCTTTTTATTTAAAGGGTGTCACACTGTCAGTGTGGTCTGAATTAAATTTCATTAAGAATTCGGCTCAAAATGGGGATTGGCTAAAATTGCAAAGATGGACATATCTTCGTCTTCCCATTACATATTTCTTTTCCTTTCCTCAGTTCTTTTCATCAGTTAGGGACATTAATTTAGGGACTGAGGCAATAATATACAAGACGTCACATGATTTTAAAACCGTCCAATCAAATCACTTGCACGTAGTCATCTTTACGTTTTGTTTTGTAAATATGCACACTCGTGAATTATATATGAGTACGGACAAATCTTCTCCCAAAGGATGTGTGTATGATCTAAATATACATATATGAACAGCTTAGTCAGGGGTGCTACTGCAAGGATGGAGTGGTAGCCAATTTCATGGTATCTTGGCTCATACAAATTTCGCGATTTGGCGATTTTACTCAGTGTTGTAAGAACCTATACATCATACTGTCAGGCTGGTTTGAAACACCGGGTTTGACTGGAATTATGAGTGAAGATGACTTATTCATGGTCATCAGACTTTCATACCCTGATTGAGAAACGAACTCTCAAACATAACGACCACCATTTCCTCGTACCCAAGCAAATGACGTCATGAAAGACACAGTAACCGACTGTGCTATACGGGATTGAAGCTTGCTGAGATGGTGCCCAGCTGTAAACGGGTAAAGATAATCAGGGAAAGATCAATGCCAAGAGGTTTGTCTACGGATCAGCTGGGAGAAAGGATCCTCAAGGAACCTCAGTTGTTGTCCTTGTAAAATAGGTATATAAGCCTCTAAATATTTCTTTCACTCTAACACTTGTCTCAAAACAACAATAAGTCTCTCATCCATTCTCCTGCCTTGACTTAATCTAAGAAGATGATTTGTGAGGGGTAGTAGTCGGATATGGAAGCCCATTACGTTAGGAATTGTCCCCACCGTCAATCTATGTCCATCAGTCAGGCAATCTCTTCATTACTTTACATCAGAACGACTTAGACATTTTATATATATTTATATTTTCACAAAAATACCTCGCGATAAATTGGTCTCGTCATGCGAAAAGACAATAAACTTAAAATGTTCATAGATCAAATATCACTTCCATCAGACAGACTTGGTAATTTTAGTTCCTCCGTTTCCTCTATCTATTATATTTATGGAATTTTTAGTCTGCTTCTATTTCGCCATGTTTGATTTATGAATTTATTTCAAAGATACAGGCTTAAGTAATATTTAGATCAGTGATTCCCAACATGGGGGCCATGGGGTGTCAGGGGGCCTTGGGGCATGAAGTGTATAAATTTGTCACTAGTTCAGGAGGAGGCACAAAGCCATCTCTTGGGTGATATTTCGAATTAATCAGGGGCCACGGCTCGAAAAAGGTTGGGAACCACTGATTTAGATGAAAGTCAGATCTGAGATGCGAAGATGAAAAGCATGTTGTATTATATCCCGAAGTATGCAATAAGGAAAAAACCCATTGTTGAAAAGCAGTAATTCTAAAATAACGTTCTTTTGTTCGGCCAAAATCAGTACAATTACTTAATTTCGTGTCGGTTTATTTTCGTTCATGACAAATAGACATTTCAAACAGACAATAAAACATAACTTCCGGTTTAAAATGGCTGCCGGTAATCGGCCATATTGGAAATTGACTGATTACTTTTGATTGAATCTGATAGTGCGAGGATAATGGCTGAAATAAAAGAGTTGATGATATGTTTGAACGTTAATGGTTTGTGACAGTTCTCTATATAACACGTGACAGATAGAATGACAGGTAGTATGGATATTGTATAGTCAATTAGACAACACCTATCAATCAAACTCAGAGATAAAAGACGCCGACTGATCACATTACCTGTATATAGTTACAGGTGTATTAAAGGAGGGCTACCATTTATTATTCAGCTATCAAATCAATAGTGCCCGAGCCAACCAATCGATCCTCATACTACTACAAACAAAGAGTAACAACAACCATCCCAGCAGGGGCGGACTGGGCCGCATGGCTACATGGCTAAAGCCATGCGGGCCGGTGTGCACGGGGCCGGTTTGTGAAAAATGACCAAAAAAAATATTTATATTTTGAAAAAAAAAAAAAAATTGACGTATAGATCTACTCAAAATTTCAAAAGAAAGTGGCCGAAATCCGCTGGAGGCGCTCGGAAATCACCTTCATGGCAGTCATTTTTCATTTTTTTGGGGGGGGGGGGGGGAGGACCCCTAAAGCAGTGGCGGATCCAGGGGGGGGGGGGGGGGGCGTAGAGGGCGTATGCCCCCCCCCCTTTACTTTGTCTTTTTTTGTTTTTAAGAATGGGGAGAATACGCAATAAAAAATGTCTAACCCATTAACGTTTACTATAAAACATATATGGTCCACGTCAAAAACCGTTAAATTAGTACAATTTATACTTATTCTATGTTTTTAATCCAAAAAAAAGGTCAAAAAATTTTTTTGCCTCGCTTCTCTCGGCCATTCTCTGCATCTACGCTCCCCCCCCCCAATTTGCAAAAACGTGCATCCGACAACCTTAAGTGGGCCGGTATATGGAAAAAAACCATGGCCGCGTCACGGCCCCAGTCCGCCCCTGCATCCCAGTGATCCTGATCCAACTACTAACTACTACGACTACCAACAAAGTTTACCAAACCAACCAATCTATCCAGATCAAACTAGTACGAATACCAACAGCTACGTTAACCAAACAAAGAGTACCAAACCACCTGAGTGATCCTGATCCTACTACCAACACCTACCAAACCAACAGTACCGAACCATTCAATTGATCCTGAAGCTACTACCAACAGCTACCATAACCAAACCATCAAATTGATCCAAATCCAACTACTTCGACCACCAACAACCATCAAACCAACACTTTTCGACCATCCAATCGATCCTGATAATACTACAAACAACCATCCCAGTGATCCTGATCCTAACGAGTACCAATTACTACCTAGTCTAGTCTACGTTATCTGTTACCTGGACCCGCATGATTTAGATCGGACAAATGATACAACAAACGAGAAGACTATCACAATCACTGCCGACTACCCGCTGAGCTATCCTTCTGTTCTAACAGACGACCAAACTCGCCATCCAATGACCTATTCTAGTGGCAATCACATTACCTGTGCAGGGGCGTAGCGTACGGGGGGGTGTGGGGGGGTGTCACACCCCCCCACTTTTGATGACCTTGTCGGTAAAACGCGGTATCGGTCGGTAAAAGACTGGACCTGTCGGTAAAACCGATTGGTTAACCAAGAGACCATAAAAGGTGATTTTTACTAAACTTGTCGGTTAATAGAGGTCGATAAAAACTGTAATGGCTGGAGCCGTCGCTAAAAACCGATTGTTTAACCGACAGAGTTAAAATCTTGTTATCGGTAAAATGTTGATATCCATTAAAGGTGATTTTTACTGAACTTGTCGGTTAAACGAGGAATAGGTCGTTAAAAACTGTAATGGCTGGACCTGTCGGTAAAACCGATTGGTTAACCAAGAGACCATTAAAGGTGATTTTTACTGAACTTGTCGGTTAAACGAGGTCGACAAAAACTGTAATGGCTGGACCTGTCGGTAAAACCGATTGGTTAACCGACAGAGTTAAAATCTTGTTATCGGTAAAATACTGATATCCATTAAAGGTGATTTTTACTGAACTTGTCGGTTAAATGAGGAATAGGTCGTTAAAAACTGTATTGGCTGGACCTGTCGGTAAAACCGATTGGTTAACCAACAGAGTTAAAATCTTGTTATCGGTAAAATACTGATATCCATTAAAGGTGATTTTTACTGAACTTGTCGGTTAAATGAGGAATAGGTCGTTAAAAACTGTATTGGCTGGACCTGTCGGTAAAACCGATTGGTTAACCGACAGAGTTAAAATCTTGTTATCGGTAAAATACTGATATCCATTAAAGGTGATTTTTACTGAACTTGTCGGTTAAATGAGGAATAGGTCGTTAAAAACTGTATTGGCTGGACCTGTCGGTAAAACCGATTGGTTAACCAACAGAGTTAAAATCTTGTTATCGGTAAAATGTTGATATCCATTAAAGGTGATTTTTACTGAACTTGTCGGTTAAACGAGGAATAGGTCGTTAAAAACTGTAATGGCTGGACCTGTCGGTAAAACCGATTGGTTAACCGAGAGAGTTAAAACCTTGTTATCGATAAAATGTTGATATCCATGAAAGGTGATTTTTACTGAACTTGTCGGTTAAACGAGAAATAGGTCGATAAAACGGTAATGGCTGGACCTGTCGGTAAAACTAGTTAGTTAACCGAAAGAGTTTTTTAGTGAATAGATACTTATGTGTGTAATTATGAAAATGGTGTTTATGTGCAAATAATTATATAAAGATTAAAACACAAAGCTATAACGATTGAACTAGATGTGCGAATTCTTTTCGAAAAGGCATCAAATGCAAGGAACTTTGACCTTAATTTTCAAAATTTTGTTAGGGCATAATCCCTCCAATGATATCAGGAAAGGCCTCAGATGCAAGGAATTTAATTCCATTTTTCAAGATTTCCATAGGGTTCAGTCCGTCCCAATCGCTTGCTGTTCGGAAAGGCCTGATTGCAAGGAAATCAAATCAAATTTTCTTATGATACAATGCCCCAAACCGTAATCACTAGATGTGCGAATTCTGTTCGGAAAGGCATCAGATGCAAGGAACTCGGACCTAATTTTGCAAAATTTTCTTGGAGTAGGCCAACATTGCCTCCAAACCCTCTTTAAATGTGAGGTTGTTCTCTAAGAGAATACTGTTCGGAAAGGCATCAGATGCAAGGAACTTGGACCTAATTTTCAAAATTTTCTTGGAGTAGGCCTACAATGCCTCGAAACCCTCTTTAAATGTGAGGTCGTTCTCTAAGAGAATATTCTGTTCGGAAAGGCATCACAGATTTTCAAAATTATCTTTGGGTGCAAACCCCTTCAAATCTAAGCCCCCCCCCCCCCCCCCCTAGTTTTCATTTGGTTGTTTACAGCCATGTGAATATATATGATTTAGTGCCAGTTGGGTTTTTGTCCTCTGAAAACCACGTGTTCGTCGGTAAAATATGGACCTTACACCCCCCAGTCAAATTGGTCACGCTACGCCCCTGCCTGTATGTACCCCCGAGGGACATCCCCTTTAAGTAAATTGATAATATGATTGATGTAGTTTGACAGGGGGGTGACAAGAAGAAATATAAATATCTAAATCTGCTGATAGATTGATATAATTAGTCAAACAGATGGGGGGTCGAGATAGGCTAGTCAGGGTGGGGTAGGTTTACAAACTTACAAATAACATAAAATATAGCGGGGCAGATAGGCTGAGCCGGGTGGGGCAGGTTTACAAACTAACAAATAACATAAAATATAGCGGGAGAGATAGACTGATCAGGGTGGGATAGGTTTACAAACTAACAAATAACATAAAATATAGCGGGAGAGATAGCGGGTCAGGGTAGGGCAGGTTTACAAACTAACAAATAACATAAAATATAGCGGGAGAGATAGCGGGTCAAGGTGGGGCAGGTTTACAAACTAACAAATAACATAAAATATAGCGGGAGAGATAGCGGGTCAAGGTGGGGCAGGTTTACAAACTAACAAATTCTCTCTTACACATTGGGAATAGATAGGCTAGTTCGGGTGGGATAGGTTTACAAACTAACAAACTCTCCCTTACACATTAGGCATAGATAGGCTGGTCAGGGTGATTCATGTTTACAAACTAACAAGCTCAAACAGCTGGCAAGTGAACTTTAGCAAAGGTAAATCGTTAAAGAAACGAATCATCTTTCATTATACATAATGCTTGTCATTTCTCATGTTCGTCTCCCTTGTCGGTCGATTTACAACGATTGTTAAAAATAAGAGTTTGCTAGTTTGTAGAACTGCCTCACCATGTAAAACAGTAAAAGTGTTTGAGATGTATACCATCTGTACAGTGGTGAAGTTTGTTAGTTTGTAGAACTACCCCACCAGTAAAACAGTAAAAGTGTTTGAGATGTTTAACATCTGTACAGTGATAAAGTTTGCTAGTTTGTAGAACTACCCCACCAGTAAAACAGTAAAAGTTTTTGAGATGTTTACCATCTGCTCAGTGATGAAGTTTTAAGTAAAGTTGATGATTTATTCTGAACAACAACTCAACATAAATTATCATTCACCATCAATCTTACTATCTGACAAATTCTTCTGGTAAAAAACTCTGAATTTACGAGTGAAAATTGAAGAAACATACAATCTTCAAACTCCGATTCACTCTTTCGTTTCGTTTCGTTAGTATTAGGTCAAATTATGAAAATGCCAAGACCATGAATTTTTACATTTAAAGTTTGTTTCGTTTATCTATGTCTTTCATTTACAAAAAAAGGTTCTTTAATAAGCTTATTGTCATGGATTCTTCTAAAGCATCCATACATTGCCTATTATCATAATCTGCAAATAATAAAAACGATCATGGATCATGGATACGGACAACTTAACATGTCATGATGGGTTTATTTTTTCTAGAACAGTCTTGGAAAATTAGGCTCCAGTAGACTGAGTACAAAACCAAAAAGATCAACAGAATTGTTATAAATGCATTCTCCAGTCTATTAGTTTTCATAAAATCACAGGGTCCCCACCTCATCACTTGGACACACAAACCTGGGCCTCTTTCTCAATGAGTCTTACAATTAAATATTGTCTGAAATGTGCAATTATTCATTGCAAATGTCGAACTTGTGACAAAATTTATCGTAATATATTTTGAGAAAAAGCCAGATCCTTGGACCCCAGCAACTTCTTGGTGACGGGACTGGGTAGAGAGGGTTTATTATTCTCTTCCAAACTGTCGAACTATTTTAATTATAAGAAATGGTAACACTATAGACGGAGCCTTATTCTCGAAAACTTAACCAAGATAAAATCTAGATTTTAAGAAATACAGTTATCTGATTGGATAATAAAGCTGTATTTAAAATCGATTTTAGTGATTGACCAATCAGAAGACTGGAACACTAAAATCATTGTAAGTTAAGTTTTCGAGAATAAGGCCCCTGAGTTGATAAATTCTATCATATTCTTATTATAAATAATCACAGCAATCAAGATAAGTCTAACACCAGCTGGTAGAGTTAACAGAAGATGTAAATAAAGTCACGTTTAAACAACGATTTAATACCGGAAGTAACAACAGACACGATAAGGCATTATGGGATTGATGATGTCATAACATGGCTGTCAAAACATAAAATATGGCCATGCTGATGGAATAATGTGAAATTTTATCTCTCTTGGGTGAATGTTAAAGTTTTTTTGATGAATAAATGTACTGGCATTAATTTATAAATTTCTATTAGATGTACAACGTTTATTTGATAAAACTTTAAAAGATAGAGAACTTGTTGGAAGGTGCAGTTGTAGGTTGATACACTGACACTTTCTCAAGCCTCATGCAATGAAAATATTTTGTTATTTGACATTGGCAATATTAATAAGAAATCAAGCCAAAGTAAAATATGGCTTAAATAAAGATACACACCAAATAACTTGCTCTAGACAAGTTGTTAGTTCAGTACTGACACTTGCATGCCTATGGTGTCCAGGTTTATGCTCCCTTCTCAAAATGAAAAAAATAATTTCCTGGGGTTTGGCATGGCATTGTAGCCACCAACGGGCACGTGTATGTACACATTATTGTATCGAATACCATTCCATTGTATATGTATACAGTTGCAGCAAAAAACAAAACAGGGAGGGGGAGGGGGGTCCTAAATACGGATTTTACTAACCGCGGAGCTGGGACAATCGCAAGCCCAAGCCAAGAGAAATTAAAAAAAAGTTGTTTTATTTGTCATTTGATTTTACATGAGCAGAGGGGGTAGGGCCGGATACCTGACCACATGCCGCCCTTGGATTTGCTCCTGAAATATCGACCATATTGACCGAATGATACAAGAATTATGTCAATATGTTGATTATTACAGTAGAAGATATATAATATGTGTCAACTACACTAGTCCATGTATTGTTAACTTCTCTGGAACCTGTCATCTCTCCTGACAGAATCTAATTCATTGACCGTCGGTCAAGGGCCATCCACGCCAATCACCCTGTCCTCTCCATCATTTACAACAAGGAATGAGAAAATTAGAATCTACTCGACGAGAGAGAATTCAGAAGCTGTCTGGTTAAAGCTATTTGAAGAGGTTTAAGCCACAAACCTTAACTGACATCAACAACTCCTCAATTTTATTACTTTTTTCTCAACAGCCCTCAATCAGATCGGAATAGTTCAGTTCTAGTCTTGAAGGATTCGCAGGCAGTGCCAGAATGTATGGAACCGTCAAATTGTCAGGGACTTGCCACCTGCCTGTGTTTTGATGCAGTTTGCTGAATGAATAAAAAACTTTCATATCGTTTGGAAGAAAATAGGAGCAACAGTCATGATTGATCTTCCGATGTCTAGGACCATGCTTACTCTTTTCGAAACACCTCATGGTACTTCTCTTTGGAGTAGTTCACCGTTATACTACTATTACTATTGATTTTGCCATGTTTTTGGATGTGATTTTGCTTAACGGAATTGTTTTGCTTGTACGGATTTTTATTGGTCAAAACATATAGTTTCCTTGACAATTGAAAAAAATAGACCAAAAAAGACCTAACCTCCTCTATTGAACAATCTGTACGCCGAAAACGAATCTGCGTGTTTCTTCAAAGCAACATCTCGTACATACATATTTAGTATAGTAGGCCTATGATGATGATGATAAAATAAGAATGTCCTGTATTGTTCACTGCACGAGGTTCTTGTCTTCAATCACCTAGGGCCTATAACAACTCAAACGGTTCAGAAACCAAGCAGGCTAAAGACTTGTTTTCAATTTTATCCAATCTTTACATCATTGCACACCGTACAGCCTTCACCGTACAGCCTTCCTCGCACTCAGGCTCTAACAACACCAACAAATTATATTCAACTAGTCTCTCATTGCACACTGCATAGCGTGTATCTCCTTACAACACAAACAATTCTACATTTCAAAGAAAACTTTAATTGATGGGGGGTAGACCGAAGGAGAAAAGACAGAAACGAAGCAGACAATAGGCTTTCTATTTTCTTTCTAATTTGTCTCGCAGTTTACCAATTAAAAGCCAATTTATCCAAATTAAGCCCAAACAAATCCAATTTACTTCCAACGCTAATTCTTTACTGTAGTGAAAACGTCCATTTTCATTTAGAATAATATCATTATACGCTGACTTGGAGAGAATCACTCATTCTTTAAGTGTAGGAAATGGCCGATAAATTCAGTTTAAGAACTTGACAATTTCTACAGGTTTAATCAAACTTTCAAAACCAGACAGTAACATTTATCATTCTTAATAACTCGTTGCCGAACTTTAGACTTGGTTCCAGGAATAGCCGAACTATGGGAGTGTTTAAAAGATTTGCCGAACTATGGTCTTGGTTCCAGGGATTGTCGAACTATGGAGTGACTATGGAAGAGGTTATGGAAATTGCAGCAATTTTGACTTGGGTCCAGAAATGGTTGAATTGTGGAAGTGGAGTATTTTGGGATTGCCGAATTATCAATGTTACTCCAGTACAGTTTGGCAAAATTCGGCAGTTCGTCTAAAATAACAATGGATTCTCAATGAAGCTCATTATTTCAGAAATATGCCAAACTGATAGAGCCTAATAACGTCCAATGTGACAACCAAAAAATCCAACGTTAACGACCCACTACTGTGCTGCAACAGATTCAACGCAATTGTGATACCACTGCCAGTGCTTTTGAGCGACCATTCGATATCATCTCCACCTTTCCACTATACACTGTAAATAATAATGGCTCAGTTTACACTCATTTGAGTGGCGCCTCAGCTGCCACCGATATCAGTGTAACATTACACCAAATTCCGAGTTGTATTTCTACACCGCTATAGTGTAATTGGATTACCGTCCGTGGTGTAAGTTTACACAAATAAAAGAGTAGGCAAAATTTACACTCGAAGGTGTAAACGCTGATTACACCTTTTTAGTGTAAATTTGTTACACCACAATTGGTGCATGAATACACTTTGCCCTGTGTGTCTTTACACCGATATAGGTGTGTCACGCAGTAACACCTAGAGGTGTAAACGCTGATTACACCTTTTTGAGTGGAAACTTAGTTGCCCCCCAAACAGGTGTAACTACACACCCTTTTAGTGTTAAGTAAATTCAATCCTTAGTCGAGATACCTATATACCTAAATAAAAGAACATATTTGAAGTTTGTATTCATGTTGTATTCTTTCAAAACAAAACACCAGAACATCTTCAAAAGTTAAACGATAATTATATAATGTTTTATCAATAAAGTTTTATTGAGGTCTATCAAAATCTATATGAATATCTAATGTAAGGAGATGGTGATGCTGGTCTATCTGATATATTTCTCTCATGAAGTAGGTTCCTGAAATAAAGAAAGTGACTTATGATGTAAATTGTCAAATAGTAATTTATGGCTTTTACTTTTTAGGACATGATTGTCTTCAAATGATGAGATTTTAGAGTATACAGTATTAGCAACATGTAATTTTTAAAATACCAAAATTTATTTTACAGTAATATTTGAATTAAATAGGGCCTTTGAAAACAACTGGCTTTTTGGGTCATTTTTATCCCTTTTGATACATAAATAGTCAGCAAAAATATCAAAGCAATCAACTCAAAAAAAGAAAAAATAACTGTAACCATGTCCAGAATTGAACTTTATAAACAATATTGTACAGATGGGTAGATCACCAGCTGATATGCATTACAATTTACCAATTTTTATAGGCATGCTTTATGGTTACAGAAAGCAACCTATTGTACACAGTTCAAAATATCTGTTTTTCAAAGAATATGCATTCTACCATTTATGGACATAAAATTGAGATTACCAAGCTAGGCCAATAAGAGCATATATATATTCATCTGTGGACTTACCTGATGAAATAACAAATCAACAAAACCCTTCATTCTCTGTTTATTCCAATAAATCCATAAAACTAAGCAATTTTCTATGAACGGTATACCTACAATAATAATTGAAATTGCCAAATATATACTGAGAAGCAAGTCATTGCATTGTTTTCTATTTAGCAAGATAAAGGTAATCATGTATGAAATAAAGACACCTTCCTTATGTACTCTCTGGCAATAATGAGCTCAGAATCGCGTTTTGCCCATTATTTTTTAATGAATTAAAATATTAACCCAAAACTAGTTCTGAGAGTCTTAGATTGTCTTTGGGTTGATGAAAATGACAACTGTTAAAAAAATATATATGTGGAAACATGATTTTTCGGAGGGGAAATTTCATGTAGGTCATTTTCACGTGAAATTTCTAGGAGGAAAGTGTATTTATTTCATCTTGAAAATTTCCATGGACCCAAAGGCATTCTAAGACACATGGCATGCAATTGATAATCATATTTTGAATATCTGTGACATGAGTCCATGAGAGAAAAAATCCAATTCAGTAGTTCCCGCTTTCGAATTTGCACAAAATTTCTTTTGGTTCTTATCGAATTGACAAAGGTTACTTTATTGACTGCTAAAATGAAATTAGATGGTCCCACTAATTGTGGATCTAAAGAATAAACAAAATCATAAATGCACATTACTTACTTTTCGTCTTAACTCACAAGAGTTCGAACTGTAAATCTATCTTCCGCCATTTTTTAAGGAAAGCACTGGGCCGAACTTGATTGATAAAGTCACGGCTTCTGACATCACGTGATGTAATTGAACTTGCATCAAACTAATTGCATTGCACCAGATTATTTATTTCAGTTCTGGTCTGGATAGAATATGTATTTGAAAAAGGAAATCGAATTTGTAGATGGGCTTAAAATATGAACAACATTTCTTTGGATGTCCGAACACACTTTTTTTTAGATGTAAATATGTAATCAATGTTACAGTGCGTGGTCAAAGGGGCACAACTTTTGATAACACTATTTCTGATGTAAATGCGCACTTGAATGGTTCAAGATGAGTAATGTTACACAAGAATCCGTGTAAACATTAACTACTAAAGGTGTATGTTAACACATAAAACTATATTTACACCTATTAAGCATAACTTAACACAACATCCAGTGTTTTGAAGAATATGTCATAAGTATTACAGGTGTAACCAAAAGATTACACTAATAGGAGTGCGAATGAGGTGTAACCTCAGGAAATAGCGTATTCCTACACCAAATAAAGCGTTTTTGCGGTGTTTTCGACTTACACCGCTTAGGTGTATTTTAAAACCACTCAATTACACTTTAAAAGGTGTAAAAATGAGAATACACTAATAAATGTGTTAACTCTACACGGTTTTGGGTGCATAATTACACCCAGTTTTTACAGTGTAAACACTATAAATCATAACCTTCCAATAAACAAAACAGTCCTGATAGTAATACATTGTGTTAGTCTCTTTTAATAAAATCTAAATTTATTACATTTTTTACAAGTTACTAGAAACGATTTTTACAATTTCATATGCTTGAAGAATGGCGATGATTTACTGGGGCTATTAATTCAGTTTTAATATGGAGAATAAATGAAAACCTTGTATAGTTTATTAGAATCCTGTCTCGTTTATCAATCGACTTATTCACACAGTATTGGTCTAAACCGGCGATTTATTACCGCAGTAAAAACAATTTTATCAAAGCGAGAAATTCACGGTTATTCATTGCTTCACCAATGATTTACTTGTCTAGAGTGGCCGAGTATTTCCTACAACTTTTGTTTATAATCGTTAGTTTTCGTGAGTTGACCATTCAGACTCGGTTACGAAATTCAGACATCTTGCTCGGTTAATAGGCTAACCAGACGACCCTTGCTCAAAGATCGATTTTGATCAAAGTCATTCTTCAGACAGAGTTGTCTGTTCAGTGCACCTGCTTGCAAATCATCCAATCAAAATTTATTTTTGTCTGCTCTTACTGAACAAGATGGCTGCCTATCACAAGAGTCATAATGTTAGTCTCGAACAATGACGGGGGTTGTACAGAATGGTTCCTAAATGATTTACTTGTCTAGTGTGGCCGAGCTCAAATTTTCTTCTGGATATAAATTCTATAGAAACGTCATACCAGTCTCATTAATAAATAGTCTATTGGTGGTCTTTAACTTGGTAGATGGCGTTGATGAGAAGAAATAACTGAACTTTCCTGACATTTTTACTATTGAGTAGCAGGAATGGCGGCTAGTACCTCTTTATTTCTCTGATTTACTGTCCTTCCTGCCTCCTGAAACCTTTCCATTGCTTTTTATATCCCCGTTTATTTTCAGTCGAGACGTCAACATGAATTGGAATTGGAAACATGTCGGCATGATGTCGGTAAAGCTGTCAATGTGCCAAGGGAGGTAAGTTATGTCGTATTTTCCAGTCCAATTACTAGGAAATATGTCCTGGAAACTGTTATTTATGTGTAGAAAAGTTAGAGTTGGATGTTAATAAATACAACATATTATTCTAATATCATGAAACTCGTAAACTAGATTTTTATATTACTCATCAACAATCGTAAAAGGGACTGTAAAGTGATTTTACCGATTTCCATTCCGATGTCTGTGGTTCTTGTAATTCCACTAACGTGTTTTATGACGTCACTGACAGGGATCTACATAGATATCAAAAGTAGCTTCCGGTAGATCACTGTCAGTGACGTCATAAAACATGTTAGTTTTAGTGAAATTGTAAGAACCACAGACGTCGGAATGGCAATTGGAATGGCGCAAATTGATGCTATCAGTGCATACAAAGTTTAGAAAACCCTTTTACAATCCCTTTCAGCCATCCTAAAGTATGTAAAGGCTTTTTAGGATCATACTGTCAGGAGAGGCTGGAAAAGGCGTCTTGATTTTTAGATAGAAAATTAACCGAGGCCCCATATTATTATGCTTCGATCAGTACATTTAGATCCACTGCCAGCTTCGTTTGGTCACTGTTAATTCGAAATTGACCTAATTGCACACTGCTCATACTGACCATCTTAATTACTCATTAGTCCAATAAGGTGATCATTTACAAGACGTAAAACTCCACGTGTTTAATGACCAAGCCTCCAAGGACCTATTACTATAATTAACGAGTATATAATGATAATATAGAGTAATACATGTATTATTAAACAGGCTAAAAGACCTAACATTAGTGACATTTATAAACTCTCTTTGACTGGGATTATTATTACTTATTAATACAGACCCTGCTGTTTGAAGAATTGTTCTCTTTTAATTATACACATGTAGACATCATATTTCATTTACATATTTATATGTTAAAGGGCCATGTGTAGGGGCTTCGTAAATCCCTTGTTTGGTCAGTTTTTATCGTGTCATGAGTGGAAGGCTGTGTATGTCTATTGGATCCGTCGATTCCAATATTAAAGCCCCCAACCCCTACTTCTCCTTTTGAAAGATTAACATCTCTCACCCTTAAAGAGATTGTAATCGTCCGTGATCTACCGGAAGCTACTATTGATATCCAAGCAGATCACCGGTAGTGACTTCATAAAATGTGTTAGTTTTAGAGGAATTGCAACAACCACAGACGTCGGAATGGAAATTGGAATAGCGCAAATTGATGCTATCAGTATCCCCGATACACATACAAAGTTTAGAAATACGCTTTACTATAGCGTTTTATGACGTCACTGACAGTGATCTGCATAGATATCAATAGTAGCTTCCGGTAGATCACTGTCAGTGACTTCATAAAACATGTTAGTTTTAGTGGAATTGCAAGAACCACAGACGTCGGAATGGAAATTGGAATGGCGCAAATTGATGCTATCAGTGTCAGACCAAAAATTGCAAGACTGTTAAAAGATATTGAGATTTCTCAGTGAAAATCTCGAGAACACATATCTTGAACAGAATTCTGTAGGGCATGTATGAAATTAGTAAATTTATAGCTCTTGTTCTACAGGCACCGATGAACTGTTAAGGGATCAAGTAAGGTGATTAGCCATGGCCTTTATAAAGACATTTATCTTTGTTTTATAGCCTTGTATTTAGAGTTTTATAGCCTCGATATGATTCTGACATTTTGTTTTATGACTGCGAGGCATTGGATATAAAATATTATTATTCTTGGTGGTTATAGGAATTGTTATGACTAATATTTCAGTGTTTATGAGAACAATTTGTGACCGCTACAGTCTTTGCTTTGTACAGTCCTACCCCAACAAGCCGAAAATACGTCAATTTCTGGTCCTTTTGACCTCACTGGTTAGAACTCCATTTCATTTTCTTGATTAACCCAATAAGGAGCAGACAACTATGTTGTGAAACGCTTTTTGTATTTTGATCCCCTGAAAGAGCGTTGAACTACTTACTTTGTGGAACAAGTCAAAAGCGAAACCTGAGGACGAAAAACACCCATTTCTATCTTGATCTCAACCCAATAAGGAGCATATAAGGAAGAGCGTAAAACTCCATTCCATTGCCTTGATTAACCCAATAAGGAGTAGACAACTATGTTGTGAAACGCCATTTGTATTTTGATCCCAATCCAAGGAGCATACAAGGAAGGGCGTAAAACTCCATTTCATTGCCTTAATTAACGGTGATTGTAACAAAAGGTTCTAGGATAATAACATGGTTCCAGCCACTCAGCTCATGAAAATGAAATTTATAATTTTTCTGACATGGTTATTATTAAGGTTTTAGCTTGGCTGCCTTTCGTGTCATTTTGTTAGGCTGTGTGAGTGATTGAATTAGAGGGCTGTCAAACATACATTTAACGTACGACAGAAGTATCGTCTTCAAATGACAACTCTCTACTTTGATCTGTCGGCTTTTACTATCCTCTAAGACGCCTTAATGGGATAAAAGAGCGAGTTGTCAATATGAGAAATGTTGGAAAGATAGAAAACGTCAATTTCTTGACAAAGTCATTGTCATTATTGTATCTTACGGCTTTGTCTACACCCTCCATTTTCATCTGACATGGCGAATTAAAAGTATTACATTAACTAAATTAGCCTCGGTATAGAAAGTTCGTGTGTTTTATTTCTTAAGGTGATGAGGAGAGAAAAGAAAGAACAACTATATTTTACATTTTACATTGTAACAGCTAATCCTTGGTCAAACCTCTTGGCATTGATAAAAATCTGTACAGGCAAAACACTTTCGTTAATCAAAATCGCATGGCACAATTTAGAGTAATAGTTGTATAGTAGTGGACTACTCCAAACAGAAGTACCATCAAGTGTTTCGAAAAGAGTAAGCATGGCTGCTTCGGACGTGACATTGATTTTTCCCGTATTATCTGTACCCATTTAGAACTGGATTGACTGGGATTATCAGGAGAAATTTGTATAAAGATCCAATGACCACAATTATTCGACGTAGCAAATGATATCAATGCCATGTAAAGTTTCCGAGTATGTTATCGACTACGCTACAGCCGGTCTAAAATAGCTCACGAAAAACCACGAAAGTTAACATCCCGATCTAAATCTTTATCAGATTGATTACAGAGGACGTTCTCTAACCCTCCTTCCCCTCCATCCCACTGCAGCCTCTTGCCACAAAAAGAACAATTCATGTTATGCAATAATCAATATGCCAATATGGCGTGGCAATTCAACAACTAGGCTACTACAAATATGATATTTGTACACAGACAAAATTTTTTGATAAAAGAACAAAAAGTCCCTGAAGTATTCTAAGGAAATGAAATCAGAAAATGATCAAATTTATTTTGATTTGACTTGTAGACGTCACTCAAATTCCCGCCATTACTCTCCACTTAGCAACTTGACAACCAAAATGGCTGACAACATCTCGTATAATCTCGTATGTCAAGAGATCTTGTATAAAATCATCAAAGAGTTATGTCATTTAGGAGAACAACTGTCAGTTAATGAGACAAGTGAGTGACAAGCAGACTGTAGAGAGTTGGTTTTAGGCTCGAATTTTCAAATCTAGTTGACATGGGTTCACGACAATATACATGATGCCTGACAACATGCACGTGATCTGTCATTTCACTGAAAAATACACATGACGGTTTGCTTCCTTCCGATCCTGGGAAAGACAAGAAAGTTTCATTCTACTTGAAAACAATCATTTTATTAAAAAACTAAAAAGGTCTGTTGTTTTTGTATTGATATTTTTCCCAGTGGACTACCACTTGAAGAAAAATGAACTTTTAGGAGAATCTTGCTCTCAGAAGCCAAACTTTTCAGACCATCTGCTTTTTGACTATTGGTATTTTAAATCTATTCCCTCAAAAATATAGTTTCTGACCCCAGCCCCTTGCCATTCTTAACCTGATCATCCCTTGATTAGGAAACTACATACACTTTTAAATAATCGTTCAACGCCTGATTACCCCTCTCGACTTTGAAATGAAATGAAATGAAATGAATGGAGTTTTACGTCCTACTTTTCTGCACCTATATGGGCTAGTTGAGGACGGGAAAACGTCATGCAGTGTCCGATCCGAACGACTAGACGCTTTTTCCATGTCAGCCCCTCCGACCTGCATCACTCTCGACTTTGAGGTGGACTAACTACACCATAGAATGGAACCAGTTTTGATTTATTTTAATGTCTTAAGGACACGACCAGTGCTTTCGACCTGACATCTCATCTGTTTCATAATTTTGACAGATATATATCCGACCAAAGTCATAAATTATTTTTCAAATCTTTTAATCGTAAAGGTCGTGTCACGTTTTTCAAAAAACCAAAATGGAAGTTGTCAGAAAGCTGAACGTTAATATCTTTACAAATGTTTAATAGCTCGACAATTATTGGTTTAAGTCACATTTCTGTCATTTCTTGTTCACGAAGAGATAAACAGTCTAACTGAAAAAATTGTTCCCGGAAATCTCAGTTGATGTGTATTCAGACCTTGTTGGTTGGTAGATGACAAGTTAACGTTCCTAAAATTAAATTAATCCAGTTCCGCTTTGAGAACCGTTCTGAGAACGGGTAAATTTTATAATGTAATAGGGGTTCATAAGTTCTGTACGTCCCTTGAGTCTTGGTTGGTTGGTCAAGGAAGGGCATGCTCTCCGAAACCTACGCACAGTTAAAATTTAATTTCTTTTCAGATCCCAGTTTCCAACTTGCAACAATGTTCACGTGTACATTTAAGTGTGTTCATAAGAGCAGAAATAGGGATTCAGGATAAATGTTACTCTACTATACATAATCTAGCCCAACCCCCAAAGATGTTTTCATGATGCCCACACAACATTCACGACCTTGCCACTCCCGGGGTAACTACGTCTAATACCCTATCATTTCCAGGTGACTAAATTACAGTTAACAGCCATCACAACATAAAAACGTCCCTGTGTTCAGTTTGAATTCAGAGATAAGTAGTTATATAGAAGACTCCAGCAGTGACAACCACAGGGAACTGTCATGGTTGACTTCTGTCTGTAATTAGCTAGCAGTAGGAGAAAGACGTAGAAGACAGGCAGATCACAATCATAGTGAGTAGTAGGACTCTACACAGCAGGCTGCTGTCAACTACAAACAACTCTTCAGACGTGACCAACATCTCGGTAAATGATGTCCCATTGTGTTGCTGTCTCCATTTGAAGGTTGACCCTTGACCTTATCCCATCATTCTTTTCTTCGCAATGATCAGGTGACAGTCACACGTGGAGATCAAAGGCGGGATTTTTGAGATTCCCCACACCTTCGTCATAACATTAATAATCAACACATTAAAATGAGGGAGGGTTGTAATTAGGTCGGTTAGAGTGCTTGTATCATTATGGCGTCATCTGTCATGTCACGTCAGGAAAAAGATAATAAGAAGTACGTAAGAGAAGTCTGGGTTTCAGAGTAAACTAATCAAATATGCATAAAGTTAGACTCTGTGAACAAATAGAAGGTTCCCAGTTGACACATCTCGTCACAGAGTGACATCATGTGTTCCAGAACGGTTTAGAGATCCTTATCATATAATACGTATTGCAGGAATAACGCTGACTTATTTGGCTGCATTAATTCAAACGAGCCTGTGATGTAACGCTCATAAAACTTAAAACGTCTTGAAGACTTCACAGAAAAACTCCACAAAAGTTTAAAAGTTGACATTTAAGACTGTTTATTTCAAGTTGTAAATCAAGATTTGTCTGGAACCATATCAGTCATAGTTTTATTACAAACTTCAAACAATCAGTCAAACTTGTGTTAAAAATCCCGGGTTATTTCAGTCATATATCAACTGGATTCAACTCTCAGATCGTGCGGTTATAAAGAATCAACGTTAATATAAATACGACCACTTTCATTTGACATATGTTATTTTAATATACGTTCTGGACAACAAAACACACCAATAAATCAACCAATATAAAGCTTTCTTATCAGTATAAAGCTATTTAAATTCTGGAGAACCAAACACGCCAATAAATAACCTCTCATAAATTAATCTTATCATATCGCGTTCTAGCATTCTACACTTTTAATTTGTTAAAGGGCCATAACTCGAGTCTGTACCTGTCAATTAAAAGGAGGTAGAAGAGGTTTGGATGGCAGACTGTGGAGTAATGTATGTTAACTAAAGATAAAATGTACATAAAGTTGATAAATGACTTGACGCTGGAGAATCTGGTTAGTGTAAGAAATATCTAAATGTTAAAATTAATGGAGCCATCCCCTTCAAACCCCTGGCAGTTATTATTATGTTTTGGTAGTTTATGTTTGGTGTATTTGACAATAATTGTTAGAAATGAAATGAAATGGAGTTGAACCTTCACATTCTTACATCAAATTGAGGTAGTACAGTACATTGGATTTTTAAATCTTGCTCTGTCATATCATGATACAGAAATAGCCTTTCACTTCCTATAACTTTATGTGTAGACTAGAATAACAAAAATCCGTACAAGTAAAACAATTCCGTTAATCAAAATCTCATCCAGAGCATGACAAAATCGGGCACAATAATTATATAGTAGTGGACTTCCCATACGAGAAGTACCATCAGGTGCTTCGAAAAGAGGAAGAGTTTAATATAATCACCATTAAGAATAACCCGAAGTAACCCTGCAGATGGTTCGTCAGCGCAGAATCACAGCTGAAGTGGATACTTTATATATTCGTCGACGTCGCAAAGGCTTTTGATTTGATATGGCATTCTGATGCTCTTTCATGAATTGTGAACTTTAATAAAAAGATTTATCCAAAATATGTTAATGTGCACAACACACATTTCGTAAATCAAGGAATATTTTCAGAGAAAAATACCAAACACGTTTCGTTTTAATCAAAAAAACACGAGAGTTTATAACGTTGCGTTTCCGCAATGTTGTTTACGTTCTTTACAGCAAGACGAAACAGTTTTCATTCAACAAAGATGTTTTAAAAAAGACTCGTTATAAAATACAAACAAGTTAGTCATTGAAGAGAAAGTTTAAAAATGGTGGAGTGTCTATTGTAACATATGGAGAGAGTAATCTCATGATGGCGACTGCCAATTTCAATCAAATTTCTAATCATTTTCTATTAACGCAATGAGAGCATCCTCGGGTCATTATCAATCATGTTTTGTCGTAGAAAGACGGTAAGGAGGGGTGAGTTGAAAGGTTGGGTCGTGGCCGGAGGGGGCGAGATGACTGTTAGCAGAAACTCTGGTTGTTAGAAGAAAGTGAAGGAGGTGGTTGTCGATGAGATCTGTACAGTGAAGTAGTCGTTAGGTTTATAGCCGCAAGCTTAATACTGATTACCACCGCGTCTTGTACAATACAGCTAACACTTTCAACAGGCAGTTTGTATCAGTTGTTCACCTCTTCACGTCCAACATGTGTACGTTTCTTGTAATCATTATTTCTTACCCCTCGGGCTGGAAACACTTCAGCAAACTCACCCCTCGGGCATGCAACAACTTCTACCAATGTTTTTTACACTCGGCTGACGTACAGTCAATCAGAATACAAGTAATGATGGATAGTTGAAAGTGTTTGATGGATGTTTTACAGTGTTTGATGGATGTTTTACAGTGTTATCAACATGTTTTTGAGATGTTCAAACGGGCACCTGTCAACAATAACGATACTCCAGATTGAAAAGCGTCTGAAAATCATCAACATGTTATATAATAGTAATACGTGTTTTATTCAACATGTCTTTTAATAACCGACTATTCATCAAACTCTCTCCGCTTGTCTTTCACAATAATATTGATCACGGCTAGTATGCCCTGTGAAAATCTTATTTTTTGGCTATACTTTCTACTTTTGCTCTTTTGATTTAAGTGGGGAACAAACCAGGGTCGTTTGTAGAGTCCGATTACGATGCGAAACGTGACAGAGCCCCAACACAGGGATCTCTCCTAGAGAAAAAATGATAAAATGGCTCAAATTTTGGGGTTTGGATGTTAAAGTCAGGATTTCCGATTTATAATTTAGATATTTTGAAAAAAATGTGGGAGACCATGACCCTCGAGTTCAAGAGGGAACGTACCCCCACATCCCCCATAAATGCACGCCCCTGCCACTGATCAGTATCAAGTGATCGAGTGTATTTTTAACTAATTAAAATTCGATCAGTCAACTGAGACAGATAATTATTACAGTAATGATATCTTGAAGGCAAATTTAATTTTATTATCAATTTTTAAAAAACAATATTTTATAGTTCGTCTCGATCATTATAACTAGAAGAATTCCTTTGTTTTTATTTACCTAGTGAAACAATAGTCGATATTTTACTGTCACGCTTTAAACAAACCATTTGAACTTGTCTCAAAGTGCAGACAGGAGACCACGAATGACGAATGCCAGTAGAGACATAGGCTGAAGTTGTCTGAAAATCACACAGCGTTAAAATTGAGTAACAACATTTTTCAGGTTCTGTTTTGATATATTTTATCTATTGGTATATATTTAATATATTCAGAAAAAAATTGAACAGTGGATATATTTTGTTATTGCTGCACAAAGTTCCTATATTATTCTGTTGTCGATATGATAATTAATGTGCCAAATGAACGAACAGGGGACACTAGGATCTGAGTAGGAGTGATAGAAAATGTACTGAAATATGAGGAAAGAACCATGACACTCGAACGAATAGTTTTGACACTTCTTATGTAGTAAGAATTTGGCCAATTTGATAACTGTACATATAAAGGAATAACGTCCGGAAAGGTCAAATTGGAACACAATCAGAAATGCATCAAAACCCGTGTCCAAAGTCAAGTCTCGGTTGAAGCAATTGACATAAACCAACTTCATAAAAAGTTTTTGTATTTTTGGGTATCAAATTAGTCCATGAAATATACGAAATTTTGCACTAATGAATAATTGGCTTGTTTTACTAATCGATTAATCTCAGAAGGGCATGTCGCCTAATTAAAAATATCTGACAATATATCATACCATGGCACTATAACCATAAATTAAACAAGTACAAAAATATAATTTATGGTTCATGATGTTTATGTAATAGGCATATATCAAAATATAGTCTGTCTGTATCCATTGATATACATCATGTTGACTCATAATTCCAGTCCCGCCAGCTGTAAATGGGTATGGATAATTCTGGGAAAGATCAATGCCAAGAGGTTTGACCAAGGACAAGCTGGTAGAAAGGATCCTCACGGAACCTAAGTTGTTATCTTTGTAAAGTCGTCGATGCCTCGATTCTTGAGGCATTTTCAAGGGGCGAAAGGTACCGGGAGATGGGGAAAGGGTGATACTGCGAATATTAACAAAAAGCAAAGTTATTTTCAGAACAGCAAAGATATCTGAAATGGTTTCGACGGTGTGCTCAATGCCACAAATTAAGCGACCTGTCTTTCTTGGTGTACCAGAATAGATTAAAACTGGATTTCAGACCACAGCTGAGTGTTCCAGACAGAAAAGTACGTTGTAATGGTTTCGACAGCATGCTCATATACATGTATATGTACCTACAATAACCCAACAGGCCGGTCTGTCTTGATGTATAATAATAGGTCGAAACTGGATTTCAGACCATAGACTAAACGCGGTTTTCCAGACATCAAAGTACGTTGTAACGGTTTCAGCAGCATGCTCATGTACCAGAGACCGATCTGACTTACTTAATGTACTCAAATAAGTCAAAACTTACATAAATCTATCACTGACAAATATTGACAACAATTGTTTTTATTGTGTGAAGATGTATGATATATGTTAGGGTGTTGGCTGAATGGATGATTGAAGATTGTCAGCGGTATTCAAGTTGGCTGGTGATTGACTAGCTAGCTATCGATACTGATCAAATAAAATCATTTGCTTCGTTTCGTAAAAAAAGATGGTGGTCGTTTTCTTCCATTATTCCATTCATCTAAATCTAAATTAGCACAGATAAACTGGGAAGGATTAATACTTGTTGGATCAAAGTGAACCCTTGTTGCTATCCTTGTAACGAAATGTTTGTTTGTAATTTCCTTCAAAAGTCATACAAGTCCGTAAAAAGAGATGCATGACTCAAGAGAGCATTTGTTGGGTTTCTGGCTTTGGGGTAGATTCGAGCCTACGGCACCCCCTGACCTAACAACATCGATTCGAATCTTCAATGCACTAGAATTCTGGTGTCATCGTTATTGCTTCCGAAATCGTTCCGGTGTCGGCAGAGTAGATGGCAATGCACTCCAGTATTCGGAATTTTATTTATTGCACATTGCATGGCCGGTCTCCGTCACCGATATCTCGAACTGTAACATGAAAGAAGGAAATATAACTCAGTTCTTTTATTCTTTTAGAATCATATCACAAAATCCCAATTGAGTTGTCATTAATTTTCTATTGTCAGTTTGATCGCATAAAAATGTCAACGTTTGACAGGAGAACAGTGAAAATATGACATCAGAATGGATGATGCCTTCATAATATAATAGATAGGTTTGGGTAGATTGAAAGGGAGGTCGTCACGATTTGATGTATATAGATATACCATTGTGTATTTAAATAATATACTCTTTTGTTAGATCAAGGGCGGTAACTCATGACTGATCTAATTGTAGATGAGAATAGATTAGTCATCACAAACTGTCGTTCACTGATGATCGAACCATTCATCAAACTTTCAACATTGACAATACATCATTGTTTTTTTTAATATTTTTTCAATATTTGAATTGTCTAGGTGTTATTTGACAACAATGTTGTCATTTTTTTCAATAATAATAAATTTCAAATAATTATCTATATATCTTATTTCATTATTATGAATGTTAATATTAATGTCCGTTTTAATGAAATTGTTCATTTTGTTGTCATAAAAGATAAAACGATATATTTCTATGTTTTATATTTATGGCAATGTCTTTTTTTTGTCATTTTTAACATATTTTACTAAAAACAATTTGATTAGTCGAGTACGGTCACAATTTTATCTTGTGTACACATAATCGTGGGTCGATATAAACACGAAGGCGTCAAGTGAAATTAGAGGTGACCCCCCAAAATAGACGCATGTATGCTATTGAAAAGTCAATTTGAATCCATCAATCTGGTACTCCCAGAGGTGCGGATATGTACCCTAGGGGTTACTAGCTAAATCTTTCTAAATAACAAAATACACATTGATGCAACGACCAGTGCCTCTGGAAGTTCAAAACAGACTAAATTATATTTTCATTGTGTATTTCTGATATGGACAAGTGTCTTATTACCAGTGTCACAATGATTTATACTGGGTTATGGCCCTTGAAAGATATTAATACCCTGACTGTCGAGGATGAGTCAACATTGTCAAGTATTAAATCACTCTCTAATCACTTGATATCTCTCGTAAATCATTGGATTGTCGACGATACAAGGACGCTTTTACACTCTTCTATATACAACATAACTTTTCATATACTAACAGGCTCGTAGGTATGTTTGATTGTTCAAGGGGAGCAATTATGGTCATCAATATTAGAAAACTATGTGGTGTAAAATATTAATCTTTAAAAGCACGTAAAATTATTCATTTGACCTTGATAAACACAAACAATATACAAGGCGAGCAAATGTTTTTCAAACAGTTATAAGGGATGAAATGGCATCTTTGTGGTGTGAATATATGGATTTTAAAAAGCACGTGTATTCAAATGATTGACCTAGAAAATCACAAGGAATGGTGTCTTTGATGCGTGAAACAGATTGATTAAAAAACACGTTCAAGAAATCAATTGCCTTGATTAAAATCTTAATGAGCAGATTAAAAAAAATAACTTTATTGCAAATATTACGCCATATTCGGCCAAAGCAACATTGAACAACACAACACAATACAATGACAATTTAACAAGATTATACATAATCAAAACAGGAATACATTAAATGATGACTAGGGTTTTAAATAGTGTCATTAGTTTTTGGGTTTTTAAGTGTTTGAAACAAAAATGACCCGATAGTTTTTAGTTGTCCGAGTTCTATTTGACCCTTATATTCCATTCATCAAATGCATTTGACCCTTACAATAATTAATTCAGAAGGCTTGCATTAAATAATGACTAGGTTTTTAATTGGTGCCATTAGTTTTTAGGTTTTTGTATGATTAGCATTATGTTTACATCAGTTTACAATAAACGATGTCTTAAAGAAATGAATAATGGCAAACAGGATAAACAACAAGTTTTAGATTAAAATGAAATATTAGATTATAAGAAAGTGATTAATGACAGAAAACAAATCATTTATTTCGTTATTTCATCATTCGTCAGCATTCAACAGCTTGTTTTCAACATACAGTTTTTATTTCTAGTAAATAATTGTGAAAGAAAAGATGTATCGGATTATACACTGTAAAAATATATTGTATTTTCTGTACAAATGTCATGTAACAGGTCAAAATATTCTTGGAAATGCATATTGTGTATATTTGTATTAATTTAAAAGGAAAACCATGAAATGGAGTTTTACGTCCTGCTTTTCTGTACCTGCATGGGCTTATTCAGGACGGGCAAACGCCATGTAGTGTGCAATGACATTTTGCCAGGACAGCGGCATTAGCCTGCTCTTATTTTCGATTTCCAACTGTCGAGGGATCTTTAACGTGCACAGCCAATAGCACACGGGACCTCGGTTTATTGTCCCATCCGAACGAAAAGACCCTTTTCCATGTCAGCCCCTCCGACCTGCATTACTGACAGGGGCAATTGGGTTGAAAAATTCGAAGGTATCATCTCGACTAGAACTCAGAGAAACGTCAATGCTAAAAATCTCAGTTCAATTTACTTAACAGAAAATATTTACAGTGTAGTTGTGAGATATATGACTGCTTTTCATTTGAGGAAGTATATCAATAAATGAATTAATATTTCATAATGAAAAGTGGTATCAGGTGTCTAGAAGAGTTAGCAAACCATGCTTGGAGCTCTAATAATCCCAATTCAATTTATTTAACAGAAAATAATTACAGTGTAGTTCTGTGAGATATCGTACAACAAATCTAATTTGCCATCACATTAAAACTGATTTACGAGAGAAAAAGAAGAAAATGAATTGATTCTGTCTAGTGAGTTATTGTTGTGAGAGATATGTTGTGAAGAAATCGTGGAATATATTATACTAATCTGTATATTGTTGATGTATTTTAACAAACAACGTGTATTCAATCACTCATCAGCCATTAATCTTAGTTTATTTCAACACAACAACATTCTAACAACACAACACAACAACACTCTAACAACACTCTAACAACACTCCACTCTAACAACACTCTAACAAACACTCTAACAACACTCTAACAAACACTCTAACAAACACTCTAATACAACACTCTATAACACAACACTCTAATACAACACTCTAACAAACACTCTAATACAACATTTAGACAATCTGTTCTCGTAAACTTTCAATTTCTTAACTTCACATAGTCTGCTGCTAGGCACACATGTTATTTCTGAATTCGATGCTAGGTTGACGAATCAAAATACCAAATAAGAAATGTTACAAATCTAGATTCTGTATGTTCACCAATGTTATTGGTGCTGATTTGAATAAAAAATTGTCAAATAAGGTAGAGAACGGTAGGATTTAAAACTCTATTTCATTAGTCCAAAAATAAAAATCCGTACAAGCAAAACGATTCCGTTAATCGGAAATCTCGTTCAGAGCATGACAAAATCTGGTGCAATAATTATATAGTAGTGAACTTCCCATACTAGAATAACCATCAGAGTATGCAGATACAGATACAGAACAGTAGGATTTAAATCTACATATCATTTCATTAGTCAAATAAGGTTCAGAACAGTAGGATATAAAACCATATTTTATGTCCTTTGCCCATATAAGTTACAAATATAAGAAGTAATGTTCCGTTATCCCAGTTAGAATTGGTCAATAATATAAAACTGTATAATCATTTCATATGCCCAAATAAGGTGAATATTTAAGATATCATGCTCCTTTCTCTCATTATAATATGAAATATTTGTATCTATAAGAAGTTAAACGAGTTATATAATAAATAACCAGGGTGACAGTTTGTCGTGAAAGGTTTCCATAAATAAATTAAAATATATAGAAATACATTGAAAGTTATTTGTTAGCTGACAATATATCAAATCATTTTACCTGTGATTAAATCATTCTTCACCTGTTTATATTCATGATTGACACCTGTCAAATACAAATGTTCCATGATTGACAGATCTAATCGAAAAATTGATTTTAAAAATGTGAAATTTGTTTTTCACGACAGGATCGATTTAAAAGTCCTTCAAAATGTCATTGTATGTATTATTGTACGAAAACATGTCTTGACGTTGTTTTCTGGGCCTAAAGTTGAGGGCCAAGAATGAAGTAATAGGGCCATTTCAGAAGTCCTTAACCAGGGGCGGATCCAAGAGGAGGGGGGAGGGGGGGGGGGGTTCCCGCGGCTCGAGCCCTTCCCCCTTTTTTGCCTAACTGATGTCAGAAACATCTAAAAATTTGCCGCTCGCGATGCCGTTGAATTTGAAGCATGTTATATTTCAGAGCCTTCCCTTTCTCTTAGGCTTCTTAGGTACCCCTTGTGGTGTTCGCCGGTATCTCTAAGGGGTACTAGTACCACTGGATGGAAACCGAGGTCTTAATGGGACGTCCCCTACCCTGATATCTTAACTTCAAATGATATCACGATGGTTTTAGTGACATAACCTTCGAATCAAATAAATAAACCCACCAATCATTTTTTTATAACTTCCGCAAGCCTGAAAATATTCAGTATATGAATAAATATTTGAAATTGCATTTATTGTTGATATGAAAGTAACACCTGTACTAAGTGTACCTGATAAAGTTTGGGTGTAACATTAATAGTTAAGATTAATATATAGATAGGCCTACCCGATAATAAACTTTCACTGTTTACCACTTCTAGAAGCACCGGTCTTCAATCATATTTCTCGGAACCACCAAACCCAGGCTTCGCCATTGTTACGTGAATCTGAACTTTGCCAGATTCTGGATCAAGAATATTATCAGGTGTTTAAACATAATTTATTATTACATGCGTTTGTGTAACATTAACATTATTACTTCTCAACTGTTAAAATTAACATTAATATTAGAATGAATTACGATTTCCAAGAATCCGAAGTTAGTACTGCACTGTACGATCCAATAAATGTGCTTGCGACCCATGCGACCCTACACCAGCCCTGTGACCCTTTAAGGGTGTGCTAGCGACCCAATTTCGGGACGCGACCCACGATTATAAGACCTGAGTTCTACAGTAAAGGCATAAACATATGCTTGGATATCTTCTTAACTAGCTTGATAGAGCTTCAAGGGCAGGCCCGTAGGAAGCAATTTCAGATTGGGAGGGCAAATTTTGCAAAAACTCATTCTGAAGGGTGGTGATACTGAATTCAATGTTGCTCCTGCATATATAAAGCAAATTTACAAGGCCCTAACAACATTACCAGTAACTTCTTGTTTTATCTTGATGTTTTTTGTTTTTTATTGCTTTAGTCATTAATGTCAAAATTATTGGGGAGCAGATACCCCCCCTGTCCTACGGGCCTGAAGGGATAAACGTATCGAATAGTTGTTAACAAACAAAGCGTCTTGTCAAATAAGGTATCAAAAGTTCAGCTCCAAGGAAAATATGTTCAAGTTTCGGAAATGTTGCGAGATTGTGCCTTAACAAAGGCTGAAAAAAACATGTTTCTCAAAGGTTTTAATGCATATACACCAAGGGGTTAAAAACTATGCACCATAAAAGAGATAACACCGTGAAAGATGTTGTTAAATGATTGACATGTATTTTGTAAACGTGATGTTATTCGAGATCTCACGAGATTATATTCTAATTAGCACTATTATGACTTCTCTGTAAACTTCATGCCTCAGTTTTACTTACACACGTCATATTTTTGTTTGACATTTGGTTTTTGGCACCAATAAAACTAATTAGTAAGTGTATGATTGATAATCGTGTCTACTATTGATGTTTTTATCTACCAGACGGTACGTAATCTATCACCTGGGTGGGCTGAGAATTCATTTTTGAAGTCTCCCTAACTCATCCCTTGATGAACAAGCTCATATTAACATGAGCATGGTCCATGCAAACCAGGGGCGGATCCAGGTTTTTCGAAAGGGGGGACGTACTTGTAAATTTTAGCCGAGCGAAGCGAGGAGAAATTTTTTTTGACCTTTTTTTGGCTTAAAATCACAGAATAAGTATAAATTGTACTAATTTAACGGTTTCTGACGTGGACCATGCATGTTTTATAGTAAACGATAATGAATTAGACATTTTTGATGTCGTATTCTTAAAAAAAAAAAAAAAAGACAAAGTAAAGGGGGGGCGTACGCCCCCTACGCCCCCCCCCTGGATCCGCCACTGCAAACGAATTCCTTAAAAAGAGGGAGAATTTTGAAATTTCTATCAGTATGCAAATCATATTTCCGAATAAATCAAAGATATTTGGAACAAAATAATACTTCGTTTCGGGAACTAATGCTATTTTGTTAAGTGTTCACAAGTGATACAAAATAGAAAACTCAGTCGAAGAATGGCATAAGGTGTTCAGATAGGATGAGCATACTATACCCTCGCTATCTACCACTACAACATTAGTCGATTAGTTAATAACCAAATTCAGTCAGACATAGTGAGACTAATGATGAATCCATCACCTGTCACTCACATGGTCGGGTTGACGAGACTAAACCAGTTGTCGAGGTTTTTTCGACACCCGTCAACAGTTTTCAAAATATGATATTTGACGAGTTAACAGATGTTAGATGTTTTAAAATATGTTTCAAGCTGTTTGGGATGTTTAGGTTCTTTAAGAAAATATCGGGTACACATTATTCACTTGGTGCTTGTCTGTCACGATGTGGCAGTCAGAGTTAATATGTCAAAAAATGAACTTCTGAAAGAGGAAACAGACATAGGCGTACGAGCCGGGGGGGGCAGGGGGGGCAATTGCCCCCCCAGTGATTTTCATGAAGGAAATTAAAAAAAATAAAATCGTTCGGAAATGATGTGATCAGGCATATGGCGAGAAGATTTTGGAATTAGGGGTTGGGTGGGGGTCGACTTGTCGGGCATTTATATTTCGTTGTCGGGCAAATTAGCATTAGTTGTCGGGCAAATTGGTTTTGCCCCCCCGCTCAACAAACTCCCCGTACGCCTATGGAAACAGAGCCCAAAATGGGGAGCGGCATCAGACAAAGTTAACACCATGGGCCAATTCTATTATTCAATCCGGATCGTCCGGAGTCATTTCTGTTCTATTATCCAGAGTCAACATAGCTTATTGGTTTGCTACTTTGGTATCTCCACACCGATTTCAGGGAGTCGACTCTGGCTCCCTTTTAGAGAGTCCACTGGCTAATTCATTTGTCAATTCGGCATCCTTTTTACAGCACTCACATGTCTAATAATGTTTATTTGCTGTGTTTTACTGCCTGTCAATGTAGTTATTGCCGATCATCAACTGGAATGATAAAAGAGAAAAGAGAAATCTAACGAATGAGAGAACGAGACAGAGGCTTTTAGCATTAACAATAATCAAATTGAACAGACTGGAGGACTTGTCAATACAGTTGGCGGCAATCTTTTATACATTACAAATAGGACTTGACAACCGCGACTAATGTACTGCGCCAAACCGGAAGTGAATGTGATAAGGAGTGACAGACGAACAACTGATAAAAAATGAAATGGTGTTTAACGTCCTACTGTTCTGGTGGAGCTGGAATTTTCTCGATTTATTGGTGCATGCTTCTAGCTAACCCAAAATCATTTTAGAAATTGAGGGGTCCTTTAATATTGGTGGTCGACTAAAATTTCATCAACCATTTTACTCAGCATTTTGGAAGAGTAAGGAAAATGAAATGAAATGAATGGAGTTTTACGTCCTGCTTTTCTGCACCTATATGGGCTAATTGGGGACGGGCAAACGCCATGTAGTGTGCAATGAGAGAAATTTTGCCAAGCCAGCTGCATTAGCCTGCTCTTATTTTCAATTTGTAACTGTCGAGGGATCTGTAACGTGCACAGCCAATAGCACACGGAACCTCAGTTTATTGTCCCATCCGAACGACTAGACGCTTTTTGTCCATGTCAGCTCCTCTGGGAAGGAGAAAATAATTTGATGTTGATGTTCTTTTACACACCGTCCTCTCCCTGTACCCTCCACGGAATGGCATTGATCTTGAACTGTCATTGCTGATTGCAACGTTTCGACATACTCCTCTATTTACAATGTAAAAGGCTCATTCAGAAAGCTAATTACAACCATTTATCAGCTCTGCTCATTATCTCCGACATTTTACTAGCGTGCTTGATTGACAGTCGTCATTGTGTTCTATTATTCTTCATGGCTGTATTGGTTTTATATTAAACCGTTATGACAAGTTCAGGCTTCAATCTAATCCATTACGCTAGTTGGTCACTTTTATGTCAGTTTGAATCAACTCGGCCATTAGTCGTGCTTCAGATATAATCAGCCTCGTCTCTGATATTGAAGTATTCCTGGTTTTATCTCTCAATATTCCTCTTTCTATACAGTCTAGTCTTGTATGGTGACTACCAGTGATGGTTATAGGTGTTATAAGATACTCTCCTGTAGAAGCACTGGCCCAGGTCACAAGTATTGGTTGTTATAGAAGATAATCGCCTATAGAAACACTGGCCCAGGTCACAAGTATTGGTTGTTATAGAATATAATCTCCTATAGAAACACTGGCCCAGGTCACAAGTATTGGTTGTTATAGAAGATAATCTCCTATAGAAGCACTGGCCCAGGTCACAAGTATTGGTTGTTATAGAAGATAATCTCCTATAGAAACACTGGCCCAGGTCACAAGTATTGGTTGTTATAGAAGATAATCTCCTATAGAAGCACTGGCCCAGGTCACAAGTATTGGTTGTTATAGAAGATACTCTCCTATAGATGCACTGGCCCAGGTCACAAGTATTGGTTGTTATAGAAGATACTCTCCTGTAGAAGCACTGGCCTAGGTCACAAGTATTGGTTGTTATGCAAGAAACTCTCCTCTACTCATGTTAAAGTCTGTACCATGGTATTTTTCTGTGGCGATCTAGGTTTTTTTTAAACAACTTCTTTTTCAGAATTGGTTGCCACACAGATTTGAAGAATTTAGCGCAATCAAATGATCCACGTATATAAACACTTTAATTGACCAAACTTTTACCAAAATAGTTCCGGACATCAACAACAAACACATTCAAACGTTTTACGTTACCACCACAAAAATTGAAAAAATATATCAACAAAACTTGTTCTCTTCGAGCAATATTTCAAATTTTGTCCAAAGTTGTCAATCGTTTGCTATGATCTTTGAAATATTGAAAGACAAAAAAATGATAAATGTTTTTTTTTTTTAAATTCTCAGCTTTGTAATCTCAATTCATCTACTAATTGTAACTAATCAGACGTCTGTTTATGTCACGTGTACAGACAACTCCAACACTCTCCAGTTTTAATTGATTTAAATTTCCGGTATTCTGCCAATAACTCGAACCAAATCAAAGAGCTGCCATTAATAACAACTGAGAAATGATTTATAATAATGGATGTCTTACAGCGAATTTTCTTTAAAGGGATTGTAAAGTGATTTTCTAAACTTTGTATGTGTATGGGGAAAACTGATACTGATAGCATCAATTTGCGCCATTCCAATTTCCATTCCGACGTCAGTGGTTCTTGCAATTACACTGAAACTAGTTTTAGAAAATAACTTTACAATCCCATTTAGTTCTTTTAATTAAATAGCAACGTCTTAAAATGCTTCAAAAAAGTCATTTCCAAAGTCAAGAATATTATGTGTTATTTAATAATTTTAATTGAAAACACCATCTTGAAAACAGTTATGTGAACAATATGGCGGCTTAAAACCCAACCCTAATCTGATCTGGCAGCTTGAATAAAATCTTTACGGTTTAACTTCAAAAGGATGAAAAAGATACGTCAGATCCTATCGCCATTTTGAAACATGGCCGCCATAATCGTTAGAGATGTTATCTACTCATATCATTCCACACCTGTCAATCAAACTCGACCCTTGTAGCAAGTCGGTAGCTTTGATGTGGCGGGGGGTTGAAGGAACAGCTCGTCAAGTGACACCAGGGGATGGGAATAGTATAATATAATCGGAGTGTTCAGGGACAGCGAGACAATGCTCCATTGACAGAAGATTGACAGTCGTATCCCAACTCATCGTTTGTATTTGACATGTTTTCTTTGTTGATTTGTCCTCGATCAATGGGCCAGAAACACCTTAATGACGTCTCGTGTAATTTCATGCACAACATTAATCTTCGCTTTTATTATCCAGACTGTCAAGCAGTCAATTATCTCATACAACACACTGGGTGTTCGAGACATCCTAATGACAGACTTCATCACATCCGGACCCCATGCGACTGTCCCGCAGCGAAATATAAATTTACATCTGATTGGATGTTAATGGGCGGTGCTAGGTAACGACAAACGGTCTCCGTGAAAGTTACGCTAGCGCTCTGCAACATATCACGGTAATGAACGGCGGCCATTTGACCGGACTACATCAATGTTATCACGTAATCTCGTGACTCTGGTAGTTCAAACATCAGAGGCTGGTCATTCGAGGCTACAAGTATTTGTAAACAAATAACACGAAAACAAACAGATATGTATTTAAAATGATGATAAAATGCGTAAGTGGTGAACAGATAGTCACCACGTAGCATTAAATGCACGAGCAGGTGTCAGAAAATTCCTCCACAGATTCTATTGCTATGAACTATATCTATGTCGCGACATTACAAGCATGTGGTAAAGCGTCAAAGTAAAGAGTCTCGCGTATGAAAACACAACGAAAAACACCATTCATTACCGAGACAGATTATGGTTTACGGAAACTGCCGAGGATTGCCGATTGAGGTAACGACTGTTATTTATCAACCCCGGTGAGCAAGAAGAATTTAATTTTAAATGCTGATCATCCAGACGGTTAAATTAACGTATTATCAACAACAATATGTAACCTGATAATCGAGACTGTAATAAATTATGAGAGTAAAATGTGACCAAGCTTATCTATTTAATAAAGTTCTTTTGATGTTCTTTATGATATCATAAAGTAAATATGAAAAACGATATTTGATCGAGTCCAGATCTGCCTCAGACATAACAGAATTTAAACTGTTCATCTCGGATTACCAGACGTTTGAAATCCTAGTCCTGATGCCTATCAGCGAACGTGATGTGTGGGGAGAGGATTTTATACAAGGGCTAGAATTTCAATGATTATTTTGATGTTTCTCAGGTTATGAAGTAAAGGGAAAAATTTTAACATTTAACATGTAGCCATCTTACTTTAGAAAAACGCCTTCATTTTATGAATATTTTTTGAACTGATCAATGGTTCAAATTGATTCAATAGTCATTATCATTAGCCTCTGTTAAAATTTTAACAAAGCTATCCAATAATAAAACCAAGCACGAACGATCCCAACCGTAAAACAAATCTCGAAATCCATGTAAACACATTGGCAATATATTGGTAGCAGCTAATGAACCTTTCATTTGAGGAATGAAGTACTATAATCACGCTATGCCTGTATTGTTCAGGGAAGTCAGAAAAAATCTCCCCTTTCCTGAACCAATAACATTTTTTCTCCCTTGCATGCTCATCAAGTTACTGTTCTTGATTAATAGGACTGGATAACCCGGGCTTATCAATGACGAGACATTATCTGTGTATTACGTCACCTATTAATGTACACATGTCAAATAAACATGAGCAGGCGACAGTTTCAATCTCATTATCCGTGCTCCGAGATAGCCATAACATTTGATATATGATAGAAGATAATACACTCTGAACGTTGGAAGACATAATTCATCCGCCATCTTGATTTACTGTATACACCAGGCGTGGAGCGTGACCTTGATGACCTCGTATCTGGTGTAACGAGCACGAGACATGATAGAAGACAGGTTGTTAGGCATCAACGCTGTATGTTCACGGGTCAAAGGTCGTTCTACATGTAATTATTCTAAGTTTTATCAGATTAGCTGCTAGTCTGGTCGTGTTTAAATGGCGTTCGTGGTTAATGTCTGTTGTTATTCAGTACAGATAAGACTTTAAACGAGTAACGTTAATGGTTCGTCTACTTTCGTTTTTCATACCAATCTTGAGAAGCAAGGGATCATTTTCCGAAAGACATACCAATCTATCGTAGGCCTACCAATATAATGTCTTTGCGTGTATTAAGACCAAAGACGAATATCATTAAATGATAATAACTTTATTGTGAATATTCGGACAAAGCATATTGAACAAGACTATACATAATTTAAACATTTGGTACAAACAGCAATACGTTAAATAATTAAAGATTGGTCAACCTTTTCATTTTTCTCTCTTATTTTGAGACAAAGTACACTGCCTCAGTAAGTTTCTGAACCTGTTTTCAGGCTTCGACAGATCTTTTTGTTTGCTAGTTCGAGAGAACTGCACCATTTTCGTGGAATTCGGCACATCTTCTGACACTGATCTGTCTCCTTTATTTTCTATACCAATCCCGAGACAGAATACATTCTCGTACCAGTGTATCTGTGCATGTCTTTTTAATCAGGGATCATACTAACTGCTTATTTGTATATCAGAAAGTTTTGATGGCCTCTTAAGGAAGAAAATAAGAAAAGTTGATTGACATTTGTCAGCCAGTGAATTTGAAAAGTTATCGGAAGCGGCCATTATTTTTAATATCAGATAAAACTTGGAGACGACATCCTCGAGACATTCTGTCATAGAAAAACAAAAATTATTGACATTTATAAAAACTTGCATTATTGCATTTAGCTTCCAAACTGTCAAAATGGCGTTCATGCAAAGACGCACATTTTTTGAAATATGACAAGAAGACAAAATAACTCAAAATATCAAATTTATTTCCGAGTGTTGCCGGCTTTTTGATAAATGGAGCAGCTACATTATAGATCAAGATATGACACAATTAAAGCACTTCAACAGATTTATTATATTTTTGTACTTCCAGATTTACTATTTTCAACCAAAACGTCGTCATGAACAGCAAATTAACTTCAACATCTGAAGGTTTAAAAATACAAAAAAATCGTAAAAATGTTTTGAAAGCTGTTCTGGATCGCTGTAATTCAAATTCACAGTTAACCCAGCTGTAAATGGGTACGGATAATCTGGGAAAGACCAAAATGGTTTGGAACTGGGAGAAAGGATCCACACGGAACCTAAGTTATCCTTGTAAAATATAGATATTTCTTATAAGAATCGAAACCCCAAGTAGACAGTAATCGAAGATGCAATATTTTGACAATCTAAAAGGATTCATTCCGATAATGTTTTAGGTTAAACTTTGCTAATAGGCAGCCTATGACTATCGTAGAATTTCGATGATAGACGATGCTTGGCGTAATGAAACGATGACTGACGGAGTTTGGCGTAATGTACCGATGACTGACGAAGTTTAACGTAATGTACCGATGAGTGACGAAGTATAACGTAATGTACCGATGAGTGACGAAGTATAACGTAATGTACCGATGAGTGACGAAGTATAACGTAATGTACCGATGAGTGACGAAGTTTGGCGTAATGTACCGATGACTGACGAAGCTTGACGTAATGTACCGATGACTGACGAAGTATAACGTAATGTACCGATGAGTGGCGTAATGTACCGATGACTGAAGAAGTTTGGCGTAAGGTGCCGATGACTGACGAAGTTTGACGTAATGTACCAATGACTGACGAAGTTTGGCGTAATGTACCGATGAGTGACGAAGTTTGGCGTAATGTACCGATGAGTGACGAAGTTTAAGATCGAAGGCCGATTCTATTATGAAACCCGGATCGTCCGGATTTTCTCTCCCAATAATCCGGATAAAAACGTAAATAGATCACAAATGGAGAATCAAGCTGGCCGATATGGGTATGCTTTTCATGAGTCGAATCCAATTATGTCATTGAACTAATCTATTATGCATTCTCCCAACAATCAGGAAAAAAAAACTTCTTACAACGGTAACACACGGTCCACCGTGATCGTATTTTATTTATTTTAACTAAATTGTAGTAACGGAAATTTTTACGGAAGTAGCGGAGCGGTAACCGACTGCTACGGTAATAATACAGCAATTTTGTGACGTCAATGTCGTCATCTCTCCGCGATCGCACCGGTCGACAGGATGGAGAGACTGGACTCTCCAAACTCTCCTAAAACAGTCACGTGATGGATAACAGAATAGAAATGGAGAATCCGGACGATCCGGATTTCATAATAGAATTGGCCCAAGGTACCGATGAGTGACGAAGTTTAAGATAAGGTACCGATGACTGACGAAGTTTGACGTAATGAAACGATGACTGACGAAGTTTGGCGTAATATACCGACGATTGACGAAGTTTAAGATAAGTATATTATATTAAAGGAAGATAAAGTGCTAGTTGTTGAAAGATAAATTATTTCTGTTGGATATATATACACCTTGATCTATGGTGGAATCTAATTTGTTGATGGAGGAGAACCATTTCACGTGCCAGACTGGCCAGACACTCCTTTACCTCTAACATCGGTATACTGAGCGATACCGACAAATTCACATACTGTGAAACCATACAACAAGCCTTCTCAATTAATTTTTGAAGGGCTAAATGCATTTTATGAAAACAGCATTGGAAACTTGTCCAAGAAAGGTGGGGAAACTAGAGTGTCACCATAATACAAAACCAGAAATCATTTTATGAAAACAATAAAGGCCAAATAGGGATTAGCTAGCGTAACGAGCAGTGCGTTTAAGCGGAAGGTGTCACTCTTGAGGGGCCATTCTCAAGGGCGTCGAGGGCCGGATTTGGCCCACAGGCCGCCATTTGAGATGGCCTGCATACATTCTCGTGGGCATAACAATTTTGGGGATAATTCATCCAAGCATGACCATGGGGACATACACGAACATGTATGATTCAATTATTGAAAATCCCACCTAACCTAGTCTATATAGGTCAACATCATGGGATACAATCAGATCAAATGAAATGTGTTATAATACTATCACAAGTTCTTGATTATTGCTACCAATTGACATTTCTATAACAGTTATTCATATATACTCATATATATATAATATGTTTAGTTATTAATTAATACCGCCCTGTTAATTACACTCGTTATCAATATTTCTGTAAAAATCAACGTTTCTAAAAATCTATAGCAATCATACACAACGTTTCTACAATTTACAATGTCAACGTTATAAAATATTCCTGGATAAATTGAAGATTTAGATTCAACTTTCCTTTGATAAGTGTGATCCAGAGTTAACGTTTCAAAACAGTAAAACTACAACTACATTATATTTCCAATGCATTATTATATTCAGAACTTTCAATATATTTACTAATGTTATCAGCTAATCATGAAAGGGTAGTCTTATGCTGCTGTTCTGTAACAGTTCCCCGCATTGTTCACTGTAAAATGTAACCCTCACCATGTAGTCATCCAGACAAGCTGTAATAACAGATAGCATCCAGCCTAATAGCAATCAACCCTAGCAATAGTTTACATCTATCATTCAAAATTTCCCTTATTGTACACTACACCTATATCCATCTTATTACAAACCATTAAACCTACAGACAAGCTGTAGTAACAGATAGCACCCAACCTAATAGCAATCAACCCTAGCAATAGTTTACATCTATCATTGTACACCATTACTCAGTTGATATATACTATAATAAAGCGGAAGTGACGTATAGACAGTCTAAGATAAGGTATGATATATACTAGTTATTAATTCTATCGGGAGTGAGATATACAATCTGTTATTGGTAAAGACATGTTATATATAAGTCAGTCTTCATTCTCTAACATATTGTATATATACAGTCGGTAAAACAAATATACCAGTTAGACAATAATAGCAATGTGGATTCTCCGAAAGGGCTGCCGAGTTGAAAAACCTTAATACAGTGTAATAATAAAACCCAAGCACGAACGATCCCAACCGTAAAATAAATCTCGAAATCCATGTAAACACTTGGCAATACATTGGTAGCAGCTAGTGAACTTTTCAATTGAGGAAGTATATCAATAAATTAGTAAATATTTCATAATGAAAAGTGTTATCAGGTGCCTACTCAGTTTGCCGCCACCGCTGCCCAATATTATTACATCAATAGGTTATTGATTTCTGATTTCACTATTAAGTGGGCTGGCCGGCCCCCAATAATTTTGGCATTTATGACTGAAGCAATGATTGTTTTTTTTCTAAGATATAACAAGAAAGTACTGGTATGTTGTTAAGGGCCAGTAAAATTAAAATTGCTTGATATAGACATGATGGGTAGCCAATCTGCTCCAGAATAAGTTGTTGCTTAATTTGACCCCCCTCTCCCCACCCAAAATGAAATCGCTTCTTATACTTTGGGTCTCATATTATTAGCTATTTGAACTCTCTGAAAGGGATGTGGACATTACAATACCAGTAGTTGAATGAACAGAATAAGTACTATATGACTCCCAAGAACATGAAATCTTTCTGTTCAGTTTCTGTCAACGTTCAGCAGCTCTGTGTAAATTAACAGAAGTTAATATGCTGGGTTGTCATCGAGTCTGCGAGTGAAATCATTAATTATTACTGAGTGTTGATGTCTGTTGATTCCACAGAACAGTTTCTGAACCATTTCAATCAACAACATAGTTTTAGCTTCGTCATTATCACATCGTCATTAGGAGATGATTACAAGCTGCAGTTTCCACACCATGAATTTTAAAATCTTGCTTCTTCAAATGGCACAAGAAAGACTTCGTCGACACTGATATTGTAAAATATTTCCTCATGACACCTGATGGTACTTTTCGTATGAGAAGTCCATTGCTATATAATTATTGCACCTGATTTTATCATGTTCTGGGCGAAATATTTGATAAACGGAATTGTTTTGCTTGTACGGATTTTTATTTTTTTATCGTCAAATGAAAAGTTCATTAGCTGCTACCAATTAATTGCTAAACTGTTGTTTTAATTTGGATTTTAAGTTTCGTTTTGTTGTTAATTTCGCTTGTTCTTCAGATTTGTGAGCATGTGTCCGGATTATTAACATTGGAAACTTGTCTCAAAAAGATGGGGAAACTAGAATGTCACCATCATAGAATTCTAGAAGCCTCCATTCTAAAAAGAAAAACCGCTATCAACATAACATATGAAATCATTACTCATGTATGATTGATATAATTCCTCATGTGAACTGTTCATAAGCTGTTACCTATGTTTCGTCAAAATGTCTTATTGGATTTTGAGTTTTGTTTTGAGGTTCGGATCGTTAGTACTTGATTTCTTTATCCAGAGAGAGAAGCCTATAAAAGACAAAGTTGATGTCCTGTCAATAATATGTATAGATAATAGAGAAGCCAAGTCGAACCAGACTGAGTTTTATCATATCACACTAGTCTATTATTATCAGACCACTGTCATTATCAATTATATACACGATATTATAAATATAAATACATGTACATAAAACTTAGAGTTCTTGCCCTTCTGATCCACTCCTCAGAGGTTCCAATGTCAGTCACAATTTGTCAAAATATAAATTCATGCCAACCGCGACAGAGTTTCTGTAAAAGATCCATGGTCTTGCTAACATCGAGAACAGCTCTCTTGACCATACAATCCAATCCACTTCCAGTATATGCGGATTTCCAAAGTTGGTAACTATTTGCGTATCAGATGGGCATTGGAAAATAACTGCCATTGTTACTTTTTTCATCGGCAATGGAAAAGAGACAATAAGACAATGCCACTTATCTTGAAAATTTCCCTCATTGCAGATTGTATATCGTTTCCCATCTACATAATATTAAACCCAATCAGATAAAGAACAAAATGACGTAAAGTTCCGTTTCCGTTTCCATTTGTATTCATAAATGTGTTTCAAGGTGAACGTTTGACTTTTTGCGTTTCGATTTGGGCCATGATTATATGTGTCAATTATATCAGGCCTTCTCAAGTGGCGGCCCACGACACCCTTGAGAATGGCCCCACAAGAGTGACCCCTTCCGCTAAAACGCTGTGCATAACCTTTCAAAAGCAGTGGAACTGCACGAAAATTCCCATTTCTTGAGATCCGTATGATGGGTTGTCCTTTTGTTACTATATTAGAAGTCCGTCAACTGATGTATTTCTATTCCAATGTTTTACCAATGGTGGAATGGTGGAATATGATTAATGAGAGAACATTGTCATGTCTTAAAGCTTTTAACAAATTTCATCAACACAATCAGATTATTTAGGAGCTAGTTAGTTCCGGTAATAAACATATATCTCTTACACATGGTACAGATTCTAGGCTGTTGATGATATACTACTATTGGATGTAGAAGACAGAAGAATTGAATTATGGTGGTGGTGTTCAACATCTTCGATTTCCAAGATATTTACAAAGCATTGACGAAGTCATAGTTTTCCGAATACAATTTTGACTTCGCCCGGGGAAGTATAACGAATCGGGGTGACATCTTGAGAGAAGAACACTCTCAGAAATTGATCCCGATTTTTAAAACTTTCGAAAGTACCATCTTCATGGATTAAAAAATCGAATGAATTTTTAGTGTTCCAGTTATTTGATTGGTTAATCAATAAAATCGATTTTAAATTCAGATTTATTATCCAATCAGAGTTCAGTATTTCTTAAAATCTGGATTTTATCTTGGTTAAGCTTTTGAGAATAAGGCCCCTGAACAAGTTGAAGATCAATTTTAGAGACTGTTCTTTGTTCTCCGATTCCCTGACACTGTGAAGATGGTACTAGACTAGAGAATATATTTTATGTTAATTATTTTAAATGATAAATGAGGAAGGTGAAGAAAGATGGCGTCTAAATCACTCGACTATAACAGCTGGTATTTGTCAGTTTTAAAACAGTGTTAGTGAGAACTTTCAACATCCACCAGAATCACCCTGTCTTTATATTGAGTCAGTTTTAAAACAGTGTTAGTGAGAACTTTCAACATCAACCAGAATCACCCTGTCTTTATATTGAGTCAGTTTTAAAACAGTGTTAGTGAGAACTTTCAACATCCACCAGAATCACCCTGTCTTTATATTGAGTCAGTTTTAAAACAGTGTTAGTGAGAACTTTCAACATCAACCAGAATCACCCTGTCTTTATATTGAGTCAGTTTTAAAACAGTGTTAGTGAGAACTTTCAACATCCACCAGAATCACCCTGTCTTTATATTGAGTCAGTTTTAAAACAGTGTTAGTGAGAACTTTCAACATCAACCAGAATCACCCTGTCTTTATATTGAGTCAGTTTTAAAACAGTGTTAGTGAGAACTTTCAACATCCACCAGAATCACCCTGTCTTTATATTGAGTCAGTTTTAAAACAGTGTTAGTGAGAACTTTCAATATCAACCAGAATCGCTCTGTCTTTATATTGAGTCAGTTTTAAAACAGTGTTAGTGAGAACTTTCAACATCCACCAGAATCACCCTGTCTTTATATTGAGTCAGTTTTAAAACAGTGTTAGTGAGAACTTTCAACATCAACCAGAATCACCCTGTCTTTATATTGAGTCAGTTTTAAAACAGTGTTAGTGAGAACTTTCAACATCCACCAGAATCACCCTGTCTTTATATTGAGTCAGTTTTAAAACAGTGTTAGTGAGAACTTTCAATATCAACCAGAATCGCTCTGTCTTTATATTGAGTCAGTTTTAAAACAGTGTTAGAGAGAACTTTCAACATCCACCAGAATCACTCTGTCTTTAAATTGAGTCAGTTTTAAAACAGTGTTAGAGAGAACTTTCAACATCCACCAGAATCACCCTGTCTTTATATTGAGTCAGTTTTAAAACAGTGTTAGTGAGAACTTTCAACATCGACTAGAATCACCCTGTCTTTATATTGAGTCAGTTTTAAAACAGTGTTAGAGAGAACTTTCAACATCAACCAGAATCACACTGTCTTTATATTGAGTCAGTTTTAAAACAGTGTTAGAGAGAACTTTCAACATCAACCAGAATCACCCTGTCTTTATATTGAGTCAGTTTTAAAACAGTGTTAGAGAGAACTTTCAACATCAACCAGAATCACCCTGTCTTTATATTGAGTCAGTTTTAAAACAGTGTTAGTGAGAACTTTCAACATCAACCAGAATCACACTGTCTTTATATTGAGTCAGTTTTAAAACAGTGTTAGAGAGAACTTTCAACATCAACCAGAATCACCCTGTCTTTATATTGAGTCAGTTTTAAAACAGTGTTAGTGAGAACTTTCAACATCAACCAGAATCATTCTGTCTTTATATTGAGTCAGTTTTAAAACAGTGTTAGAGAGAACTTTCAACATCAACCAGAATCACCCTGTCTTTAAATTGAGTCAGTTTTAAAACAGTGTTAGAGAGAACTTTCAACATCAACCAGAATCACTCTGTCTTTATATTGAGTCAGTTTTAAAACAGTGTTAGTGAGAACTTTCAACATCAACCAGAATCACCCTGTCTTTAAATTGAGTCAGTTTTAAAACAGTGTTAGTGAGAACTTTCAACATCGACCAGAATCACACTGTCTTTATATTGAGTCAGTTTTAAAACAGTGTTAGTGAGAACTTTCAACATCAACCAGAATCACCCTGTCTTTAAATTGAGTCAGTTTTAAAACAGTGTTAGTGAGAACTTTCAACATCAACCAGAATCACTCTGTCTTTAAATTGAGTCAGTTTTAAAACAGTGTTAGTGAGAACTTTCAACATCAACCAGAATCACTCTGTCTTTATATTGAGTCAGTTTTAAAACAGTGTTAGTGAGAACTTTCAACATCAACCAGAATCACTCTGTCTTTATATTGAGTCAGTTTTAAAACAGTGTTAGTGAGAACTTTCAACATCAACCAGAATCACACTGTCTTTATATTGAGTCAGTTTTAAAACAGTGTTAGTGAGAACTTTCAACATCAACCAGAATCACTCTGTCTTTATATTGAGTCAGTTTTAAAACAGTGTTAGTGAGAACTTTCAACATCAATCAGAATCACTCTGTCTTTATATTGAGTCAGTTTTAAAACAGTGTTAGTGAGAACTTTCAACATCAACCAGAATCATCCTGTCTTTATATTGAGTCAGTTTTAAAACAGTGTTAGTGAGAACTTTCAACATCAACCAGAATCACACTGTCTTTATATTGAGTCAGTTTTAAAACAGTGTTAGTGAGAACTTTCAACATCAACTAGAATCACACTGTCTTTATATTGAGTCAGTTTTAAAACAGTGTTAGAGAGAACTTTCAACATCAACCAGAATCACTCTGTCTTTATATTGAGTCAGTTTTAAAACAGTGTTAGTGAGAACTTTCAACATCAACCAGAATCACCCTGTCTTTATATTGAGTCAGTTTTAAAACAGTGTTAGTGAGAACTTTCAACATCAACCAGAATCACACTGTCTTTATATTGAGTCAGTTTTAAAACAGTGTTAGTGAGAACTTTCAACATCAACTAGAATCACTCTGTCTTTATATTGAGTCAGTTTTAAAACAGTGTTAGTGAGAACTTTCAACATCAACCAGAATCACTCTGTCTTTATATTGAGTCAGTTTTAAAACAGTGTTAGTGAGAACTTTCAACATCCACCAGAATCACTCTGTCTTTATATTGAGTCAGTTTTAAAACAGTGTTAGTGAGAACTTTTAACATCAACCAGAATCACTCTGTCTTTATATTGAGTCAGTTTTAAAACAGTGTTAGTGAGAACTTTCAACATCAACCAGAATCACCCTGTCTTTATATTGAGTCAGTTTTAAAACAGTGTTAGTGAGAACTTTCAACATCAACCAGAAACACTCTGTCTTTATATTGAGTCAGTTTTAAAAACAGTGTTAGTGAGAACTTTCAACATCAACCAGAATCACACTGTCTTTATATTGAGTCAGTTTTAAAACAGTGTTAGAGAGAACTTTCAACATCAACCAGAATCACCCTGTCTTTATATTGAGTCAGTTTTAAAACAGTGTTAGTGAGAACTTTCAACATCAACCAGAATCACTCTGTCTTTATATTGAGTCAGTTTTAAAACAGTGTTAGTGAGAACTTTCAACATCCACCAGAATCACCCTGTCTTTATATTGAGTCAGTTTTAAAACAGTGTTAGTGAGAACTTTCAACATCAACCAGAATCACTCTGTCTTTATATTGAGTCAGTTTTAAAACAGTGTTAGTGAGAACTTTCAACATCAACCAGAATCACTCTGTCTTTATATTGAGTCAGTTTTAAAACAGTGTTAGTGAGAACTTTCAACATCCACCAGAATCACACTGTCTTTATATTGAGTCAGTTTTAAAACAGAGTTAGTGAGAACTTTCAACATCAACCAGAATCACCCTGTCTTTAAATTGAGTCAGTTTTAAAACAGTGTTAGTGAGAACTTTCAACATCCACCAGAATCACACTGTCTTTATATTGAGTCAGTTTTAAAACAGAGTTAGTGAGAACTTTCAACATCAACCAGAATCACTCTGTCTTTAAATTGAGTCAGTTTTAAAACAGTGTTAGTGAGAACTTTCAACATCGACCAGAATCACTCTGTCTTTATATTGAGTCAGTTTTAAAACAGTGTTAGAGAGAACTTTCAACATCCACCAGAATCACTCTGTCTTTATATTGAGTCAGTTTTAAAACAGTGTTAGTGAGAACTTTCAACATCAACCAGAATCACCCTGTCTTTATATTGAGTCAGTTTTAAAACAGTGTTAGAGAGAACTTTCAACATCCACCAGAATCACACTGTCTTTATATTGAGTCAGTTTTAAAACAGTGTTAGTGAGAACTTTCAACATCAACCAGAATTACTCTGTCTTTATATTGAGTCAGTTTTAAAACAGTGTTAGAGAGAACTTTCAACATCAACCAGAATCACCCTGTCTTTATATTGAGTCAGTTTTAAAACAGTGTTAGTGAGAACTTTCAACATCGACCAGAATCACCCTGTCTTTATATTGAGTCAGTTTTAAAACAGTGTTAGAGAGAACTTTCAACATCAACCAGAATCACTCTGTCTTTATATTGAGTCAGTTTTAAAACAGTGTTAGTGACAACTTTCAACATCGACCAGAATCACTCTGTCTTTATATTGAGTCAGTTTTAAAACAGTGTTAGTGAGAACTTTCAACATCAACCAGAATCACCCTGTCTTTATATTGAGTCAGTTTTAAAACAGTGTTAGTGAGAACTTTCAACATCAACCAGAATCACACTGTCTTTATATTGAGTCAGTTTTAAAACAGTGTTAGTGAGAACTTTCAACATCAACCAGAATCACCCTGTCTTTATATTGAGTCAGTTTCAAAACAGTGTTAGTGAGAACTTTCAACATCAACCAGAATCACTCTGTCTTTATATTGAGTCAGTTTTAAAACAGTGTTAGAGAGAACTTTCAACATTAACAGAATCACCCTGTCTTTATATTGAGTCAGTTTTAAAACAGTGTTAGTGGGAACTTTCAACATCAACCAGAATCACCCTGTCTTTAAATTGAGTCAGTTTTAAAACAGTGTTAGAGAGAACTTTCAACATCAACCAGAATCACCCTGTCTTTATATTGAGTCAGTTTTAAAACAGTGTTAGTGAGAACTTTCAACATCCACCAGAATCACTCTGTCTTTATATTGAGTCAGTTTTAAAACAGTGTTAGTGAGAACTTTCAACATCCACCAGAATCACTCTGTCTTTATATTGAGTCAGTTTTAAAACAGTGTTAGTGAGAACTTTCAACATCAACCAGAATCACCCTGTCTTTAAATTGAGTCAGTTTTAAAACAGTGTTAGTGAGAACTTTCAACATCAACCAGAATCACCCTGTCTTTATATTGAGTCAGTTTTAAAACAGTGTTAGTGAGAACTTTCAACATCAACCAGAATCACTCTGTCTTTATATTGTGTCAGTTTTAAAACAGTGTTAGTGAGAACTTTCAACATCAACCAGAATCACTCTGTCTTTAAATTGAGTCAGTTTTAAAACAGTGTTAGAGAGAACTTTCAACATCAACGAGAATCACTCTGTCTTTAAATTGAGTCAGTTTTAAAACAGTGTTAGTGAGAACTTTCAACATCAACCAGAATCACTCTGTCTTTATATTGAGTCAGTTTTAAAACAGTGTTAGTGAGAACTTTCAACATCAACCAGAATCACCCTGTCTTTATATTGAGTCAGTTTTAAAACAGTGTTAGTGAGAACTTTCAACATCAACCAGAATCACTCTGTCTTTAAATTGAGTCAGTTTTAAAACAGTGTTAGTGAGAACTTTCAACATCCACCAGAATCACCCTGTCTTTATATTGAGTCAGTTTTAAAACAGTGTTAGAGAGAACTTTCAACATCAACCAGAATAACCCTGTCTTTATATTGAGTCAGTTTTAAAACAGTGTTAGTGAGAACTTTCAACATCGACCAGAATCACACTGTCTTTATATTGAGTCAGTTTTAAAACAGTGTTAGTGAGAACTTTCAACATCAACCAGAATCACTCTGTCTTTATATTGAGTCAGTTTTAAAACAGTGTTAGTGAGAACTTTCAACATCAACCAGAATCACCCTGTCTTTATATTGAGTCAGTTTTAAAACAGTGTTAGTGAGAACTTTCAACATCGACCAGAATCACACTGTCTTTATATTGAGTCAGTTTTAAAACAGTGTTAGTGAGAACTTTCAACATCAACCAGAATCACTCTGTCTTTATATTGAGTCAGTTTTAAAACAGTGTTAGTGAGAACTTTCAACATCAACCAGAATCACTCTGTCTTTATATTGAGTCAGTTTTAAAACAGTGTTAGTGAGAACTTTCAACATCCACCAGAATCACTCTGTCTTTATATTGAGTCAGTTTTAAAACAGTGTTAGAGAGAACTTTCAACATCAACCAGAATCACTCTGTCTTTATATTGAGTCAGTTTTAAAACAGTGTTAGTGAGAACTTTCAACATCAACCAGAATCACTCTGTCTTTATATTGAGTCAGTTTTAAAACAGTGTTAGTGAGAACTTTCAACATCAACCAGAATCACTCTGTCTTTATATTGAGTCAGTTTTAAAACAGTGTTAGTGAGAACTTTCAACATCAACCAGAATCACTCTGTCTTTATATTGAGTCAGTTTTAAAACAGTGTTAGTGAGAACTTTCAACATCGACCAGAATCACTCTGTCTTTATATTGAGTCAGTTTTAAAACATTGTTAGTGAGAACTTTCAACATCAACCAGCATCACTCTGTCTTTATATTGAGTCAGTTTTAAAACAGTGTTAGAGAGAACTTTCAACATCTACCAGAATCACACTGTCTTTATTGAGTCAGTTTTAAAACAGTGTTAGTGAGAACTTTCAACATCAACCAGCATCACTCTGTCTTTATATTGAGTCAGTTTTAAAACAGTGTTAGTGAGAACTTTCAACATCAACCAGAATCACTCTGTCTTTATATTGAGTCAGTTTTAAAACAGTGTTAGAGAGAACTTTCAACATCAACCAGAATCACCCTGTCTTTATATTGAGTCAGTTTTAAAACAGTGTTAGTGAGAACTTTCAACATCAACCAGAATCACTCTGTCTTTATATTGAGTCAGTTTTAAAACAGTGTTAGTGAGAACTTTCAACATCGACCAGAATCACTCTGTCTTTAAATTGAGTCAGTTTTAAAACAGTGTTAGTGAGAACTTTCAACATCAACCAGAATCACCCTGTCTTTAAATTGAGTCAGTTTTAAAACAGTGTTAGTGAGAACTTTCAACATCAACCAGAATCACCCTGTCTTTAAATTGAGTCAGTTTTAAAACAGTGTTAGTGAGAACTTTCAACATCGACCAGAATCACACTGTCTTTAAATTGAGTCAGTTTTAAAACAGTGTTAGTGAGAACTTTCAACATCAACCAGAATCACACTGTCTTTATATTGAGTCAGTTTTAAAACAGTGTTAGTGAGAACTTTCAACATCAACCAGAATCACCCTGTCTTTAAATTGAGTCAGTTTTAAAACAGTGTTAGTGAGAACTTTCAACATCAACCAGAATCACACTGTCTTTATATTGAGTCAGTTTTAAAACAGTGTTAGTGAGAACTTTCAACATCGACCAGAATCACCCTGTCTTTATATTGAGTCAGTTTTAAAACAGTGTTAGTGAGAACTTTCAACATCAACCAGAATCACTCTGTCTTTATATTGAGTCAGTTTTAAAACAGTGTTAGTGAGAACTTTCAACATCAACCAGAATCACTCTGTCTTTATATTGAGTCAGTTTTAAAACAGTGTTAGTGAGAACTTTCAACATCAACCAGAATCACTCTGTCTTTAAATAGAGTCAGTTTTAAAACAGTGTTAGAGAGAACTTTCAACATCAACCAGAATCACCCTGTCTTTATATTGAGTCAGTTTTAAAACAGTGTTAGTGAGAACTTTCAACATCCACCAGAATCACCCTGTCTTTATATTGAGTCAGTTTTAAAACAGTGTTAGTGAGAACTTTCAACATCGACCAGAATCACCCTGTCTTTAAATTGAGTCAGTTTTAAAACAGTGTTAGTGAGAACTTTCAACATCAACCAGAATCACCCTGTCTTTAAATTGAGTCAGTTTTAAAACAGTGTTAGTGAGAACTTTCAACATCAACCAGAATCACCCTGTCTTTAAATTGAGTCAGTTTTAAAACAGTGTTAGTGAGAACTTTCAACATCAACCAGAATCACCCTGTCTTTAAATTGAGTCAGTTTTAAAACAGTGTTAGTGAGAACTTTCAACATCAACCAGAATCACCCTGTCTTTATATTGAGTCAGTTTTAAAACAGTGTTAGTGAGAACTTTCAACATCAACCAGAATCACTCTGTCTTTATATTGAGTCAGTTTTAAAACAGTGTTAGTGAGAACTTTCAACATCCACCAGAATCACTCTGTCTTTAAATTGAGTCAGTTTTAAAACAGTGATAGAGAGAACTTTCAACATCAACCAGAATCACCCTGTCTTTAAATTGAGTCAGTTTTAAAACAGTGTTAGTGAGAACTTTCAACATCCACCAGAATCACTCTGTCTTTAAATTGAGTCAGTTTTAAAACAGTGATAGAGAGAACTTTCAACATCAACCAGAATCACCCTGTCTTTAAATTGAGTCAGTTTTAAAACAGTGTTAGTGAGAACTTTCAACATCAACCAGAATCACCCTGTCTTTAAATTGAGTCAGTTTTAAAACAGTGATAGAGAGAACTTTCAACATCAACCAGAATCACCCTGTCTTTATATTGAGTCAGTTTTAAAACAGTGTTAGTGAGAACTTTCAACATCAACCAGAATCACTCTGTCTTTATATTGAGTCAGTTTTAAAACAGTGTTAGTGAGAACTTTCAACATCAACCAGAATCACCCTGTCTTTAAATTGAGTCAGTTTTAAAACAGTGTTAGTGAGAACTTTCAACATCCACCAGAATCACTCTGTCTTTATATTGAGTCAGTTTTAAAACAGTGTTAGTGAGAACTTTCAACATCAACCAGAATCACTCTGTCTTTAAATTGAGTCAGTTTTAAAACAGTGTTAGTGAGAACTTTCAACATCAACCAGAATCACTCTGTCTTTAAATTGAGTCAGTTTTAAAACAGTGTTAGTGAGAACTTTCAACATCAACCAGAATCACTCTGTCTTTAAATTGAGTCAGTTTTAAAACAGTGTTAGTGAGAACTTTCAACATCAACCAGAATCACTCTGTCTTTAAATTGAGTCAGTTTTAAAACAGTGTTAGTGAGAACTTTCAGCATCCACCAGAATCACCCTGTCTTTATATTGAGTCAGTTTTAAAACAGTGTTAGTGAGAACTTTCAACATCAACCAGAATCACTCTGTCTTTAAATTGAGTCAGTTTTAAAACAGTGTTAGAGAGAACTTTCAACATCGACCAGAATCACTCTGTCTTTATATTGAGTCAGTTTTAAAACAGTGTTAGTGAGAACTTTCAACATCAACCAGAATCACCCTGTCTTTATATTGAGTCAGTTTTAAAACAGTGTTAGTGAGAACTTTCAACATCAACCAGAATCACTCTGTCTTTACATTGAGTCAGTTTTAAAACAGTGTTAGTGAGAACTTTCAACATCAACCAGAATCACCCTGTCTTTATATTGAGTCAGTTTTAAAACAGTGTTAGTGAGAACTTTCAACATCAACCAGAATCACCCTGTCTTTAAATTGAGTCAGTTTTAAAACAGTGTTAGTGAGAACTTTCAACATCAACCAGAATCACTCTGTCTTTAAATTGAGTCAGTTTTAAAACAGTGTTAGAGAGAACTTTCAACATCAACCAGAATCACTCTGTCTTTACATTGAGTCAGTTTTAAAACAGTGTTAGTGAGAACTTTCAACATCAACCAGAATCACCCTGTCTTTATATTGAGTCAGTTTTAAAACAGTGTTAGTGAGAACTTTCAACATCAACCAGAATCACCCTGTCTTTAAATTGAGTCAGTTTTAAAACAGTGTTAGTGAGAACTTTCAACATCAACCAGAATCACTCTGTCTTTAAATTGAGTCAGTTTTAAAACAGTGTTAGAGAGAACTTTCAACATCAACCAGAATCACACTGTCTTTATATTGAGTCAGTTTTAAAACAGTGTTAGTGAGAACTTTCAACATCAACCAGAATCACCCTGTCTTTATATTGAGTCAGTTTTAAAACAGTGTTAGTGAGAACTTTCAACATCAACCAGAATCACTCTGTCTTTATATCTAACTCATACAATGATTATGTTTATATGAACACCATTTTATGGGTAACTATTACTTTAATACATAATTTGCAACGTTTCGACGTTGAATAACACAAGACAAAATTATGGAATATAACACACTTCTTTAATACAGTTAGGCACATTATGTCTCCTCGCTTCTACATATGTCGTTCAAATCTTATAAAAAGATTATAATTTGAAATACCAGGAATATTATGCATAATGAAGAGTTAGAATATTAAATAATTTAAAACATTTGGTACAAACAGCAATACATTAAATATTGACTACAGTTTTTATACGCCCACACATTAATGTGGGCGTATATTGTAGTCGCCCCTGTCTGCCCGTCTGTCTGTCCGTCTGTCTGTCTGTCCACAATTGTTGTGGACACGATAGAGAGCTGGTTTCTTGATGGATTTTGATGAAACTTGCTGTGAGTGTTTGTTATCACCCAAGGATGAACTCTATTGAAAATCAGACGAATCGAAAAATATTTCATGGGTTATTGCCCTTGCTTTTGAAAATATGTTGTGGACACCATAGAGAGCTGGTTTCTTGATGGATTTTGATGAAACTTGTTAGAGTGTTTGTATTGACATTGGGATAAACCCTATTGAATATCAGAAACATCGGAAAAATATTTTATGAGTTATTGTCCTTGTTCTTTAAAACGCGTTAATTTTTCAGCCGTTACACTCTCAAAGTTGTGGACACAATGGAGAGCTGGTTTCTTGGTGGATTTTTATGAAACTTGTTGTGAGTGTTTATAATCACCCAAGGATGAACTCTATTGAAAATCAGACGAATCAAAAAATATTTCCTGGGTTATTGCCCTTGCTTTTGAAAATATGTTGTGGACACCATAGAGAGCTGGTTTCTTGATGAATTTTGATGAAACGTGGTATGAGTGTTTGTATTGACATTGGGATAAACCCTATTGAATATCAGAAACATCGAAAAAATATTTTATGAGTTATTGCCCTTGTTCTTTAAAACGCGTTAATATTTCAGCCGTTAAACTCTCAAAATTGTGAACACGATAGAGAGCTGAATTCTTGGTGGATTTTTATGAAACTGGCTGTGAGTGTTTGTATTGACCTTCGGATACACCTTATTGAAAATCAGAAATCATTTTAAGATGGAACCTAAACGTTGGTTGCCCTTGTTTTATGCATATTTCAGTGCCATATTTGTTTTTCCAGGAAACTTGAATCCATGGTTTTACTCTTATAATAAAAAGAGAAAATGTCATTCTCAGAATCTTTCATTTACTGATCACTCTTGTCAACTCCCCGGACGAATTGGCTGCCATTATAAAAGTGGGCGTATTACGATGGCCATCGCTATTTTAAATTACTGACATCAGTTTTCACATTTTGAAAAGTATGATCCGATAGTTTTTAGTATATAATCATTGGTATTCATCATATATTTAAATTTTTCAATATCAGACAATATATTAAGCGATCTATTTTTTTTAATCTGGCCGAAAGCTGGTAATAATATTAGGAAGTGTATATGGTAATTATTATGTTCAGTATAAAATCTGTTGATATGTAGTAACCTGTAGACAGATGGAATAAATCTATCACCATGTTAAACTTACTTCAATAACCCAGTACAATCATCACCATCATCGACTAGAACTTTCTTACACACAGGCCAACTAGTGCTTAAACAGATAGAATAGGAAGAACTGTAGGATATTACAAGAAAAGAAAGGGCGTACATCTACATTCTATCTATAAGGCAAATCATGTACAAAAAAGGATGAGGTAACACTTTTAAAGGGATTGTAAAGAGGTTTTCTAAACTTTGTGTGTTTATCGTGGACACTGATAGCATCAATATACACCATTACAATTTCTATCGCGACGTCTGTGGTTCTTGCAATTCCACTAAAACTAAAACGTTTTATAACGTCACTGACAGTGATCTGCATAGATATCAATAGTAGCTTCCGGTAGATCACTAGTGACGTCATAAAACGCATTTGTCTTAGTGGAATTTTAAGAAAACCAATTTACAATGCCTTTAAGAGAAAGACTTTTTATTGTTTATTGTGCAACGAATAGAAACATTTTGATAGCTATTTATTTCAATGAAATAATAACTGTATTGTCCCTTCCGATAAATTACTTACTCAGTTTTGGTTCTGTAGATATATCTTTCATACTTTTTGTTCTATGAGTTATCAGAACCGTATGTTTTATCTCATTATCAGCAATATTGTTTTCTATTTGCCTGCTTTATCATGGAATCATCATCTGGTATTTTACATCATATCAATCTGTTGACCAAATGGTGTTCGTACTTCTATAGGTTCATATCGCATACACAACTCATAAACATGCACGAAATTACACATAACACTTAGTACTTCACTGGAAAACTGAAGTTGTGTAGGTGTAGGTTAAGCTGGAGCTCTGGGATGATTCTTTCCAATATTCAACTCGAGTTCTCCTGACAATGATCCAAAATTCATAATCCATAAATATACAGGTAAAGCATTCAGTTTTCGGTTTTACCATTTATCAGAGACGTTGACAAACACAATGTATCCAGTTGTTCAGATGGGGCAAAAATGTGTGTGCTATTGTCTGTGTATATGTAGAAGCTATCTCAACAAGTGAAAGACGTGTAGGCTAATATGCTACTGTCATGCTTAATTTCCAATTTTCAACCCAATTTCCCCTGCTGGTGATTCAGGTTGACATACAAAGGGTTTCCAGTTGTTCGGATGAGACAATAAATTGAGGATTCTAATGCTAGTCCTTGAATGTTACTTTGATAGTCGAAACACGTGCAGGCCTATGCCACCGTCATGCTAAATTTCCATCATTGCAAACTGAATGCTCCATGCAGACCATGCTTACTCTTTTTGAAACACCTGATGGTACTTCTCGTATGGGAAGTCCACTACTATATAATTATTGCACCTGATTTTGTCATGCTCTGGACGAGATTTTTGATTAACGGAATTGTTTTGCTTGTACGGATTTTTATTATTCAATGGTTCCAATGAATTATTTGAATCGCCCGGCAAGTGAATCCACCGTGATTTCCAATATGTCTACCAGTAGGAATAAGATATGTGTTAGTTTATACACCAGAGTATAAAAGTGATAGAGATGAAATAAACCGTAGATTATTAACATTTCTACTAGATCTATTGTTTTATTTGATCTTCTCGTCTGTTTATCATTAATCCGTCTGTTTGCTTACATTCACAACAGATACCAAGACAGACCGGTGAGTTCTAATCACGGTTTCTGGTAGGAATAAGTTCCCTGACTTGTTCATTTTAGAATTTTTCTTGAAACTCGTTTGTACCTTATTTGATAAAATGAAATGATATATGTAATTTTATGACCTATTCCTTCTGAACATTCACAACAGAGAGCAAGACAGTTCGGGGAGTTCTTAAAGCAGTTTCTGGTTGTTTTCTAAACTCTGTTTGTGTATCGGGGACACTGATAGCATCAAAACGCGCCATTCCAATTGACTGTGGTTCTTCCAATTCCACTAAAACTAACACGTTTTATGACTACCAGTGATCTACATAGAACAATAGTAGCTTCCGGTAGATCACTGATTTAGAGTTTCTAGTTCGTGGTTTACCCGAAACGTTTCAAAGGCAATACATGAAAATACAAGACAGTAACACCACGATGGGATACTAAGCGCCTGGTAGGTCGAAACAGCAAGACATAAATCATGTAAATATTCAATGTTTTATCTGGCTTCTATCAAATATAACACCCAGTAATCAGTTTTATATTTCATCTATCTTCACTAGGAAGATTTTATTCATTTTAACAAAGTTTAATAACTCTGATATACGTTCTAGGACAAAAGTTTTCACTCTTTGGGGTCTTGCTGTTGTTTTTGGGGGTTGGGGGTGCAGGATTCGTGAAAATGGTAATAGAAATACAAATGGTTGACAAAACCCTGCTTAAAGGGGAATGTTCGGCATTTACGAGTATCGATATAGACCTTGAATATATGTAAATAGCCTTCGTATTTTTTACTTTCAAACGTTCAATAGCAGGCCTAATACTCATAAGCTCTTGGACAGCAGTTTTCACTCATGAGGTATTTGTTGTATACATGTATTTGGGTTTTTTTGTGGATGAGGGAAGGGGGGCTAGGATTCGTGAAAAAAGGGTGATTGAGAGACAAATTTGTTGACAAACCCTGCTTAGGAATAATGAGTTATGTTACTTATTCTACAGAGACAGTTGATGCTTCATTGTGAGACTATTTCATCGGTTAGGTCTGTCTTTCAGAACGTCCGAATAGTTAAAGATTTACAACCAACTGTTATTTGTATTATCTCAATGAACCAAACAAGCCTTATGCATCAAAGCATTGTTCAAGGAGTTGTCAGATATAAGTCCTAGTTCCGAAATACTAGTACAGACTAGTATAGGCATTAATTCATGGGAAAAGATTGAACTTTAGAGCTTGACAAATATTAAAAATTCGCATATTTAGGTAATTTCAGAAATGTAATCAAGAAACCAGGTGTAAAACTATGAAAATAAATCATTTTAACGATTTCAACCATCGGTTTATAGATTACACAGGGTAAGTTATTTGATTTAAACAGAATTTTATCAGCTAAGTTAAGTAGCGGTGTGTGATGTTTTGTCTTTGATCTAGGTGAGAGTAAAGGTAATACAGGTAAGAGATATCCTTAACAAATTACCTTGCATAATTACTGAGCCAAAATGAGAGGTGTGGTCCTTTTTACATCTTTTAAACTTTGGAATAAATAGTGATAAATGATAAGATGTCTTAAAGGGATTGTAAAAAGGTTTTCTGAACTTTGTATGTGTATCAGGGACACTGATAGCATCAATTTCTACCATTTCAATTTTCATTCCGATGTCTGTGGTTCTTGCAATTCCACTTAAACTAACGCTTTTTTTGCATTCCGGTGAGATCACTCTTTACAATTCCTTTCACTTTATGGGATGATTTGAAATCATTTGCAAGTTTTGGTCCATTTATCCAATAGATATTACAGCAATGTACTACTTATCTGTATACATCTCAAAAGTGAAACCTAGACGTCTATATCTGAATTTCAATATTGAACGATTACTACAGTGACTGTAAATTTCTTTCAGAGGGGAGAATGACAGCTTTATTTTCTTGGAGCTGTCTCTGACATCAAATTCTTCGATAGCCACTTGTATGATTTTTGCTATTCTTTTTAAAAAGTTCTGGTATAAGGTGAAACAGACAAAAGACATAATTTATGACTATTAAGACACAACTCTGGGAGATATTTAAATTAAGTTGAGAAGTATATTATCATTATTATCATGCCTTCTCTTAATTCAGCTGTTTATTTCTTTTCTTACTTCTGACTTCTCTCATCGTGACTTTGAACCAAATCATTACTGCCTCCTAAAATACCTCATTGAATGATATACAGAGAAGGATTCGCCACGTTAACATTTATATTGCTGGCATCAAAGTCTCTATGGCTCATTATACAAATGGTTGATAGGCCAAATTTGATTGTTTCTCGGCCGTCGTTCATCGTAAACATCGTTGAAGATAGACAAATAGGGCCGTATATCATTTTAATACCCCGTGTAATTGACGTGGTAGGCATGTTTAGGGTTCCAATGTCAGTCGGGGGTACTTCATCACTGTTTTTACTGCTCTTTAGACCTTGTCTTCTGGTTTATCACTTTATCTTCCATTTACCAAGTTGAATGAAACGGAGTTTTACGTCCCACTACCAACTCTAGTAGTTTTTCGTCTAATTGTTAGGTTCTAGTAAGATAAAGTGAATGGAGATTTGAGCTCTACCAATTCCATTGAAATTGAAACCTTCGAAAATTAAAGTCTATACTGTACATTGTACAATGTTGTGCCATCCATCACGCTGATTCTTAAACTTCTACGTCAATCTTTGATCGACAATCGACAAGACAAAAGATCAGTCGTCACAGCTCTCATATCGAAGATTTAGTGTTTTAAAAACGAAAACAAAGGTCCGTCCGTCAAATCAGGCAGCACTTATTTAGCTTATGAAAAGGACAAGCTATGCATTGAGCAGTGTGGTTATTTCTACCTTAAACTTGGCCTTACAATAAAAGAAATGAATGCTTTGAATCTGTAATCAAAACAGACTTAGTGGAGCGGCATAGCCCTCAAATATGATGGAATTGTGCATTTTTTCATACAAGCACCAAATTTGGTACAAAGATACTTTGATATGCTCTGAATAGTTTTGGATATGGTTGAATTCCCTGATAGAGAAAATGTACAATTAGCCATTTTGAAAAAGTTAATGGCTGACATAGATCCGAAAATATCAACAATTATATTATGTCTGAGGGCGACTCATTTGAAATTCAAAATGGCGACTTGCACAAGTGAATTTCGAGTGGCTCCATATCCAAAAATGTTCACAATATATCAAAGTATATGTGTGCCAAATTTGGTGCTTGTATCAAAAAAATGCACAAACAAGTTGCTATGCCGCTCCACTAACTGGGTAAGTAACAAGAATTCAGCTCATGAAACCTGGTGGTTATAAACCATCTCTAGTGACAGTGTTGTGACAGTGTGGTGTCACTGTGTCATGTCATGTCAGGTGTTTAATACTAAACTGACACCTCGTCTAGTCCTCACCGACACCTTCTTACATACTGATTAGCTATACACACTACCACACCCACCCCGTTACAATCACATTATCACAGTGGACGTAAAGGTTATAGGCTGACAGTGTCTCCTAATCCAACAGTCCAGCATCTAGTAACCCCCCTTTAAACCGAGCCCCACCCCACCCGCCCTATTACATTCCAAATTATTACAGTGAAAGTGAAGGTTTTCAGCTGGCAGTGTCTCCTAATCCAACAGTCCAGCATCTAGTAACCCCCCTTTCCACCGCCCCACCCCGTTACATTCCGCATTATTACAATGAAAGTGAAGGTTTTAAGCTGGCAGTGTCTCCTAATCCAACAGTCCAGTATCTAGTAACCCCCCTTTCCACCGCCTCACCTCACACGCCCTATTACATTCCACATTATCACAGTGGAAGTGAAGGTTATAAGCTGGCAGTGTCTCCTAATCCAACAGTCCAGCACCTAGTAATCCCCCTTTCCACCGCCTCACCCCACACGCCAAATTACATTCCACATTTCCCATACTGGAAGTGTATATACAGTATATCTATAAAATAACGGTATGACAGTGTATGTATGACATGACATGACAGTGTGACAGATGTAGTGACAGGTATATACACCAGGTGACAGCGGGTCTGACAAGTTTATCAATTTAACTCAAACTCAAACGATCACCTTCAAATACCATGTGAATACATTATCATATTATTTTGATATATGACGGAAACTTCCGAACAGTTATGACTTATACCGAAGACTTACTTCCGAGCATTAACGACATTACCGAACACTAACTTCCAAGTATTAACGACATTTACCGAACACTAATTTCCGAGTATTAACGACATTTACCGAACACTAACTTCCGAGTATTAACAACATTTACCGAAGACTAACTTCCGAGTATTGACGACGTTTACCGAAGACTAATTGCCGAACATCAACGACTTCTACCAAGGAATCTATAACCGAATGACAAGATTAAAAGATAACTTAACCATTGACAGCAACTTCTGACTGAATTTTATGGTCATTGTGTAACTTGATGTCCGAGTAACACACACATCGTAGTCTTAGTTATCAAGACGTTCACTGTAACTAACATCCGGAGATCTACTCAAAGTGATATGCTACGTTGAGAAACGTGTACTTTTGTCAGTTTGGTGTAAACGGTAGAAGATTAAAGTAAAATTTGAAGAGGATCATTTTCTCCTTTCTCTTCGTTATCAGCTGTTAAATAGTCTCGGTTATGAGGCGTGAAGTCTCGGTTATCATCCAGTAAATAGATATACCAGAAGCTAGGTAATATACGAGGTTGTAAAAGGAGAATGTTTATGTTATCAAGAATAATGTATTTGTCGAAAGAGACCACCCAACTAGTTCACATTTCGTCTCATCATTGTACGACGCCATTATTAAAAAACATGACGTCATTTATTGTTGCTGTCAATTCACGTGCTGTTTTACACGTCTGTCCCGCACTAAATTGTGAAGTTAACAACTATTTGATGATATTTGTATTTCTATATATCAAGACAATCTGGAGATATATTGAAGGCCCTGTTGACAGGTTTATCACCCGCTTTCAACTTCATCTGATATTTGTTCGCTTGAGTTCACAAAAACCAGTTAAATGTCATCCACAACATTCGAGAAATTTGTCAAAATCTCAACTATATTTAGCCTTCGAAGTGTACTGAGGACATTTTGGAAATTTCTACTATGTACGTATTTAGCTCTTTGTTTCTTATTTACAAGAACAAACAATCATATTTGACAAGGATTACACAAGGTTAGGTTCTTTGGATCTGTAAATGGGTACGGATAATCCAGGAAAGATCAATGCCAAGATTTTTGGCCAAGAATCAGCTGAGAGAAAGGATCCTAAGTTGTTATCCTTGTAAAATATAGATGTTTCTGCCTTTCGTTCTTTTCATTCCCAGCAGTTGATCCTTGGCTAAACACCGTGGATGAGAACAAGATTCGCCAGGACCTTTCTGTTAACTTGCTATTGGCCAAACCTTTGCATCCAAATCCACATTCATGTTGTGTTTACCCATTGATTTTTATTATCTTCAATGATCCAGGGTGGCTTTTGGTCTCATTTTATGCGTACTTCGTTAATCGTTGATCATGGTTAAAGCCTTATATGGATTGCAATGTACACATGACAGTCGTTGTCTTCTGTCGGTTATGTCCCCATTTATGTACATATGATATGTAATGTATAAATGAAAAAATCAAAAGTTATGTAAGATAAAAACAAGACATTCATTTCAAATAAGATTCATATTATGCTTAAAACAGAAACGTGTCGACTATTTAAACATGTACATCATTGTTGGGGAGTAGACCATGCTTACTCTTTTCGAAACACCTGATGGTACTTCTCGTATGGGAAGTTCACTACTATATAATTATTGCACCCGATTTTGTCATGCTCTGGACGAAATTTTTGATTAACGGAATTGTTTTGCTTGTACGAATTTTTATTATTTACCTTTCGTTGTTGGACGAGGGTTGTGTTTTGTTTTGTATTGTGGTTTGTATTATGTGTTGTATTGTGTTTTGTATTGTGTGTTGTATTGTGTTTTGTATTGAGTTTAGTATTGTGGTTTGTCTTCTATTTTGTATTGTGTTTAGTACTATAGTTCGTAATGTGGTTTGTATTGTGGTTTGTCTTTGTGTTTTGTATTGTGGTTTGTCTTTGTGTTTTGTATTGTGTTTTGTATTGTGGTTTGTATTGTGTTTTGTATTATGTTCACGGTATGAGGGTGAAATATGTATTAAATATAGAAAGTGACGAAGTAACAGGGTTTGTTTGACGGTGACAAATCTTATATTTCAAAAACATGTCACAAGTTACATCGTGAACATATATTACTTCGGACATTTTTAACAGGTGCGGATTTACTGGTTGACACATGCCTTCAATTATACCGACAGTCAACTTGTCCACAACATTACTCTTTTATATAGTCTGAATAACATCTCGTAAACAATGTCTTGTTCGTTACAGTCCGGTTTAAAAAAGGAACAAAAAATCATCTAGGCACGATCTGAGCTTCAAAACGAAACCTTGTAATAAAATATCTTAGTTGGGATATTGTTTTGCTACATATCAGTTGGAAAATATATTGTATTCATATCCTTGTCCAAAACACAAATCTCTTTTATCATCTTATAAACGATGTCCTGATGGTGAAAAGTGGGCAAAATACACGACAGTTACGCAGGTTCAAATGGGGGATGGAAAGGGGATTGGTGGTTGCTCAGTGGAAGGATTGCTATAAGCTGGAGAAGAGAAGATAGTTTGATGCAGATGGGGTCGGGGGATCGAACAAGACATTTTAGTTGAATGGGGTCGGAACTTCTGGTAAAAACCAGAAAAATACCAACAAAACAATATGAGCTCTGTAGTTCAATTCTATTGTCGTATTCGCATCTACGTTCTTGAAAACTCGAGATTGTATACAACGGAAGAACGGTGTATCAAACGGCAAGAACAGACTCTCGGCAAGAACTAACTCGGGAAAGTAGTTCTAGTCACTCACTATTTCGCCGGGAGTGGAGTACAAGAACAGTGGATACAAAATGGCGGCAAATGTAAACATAGAGGAAAGTGAAAGTATGGCCAACATTGTTTGTTCTAAGATGATCTTGAGCGTTCGCAACTGAGAACTTTAGTCTTGTGTTGTCATGAACGGAGTTGCGTATACCACCAAATATGGGCTCTGTAGGTAAACTTTATGATACGGATGTCGAGTTCAGTAAATAGGGACCTCGGGGCTTTGGAACAGCCGTAGTTCGGTGATCGGTTTCTGTCACCCTAATGATCTCAACTCTTTAGTTTCTTAATCAATTAATTAATATTTATCAATGTCATGACATTAGTCATAATAGTGACCTCTTCTGGGAAGGGACGGGGTAGGTCTATATCCACTTCCCGGTATCCTTGTTAAGGCTTGAGTAGGATGTAATACGCCATACATTTCAATTCATTTCTTGGTAAGAGCCGGGATTGAGGGTTTTGACGTCACTGTTTGGATATGAGTTTGTGGTTCTAACCCCGTGAAGGAAGCAGAGTCTGATGACTAAGTTGTTTATTGTTATAAAGTGTCATCATTGTCACACCCTTTGGTTTATAGACTAGGATTGTTGTGACTTAAGAAACCACAGATTAATTTAGATGTTTGCCGGACATATTTCACTATTTTGGGCATAGCCCTGGAGCCCACGTCTCAAAAAGGGGGCAGACTGACTTGAATTTAATGATGTTTGCCCAGCTCACTTGGCCGATTAGCCCCATTTTTTGGAACTCGCTGCCCGAAAACATACTATTTATGGGGAAAGGTGCCACCCTGTCTCCTACGGCTATGATTTTGGAATTTGTACATCCGATATACATCCCCCTCCCTTTGGTCTATAAAACTGCTCATTACAACTATTATTTCCACCCAGTTGAACATCATTCAGAACACCCGGCCCTTTACAAAAATCGGAGTAATCTCGTCATAATTATTCGTTTGATATTTGCATAAATTAACTCTGGGAATATAAAACAATAATGAATTTTTAATAAGTCTATGAATATTTTAACATTAATTAACATTCATTATAATAATTTATTCAAATTTATTCAAAGCACCTGAATTCTGATTTCAGCCAGTTATTGCAATAGAATTTGTGAACATATTTCCCAAAACAGTTTTAGCACTTTAAAAATCACATTCAACCAATATGGCACACTTATGACGTCACATATTCATAACGTTCTCAAGGAACAGCAGCACCAAGACGAGGTCCATATAAAGAGGAATATTGGGGGTAGTATGCACTCATTGGGGGGAGGTGGGAAGTGGGTGGTGCCCCCATATTTCCGAGTGCAGATTTGTAAGGATGGAATCTACTTGATAAAAGTCCTGGGCTTAAACTCGTGGGGTAAGCACGTCTTAAAGAGTTCGGGCTCATGGGTGCGGACATACCCAAATGAGCTAAACCAGCCGAAGTCACGCCCCCGGCTAAAACTGACGGGTGTAATCCAAGTCCATAACCCGCTGGTAATCCTGAATCTATACTCGATGTATGGCTCCTTAAATGTTGCATAAGTTCCTCGGAAGAGTTGAATCTTTTACCACAATAATCGTGTCCAGAAACCCAATTACAAATATAAGGTAGTCCTTGATGAGCGGAAGGAAGAGCACTATGAGGATAAAGGGAATGTAAAGAGGATAGAGATTGTAGTCCAGAAGCACTAGATGGTAAAGATGCTAGATGTGGGTAGAATGATAAGGGATTTCCAGGTAGTCCTAATCCTGTAGCACCAGATGAAAGTCCTAATAAAGCTTTTTCATGAGCACATTGAGAACATCCGGGTGTTTTACACGTGGCTGAGGTGTGTGAAGTTTGAACAGTCAGTTGACAGTTGGTACAATAAGGGTCCTTACACACTGGTACAAGAGTTGTCGCTCCTGATGGTGTTCGAATACGAGTATAACTCACATAGGGATTCATCGAGGCAGCTGCGGCACCGGCTTTAAGAGCGGATTGTTGGGCCGCTAGTCCTTGAGCGTGTAATCCTGATTGTGCTGCTAAGAGCTGTGATTGGTAGATAGCGATTGCTTCTGGGGACAGTCCATGGAGGGACATGCCCTGGTATCCCATTTGCGAGGCATGAAGTCCGCTGTACAAGGGGTGACTGTTTGGTTTAATAGTACTGTGTGATACCATGGAAGGATGGCAGTAAGCCGATGGAAGAGAAGACGGTTTGGTGTAGATAGGGCTTGACGATGGAGCACGACCGGGTTGATCACGAATGTCAGCTTCTTTAGAAGTCCAAGAATGAACGGAAGATGGGGATCCTTTACTTCCGGTGGAAACCGGACGTGAATTAACTACTGGACTTTCCTTACGTTTGAGGTCAATGGGCGAACCACTTTGTTCTTTTGTGATTGGAACTAAAGGAGGAATTTCTTTCGGTGGAACAGTTCTAAATCCGGGTTTTTCATCCTTGGGTGAGTCTTTCTTGATTACGGGTGAGGTGGACACTTTTCTCTCGATGGTGGGCTGCTTTTCGATGTCCTTCTCTGGGGAAGGGTTGGCTTTGACTGGCACCACATCTTTACCAATACTGCTACAGGTCTGGGCTAACATAGCTAATGGGCTCTTCTTTACATCCAACTGTAAGTAGAAAATATAAAATCATAAGAATAGTAAAACCAAGCACGAACTATTGCAATCATGAAACAAATCTCGAAATCCATGTAAACACATTGACAATACATTGGTAGCAGCTAACAATAATAAAACCCATCACGAAAAATCCCAACTGTAAAACAAATCTCGAAATCCATGTTAATACATTGGCAATACATTGGTAGCAGCTAATGAACTTTTCATTTGAAGAAGTATATCAATAAATAAGTAAAGACTGTTTACTCATTTCCTTGGAGTTTTTGTTTGTTATCCTGGTCGTGTTGGTCTGTGGATATATGTTTATAGTAAAATGTTGCTTATAGGTCACAAAATTATCAATATCTAAACTCATCTGACCATATGTACTTAAAACTTCTAATATAACTCGAAAACTTGGTATTGGCTTTTGACTCAATTAACTACATTGTCATGTATTTACAACAAAAACCAGAGCGTTAATCTAATAACATAGACCTATTGAGGCCATTTTGTAAGAACGATGCTTCAAAAAATAAGGAATAAATTTGTGTCCGGATAGGTCTGGGTCAGGGGCTTTAGCACACTCTCTTAAGACACTGATACTAAGAGGCAAGCTAATCAAAACTTATCAGTAAAGTACAATTTAAGTGAAAGAAGCCATTTTAAAAAAAGGGAGTGTTTTTCCAAGACGGCGATGCTACTTTTTTTTTCAATTTTTAACTAGAAAAGGCAGGGATAATCGAAACTTAACATTAAAGTACAATGTAAGTGAAAGAAGCCATTTTGAAAAAGGGAGTGTTTTGCCAAGACAGTGATACTACTTTTTTCAATTTTTAACCGTTGGTATTAGGCCTAGCCATTAGAAGAGGCAGGAATAATCGTGGTAATGGTGTTGTCAGTACGAACTTGTCCGCCCTGCATTAACACATCGATACGATGATCTCTATACTGCACTGAGTAATCTTTAACAAATATTACTCACAATAACACAACAACACCGAGTCGTGGGAACAGTTGTAACAATTCAACACAAATATTTAGGTTTTCACAACTCTACATGACCCTAAATAGTTTAACTTCAATAACTGTCAATACACACCAGTTTTTGTTCAGTTTTATTTTCAATATCAACTAGGATGAGTCATAGATACATTGACCTACTGCCATACTGGTTTGACTGACGCTTAAAGGTAATCACAGCTACCGAAGCGTATGAAGCTTTACCTCGTGTTAAAGGTAACCTTTATTCATAAAACACTTGCATATCGTCACTTTTACGTCAATTTTTATTGAATAACTGAGCACGGACGTAAAAGTAAGCATTAGTTATAACGTCGTAACGTTTATGACGTTATGAATATCAATTTCTGTCCCAAATTTTCAAAAATTCGAACTTAATTGCATATTTCAAGTCGAATTTGAATATTTTTTTGGCTGTAACTTGGTGTAGAATGAATTCTATACCAAAATATTGTGATACAATGATGTGAAAAAAATAAAATCTTACCGAAGTTGGAAGAGGATGAAGATAATCCGCGGGATAGTGTAGATATTGCGCTGAATTCATCTTAAATAATCCAAAATAACTTCACTTTAACATTGGCAATTACAAACACGATATACAATATCCTAATAAGTCGAATATTAACGATATCCAAGGTCGGGAAACACTAGAAAACACTGTAAAAAGGATGCGTGTCTCTCGGCGCCTGTCAAATAATGAACAGTTCGGATCTGGAGCAAGTCTGAGTGAAACAAGCCGCCCAGCGACAAAACATGAACCGACAACACTTGTAAATTATTAGAAGATGAAAGAGTTTTACCGCCCGCCAATCAGAGAGTAAATAATCCCCGACACTTGATAGCGATTGGTTGCTTGGCTCAACATGACGTCTCGTGTACTCACAGTGAACGAGATGTACAGGGATTTCAACCAATGAGAACTAGTCTTACTAAATACTTGGGTATAATCCAGCCGTCAACCCCTTGGCCTCGCTATCAATCATTCTGATGAGCCAGCTGTCAATCATTGTTAATTTATATTATAACGGCTCGTTAATGTATAGTTTATAAAGAGCCAAATAAAGCGATAAAAAGCCCCGAAGTGGGAGAGCTAACAACATCAGTATTGACAATATGCCAGGGTAGATTTTATTAACAAGACGTTCTCTGTCTCGGTCAAACTGGTCTTTCAGAAATACAACTTCAAGAAATTACATAGAGTTTTACGCTATACTGTAATGTTTCGTATTGGGCTTATGTAATATAATGGAGATTTTCGTGTTATTGGACTAATGAAATGAAATGGGGTAACATCTGACTGGAACCTAATTTTTTGGGCTATGAAATGGAGTTAACATTCTACTGTTCTGTACGTTACATTAAGAAGTGTTATGCATGGAGTTTTACCTCCTACTGATTTTGCTGTGCACTTTGAGCTTTACATGGTATAGTAACTCTATCGTTCTGTTTTTTGTTTTGGTCGTGGCATTTTACGTCTGTTTTGTAGACCTGTACGTACTTAAGGAATTGTTAGGGTTGTTGTGAAGTCACCTCATGGTTTCTCCTCTGAGCAAGGCGGTAGATGGGTAACCCAGCATTATAGCTCTCTCTCTCTCTCTCTCTCACCTAAACTTGTAGAAAAACGAGTAGATAATATATAATATAATACAGCTAATCTTGTATAATAACAGAGTAGAAGTTAAAGAGTTGAAAAGCCAGTTAGTCTGACAGACATTAACTATCAAAGATAACCCCGCCATCTTGCCAAATGTCAGGGCGTGCCAATTAAACCCTCTAGACGCTCTGACAATTTACTGTCGATGAAAACAGTCCGAGTTCAAAGAACAGTCGCTCCCACATCTTAAAACATATTTTTGAACTGAATAACTTTAGTCCACACAATACTAAATCTTTAGGAAGCAATTTCATATGGGGATGGCGTAAAACTCATTCTCATGGGTGGTGGTGCAGAATTCCAGGGCCTGATCTTTGATCACTACTCTTTCCATTTTCTGTCCGCAAGTTTGGTAACTTGAATAAAGAAACCAAGTACTGACGATCCGAACCGCAAAACGAAACTCGAAATCCAAAAAGACATTTTGACGAAACATAGGTAACAGCTTAAGAACTTTTCATATGAGGAATTATATCAATCATACATGAGTAAGTATATCATAATGAAAAGTGAGTCACCATGCTTGAAATACCTTGAGTAGGCTTTTAGTTATTTTTTAAGTTTTTAAAGCCATATTTTTATTCCATGCCGCCCCATCTTTACATATTTGTAGGAAGGATATATTAGCAGCCTTTCAAAGATAATATATTATGTTCGACAGTATAAACACTTTAGAGGCCAGATAAAAGCCAAGGTTTGTTTTGAACCAATCTCGGGATGGTGGACTAGATAATACAGTACATGTATCAACATTAGGTTTCAGACTAACCTCAGAAACACGTTGGTGAACGATAAATGATTGTCAGATGGGTGTAAATGAGTTCGAAACCTGTTATCACATGGCAGTATATCTGAAACATGCTTATCGACAGGTTTAAAAGAGTGCAGGTTCGACACTAAAATGCATGTGTTCAAATTCCAATGGTTTGTTTTACAGTTTTTAACTATCTGTTGCCCGCAACCCAGAGCATATGGCGGCCTACAAACAAAATTGAAACAACTGCCAAGTAGCGCATGATCCAGTGAATTCATTGCAAGTGTACGAAAGGACGATGACAAACGATGCATTACGACAATGTTTATTAAAACAATCTTCGATATACATTTTTATGCATTATTACAACACAAGATATACAGATAGACAAAAACATGTTTAACTTCCCTTTCCTATATCAAAGAATGGAAACCCCTTTTGAACAGCAAGTAAGTACCAAATTGACAGACAAGATCTGTGACTTTTCACCAACCCTGATCGAAAAGTTATGAAGCTTCAAGATGGTCGCCAACATTTACTGTGAGGGTAAAAATGAATCCCAAAATGTCCCAAGGTTGTGTCAAATGTTCATCCATGATTGGTACTATCCTTGTGTTCTGGAATGCTAACTTTGTTGGTGAAGGAAACCTAAATTGTTGACAAGATGCCATTGATTGTTTCGTTTTCATTCCAGGCAAGGAGAAAAATTCATCGATCGGTGTCACCTTCATGTTCTGAAAATCAACCATGAGGTTAAAAACAAATCCTAACTTGTTGTCAAGATGGCGTCGTTTGTTTAAACCCCCATCACACCGGATCGCGAGCATCTACGTTCTTACGGCGACCAGAAAATGGACAAATTCGCGGCAAACGCGACGAAAACTCGAGAAAAAGACTCCGAAAAAAAGCAAAATCTATAACAGCCGCGCTTTTACCACGACCGATGCGATCATACTGCGTTCTCACGACGCGCCCGCCACGACTTTTACCCGCTTATGGCGTTTCTGTTTAGATCTAACGGCGTTCACCTGAGTTCCCGCAGCGCTCTCACTACGCTTTTGGGGTTGTTACCAGGCGTCTTCCACGTGTCTAACGACTTCACGAGGACCTCGTGGCGTTTCTAACGCGTAGTATAGGGTCGTATCAGAAACCCGAGGGTCGTGGTGAGGACGCCTTGAAGTCGCCGTTTCAAGTGTAACCGTTTTCGCAGCGTCTTTACCACGCGTGTGCTGCGCTTATACTACGTTCATGGAGATGTTATGGCGTTTGTATTACGACCTTTGTGCTCCCACCGAGTTCTCAACGCGTTCCAAGACGGATCGCCGGACCTTGGCGTTTGTTTTGAACATGTCCAAAACAAACGCCGTGACTCTGCAATCATTGGCGACCATGGCGACCACAGCACGATGTCTGGCGACGTTACCACGCTAATACCACGCTTATGGCGACGTTACCACGCTCTGGGACCATTTTCCGTCGCCGCAGCAGCGCAGTAAGGACGCCTCTCCGGTGTGATGGGGGTATTACTGAACTTGTGTAGAATCCCAATATTATGCAAGTATAAGATTAAATGGAAACTAAAATCCTAAATTGTTGGCAAGATGGCGTCGAGTGTTAACCGAGTTTGTAGATCAACGTCAGAATTACAATAGGATGCAAATATAAAATCGAATGGGTACAGATCAAAGACGATGTAACATTTTACGAGGGTTTATATCAATCAATTTAAAAGCAAGTAGGAGAGTATGAAAGCAGATTGAAATAGACACGTTGAAAGGTCTGACTGTTAAATGTTGACGTACTGAACAATTAGTATCCTAGCTGAGCCCGTCTATCGTTCAGGTGCGCTCCAAAAAAATGGGCGCGACGTATGCTTGATCTAGAAATGTAAAACTATGCTTGAATAACCCTAATTAAAAAGTTCCCACGATTATTTCATAGCTTTAGAAAGTTCCCAGGAGCAAAGCACCAGACTCTTTAATAGGACTGTATGACCACCATTTTATCGTAGTGAGTAGGTTTTCTTGGAAAAGGCGTAGAGATATTCGTAATCCAACCAATCATAGGCGTCCTACTCTGGGCCATCGTCATGGTAGCGGGTCATCGGTCATAGGTCAGGGCTTGACATCTTATAAACAAATCCGTCAACGAGTAATCATGCTTGCATCTTGTTTTGAACGAAACAATGATCGATTTCACACGAATGAAGGATATGAAAGTGCTCTTTGGTGTTCCAATAGGGACTGAATTGTATTGGTAACTTTATACAGTTTAAAATCCAGCGTTATTTCTTGATTTACGACAGTTATCTTCGGAGATAAAGCTACTAAGTCTTGATTCACAAAGAAATATAGGCTAACTGAATGTTCCAATCTTTCTTCATGCAATCTATTGACGATCTGACAACAAGGAGAAAAATTGAAAATCTCGGTAAAATAATACATTTATTCAATGTCTAAAATGTTTTTGTGAAAATAAAAATACTACAACGAGAGACAACGAGAGACGAAGCGTGAACATAAAACTATATTCTTATTTCATGTTTATTAGACTAGGCCTACATGTAAACAAATTACACTAACTTGCTTGTTAAACATATATTCATTTGAAACTTCCAATTTAAAAATACTTATAATATTAACAACACTTTTAAATTTAAATAATTATATTTATATATGTTACATCAAATTCAAATCATTCAATATCACTTTCAGAATTAACTTCTTATTCAGAGAGGAGTTCAATTTCTGATAGCAGCTTAAAAGTATAAATGCTGAATGAGAGTATCAATAGAAGGTGGCAAACATCAGAAGCTGATTTTGTGCAAATGAAATTAAATCTGGCTTCATCAACAGTCTGAACATACAACTCCATACAAATCACACACAAACTGCTCAATATCTAATGAATTTGACACCCCCCACCCTTTCTCATCCCTTTTCCATTTTTAACCCTGGTGTTTCCACCCCCAGTGCTTTCCTCCTTATATTTATATAGGTATTTATACTATCTTTATAAGATATATACTATCTTTGGAGTGTAAAGAATGATGACTTAGTTTAATAATATACATTACTTTATTTCAGGAATAGTCAAAACTAATATTATACATACCATTTCAATAGTAGCAAATTCTAAAATTAAGAAAATACATTGACCAGCACAGTCTTCTGTTGTCAAAAAACTACTGTCAAAACAAATCACAGTGGAACCTTCATTTGGTTTCATTTCCATTTGTTACAAATGTCTTACTTATTAAATGAAAATGGTCATAAAGATTAAATACTATGATATTATGTTCACAAACCTGTATTAAAATTTTTGACAGCATTTATCACAATCATATCTATTTGCATGTTGTCTCAGGTTAGTAATAGCATTGCATTCTAGCTAAGCATAAATCAGACATGTTGAAAAAATCAAATTATTATTTCAGATGGATATATAATTATGTGATGTTTGTTATTATACAATTATTTGCTCACTTGAGAAATATATTACTTAATCTCTGATTTTCAAAGAAATTAATTTCAATGACTTTATTTCTTTTGTTTATGCTAATAATATCATAACAATTACTTACAAGTTCTTAATTGGTTACAGAATAATTAATTGGGGGGGGGGGGACACTTGGATTCAACACTCCCAGTATAATATTACTTATTTGTTGCCATTCATTAGTTCAGGCTTAAACCCAGTAAACATGGCATCAATAGGCCTTCATGTTCATGTTGACTTCAGACTTCAGAAAAGTAGTTTGAATTTCATAGGGCCTACAGATCAGATTGTACATTTTTTTTTCATTCATATTAGGCCTATTTATTATTAATTGTTGTTTTTTTTTTATAAATAACTTGATTTCATTCAATTATTCTGGTAACATATGTTTTCAAGACTGGGAAATAATTCTTGATAAAATTGGTCCCTGGTGTGGCCTTAATTTCTTGGAGAAATTAAAGTTGATGGTGAATGTGAGACTGGCTTGCCTTTATTAATGTCACTGTCACTTCACTTGTGTTTTCACTGTTCTCACATCGTACCTTGGCTCTCTGTAGTTTTGTTTTGTCTGTAAATCTCCTGTAGCAGGTTGGGTGAAAACCGAAGAATTGTCTTGTCAATTCCATCCATATTCACCCATTCACTATCAGCCTGACGGCATATTTCCACCTCATCTGTGTGAATTTGGCTCCATTCCTTCCCTTTGAACACTTTCCAAATGTAAAATACACTTCTATGCACGTTTCTCTCGAACTTTGGACATTTTTTTTACGTGCTGATCAATGTTCGACTGGAAGGCGTTACGTTTTTGTGGGAGTATTTAAGTTGATCACGTGGTGCTATACGATAGGTTTGATTGGCTGTTACCGATTAGTCGACCGATTTACTGACGCACACAGATACATTGTCGTTACGCACTATGAAATTTACTATAAGTAAAGAGTCCCCTATTTAAAACTACAGAACACAAAGGAACTATGAATTTTCGGCGGGAACTCCTAGAAATGAATTTTTCAGTATGTTTTCTGTAGATATTCAAATGCTTGTTTAATACCATTTATTCTGGAACGGAAAGCGATTTCTGAATAGAATTTACTTACAGGGAATGCAGACTAAATTACTCACCAAACATCAAAGACTATCTCAATGATCCTTATCCTTAGTTATAAACATGGCGGTTAAACAAATAGTCCCGAATTACCAGACTGAGTAATGTAATTACCTTTCAGTGCTGTGGTGGTTTGTGAGAAATGCCCTATAGTCTTATAACTTCTAAAAAGTTGATGGCGTATCGATATTTATCGATCTACAAACATAAGGTAGAACAGTAAAGATATACAATTTGTATGCTTACTCTTTTCGAAACACCTGATGGTCCACTACTATATAATTGTTCCACCCGATTTTGTCATGCTCTGGACGAGATTTTTGATTAACGGAATTGTTTTGCTTGTACGGATTTTTATTATATATACAATTTGTATATAAGCTTTTAAACCCAAACGAGGAAAAGAAGATCGAGGCTACCTGATCAGATGAAGATACCTGAACGCCTCGTTTAGAAACACCAGATGAAAAGATCGCTAATAGTCAAAGTAACAGCCTCGTTTTACCTATCAATCTTTCAATAGGCGAATAATTAACGCTTCATTTCCGTTAAATGTCATCACCGCTAATTCATAAAACGGTGCAAACCATACTAGTCCCTCTTTAAAAAGGTCCAGGATATTTTACACCATCCAAGTGTCATTTCCGCTAATTTAAAAACGCCATACAAACCATAAAAGTCCACCCTTAGAAAGGTTCTGCAAAATTTACACCCTAAAACTATCAATTTTGTGTTATTTCCGCCATTTTATAAATGGTGTTTACAATAAAAGTCCCGCTTTAAAAAAAATTATCAAAATTGTGTCCAATTTGCTGCTTTATCAGCGGTGTTAACCATAATTATCCCTCTTTTATTAGATCCAGAATAATCCAAATTCTATTAACCTTACCCTTCCTCATTAACCCATACGGATGCAGAAAAGCAGGATGTAAAACTCCATTTCATTTCTATTAACCTTATGTCTAATTTAAAAATGGTGTAAACCATTATTGCCTCTCCTAAACAACGTCCATATAATATTACGCCTCAATATTCCTAGCCTTGTGTCTAAACCGCTAATTTATAAACGGTGTAAACCATAATTGTCCCTACTTCATAATGTCCAGTATCAACAGGGGAGGTTTAAAGATGAAAGCTAATTACAGACGGTGTAAAGTTTATTACCAACCCCCTTGAAAATGTCCCCCCTGAACCACATGGGATTATGAGGACAATGAGATCAATGCTGACGACCCTGTCAAGATATGACGGTGAATTGATTTGTGACCTCCCTAATTTATAGTCCATTAGACTGATTACAGATCACTCGACTTCCCCCCACACATATACCTCTCACGATAAACAATGAGAAACCGCGAGATAAGTTGTATCCCAGAGAGATAAATGTGGATGACGTGATGTTACTCTGCCCCAGGCTGCATGCCAATCCCTAGGGGTGGATTCTGATCCTCAGGGAGTCTCAATTAAGAAATCTATGAACATCTTTAATATCTAATTGAAATAAACTGTTCTCCATCAGACTTCGAGCATTATTCTTGAATATTAAAGGTAAACTCCAGATTAAAAAAAAATAGATGGATTCAGGGCAGACGTGATCTTATTTCAGATCAGAAGGGAAGAAAAGCCAGAATCCAGACCCTTATTCCCAATTTACCAATAAAGTATTTGTTCCATCTTAGGCCTGTACATTTTCAATATCAGAGCAAATTATATATTTCAACATGTGTGTTCATTGAGCATTCGATCATCAATATTAACCATTTTCCATCCTGATAAGCTCTGACGGATTAAATTGTCATTGTATTGTGTTGTTCTATATTCCTTAAGTCAAATATGGCGAAATATTTGCAATTAGGTTGATATTATTATAGACGTTATGAGGATATTATAAAATTAGAAACAATGATCTGTTTGATCTCGTACCAAGCTGACATTACAGGTCGGTCTCACGTTGATCATATACCTTATAACCATGCCTTATCTCTTAATATCATACCCCGTCCTTAAACAGCATTCAGAGATACCAAATACACCCCTCAAACAGTATTCACAGAAATACAAAATCACAACGCCCCTCTAGGATATCAGTTTACTGGAAGCAAACTTGTCATCAACAAACCAACAAAAATCATCCAAATAAGATACAGAACAGGAGGAAAAAGACTCATAGCCCAATAATGTGCAGATCAATAGGACAGGCCTTCTCAAATGGCGACCCGTCGGCTAAATCTGGCCCGCGACGCCCTCAAGAGTTGCCCCTTCCACTAAAACGCTCTGCTATACTATGCTAGCTAAGCTCTATTTGGCCCATATAAAAATTAACAAATCAACAACCATATAAAACCTATATTCATTGAACACTGTACTCGATCGGGACTCGATCGGTAATCCTCGGCAGTTTCCGTAAACTATAATCTGTTTGTACTGGACTACTAGGCCAAACCTAGCTCCCTTCCTTCTTTATGATGAACAGACATTTGTCCGATACATATGTCAGGAACTGGAAGTTAATCTGAAACAAAGAATAGAAGATCTGAAATCTGACATAGACCTGTCAATCAATCATACACTGTGATATTTAAACACCAGACGACCATATCGAGTTCAAACATCCATCAAACATCATCAAATACCCGACAACATTAATCGAACGCGACTTGAAGGGTTATTCGATAACTAGTTCCAAGCAATATTCTCATTCCAATAAGCACGACCTTTGACGCTCTTCGTCTCAAATGCACGACCTTGTTCAACCCTTCGTCTCATTCTGCTCGAATATGTGCTGTGAATTGACAGCCGTGCACAGAACGTGCCCTCTGAGAATTCACCTCCTTCAAGATTTGTATAGACAAGCCGTCAAATGTCGATATTTGATAGGAGAGTTGCCCTGGGGGTCATCCTCACACTTCTATCAGGTGCACATGCGCCATCACACACTAACACGGTTAGGCTTTGATCTCGTGACCTCTGACATCCCACGAGATTTAAGGAATGAGAAGATGATGTTAAGCCTCGTTTTGATGTATTGATACTATTTCTAGTGAAGGGAGATAATCTGTAATGTAAATATTCTAGAAATGAGATATCGCATCAATCATATTAATATACCGTTCTACAGTCCGCGATCTATAGTATCAAAAATATTATAATAACATTATTAGCTATGTGGACTCTCTGCGTGAAAGACAAGACGGATCGACGAAGATTTGACAGAGAAAGACTCCTAATATAGTGTTGTGTGGATAGGATGATAACGCAAGACCCCGTATATTAAAGGGGAATGTTCTGCATTTTCGAGGATCGATTTGAGCCTTGAATTTCAGGTTCTGAGACTAATAGTTTTTGATTGAACGATTAGTGAACATATCCCTTTAAAGGCTGTATTCTGTAGGGGTTCACAATGGTTGAAATTTGGCTAAGAGTAAACCAATGCTATTCTGTTTTGGTATAAAATGCCTCATTGTCCACTGCCCAGATTTAACAACCCCCTACAAGTCCAAATAAGGAGCTAATAAGAATGACATTGGACTAACTTTCAATTGTATCCCATGATATTGACCTAAATAGTAGTTGCGGGTGTTGCGGGAAAAGTAGACCATGCTTACTCTTTTTGAAACACCTGATGGTACTTCTCTTTGGAGTGATCCACTACTATACAACTATTACTCTTGATTTTGCCATGTTTTTGGATGCGATTTGCTTGTGCGGATTTTTATTTCAATATTTCTTACAGATTGATAAAAAAAATTCAAGTTCTTTGGGTACAAGAAGACTAGAAGGAGGTGAAGACATCGGTTGACCTCAAACAATCTAAAAGATTTCTTAAAGCCTCGAACGTCTTAGAACTCTAAGCTCTGACGATGTCAATCACTCGTACGTCAAATACCAAATGATTGACACTTGCGGTGTATTCTTTGATGTTGCTAGGCTGGTGTTTTATGATTAAACAGAAGACAGACCAGTGAGAGACCAGGGCGTGTTGTGTAAATAGAGAACACTGTTGGTAGAGACATACCAAGTTGAAAGAATGACATGTATTCTGTGTTAAGTTTAGAATATTTCGTATTACCCTTCTCACCTCTTCATGCTTTTTTATGTCAGATATTTCCTTTGTTCGATTGTTTTGTTGATTTATCTTCTTCATTGGTTGGGAAGTTGATGTATTTTGTCAGAGCTTTTGCTCGTTGCTTTGTCCAATAAGCTTTAAAGCGATACTACCTCTTACCTCTTATTCTTGATTTAAATATTTTATTTCTACATTTTAACATATAATTTTAACTGAAAACAGTACTGCTTTGGCCTTCTGGGCCTCATCAGTGCAGTGCTGATACTGGAGTTGAGGTTGGCTATATAGCCACCTCAAATGATCCCACATATGTGATACCCAGGGGCGGACTGGGGCCGTGACGCGGCCATGGCTTTCTTTCCATTGACCGGCCCACAAGTGTGGCGGGCAAAGCACCAACGTAGAGCGTAGGGGTCTTAACCGGGGCGAATGCACGTTTTTGTAAAGGGGGGGAGCGTAGATATTAATTTGAGCCGAGCGGAGCGAGGGGAAAAAATTTTTTGGACCTTTTTTTGGCGTAAAAACATAGAATAAGTGTAAATTGTACTAATTTAACGGTTTTGGACGTGCACCATGTATGTTTTATAGTAAACGTTAATGGGTTAGACATTTTTGATTTCGTATTCCCCCCATTCTTAAGAAAAAGAAAAAAAAAGACAAAGTAAAGGGGGGGGGGGCGTACGCTCTCTACGCCCCCTAGATCCGCCACTGCTTAAAAAAAATTGAAAAATGACTGCCATGAAGATGATTTCCGAGCGCCTCCAGCGGATTTCGGCAACTTTCTTTTGAAATTTTGAGTAGACCTATAAGTCCAATTTTTTTTTTTTTTTTTAAATATAAATATTTTTTTTTGTCATTTTTCAGTTTCACAAACCGGCCCTGTGCACACCGGCCCGCATGGCTTTAGCCATGTAGCCATGCGGCCCAGTCCGCCCCTGGTGATACCATCTTACCATGCCAGAGTGCTGAAACTAGAAGCTAGTGGGCTACGCATAACACTAACGACAATAGTACACCTCAGATCAATCTAATTAAAATTATATTACATTTCGTTTCGGTTATTTTTTGATTGTCGACTCCATGGAGTTGACAATCAAAAAATTTCCGAAACGAAATGTAATCTAATTTTAATTAGATTGACCTCAGATAGAGTGCTCATTTTTTTTTACAGAAAATAACTATGGTTTCGGAAACAAGCCGAAGCTTATGCTAATCTGGTACCTCTTATTCTTATAGACCGAGTTTGAGAACGTATATTTTTGCTCATTCTTGTATCGTTTTCAATTCAATCGCAGATTTGAACATTGTGCTTTTCTTACCAATGCATCCTCCTTTGTTTAGGGTTTATTAACATGCCTCGATTTCAGTCCTCGACCCCAAAAAGAAACGCCCCAGTTTTACCTTACTCTTTTGGACATCTGTCGAAATCGCTACCAGACCCCTGAAAGGTGTAAGAATTTGCTGTTTGTGATTAAATATAAAGGTTTATGTTTGCTATTTTCAGTGGAAGCTAATTACACCAACAGCAACCTAACACTGTGTTTTATAATGAAGTTGATAGTTCTATTGAATTTGTGTTGATCATAGCCTGGGGGTATTGACATTTCACAGTTCTACCACATTACAGCTGTATTGTTGGGGGTTAGTTGTATAGCAATGTGTCAACCTGAGCCCCGGGGGTAGTGCTAACTAATGTTTATAACACGTTTTAAGATGAGTTTGTGTGAGTGTGAAAGTCTGTTAACAGGAAGTTAATGTGGTAGAACGGGTAACATTGATATTTTATCGAAGTTATTGTCCTGTATGCTGTATACTCGGGGTACAGAGTTAACCAGATGAGGCCTTCTTTACAACCTGAAGCCCTAAAATTGAAATATGTCAAATCAACCGAGTCACCGTGTGCTGCAGGAAGCGCATGCTAAAAAAATATCTTGACCGATTACACACAAACAAATTATATATAGACATAGCTTTATGGAACATCAATCACTGGTTAAAGTTTGATGCAACGTTTCGATTCCCGTCGTCCTTCGGCACACACGTGGAAACAACTTTAACCAGTGATTGTTGATTGTGTCCGGTACCAAAGAAACAGAGAAGAAAGCTTTCAACTCGATCTAGATTCCAGCCAAGGTTAAGATTTTTTAAGAGTTGAAGAACCTGTTTCTAGGTGTATATAATGTTGTAATATTTATATTTTTAAGTTTTTATTATAATAACTAAGTGTCATAACTAACACTATATGATAGTACACTGTTATACATTATAGCACGTGCATTAGCAGGTGCGTGGTTTTTTACAAACCTCCTTACACCTGATTTTACTTCTTTATTTTTAAAAATTAAACTGAGATTTCTTGAATATAATGTACTTATTTTTTCATATGGGTGTTTTGCAGCCAACTGGCATTTAAATGACAAAATACTTCCTTGTCGGATGCACTGGATAGAGGGCAATCACCCACTCTGCGGTGTCCAGCAAACTTACATCCCCTGCTGGCGGTGTGAATCCAACGATCAGAGGTTGCGGGAGCCCCCTTGTCCCTTTAGAAATGAAAATGTACCTATTGGGCTAATCAGGATGGGCAAACGCCATGCAGTGTGCAATGAGGGATATGGTGCCATGACAGTGACATTAGCCTACTCTGGAAATGGAGAGAGGGGTAACACAAAGCGTACTGCCCTTCAAATGCTTCTTACCCCCAATATTAGAATTGTGTGCACAGTTACTTCTCTTTACCATATTTCAAGAACTCGAGGGTGGTTATTCGGTGGGTGTAAAATTTACGCTCAATTTCAGTTAACTTATGTCGCAGACTAGATTGGATGGTTGATAGATGACAAGTTAACGTTCGCTTCCAGTGGATGTTGATATCACGAATTAGGTAGCTGTTTGTAATTGCAGTTGTTGGTTGATGACAAGTTAACGTTTGCATCCAGTGGATGCTGATATCACAGACTAGGTAGTTGTTGGTAGATGGAAAGTTAAAGTTCGGATGCTGATGCTGATGCTGATATCGCGAACTATGTAGTTGTTGGTGGTTGGTAGATTTTGGGTGTTTATGTATGAATGTAGTCACTCAATGACCATTGATCGAGGGACACTAGATTCAATGGTTTTAGATTTAAACCTTATTATTTCTAAATAACAAACATTAAATATAGGATTTAACACCTTTATTCAACGTTAATGATATCAAGGCCATGACAAGAAGAAACTGATTTAAAATCATTGAGGGCCAGATTACAATTGAATTAGCGGGGAGTCAGAAACAAACTCCCTAACCCTTCACCACCTCACAGCCTCCAGACAAGAAAACAATGGATTCTAAGCCGACAATACACAGGGCATTAGAAAGGGTTGAACACTACTGAGCCTTTATCCGGCCCAATCTTTAAGTTTCTTTATCCATCTGTAATTAAAACCCCAGGAATTCCTCATCTTTCGACCCTTTAATGAAAATACCCTATTCACGTTCTCTGTTTGAGCTTGAGGGCGGATTAAGAAGGACGGAGGGGGTAATCCCCTTAGATTGTTGACCACTACACCAACCTAATGGTCAATACACCGTGGCCAGTCAATCCAACATTTTCCTTTAAATCGTTTTTTTAAGCTCAATGACATATTACGGCCACTTTATTCGAAAAATTTCTTGAAATCGTAAAGGCTCATTGACACCATGGGCAATTCATTGAAAATTTTCCAAAATCGTGAAAGCCAACCAATACTTTGCCTTGCTATGGTTGATCACAATTTTCATAATTGAGGCAATTAATTTTCCCGCAATCCTTGGTCAATTTAATCAACATTTTCCCTGAAATCGTCAAAGCTCACCAAGACTTCATGTTAAATCATTGGTCACAATTTACGGGTGATGAATGTCCACTGTTATTATATTGACGTAAATAATATTCCCGCAATCCCTGGTCAGGATACAACAATGGTGTTTGAAAGGTGCGCTATGCGGACATACTTTTACGAAATCCATAATATGGAAAAGCGTCATGTCGTTCTGATGGGACAATAAACCGAGACCCCGTGTGCTATTGGCTGTGCACGTTAAAGATCCCTCGACAGTTGAAAATCGAAAATAAGAGCAGGCTAGTGCCACTGTCCTGGCAAAATTTCCCCCATTGCACACTGCATGACGTATGCTCGTCCTCAATGAACCCATATAGGTGCAGAAAAGTAGGACGTTAAACTCCATTCATTTCTATTTTTCGCACATAGCCTTTGATAGATATTTGTATGAAAAGCATAAAACCTTACATGGTTCGGGCCAAAATAACCCCAAAAGAACTATTGAAGCCTTGTTGAGAATCAACCAGTTCTGGATTATATTACATAATATGCTCGCCTTTGATAGATTTATGTTGTCTGACCAAAGTTACTCTAGAAGAGCTAATAAAGTATTTTTGAGAGTCCTCAAGTTCTGGATTTGCAGCTTAAATCCCACAAATTATATACGGAAGACAATTTTGTTGGCTAGTTTAAACGGTTAGGTGTGTTACCTATAGTTTCTTCTAGCATGTACCAAAATCAAACGATATTCAATTTTTACAAACAATTCGTATTGTCCATGGTCAGTGAAGAGTTCAGAGGTTAAGCAAAGTGTTCAGAGGCTATTTCAGACTCAATAATATTCACGGACTGGTCAATAAGACGAACACGAATATTGAGATATAAACACGTTTTAGAATTCTGTTAATCCTGAACATACATCGTGTATTGAAATACTGAGGTACATGTTGGTCAGCTCTTGACCAATAGACCATCGTTTCTTAAACCCTTCTCATCACGACCATTGTCATTTTCTACGAGTGAAAACTTCTGAGAGTAGCGCGAGAGTATTGTTCTTTCCTCCAATCTGATGCCTTATTGACCATTATCAATATGATATTTTCTGTCCCGTTTTGTATTTCATCCGTCAGTTTCTGTACAACCCATACAGATCCTTGTCCAAGTCCAGACTAACATTAGCAGCTTGTCTGTCCAAAATATACAATCAAATCAACAGCAGAGCGTCTAAACGTAATCTCTTGCATCGGCTCAATGATTTTACCAGTATGTAAGCCTTCTACTCTAATCCAAGATATGGATTTTGTCTGACAGTTTGTCCCATCCTTTCTTTGATGTCTGATAGATTCATATACCCTAAACAGACATTTAAGCTGGTGTGCCTGATCATGTCCGGTATATCAACAGCCCGGGACTCTGAACCTGGCTAAGTCTACCTCACCAAAACTGCTCTACTGGGTATTGACAGGCTATAAATTGAGCCTCTGGTGAAGGTGATTTGTTGCAAATCATGACCATGTTTATCACCAATGGTTAGGTTATGTCGGACAGTACAGGTAAACTATTACATAAGCTTGTGTGTTACTATATATAGATCGATAAGAATCGTGGTGTTTTAGTTTGAAATGTTTTTCATGTTTAACTCGAATGTTTTAGATGGAAATAAACATCAAACATTAGATTGTTTAAACTAAAACACTTGATAACAGAGTCTAAAATAACATCGTCATTATCCAGTGATTTACCGGAAGTTCTTCTTTCATTTCTGCATCACTTTGATTAGTTACGAAAAAAAATCATGCATCGAATTGTCAGACTAAGACAAGATACCAAAATATGGCCTCCAACTAGCTAGCTGATCCGAGCACGGTTTTCTGTGGTCAGAATTAGACTAGAACATATCAAACTATCGCGTACAACTAGCTAGCAGATTGCTTGGTTTGCTTGGTACAAGGACGGTTTCTGTGGTCAGAATCAGACTAGAGCATACCAAACTATCGTTTCTAACTAGCTAGTTGATTGCTTGGTACAATGACAGTTTTCTGTGGTCAGAATAAGACTAGAGCATACCAAACTATCATGTCCATCTAGCGAGCAGACAATCTTATTAAAATAAGATCTTAATATTTCGTTTCGGATTTTTCTGCGTGTTTGAAACTCATTCAATGGAGTGCATATCAAAATAAAAAAGAAACGAAAATATGATCTAAATTTATTTAGATTGGCGAGCAGATTGCTTGGTACAATGACAGTTTTCTGTGGTCAGAATGAGAGTAGAGCATACCAAACTATCGCGTCCAACTATCTAGCTGATTGCTTGGTACAATGACAGTTTTCTGTGGTCAGAATGGGACTAGAACATACCAAACTATCGTGTCCAACTAACTAATAGATTGCATTGTACAATGACAGTTTCTGAGGTCAGAATGAGAGTAGAGCATACCAAACTATCGCGTCCAACTATCTAGCTGATTGCTTGGTACAATGACAGTTTTCTGTGGTCAGAATGGGACTAGAACATACCAAACTATCGTGTCCAACTAACTAATAGATTGCATTGTACAATGACGGTTTCTGAGGTCAGAATGAGAGCAGAGCATACCAAACTATCGCGCCCAACTAGCTAGCTGATTGCTTGGTACAAGCATGGTCGTCAGTGCAGGTTAGAATTGGACAAATGAAAATCATTCGAAACTAGCTCATACAATTAGCTAGAAGATTGTAATTGGTACTAATTTTCTGAAATCAGAAGATAGAATGAAGACAGGACAATCGATTTCGTAACACGTGGAGTTATTGCCCTTGATTATCACACACTTAGCGAGCATTGATTCGTGTGATGTAATGTTGATCTGGGGAGGTTTATTGACACAACAAAAGGAACAAACGGTGCACAATTATCGACTGGTTTTCAAATTCAATAGACGCTATTTTGGATCAATGAATGTTATGTAGTCGTAAGGATCCAGTAACAATAGACAGACTAATTGTAAAGTATAAACTGTAAATGGTGTTGACTCGATCAATGAGTCTGATAATAAAAGAGTAAATAAAAAGCAAATTAAAGTCTTTGTTTTCCAGTAATTTGTAGTTCGATACCAGATCAATGTACTAGAGTTGTGAAATAATATTCCAAGTATGTTGAAATATTTGTCACAATAATTAAAATCATACAAGCAAAACAATTCCGTTAATCTAAATTGCATCAAAAACATGGCAAAATCCAGAGCAATAGTTATATAGTAGTGGACTACTCCAAAGAGGAGTACCATCAGGTGTTTCAAAAAGAGTAAGCATGGTCTGTTTCACAAAATTGCGAAATAAAAGAACGCAACATGGGTATAAAATAGACTGGATTGTTGGGAAATCTAGAAAACTTGACAACACCATTCAACTCTCAGAGACACTGGTCGGAGAAATATTTCTCTTAAACGTTCCAACGATAAAGAAGCGAACGTTAACTTGCCATCTACCAACAAACCATCATGACGCAATAAGTCCATTAACGGAGTTCTAAATATATTCGTTATCATGTTCTAACTTTAAAAAAGTGTAACTCAATAATCTACAGAGTTCTGAAATTTCTAATCAGGATATGACAAACTACAATTCAATATATGTAACAATATATTTGTTAAATTTGAAATGAATTGAAAGATTTGTCAATATGTTGTGAATAATGTATTATATGTCTGAGACAGCTTGCCTTCGGTGTGATCAATTTTGATTTTACGAACAATGTTTCGTTTTTCAATTTCGCCATTTGGTGAAATGGGACCAGTGTTGTGGTGACCATCCAGTAAGGCACATTTGACAACTTTTAAGTTCAAAACTGTCAAAAAGGGCTTGAATTAGGCAACTTCCCAATTCGAATCCCCAGAAATAAACCTCGAAAGCATCAAACGAGCTTTCTCATACCTATTTTATGGAACTGCGATTTTCAACATCTATAGACATCTTCAAGAAAAACCTAAAAACTTTCTTGTTTAATGAATCTTAAGTGTTATTTCATTCACAGAAATTTATCGATGGAGGGCGCAATAGGACTGAAAAGTAATTTTGCGATATATAAGTGAACTATTATTAAAAGGCTACGCAATGGGAAACGAGGGACATCTATGATGTAGTTAAGAGTGATACCGAAGTATTACAGTTGTATTAGCCCTATTTCAGATCCCTTGCCCTTTCCTCAGTATTTCGTGGACCTCAGTGGTTTGTAAAAGACAATCTGTTCAATGTTAAACTATTTATTTGTTTGGATGTAAACATGTACATGCGAGAATAATGGTGTAATTATCAGGTTAATGTTAATTAGCCTTAGAAACCTTAATTAGATACTTTAAGGTGCATAAGAGGGACTTTTATTATTAGGTACATGTTAATGACGCGTAGTGAGGGACATTAATTACTAAGATAAGGGGTTATAGCGATATAAGTAGGGGCTATAAAGGGGCAGATAGTTGATATAACACTCTAAATACAGTATAAAGGTAGAGTTTAAGACAGGGGGTATCCCTAGAGTGCTAATAATAGTCATTAAGTTGATGTTATCTGTAATTAGAACACAATGGGATTCCCCCCTGATGAATGAGGCCTGTCAATCCTTAATAAATACAATTAGTTATATTACCGCTTCTTAATTACACGTGATCTAATTAATGACGTCACATTACGCCATGTTTATACGTATTATATAGACGCGAGTTGTTATGGCGCCTCGAGGGGTTTCGCGGATTTAATATGCTCATCTTTTCAACCTCGTTAAGGAAGGCGACAGGGCTATTATCATTTATCATTTTAACATAGTGGGAATTACATCAGTGATAATGCCCGTCTCCCCTGGCAACCTGATCTATATACCTACTCTAGTCTAAATAGTCGTAATGAATATTAATGGGGGTATGTAACGTATCTTAATGGTTGTGAGATGAATGCAGGAGATACTTACTGATATAATAACAGAAACTTTTATACTCAACATTAATCATAATTTACTGTCCTGTTTCATCTTTCAGCTCTTGATGTCAGCTTTGAAGTTTTGATCCATGATGATTTAAACACTATTTTATTTCTACATAACATATAATAACTAAGGTTTCAGAAACAAGCCGAAGCTTATGCTAATCCGGTATCTGATCTATGCATCAAGGGAGCTGTGCAGCACCCTCCCTTTAATGGAAAATTAATTACCTTTAATATGAAATGATTTATTTTGTAAAGATTTCGATCCCAAATTTGTGTCATTAAAGCGTTAAGTATTCTATCTTAAGTTCAGTACAACATATAACAATATACACTTGATAACGACTAGTGGAATCTTGTCGAAACGTCGTGTTTAAAGAAATAAAATGATTGTGTTCCCTCTTACTCTATGACTATGATTTTTGAAAAAATAAACATTCTAGAAGTATATATCCATATACATGTACTGTAATTGTCTTATTTATCTATAACTTGTGCTTCTATTATGCAATTGAAAGATTAAAGTGATTTTGTTCCATAAAAGACTCTACAAATAAGTTTTCTGATTTTTCTGCAGACGGGAGGCACATCCTCATTCCTGCAAACATAACAATCTCCGATTCCAAACACATTGTTGATATTATAGAATTACCTACAAGATTTACAGACGGGATCAAGGCTATCAAATAGCAGGAATGGTTTATGTTCTGTGAGGGTCTGGATAATACAATTCCTCTGTGTAGTCTCGAACTATATCTGGTAAATCTCAAACTTGATTCCAGACGTCTCTGATTACATCATAAATCAAAACTCTCCGCCATATTGAATTTCCTGGTGTACATCGTCTTATATTTAAATCTGATTTTAATAAACCTGCATCATGTTACTAGAAACACCCCTTTCTTAAAGCACCAGAATAAATATTGAGTTTATCAGCTAGTTGAATTCAATTTTAGCTCCCTGTTTTCAGAATGACATTCCGATGAGATTTAAGGAAAGAGGCACAAACTTCACGTTTTGCTTAATCTGCTGATAGAATTCGGTTTCAGATCCAAAAGGGGAGATATGTGCTGTTGTGCCTAGAAAATGGCCCTCCGTGCACGTTACTTTAGTAGAACAGGAACTACATCCGATCATAAATTCCAATTAAACCAAATTTATAATTGCTTATCTGTAACTCGTACTTTGTTTTAAGTTTTATCAAAAATCTTTACTTTTCAACCTAGGCCAGTGCTTTTCTTGGAAAATGTTTTTATTCAGATTTAAATCTAAAATTCCGCTGATAATTCCGGCTTCCTGTTGAAAACCCTGTAATCTACGAATATCAACCTAGCGAGTAAAATATGGTATTATAATACCATAGTATATTGTTACCTAGCATATTAATCTTTATATTTATAATGACACCATGACAGGTGCCCGTCAGCCATCTTGAATTATTATACCTCATAAATCCTCTACACACATTCAATGAACTGGACAACCGATGCATAAGTATACATAAATTACCTCTTTTATTAGAGAGGTTTATTGTCTTGTTTTTCCAGCCCGTTTGATTTATGGCGAGGAAATAACATTTTTTTTTTGCTTCGATGCGTTTAGTCGTTTGGCATTTTCCATTAATAAAAAGGTAATTTAGAAATTGTTAGAATAATTATAAAATGAGTAGAGAATAAAGAATTCACAAAGCTCGTAATTTATCGGTCGTCTTGTCAAACTATCGTCTTATAAACATAGTATTTACTTGCCTTGTTACTCTAGATCTGGCCTTCTCAAATCCGGCCTGCGACGCCTATAAGAGTGGCCCATCAAAGTGAAATCCTCGGCTCAAACGCCCTGCTCGCCATGTTATGATATGTTGATATCACTATACATCAGACCTTCTCAATTAATTCTTGTAAAGGGCCAAATGCATTTCATGAAAAAAATATAAGGACCAAATAGAGCTTAGCTAGCAGAGCGAATAAAGTATTTTAGCGGGAGGGGTTACTCTTGAGGGACCATTCTCATGGGCGTCGCGGGTTGGATTTGAGAAGACAAGACCTGATCTAGATATACATATTTGTTTTAACGAAAAACGAGTTGGTAGTCTTGCTACTAGTCCACGGTCGCCATTTCAAGATTATATCATTTGTACATGTTTAAATAAAAAAAAGATTGTAATCCTGTTAGTTTGTGTCCTTTGTGTCCATTTTTTGTTTAATGTTTAGAAAACCCCAAACCCCAAAACAAAACCCTAATCCAAGATAACAGTTTGTCTATACAACGGTAACAACAAATGGACCATTTAATTTTTTGATAACTTGAAAACAGAATCGAATTTTACCACAAATTGCAACACTTTTATGAGACATTGTATCTTAAACCAGAAGCAGTCTTTAAGGATCAAAGTTGTAGAACATAATATGAAACATGGTCCAGGCTATTACTATCATAAAGGAGTAGCATTGACATATTGGACATCCAGAACGTCAACACCTTTGTCAAGATAACCTGCCATTAATCCTAAAATATAGACATGGCGTTAACTTGCAATCAATAAATTAAATTGATAATCAACTATATTATTCTAAAAGCGATTTATTTAATGATTTAGTGGCCCAGTGTAATGTTATCGACTGTAAACTTCTAAAACAGCTGTAACTTAACGATATACTGCCTCGCTTTTTTACCGGATTTCCGTCCTAACTGCTGAAAACTTCTGCTGGGTAGTCCTTTTTCTAAAAAAATATGATTTACATTTTTGTCGTAGCTCGTAAGCTTGATATCTTTGTCAATTCTACATATACGACAGTTTTTATGTCTATGTTTCCCTATTCTTATTGTTATCTATCATTTTCCTATATTGATGGTCTTGTTATCTTCTCTTCTTCTTGGTAGGTATGGTGTCCACTTTGGTCAAAATGACCATGTCGCACACGTTGTGAATGGCAGTGTGCAATTGGTCTTGTTGTTATCAATTTCTAAATAGAAGGAGCATAGTAGTATTTATTGTACTCAGACACAGATACAGTGTTACATGAGGTCATAAACATTTCAGTAATATATCAACATGGCGAAAAAACATAAATATACAATTGTTGACGAATACGAGCACGTGGGGAACGACTGAGGACAGGGTTTGGACACGATTCCTTTCTACTAGGGTTACTGCTGTATCGAATATCCCTAACCGGACACCGGACCGGCCCCGTATCAATCCTAATCGCAGCTAAAGTTAACTTTGTGTTTTCCCACACAATTTTCCTCGATGGTCTTTTTTCTTTTAAAAATTGGCAAAGATTTGGAGACGGATTCAAGGTGTTCTATTTCCTTACAAGTTGTTTACTAAATCAGTTACCATTTTATTTTAAAAACTACTTCATATCAAAGTAAGACGTTTTGAAGGACTGGATAAGATGACCTCGAGTCTACCACATCTCTCTTACTCTCTACTCCAATGTTTTTTACGTCTTTGATCTTTACCGACATACTCTCCAACCCATATCGTTCCTTCTATAGATATTTCATCACCTCTTTGATTGTTTGTTAGTACGCCATCTTGAAAATACTCCATATTGACAGCTTAATGGCGGGAAATTCTTTTTCTCTTTTGAAAGTTTGTGAAGAAATCTTGAAGTTGTTTCACAGGTGCTGAAAAGTTTGTCGAGATTTTAACAGTCCAAAGAGTTGTTAATACGATGTTTTGGCTTCAAAGAAATGAGCCAATAAAAGATGGCGTAATTGTTTGTCAAACTTTTAAAGTTTCAAATCAAACAACTTGAATTATTTTGAAGCGGATCGTGGTGCTTGGGTTTGATTTCATCATATAGAAAAAAGACCACTAATAGAACTTTGTTTTGTCTCTTGTACTTGAATAAATATGTATCCATATCAGATGAATCAATTGAAGTGAAATAGGTATTTTATTCGACCCACTTGTAATTGGTGGTACAAACTATCTAAGAAAGATCAATGCCATTTCTAGCCAGTGACGTATTTAGGGGTGGGCATGGTGCAATGCGGCCACCCTCCTCCATCGAACCGAAAGTTTTGCTATATTTTTACATATATTTGAGCATTTTCCTCTCTTAATTTACCAAACCAACATCATAGTAGGCCTACCATCCGATTGAACCAATCCAACTACCAACTACTACCTTTACCAACAACTACTCAGTTTGCGATATCAGCAGCTTTTGGAAGCGAGTGTTATCTTGTATTCTACCAACCAACCAAGCATTTTCATGAACCCCCCCCCCCCCCCCCCCCACCGCCCCCTTCTTCAAAAAAATATTGTTGTCTGTCCTTTTTTTCCTCGATCATACAAAAAAAACAAGACGAGGGACTGTAAAACATCCTTACATTTAATTTTAGTTAATTTATTTCGTGATTTGAGACTTAAAATCTTTTTTAAATTCACCACGATTTACAAAACAAGTAGCAAACCTAATCCCCAGGGCGTGGTCGAGTTAAATTAAGTTTCACAGGATCAGTTGCACAGTTATAATCTGTTTAAAGCGAGATAATCGAGTCTAATTAGGAACAACATATCTGGTATCTCGGTTATTTCAAGTCGCCATTATTGTGGGATTAGAACTTCCATTTTACTAAAATTTCAGAGTTAACAAGTCAACCATAGACCTCATAAATATTATAACGGATTATCATATTTTAGGTTGCTGTCGTGTGAAAGGTGGCTACTACACTGTTAATAACTGATGTAAAAAAACAACACCATTAAAACAACAGCAGCAGCAAAAACAACAACATCCTCAGCAAAAAGTTACATCAACAAGTCTGTTGTAGAGTCAGCCTTAAGTTTCTTAAATATCTAGATTTTATTTTAGGTTGCTGTACGTATGATATGGACTCAGATATACTGAAAATTTTGATGTTAGATAAATTTAGATGTTTCTTGTGAATGGCAGACAAAAGCCCCACCGGACAAAAGCCCCACTTTGATTTTTTACCCTAGTGGACAAAAGCCCCACAATATAAATTTACCCTAGGACAAAAGCCCCACTATGAAAAAATAAAATATTTAGGAAAAGTAGGCCTACATTTGAAGAATCATTTATTATTTAAATAAGAAAATTTTTTAGAATTTAAATACATTTAGAGATTTGATTCACTTGTAGAACTTGTATTGCCACGGTTGAAAGCCAACACCTTAGGGTTCAATTTAACCGATATTGGAAACACCTATTTTGGGATCCGAATTTTCCCATGCTTAGTATAAACTAAAACCTACGGAGCAAATTTTTATCTTGTAAAACTACGTAGCAAATTAAATTATACTATTTTAGTGAGAATTGTATCTTCATTTTCCTTGGATGTCTCAATATTTGGTTGTAATTTTCCAAAACATTTTTTACAGTGTAGTCAGTTTGCCAGTGATATCAAGAAGTCGGGGTCAAAGGTCATAAATAACACAGATTATTAACAGTGTAAGGATTAACACTATGGTTTATTAGGACAGGGAATGGTGAGAAATCTCATTAAGGTTTAAATAGAAACAGGATTAGGGTTTACCAGGCAATCAAGGGCTGTAACAATAGATGTCGTATTGCCATTTGATTTACAGCCAATGTTCATTGAAAGCTGTCACTATGTTTAAAGATAATTTCAAAATGTATCAAATAAAGGTTTTACGTCCTGCTTTTCTGCACATGTTATGTGTTCACGAGGACGCACGACACCGCACAGTATGCAATGGACGTCACTTTTCTAGGAAACGTATTTATGAAATATCTTTAATATTGTCCCATTCCAAATTATATCTATATCTAAAAGCATTTATACAAGTCTTAAAGAAACAATTCTTCAAATAAACAAATACATTGTAGTATAATTTTTTTCGAAGAAAATTGTGCTAAACATAAAACTGTGTTTTGCAATCAAAGAAAATTCTCCATGAAGGTATATCAAGTACCCGAAAAATCTCTACACACAAGCCTATCAAGTACAGGCTGAAAAAAAATCGGGTTAAGTCATAGTATCATAAACTTATCTTTCCCATAGAGGATTTGATTCTGTGACACATGAACATCTAGTCGAGAAACAAGCTTGCAGACGCGATTATTCAACTTAAAATATGTTAAAGTGTAGGTAATGAATTCCCAACCTTTAAATAAAAATCGTAGGCGGCGCCATTTGTTGTTATAATGTGACATTTTCCTCAAACAAAAATAAACATGGTTGCTTTGATGTTGCATTGTGTACCCTCCACCCACTGCATCAAAGATATGCAACGAACATGCACTTAGAACTTCTTCCACCAGACAACACTTCTAAACCGGGTAGTCGCCAAAGTTCCTTGGTGTGGCTCAATTTGCAGACTAGTCCGTAGACTTAAAGTGGGTTGGGGCTTCTTTGAGATACTGTGTTACAATATTTGTGCCTGAGGACGACGGGGGAACACGTCGAAACGTTGCATTAAACTTTAACCAGTGATTGTTGTTCCATAAAGCTGTGTCTATATATTGTGTTTACAATTGCTAAATGCCTTTTAAAATCTTTAATATTTTAAAATGTTGTATTTGTTTTCTTGGGATGGTTCTACCGTTCGTTCGAATTTGTGCCAATCAAAAAGAAGGCATGGGTTACCCTGATTCCGATGATATGCCTTTTAGATACTCTGGTACTTTGGCAAAAAACGTAAATTGTGGTTTTTTGTCCCCTTAATTGATTTATGCTTCTAAGATATTTTAGCTACTGGTTCTTGGTGCATGATAAAAAAAAAACTTAACCGCCATGTTTTGGCTTTTTGATTTAGTTACAATATAACACATGTTTAAGACATTATTCAGTAATGGCGGCCATTAAAACTAGTATGAATGACTTGCCAATGAGTTACATGTACATGTTTATGGTTTATAGAGGCGTGTAAAGTTATAATTAATGCAGGGCCATTATTCATCGCTCTTCCATATCGTCGAAATGATAAATTTGCCTTTTTATCGCCCGATTTCTTCCACCCTACTGTGTTCCGCGCCATAAACTTTGAAATAAATTGGAAACATCAAAGTACTCTGGAGTTTATGATTAAAATGTCCCATTATATACCCAAGCTGTAAATTCTATTTAAAAAACTTTTAGTACCAATCTGGTTTCAACACCTATATCTTAACTTTTTAAACATTTAAAACATTAAAGGGATTGTAAAGTGATTTTCTAAACTTTATATGTGTATCGGGGACACTGATAGCTTCAATTTTCGCCATTCCAATTTCCATTCCGACGTCTATGGTTCTTGCAATTCCACTAAAACTAACGCTTTTTATGACGTCACTGACAGTGATCTAGCGGGAGCTACTATTGATATCTATGCAGATCAGTGTCACTGACGATACACATACAAAGTTTAGAAAATCACTTTACAATCCCTTTAAAATGCCGAGTTTAGATGAAGGTATGATACTCGATAAATGGGTTTAATATGGTTTGATTTCACAGATAGGTTTCAAAATTATATTTTTATAGGCTGAAGACTTATTAATATATTATTTCGGTCATATTTGTTGACAATCGACTTGCAGATCCAATGTTTTGGAAAACCGAAACAGCCATGCCTCGAGACTTATTTATATTTCACGAACAGAACAGTAGGACGTAAAAATCTGTTTCCTTTCTTTACCAAAGTCTTTATAAGAAAACCAAGCAACACAATTTTTATATTAAATCTGACATAACCATGGTAAAGTTTAACAAGTATAAAAATTGAGAATATGAAAACAATTTAACCAAAGAAAAGGTTCAAAATATCGACGCCAAATCGCGAATTTTTATCATTTTACCACCATAAGGAGTCTATAAATCACAAACAAAATGTTTATTCGTTTCCTCAATCGACGTTCTTCAGTAAATTTCAACCAAATGTTTTACTAACAAATGTTTGTTGAATGCTAGGAAACAACATGGCGGTTTATCAAGACAAAGACATTCCACCTTAAGTTGGGAAATAAACCAAACATTCATCACGACTCAAACAGTCGAGGAATTAACTCAAACTCGGTGACCGGGCTAAAACTATTCTAAAACTCGTAAAGAAATGTCTTTACTGAGGCTTTTCATATTTAATTTTCTTAAATTCAACACCATTCGTTTCCTCACGCGGTTTACATCCGAATCTGTCAACACCCGTACTCGTTTACAAACCGTTTTGATTGACAGGTCGGTTGTAAATTTGATTGATGGCAGCAAATTTAACTGACAGCTGTCGTGTTATTTAAATGTTGTGTTTTGATTGGTTAATATTGGCAACATGGCGTGTAATATACCACAGTATGTTGGTGATATTGGACCAATGAATAGACGAGAGTAAACCGTGTTGAGAAGTTGATTGACAGGCTCACGGCGTTGTTTAGTACATTTGTAATTTATATTATCAAGTGTTGAGGCGCGGCGAGTAGTAGTGATACACGGTAGTTGACTGACAGCAACCCCTTTTACTAGTTTACTAGTTATTACTCGTAGTTAGACGTGTTTCAAGACGCAAGGATCGAACGTATTAGGAAGTTAAGTCGTAAGGATAAGACGTTATAAACATTGTTGTACATTGTGTTAGATATTACAGTGTATTAATCGAGGATTATCTGACGGATTAACGCTATAACCTCCATGGAATGATCAGTAATAGTTGATCACTATTTACAAGGATATATCTAAGCAGGGTTTCACGATGTTGGCGAATGCAGGACCTTATTTCCCTCCGGAATATCTCCATTCCCTACCAGTCAGCTCTGCTGTAAGTATTGTAGTTTTATTTACTGTTTACCTCTGTATTTTGTGTTTGTATAATATTGGCATTTTGATTATATTTACTGTTTACTATGTATTTGTTATTGTATATATTGATATTTGGCTCTTTTTCTATAAGTATACTGAAACCTCATGTTTCCCTTTGCGTCCGTGCTGATAGGTTTAACATCTCAAATTCAAGGATACCATTTCGTAAGGGTTTTTACGCTTTGACTCACGACTTCCTTAACGTTTTAAACCACTCCTTGCTCCCTACCACGTCCGCTTTTGAAAATTTAGTTTAATTTCTTAAAGTATCACTTGATATATAGGCTACTGTCTATTGTTGATATGAAGCCCGTTTCAAAAGTAATTCCTTGCCAACAAACAGACCCCAGCCCCACTAGAAAAATGAATAAACAAATTCATATTAAAACACATTTTTTAATAACGATAAAAGCTCTTGACAATTCACTCCTTTCTATAAAAATTCTAAGTCTTAGATTCCATATCACTGACGCCAGTGTTACAAATTATATTCAAATCTACGAACTTGATATATCGGGGTATGTTTTGTATTGATGTTGATGTAGAAGGCGTTAGTTTGATACGATATATTAACTACATCACAATCTGTTTGAGTCAAAACTTGTCAATAATTTCGCACTTTTTCAATCGACGTGTAAAAGGTTAAGGCAATAAATTTGTATAAAAATGATATGTAGTCAATAATGTTACATTGGTATGGTCTTGAAATGATTCAGTTTTGTGGAAATTGAAACGAACTATAGTTTCAACGACAAACAACTAACTAGTTTGATATTTTTGAAAGTACATGTATGATATGGGTAATCATACTCAAAACTATTTTGAAAAGAAATTGATAATGTAGTTTTACGTCTTTTTGGAAGACAATAACAGTCTTGTCTGCAATTAACTGACCATGTATAGGTCTACTAATTCTAGCCAATATTTCAAGAAATTTTAACAAAGCTTGTACACGATAGGGTCACAGAAGTTTCTAATAATGAATTGAAAAAAAGTCTTTTAGAACTCTTAAGTATACAGTATATAAATAGGTTTAAAGCTAAGTTCACCAAATTTCTGGACCAAATTTTGAAAATTTCGAACATTGTTTCAAGACAAGAAGAGTAATATGTTAAGATTATACTGGCGACGTGAAATCGTTAAAATCCTGACCTCGAAGTTTCTTAAGGGATTAAATGTTAGACATCAAAGACAACTCGAGGCTTTCCGCACCCTGTTTTTTAATGTTTTTAACTGTAAAGAGATGGTTTACCGAAGTGTAAGAAAATTAGAAAGCTCTGTTTAATCCTATTATGTGATATTTGTAACAAGCACATCGTTGTATATCGTCACATTTTTTCATGTTTTTATGTTTTTCCTTCAGCGATTGTGTCAATCCGATTTTCGGATGCAAAAATTTAAATATATCCGTTAACACAACACCGTATTGTACAGGGATCAAATAAGACAAACGACTTATGTACCTTTTACTTGTAATATATTTTTTATTCTTTCGTTTTGTGTTTAAAAAAAATTTTTGTTAAACAAAAAACGAATGAACTTTTTTCTCAATTTGAACAACAGGAGTATTTTATTGACGGATTGATTTTTTACGAGGGCTGAGAAAACTAATGACTAAACAATAAACGAAAGAATGTTTTTGTTGTTTATGTGAACTTGGCATTATGATTGATAACCGTCATATTTATGGATATCTTTCTTTATCTTTCCAGGCTGAAAATCAAAAAAGTCCCCTGGAGTTACTAGCCCAGACATGCAGCAGTATAGGCAAGGAAACCACCCCAGCTAAAATAGCACTCCCACCTATGGAGAAATCTGCTGAAAAAATGCCCAAATCTCCAGTTGATGATAAACATAGAGTAGACGAGAAGAGAGAATCACCTAAAGACAATGGAAAGCCAGGATTCAGAACGGTTCCATACACCGAAATACCACCCCTAGTCCCCATCAATAACCATGACGACAGTTCCAATAGTTCTATAGAATCAAATCATTATAGTCCAGTACAAAAACAGGAACCAAAAGAAAAGTTACCAGTTCCAGAGAGAAAAGAGTCCCCAGTTAAACCCAGAAGTCCTGTGAAAGAACAACAACCGGAAGTAAGAAAGACTTCCTCCATTTCACCTCACCACAGTGTCAAGCCCGCACCAATCCCCTCCCCTAATGGACTTCACCACCAACAACTTTCTTCCTCTATGTCTGCTGCCCACAGTGCTTATTTAAATGGATTACGGTCAGGATCACATCCTTTATTACCAGGCGCCTCTCATCTTCCCTATTCTGCCGGATTATCTTTAATGGGTCATGGCTTATCCCCGGAAGCTGCTGCGTATTACCAATCACAGCTTTTGGCAGCACAATCAGGATTACATGCACAAGCTTCAGCTGCTGCTGCTGCCCAACAATCAGCCCTTAAAGCCGGTGCCGCAGCTGCCTCAATGAATCCCTATGTGAGTTATACTCGTATTCGAACGCCATCAGGGGCGACAACTCTTGTACCAGTGTGTAAGGATCCTTATTGTACCAACTGTCAACTGACTGTTCAAACTTCACACACCTCCGCCACGTGTAAAACACCCGGATGTTCTCAATGTGCTCATGAAAAAGCTTTATTAGGACTTTCATCTGGTGCTACAGGATTAGGACTTCCTGGAAATCCTCTATCATTCTACCCACATCTAGCATCTTTACCATCTAGTGCTTCTGGACTACAATCTCTATCCTCTTTACATTCCCTTTATCCTCATAGTGCTCTTCCTTCCGCTCATCAAGGACTACCTTATATTTGTAATTGGGTTTCTGGACACGATTATTGTGGTAAAAGATTCAACTCTTCCGAGGAACTTATGCAACATTTAAGGAGTCATACATCGAGTATAGATTCAGGATTACCAGCGAGTTATGGACTTGGATTACACCCATCTGCTTTAGCTGGAGCACCAGGACTGGGTCTAGGAGGTGCTCCAATCAGCCCTAACTCTTTGAGACGGGCTTACCCCACGAGTTTAAGCCCAGGACTATTATCAAATAGCAGATTTCACCCTTACAAGTCCCCATTGGGTAGTGTTGGTGCCCCACCCTCGGGTGCTCATCTCCCACCCCTCAGTGCTTATTACCCTCAGTATGCCTCACTCTACGGACCACGTCTGGGAGCTGCCGTGCCCTGAAGAACCAACCACGTGAATTAATATAAATCAATTGTGATACGAACATTATTCTGAATTATTTATCTACTGAAATGTCAGGCATTGTTCTGTGGAGTGATATGGAACAATAAATCATTTTAAAAATCCACGAGCATTCATGAGAGACAGAGGGAGACAGAGATGAAGGAGAATTCTTTATATAGACAATTATTATGAACACTAATACAGTATTGTTTCAAATAATGTGTAATTTAAATTTTTAATAATTATGCAATTTGTTAATTTAAATAAATATTCTAATTAATTTACTCGAGCGTGTTTGATTGATATAGTGGCAAAGCTTTTCAGTTTTAATTATTTCAGCAACATATTGCCCATTTTCTCTTTGATTCACACCAGAACCCTGTCAATATATAATAGCTCAATATCACGCTAGAGTTCTGCATAAATTTGCATATATAATGAGGTGATATCCTTTATGACGAGTTGTATCGTGTATTTAAATGAGTTATTACTGATAAGGAATAAGGATATAACTACGGGGTTCTAATCAATTTGTTAATTGTTTTAAAAAGTCACTAGTCTGTTTTTATACACTGCACAATATTGTGTAGGTTAAAAGAGTCAATTAGTCGAAGCCTCAAGTGAAAAGAGAGTCTATTATAGCATTTTCTTGTTAAGAAACCATATTTTGTCCTAGAAGCTCACTGCTATCAAAATATTGATAAGCCCAATTCTAATATTTCACAGCAACGAAAACCCCACCCTTAAAATTATGATGGACGAGTCATAGTCCAAGAGAGCACTCTTCTGGGAAATGTTAAGATTAAAACTGAATGTTTCTGATTCAAATCTCTGAATTCGTTCTATGAACATTGAACAATACATGAACAGGACACTCCTACATTAAAATAAAGGAAAAATAGGAGCTGACATTAACACATACAAATATTAAAGGGATATCCGTTCGACCAATCAAATTTTAGTCTCAGAACTTGGGTTTGTTAAAGTTATTATATCCATAATAGATTTAACAACTCTCCCTCGAAATGTAAGCCTTTAAATCCCTGTGTATCCATAAATATCAGATTTTGAGAGTAAAAAGTACGACTCGTATTTCATTGAAACTATGCCTTATATAGAAAATACATACAGGAAACGAAAGATAAATGTTTAGGTAGGGATATAATTAAAGGGATTATGCAATTTTTTGGCGTTCCCCTTTAAGTATATACAAGTCAATTTATTCCAATATCCATGATGTAAGCGAGACATGATGATATCACACATTGTAACGAGTCAAGCATACCTAACATAATATATTATAATATACAATTATACTACCGTCACCTAGCATGAATAATATCTCTTTTATTCAAAATATGTGACTATATTCAAATATCTGCCCTGATAATAACATATAACATCATCTTAATTACATAGAAACAATAGTCAGACAACAGGTGCGACATGTGACGTCATGGTTTGTCGGTGAGATGAAAGGGTATAGTGATGACATTAAGATGACAAGGTGACAATGGAATTCTGTGATGCCGCCCGCATCACCTGGTGTGAATTATCATCTCATTAAATTGAGGGTGGGATAACTATAGTAGTCAACTAATAATTCAACTTCCTACATCCCGGGTTTTCAACTGGTTTTCTAAAGTGTCTCCAGTTATGTAGGAGGAAATGATCATGTCCCTGAGCAGAAATTGTCTGCAAAAACCCGTAGTTTAAGCTGATGTCTTCTCAGAAAATTTTAGAGATAAATAATCATTTTAATAGTAAAATAAATTTGTTGCAGACCGAAGCTCTTTGGGAGTTACGTGACCTTGCCGCTAGAGGACTCGTCCTCTCTCAGTTTGGCGCCTTCAAGGTCTGTACTCCTTTTCGGCGCTTTATTAAATTTAATTAGGATATTTGATATGTTTGGGTGATAAACATCGTTCAATGTCCTTAGAGAGGGTTACTACAATGTACTTAGTAGTGGTTATAATACACAGTTTTAAGTAAATCACCTTGCTTAATGAATTCTTTTGGTTTTGGAACCGAAAGTCAACTGGCTTACACCGGCCTGTACACTAATTAATGGGTCGTATTCTTGGCACTGTGAAATTCAACTAACTTCCAACGGCCTGTACAGGTTGAATTCGTTGAGAAGTGAGGAATAAACAATAACAATATATTCGTTATAGGCCTATGGTAATATGGTAATTAAAGTGTTGATACTTGGGAGTTCCCATGTAAATCATCTGTCAACATTTATTAATAGAAGTTCAGACACATCCAACTTTAATTTTAAACCAGAACTTGGACGAGTTCATTTCGAATTTTGTGGAATTTCGGGGGGTAAGCTGGGCAACAGCAGCCATTGTTATAGATGGACTCGGGCCATACAAGAAATTCGACCAAATATTGTGCTTGTGCAACTTCTAGGGAATGATATGGATCATCCACATATGTCTAAAGAGAACGTGACATTATTAGTGAATAAATTATTTGATCAAATTGAAGATTGGATACGAATTCTTAGCTCCACACTTAAGGTTGCAATATGTCAAATACCACCTCGTCTAGTAACTCGTAAGTGCAAGGTGAAAGATTATAATGAAAGTACAGTCTATGCAAATGAGTTGATTAAAACAAACTCTGTGAGTAGATCTGGCATCAAGTATTGCAAATTACGTGCAGTTAACCATTTCCACCCGGCGCAACATATGTTTAGGGATGGAATACATTTCAGTCCTATCGGCAATAAGCTATATTATAGAAGCCTAAGGGGAATGATCATTAAGATGGTACGAGAGGTAATTATAAAAGGAGCTTATTCTGCTGATATGCTAAGTGCTCCGGGAGTTTGGAGCTTATTCTGCTGATATGCTAAGTGCTCCGGGAATTATGAGCTTATTCTGCTATATGCTAAGTGCTCATGGGTTTATGAGTTTATTCTGCATAGCTAAGTGCTCACAAGGTTTGTTGGTTTTTGCGAGCTTATTCTGCTGTTATGCTAAGTGCTTGCTGTTCATTTTTGGTTCAGGTATTGTCCTTCGTGCATCACTGAGGCGTTCAAGCATACGCTGTCTCAGTAACGTTCAGATTAGCATAAGAAGCCAGGGGCAGGGCAACGGGTTAAAACTAAATGGTTGGGTGTTGTTATGGAGTTGGGTACTTTGGTTTGTTTGTCTATTTTCAGCTCAAAGATGTCAAAGCGAAATATGGACAGTCTGTTACCAGCACGACCGAAGAGAGTTAAGAAACCTCCAACTAGATTCGATAACATTAGTTCAGAACCCTCCACTAGTAATTCTGCTCCAAGCTCTTCATTTTCAAAGGCAAAGGTTTCAAGTCGTCCTTCAACAAGTGCTTCAAGGCTACAAGAAAACACTGAAATGGACATTCAGTCTAGTGAGGATGAATTTGACGATTATGACTCAATTGTGCCTCAGGACAATTTGAAAGATATAGTGAGCGAAACAGTTCAGGCTTCTATCAATGAAATTGTGCCAATAATAACTGAAAAGGTGGCTGAGGCTGTTCTGAGTAGGATGCCTCAACAGGCTCAGCCTATTTATGAAGAAATGACAGTGCCAGATTGGTTACAAAACTCAAATCAGAGATTAGTTTATCAGCCACCAGGTAATAATAGCTATAATATGCACTTATCAAAACCGTTAACATTGGGCATTGACCCTAAGGTCAAAGCAAAAATTTGGGCCAATGAATTTGTAGATTTCAATTTGTTAATAGGGAAAACAGCACCACAAAAATTTGTCATGAAGCAGGAAGGGGACGAGATAGCGTTCCAACGCGAGGACAAGGCTGCAGGTAACATTGAGAGTTTAAATCAATGGGTAAGGGCCTTTTTCGTGTTCGTTAGCATATACACTGAAAAACATCCACGAGAATGTGGTAATTTAATGAAATATGCGTCAATCATATATGACCTTAAAGAGCAAGCAGGAGAAACTGCTGCTCTATGGTATGACTTATCATTTAGAGAATTTAGACACTCCACGTTAGTCCCCTGGGAAATCATTAACTTAGAAATCTACCAATTAGCTGCAAATAAAGGCATGGACGCAAAATTTCGACAAAATTTCAAACGATATGATACGCGTAAACCTAGAGTTGATAAGCACACCGGTAATATTAAAATCTATTATTCAGTCTTTACAACATTTAGGTTACTCTAAATATTTGACTGTCATGCTTAAAACTATGTTTTTAATAGCATTCCATGGTCTCTTACGAGTAGGGGAGATAACTACTACTGGACAACAATACAACCATGTTTTGAAGATCCAAGACTTAACAATTATGTCGACGCACCCTCCCTCCATAAATATTAAAATGTCTCATTTTAAACACAGTGGCGATAAGCCTGTTGTGATCTCTTTTAAGACGTCTTCAAACGTAGAATACTGCCCTGTTCGCACCACGTTGCAATATTTAGCTTTGCGAGGACCATGTCCAGGTCCATTATTCCAATTTCTAGATGGTCATGCAGTGTCTAGAAACTTTTTCACTAGCCATTTGCAGTCATCATTGAAATGGGCTGGTCTAGACCCAGCTAAATTTAAGGGTCATAGTTTTAGAATAGGGGGGGCAACACATGCAGCCATGATGGGCTTAAATGACCAACAAATTATGCATATTGGACGCTGGAAATCCACAGCATACAAAAGATACATTAGGATCCCTGCAATCTCGTTGTAATTTGTTCTTTTGACAGAGGTATGCGCTAGGCCTTATTCTCTGTCAACGCTTGCATATGTACTAGGCCTTATTCTCTGTTGACGCCTGCGGCCTTGTCCTTGTATGGGAATGGGGGGATGCATCATGGATCGCTTTGGTTCAGGACTTCTTCTGAGGAGTGTGCTAGGCCTCTCCTTACTTTGTTAGTCAATAAGTAATCGATCCTATGGTGCATTCTATGGCGGTTTTATTAACCCCATTCCCATGATGATAATCATTGTTTGTATATATGTTTAATCATTATATGTTATTGCTGTTTTATGTTTAATTTGTCATTTAAATAAATGGCCTTTATCAATCCATGCTGGGTTGTTTATGGGGGGTGAGGGAGAAGGAACAAATAATCATTTTAATAGTAAAATAAATTTGTTGCAGACCGAAGCTCTTTGGGAGTTACGTGACCTTGCCGCTAGAGGACTCGTCCTCTCTCAGTTTGGCGCCTTCAAGGTCTGTACTCCTTTTCGGCGCTTTATTAAATTTAACCCACCCACCCATCCCTGGAAAGTTTGGATAGATTGATAGTTGCCATTTATTTATTCTGTTTGGCGGTTTTATTAACCCCATTCCCATGATGATAATCATTGTTTGTATATATGTTTAATCATTATATGTTATTGCTGTTTTATGTTTAATTTGTCATTTAAATAAATGGCCTTTATCAATCCATGCTGGGTTGTTTATGGGGGGTGAGGGAGAAGGAACAAATATCCACATGGTTTCATGGTTTTGATGAAAATTTTGACTCAAGTTCTTAGAGTCTGGACACTGGATGCATTTCCACCCAGTCTCACACATTATAATTATTCAAAACTGATTAAAACACAACAAAGCAGACACATTATTATTCAAATGCAAGGTCTGATAGTGACGGTCTGAAGCATGCAGTGTGCAGTGAGAAAAATTTGTCATATACCATTACATTATATTTTAAAAATAGGTAGGCTATATATAATTTCACTTCCCGCTTAAACATTATAATTATTCAAAAATGACTAAAACACAGAAATATTACTTTAACAACTTGATTGAGTTAGTAGTAAGAGAAAGAAACATCTATATTTTACAAGGATAACAACTTAGGTTCCGTGAGGATCCTTTCTCCCAACTGGATCTTGGTCAAACCTCTTGGTATTGATCTTTCCCGGATTATCCATACCTATTTACAGCTAGGTGGACTGGAATTATGAGTGAAGATGACTTATTCAAGGTCATCGGACTTTCACACCCTGATCGAGAACCGAACTCTCAAACATAACGACCACCATTTCATCGTATCCAAGCAAATGACGTCATGTTTGTAAAGAACGATGCGCTAACCACTGAGCTATAAGAGAAATTTAAATATAAAGATGTATCATGTTCTAAAAATAGGAATATATATTTTCATTTTCATTCAAAAGTGACTTAAACCCAGAAAAAAAAAAACAACAAAAGTAAACAGACTCACTCCTTGTTAACAAGTTAATAAATAGGATGTCAGTTAGTTAGAATTAGTAAAACTATTAATATTAGAAAGCTCAAGACAATCCCCAATTCGTCTATGTCAAAATATAATGTTTTTGTTGAGTTGAAATCTGCATTATTCATGTAGTGAAAAATGAAAATTAATACCAACCATCATGTCTTGTCATTTTCGCCATTATTTTACTGTTATAGTGTGTTTTTTGAGGTTGTTGTTTCGACCTTGGGTTATTTATTTGCCTCACTGTGGGTCTCAGGAGTGTCTTAGTTGGTTATGATCGTCATTAGTTTTCTTGATAACTTGTACACTTTGTGGTTTCGTCAATTTTCGTCATAATATAATGGCACTTCCGGTATTGCTCAGAATTTGTTGTATGACGTTAACATGACATTAGGATTTCAATTTCAAATTTTAGATTTTTCCTAATCATTTTTATAATTTTGAATATTGTTGATTGTAATATCTATATTTTTGTCATATTTCTGAGAGCTCCATTTTTTTCACAGCATGTGTTGGAACACTTAATCTAGCCTGTAAACAGACCAGTGCTTCTAAAAAGAAAGGGGGGAGCAGAGGGCGAACGTCCAAACAAGTGGGGTGGGGACTGGTGTTTTGTAGATGGGCTTGACAAATCAATCCTCCCGAGGAGTTATTATAAAACAATATTCGTATAAATCAGATAATTGATAAAAGTATTCTGTGAAAATATTAATAAATCTAATTTTCTTCTGGAGTATTTTTGTAAATAATTTCAAAAAGTAGGCTAAATATGCAACAATTTCGTTCATAAACATGATGTTAAACACGATCTACGAGATGTAAAATTACAAAATTTTGGGTGAAAACTTCTAACTCTTTTCTGACATCTGCCTTCCTCATTAACAACATTTACGACCTCTCACAATTCTAAATTACTCTAGAAAATGTTAAAAGTAAGAAATTTGAAATTTCAGAAGTGGCGTCTGGGTTGATTTATGGCGCGAGATTAATTGGCAGAATTCATTTATATTAACATAACACGTCATTCTTATTTATTAGCACGTTTTGACATGCAGCAATGTTCATGCTTGGGGGGTTTTCTTTTCATTTGTACGAAACATCACCGTTTGTCAAAAATTTTGACAAAAACATTAATAAATATCTGAAGAAAACTGTCATAATTTTTTAATGAATTTTTATATCCTTAAGATGAATTTCTTAGAAATGAAAAATATGGCGGGATGACAACAATGTCTTCCTTGTTGATGACGTCATCATATTATGTGTTTGTGATCTATGTCATCAATTAAGGTGTAGTTTTTAATAGATTAAAAAGTGACAGTTGAAAATAGATGGTAATTTATTACCTAGATTAATTAATACCGATTAATTATATTTTAATTAAATATCTATTTGAAGACATGTAGAATTTATGTTTGAAATAATTCAATAAGCTAAATCAGTGATCGATGAATATTGATCGATTGATCATGGTGATTGATTTATGATCAAAAATATCAACACGGAACATTTTATTTCCGGCTTTAACATCTGCTTCGTGTTGATTTTTTTTCTCAAATAATCATCTTTTTGGCAGTTTTTTATTATTACAATATCTTTTTGTAAAAAAACATTTAACGCGGTTATCAATTTTGATTTAAATTGAACTCAATCTGAAGGGTAAAAAAAAACTTCAAACCATATTATCGATAAACATTTAAGATTCAATTTGACACAAATTTCAAATTTTCTACTATATTTGGTTTGGGTTTTTTTCATTAATCACAATTTTTTTTCATATTATGTAGTTGCAACATCGAATATGTTGTAAATGTACCGATAGGTAACGAATATACCTCTGTTCTAAAAATAGGTAACGTATACACATCTGTTCTAAAAATACGTAACGAATACACCTCTGTTCTACAAATCAGGCCCGTAGGAACAGGGGGTGGGGGGCAGGAGTTTTTGCAAAATTTGCCCCCCCCCTCCCAATCTGAAGTTGCTTCCTACGGGCCTGCAAATAGGTAAATGAATACGCCTCTAGAAAGGAGTACCGTGTAACATGTAATGTAATAATTATTATAATAATTATAATAATTTTATTGCATAAATTACACCACAAGTGGTCAAAGCAATACAAGAAAACAAAACAAAACACAATATACAAAGACAGCAATGTGAATGATGACAGAAATACAGACGTTACAAAATACTAGTAAGATACAATACATGAAAAATATAAATGAGCAAATACAATTGGCAAAATACTATTTCAATACATATAGCAATATATAAAATGAGATTAATTAATATTTTAATATAAATCTTATATAATAATCTGTATGATACAGTATACATATATTTTAGTTTCTATCTATCATTGAATGCATGAAACACAAAATTGCTTAGCGCTCTTAAAATTACTGGATTTTTATGTTGCATTAAGAATTGAAATTTTTCTATGTCTTTCATGTCATGAAATTTTATATTATGGCTACTTATTTGAGCAAAAAGTTGTTGGCGTTTAATGTCATGTTTTGAGCATGAAGTTAAAAAGTGAATTTCATCTTCAATTTCATCACAGTGATGGCATAGTCTTTCTTCTAATTTAATTTTGTGATATCGTCCTGTTTCTATTTCAAGTTTGTGAGCCCCAATTCTTAATTTTGTGAGTGCAATTCTATATTTGGGATTTGGTATTTCGTTAAGATAAGTTTCAAAAAAGTTGTCATTTTTTATAGTGGCATAAGTCCTCAGTTTGTTTAGTGATTTTCCATCTTTACTATGTGGGCATTGAATTTTGTGATATAATAGACTATTGAAATATTGTTTTAAATTTGATTCTGAAAGAAGGTTTTGAGTGTTGTTTATGAATGATAGCCATGTATATTGTCCATGTAGGTGTAACTTTTCATTTTCAATAAGGGCATGTCTAACAAGGCTGGAGGTAGGGAGTTTTAGAATTCGATTGTAATTCTTCAGCGCCTGATTTCTTATATAATATTCAATCGGAATGCTTCCCATTTCAGAGCGTACAGCTGTATTGCTACCTTTTTTTGAAATTTGGAGAGCCTGCTTACACATTTTGATATGGAGTTTTTCAAGAGGAGTATGATCAATATGAGTTAGATGATCAAATTCTTTATTCTTTAAGTTGCATCTTTTTTTAGATTTTTGTTGTTTTTCATCTATTTCCATGTACCAAATGTCAGCGTTATATGTAATGATAGGTCTGATATGTGAGGTGAACAACTTTTTAATGAGATAAGGGTCTGGATTTAAATTTGAAATTTTACTCAAAAGACAGTTAAGTGTTTTGCTACCTTTATGTACAAGATTATCCATTGCTGTTTTAAATGAACCGTCTTTTGTGATGATGGTTCCTAAATAATTGAATTCAGATACGTTTTCTAATTTAGAACCTTCATAGGAAAACTGGACAGGTAAATTATATTTATTTTTTGAAAGTTCCATAGTTTTTGTTTTTTCAGTATTTAATGAAAGTTTCCATTTTAGGTTATATTGTTTGAGATTATCGAGGCAATTTTGGAGACCATGTTTACTTTTAGAAATAAGAACTATATCGTCGGCAAACATAATGCTATTAAAGGATGTCTCATTTAGGTTGATTGGATCGCATGTGTTGTCAAATATATTGTTAAGGTCGTCTATAAATATATTAAATAGTGTTGGACTTAAGCAATCTCCTTGTCTTACACCAAGATTAATATCAAACTTTTCTGTGATTTTGTCACCAATTTTCACAACAGATGGGGTGTGCCGATAAAGATCTTTGATGACATTGAAACATTTTCTGCCTATACCCATCTTGGAAAGTTTAAATAAAAGGCCTTCACGGTCGACTGAATCGAATGCTTTTTTGTAATCTATAAAAGCAAAATATAATTTATTATTTTTATTTTGTAGATATTTAGTAGTAAGGGTTTTTAAGATGAGAATATTGTCAGATGTTCTGTGATTAGTTCTAAAACCAAATTGAAATTTAGAGAGGTGGTGTTCAGTAACTGCTTGGATTCTTGTATTTATTAGAGAATTAAATAATTTTGATAATTGGCTTGAAATGGATATACCTCTATAATTGTTTGGGTTGTTTGCGTCTCCTTTTTTATGTATAGATGTTATGTAGGTATTTCTCCAGGAATCTGGATATATTGAAGATTGTAAAATTTCATTAAAAAGCTTTGTTATAATAGGTAGCATTATGTGACTGCTAGATTTGAGCATTTCTGAGTTAATACAATCAAGACCTACAGCTTTTCCACACTTTAATTTCCTGATTTCTTTTTTTACTTCGTTTATTGTTATTGGGTGATCAGTTAGGTCATTTTCTTTTAGACATTTTATTTGTTCTTCCAGTTCTTTTGATATATCATTTTTATAGTTTTCATTACTTATTTTTATGCCTTGATTTATATAATGTTGTTGCCATTCAGAGGCCGAAATTGTGGGTATTTGATCATTTGGGGAGTTCTTTTTCAGTGAATTTATTATTTTCCAGAATTTTTTGTTATCGTTGGAATTGTTACAATGTTCTAGGTCATTTTTCATCATTTTGTAGTAAATATGTTTGTGATGTTTGATGTTTCTCTTAAGTATCTTTTTTTCTTGGTAATAGGAACGCCTCAAGATTTCATTTTTGTTGTTGTTACTTAGATTTTTTGCCATTTTTTCTAATCTTTTGAATTCTGTTTTTAAGTCCTTATTAAACCATGGGTTTTTCTTTTCTTTCCTTTTTTTAAATGATCTTTTTGTTAAACATTTCGATGCAGCTGAAGTGAGTATATCTGTAATTTTGTCATTGAAGCTATTGATTTCTTCTGGATTCTGTGCGGCTTTATTTGTTTGTAATTCAGTAATTCTTTCGATAAATTCATTATTCAAAATTGTATTTATATATCTTTCTTTATCACCATTGTTCCATTGAAATGGCGATGGCATGGTATATAATGAATTTTTAGAGTTATCTGTTTTTGTAGGATATACCTTTTTGTTTATCTTTAGTGTTAATTCAATTTGACAGTGGTCAGAAAGTGGTGTTAAAGGGTTAACACACATAAATTTTATATACTGTAGAAAGTTTTTACTACATATAGCAAAATCAATAGTGCTACATCCGTTATGTTTATAACAAGTTGGATTTCCTAATAAGTCACCTATAAATCTTCCATTTAAAATTCGAAGTTTTGATGATGTGCAGATGTCAATTAAATGTTTGCCATATGTGTTGACAGGGTTTAATTCTGAATTTCGGTTTAGTATGTCATCTTCATTGTAATTTTTAGACAAATATTTATCAATGTATTGAAAATTATCATATTTGATGTAATCATGCAAATTACCTATTTTAGAGTTAAAGTCTCCCATTAATATGATATCACCAATGTCAGTGATTTCGTTGATATTTTGCTGAAGTATTTGAAAATCATCATCAGCATATTGGGATCCTTGTGGTGGTATGTATAGTGCACAAATAAAAATATCTCTTTCTCTGTTAAAGTGTTTATGATCTAGTTTAAGCCACATGAAGTTTTGTGATTTATTTCTACATGTGTAGAGTTGAATGGTGTTTTTTAGTTCATTTGTGACATACACAGTTATTCCGCCACTATTTCTCCATGCTTTAGTATGTTTTTCTCTAAATAGTGATATAGATTTGTAGCCATTTATATCAATATCGTCATCTGGGTATGCCCATGTTTCAAGTATGATATTGATATTGAACTTTGTAAGATATGTTACAAAGTTTGTTGTTTTTATTTTGTCACCAAGACCATTAATATTCCATGATGAAATTTTAAGGTCGTGGAATTCCATATTTCATAAAAAGCAATAGGTCAATAACGAGATCATTTTGGAGATTAATGGTTCAATAAAAATACAAGATCAGAAATATAAAGAAATTATATAGTAAGTATGCAGCATGCTTAAAGGCTAGGAAAAACATGCATAGTACTTATAGATTGAGCTCTAACATCAGCTGTTCTAAAAAATATTTTGCTCTTTCTTTGGTGTTTATTTGTTGTTTATTACTTTGATAATATTGGTTTTCCTGTCTGCTATACTTTTGATGGGTTTCATATCTTTGTGGAGCGTTGGTTGGGTTGGTTGGGTTACTGTAAGAAGGTCTGTGTTGGTAATCTTTTCCTTCATTGTATTGTGGCTTGCTATGAGAATTGCGTACAGAATTTTGGTATTGTCGTGGGGTATTGTTTGGGTTTCTGGTCTCATATCTGCGTTGTTGGTTGGCCTTTCCTTCTGTGAATTTTAGATTACTGTTGGTATAGTGGTTGTCACTTTCATAATTTTGGTGTTGTCTAGCGGAAATGGTTGATTTTCTGGGTTCATATCTTTGTTGTTGATTAACGTCAAAGTTATTCTGGAATTGTCTTTCGCCAATGTGTTCTTTAATGTTACGAACTAATTTTGTAGTCCCTCTATAAGTAAGATGTACACCATCTATAAAATCATTTGCTACAAAATGGTTTTGTTTAATGATTTGTATAGAGGTATTTTGGATTATCTTAAATAAATGTTGGTTGAAAATATCTCTTCTTCTCATGTATTGATAGTCATTATATCGAGGCAGAATCTCAGATATAAAAACCTCACTGTTATCTTGACTTTTTAGAATGGTAACTAAATCGGTAAGAAGAGTTAGGGTTTTTGATATGTCAATTTTGCAATTTGATACATCATTGCTCCCAATTATTATAATTAATTTCTTTGGTCTGATTCGAATTTCCTTTAGAAGCTTTATTGTGCTGTTTAGTAATTTAGGTTCCGGCATCATTTTTACCATTGATTTCCTTGAGAATCTTTCTGGGATTACGTCTCTTATAATCGACGATCCAATCATCATCAATTCAGGGTCCTTTTCAATTGATATATTATTGGTGTTATCTTCTTTAGGGATTGGTGCGACACATGGTATTGGTTCTGTTGTCTGCGGTATTGGTTCTGTTGTCTGCTGTATTGGTTCTGTTGTCTGCGGTATTGGTTCTGTTGTCTGCGGTATTGGTTGTGTTTTCTGCATTTCTTGACTTTCATCATTGATGTATTGTTGTGCAGCTTCAATTTGTAGTTGGTTTTCTTCAATTTTTTCGAATCTCGTTTTTATTTCTTCCTCTAGTTTTCTTAATTTATTTTCTTGGTTCAGTCTGGTTTTCATATCTTCTTCTAGTTTAATCAATCTTTTTTCTTGTTGCTGAAATCTATTGTTGGTACTTTGGATAACATTATGGTCAGTTGCTTTATTCTCTATGGCACTTACTCTAGTTGCTAGAAGTGACACATTTTCAGCTATTTTAGATATATCTCTTGTCAGTTTTGCAACCACTTCGGTGTTATTATCAACTTTTGACAGATCATGTTTCAATTCCACTACTTGCAGTTCAAGTATGTGAAGGCAATCTCTAACACTTGTCTGATCAGAAGTTGTTGATGGTAGAGCCATATTTCTGTCAGTTAATAATTGAAAGGGTGCTCCTATGTCTGGTAGTGGTAAAAGTGTCAGGTCATCTAGTATCAGTTTTGGTTCACTACCATTCATCACCATGGTAACCATTCTTTCTGCTTGAATTTTCAAATTTTCAAATTCTGCTTTGAGCCAAGTTTGGCAATGTTTACCCTGTATCATTACATTTTTTGTTGAATAATATAGGGTGACTGTCACTAATTTATCATCTTGATAAAATATTTTAATGATAGTTTTAAATAAATCTGGGTGAGGAAGTTTATTTTGTAATTTCACTTTTTCGTCATTAATTATTATCACATTGTTTTTATTATCAATATCTTCCCATTCAATTAATATGTCTTTTAAACTTCCTAAACGTTCATAGTATCTTACGAGTAATATTTTTCTCCACATTAGAATTCCTGTGTCTGATGTTGTGAACGATATCTGATTGGGGTCGATGTAAGTTTTCACTTCCTTTCCCTTCTTAGGTGGCATTTTTCTTTTTTTCGAGTTTATTACTAATATAATAATCCAAAATGAAAATTATTTAACTATAAGGTCACAATTCACAATACTAGTACACTGGTATAATTTATAATCCAGAATTTTCCTTTTCATGTAAGTTTATTCCATTAATCTCCAAGAGCTCTTTTAGTGTGACTTGATACTGGCAGCCATCTTGTATATATTCGATGTAATTATCAAAATGAAAGTAGAATTTGATTTGTGATGGTAGTAAATGAAAGTGATTAATGGAACAGCTGTTTTTATTTTACTGGGCCTTTCATCAACATTATGGCACTTCTGACTTGATGTAATTTGTTTGGCGAATTTTAGACGGCAATAAACGTCTGGAGACCACGGCCCTGTTGACTGATTTAGGAGAAGTTTAATAGGTTTAATGGAAGTGCTAACTATAGGGGCCCCATTATCTCTTGTAGCTTGTTTTATAAAGTCTCGGTATGGTACTAGTGTCTGGGTTGGAGTTATCACCAGCGGCCCCTTTATTATCCCTTTTAACAAATGTTTTACTGTCTTTACTATGGCAGAGTTGTCAGCATAAATTAACATGAACGGATCTTATTTGGAATAAATGACAGCGGATATTATAATTGGACGGATATTAATGGAGATTTTGACTACAGTTGGATGATTCCGATCATAAACTTACGACCTTGTCGGTGTTTTTTGTATTAAAAATATGAAGCGAAAATTGTCGAGTGTCCTTGCCCCCATAAACTATATCTCCCAGACACTATCATAGTGTTTAGTCAGGCACTGGAAAACTCAGGAACAAATGAATGCTAATATGTCTTTAGAAAAACAACAATATTCGCCATATTATGTTAATTTATGATAATGTAGGACCTGACAAAGGTTTTTATGCACACCCAGGGACGTTTCTTTTTTTAACAGAAATGATAAAAAATGCTTTTGATTATAGTTCGAACAAATAGATGTATGTATATCTGTTTTTAATTTGTGATAATGTAAGCAGGTATCCATTCAGAGAACAAGTTCGGAATTTGTTTCCGAAAACCACTTTCAAATCCTTGACAAAAACCATTTCAAATTTGCTGCGAGAACTTATAAATTGGTATCATTTCGAATCCATAAAGAGAACCATTTTGAATATATTTTTGATTTTATTCTTGACTATTTCGGTATTTCTTTAATTGGTATTTATTTAGCAGGACGTAAAACTCCATTCATTTCATTTCATTTTAATTGGTATTTATAAATAAAAAATATTAATTGATATAAACAACTGACATAAAACTCCCGATAAGGACAAACGGACGCTCCCTGGAGGTACAAAGCCTAGGATCTAACCAACACCTATCAAGGGAAGACATAAATACCGGTGATAGAAATATGATCGTCTGTCAACTACCCTATTGAAATGACAGATTAGCTGATTTATCAAGAAATTTATGACTTATTGCTTCAGTGATCAGTAGATATAAGATAGGCTCCAGGCTAGGGAAAACATGCAATCTAATTTTACTTTAGAAATTGATTGCCCCAAGTATCTAGTCCCTTTCCCTTTATGTTAAATTGTCGTCTGGTAGGCTAAATATTGATGCTTCGCTCAGTGTTAAAGAAAGTCGGTACCGTGTCCGCTTTAAACCCCTATCACCTATGCTTGAATGCATTGTGCTCAATAAAGTTTTTTCAATCATGTATTTATGTAACACTGATATAATTTGTTGAAACATTGCGTATATTATAATCGAGAATATCAATAAAATCCAAGAGTAGGCCTTGTACACCAAGTATTTTGCTCTGATATCTACTGAGGTGTTTCAGGTACATTTGAAACCAGGTTAACAAGAAATCCACCCAATCAATCTTGAGTTATACCCTCCGCCATTAATACAGACTCGTAATAATTTCAACATAAGTTAATTGTGACTACACTACACGCGGTTTGCCCTTTACCTTATCTGACACACATACACAATCCTACATACACTCGGGAAGAATTGATGAAAATTTAATTAGGATGAAAAGCCAGAAAGAACAGACAAGATTTACGAGCCGTCAGAATAAATCACCCTTTTATTATTCTTCAATTCGTCTTCCTTCTGTTACTTTTTACCGCCGTGTGGCGCCACTTATCTTAGCAACCATTTCCCCTTACTGCTGCCATTGTTAATCAATGTTCTCGCTCTTTCTCGTTACTCCCGTGACTGATTATTATTGATAGATTTGTCAGTTCGTCTGCTATGATTGTATCACGTGATTTATGATGCATGGCGGGAATAGAACGCCACGTAAATCAGAATTGTGACGTGTTGTAATAGAAATCCGATTGATTGTTGTTACATTGTCAGAGAGATTGAAACCATTGATAAATAGCAAGTTGGACAATCTGAACGATTGGAGAGTATTAACAGAGCTTTCCATGTGGCAGTTATAAAGTCCGGAGAGACTTGGTTTGCTATAAATCATGACTCTGAAGATTGAATTGAATGAAGTTTCCACAACCATTCTATCAGTTGGTATAGTTTAATGGTTAAATAGCTTGATGGAATGCAATCGTACAAATTGCTACAACTGAAATGAAATGCACCAGTTTATTTGCTGTGTAAATGGAACAAACTAAAAACGAAGAAAGAAAGACACATTTATATTTTACAAGGATGACAATAAAACTCCATACAAGCCAAAACAATTCTCATTCAACTTCATGCCAAATTGAGAGCAATACATGAACATGTAGTTGTATAGTAGTGGACTCCTCTAAAGAGAATTAACATCAGGTGTTTACAACTTACAAAACAACCCAGGTTCCATTGACGTTCCATTGGGTCCTCGACTGGTTGGACTCATTAAAATCAGGTCTGTTGGAGGATGTATCTCAAAAAGCTAATAATAAAAATCCGTACAAGCAAAACAATTCCGTTAAACAAAAATCTTGTCTAGATCATGATAAAATCGGGTACAATAATTTTATAGTAGTGGACTTCCCATACGAAAAGTACCATCAGGTGTTTCGAAAAGAGAAAGAGTAACGATTCTCTTTCTCTTTTACAGTCAACCAGCTGTAAATGGGTGCGGATAATCCAGGACAGATCAGTGCCAAGAGGTTTAGTCAAGGACCAGCTGGGAGAAAGAATCCTCAAGCATCTTAAGTTGTTATCCTTGTAAAATATAGATGTTTCTTTCTTTCTGTTGTTTTCCTGTTACTTTTTTCTTTTCTGATCGCCAGAGTTTAGGGTTTTTATTTACTTTGTGGTACCTTAAAGGGATTGTACAGAGGTTTTCTAAACTTTGTATGTGTATCGAGGACACTGATAGCATCAATTTACGCCATTCAAATTTACATTCCGATGTCTGTGGCTCCTGCAATTCCACTTAAACTAACGCATTTTATGACGTCACCCCCACTGATCTACCGGAAGCTACTATTGATATCTATGCAGATTAGTGGGGGTGACGTCATAAAACGCGTTAGTGTTAGTGGAATTGCAAGAACCACAGACGTCGGAGTGATGCTATCAGTGTCCCCGATACACATACAGAGTTGAGAAAATCACTTTACAATCCCTTTAATACCAAGAATACAGATAGTATTGTAGTTTATGAAAACGACAGGGGTATAACCTTCACCGTATGATATATGATTGATAGATTGTAGACCCACCACAGTCTATTATAGGCTTTTATTACACAATATTATCAGTAACTCACAGCCAGAAATATTGACAGGTAGGTAGAGGTCATTGTATTTGCAAAACGCCTTGGTGGTTTCGCTATATGATTTTATCTACCACGTCGTCAACAATCGTACGCTTCAACTTTCACAAGAGATGGCGGGGTCTTTTTTTCTCAAATGTTAAAACCCAAGCACGAACGATCCCAACCGTAAAACAAATCTCAAAATCCATACTAACACATAATGAAAAGTGATATCAGGTGTCTAGAAGAACACTACATGGTGTTTGCCCGTCCTCGTGAGCCGTTAAGGTGTAGAAAAATGGGACGTATAACACCATTTATTTCATATGTTGCCACACTACGAATAACAATCTATGAGAAACAAGACGTACCGACCTGTCAATAAGTCTGAGAATAACAGGAATGTAGATAAAGAGAAGGAATACAATATTTGTTGATGTATTCGTTTTGTTTTTAAACAATCTGTTTTCATCTGAGATATGTTTGTTATACAGATTCATTGTTTGTATTTCTAGATAGACACAATTATTCTTATAAACCATGCAAACATTGCTGAAACGGACATTCACCCATAGCTGATATGGACATTCACCCATAGCTGAAACGGACATTCACTCATAGATGAAACGGACATTCAATCATAGCTGAGACGGACATTCACCCATTGCTGAAACGGATATTCACCCATTACTGAAATGGACGTTCACCCATTGCTGAAATGGACATTCACCTATTGCTAAAACGGACATTCACTCAAAGCTGAAACAGACATTCACCCATAGCTGAAACCGACATTCACCCATTGCTCAAACGGGCATTCAACCATAGCTGAAACGGACATTCACCCATAGGTGAGACGGACATTCACCCATAGGTGAAACGGACATACACTCATAGTCTAGCACCACACCCGCCACTGCCAGACTCATACTTGAACTATGATATATTCTGCACATTGAAACAGTTTTTTTTCTGTATAATAAAGTTAAACTTTCTCGACAGGATCCAGAAATCTTAGAAAATAAATCACTCACGAATATATGATTTCATTAAAATCTTGTAAGTTATGGCGAAAAAAATGGAGGAAACATTTGCCTGGTTTAGATCATAACACACAAAACACATAAAACATCAGTTCCCATTTTACTGTGTTTTATCATGCATGTGTGAAAACGTGAAAAACACGCGCTTCGACGCGAACTCATCCTAGTGATTGATGAAAAAAGATATTCGTGTTGGGAACTTCATACTTTTATTTCAAAATTAATTTGTTTTTTCTACTGAAATGGTTTGTTTCTGACATTTATGAGGAAATATGGTGATGTATGTTATGTTTTTTAAAGGTTTTGTCTGTGGTTATCTTGAAATGTTGGTTGAGAGGCTCGAGTTAATACATGTAGAGAAACGCTTCGTTGGAAGATGACAAGTTAATGTACGCTTACTGACGTTTCCCTCCCTCCACCCCCGTAGAAGCGTAGAAACGCCATTGTGTACGCTTCAAACAGAAGTTGATATCACGGCTAAAATTTTGATTTTGATATGTAAGTGTTTCTTGAAAATGTCGATTGAGAGGCTTGTATTAAGAGAAAATTCTAAGATTTGATTTGATTATGAAGATTCGGTAAATTTGTCAGGCTGTGCAAGGGCTTAGTGATAATTTGAAGCTTGATATAAAAAGATTAGAGTCATTCGGTTGGTACAAAATTCGGACACTACCAGTGATCTTCATAGTTATCAATAGTAGCTTCCGGTAGATCACTGTCAGTGACGTCATAAAACGTGTTAGTTTTAGTGGAATTGCAAGAACCACAGACGTCGGAATGGAAATTGGAATGGCGCTAATTGATGCTATCAATGTCACCGATACACATACAAAGTTTAGAAAACCAATGTTTCAAAGGAAATATCTTTTCTAAAATCAGATCTTTAAGATCTTCTAATATTACTAGGGCCATAAATGTTGAAGAAGCCTGAGTTTTTGTGATTTATTAAAATGATAAGGTCGATTATAAAGACCAATATTTCATTTATTCTGAGCAGACGACATTAACCCTGAAACATCCCTTCTGTTGGCATGGTGTCATCTTATATGGTGTCGCTAAATACCGTAATGGACTCATTACAACACACGGTTTGACTTAGTTGGGGATCCGTCCTATTAAAATCCATAGCGATTTTCCGGAGACCAGGGTCCCCGGCGTTTGAACGACTCTCAGGTCTTAACGAATTGGCCTACCTTTATAAATTTACGTTTTTCGGAAATTTCGAAGAATTTTCTTATCGATGGAATACAAAAACTTCACAAGAAACTCTCAAAAGTGCCGTCTTACGACGAAACAAAATTTGAAGCAGTCCCAGGTCGCCATTTTTTTTGTTTAACTGTTGGCGGATGTGGGCGGAGTTTACATGTTTAACCACAGATAACTCGCTCACAACCTGTAAGCTCCGCCTTTATGGCAGCCATCACTGATAGAATTCTCGCTTGGAAACTTTCGATCAAAATAAAAGGTATTATTTGAGCTAAGAGATCATTTAATTTACATTTTTATTTAATAGTTTATGAAAATGTATCGAGATGTGCCGATTTTCAAGGACACGGGGGCTTAATAAAGAATTTGAATTTCCGCAATGAAATGATACAGCATGGCAGCCTGACGTTGACCCGCTCAACGGCAGGTTTTATCTGACTAGGTTTGACTAAATGCTGTAATATTCTATAACTACATGTAACTTTTAAAAGAAAAGCTTACAAAATACATTTATTAATGCACCATATCCGAGAAAAATTATTTATTTGGTTACAAAAATCTAGTAGCTTTTGTTTTTCATCAGATCACTGACTTGTATGAAAATCACATGGTTGGACTAATTACCGCAATCTATGTTAATGTAGAAAAAACGCCTGGTCAAACCTCATTCATTCACGAAAAAACATATTTCTCAATAAATAAGATTAACCTCCGATGCTGGCAGTAAGTCGTTAACCCATACGGCTCAACCTTAGTCATTGATCGAGACTATATAATGCCATCTTGCCCGGTATTTGGGCAGGAAAAGACAACTCTTGTTTCAAGGTTGATTTTGATTGGCTGTTTTTTTCGCGAAAGATGATGATACATTCTGAAGAATGACTGTGATTGGTTGAACTATAATTTATTCAACATGGCAACTATCATACAGTATACGAGGTTATCTAGCATGTCTAGTTCCGAAGTTGATACGAGTGTCGTTAACCGTCTCTGATTAAATTAGGCTGATGTTGGAATTAGAACAGACTTCATCGTACTCATTAACTCTGGGAGAACTAATTCTATTCTCGTTTCATCAGAGCAGTAGTCTTAATGATGGAACCAAAAAACAGGAACTTCTGTTTTGTAGAATGACAAGAGAATGAAGTGAATTAGTGCCGTGAAAAATTACTTTATGCGACTGTCTGTATGATGTTCACTAGAAGACGTTCAAGAGAATGAAATACCTTTATGTAACTGTCTTGGTTACAATGGCGTGGATTTAGGGGAAATCGTTGGAAAGTCCAGATTGCAAACTCCAATCCTGAAATATCTTTCAGAATGCACCAAATTTCATTGGTTTCTATAAGGGAGGACCTTCTGTTGGAGGTTGCGCTTTGTGACGTACTTGGATTCTTCAAACAATCCTGGTTCGTCCCCCCCCCCCCCCCCAACAATTTTGGACAAATCCACGCCCTTGCTTGGTTATATGAAGGCCAATAACCCGGGAAGAAGACCAATACCAAGAGGTTAAGACCAACTGTAGGGCTATTTTTCAGTTTCTATTTACGAATGATAAAAGACAACCGTCATACCCGAACATCTTAATGTGTCGTTTAACACGTGATTAATGTTATTCATTACTTCACAAGACATAGAAAAATAGTTAATACTGACAAAAACTACACATTTCACCTGCGTTAACAGGCAAAAAATACATTTCTGTCAACTTTCAAACATATATTGTCTTGTCACAAAAACAACACTGTCTCTTTTTTCTCACTTTTACATTAATTATACGTGGCATATAGGCCCATCACTTATTACGTCACTACACGGTGGGTGGGGTGGGGTTTGGCTAAGCGGATCTGATTTTTTTCAAAAGAACATGTAAAAGTATATCTGACATCTGAAATCAGACATATACTGACATCTTACGGAAGCAATGAAACTGAATAAAGTTGTGGTCAATAAATGCATCTGACCTCATGATGAGGAGGCAGAAGACAACATCCCTTGCTTTATAGTCCCTATTTGGCCTTGTTTGGAATAGAACAGGGGACCATGGATCTGGGAGCTTCGTGAATTTGGGTCACAGCTTGAAAAAGGGTTAAGCGGATATGATATAAAATGCATGTCTTTTTCAACGTATACTCATTTTTTTACATAAACGAAATAGAGTTTTACGTCTGCTTCAGTTTGGTTTCACAAACATGGGCTACAATTATTCAAATTTGAAAATATTCTACTTCAAACACATGTACAGACAAAAGTCAAAGAAGGAAAATTTGGTCGGTGGATCTGTGCCACTGTCAAACATTTTATATGAAACACTTTACCAATTTCAGAACTTTTAAGTCGTTTTCATATTTTCTATAAGTCATTATAGTCTTACTAAACGACGAGTCGTATTTTCAAACGCTGATATTGATGGATTCACGAGGTTTTGAAGGCTGAAATTTTAAAATTTTAAGACTAAAAGTTTGTTGGTCGAACAGTTAGTGAACATATTCCTTTGAATATGAACTTAACTTACAATGATTTTAGTGTTCCAGTATTCTGATTGGTTAATTACTAAAATTTATCTTAAATACAGCTTTATTATCCAATCAGATTACTCTATTTCTTAAAATCTGAATTTGATTTAAATTAAGTTTTCGAGATCATTAACTATCTTGTTGATCACAGTTACAAATGAACACTTTTTGTCGAATGTGACAGATCCCATTCGATACGACTGAGCCCACCTTAAAGTAAGGATATGGAGGTGTACTAGATAAAGGTATTAGATTAACCAAGGGAAGGTAAAGGTATAAGATTAACCAAGGTAAGGTAAAGGTATAAGATTAACCAAGGTAAGGTAAAGGTATAAGATTAACCAAGGGAAGGTAAAGGTATAAGATTAACCAAGGTAAGGTAAAGGTATTAGATTAACCAAGGTAAGGTAAAGGTATAAGATTAACCAAGGGAAGGTAAAGGTATTAGATTAACCAAGGGAAGGTAAGGGTATAAGATTAACCAAGGGAAGGTAAGGGTATTAGATTAACCAAGGGAAGGTAAAGGTATTAGATTAACCAAGGGAAGGTAAGGGTATAAGATTAACCAAGGGAAGGTAAGGGTATTAGATTAACCAAGGTAAGGTAAAGGTATTAGATTAACCAAGGGAAGGTAAGGGTATTAGATTAACCAAGGTAAGGTAAAGGTATTAGATTAACCAAGGTAAGGTAAAGGTATTAGATTAACCAAGGTAAGGTAAAGGTATTAGATTAACCAAGGGAAGGTAAGGGTATTAGATTAACCAAGGTAAGGTAAAGGTATAAGATTAACCAAGGTAAGGTAAAGGTATAAGATTAACCAAGGTAAGGTAAAGGTATTAGATTAACCAAGGTAAGGTAAAGGTATTAGATTAACCAAGGGAAGGTAAAGGTATAAGATTAACCAAGTAAGAAGTATATCAAAGATGACAGTGACAAGGTGGGACGAGGTGTGACAGAAAGATAGGTGAGATATGTCAGGTAGGATGACAAGGTAGTGTTTTTAGATTAACAAGAAATAGTAAGGTAGTATCATACCTTGACACTCGGGACTGATAGACTGCCATTATAGCCTAGATAATAGGATTGTGAAAATATGTGGGCTAAGATAGGCTATAGTCTCCATACAAATGACCACAATTCCAGTTCGTTTGTCATCAGAAAAGACAACATGAGATTTTGAGCATCCTGTTAAATGACGACAGTTTGATGACACCCGAGTTTTTTGACTGTAGATACCAAGTTGTAGTGAGACCGAATGTTAAAATGACAGGTAGAGCTGTAATAGATGTCATTCTGTTACATTTATTTCTTTATTTATAACTTTAGCTTGTTACCTGATATCATGACATTAGTCAACCAGGTATAGATACTGTTATAGACTACTTTAATCATTATCTTTACACGGAGTTGTTAGTTTGTTTCGTGTATGTTTTACAGCTAGGACGGGTGTGGCGCCAGACAGGGTATGCTTACTCTTCTAGACATCTGATATCACTTTTCATTATGATATACTTACTTATATGTATGATTTTTATAATTCCTCATGTGAAAAGTTCTTAAGTTGTTACCTATGTTTCGTTCGGGATGTATTTTTGAATTTCGAGTTTCGTTTGTTCTTGATTTCTTTATATAATTTAGTAATTCGCTTTTATTCAAACGTCATGAACGTCGAACAAGAAATTGAAATGGCGTAAATCGCAGCTTTAACTGTCAATCTGTCCTCATTAGCACATTCATTTTAGCAACAGTTACAAAAATATGAGAAAACCCAGCCACAGAATGGTCATGATCGTATTACATTTCATAATTAAAAAAGACACTTCTAAAGTTTGGTCGACGTTCTAAGGGTGAGACATTTGCCTCTATTACGTAATATAAATGCCTTGCCTTAAAATATCAGTGTTTGAGATGGAAAGCGTAGAATGTTCTTCTTGTGATTGAGAACACAAGTTGAAGGAAGATTTCACAAACAGACTGGAATCTAGAGCGAGTCAAAGTTGAAGAAATAAAATTAATGTTCACAGACAGCCGAATCATTAGTTTCTCTTAACTTTTAAAACATAAAACACATAAACATACATCATATGGTTAGAACCTTTCAAACTCAATTGCTCTCTCGACAGCCAAATAACAAATTAGAAAAATTGGACAGAAAATTTCAACACATAGCCAACATCTTAGCTTGATCAATCTTAAACATCTCAACACTTAATCATGGGGTGCCGACATCAGCCTTTCATCTTTTTAGATGTTTCACGTTTTGAAACATAGCCAGGCACCCAGTTTAGTATTTGATACCATCTCCTGTTGACGTCTTGTATATTCCGTAGGTTGAACAGTTCACTCGAGTATCACACGATGCCATGTTTTCCTCGAATTTGGGACTACTGTATGAAAATTTCCTTTATGTTGTTAAAATGAAATATGAAATGTAACACAGCCATTTGTTTTTGTTTTCCCTTTACAGATGAAAATCCAAAATGGAGAACAATCAGTCAAAGAGGTAATCAGAAACAGAACTTGGCGTAGCGTGTGGTATGTTTAAGAGAGGGCAAGGACGGTTGGTGACAGTAGTGGTACTGTTAGCGCTGAAGAATGCAATATTTTTACAAATGACATAACAAATCTTATCCAAGATGGTGGCCAATCAGAGATGTAAACAGAAACAATACTTGACGTAGCAATTAAAAAAGGCGGCCAAGATGTCTGGCGGTGGGTTTGTTGGTAGTACTATTATCGCTGAAAACTGTAATATGTCTTACAGATGACATATCAAAAATATCTAAGATGGCTACCAATCAGTGCGAGAGTCACAGAAACATAACTAGGTGTAGCGAGAGAGCAAGGGGGTTGGTGGCAGTAGTGGTACTGCTACTATTAAAGAATGAAATATGTTATATTGAAGACATAACGAAAATACAAAAGATGGCTTTCAATCAGTTAAGAGGTAAACAGAAACACTACTAGATGTAGCGAGTGGTAGCATTCAAGATAGAGTTCTAGATAGTAAGAAATGATCTACAGAACACAGTCATGTCTCTCATCAACTCTCATTGATGGCTGCAAGTTAAAAGCTGCCGGGTTTTTTTTTCAAGTTTTGTAAATGTTTTTCTCTGACCTAACTGACACCCAAGAAATGTTTTGTTGAAATCTCTTTTATGTTTTCTGTCATTCTGAAGGTTTAAATCAACAATTATAATAATAATAATAATAATAACTTTATTAGATACCCAGTTGCACACGGCAATCTTCCCTGGGATCTTTCTACATATAAAACTACAAAAACATATTTACAAAAAGATAGTGTTATAAGAGAAGTACATAAGAATATAATGATGTACAAGGATATATGAAGAGTAATAAATGAATAAAAGATAATGTGAATTATACATGAAAATAAAATGAATATGAGGTATATTCACACGAGTATATTATTAAATTGGAAGAAAAAATATTAAAAATCATTAAGATGAAAACATATTAAGATTGTAACTCCTTTTTCAGTCCTGTTTTAAAACTTCCTATATCATCAGATAGTTTGAGTACCTGTGGTAGTGAATTCCAGAGTAAACTAGCCTTGTATTTAAATGTTTTTTTTCATGGCCTCAGTACGACATTTTTGGAGATGTAATGAATTTTTTGTTTCCGAACGTAGACAGAGAGTTGTTGTTGAAATTGAAGATTGTAAACAAAGGTAATTTTGTACATTTTGTTGCTGAAATGTTTCTTTACTTTGAAGCCTGTTTCTTGAAATATATGCATTAATTTAGTGGCCTTCCTTTATTCTGGTTATTGTTATGACTTAAAATTCAATACCTGAGAATTGGAAATGCTCTTCGACAAACAAGGGCATGTTGAAGTGTGTTATATTCAATAATATTGTCTTGTATTTTGTTTTTTGATATACATGCCATTCCGAGGAACTGCTTAACCATTTCTGAATCTGCCCAACAATCAAATACCTGTGTTAAATGGCTCATGGTGTACACTTCGACCGCCTGTGATTAGTCTTCTATGCGTTCCATAATCTACGAACGCCTTTGTTTAATGTTCTATGCGTTCCATAATCTACGAACGCCTTTGTTTAATGTTCTATGCGTTCCATAATCTACCAACGCCTGTGTTTAATGTTCTATTCGTTCCATAATCTACCAAAGCCTATGAAGTTATTCTAGTGAAGCAGTAAGTAACGTATTTAACCACGCTAACTACCCGCTGTACACTAAATCATTTCTACATATGTTATTCGTTAACGTCTTAACATCAAAGGCAGGCCGCTAATGAGAAAAGAAAATATGTAGATTTGAGTGCTATTTTTATTAATATGTTTTCAATGTCGAGAATATAAACATGTTCAAATTGTATATATTATCGTTTCGTTTTATCTTCAATATGGCATACGTACATTTTACCATCTGCCGGAACTCGCTACAATTTATGAGAAATTTTATATTAATTTAGAAGTTTAGACATTAAGATATGAATGAACGTTTGTTAGTTTGAATATATCGTAATGTATCTGTAGTTATTACCAGCCCACACCAGTTGAAATGAATTGCTGTTCAAGAGAGGATGTAGCCTAAATGACTCGTACTCAAAATGTTGAAGTTTACCACCGATTAAGCTTGTTATAGGAACATCGTTGAAATATATAAAACAAAACTTCCAATTCCTTAAATAAAGCTTATCTGTATAGATATCAATAGTAGCTTCCGGTAGATCAGTGGGGGTGACGTCATAAAACGCGTCAGTTTAAATGAAATTGCAAAACCACAGACGTCGGAATGGAAATTGATATGGTGAAAATTGATGCCATCAGTGTCCAAGATACAGATACACAATTAGAAAACAATCTCTTTAAATACCAGTATGCATTGGCCTGTGAGGTTTCTGCAATGTGCTCCCAAGAAGTAAAATCAGATACATTGGTATAAGTAGAGAATTTAAAATTTAGAATAAGCAATATCAGCTGCCTTTACATCCATGCAAGGTATCGTCAATGAAAATCCGTACAAGCAAAACAATTCCGTTAATCAAACATCTCACACAAAAACATGGCAATATCTTTCTTTCCGAGAAACAAAAAACGAAAGAACTCTTCTGGAATCAATCTAGGATAATTCAAACCATATTTTTACCATCAGAGATGATGGATGTGTGTTTTGAAAGGTTATCAATTTTTCATGCATTAGAAATCTAATGAACACTGTTTATCACTTGTGTTTTAAATTCAACTTGACTCGATCTGACGTCTGGTGAACACGTGCTGCCTCAATTTGAATATTGAAATAATTGTACCATCAACCTCGAAATGTAGGCCATTTTTAATAGACAGCCACTGCCGCACTTTAGAATCTTCCTGGTGCTGTTTTTTGCTCCTGTTTATTGAATTTCTGTTCACAAATGGAGTGAATATGAAGAAAGGTTTATAAGATATTTGCCATAAATATGTTCCACAGTTTTGGTACAAGTAATATATCAAACAAAGAGCAATAGCTACGTGGACTTTCATAATAGATGCTTTACCCATGTAGCATGTAGTCATTCAGAAGAAGGGGCAAGTTCTGCCTCACTAGCGCCACCTTTAGCCAAATCTACCGACAGTAAACTGTGTATTTTGACACTATTTCAAGTTTTAATTCTAAATACACAAATCCTATTATAAAGTCAATCAATCTACCAAATAGACATTCACTTGATCCGTAAAATTTATAAATCTTTAATATTCCAGTGTCAAAATATTCCTTTATTTCTTACGTCACTGAATAATGACGTCGTCAACGAAGCAGAAGTGACAGATCCGACAGGCGCGAATTTAGATGACAAATGAGCGCCATTTTTTAAAAGATGGATTATTTAAGCAAAGAGAATGAAACATATTGAGTATTTTATGAAAAATTCTCGGATTGTTTTATTTCTTGATGGATGATGATTTATTTTTTGCCATTCTATTTTAAATGGAGGAAAATTATTAATGAGACCATTTTAAAACAAAATGGCGTCGTGTAAGCCTCTTAAAAGATCTTCGTTCACATTGACTAATGATGACAGACATCTAAATGAATTTGTTTAAATGATATTTCTGATAATAAAAATTCGTACAGGCAAAAACAATTCTGTTAATCAAAAATCTCTTCCACAGCATGGCAAAATCGGGTGCAATAATTATATAGTAGTGGACTTCCCATACGAGAAGTACCATCAGGTGTTTCGAAAAGAGTAAGCATGGTCTGCTTCGCGCGCGACACCCGCCACTGATGTTACTTCTATTTGGAGGAGTTCGCTACTATACAACTATTGTTCTCGATTTTGTTCTGCTTGAACGAATTGTTATTTCATCTTTGATGCCATGATCTAAACCATCTTGATGCACTGACCCTCGTTTCACTAAGGTAGGCTACGTAGGTATAAATGTTTACGCAAATACTTACGTTCCTTAGTGAAATGGGGGCCAATACTTCAGATAGAAGCATTTGTCAATAAATCTTTTGGAGACGTGGGAAAGATTGCTATTTGATTTGTTTTAAAGATCAACAGAATCGGCCACTTGAAGCAATCCTAACTAAAAGCCAGCCCAAGTTGCTACAAAAGTTTCTCCTTATTTTTAACTTTTACAACAAATCCCACCCTCGGGCATTCCCAGCACACCCTCCCCCCCCCTTCTTTAGAATTAGTAACAAATGAGTGAACAGTAACATACAAATCAGCTATTCATGTATTATATAAGGCACTACAATTATATCATCTCAAAAACCACATGTGCTTCAACTTGAAAGAGGGCGCTGCATACATTAAACCCTCGGTGACCCCATTAAATTACCATAATGAAAAGGGAGGTCACTCTAATCAGCCATTAAGCTGGGAATTAGTGGTTGTTAAACGCTACACAAATTCAGATCAAAGTCAATTTATTGGGCATGAAGTATCTGGGAGTTGAATCTCTCAAGTGAAGAATGACTGGGCTATAAACATTGAGATAACCCTCCATTTAACTCGTATGCATGACAGCCTCCATAAGTCATATATCAGAATTGTCGAATCCAAGCGGAAATTTATGAGCATTCCGTGATCAAAGTTCACCTCTAACGAAACACAAAACTACCATTTAGTTCAGCCATTGGAATGAATAATGTGGCTATTTAAAATTAACGACTTCTCGAGCCGATAAATGAAACGAAAGAATATTAATTGAATGGCGAGTGACTGAAGAAAGAGGCGGTAAATCAAATCAACTAGTTACAAATCTCTTCACATCGTCATGAATACTGGCATCATTTATAATTCACTTGATAGACAGCATCACAAATCAAAGGATCACCAACACAAATCAAAGATCTGCGTCAGAAATCAAAGCGAACGCGAAATGATAAACAGAACGACTACAAGAACCAACGTCTTAACCGTGCGAGGGAATACAATTCACAATAGGCTAGGCCCTACATGTATTTCGATAAAAAACGAAAATAATGACGTCATGTTAAAATTACTCGTAGTTCGAAAAAATACGAAAAAAATGACGTCATGTTAAGAAGTAACCCCTTAACCGTGTAGAGAATCCAGCAATTCATAATACATGTACATGCATTTAAAAAAAACGAGCAAATGACATCATGTACAGAAGTAACGCCCTAACCGACTTTGATACAGAATCTCACAAATTAACAAAAGCAAGAACGGATTTGAAGAAGATCATTCTGAGTTTGCCTGATTTTGTGATTAATTCCCCTTCAATCTTTGCCATGGTGAAATTGTCCAGGATTTGACCCTCGTGTCAGACGGTAATTGTATAAAACTACACTAATATGCAGAAAGCAGATTGTGGAGTGTGCAGGCAATGTTCAAGAATTGAAAAGTAATTTTTAATTCGTCTTATGTAAATTATTTGAATGATTAGGCCACAGATTATGCTTGCCAACTCGCTGAAGATTGTGATTGGGAAGAAAAGACATTTTCGTAGGCCCACTTTATAGTTTCTACAAAGTAATTACAATCGTACTAGGTTCAAAATAAGTAACTCGCGTATTTAAACAATGTCCGCCAACATACCCGAATAACTCTGTACTTTAATTTCGCATTTAGTTGATAAGTAAATCATGTGATTAAATTTCAATAAAATTCTAATAATTTATGAGTCAGGACCAACATCAAAGTCACTGTTGACATTTTCCAGTCAGATGTAGTAATCTAAACACAGCATGACAGCCGCCATTTCGACAACTTGTGAACTTTACTTCGCGACAGTATAATTAGCTTGAGTTATTGCACTCGAAGAAATTTTGGATCAATTATAAGAACGGTACACGATAATGTTAAGAATGGAACACCATAATGGTAAGAATGGAACACCATAATGGTAAGAATGGAACACCATAATGGTAAGAATGGAACACCATAATGGTAATAATGGTACACCGTAATGGTAAGAATGGCACACCATAATGGTAAGAATGGACAAATGGTACACCATAATGGTAAGAATGGACAAAGGGAACACCATAATGGTAAGAATGGACAAATGGTACACCATAATGGTAAGAATGGACAAATGGTACACCATAATGGTAAGAATGGACAAATGGTACACGATTGCACATGCAGAGCTGCTAGTCAATGCTGAAAATGGTACACCATAATGGTAAGAATGGTACACGATCGCACATGCAGAGCTGCAAATCAATGCTAAAAATGGTACACCATAATGGTAAGAATGGTACACGATTGCACATACAGAGCTGCAAGTCAATGCTAAAAATGGTACACGATAATGGTAAGAATGGTACACGATTGCACGTGCATAGCTGCATATACACGTAAGATATCCCGCGTCTCATTAAAGCAGCAAGGAAAATAGCCGCATGATTAAAACTGTACATTAGTTAAAAGACTGAATAATAACCAATCTGAATGAAAACCATGCACATGTACATGATGTACTTAATTGTGCAAAAGGCACAAGGAATATAGCCTTTTTGTTTGATGATTATTCGAACCTACGAAACCGAATCGTTTAGCACAAGACAATATAACTTGATTGTACTTGCAATGTACATCGAAAGGGCTCATATGGAAAGAGCTTCCAGTGTAGGGTTGGATGTTAACCCAAGTCCCGTGCGTAAGGAGATGTCTACATTAAAGGCCATTTTGAAAATAATCTCTAATGCCGGTGCAGGGTGTGGAGTAACTAAAGCGCAGCGCCACACTGCGATAACAAAGGGCGATAAGTCTCCACACTTCCGCTTAATTAAAGGTTAAGTATTTAAAGTATCTAGAGTTGTCAGTTACAAGGCACCAGGTGGCGCGATTCCTGGCGAGACATTGTTATTTATCACAATTTAAAATGCATTTTGGTTTGATTAATAGAGTTTAGAGCGAGTAACATTTATTAAATAAAAATATCTAAATACCACCGCTATGAATATATTTGATATGATAATGAGGTAAAGTGTCTTTGATGTTACCGACTCGAAGTTTTCAAATCGTTTAACATTCCTGTCTGGTTGACAACTGACTGTTGCTGACTAATTTCAAACGTAATGTAATAATGGGGTACATTAAGGAGCGTCAGAAACAAAGAGTTATTATTGCACCGAATTATTTAAAAAAAAATATGAATTCGATTAGAAACGTGACAAATCTATAATTGATATTGATAATGTTATTGGAAAACAGAAAAAAGATTTTAAAACGTTTACAAAACAATGTTGACATAAAGAGTTGTAGCACTTTTGATTAGAGCCTCGGTCTTCAAATCCGCATATTGGGTCGCATGAGAAGTGATGTTTAGAAAAGTAAGCATACCCTGCTAGTATTATATTATACTTAAACAAATCTCTAAATCCATGTAAACACATTGGAAACCTATTGGCGACAGCCAAGGAACCCTCCATTTGAGGAAGTATATCAATAAATGAGTTAATATTTCATAATGAAAAGTGGTATCAGGTGTCTAGAAGAGTAAGCATACCCTGCTAGTATTATATTATACTTAAACAAATCTCGAAATCCATGTAAACACATTGGCAACATATTGGCAGCAGCCAACGAACCCTCCATTTGAGGAAGTATATCAACAAATGAGTAAATATTTCATAATAATTCTTTCAAGATGTAAACCAGAGCTGCATTTAAATCAGAGAAAACTACAGGTTGTCATCCTGGGGAATATAAACCATTATTAGACTATTAATAATCATCTACTATACAACTTAATATCAGACAAATAGAGTTACAACAGTCATCAATTATCTCTTATACTTGACGAGAAAAATATGCTAAAATTATCTCCCTTGAATTACTAAATTCTAAGATTTATCTCCCTTTAAGATTAATCTGGTTACGATTCGATAAATTATAGTCGTTATTCTGTGAAATATTATAAAAATTCATTAGAAACTGTTTAAAATTACCCCCCTTTCATGTTAATAAATTCCAAATTACCTCCCTTTCTCGTTAAATCAATCCTAATTATCCCCCCTTGAGTATGTCAACCTCGTTTCTGTCTCATTATGTATTCGTTACAATTCGCCTGCATCTGCATCTCGTTTAGATAATAGATTCTGGTTGTCACAGACTAATAGAATAATCACTGGTGAAATGTCACCGGAATGATCGAGACTAGCTGATTAACATTTATAATTAGAGTACATTGACAGCATGAAAGTTTCTAGTCCCGATCATCAGGGTTTGATAATTCCATCGTTATTCATAAAAAAGAGTGTAAATGGGACATTGGAATTAAATCTCTGATGCTGGTACTTTGAATGGTTATTACAGAAGAAGAAGAAGAAGTTCCAAATGGCAAGCCTCTATTTACTGGAGGAGGTTTGGTTTAAACTTGGATATTCATCGCACTGCTCTCATCCAGACAAAAATCGAAATCTGGCAGTTCAATCCCCTTTCCACTGAGTTATCGCGCTTAGAATGTCATCATTAGATCTTAATTTTAGATCTTCATTATAAGATCTTCAGGATTAGAATGACGATGTATCTAAAACCGATTTTGCTATAGTCGTCTTTATTCGTTGGAGAGCACGCCATTTATATGGGGACAACAATCGAAATCGCTTGAGCAAAACCATTGGCAATCCAATTCGCCATCAGCTGAATTTCACCTACGTGTAAATCTTTACTTTTAGATCTCAAGGATTAGAGTGACGATGTATCTAAAGCCAATTCAGTTGATAAATACACCTCTAATCAATTCCAGACCCGTTCTACATCCCATAACATCAAAGTGCACCGTACAAACACAATCCCGTGATTAATGACCTAGCTTCCTCAGACATTCGGAAAGAAAAAGATTTAAAATCGGTTTGAAAGCTAAAGAGCCTCTTAGGTTTTGTATGATAAATGTACTGCTAGCTACAGAGTAGTCTGTTTTCTGTTCAGGGGCTCAGGGACTTTCCATCATGGCTGCCATCCATCAAATTTTGTCACGTGATTAGTTTGAAAGGGAGAAAATCGTCTGCAATCGGTAAAGTTGAAATCTCGCGAGAATAGAAAGAAAAATGGATAAAGCTGTTAATTATCTTGTAAATTTTGACAGCAGAGTTTTTTACTTTTTTCTCTTGACTCTGGTTGTCATTGGTAAGATTTCATTCTTGAAATACACGTAAATCTAATGTACAGGGGCCTTAGTATCGGAAACGTAACTAAAGGTGATCTTAGTGTTCTCGTTTTTTTACTTTTTTCTCTTGGCTCTAGTCGGCAGAGGTGTGATTTCAGATCTCTAGAATACCTGAAGGTAGCTTTTAGAGAGTCCACATACATAATTCAAGATTGACTGGTCGATTTATTTTTCAGAGGCCTACATAGTATTAAAGGAATTGTAACGCGTTAGTTTAAGTGGAATTTAAAGAACCACAGGACGTCGGAATGGAAATTGTAATAGCGCAAATCGATGCTATCAGTGTCCCCGATACACATACAAAGTTTAGTAAACCTCTTAACCTCTTTACAATCCCTTTAATGTTTGATATTTACATTTGTCCACTCAGGGAGTCTACATGGTTAATATAAAGTTTGCTATTGCCCATGTCGACTCGACAACTTCCTGTAAGAATTAGAATCCAAGAGAATCCGTCATTGTAAAGAATTGGGATCTCATGAAGGATTTCTCCGACAACTTGTAGACAAAATAAACACGAATTCCAGCACCGACATTCCTGCTTTAGACAATAACTTTAGAATGGCAGCCAAAGAAACAGAATATGAAAAAGAACATTAGTCAATGTTTCGGCAAATATTAATCTGTAAACAAAATGGCCGTGTTTAATGAAAGGTCTGCTTCCGGTTCGATGATGAATCACAAGAAATAACCCAAAGTGATGCTTTCAAAACTGACTAATACGTTAATTGTATGAATTATGGACAAGATTCAAATGATCTGAATTCATTCTCTCTTCAAAATTCTCCTCAATTATTGGATTCTAGTCTCGTCTTTTGTCACGTGTCAAAAAGAACTCAGAGATCCATGAAATTATTCAAAATAACAAAAAATATCGCCTCGTTATTCTTCAATGAGCTCGTCGTCTTTCTTAACACCAATCATCAATCACTTTAACGTCTGCTCCCTCATTAGATTGATTTGACTTCTGCTCCTGCATTTCCATCGTCGCCATATTGAATTCTAGAAACGTAACTTCCGGTTATTATTCTAGTCTGTTGATGATCGAGTTATTCCACAAGAATTAAGGTCTAAATGGAATATTTTACTGCCATTTTCTGGTGCTGCCTTTTGGTAATTATTATCTGAAGTGTTCAAGTCTAAAATCATTATTAAAGATTTAGCCTCACTACAGTATTACAATGGCGGATGTCGCTAGTTGCAGATCTTTCTCACTTTCTCATTCCGAAATACTTGATAATTTTGTAAAAGAATTTTTTTTTCTTTACTGAAGGGGGAATGTTCAGCATTTCTGATGGTCGATTTAGGACTTGGATATATTTAAACAGTATCAAAAAGTACTAGACCTGCACGAAAATGATAAAATTCCTTCAATTATATCCCTACCCTTAACAATTATCCTTCATTTGCTGTATATGTGTTTTCTATATAACGCATATTAGTCATTTGCATTCTGAAATGAACTGATGGAAGAATTGTAGTAGGCGAATGATTCAAATAGAATGAACTCGTAACGTTGTTGGGTTGGGAATCCTTGCTAGCAGCTTCGGGGTATATAGGGGGACCATGTGTTTAACTTTTCAAAACTGTATTATTTCTATAGGGTCTTGATTCGGGCGGTGGAACCCGTGGCCTTCGTTCAACTATACCTTGATTCAGGCCTTCTCAAATCCGGCCCGCGATTCCCTTGAGAATGGCCCTTAAAGAGTAAATTAATTGAGAAGGCCTGCCCTCATTTGTTTTAGCTATTGTAGAAGACCTCGAATGTGTTAGTTCAGAAGATCAAGCAGATATAAAAATATAATTAGAAGAATAATTCCTTCAATATTCAATTCTCTCAGGTTTTGATAAATGTTTTCTGTCAAGTCTGATAAATATTCTACTGTCAAAATAATACATGATTAATGTAAATATTGCTGAGTTTATCTTAATATTCCTTTCTCAGTCACGACGCCATATTGGTTACTATGTGACGTATTGAAAGACTGACCAATTGTCTTTTTGAAGTGACCGCTCTTTCAATTCGCTTTTGACTTGGAAGATGACCATATAGTTCATCCGAGTATCTGACTATTTCAATGATATTGTGTATCGGTACAAAATCGTCAAAATAGAAGACGATCCATCTGCCTAACGATTGAGCTATCTGGGTCCAGAATAAATGAAATGAAGTTTAATGTCCTTCTTTTCTGCATTTGGTTGGGTAATGAATGTAACGCCATGCAGTGTGCAGTGAGGGAAATTAAGCTGCTTGCTGGATGAATAAAATATATTTCATGACACAGAACAGCGACGATAAAGCCCTTTTCTCTTGTAGGCCTAGTTGCATAAATATAGATGTGTAGGCCTAGTTGAGAAATGACGAATGACGAAAAATTGATTTCTAAAGATGAAGTTATGACTTTATCAAACGGTCAAGTGACCAGTCGTTTGTTTCGGACTACACAATAAGAAATGTCAAGTGAAGTCAAGACGAAACCAATCAACAGGACAACAGATGACAGCACGGACACATGACCATGGCAATACACATTTATTTTCACCAAGAATTTCAACTGAAGTCGTTCACCTGTTTCACTGAACATAATTCATCCGTAATATTAAAATTAATAGCCCCTTTATTTAAATTAGAATAATTAAAAACAGTTATTGGACATTGATGTATTTAAAAATAAATTAGACAGAAAGCATTAATCAGTTGTAAACAAAGGTTTCAGGTCAAACTTTAGAATGATGACAGATTTAGGGATATTTGTCATAATATTCAAAAGGGCATTTTGATAATTTTTTATGTCCGAATGCATAGAGCATTCGCACCTGCTACATTCGTATTGGTATGAAAAAAAAAAAATGCGCACAAGCAAAACAATTCCGCCAACCAAAAACATGGCAATATCGAGAGCAATAGCTGTACAGCAGTGGACATCCCGAAAGTGAAGCATGAGCAATCATGCTTGTTAGGCAAAAATATTTTCTCTCTGAGCTTAATTAGTCAAGCATGGTTCGAAAAAAAGGACGAATGCATGTTCTCAGAAATACACAGTTCATGCTATGATATTTTCAAAATTCTGAAAATTCATACGTCTTCGAGTTATCGTGTTTTGTTTTTTTCTCCCAAAATTCGACTAAAGTATCATGATCATTACTTCACCGAATTTCTCTCAGGCCTCGTTCTGAACTCATTAACGTTAAAGACCACAATTTATTTTAATACCCCTGTTTTATATAGCATCTATTTCCACACAAATTGTTCGTTTAACAACTCCAGAGTGATATACAGGGTACTAAATCAAACAATACGATACTTTTATATCACAAAATATCATAAACAAACTATAATGGTCATCTAGCATTGTATAAAAACCGTTTTGTATGCAGTGAGAAATTGAACATAGGCTTATAATGTCGTAAACAACTCATACCATCAGAGTTATTGTTCTTTATTGTATAGAGGGCGCTAGTTAACGATCGTCTGACAGATTATACACAATGGCGGGAAGTGACCAACAACACTTAATAAACATTGAACTATCGTCTGTTACTAAATGGACTAATTACCAAGGCGTAGTGTTACAATTCCTCTAAACAAAGAATTGAATACGAACCAGGTTTTGCGGTTGACCAGATTCTAATGAGACCAATAAATTGTTGAAATTGTGTTCATCGCGTCGCCATTGTCGGTCATTTAATAAGCGGAAATCGAACATCAAACCACCGAGCTCTTTAAGTTTGAAGGAGAAAAGAGCACCTGCTGTTGTCAAAGCGACGTCTGTCTCGAAGAGTTTGGTTGTTTGACGATTTGCTAAGAGCACGAGCGGTTCCTAAGCACCAACAAAAACACACGTGTCTCTCAGCTGGCGTGCTAAATAAAGGCGCGAAAGAGCACGCGGCAGGCGAGCAGCACTGGTATAATATGACTATTGTATGATTTGACGTTTTAGCTAATATTTCGAGGGGTTACGTCACTCCGTGTGATTTATTAGAGACTTGTTCAATAAAATTCAAACAAACCGTCACATTTTTATAACTTTCTAATGAAATAAACGTCAATTTATTCTATATTCAATATCTTCTATATTTCAATTACCCAAACATTTCAAATTTCTAGCGTCAATCTGTCAGCTAAGAAAACAATTAACGCGAAGCTTATTAGATTATTGTCGAGACGCCAGCGAGCAAGTTTTTCATATTTGTGTCTTTCTGTGAAACTAGCTAGCTATTAGATGTCAAATTATCATCATTTTAAGACTTCTGATGTCGACTTTTAAAAATTGGAGACGTTGGATATGAAATATATGCCAATAAACGAGCGTATATATGTCTATAGTTACCGTGACAAGTCTGGGTATATAGGGCTATATTGGGACGATATACGTCATTGAAATTTAAATGCAAAACAAAAGTCATCTTTTGAACCTTCACTTCGGTATGTGTGTGCATTGGTACATGTCAGACACGTGCGAAATGCGCGTTCAGACCGGTAAACATAGATGTATACATGTACTTAAATTAGACGCTGTGTGTGAAATATGTGCAATGAAATTTGTAATATGCCCACTTCTAGTCACCTGATGCCACTTTTCATTATGAAATACTTACTCATGTACGATTGATATAATTCCTCATGTGAAAGATTCATAAGCTGGTACCTATGTTTCGTCAAAATGTCTTTTTTGGATTTCGGGTTTCGTTTCGCGGTTCGGATCGTTAGTACTTGGCTTTTTATGTAAAGATCAACATAACACTTTGACTTTTTTGACATGCTATATCCTACCATTTAACGTAACAAAATAATATTTGACAGATTTTTGCATGTTTGAGGGTCAGGGTTTTGAGTTTTGCATAAATTCCCCCCCCCCCCCCCCTCAAAATATGAAATTGCTCCCTACGGGCTTAGAGATCGAGACAGATCTGGGGACAAGCTAAGACTTGTGTTAACTGCCTGAATTAAAGCACAGAAATCTCTTGGCTTTGTTCAACAAAGAAGGTTTGAGGTAGTTAAAGAGAACAAGGCACTGTGATTGTATTAACATTTCTAATAAACTCATTAATCATACAAATTACATTTCAACTGAATCTTAGTTTATAATTGACACTGAACAGAACAACATGCATTTTAAATCTCTGAGACAATTGATATTGAGAAAAACCACCAGGTTCAAGCTTAATAAATCATTACCGTACAAATCCGTAACACCAAGACAGGTCCGTTAATAACATATTAATCTCGTTCAAAGCATGGCAAAATCTGGGGTTAAAGTTGTAAGACATTTCCTCACCAAGTCAGAGATGTCGATATAGGTCGAAGTGATACGGGAATACCTAAATAATTGACAATTGAAAATTGTAAAGAACAGGCTGATATCAATGTCAAGAATCCCGACTCTAACGAGTTATAGTCAATTTGTCCCCTATCCGAAATGGCCCGAAGTCAAAATGGTCCCAAGATTTGATACAATGGTTTTCAGGGGAACATTATTATATCCCTCCCCCTCTCCCTCTAACCCATCCCTACAATAATAAAAATGATGTCGAGCCTGCACCACGTAATTAAAGTAAAGTGAACGATCTTCTCGTTTGTTTCAATTCCCACCATGTCAAACAATCGTTGTTGATCACCGTCATTATTCTCCTTTAACTCTCTTGTAAACTTCTCGTATCGTTTTTTAGATGTCTGACAAGGACGATAACTCAATTTCACCGTCGTTTGATGTGTGAATTTAACAGTACAGATCCGAGTCAAAAGAAACGTTATTCAATTTACAGTCTCGATTGTGTACAAATCTTTATTATATTAGTTGACGTCAACAATCGAAACTGTCCGGTTAATTACGTTCAGAATATGTCTCGAATACAAATCTTGAAAGAATAGTCTTTTTACAATTTCATCTATTTAGATTTAACAAGATCATGTCTACCAACTGGTCCTTGCCAAGCTTTTTTTCATTGATCATTCCCAGATTATCTGTACTCATTTACAGCTGGGTGGACTGAAATTATAAGTAGGGATATCCTAATGCTTCCATACATCTCAGAAAAATTAAAAAGCAAAGTTGTTATTTATCAAATTTTGTTAAATTTTTTGTCTACATGGAAACCCTGATTGAACAATGGAAGTGCTCAATGGTCTTGAAAAAGTCATCTTCACTCATAATTCCATTCCACCCAGCTGTACATGGGTACAGATAATCCGGGAAAGATCTATGCCAAGAGGTTTGGCCAAGGACCAGCTGGGAGAAAGGATCCGCAAGGAACCTAAGTTGTTATCCTTGTAAAATATAGATATTTCTTTCTTTCAAGCAGTCAACCCAGCTGTCAATGGGTACGGATAATCCGGGTAAAGATCAATTCCAAGAGATTTGGTCAAGGATCAGCTGGGAGAAAGGATCCTCATGGAACCTAAGTTGTTATCCTTGTAAAATATAGATGTTTCTTTCTTTCTGTCAATGGTGTAATAAATGATTACGGATAACCTGGGAAAGATCAATGCCAAGAGGTTTGGCCAAGGACCAGCTAGTAGAAAGTTGTTATCCTTGTAAAATATAACTGTTTAGATGTTTATTTCGTTCTGTCAATGGTGTAATAAATGATTCAATTAAAACCGCAGTTTGTATTTTGCAATAAATCATTTGAACATATCAGATTAAGGTATTAACATATGAATGGTGGTAGAGAATACCACTCCGTTAATTCAATAATACCCACAATGGACGCGACTTGCAGATTTTTTACATCTGTTAAAGAGATGTTAAAGAGAATGAGTTAAGAAGGCTTTGAAGAAACTGTCAAAATACGTCAAGAAACATTGTGTAGGATTGTAATTGTGGCTTTGTATTTCTAAAAACATGATTGATCGTTTTGGTTTCGTCTTTACAAATTAAAAACTAATTTAATTCAGAGTCAGCCGAGTGTTTTTCTGATTTGTTTTCTGAAATGTTTAATGGCGAGTGTTTTGTCGTTTCTGTCTTTTTATCAGTCCAATATGTTAGAAATAATTTAATAAAACTTTCTCGTTAATCACAAGACAATCTGTTTTTAAATTCTCGAAATCATTTCACCAGATAATTTGACAAATGTGCAAAACTGTCAAACTGTAACATTTCAAATGATTCGAAGAGAAATGGAGTTTTACGTCCTACTTTTTTACACCTTGGGAGCTAATAGAGCTCTACATCCCGATTTGTGCCCTGCATTTTGAATCCCAATTAAACATCGTTAGGCCTATGCATCCCTTTTTTTCAGATCTTTCGGTTAAGCATCATTTAGAACTATGTAAGGGGACACTTGAAAGTTTTCAATACAAATATATACCCCAAATATACAACTTTTAAATATGGAGCAGTTTTCAAATTTACTTTTAAAAGGGTGCTTGAATTGGGAATTTATCACATGAAAATATATGCTGTTTTCTCATTACAATGAATATACATAAAATATACTAAAAGCTATAAGTACCAACGATCCGAACCACCAAGAAGAGTAAGCATACCTACAAAACACCAGTAACAAAAGGGCTATATATTTGTATTCAATATAAAAATTTGTCGAGCACCAACAATCACATACAATAGCCTATAGCAGAGTATTCACAGTAAAATAGCTGTCATACCAAGCGTATGAAATTGATAAAAACCAACTTCGCGGCAGTATTAAAATATGTCTCTCTCCCTCAAACTGTTAACAGATTTGATTAATTTCTTTTTAATACCTCGACGACATTTTCTATTATATTAAGTTATAAATCAGATTCTAAACATTTATACAGAAATAATGATAAACTCTTTCATTCGATCAATATCACCGTGTATCTTTATCAAGTTGGGTTCTCCTTCGAATAAAATCACATTTTGATACTGCAAATAATATCGGACCTTGCCCATGCTACGGCCTGTGTTTTCGAAGCCTGTTATAACTAAAATGGAACTGCAATGAATTGTTTGTGTAAAGATTCTGCACCTCAACGAATTACTCAAATAAAATGGAATTCCATCAAAGACCTTTCAGACGGTAAACTGCATAGCTTGATTTATGGGAGGCCTGTCGCATAAAATCTGTACCTCCTGTACCATGAAACGCAACATACCTTCTAGCAGACCTACAGTTCTTCCACAGTGGGCGTAGATCGCTTTTTCAAGGGGTACGGGGGGACAAGTGCCATTTGTACTGATCAAATATGATCGACGAAAATATGCAACCGATAAAATTTGCTTCGTGTGCCCATTAGTAACGATGCTTGTGTGAGTGGAGATGATTTGCGAAAGGAACGAATGAGCTTTCCTGCTATTTGACCAAACAAAAACATCGAGGTAGATCAAATTAAAAGGGGATAGTTTATCTTGAACATTCTGTATGCTTGAAGTGGTAATATTTCAATAAAAACCTCTATATAGGACAGACTGTAAAACTATTTAGTCTACCTGTTAACTTTATCTCGAGAAAATCTACCTTTCATAGTCATTACTTTCGCGTGATTTCAGGTACATAGTGTGATTGACAGTTACCTGACATTAAGAGAAAGATGAAAGAGACCGCCATATTTACCTGTTGTATGATTGATATGTGTTGATTACAGGTAAATGGCCCGAGTCAGGTTTGACAGCCGATCTAATGGCGAATAAATACATGACAAATGAGATCGCTCTACTTTAATAATGTTTAATTTCACTCTAACTTAAAGGATTAGTCCCACTTTAATTTTACTTTAACTTAAAGGATTAGTCCCACTTTAATTTTACTCTAACTTAAAGGCTTAGTCCCACTTTAATAATGTTTAATTTTACTTTAACTTAAAGGATGAGTCCCACTTTAATTTTACTCTAACTTAAAGGCTTAGTCCCACTTTAATAATGTTTAATTTTACTTTAACTTAAAGCATTAGTCCCACTTTAATAATGTTTAATTTTACTCTAACTTAAAGCATTAATCCCACTTTAATTTTACTCTAACTTAAAGGATTAGTCCCACTTTAATTTTACTCTAACTTAAAGGATTAGTCCCACTTTAATTTTACTCTAACTTAAAGGCTTAGTCCCACTTTAAAAATGTTAACTTTACTCTAACTTAAAGGATGAATCCCATATTTTTACATTAATTTGAGTCATAATTTTACATTAAGTAACCCATAAATATATATTAACTTAAAGGGTGAGATTGACTTAATTAATTGTTAAAGTGTTTGTCACATGAGATCGCTTCAATATTAGATTATTACTCTAATTTAAAGGGTCGATGACGTTTTTAATTTGATATAAATTGTACCTCGACAATTTCTTTCTTGAACATAAGGTGTAGCTTGGCAAATTTGCAGTTTTACAAGTTGAAGTCGAGTAAATTAAGTGACAACATACCTTTAATATAGCATCAACATTTATTTCGGGTTTGGTTTTGCGGTTTGGATCGTTAGTATTTGGTTTCTTTAGTGGCACAATTGCAGTTTTTGAATTTGAGTTAATTAAGTGATAACACACCTTTAATATATGTAAATACATTTATAAAACTAAAGACGAAAACACCCGACTAGAAAATCACAGTAATAAAGTTTTCACTGGTTTCAACATTGGAATTCATATATCTCATTCTCGACTTGATTCTCTTTGATGTTTACCGCCTTCGTTCCTCTGGAATTTCTATCTTTATTTTACTAATTTACTCTGAGTTTGAAAAGTATGAATCATTAGGTTGTTAGTAACTAAATTGTTGATTCTTTCTATTGGTACTTATTTGTTTTTAGCTTCTAATAATAAACTCTTTATTTTACATGAGAATTTGTCAGTGATGCAGGTTGGAGGGGCTGACATGGAAAAAGCGTTCGGATGGGACAATAAACCGAGGTCTCGTGTGCTATTGGCTGTGCACGTTAAAGATCCCTCGACAGTTGGAAATCGATAATAAAAGCAGGCTAATGCCGCTGTCCTGGCAAAATTTCCCTCATTGCTCACTGCATGGCGTTTGCCCGTCCTCAATTAGCCCATATTGGTGCAGAACAGTAGGACGTAAAACTCCATTCATTTCATTTCATTTACATGAGAATTACCTCCAAAGCACATGTATAAAGTAAATAAAGTGACATGTTCCTGTCTGGCAACCAAAATGTACCAGTATAATATGAACCTACCCCCTTCCGTAAAAAGAAACATTCATATATACCCATATCATTTTCTGAACCGCTTCAGGCTTCAGCATTTTAATATTAATTCTGTACCTCCAATTAACGTTAGAGCTTTTCATGGTCATTGGCGTTATTATGTGGAAAAGGCTGAGTAAGGACCACACAATTGTCATTTGGCAAGGGCGCCACAGGGATTTAGGAACTGAATGATAAGAAATTAAAAACTGGGAAGGGAGAGAAGGGTCATGCCCGGCTTGACTCATTTTTGGCTCACAGAAATAAGAAGTCTTGAGCATATTTTACTACACTGTACCAAATCAATGATTAGTAGTTATAGGTGTTATGGAAGAAAATCTCCTATAGAAGCACTGGCCTGGGTCACAAGTAGAGACAATCAATTTTAACATTGAAACTAGTAGTGTATATTATTGGGTGATGTTATTGAGGGATTGGGAAGTCAAATACATCTGAACTTTGTACCGAAACAAATCAAAGAGTTTGACAAGGTGCTCGATTACAAGTTAGTAAATGTCATTTCAAGTCACTTACATGATGATTAGAGATTGAGTATCAGTGATAGCCCTCAGATCAGAGATAGGATATCAAAGACTGGTAGAACTTCTAACAGATATTACATTGATAAACTGAAAGTAGAGATATAATATGATAACCTATGACCTTTTATCATATCAGATGATGTGATATTCGTACCATACAGCTACAGACAGCAAGAGGTCTTCAATATCAGTTTGAGCTTGTCTGAATTGAAGTGGCTGTGAAAAAACAACTGGTTACAAAATCTTGATTAACGATGATTTGAACATGTACATGTACTTGCAAATGAACGCACTTTTTCCCCTTTTCATTATTACCAATTATTAGTGTCGTTATTCGGAATAAACAGATTGTAGGAATACTAAGATTCTTTTAAACTGACATAAGAAGGAATTTCAATCAGGACCAGAAATAGATGTCGGATTACACAGAATGTCGTAGTACTCAGATTTCAGGTGATACATAATCCATATGGGTGTATACAATCCTAACAAGATTTCTTACATCTATAAAGCTATCCCCTCCTTTTAACAAAATTAAAATCACCATGAAAGGGTTGAATCAACTTGTTTGGTGTATAAATATATTTATACCTGGGCCTTGAATGTATTATTTGCCACCTGTAAAGTAGTAAGTGTAGATTCAGGTGTTTTTCTATCAATTTGTAAATAACTTCAATTTCTACTCTAGTGTTGATACAACATTTTACCTTCAGGCTAAATTCTGATTACATCGCCTTCAATTTTGACACTTGACAATCAAAATCAAATTAAACTCATAATGAAACACTCCAAAACTGTCAAAAAAGTCTTTGAGGGAAAACGGTTTTTGTTAGTTTGTGTGTAAACTTTAGATATACTTGGCTTATTTTCCTCGTCTTACAATAGGCCTATGTATATTCGAACCAATTGACACCCAAGAGAGCATTTTGAAAAAATGGCGAACCCTTTGAAGATTTGTAAAATGTTTAATTACGATTTATATAAAACTTTCGGTGCAATTTTTGAGAAATTATTATAGAACTGGAACACCTCGTAGCGTAACTGTTAGCAAATAAAGTAATTGTCATACACAACTTGATGTGGTAGTTTTGTTTCTTGTTTTTTTTTTCAGAAGTTACTGCACAGTAATCTCTGTATGATCACATAATAGATCCTCCATCACTAATCGATAAAGAGTATGTTTATTTGCCTCTCGAGCAAAGTTCCCCTCATTGCACATTAATTGGCGTTTTGCCCGTCTCCGTTAGTCCTATAGGTAAAAAGTAAAACTCTATGTGTTATCATTAGATATGAAATAGGTGGTTTGTTTAGTCAAATTAATTCATAGAAAATTTACTTTTTAACGTATTACACAGTTAATCAGAACTGCAAGACGTAAAACTTCATTTGTTTTCATTAAGAATGCAGTCTGATTTTAGCTTTCTTTAAAACAAATATGAAAGGGCCAGTTCGTTTAGCTAATTTGATATACCATTAAACATTAAAAGGGGGTGGGGTGGGGGGTTGCTGTTCGTTTAGTTGATTTTGGTCTACTTGTGCAATACATATTATCAAATAAGAAAGGGGGCAGTTCGTTTAGAGATATTATCTAAGTTAGAGTCTCGCCCCGCCTCTATTTACCCGTAATTCAACTCGTTGCATTAATAAAATACTTAACGTCAGGTAGATTGTTGAAATGTTTACAGGTACCTATCTACCTGTCACATCAAAGGACACCGTCGTGATTTATATCATGACACTGGAGAGATATATAATAACCCTTTTTAGGTGTTGTTAAGGCAAGGTTACGACCCACATACTTATCCTGTCAATAACAAGAACAGCCTAGACCTCACATGGTGCTTAGTTTAATATGAACGCATTGTCAATAGCTGTTACATTGAGTGACAACACCCCCGGGGCGCCGTCAACTTTACAATACACCTTAGAACATAAACTCTGATATCTTGAAAACTCGATAATTATAATAACCACCCTTCATTTAACACGTTCATTGTCAAAATACAACCCCAGTTCATCCCTTGTATTGTCTCGTTACAAACCAAGTACATCCCTCTATTGTTGGCGAACAAGGCCGATACAGCACTCCATTAGATCTGTGGCTTGTTAAACATGACGTCTGAACGTTAACGGTGCAGTTTTTCTTGTACCCCGACACGCCCCTAGAGGTAAATTACATTAAAAATTGACTTGTTGATGGACAAGTGGGAATTAAATTGTCTTGTTGTCTTTTAAGTTTAAATCACACCTATCAAAATAGTGAAATACCATCCAGACCTAAATTAGTTTGTGTCTTCTGTGTTGATATTGGTGATGTTTCGGAGTCTTTTGATGTGACGTCTTGTTAAAGCATTTTAAAAGAAACTCAAAGAACTAAATGTTTAATGACGTCAGTACTGGAATTTCTTCAACATTATTAGCGTTTGAACTTGAAAATCTTAACTTCCGGAAAACCACGGACGTTTGACTGAAAATTGGTATGGTGCTAGCCTGATGCCATAAACGACCTTGATACACATGACAAATTAGCAATCCCCTAAAGCCTGGGTTTTCAACTTGGGGTACATGTCCCGAACTAGGGACATTTGGACATTTTCCCGCTGGGGACACAAGCTGAGCTATAGGTATGAAAAAATGTAATATATAATTTATATATTGTATTTTCTGTGTAAATGTTTATCAAGACTCTTTTTATCTGGGCCACAATTTTCATGCACAAAAGTAATCATCAAGAAGAGGAAGGGGGTTTGTGTCAACCAAAGTGCCATAAAATCTAACAATTTCTGTTCAGGGGACATGATAATTTCCTCGTGTATTCGAAGACACTTGAGGAAACTAGTTGAAAACCAGGACCCTAAAGACTTTATATCACCAGAATTCCTATGTGAGTTCACCGTCTTAGAGACCATAGACAAGCATTTCACAAATAAGGGGACATTTTGTCAAGAAATGGGCATCATCCTTTGAAACAATATCGGATATAGAGGTCTTTTTACATCAATAAAGAACGGGTATCGATATCCTGTCCATTCAGAGTTAACGATGTTGAATATGGCACAAGACAGGGTTTGCTAACTCTTCTAACATTGTGTTAGTTTTTTTTATATCCTAACGTTCTCCGTGTTAACATCCCCTTACAGCCCAATGATAACCAGAAATGTGGTCCCGTGTGTTCACCCCTTTAAAGTAGAGAGATTACTATAAAATATTGGTGTGTGATCCTCCCTTTAAAGTAGAGAGATTACTATAAAATATTGGTGTGTGATCCTCCCTTTAAAGTAGAGAGATTACTATAAAATATTGGTGTGTGATCCTCCCTTTAAAGTAGAGAGATTACTATAAAATATTGGTACAGACCAACACGATATTTAATGGTAAAGATATCAATCATCTTCTATTGAAGTCGGCTCAGATATCGCTCAACCTTTTATTGTGATTTTACCAAGGCTTATGATCTGTCAGAGATAAACGTGATTAATGTCGCTTGTTTGTGACGCTTCTTTAAATCTTTAACCCATGTAGGTCTTGATCATTTTATTATTAAATGTCATCATCGTCGTTAATCAAAGGGTATTTATCAAGGTACGTTCACGCTAGCTGTTCTCGTTAGACCGATAGGTAGAACGTTGGACGGAACGTTGGACGTAAAACATCTCGCTAAACGTAGGATATTTATAAAGGTACGTTCACGCTAGCGGACCTGTTCTCGTTAGACCGATAGGTAGAAAGTTGGACGTAAAACATCTCACTAATCAAATGGTATTTATAAAGGTACGTTCACGCTAGCGGACCTGTCCTCGTTAGACCGATAGGTAGAACGTTGGACGGAACGTTAGACGCAAAACATCTCGTTAATCAAAGGATATTTATCAAGGTACGTTCACGCTAGCGGACCTGATCTCGTTAGACTGATAGACAGAAAGGTGGACGTAAAACGACTAGCTAAACGTAGGATATTTATAAAGATACGTTCACGCTAGCGGACCTGTTCTCCTTAGACCGATAGGTAGAAAGTTGGAAATAAAACATCTCGCTAAACAAAGGTTCCAGGTTCAAGCCTAGCATGCCTCGAAGTACAACTAGATTTTCAAACCCGGGCTCTCTTGTCAGTGATGCGGATTGGTACGGCTGACATGGAAAAAGCGTCTAGTCGTTTGGATGGGACAACAATTCGGGGACCAGTGTTGCTGCAGGCTGTACACGTTAAGATCCTTCATCAGTTGAAAATTTAAGAGTAGGTGTATACTGCTTTCTTGGCAAAATAACCTTCATTACACAGGACGCACTGCATGGCGTTCTCCGGTCCTCATTATCCCAAAAGACACAGAAAAGAAGACGTAAAACTCCATTTCATTTAATTTCGACTGGTATTAATAGACTTTAAGGCTGAGTAACGATGAAAAACGACCTGATATCGTGAGTAGGTTTAGAAACTGTAGAAATTAACAGTCACATTGCATGTTGTGGTGCAGTTGACTGAATCATAGAAATGTAGATAGGGAATAATAACACAAGATTTATGCTTGGCACGCATGCGTTGAATTGGAGGTATGCCCATAACTTCCGGTTTCTGCAAGAAGTTATATTAATTTAAAAGCCATGATGAACGCGATAAAATTCGAACGGAATATCCAGTCTCTCTGCCACAGTATAACTTAGAGTCAACTAGTCCTAGAGGAGAAACTAGGTCAACCCTAAATTGAAACAGAGGTTCAATAGACGATGAGTAGACTAAGATTTCCAGTCTTATACATTTCTATGACTGAATACACCTCTTGTCATTATTAATAATCTTATGACGGATTGATTGCTGGATTAGGAACTCATTATGAAATGTGAAGAATTGAAATTGGACACTATTTATTAATGAGTTGACATATTTACCAATAATCCGTAATCTATCTTGAAACATTAACGAAACTGTCGACTGACGTGGCAATTATAGTTCAAATATTTTTTTTTTACAAATTTTCTAAATGGATGCCACAAGTCCCCCGATACCTGTTTCGACAAGAATTGAGGATCTTGGTCTCGCAAAATGTTTATATAAATGATACACAGTGGAAAAGGGAGAGAAACTCTAAGAAAAAAATGAGTCGGACCGAGTCATACTTATGCCTGTCGAAACACTTATGTCAATTTGCTTCCTCAATCATTCAAGCTTCTACTATGCTTGTCATCTTAATCCACAAAAGGCGGAAAAGAATTAAAAAAAAATCATTAAGCATAAATGTCCACATAAATAAACCAAAGTGGGGTCTTAACGTCGTAGATGTCGTAAATACTTACGATAACGACCTATCAACACTTTCGACCGTAAGATGATTGTCGTAAATAATTCTGAATGACATTAAAGGAGCGTATGACACGAGTGATATATAACACAACATAAGGCCGATTATAACCCCATAAATAACTTATTAGACATTTCATCCACTCGCATATTATGACACATTGCAAACTTTGATAATATTTGTGAATTTTGTACGCAGAATATCCACAGCCGTTGGGGCGTACAACTCAACAGGGGGGCAGTTCGACTTATTGCCCAAATTTTAATGATATTTTGCCCGAATTTGTGAATTTTTTGCCCGAAAATATCCTGCCCCCCCCCTGTCTCCTACGGCTATGAGAATATCACCCGATCGTCCACCCGAACTGACCTTTAAAAGAGTCCATATAGCCTTGGTTCCCAACCAGGGGTGCTAGTACTCCTTGGAGGTACCAGCGAAAACCACAAGGGGTACCTGAGAAGCCACTCAGACAATTTTAAAAAGTATGGAATGGATTAAATATCAAACTCCATCAACCGACAAATACCCTTTTACTTTCATGCTGGCTCTAAATGTTACTAAGAGTGGGCGAAGGGTACCAGGAGATTGCTTGAACTAATATGGTCAGGGGCGGATTTAGGGGGTGGCGTGGCGGGCGTGCGCCCCCCCCCCCCTAAAATTTGCAAAGCATGGTTTGCCCGCACGATTTTACCACAAATGTTTCTCGCCACCCTTCGCTTAGCAAGATATCTATCTACATTGCACCAACTCTAGAAGAATATTTCAATAACTTTGATTATTTTAACCTCAAATAATTTTTTTGGCTCCCTACGCTCGCCGAAATTTTATTCTGCGCCCCCCCTAACGTCAAATCCTGTATCCGCCCCTGATGGTCACAAGGAGTTCAAAAGGTTGGGAACCGAGGCCATATAGCAAGCAAATTTATCAACCCAGCATTCAATGCATACAATTATAAACTAAACCATGCATTATAAAGCAGCGTTTGCCTGTAAAAGACGTTAACTTGTCACCTTTTGCTGAAAACGGATACAAACTTACGATCTACCATCAATCAACTATCTAGTCTGTCTAATGGAAGCAAACTTGTCATCTACAAACAACTACCTAGTCTGTGATATCAGCTTCTGCTGGAAACCAACGTTAACTTGCCATCTACCAACAACAACTACCTAGTCTGTGATATCAGCATCCACTGGAAGCGAACGTTAACTTGTCATCTACCATCAACTATCTAGTCTGTGATATCAGCTTCTGCTGGAAGCGAACGTTAACTTGTCATCTACCAACCACTACCTAGTCTGTGATATCAGCTTCTGCTGGAAGCGAACGTTAACTTGTCATCTACCAACCACTACCTAGTCTGTGATATCAGCTTCTGCTGGAAGCGAACGTTAACTTGTCACCTACCATCAACTATCTAGTCCGTGGTATCAGCTTCTGCTGGCGATAAATTGTTATCTGGAAACAGGGGTGACAAGTCCAAATTTAATATCTCAACCAATTCAGGAATTGAAACCTGGAACCTCAGTTGGCCCACCAGGGTTACCACTTCGGGATAAAAAAAAAATTAACTAGAATCACTCTTCTGTTCCTTTTTTAGCTGTTCGAAAGGGGGCAAAAGATACACATTTTCCGGGACAATGGAAAAGGGATCCTTAACGGGAATAGTTGTTTACTGTCCTATCTGAAGGATTGGACGCTTGTTCCAAGTCTCTCCGACCTGTATCATTGACAAAGGGAAAGGTTTGGAGACACTCTTCGTGACACAATGTAGATATATTCGATTGTAGATTGAAATTAAAAATGAAATGATTTATATATAGAAGATGTCAGTAGGTACTTGTTATCAATATATACCCCTCTTTAAACTTTCATATCTTCTTTTATGTCTTCAACAAATCTCAAGTCGTGGATATAAGGTCATAAATTGAACAACGATAAAAGGACTCTTGATGAATCAAATAAATAACTATTAACTATGTGGACAGCGTGCCGTGTTAGCAGTCTCAGTCGCAAATTGATATCAGGTGTTGCAGAGTAAGCATATCAAGTCTGGAGGTTTAGATATTAATAAGTCACAAAATTAATCAACGATTAAAAGACTCTCTTATTTATCTCTTAAGGGATTGTAAAGAAGTTTTCTAAACTTTGTATGTGTATCGGGGACACTGATAGCATCAATTTGCGCCATTCAAATTTCCACCCCGACGTCTGTGGTTCTTGCAATTCCACTAAAACTAACACGTTTTATGACGTCACTGACAGTGATCTGCATAGATATCAATAGTAGCTTATGGTAGATCACTGGTAGTGACATCATAAAACACGTTAGTTTTAGTGGAACCAAGAACCACAGACGTTGTACTATTGATACCTATGCAGATCACTGTCAGTGACGTCATAAAACGCGTTAGTTTTAGTAATTTCTGAACTCGTATGATCTGGTCGTATGGCATGACAAGTTACTCGATTTTCTTCATTGAAATAAATCAAAAAATTTCAAGGAAACACATCGAAACATTGCACATTAATTTAAATAGACCACTATGTATGATAGATAGTTTTATATCTGTCTGTCAGAACTTGATGATTAAATACCCCAGTAACACTCGAGTCTGACAGGTTATTAAGGGGTGGGGTCTCTCTAATGTCTTTGATAAATCTATGTTCAGATCAGAGAAACTTGATTGATTACGACTTAATATTCGGTTGTCCAGCAACCTCGATATTTCCAAGATCATATATTATTCTTGTCTAAGTATTTCGTGACTTAAAGTAATACAGTTGTCTTTGTACATTCATTTTGCTAAGAATAATGTCGAATTTCTGATATCATTTAAAGTACAATTCTTAATTTTGTCTTGGAATTACGGATTTATGGCTTTAAGTGATATTACCCCTAAATATAAACTTAACCAACGAACAGAGTTCAATTTTAGCTATTTGAATCACTAAAATTATATTTTGAGAAAGCACCATAACTTAACTAACTCCCTTAACTGAAGATGTTAAAGACTGAATTGTGAGTCAAAAAATTATCTCTCCCCCAGTCCCTCTTCCCTTTAATAACTGTATCTTTATATCTTTCATATGTGTATAAAACGTGGCTTATATCATGTATACTGTATATATCATATTTAAAACATTCACTGATAGATACCGGATCGTTTATAGATAAAATATTTATTAAACATCAACTCTCATTACCTCTTTTAATATCGACCTATTTATAGAACCGATTACTCCAATCATCCCATTTATCTCTTCTTATCTCCCTTTATTGATTATCTCCCCTTTGACTTTAGAAATTACTACAATATCGTACCCCACTCGATACTATTAGCATCTGTCTGTACCTCATCCTACTTGTTGACAGAACACTATACCATCTTCGCAAGATATGCAATTGAAATTTCAGTCTAAATAGAGTCGAAGCTTTACATATTTAGGACTATTTTAGCCTCTGCACAAGCAACGTTACGAATACTATATTCCAATGGACGTAATTTTTAGAAGTAAATGACCATAGAGACGACGGGCAGCTTATTCATGAACTAGGCAGGGAGATTTCCAATCGAAATCGAATTTCTTGGATGTCTCTCCCGCCTCTCCCCCTCTTATTTCTAAAGCAACAGTCCTTCTGATTTCCGTCTCTCCCCTACAATACAGACTATAATGGTCTACCATGAAGACCAAGCTACAAGTACCATCACGGTATTGATCACTGATAATATCAAAACGACTGTATCTACTGGTTAATCGCCTGATATTATCTCTACTACAAACACGAGTTTTTATTGTCGGCGTCTCTTTCATCTTTTGTTTTATCTCGACGTTTATATGACAATGTATCTACCGTTATTGACAAGTTCTAATGGATTCTAAATACCACGTGCTATGATTGACAGATACATGAATAAATGTCTTTTTCTGTTATCTACCTTACTAACTTGATCATTTAAAGGGGGTAGGCCTAGTCTCATTTCAGAGAAGCGATCTCCCAAATGTACCGACCAAATGTGAAACAGGTAGAAATTGCAAAGAAAGAAAGAAACATCAATATTTTACAAGGATAACAACTAAGGTACCGTGCGAATCCTTTCTCCAGCTGGTCCTTGGCCAAACCTCTTGGTATTGATCTTTCCCGGATTGTCCGTACCCATTTACAGCTGGGTGGACGAAGATGAAGTACGTCAGTCCTTATGTTGTTCAGGCTACCGGGTCAAGGATGCTTAGACTAGTAGGTTCTCATTGTTGGATATTCCACACATAGATTTAAGGAACACCAGTCAACTCGTCCATATGTCAACTCGTCCACGTGTCATCTCGTCCACATTCCACATGTCAACTCGTCCACATGTCAACTCGTCTACACAATTTGATTGGTTAACTCGTCTACACAAAATCCACTCGAGTCGACCGATACAAGGGAAATTAGAGTGGACTTCAGTACATTATGATTAATTGTAATGTTAAATATGACATACGTTTCGTTTTGATTTGAAAGCCAATGTTGTTAAACACATATTAAATGTTAAATTTTAATACATATCGGCGACGTACGACAATTTGAAGGCGGGAAGAAACACATTCAAATATTAGTTAGCTTGTGATATACAAATTTGAAACATTTTTATGATATAATTGAATCAATCATTGTATAAAAAGATTAATTCTGATATTTTTATTGACAGAATTGACAAGAGGTCGACAGAAGACATGAACTTCACTTTATAAATGTGAAATAAATACAGTCATGGCGCCATTTTAATATACAGACTTATTGATCCCGACTATAACTCATATTGTAAGACATATTGATCAAGTCTATAGCGTAATGTATTATGACAATTTGACAGAATAACAAATTGTTCCTAATATTGATATTATTTTTAAGCGCCAGCAGTTTGTCGATAAAGTGTAGGCCTATATATCGATACGAATATATCACTAGAAACACTTGATTCCACTTTGCACTGAGGGTGTCAGCTGTACATGTTCGCTTCCTCGAAAGTTCGAAACCAGAGTAGCTAAATGACACTGTCCTTTCCTTGCACATTGATTAGCGTTTGTCTATACTCTTCAGCCAAAACAAGTGCAGAAAAGTGGGATGTAAAACTCCATTTCATTACATTTTTATGAGAAAGTCATTGTAACTGATGTATGTTTCACATGCACCTTCAACCATAAGCTTGTTTGTTTCTTTGAAGACGTGCCTTTAGCAATAACACTCCCATTGAAATGAAATACAGAACTCGTTGGATTTGATACAACGAAAAAGCTCCAAGAGCATGGCATTTTTCAGTTCCATGGTTATACTTTGAAGTTTTGAGTAAAGCCGACATAACCTACTTGAACCTAATAGAAGTAGAACTGGCTCAATAAACCAGAAGATAGAAAAACGAAAGTAGAGAAAGAGCCAATAAGAATGGTTTATTTTGATTGACATTTCGCCTCGAGCTAACAGTCTGATAATCACTTCAATAGATCTTCTTGAATAAACTAATAAAGGGGCACAACTCTCTTTTTGATGTTTGGGGTCATTTTCTTTCTAAGCTGTCCGTGGCCGGGAGCCATGAAAACCAAACAGAAAGTCTGTGTTTACCCAGTTTCGTACTTTCTTCAGATCCAACAATTAAAAGCCACTTGATGTAAATATTTACCGCTAGAGGGAGACGTGTGTTCTTCTGTGTGCGGGCTAAATGTTAATAACGATCTTGATTGGCTATTGGTGAAAGAACTCTCGAGGCTAAAAGAACGGAAACGGTGTGTTATTGAAAGCGGGAATGATCATTAAGATTGAAGTGTTTGTAGCAGAAATGGTTTATTTCTTGGAGAAATTCTTGTATTTATGTTTACATTCCACACCTGCTTTGATGTTTAACTTTCTACAGTTGGCCGCCTCGAGTTGTGAGTTGGACTGAAGAAGTATATTTATAATATTCCAGTTTTTTAGTGTGATAAGGCTTACTTATCGAACCAGGCTACTGAAATTTTAAGTTTATTTTTTTTTTCTCTACATGGGGTACAAAATAACGTTCATTTTGGGGATTAAGGAATTGTTAAGAGGTTTTCCAAATTTTGTATATGTAAAGCATCTTTCTGCGCCAGTCAAATTTTCAAATGTCAAACGGGGTTCCAGCAATTCCATTTAAACTAAGAGTTCGATGAAGTAATAATAAAAATTCGTAGAAGCAAAACAATTCCGTTAATCAGAAATCTCTTCCTGAGTCAAGCTCTGCGAAGAGCTTCAGTGATACAAGCATATTTCAAGTACAAATTGAAGGTTTTCAAAGAGTCTTTCCTCTATAAAAGTTGCGTGATGGAACAGTTTGAAAATAACACAAGCTACGATCACCAGAATTCCTTTAATGTTTGTTGACACTTTGGACATATTCTTTGAACCATTGCAGACATAAGACAAACAGAATTCTCTCACTTACTCTGGAGAGTTGTAAAGCGAATAGTTAATGCAATTTTCACTAACATGCCTTCAGGGCACTTATTAAAGTAATTATGTTTTTTAAGCATTTGTATGTATATCGTTTATTAGCATTACACTGTAAGATTTTGTCTGTAAAATATACACGTTTGTTGGCAATATAAAATCATTTCTATATTTATGTTTTCCCTTTGGATAAACAATATCAATCTATGTAAAAGACTAAGGAAACAGGCTTTCGCATTATATTCATGGATAAAATCCAAGACAAGTAATCAAGAAAATTTGAAAAGAAATGGTTTTAAAGCCAACATGGGCAATTTAGAATCAAGCGGAGTGTATTTGTTTTGCCACAAAATATTACACAGATTGGTAACAGTGTATCACAAAATACAGTGTTAATGCAACTGTATTCAATAAGATGGCGAGTGTTTGGAAATGTGTTAAATAAACTCATAAAATTAAATTGAATTGCCGATTTGATCACACGGTTCTGAGGACATCAAAGGGATGTAATCAATGATATTGTTAACAGCGCCATTCAATTTGTCACTGGTCTTGTTTGTTTCAATGACTGATTATAGATGGGAAAGAACGATATACAATGAATGAAATGGAATTTTACGTCCGACGTTTCTGCACCTATATGGGCTAATTGAGGACGGACAAACGCTATGCAGTGTGAAATGAGAGAAATTTTGCCAGGACAGCGGTATTAGCCTACATTGCTAAATCAAACTGTCAAGAGATCTTTAACGTGCACAGCCAATGGCACACGGAACCTCGGTTTATTGTCAAATCCGAACGACTAGACGCTTTTCCATGTCAGCCCCTCCTAGATTATAGATAGGAAAGAACGATACACAATGAATGAAATGGAGTTTTACGTCCGATATTTCTGTACCTGTTTAGTATAATGACAAAGTGTACAATGATGGAAATTTTGCCAGGACAGCCGAAAGAGATTACTCCATCCCAGGATGTAATGGCGGGATCCGTAGGAATAAAGAAACCAACTAGGCTACTAACGATCCGAACCGCAAAACGAAAGTCGATATCTAAAAAGACATTTTGACGAAACATAGGTAACAGCTTATGAACTTTTCACATGAGGAATTATATCAATCATACATGAGTAAGTATATCATAATGAAAAGTGGTATCAGGTGTCTAGAAGAGTAAGCATATCCTGCCCGACGCCACACCCGTCGACCGGGCCCCGACAAGTGAGAATAAGGCCTAGCAAGCTGTGTAAAAAATAAAAAATATGAATAAAAATATGGATTTTGACTCAAATTTTTCAAATGCGTTCTCCAGACTTTCAAAATTCCATTCTGTTAAAACGCAAAACCTGGGGCCCCAACACCAATTCAATCCTGGGACGGGACTGACTACTCCTACTCCTCTACGATTTCCAACTGTCGATGAACATTTAATGCAGACATCCTAAAGATTGTGGATGAACGTGTCTTCATATCAAACTATCACTGGAGGCTAATATAATCTGAAAGCAGAAGTCAGAATCTCGTCTGCTTGTTAGAAATTCTGACATTATCAATCACCCTTATCGACAGCCTGTCATAACATATTACAGTTATCCCCCCTTTATTACCACTCTTCTTTCTTTCTTCTTGAAGCTAGTCTCGCATTACCAGACATACATTCACGTTGATATATTAATTCAACGTCTAATTGATCTCGACTACTTTGATAAAAGTCTAGGTCAATAGGACATTCATTACGCTTGACGTTAATTGGCAAGGCTTTTTAAATTCGTGTTATAAATGTCTAGCATCTAATTCTTACTGACGTATGTTGTTCTACTTTAGTTTTAGTTTCACTGAGTGTATGAACAACGAAACAGTTTTCTTTGCCTCGAGGTTACATCAAAAAAGACCACGAACATTAACAAAAGAATTGCAAATGTTCTGCATAGTCAAGAGGAAGGTGACCGCTAGTGGCATCGAAATTATTCGTTTGTTTTTGCATGGGAGGGATTTTTGGTAGCCGTTCATTAAAGGGTGGACCTGAATACAAGCGACCCTTAGACCAAGTTTGACTCTACAGATAACTCTAGAATTCCATCAAGCGAATATTTTTTTTTTACTACTTTATAGCTTCTCTACAGCGGATCCAATCTGATTAAAATTAGATTTCATTTCGTTTCGGTTATTTTTTGATTGTCGACTCAATGTAATCTAAAGACTTGTATAAGGAGGTCATCTTCTGGTTACGATTAAGCTATTTATAGCACGTGCCACCCCTCTTCCAATCAGAACACCATTTATATTTGAATATTTTGTATTTGACTGCTGTGTCGCTTTACTTTCTGTTTCGTCTTCCAACAATGCATATCAATGCATAGACCCACGATCTTGAAGGTAGTTTTTGATTGGCTGAAATTTTCGTCACCAGAAGATGACCTCCTTATACAAGTCTTTAGATTACATGGAGTCGACAATCAAAAAATAACCGACACGAAATGTAATCTAATTTTAAGTAGATTGCAGTGGATCCGGCAGCATATGGGGTCAATGACCTTCCAAAAAAAAAAGGAAAATGTTGTCCACACACTAAAAACTCAAGACAATTCAGTTGACTCTGATGGCGTGAACGTTAAAAAATGGCGTGATACCAAAACGACATCTCAGACACGAAGCAAGAAACCATTCCAAGTATCTTTTTATTGCAGCTAATCAGTCAATGTTTCCGTGGCAGCCAAGAAAAAATAGAATCCGGAAATGGACGGAAAATACCGGAGATTAAGACAATCAAAAAACAAGCGAATTGACAGACCGAATCTGACCTCGTGACATGCACAATACCGATATGTCTCAGAAAATAAAAATGTGGTGCTCAATAGAACAGTCAGTTAGTTTTTTACGTGGCGTCTTTTGCTTGGTGACGATCATAAAGTGGTTGATGTGGGTTCTATACCCAATCGGGGTATGAAATTAAAAGTCCATTTTAAGCAGACACTACAGACATTATAATTACAAAATACAAAACCAGTATGAGGCTTTGTCATGAGCTGACAACCGGGGCGCCGGAAGTACTGGGCAGAAGAGACTCTAAAATACAAAATTTTTAAGACGGGCTCATGGCTTTGGTTCACATTTTGCCTTTCAGAACTCAGCTTTGCCTCGCCTCTCACATTTGCCTCCAGCGTCCCTGGCTGACAAAATAAAGATTATAGCGATTTCTTAAAATAATAATGTTTTAATGCTTTCAAATAAATACATAATTATTGACTTGATAAATAACTTAATATTCTTCTCCCTCTTCTTCTCCTTCACCTTCAACAGAATCAACTCCAACTTCTTCATAATCTTTCTCTAGAGCAGCTAAATCTTCTCTAGCTTCAGAGAATTCACCTTCTTCCATACCTTCACCAACATACCAATGGACGAAAGCTCTCTTGGCATACATCAGATCAAATTTATGATCTAGACGAGCCCAAGCTTCAGCAATAGCAGTCGTGTTACTCAACATACAAACAGCTCTCTGGACCTTGGCTAAATCACCTCCTGGTACAACAGTTGGTGGTTGATAGTTGATACCGACTTTGAAACCAGTTGGACACCAGTCGACAAATTGGATGGTTCTCTTGGTCTTGATGGTCGCAATAGCAGCATTGACATCTTTGGGAACAACATCACCTCGGTACAGCATACAGCAAGCCATGTATTTACCATGACGAGGATCACATTTCACCATTTGGTTGGCTGGTTCGAAACAGGCGTTGGTGATTTCAGCTACAGAAAGTTGTTCATGGTAAGCTTTCTCGGCAGAAATGACTGGTGCATAGGTAGCCAAAGGGAAATGGATACGTGGGTAAGGTACCAGGTTGGTCTGGAACTCAGTAAGATCGACATTCAGGGCACCATCAAATCGGAGTGAAGCAGTGATGGAGCTGACGATTTGACCAATCAATCGGTTCAAGTTGGTGTAGGTTGGTCTTTCAATATCGAGATTTCGTCGACAGATATCATAGATAGCCTCGTTATCTACCATGAAGGCACAATCGGAGTGTTCCAAGGTGGTATGGGTTGTAAGGATAGAGTTGTAAGGTTCTACCACAGCAGTTGATATTTGTGGAGCAGGATAAACAGCAAACTCCAACTTAGATTTCTTGCCATAATCGACGCTCAATCTTTCCATCAACAGGGAAGAGAAACCAGATCCGGTTCCTCCACCAAAACTGTGAAAGATGAGGAATCCTTGAAGACCAGTACATTGATCAGCCAGCTTCCTGGTTCTGTCGAGAACCAAATCAATGAGTTCTTTACCCACAGTGTAATGACCTCGGGCATAGTTATTAGCAGCATCTTCTTTACCAGTGATGAGCTGTTCAGGATGGAAGAGTTGACGGTAAGTACCAGTTCGGACTTCATCTACAACTGTTGGTTCCAGATCAACAAATACAGCTCTTGGAACATGTTTACCAGCTCCAGTCTCACTGAAGAAAGTGTTGAATGAATCATCTCCACCTCCAATAGTTTTATCAGAAGGCATCTGCCCATCAGGTTGGATACCATGTTCTAAACAGTACAACTCCCAACAGGCATTGCCCATCTGGACACCAGCTTGACCAACATGGATAGAGATACACTCACGCTGAAAGGAGAAACAGAAAAATGTATAAACGCGATGGCGATGACTTGCAGAAATTAAAAGTAAAATTCATATTTTAGAAGTGTATTTAAATTAGTTCTTCTAAAAAATAAAATTGAGCAAAAAGAAAGCTTTTGGTAATAACATAAAATAATGAGAAAACTACCTTACCATTTTTGATGTTAGGTTGAGTTATAACGTCAAGGAAACGACCACTGTAAACTTGTTGAAGCTGTAGTGAAGCTGTCACAAGAGGAAGTGAGATACTATCCAGAACAACAGACGTACCTTTTATACCCTACGTTTCGATATCGGCCTTAGAAACATTGTATACGTCTCTAGGCTTGTTACAGTTAGTGACAGATTTGCATAATCCGTTACACACATAATTGGATTATTGCAATAATTCGTTAATCCGATAATCCAATTTAGTTGATCACGTCTGCTTATTTCATTGAACAATTATTGAATTAGAACAGATTTGATTAATCCTATTGTATTTGACGCTACGAAAATCTTGTTACGAGTGTAAAAATTTGCTTGATTACGCTAGCGTTGACCTATTCAACTTCTTTCGCTAAGCTCATTAAGGGATATTATTTAGCAATCGTTACCCAAACTGTTTCTAACAAACAAAAACCAAAACACAACAAAACGGTATAAAAGGTTTGAAATCTCCAAGGACTAGTATCATTGTTCTGTTTTCTCTACAGTTAGTCATAACAGCTTCAGCAATTCTTTGGTTTTCAACCGTTTGATAATCTACAATCAATCAAAATGGTAGGTTTATTTTTATGTTTTGAAATACGACAATTTGTTAAAAAAATCTTAAAGAAAACGAAGCAGTTAGTGTTTACACTTCTGAAGAATATTAAGAGAAAATGGAGATATTTCTGTTTGGTTACCCTCTTCAAACTAAACACAAACAGAATTGTTCGATATTTTGAAAATTTCTACGTCCATTTCTAATTATTTTGAGGCACCCTTGAATGATCTTATAATGTATTTTTAAAGGATGCATGTTCATGTTTAAGTAGCTACGATTAGCTTTTTGTAATCCTTCCTTGTTTCTTCTTTCAGCGTGAGTGTATCTCTATCCATGTTGGTCAAGCTGGTGTCCAGATGGGCAATGCCTGTTGGGAGTTGTACTGTTTAGAACATGGTATCCAACCTGATGGTCAGATGCCTTCTGATAAAACTATTGGAGGTGGAGATGATTCCTTCAACACTTTCTTCAGTGAGACTGGAGCTGGTAAACATGTTCCAAGAGCTGTATTTGTTGATCTGGAACCAACAGTTGTGGATGAAGTCCGAACTGGTACTTACCGTCAACTCTTCCATCCTGAACAACTCATCACTGGTAAAGAAGATGCTGCTAATAACTATGCCCGAGGTCACTACACTGTGGGTAAAGAACTCATTGATTTGGTCCTCGACAGAACCAGGAAGCTGGCTGATCAATGTACTGGTCTTCAAGGATTCCTCATCTTCCACAGTTTTGGTGGAGGAACCGGATCTGGTTTCTCTTCCCTGTTGATGGAAAGATTGAGCGTCGATTATGGCAAGAAATCTAAGTTGGAGTTTGCTGTTTATCCTGCTCCACAAATATCAACAGCTGTGGTAGAACCTTACAATTCTATCCTTACAACCCATACCACCTTGGAACACTCCGATTGTGCATTCATGGTGGATAACGAGGCTATCTATGATATCTGTCGACGAAATCTCGATATTGAAAGACCAACCTACACCAACTTGAACCGATTGATTGGTCAAATTGTCAGCTCCATCACTGCTTCACTCCGATTTGATGGTGCCTTGAATGTCGATCTTACTGAGTTCCAGACCAACTTGGTACCTTACCCACGTATCCATTTCCCATTGGCTACCTATGCACCAGTCATTTCTGCCGAGAAAGCTTACCACGAACAACTTTCTGTAGCTGAAATCACCAACGCATGTTTCGAACCAGCCAATCAGATGGTCAAATGTGATCCTCGTCATGGTAAATACATGGCTTGCTGTATGTTGTACCGAGGTGATGTTGTTCCCAAAGACGTCAATGCTGCTATTGCCACCATCAAAACCAAGAGAACCATCCAATTCGTCGACTGGTGTCCAACTGGTTTCAAAGTCGGTATCAACTACCAACCACCAACTGTTGTACCAGGAGGTGATTTAGCCAAGGTCCAGAGAGCTGTTTGTATGTTGAGTAACACGACTGCTATTGCAGAAGCTTGGGCTCGTCTTGATCATAAATTTGATCTGATGTACGCAAAGAGAGCTTTCGTCCATTGGTATGTTGGTGAAGGTATGGAAGAAGGTGAATTCTCTGAAGCTAGAGAAGATTTAGCTGCTCTAGAGAAAGATTATGAAGAGGTTGGAGTTGATTCTGTTGAAGGTGAAGGAGAAGAAGAGGGAGAAGAATATTAAGCTATTTATTAAATCTCTATTTATGTATTTATTAACTGTTATTAAAGTATCATTTCTAGAAACGACATTTATTGTTTAAAAGTTTCGGTGGGTTATGGGTAGCACGTAATAAGGTTGAAGTACAAATAATAAAACCCAAGCACGTAAAGTAAATGTCGAAAACCATGTTAACACATTGGTAGCAGCTAATGAATGATTCATTTGAGGAAATATATCAATACATGAGTTAATATTTCATTATGAATTGTGGTATCAGTTGTTTGAACGGCCATCTTGGAAAACTCATTTGCAATAAAGTTTAGAAAACTGATGTTAAAAAAAGATTACATGCCACCATATTGCCACAATTGTTCTCATTCCACACTCTATGGAGTAAGGAATCTCAGCAAAGCAGTAAAGAAGGATGTAAAACTTGAAATTACTTTTCAGTCTATATATGGATAAAATCAGACTGAAGTCTTACCGGAAGTGCTTCCCCAACCCCTCACGAACCACCGTCACTCTTGTCTGACACCATCTTAGTGTCTGTCAGGAATTTAGTTTCGGTCTGTCACTCGCACACCATTTTTTGATTGTTTTCATTTCCGCCACTTTTCTTTTACTTCCGGTTTCCATTTTTTCTGACTGTCACGTGACAAAGAATGATCTTTTGGTGTGTTTTGTTTGCTATTTATAGTGCACAACTGACAAGATGGAGTTGTGTCAGTCTTCCCGTCGATTCAGCTGTAAATGGGTGAATGATAGAGCTATAGTAAACCTTTCATGAAGAAAATGACTAGGCCAGGTGTAGGAGAAAAGAGAATTTAGTCCCACGAAACTAAGTATGGTTCTTACATGGAAATAACACAATCAAGATGATGCCATCTCTCAAATTAACTTGAAAATCGACATACTTCCAATTACCAAAAATAAGAGTTTGGGTCTTAAATTACGGAATCGGTGCTTCAAGTTTAGAAAAGCTATGATGTCTATTTGAATAATTGCACGTCCATAATCAAATTAAGGTCAATGATCACGTGACAAGAATAATGGAATGATGACAAAAATCCATCACGATTCTCAACTTACAGAATATAAATAGCCTCGTTTACACTTTATAGCTGTAAGACACGTGCGTGCGCGTGCGTGCGCGTGTGTGAAAGATAGCAAACGTCAAATAACAATACGATAGTTGATGAGTGACAAATAGAAAATGCACGTTCATCACTGGCAGGATGTGGTTGTCTGATCGGGTTCTAATTATTGGCGTTGTTAATGAGATAAAACACGGTTTCTATGAAATATCAGTTAACTACACAATTCTCAATAAATCATTGTTTTACTCTCAATTATTTGTGTTAGAAACGTCTTGATTTGAAGGACTCCGTTCGCACCCATTCAAATAACATTAACAAAGCTTTAGCTTCGTCGTTACTATTTTTAGGATGAATTGTTGATTGAAAATATCAAAATCGTATTTAGACCTTCCAAAATAAAAGGCACCGTTCGTAATTTGTCGAAAAAATATATAAAATTCCACAGACATTAAAACACAACAATTTTTGTTCCTGTTCCTGTTCACGACTTGACGTGATGCAGAAAACTATTTGAGAGCCACGAATCTTGTCGTCATCAGTCGTCATTCGGCTGATAGTTCACTCGTCTAAACATCGGCCGATTCGTACCTCATCTAGCCTCGTCTGTATATTGGTTGCGTCCATCGGGACTACTTTCGGAGCTCTTTAGGATTGAAGGTGCGATTACTGCATTCAACATGCAGGGCTTGCAATGTTTGAAGCTGTTTTTCGTTTAGATGAAAGTCTTGGTGAAACAATGGGCAATTTTGCAAGGAAAACGAATCACATTCCTCGAAGAATGCCATTTTGAGAACTAATTGTTGAAGCGGAAGGGTTTCCTACTGTCGAAAATCGGTCGCCGCATCACAATGTACTGGCGTAGGCGCATATCAACAATCGTCATACAGCCGAGGTTTGATGTAGGGTACCGGAATCAGACGAGGATTGTCGAATGGCTGATAGTTATGAGTAAATAGACTTGATCAATATGTCTCACAATATGAGTTATAGTCGGGATCAATAAGTCTGTATATTAAAATGGCGCCATGACTGTATTTATTTCACATTTATAAAGTGAAGTTCCTGTCTTCTGTCGACCTCTTGTCAATTCTGTCAATAAAAATATCAGAATTAATCTTTTTATACAATGATTGATTCAATTATATCATAAATATGTTTCACATTTTTAATATCACAAGCTAACTAATATTTGGGATTGTGGAAATTTGTGGAAACTACTTAATATTTTATACCATTCTGCTACATTGTAGCAATAAAGTAAGCATACTCTGCCTTGCGCCACACTCGCCATTTTATGGACCTTAGAGTAGGTAGCTGCTTAGTTTGGCATCAACTATCCGCCTCTGTGATATCTTTTGAGGTGTTTACAACTAGGGCCTATTTCTTCAGCAAATCATTCACGAATCATTGGTAAAAACGTGGTCTCAGATGTCAGGTAAAGTAAGCATACCCTGCCTTGCGCCACAAACGCCAATTTAAGGGCTGTAGAGTAAGCAACTCCTTAGTTTGACTGAAGGTCAACTATTTGCCTCTGTGATATCCATTGAGCTGTCTACAACAAGGGATTATTTCTTCAGCAAATCATTAACGAATCAGTGGTAAAAAAAAATTGTGTTGAAGGAAACGTGAAACTCGAACATGACTAATTCTATTAACATAGGCTATTTCAAACAACTTCGTCAAGAATTCATTACCCCCTGCCATAATATATTATTTTTACACGCTAAAACACATCACAAGATGGCAGATACCCCGCCATTTTGATTGATGATGTCATAACATGGCTGTCATAACAACTTATATCACGTGTTGATTTACCGCCAACAGGCAGCAGGCGAGAATCATTCTGGGGGAAATTTCACGAATTGATGTAATTTTTGTTCGCTTCAGCTATTTGTATGTTGGAAGTGTTTTTAGAGATGTATAATTGATACCATATTCTGTGCTAGTAATGTTTTGTGTTTGGCTAAATAGGCTAATAAATAATGGAGACAGTGGCTTAGGCCCCTTCTCCACACTCAAACACAAGGCTAAGCTCAAGCTCGAAAAAAAAAAAAAAACCGCCATCACTTTCGTCCATCGCGACTCTTTAGATTCCTATTATATTTCAATCCATGTTTAGTTATAGTTACATGTATCATTTTAATGGTCGAAGGGACATAACTCATACACTACCTTCATAACAAAGCAATAGTGACTAAGACCGCAATTAAACTGTACATTGTTATTCGTAATATCCCGACAATAAAAGACTTGCTTGTGTGGAGAATCTCAAATGAGTGACTGTTGTTTTATGAGCCTCCAACACAAAACAAAGACAATTCAAATTTATAGGAAAAAACTTCCACTTTTCAAGAAGGATAATTTTCCCGGCTGTCAGGTTTCTCGGCTGTTATTTATGAATACTTTGCGTTACAACCTCTCTTTTAGCCCGGCCATAAACGTTCGACTTCAAACAAGCACTGCCATAAAATAGTTACGGAAGCTTAGAAGTGGCATTTAAAACGATTAAAAGAATCCATAAATAAGAAGGGAGATATTTAAAACACGGTAGGATCTGACAGATCTACGACCAATAAAATACAAAAATAAAAGTGTAATTGTTTTTAAGAGATTGAACAGAGTAAAAAGAAACGAAACTATTTTGCATGCGTTTTATCTCTAGTTTTAACGATGTCGAATGCTAATCCGCTAATTACCGTCAAAGTCTTATATTATTTTCACTCGTGCTTCATTGTTTCAGTGAGTTAAAAAATGGGGCAATTTCGGCCCTGTGGGCTGTGCACACATCATTAAAATTCGGGCAAATCGGTCTTCCCCCTACCCCTACCAAAATGTCCCAGTATATGCACAAAGAAATGACCATGTCCCCTGAAATGTCTGCAGAAGTCATCGAAAACATGCAATTTTTACAGCATTTTTCGTTTTAATAAAAACTTAAATTGTGGTCGTTGCGGGCAGTGGACGCCGGTGTTTCAAGATAATACAAGATATAAAATATTTTTTTCAGACCTATAGATCACAGATCAGTTTGTGTCCCCAGGAGAATGTCCTATTAATGTCCTCAATCTGGGACATGTCCCCCAAGTTGAAAACCCAAGTTCTAATGGTTACCCTATATTTCATCTACAGGGAGACTCGGTGACTCGCTAAGTAACCCGTCGGTCAAGCCTTCAATGTCCCTGCCAGTGATGTACGTGCCTGACATGGAAAAGCGTACAGTCGATTAGATGGGACAATAAACCGAAAACCTGTGTGCTACATACTATGCGCGTTAAAGAACCCGGGTGAGTTTGAAATCGAAAAAAAGTGTACGCTAATGTCGCTGTACTAGCAAAGATTTCCCTCATTGTACACTGCATGGATTTGCTCATAATTTACGAGAAAAACTGATCTTGTTTGTTTACAACAAAACCTTCACCTTAACACAGAAAACTACAAAACCAAGAAAGGATTATTTAACTGTTGTCTTTTCTCTTAAAACTGAATTACCTCCCTTCAATCGGTTCAAGCCGTTGTAGAGAATGGTGGTTTATTGTGTTTTGTACAGAAACCGCATAGGTTCGTGAAGGGAAAATTACTACACTACGCTCCAGTAGGACTTGAAAACTAATTATAAAGTGCATTCAAACTCAAAAGAGGCATCAAGTTTGTAAAATATAATCTTCAAGTTTTTAAAGTGAGCTGTAAAGAATTTGCCTTGTCGTTATTGTTTGTTTTTCCGACTGGAAAACGAAGTCTAGGTATATGGCGCGAATTTTCTCGTCGCCTGCTCCCTTCAAAAACTTTCTTCGATTGTGATTCAAGGTTTTCCGATACGGTAAGTGTTTTTATTCAGAAGGAAATTATACCAAGAAATAACGAATTAATTTTCTCCTTATGTCTACCTTCCCTCCTTTCTCTTGTCCCAGTCTAACTTGGACCCAAGCCTAGCACTCAATACCATAGCCATAGCAGGCAGGGCTGACAGTGACAGGATAGGATTCTTTTTTTTTGTCACTTTCTCGGGGGATCTTTAAACGTTTAGGCTACAACAGCGTTGCTTTCCTTTTAAATTCCCTACATTGCACACTACACGGGGTTTGTCTATCATTAGCCTAGCCCTAAACCAGAGCAATCAAGGCAAAAAAGGCAAATATTCAGGGCCGGCGGAGCCGGGGGGTTTGGGGGGTGTTTGCACCCCCTAAAATTCACTCGAAAAGTGCCCTTTTTGAATTTGAAAGGAAAAAAAAAACCCAAAAAACTGTACAGTCGTCTATGAGCTAAAAACCGCTACAGTTTCCCTAGATGACGTCGAGCGAAAAACGCGTTACCCACCATGCCACTCCTCGCACTTTGTCTTCGTCAGCTCCGACGAAAGAGGGCCTACATTACATTTGAAATTCGATCAAATCTACTGGACACAAATCTGTTTGGTTGTAACATCCAACATGAAGCGAAAGTATAGACATGAATTAGGAATCTTTGGATTTTAGCACTACTAGACTCGAAAAAGCGATATATTTCAACATAACGGATAAGAATATCTGTATCAAATATAAACTTCAAGTCCTGATTTGGAATGATGTAACAACAGCATGTTTCAGCATGTTTCGGACTAGGGGCGCATCTATAATGGCTAGCCACCCCCTTACCTGTGTTGACGTGTTTATGTTATTACCAATTTATATACCATTTGATTAAAATGTTGAAAAATATTTGGAGATTTAGAGATGTATATTTGAACCTCAAACTATGTCAACCTTATGCCTTCGGCGCTCGCGGGTTTATAACACATTTTTCATTATCCACCGCTTTTATGAAATTCCTAAATACGCCATTGTTACATGTACACTGACTCTTTTACTCAGGCATTATTAAAGCTGAATTCACGGGAAATTACATCTAAATGATAGGTTATATGTGCCCTTTTGATGTCTGTACCCCCTAAAAATAAATTGGCACGCCGGCCCTGATATTTGAAAGTCTAGCCCCTACTGGTCCTAGCTAGGCCTAGTCCTGTCGGCTGTGTGTTAAAAAGCGAACAAAAAAAAATAATTCACCTTGTCTGGCCTCTCAAATTACTGAAACTTAGGCTCGAATTTTCCCGGGGTAGGCAGCCTATAGTAATAGGGCCTAGTTCTACTAAGCCTAGTAGAATCAAGGCCTAGGCGACAGCCTAGGCTAGACCGACAAGTTGACTCTAAATAATACTGCGTATTTTAGAGACAGACGACCAAGCATATAAATATCATGAAATGTTGTGTTACTTGATTTAGACCTTTGAAAATAGTAATTTTTGTAAAGTATTAGATAAGTATGAATTAAGATGTACCGTACAACAACTTGACATCATGTATTTGTGTACAAATTAGATGAAATGTCGATCAGGCGGGTATTTTAACTCAAACTACGTCGCCATTTTTCTAATATATGTGTTTATCCAATGAAATTCATGGTTACAATCTATAACTCAGTTTGGGAGATTTGGTTAATTTTGAGAGAAGTCTTTTGATTGGATGTAATTTCAATGACGATAAGTCTTATTTGAAAATGGCGGCCATGTTCAAAATACCTCCAGCTTGAAAATTTCAACTAGGATTTCAGACAACAAGGATTAGTTTATTCTGTCGAAAAAGGGATTGAATGTTGAGATGGCATCATAACATACAAGAAAATGGTCAGTTTTTTTAATAGTGACATCAAGGAAGAACAATAATTCAACGCAACCAAATTGGTTGCGGAATATCAAGTTATTGAATAAGATGTAATCCTGACTCTCTGCCAGCGGCATTGAGAGAGACAGGTATTCCGGTCTAGCCTAGGCCTAATGGATTTCAGAATTTTAAAAAGGCAAAGGCGAAGACAAGGGCAAAAAACTTAAATAGGCCTTGTTCCCTGGTGCAAATTGGGAAAGGTCTACCGTACAATTTTGGTATTAGGCCCACAGTATTTTGTAATTATTCTCTTTGGGCATTTTAGTATTTTAGGCTTATTACAGATAGATTCAGCGTAGAATTCATTGATTCATTGACTGCTATTTTGATAACTTTCATCATGGAGTATTTCGTAAGTTTTTTATAATTCATACCTTCCACGTTCCAGCCCAATTTATTTTGGGCCGACTCATCTAAAACTTAAAACACTGGGCTCAATAAAAGAAAAGAAAGCTTTTCTTTCTTTTCAGGATCAAGGCATCAAGGGTTGCACCGATAACAGACCCTGCACAAATTTTTATTGTGAGGTAACCCAAACTTTACAATGTTTTCTGTCATTTTAGAAGCAATTAGATTTTAAAAGTAAACGAATACCAAATGAAGTGGATTGTTTTTTTACTAAAAAACAATTGGAAGAAATGTCGGATTATGAAAAGAATAGATACAAAAACCTGAGAGAAAACTATGAAATGATGGTATTAATGGGTAAGATTTTTTTTTTATTTCAAAATTCAAATTTTATATGTTAGAAAACATACTTACTTTCGTACTTGAAAGTTCTTGTTCAGATATATCTTCTTTTATGAAATTCTTTACTATCACTATTACTTTCCACTTTTGAAATATAAAATGTTTTGATACATTGATTTTGCTGCAATATTGACATCAACTTTTTTACTTTAGCAATAGAATACCGTAATCTTGAAAGTATTACATGGCTTCTTAGAAGTTGTTTCCCTTTAGTGCACATTCAACCGTTAAGATTTTTACCAAATAAATTACACTGAAAACAAACGCATCACAAATGTATTACCTAAAAATTAAATAAATGTATTTGAATTTGATAGGTTTACCTGTGAAAAAGCCAAGTTTTATGACCGCGAAATGGAAGAGAAAAAGATCCGAGGAAGATCCAGAATCGGAAAAAGAGAGTGACGAAGAATGGACCCCAAATAAATCTTCTAAAAAGAAAGCTAAAAGTGAGTAGTGTAAAATACATGGGTTTTATAGAAATTGTCCCATTAAATTACCAAACAATGTTAAGGTATAGGGCCAGAAATTTCAACAAATTATATCGATAATAAAGTATCCTCCATATGGAGATAATATATCAACAAATAAGTAAATGTTTCATTATTAAAAGTGACATCAGGTGTCTAATAATGATACTTTTTTTTTATTTTAAGATTCCTATGATTACCATACAAAAAAAAATTAAATTTGTTCTTGTTCTGATTTACTAGAAAATTCTCTTTATTTATATTCCAGCCATAAAATCAGTGCCAAGGTTCCAAGTTCCGTATAAAACAATATCATCTACTGCTACCTCTACTGTACCAATAAAAACAGAAGTTAAGATTCCACGAAAACGCCGCATTATATCATGTACTGTGAACAAATTTACCGTAAGTCGAATTAAATCTACTTTAGCATATTGTAGGCCATGAATTTTAAATTACAAATTTTCCAACTGTTTTTTTCCCTTTTGGGCATGTCCCTTTTAGCAACGATATTCGTCCAGTAAGATGGTAAACCGTAAACATGACTCGCATGGGACGTGGGACGGAATACAAATCCTCTAGAAGGTAAAATTTGAATTATTCTAGTACCTCTGCAGACTATTTCCAAGTATTATGACCAAAATCAATCCCTGAAAATGCCTTTTAATACTTCTCTCATTAATTTTACAGAACGAGGGTAAAGAAGACAAGAAAGATGTTAAAAGTAAACCAGAACCACGATATCCATTGAGGAAAAGAGATACTAGTAATTATATGAATATTGAGGTTCCTGATGATGATGAATTTATATGTAAGTAAAGATTTTGGATTATAAAGATGTTGTACATTATGGTCATTTTTATACGCCCACATGAAATGTGGAGCGTATATTGTCGTCACCCATATCCGTCCGTCCGTCCGTCCGTCGGTCCGTCCGTCCGTCCGTCCGTCCGTCCACAATTGCTCGTAAACACTCCACAGGTCACAATTCTTGACGGATTTTGACGAAACTTAATGGTAATGTTTATTACCGCCCAAGGATAAACCCTATTGAAAATCAGCAAAATCGGAAAATATTTACTATGAATTATTGCCCTTGTTTTTAAAAACGCGTTCGATTTTTGGCTCGTAAACACTCTACAGGTCACAATTTTTGACGGATTTTGACGAAACTTAATGTTAATGTTTATTACCGCCCAAGGATGAACCCTATTGAAAATCAGCAAAATCGGAAAATATTTACTATGAATTATTGCCCTTGTTCTTAAAAACGTGTTCCAATTTTGGCTCGTAAACACTCTACAGGTCACAATTCTTGACGGATTTTGATGAAACTTAATGGTAATGTTTATTACTGCCCAAGGATGAACCCTATTGAAAATCAGCAAAATCGGAAAATATTAACTATGAATTATTGCCCTTGTTCTTAAAAACGCGTTCGATTTTTGGCTCGTAAACACTCTACAGGTCACATTTCTTGACAGATTTTGACGAAACTTAATGGTAATGTTTATTACCGCCCAAGAATGAACCCTATTGAAAATCAGCAAAATCGGAAAATATTTATTATGAATTATTGCCCTTGTTCTTAAAAACGCGTTTGATTTTTGGCTCGTAAGCACTCTACAGGTCACAATTCTTGACAGATTTTGACGAAACTTAACGTTAATGTTAATTACCGCCCAAGGATGAACCCTATTGAAAATCTACGAAATTGGAAAATATTTATTATGAATTATTGCCCTTGTTCTTAAAAACGCGTTCGATTTTTGGCTCGTAAGCACTCTACAGGTCACAATTCTTGACAGATTTTGACGAAACTTAACGTTAATGTTAATTACCGCCCAAGGATGAACCCTATTGAAAATCTACGAAATTGGAAAATATTTATTATGAATTATTGCCCTTGTTCTTAAAGGGAACCAGTCTTCATTTTTTTTGGTTGATTTGGGTCTTGAATATACTTAAGTATCCTTCAGAGGCACTAGAAATGTACGAAAATTGCGTATTTCCTTCAAATATACCTTAAATTAGACATTTATCCTTCTATTTCTATAGATGACTTTTCTATATATTGCATAGTATCGCTAATGTGTAGTAGGGCATTATAACTTTCAAATGCTAATAATTATGGATGCACATGGATTTGAAGGCTCAAATTTCAATGGTGAGTTGTGATAACCAGTACTAAATTGCTGAGCTAAAAAATCCCCGTTTCTGAGACTTATCCAAATCGACCCGCGAAAATGAAGCCTGTGCCTCTTTAAAAACGCGTTCGATTTTTGGCTCGTAAACACTCTACAGGTCACAATTCTTGACGGATTTTGACGAAACTTAACTTTAATGTTTGTTACCGCCCAAGGATGAACCCTATTGAAAATCTGCAAAATTGGAAAATATTTACTATGAATTATTGCCCTTGTTCTTAAAAACGCGTTCGATTTTTGGCTCGTAAACACTCTACAGGTCACAATTCTTGACGGATTTTGACGAAACTTAATGTTAATGTTTATTACCAATCAAGTATGAACCCTATTGAAAATCGGCAAAATCAGAAAATATTTACTATGAATTATTGCCCTTGTTCTTAAAAATGCTTTCCATTTTTGGCTCGTAAACACTCTACAGGTCAAAATTCTTGACAGATTTTGATGAAACTTAATGGTAATGTTTATTACCTCCCAAGGATGAACCCTATTGAAAATCAGCAAACTCGGAAAATATTTACTGTGAATTATTGCCCTTGTTCTTAAAAACGCATTGGATTTTTGGCTTGTAAACACTCTATATGTCACAATTCCTGACAGATTTTGACGAACCTTTATGGTAATGTTTATTACTGCCCAAGGATGAACCCTATTGAAAATCAGCAAAATCGGAAAATATTTACTATGAATTATTGCCCTTGTTCTTAAAAATGTGTTCGATTTTTGGCTTGTAAACACTCTACAGGTCACAATTCATTATAGATTTTGATATGATAATGTTTATAACCACTCAAGGATGAACCCTATTAAAAATCAGCAAAATTGAAAATATTTACTATGAATTATTGCCCTTCTTCTTGAAAACGCGTTCGATTTTTGGCCACAATTCGTTACAGATTTTCATGAAACTTGCTGGTAATGTTTATCACCACCCAAGCATGAACTGTATTGAAAATCAGCAAAATGGAAAAATATTTACCATGAATTATTGTTGTTGTTCTTGAAAACTCGTTTGATTTTTGGCTCATAAACACTATACAGGTCACAATTCATAACCGATTTTGGTGAAACATACTGATAATGTTTATTACCACCAAGGATGAACCCTATTGAAAATCAGCAAAATAAAAAAATATTTACTATGAATTATTGCTCTTGTTCTTGAAAACATGTTGAATATTTAGCTCATAAACACTACAGGACAATACTGGACAGATTGTGAAGAAACTCGATGTGAATGTTCTGAATCACTTTTGTTGTAACTGTCAAATATATTTGTTTAAAGTCAAAGCCAGTGGCCCAGTGGGCGTATATTACCTTGCCTGGCAAGCTATGTTCATTTAATTTGGGGGGGGGGGGGGGGGAGTGGACATAGCCTAAATACACAGTTAAGATAATAAATATTTTTTTCTAGTTTATAAAGAATGTAATATTTATTTCTAGATTGTAATATTTATTTCTAGATTGTGAAGAATATAATATTTATTTCTAGATTGTGAAGAATGTAATATTTATTTCTAGATTGTGAAGAATGTAATATTTATTTCTAGATTGTGAAGAATGTAATATTTATTTCTAGATTGTGAAGAATGTAATATTTATTTCTAGATTGTGAGGAATGTAATATTTATTTCTAGATTGTGAAGAATGTAATATTTATTTCTAGATTGTGAAGAATGTAATATTTATTTCTAGATTGTGAAGAATGTAATATTTATTTCTAGATTGTGAAGAATGTAATATTTATTTCTAGATTGTGAAGAATGTAATATGGAGTATGGTGGAGACTGTCCTGTCCATGGGGCATATAATATTATAGAAAACAAACAGGTGAATGAAATGGTTTAGTTTTCTCCAATTTCACTGTCCTTAAGACAATTATGTATCCAAACATATTTTCATATATATTCACCATTTAGAATGCATAAAAAACACTTCATCCAAATTTGTGAATCACTTTCAAACAGGTTTAAAGTTCAATTTAGTCAAATATATATGAATAGACTAAAGCCAGGCTAAATCTTATAATTCGAAAATACTTACCTCAAAAAATGAATTTTCCATAAATTTTCAAAATGGATGCCAAAGTGGTCACACAAACCATTTTTTTTTTTGTGAATAGGTTGATGAAAGTGTAAGCAAGAAAGATAAAAATAGATGTTACTTGACAGCACCAGATTGTATTGAAATTAAAGAGTCCAGTATACCAAATTCTGGGTTAGGAACATTTGCTTCCCAAACTATTCCAAATAGAAGTAGATTTGGTCCATATGGTGGAGATATTATAAAAGACACAGAAACGGCGCATAATTCTGGATATTGTTGGCAGGTATTGAAACTTTCTATTAAAAAAACTACAGTACTTTATATGAGGGTTGAGTTCAAATTTCATGAATTTTGATCACTCATCTACAGAGTAATGCATGCCCCCTCCTTTAATTGGTATTCGAATACATTTCTTCCTTACACTGTGTCCATATGTGCCATATTGCAAGCTGTAAAAGTAATAGTTGGAAATAGAATTAATTAATTAACCCTTATTTGAAAATTGCAATTCTTATTTCTGTCTTCTCTCTAGATTTATCAAGAAGGGAAACATCACCATTTTGTGGATGCTAAGAATCCAGCAACATCAAATTGGATGAGATTTGTAAACTGTGCTAGAACTGAATCAGAACAGAATGTAACTGCCTATCAATATTGTGGTGAAATTTATTACAGAACTTTTAAAGAAATTTCACCAGGTTCTGAAATCTTAGTTTGGTATGTAAAATTGATTTTGAATCACTTATACAATCTTGAAAATACGAACATCAGATAAAATTGATCGTTAATTATCCAATTCTTTAATATTTTTTGTATTAGATTCTGAATTTTTATTATCGTATTTTTAAGCGTATTATCCATAAGATCTTGTCTGGAATTACGTAAACTGTTTTAAATACAGTCAAACTTGGTCTTACGGTCACTTGTGTTCAGCTCAGCAGCATCGTTCTATGAACAACCACCAAAAGCCCCTCCCTTGCAATTTTCAACTGAATATACGTATATTCCTCCTCATCTTCTAGACGCGACAAGCGATCGTTATTTTCCTAACCGTAAAAACGTCTCATCAGCGGTCGATTTTCGATCATAGTACGGTTAGTATTGCTAGAGATGCAGGGCATGCTTACTCTCTTTGACCACTTGACGCCACTCTCTTACTTTACGCCTATACATCCACAATTAGTTATTTTTGTTTGTGTAGAATTCAGGGGTGTCCAATGTGTCTTTAAGAGAGTCCACATGGGTCATTTGGGGTTTATCTTCTCCAATAACTTTCAGAGAATCGACATTATGCAGTAATTAATTGCTATCTTTTATGTAGGTATGGTAATGAATATGGCGCTGATTTAGGAATAAATCGACCACTCTGGTCCAAATCAACGTTTGTAGCCTATCATGAAAATATAAAAAAGAGTAAAAAATTATCAACATATCCATGGAGATTAAATGGTGCTAAACCAGCCATTGAAGGTATATATAATTATATATATAAGAAAATCAGCATTAAGTTCTGGTTTATCCAAAACTTTCTCAAAATCAAGATTTCAAGAAATACACCAGCGATTGCTCTACCGTTACCACCAAATTATGTGCAGGTATCCACCAAAGGAAGTGTTTGTTTCCATATTATGAACATTGCTAAATCAAACCCCCTTTGCCAATATTTTGTTTATCAAGGACACCGATAGCATCAATTTGCACCATTCTAGTTTTATTCAGGCACCTGTGGTTTCAGCAATTCAGAAATTAACTAAATATTTTATGACGTCGCTACTCCAGTAGTGACGTCATCAAATACTTCGTTTCAAAGCCCTATGCTTCGTTTTAGTGGAATTTCGAAGTAAAAAACAATTGCATGACAAAATCGGGTGCAACAGTTGTATAGTAGTGGACTTCCCATACGAGAAGTACCATCAGGTGTTTCGAGAAGAGTAAGCAAATTTCAAAAACCAATTTACCGTCCATACTCCAAAATTGATTAAGCTTTTTTGTTTGCATTTCAGATGTGTATCCATGTTCCTTTTGTCAGATGTCGTTAGCAGTACCCAATTTACTGTTAAAACATTTATATTTAAGACATTTTGATAACATAAACATTAAAAAACTTCTGACATTACTCAATGGAGATCTTAAATCCATTCATCATCTTTCAAAGTTACAAAGTCAACAGGTTCTGGAACTTATTCAAAATGATGAGGAGTTAGATTCTAACATTTCATTACAAATCTGTAAAGAGAATATTTCACCCCTGTCCACAAAGCAGAAATCGTCATCTTTTACTAAAAATAAACATACTGGAGAGAAGCCCTATAAATGTGATGTTTGTAGTTTTAGTTGTAATACGTCTGGTAGTCTACAGACTCACATGAGAACTCATACTGGAGAGAAACCCTATAAATGTGATGTTTGTAGTTATAGTAGTAATCATACTGGTGATCTAAAGACTCACATGAGAACTCATACTGGAGAGAAACCCTATAAATGTGATGTTTGTAGTTATAGTTGTAATAATAGTAGTGATCTACAGAAACACTCGAGAACTCATACTGGAGAGAAACCCTATAAATGTGATGTTTGTAGTTATAGTTGTAGTGATGGTGGTTATCTACAGACTCACCTGAGAACTCATACTGGAGAGAAACCCTATAAATGTGATGTTTGTAGTTATAGTAGTAATCATACTGGTAATCTACAGACTCACATGAGAACTCATACTGGAGAGAAACCCTATAAATGTGATGTTTGTAGTTTTAGTAGTAATCAAGCTGGTAATCTACAGGCTCACATGAGAACTCATACTGGAGAGAAACCCTATAAATGTGATGTTTGTAGTTATAGTAGTCAAACGTCTGGTAATCTACAGACTCACATGAAAACTCATACTGGAGAGAAACCCTATAAATGTGATGTTTGTAGTTTTAGTAGTAATCAAGCTGGTAATCTACAGACTCACATGAGAACTCATACTGGAGAGAAACCCTATAAATGTGATGTTTGTAGTTATAGTTGTAATCAGTCTTGTAGTCTACAGACTCACATGAGAACTCATACTGGAGAGAAACCCTATAAATGTGATGTTTGTAATGAAATGTTTATATCTAGTTTTCAAAGAAGTCAACATAGAAAGAGAAAGCATGGTTGTTAAATATTTTATCATATTTGCATGTTATGGCGATTGAATTACAGCAATTTAGATGATTTTAAAGCAGAATGAAATAAATTTGAAAGATTTCAGTCTTGTTGAAGACAAGGTCAAAAATGAAAAATTTTCAAAAACTGAAAAAACATATTCATTTTTGAATTCATTATGACATTGTGAGTTAAAAGAGACCCAACACTTTATGGCTTGGGTTGATTTTCAAAAAAGAAATATTTTTAATTACTTGTGTTGTCATGTAGGGCACTGGTGCCGTTTTAGTCAAATGTCGTGTCTGATATATTACGTCATAAAGTTGTTGAATTTTTTCTTTTTATTTTGTTTTTGTTGGTAATTTAAATATATTTATGAATAAACTTATTTATTATTTATCATAAAATAGAAATAGATATCTATAGGATATCGATAAAGTAAATGGAATGCCCAAAATATTAAAAAAAAATCCCTATATCCCATCGTATTCGCACTAAGGTTTTTATTAATATAGAGAACGTATGACCAACGAGTGCGTGGTTTGCAATGGAGTATCGAAAAAAAAGGAGGGGTGGGGGAGTAGTATAAAGAGC